>OZ010789.1:29373149-30660649 GCA_963932465.1 Maratus speciosus | reverse complement strand
ACGGTGACAGATATTAAGAAAATTCTTGCAGGAGTGTTATGTAATATGTCAGGAGTTTTTATGCTGTGATTCTCAGTTTTAGTTACAAATAGCTTCGATAGATGGCGCTGCAAGCAACAACCGCTAAATCCAGGCTCGATTTTTCGACCTCTCTCTTCTTCCATGCGAAAAAAGGAGATTAAAATGTATTGAATGGATCCCGAAGTACGAAAACTTGTGTCTGGACTGAGTGCCTATTGCTCCCAGTGCCATCTATTGTTTGAAATTCAAACTGAAATCAAGAATCACAGTAGAAAAACTCCTGACATCGTACATAACCCTCCTGGAAGAATTTTTGGTACTTTTCGGTTAGCAGGGTGCCAGTGTTATACATACATATATATGTATATACATAAATGTATGTATATATACATATATATACATATACACATATTGTATACATACACACACACACACACACATATATATATATATATATATATATATGTATGTAAATATATATGTATATATATGTATATATAACGCTGGCGCCCGGCTAACCGAAAAGTACTGAATTTTTTTAATGTCTGTCAGAGTTTGGAAGTTATTGAATTTTAAAATCCATCAGTCATTTTTGGAACACCCGGTACATCGATTTAGCTTCTCTCCTATTAAAAAATGTTTTACGAAAATTTACAACTACAAAACACTTCTTAGTTACAGATAGGATCACAATGCATTTAGTTACATTGTTCTAATTGTACAGGTTTCCATAACAGAATTTTTTGATAATTAATCTAATTATTCTTGTAAATACAGTGAAATCTCACTGAAAGACCACCTCTCATAAAGACCGATTATATTAGGGTCTATAATTTCTGGCTATAGGCGTAATGTTAATTTCCCTCTATTAAAGGACCACTATTTACCGTCTCCGTCCCTGAAAGACCACTTTTCAACTTTTCAGTCGAAGAGTAGGATTACTATCCTTTGCACGGGGAAACCACATCTCTCCGGAAAACACGCTCAGCTAAGTCATCTTCCCTAGACCTGGCGAATCAAGGTCATCTCTCCCCTCCGTTTAGGAGGAAAAAGCTGGTTCTTGTGCATTACCGCGTTTAATGTCACTATGGTTACGGAAGGATAATTGGTGTTGGTGGGAGAAGGGCTATTGTCCTCTTTCATGGAATGGACCAAGTAACAGACACCTGTAAAATATTTTTCAAGAGGGGGAGTGGGGGTGGGTTTCCAGATTCCAGTTTATCTGATATGTCACTTTTCTTGGAAAGATTGCCACTTGTATCGCCTCAGTTTTGTTTAACAGTGGAAGTTATATCGCAGTGCATATTAGCGTCGAAGTGAATATCGTGTTTTTCTTGCTGTGTGCTTAGTACATCAATTTAGATGATGTCTAAGAGAATTGTGTTAATTTTGGATGACAAAATGAAAGTTTTAAGTGCACACGACAATGGAACATCAGAGAGAAATTGGCGGCACAGTTTAATTGTAGCAAAACCCAAATAAACAATACGTTGAAAAACGATGATTTTCTATTAAAAGTGTATAGGGAATTTAAATCTAAGAGAATTAAAATAAAAAGGAAGGAAAAATTTAGAAAGCTTATAGAAGGTGTATTACCAGTGGTTTAAGTGTATAAGGTAAAAAAAAAACCACATTTTTGGAACTTTGTAGAAAGAAAAATCCATTCAAATTTCAGAAGCTATAGCGGAAAAAGATTTTTGTGAAGTAATGGGTGGCTGGAGAAGTTTTGTCACAGAAGCAACATTTTCTTCAAATCTATTTGTGGAGAATCGGCCGATGTAGATGAGGAGGTGTTAGTGGAGAAGAAATTTCGTCTTCCACTGATTCTCGCAGGATATTCAGATCGTGACATTTACAGTCTGGATGAGACTGGATTATTCTCCCGTGCCTCGCACACTAAAACTCTTATGGAGAGAATAAATGAAGTAAAAGGAGGGAAACAGGCCAAACAGCGACTTTCTGTAGTCATTTGTGGGAATGCCACGGGAGATAAAGAAAAACCAAACATAACATGGACGGCTCAAAAGCCTCATTGCTTTAAAATGTTGATACGACAAAAAAGGAGCGATTTAGAAATCTAACAGAAAGGCGTGGATGATATCCACCATTTTTGCAAAGATTACGACCCCAAATCACATGAATATGTGGAAGCTCTTGAGCATTACGATGATTTATCTGAAGACTGCGAAAATTGTTTTATAGAAGATATCGACAAAGTAAGACTTTAATTCTTTCTTTAAAGCTGTATAGACATGAAATATAATAAACTAATTCAATAATAATTTTTTTAAATGTGTTTTTATGAAACTTTGCTTTACCGATCACATCTATTCAGAGTCCACCACTCTGAAAGATCGATTTTTTATGGCCTAATGGGTGATCTCCTTAGAGAGGTTTCACTGTATTTTTTAAAAAAAGCTCTAACTACCAATTTATTAAATACGTTTTATTTAAAAATATATCTAAAAATCAAATTGCTATTATATAAGTTGTTTTGGATATCCACAGACATTAACAAAAATAATTATTGAAGAGGGAGCAAATTTCCGATTTATAATTCGAGACATGAAGGGTTGAAAGTTTAATTTTCAAATTTTTTGACTATAACAATCTGGCACTTATATATGCTATTTGTAACTATTACATAATATATTTCTTTATCTTTATAATGTAAGGATACTTTTGATGACATTAATCATTATCTAATAAGTTTCCGGGTTTATACTTTGGCATACTAAATCAAAGAAAAGTTTCCCAGCAGTTTTGCATATAGTGGTGATTTATAATGCTAGAAGTATTAAGCAACTGTCAGTTGTTATATGAGAACCTTAAAAAGACTTAATAATTAATCAATATATCAGAAGCGTTACTGGGATGAATTCAGAAAATGCATAATGTATATCATATACAAACAAAATCGGCAACAATATATTGATTACATTTTTAGTGAGTACTCTATCTTCTGTGTACTCGTCAATAGATAGAATAATTAATAAGGACAGAAAAACAAACAGAAAATAATTCTAGCTAAAGAAATAGTTATCTTGCTGCTATTTTTACAAATTGGTAAATTTTAATTATTATAATAAATATTTTTGTAGATATTGATAATATAATAAGATTATTTTGCAGGACATTATGATGAAATAAACTAGGAAACATAAAATAAAATAAAGGAATTAAATATAAAAAAAAGTAATACTTTAGTATAAATTAATAATTATAAATGATGTCTCTAAACATTTTAGTATTTTTAGAAACTAATTATAAATTAGTAAATTAGTTCTAAAAGTATTTTCGGTAATTCATCCTAAAGTGACAAATCACTAAATTTCCTATATGGTATTCTCTTATGGTATATCCTTATTCCATAAGGGTATTTAGTAATGCTTTAAAAGAATATAAAACATTTTCATTACATATGCAATCCTTGGCCTAAAGTCAGTGGGCCAAGATCTTTTGATTTTTGATGTTTAATCTAATATCTACAGAACTACGTAACGAATTCTTCTTGAATTACGTATATAAAGAACATGTTCAACATCATATTGTCCAGTGATAGTTTGATTGCGAGGCCAATTAGGGGACCAACAACAAACTGAATAAAAATAGTAATATATTCGATCCCCCTGTCATATACTCCAAATGCGCGAAATGATCTGAACCTGTAGTACATTACTATGCGAATCATGCGCATTATTTCTATGCTTTTACTTAAGAATAGTACACATACAAGGGTGTATCAATACGTTTTTCCCTAACATGGAAAAAAATGAGTGAAATTTATGAAATTGCTACATTTTATGAGGCCTTTTCTATATAGTCAGTGTGCACAGTAGCATATTTGTGCAACCGGTATTTCAAAGAGAGGGGAGAGGATGTATTCCAGGAGGCGCGGTAGTAGGCCCAAAGGGGAGCATTTTTCTAACTTTTACCAATCCCCAATGTGACATATTGTTGGAAAGGCCTGCGACCACTTATTCATGTCTTGCACCTCCCGAGCTAGTCGTCCCAAATTTGCTCTCTGGGGGCCAATTTTCTAAATTTTACAAACTTCATTCATGTCCCCGATGGGAGGAGCAAATTTACGGGGAGGGGCTCCGGAGGTGCATAGAATGATTAAGTGGTTACAGGCTTTTCCAACAATATGCCACATGTGAGTGCTGACAAAAGTTAGAAAAATGGCTCCATTTGGGTCTACTATTGCGCCTCCTGGAATACATCCTCCCCCATCTATTCGAAATACCGTTTGCAGAAATGTGTTACTGAGCACGGTGACTATATAGAAATGGACTAATGCAATGTAGCAATTTCATAAATTTCACTCAATTATTTCTATGTGAGGTCAAAAACTTATTTATACATCCTCGTGTGGATAAAAATAAGAAAAGAGAAATATACATTGAAATATAAGAGATATACTGAGGTATATTTCAGTTGGTATGTATGTTGGTATGTATAAAGTAACTAAGTGACAAGGGATTTTTTACACGAATTGATTTTTCGTTTTTCGTTTTTTATTGATGCTTTTAGTTTTTTCTCTTTGGAGAAATAGTATGAACTATCCCATTCCAACAAAACAAATATGAGAATTCGTTCCAAATGATTTATTTAAATGACTTATTTTTTATTTAATATATATATGCATTGTATATATATAGGTACACATATAGCCGTAATTCATCTCATTTCTGAATGAATAGATATAAATTTCAAATATGCAAGTTAAAGAATTATAATCGGCGTCAAAGAATCTTTAAACTGTATTAAAAAATTTCGTTTATGTTTCTGACAATTGTAGTAATGATTCAATTAAGCACTTATTAATTAGAAATAATAAATGTTTGCACCGGAGATAAGTTAAACTGAAACCTTAGGGTTAACCTTAATAAGTTAAATAACCTTTCTTCCTGACATACGACATTAACGCATTTAATATTAAGGATTATATATCTTTAGATCAAGTGCTTTTTATTCTTTACTGAAATCTGCAAAGCAGAAATATTCATGACACTTTGATCTTAAATTATCAAGCAGGAGTAAAATGTATAATCTGTTGTAATTAAACTAATCAAAGCACTTATAAATTTAGCAAGTTCGGAAAAATATCCTCGAGCATAATTCGATATCGTCACATGCATTTAATTACAATCGACGCCAATTTAATATAAATGTTTGATGAAATTATTAAGATTTATTCAGAAAACTAAAAAAATGTTCCTACATGGAATAGATCCTTTCCTTTTTATTTGTATGAACTGAAATGTCGTATTGTTACTTACGCGTAGCAGAAAAAGTATTATAGATTTTTCATTAGAATCATTACTACTTTTTTCCCGACTTCCAGGAATGAGTATGTGTTTAACGCGTATCTGGGTATGTAGATTTCTTTATACCCTCTAAACATCCCAACGGCTGGATGGATTTTAATGAATGAGGTTTCTATCGATTCGTCTTAACTGTCCGATGGTTATAGACTACGTTTTGTTTTTATAAATTCAAAATGGCGGCCGTGAAATACAAAATGGCGGTAGAGACGAAAAAAGTTTTTTTACGCACCCTATTGAGTGGCATATCATTTTATAGGTCTTTCAAAATGAAGACAATGTTTCATTGACTATTTTACAGTCAGAAGCTTCGTTTAAATATTGCACAACCTGGAAGTTGTGTAGGTAGGATCTCTATCTTTACTGCAACTCTAACCTTCATATACATCTATAGGCTTCATCAAAACAGTTTTTATAGATAGGAACTAACAATTAAACACAACTTAATAGTCATCAATACAAGTAAATAAAAAATACAGGCAAGTAATATAAAAAATAGTTTTATATTGATGAGAAATAATTAATTAGTTCGCTTTTTGCGCAGTCGGGTTTTTTCATTTTTTAAATTTAATTTTTACTTGTTAAAAACTCTTATCTAAATAATTTTTATCATTGTTATTAAAATTTTGATTATTTTAAACTTGTTTCGTGTATTCTCGACCTTAATAATAAATAGTCTTTATCTTTCGAAATTAATCATGAAATTTTATGGAATCATTTTTTTCTTAATACTTCTTTTCCTAGTTTCTTTTGATTGCGATGACTGGCCAAATGCATTTCTATCAGCAGAAGATTTCAATAAAATATACATAACTTAATTATAATAAAATATCGCACAAAAACTAGTGTATGACATTTTTATAAATAAATAGCAATCATTTTACAGACATTTGTTCCAAAGTAATGAATAATTACAATAATACATCTAATAAGATTTGTTAAAAAAAATTATATTGATAACGATATTGGAATTTCTTTATGTAATATACATTTTTTAGGAATGTATCGAAATATTTTAATTGTAGCAAATTTCATCTATTCTTAAAATAAGTAACGAGTAATAGGGAATTAAAAAGAATATGGGAGAAATTCTCATGTCACCGGGCACGTTGGGTTGGGTTGATTTTTGACGGCCAATTATCTACACGTCACCGGGCACGAGAGCACCTTTTCCTTCTGATTCTGCAAGTGTACACGGCACATGAATGCCTCAAAGATCTCCCTCGAATACGCAATCTTCTGAGTATTTAAAACGTATGCAAACACTGACAAAGAAACTCTATCGTCAACCTACAACGTAGTAGAAAATTGTACACAAGTAGCATCTTATATTTTTCAATTAAACTAAATATTCAGATGTTGAACATATTCACTTTGAAGAATTATAGCAACAGTACAATAGGATTGCCAATTGCTTACAATTTATAGTGGTCATTGTTTGTATGGCCATTATAGAAGGTATTGAGTAAACTTCTGCAGTTTTACCTAGAGTCAAAAACTACAACTACATATCTTAACAAAGTTGGTGGGCGGTATCAAAATTTTCAAAATCACAAAATTCTAAGTGTCATAAAGCGAATTCAGCCTAAAGTCCGGATATTGGTGACCCGATGGTCATCACTACCATCGCTGTCGTCCCTGCATTTTGCATATAAATTTTACCTTTAAAAGTAAAAAAATTGTTACTAGTTTTGATGTAAAGTCCACTTTTTCACATAACACATATTTTTAATGTCATAGCTTAGCTGATGATAACCATCAGGTGTATGATAGAATTATTTTTTCCCAAATTCCTAAGTATCTATTAAGTTATGGAATGAAAACCCTATATAAACTGTTCATCATATAATCATACAGTAACTGAATAGCGCCATTCCCCTAAATTAATTATTTGGTGCTATTTACCGTAAGAAAACCGGAAATGCTTATTGAATAAAATAGGTGTGGACAAAACATTTAGTTTAAGCCTGACTCAGTGTATTGTCTTTTTATGATCTATAAATCTTCCAACAATGGTGGAAAGATCTGACAATTTATTAACTTTAAATAGTTATATTAGGGCCGAGTAAACCTTTTTGATAAGTTCGACAAAGTTCGAAAAGTTTATTGCTGATCCAAACCAAAGTATATTTTGTAACTTCACCACAGTCCATATTGTACATTCATTTATGTTTTCTATCCTTAAACTGATCACAAGCTGAAATTCAAAGTTTATTATTCGTCAAATATACATTAGATAAAGTTTAGCACTTTTTAGGATAGTAATTTCAGTTTTTGTTTAGTATCTTACGCTTCTTAAATAATTTAATGACATTATTAAATGTTAAAATTCCTGTTTATTAATATGTGCCGTTAATATGTTCCCCTATGTTGTTCTTTATTAATCATATTCCGAATATTTATATATTCACTTTATTAATATGTATATTTCCTCATTGTATTTGCTGATTTCAATTAAACTATACATTGAAGTTCCGGAATAATATTTTTTAATTTTCTTGGATAGATAAATTTGTGCCTAATTGAAGTACACTGAATTCTCCACTATTCAATATACTATTGCATAACATTAGAAATTTTACTGAACGGCAAGTGTGGTTCAGATTATTGTTTTATATATTGCATAGTTTATTGACGAAACGTCAAGTGAAAGCTTAATGTAGAGACAAAACTTTTTCGTAGGGCAGCCAGTGGCAACTATTTTTATATTCTATACACACCACTATTTTAAGAAAATAAATGTTATAGTATATTTCTTTTGGAGATGTAGTGAACATTTTTTGTTATTAAAAAGTGGTGCGAGATAGAATTTAAAAAAATATTGTCTTTTAATAATTCTCTTAATAATTATTGTCTTTTCGGGGAGGTCTGTATATGTAGCCTTCTTGGAGTTCAATTTCTTCACAACTTACTCTCTCCTTTTCGTTTCCTATAACTTTAACACTTTTTGCTGTCACGAGTGTTTTTCTTCCAGACAGTTTCCCTGTATCGTTTTCAACATTTTTCAATTATATTAAAAAAGTGTTTAAAAAAAATCACTAGTGGCAGCCCCGTTTTTGGTGCCCGTCAATATGTGTGCATGAATTACCCAAGATTACTGACACAAAAGGCATACAATTAATTTAATATTTAGTAGTGCCTCGGTACTCGTTATTGGCTGCATAGTTTTTAGTATAATTTGGTTTCTTCGCTCGCAAAATATTGAACATTTTTTTCGTGATGCTTTTTTATTGGAATTGAAACGATTTTAATATTGTATCAATATCTGAAAATGGTATTTTTAAATACTAGGATTAAATGCTAGATTACGAATGAAAATTTTCTCTATAGGATTTTTAATCTAATCAAGTCTATTTAAAAATGTGTTAATAATTTTGTCAGGCATTCCAATTGTCTGTATAATTTTTGTTGGGAGGTTATGCACACTGTAAAAAAAATCTGTAGTTCTACAGATGTAAAGTTACATGCTTACTAAACTTTCATCTGTAACTGTACAAAAAAATCTGCAAATCTACAAAACTAGTTTTTGTAAAGCTACAGAAATCTGTAACTATACAAATGAATCTGCTAAAATTACAGTAATCTTACTAAAATTTTATCTGTAACCTGGGTTGCAGTTACATGAAAAGTTCTAGGCATCCCAGTTTCCTAAAAAAATTTCTAGTAACCTTACAGATTTTTTGATTTTCGGCGCAAAAGTGCGTTTGTTACAGGAATTTTTGTTGTTGCCGTTACATAAAAAGTTTTAGGAATCCCAGTTTCCTTGAAAAACTTTAGTAACTTTACAGATTTTTTTTTACAGTGCACTTGTTCGAAAAAAAAAATTCTTTATCATTCTCAATATTGAAATGATAAGTAATTCCTTTCTTTTTATTTTTTTAGAAGTTGCCTACAAATTACGTTTTGGAATATATGACGGAAAAAAAAAACTAAATACATTAGTGATCTTTTTGCAGAATTAAAATATTTTTTTTTTTTAACAGAAAGGCTATTATCATGTTATTTTGCAATGATTTTCCAATGGAAGTAGATCAGGGCTTTTTTATATAAGAGCTCTTTAGAATTAAATACTATAGAATAATAGTGATTTATTTACTGTCAAGTAAACATTAGGAAACTTTTGGACTTCTAAATTATGTATGTCTCTGAACAAGAGGTTACATTTCAATTGATAATTTTGTTACAGGCGATTTTATCCAACTTCTCCAATTTATGCAGATGTTTCATGGTCTGATATCTGGGCGGATGCGCCGGACTCGATCCTTCAAATAGTGGAGCACTTCATCGTAAAACTGACCTGACACGGCGAGTCCGCCCAGACATCAGAAACGTTTGGATTGTTTACCACGACAATGCACCCCTCACACGTCACTCGCCGCCGCCAAAGTTTTGGCTAAGTTTAACGTGACGATGCTGTCGCAAGTCTTTACGACAGCACGCCCAGACCCAAGCTCGCTCACAGAGATATTTTTTTGTTCCCCGGATCAAGAAAGACCTGAAAGGGAAGCAATTCGACACGATTCCAGCGATCCAGGCAGTTTTGATGTGGTCCTTTAAAGCTCTTGTGCGCGAAGACTTCCAGGGAGCCTTTGAACAATGAAAAAAACGCTGGCAGCGATGAGTTGATGCACAAAGGTCATATTTCGAAGAATTTTAGTTCGCTGTACAAAAATGTTTAATAAATTTTGTATTCTTAGACCAGTCTCGAAACTTTGTAGAAAAAAACTGTGCATGCCCTGAAGATGTTTAGTCGTTAAAAGGTGAGTAAACATTGTTAATTAGATATGATAAAATGTCCTGTCCAACTAAATGCATATGTTAATGAAGGTAAAGGTGTTTAATTCAAATATACAATATTCGACTTCTAAATACAATATTTGAAAATTGCGATGGAGAATAACGGAGAAAATGAAATATGGAGTAAGATAACCTCTCTGAGTAATACATTTATTTATCTTTGAAAATATTACATGAACAAGAAATATAGGGGAGAGTAACCGAATTTGGACCACTTCACTTATTTTCAGGTGTAACTCACTTAATTTTTGGAATATCTGCAAAACATCACTACACGGGGTCAATCTATTCATCTACTAACTAAATAAATTTTTAGATCAATTTCTTTTTGAAAATCTTAAGTTTTATTTTAATTTGAAAAATTTGTCTAAAGTGGTCCGAATTCGGCAACTGGTTGCCTAAGTTGGACCCCCATTTTCCTAAATTGGACCAAGCAATATCAGGTTGTTTTAATGACTAGGAAATAAAACTAATTTTATTAAAAACAAAGTTTGCAATTAATGAAACAATCAAACAAAAAAACAGCAATGAAATATAATGAAATCAAATATCTGAAAATAAGAGTAATTGTTTTAAGTCAAAATGTATTCAAAATATAAATCAAAGTTATCAGTAATTAAGAATAGAAATTTGGAACTAATTAAAAGCTACACGGCTTATACATGAATTTCGTATATTCGTTTTTATTCCAGCGTACACAACATGGAACCGTATTTGACAATCTGAACGCTAAATCATTTCTGCTATTTTTTTTTTTTTACAAATTAAGTAAAACCAATCATCACTGGCTAGATTTTTCTTGTTAGATTCTGAATCATTAGCCTTTTTTTTTTAAACAAAAGTTTTCTTTACATTATGTTTGTAGTTCTTCCCTTACATCATTTTCTTTCCAATTGCATTGCGCATACTTTTTAAGACATGATGTTCTAATTGCTTTTGTGTTGTGAGAGCTTTCCTTTTGTCGTTTTTTTTTTCATTTGCAGGTTTACTTTATACGGCGAAAATGTTAACGCAGCTGCCTTTTGGCTCCCTCTATATTTTGATTTAACTGAATTTAGCAAGGGAGATACTATTTCTAATAGTTATTGTCTTTTCGGGGAGGTCTGTATATGTAGCCTTCTTGGAGGTCAATTTCTTCACAACTTACTCTTTCCTTTTCGTTTCCTATACCTTTAACACTTTTTGCTGTCACGAGTGTTTTTTTCTTCCAGACAGTTTCTCTGTATCGTTTTAAACATTTTTCAATTATATTAAAAAAGTGTTTAAAAAATATCTCTATTGAAAAAAATACGGTACGATTAATAAAACGTAAAACAACCCTATATTCAAACAGTGTTGAATTAAGGGGTCCCTCCCCCGTAGCCTTAAAATAACCACTCCACCAGGAAGGTTTGAGATTTTATGCGTTTTAATGGCAAACAAGTGTAATTCTACCCTCAAGAACTCTAAAAAGTCTGCAACTCTCCCCCTCGCTCACGGAACCGAAAATATCCTGCAGGAGGGAAATGTATGAATTCAACTCTGTAAATCAAATACGCCGCAAGAATAAAGATTCAAAAAAAAAAAAAAAATAAATACAAATACATACAAGATAAAACAAATTGCAGACAAAATTTATTGCATAAACATGTAAAAATATTTTTATGTTTATATAGGCTTAAACTGTATAAAGAAAATGATACAGATATAAGAGAGAGCTTGCATGGGGATAGTAATTTATCTATAAAAAAAATAGTGTACAAAGCGTACAGTCCTAGAAATTCATTACTTACTTTTCAAATTTACGATCGTATATCTTGTCTAATTAAAGCAACTTAAATTGGCTCAATTTAGGCAACGGCGCCATTTTTTTAAACAGATAATCTCAAGACAACCAACAAAAACGAAATCAAACAATTCCACGTGAAAAATATGCGTAATAAACAGACGAATATGTATGTATATGAAAACATAACAACTTACCTTAATTTAAAAGTATTCACTTACGTTTAGTGGGAAAAAATCAGATCAAAGCAGCTAATTTTAGGTTTTTAAAAATTATTTGAAAACAGCATGTGGTAGGCGGGTGTTTTTTCTAATCGTAAATGACGTTATTCTGATGAGTAGGATTTCAGCGGTAGATGGCGTCCCTTTCTGTAATTAACGGCATTATGGCAACGGTCCATTTAAAGCGGCTGTCCAAATATGGCTACTCTTCCCTAAGAACATCTCAGAGTGAATACGTGTTTCACTTGGCAGTTCTCAAAAATTACATTTCGTGAATCATTAATATATGCTATATACTTATAAGTTATAATATATATATATAATAAATTACCATGGATTTTACCTATGTAATTTCCGATTAAAATAACTCTGCTATATGTACACCCCATGTTAGCTCGCTGATAAGGAGCATTACAACAGCTGTTTAGGCGTTTTACGTCGCCTTTCAAATGATTCCCTTGTACTTTCTCATTCAAACGATTATTTTGTACTTCCATATTTAATTTGTTCTGTTTTATTTTATGTTTCAAACTAAAATATGCTTTTAAACTTTTAATTATGTAAACAACGGGTCTTTAAAACTAAATTTTCTATTAAAAGACATTAATGATAATAAGTCTGAGAGTTTATTTAATGTAACAGAAAGGATAAATCAAAGAATATCTTGCTGACAAGATAGCCTAGGTTAATATTTTTTATGCGTGATAGTATGGAAAGAAATATAGTAGCAATTAAGTTTTATTGAATTATAGTAGGGATCAATTTTAGAAATTACCATCTATAGTCGAGAAATTATACGAATTGTTTTCTGCAGCTCTAAATATAAGCTATAGATTTGTATATATACCACATACTTCATATGTAGTATATAAACTATGCTAAAAACTATAATAAGCAAAA
Organism: Maratus speciosus; assembly: GCA_963932465.1. Taxonomy (NCBI): domain Eukaryota; kingdom Metazoa; phylum Arthropoda; class Arachnida; order Araneae; family Salticidae; genus Maratus; species Maratus speciosus. The sequence continues at coordinate 30,647,618 of OZ010789.1, read as the reverse complement.
AATTAGTTCAGTTCAATGTTGCCAGTGAGCTACTTTTTTTAAATTCAGATTTCTTGATTGGCACCACTTTTCTGAAATGGTAAAATTCTTCTTGTTTTCGCCTTAATTACAATGTCATTAAATGAGGCGACTTTTAACATTTCAACAAAGAGATATCAATCAAGAAATCTGAATTTTAAAAAAGTAGTCCACTGGCAACACTGGTTCGGTTAAGAAACGCATCAGGCCGATAAAAATTCATGCTCAACAATTTCTGCCAATAAGAGGAAATGTAGAGGAATTCGTTTGTGCAATCCTGTATATGATTTACAGAATTTATAGACACAACGTACTATGCAAAAATTTAGTTAAATTTAAAAAAATCAAACCAAAGTTGAAAATCCAGCAATTATCGCTCATGCACTGGAATCGAAGTATTTTGTGTGTCACTGGAAATGAAAGATATATGCAATTCATACTATGCTTTCGCTAAGCAACTTATCGCGCATCCTAGTAACTCGTATAAATTTCATTATGTTTTAAAATTTCCCCTAGATCATTATCTAAGGGAATTCATTTGTGAGTAAATGAATAAGAAATGCACTGTAACCTTTATTGTACAGAAAGCATGTTTTAGTGCATCTCAGAATTGCATAACAATTTCTTTATGTTTAAAATGGTGTAACATAATTAAATAGCATTTGAAAAGATTTTTCCCATTGACCGTATAGTAACGGAAAAATTTGGCTGTCCCTGTAAACGTACTACAAATGCTACAAACTCCATTTAAATAGTAATTGTACTAAAATAAACGTCAATAACATATAAAAATTACTGGGAAATCCGGGTATATTTACGAAAGCTAGCGTACGGACAGACATACAGAAAAACCGAAGTCATAAACATTTTTGAACTATGTTGCAAAGCATTAAAAATGGAGTGCCGATCTAACCAGTTAAATAGTCGGACATAATTGGACCAATAATGGGTGTAATTATTACTAATAATGGGCTCGAAGTAGCTAGGAGTCGTTCGGTAGCTTCATCGGCCCGAGCCCAACCCTTCATTAAAGTAAAAACTAATAATGTTGGCTTCAGCTCTGGCTGAAATCACCATTATTAGTCTCGGTCGGCGGTCGGGGGTGGGCGGGAGGTAGACCGCCGCGGCGAGCGGCCTCTCTTCGTCCGCAGCCCTTTATTCTTCTACTCTAGTCCGACTCTTTTGCGGAAGCAAGATTCGTAGGTCCCCAACCACGTTCCGAGTGAAAGACTCTCTAGCGAAAGTGAGATTAAAAAACAAAAAAAAAATCAAAAATTGAAACCGGACAAATTTAAAAGGGGAATTACACAAATTAAAGACACCGAAAAGCGGGAAGGATTGGGCTCGGGCCGATGAAGCTACCGAACGACTCCTAGCTACTTCGAGCCAATTATTAGTCTCTAATGGACAATTATTATTAGTCTACAATTAATCGGTAGTTAAATGTGGGGTAGATACATGAGACAAACTGACGTATGAGGGTTTATGCAATATGATTAGCAAAGCACTGGTTGGCCCTTCTGAACTTTCTTTTTCGGTCTTTATCAGAAAGATGAGCCGGAAATACCGCCTTTCCGTAGCGCTAAAAATTATCCTAAAAACACTGTAGAGGCAAAATATAAAATACATAGAAATCTTTAAAAAAAAGTCTATATTAATTTTAACACAATTATTCTAATGAATAAATAAATCGTATGAGTTACAATTTGCTTGCCTAAGAGGGACCGCTTAGGCAAGGAAACCAAGTCTGCAGAGCATAGTATCCCTCCCGGTCGCCTTTATCAAGGTCTTGAAAAAATTACAGATTTCAGCCAGAGCTGAAGCCGCCAGAATTACGACAATAGGTGCTATATATATATAAAATCCCGTGTTAGGGACAAACCCGCCAGGTGGAAAATTTCCAAGGCAGGATTCAAACCAAGAATCTTTTGGCGTAAGCTACATTGCTGAATTTTCCACCTTACCCCTAAAGATTCCTCGTTCGAATTCTGACCTATGCACTTTTTCGCTCAGTTGGGAAATTAAAACTCGTTAAAAAATATCTGGCATGTTTTTGTCTCAGAAAATTTCATGTAAGCGATTGATGTAAATAGTTTTTTTAGAATTTTGAGAAACTGTTAAAAATCAATCACATGCTTGACATCCTTAAACAAATGTGACTGATGGTAACATCAAAAATAATTTTAACCCCATACGTATGCAGCATAATTTAACCGAATGGTTCAGCGAACCAACATCTTTTTCTAACTATATTTGCCATGAAAACGAGAACCTCATATGAGGATGGAAGTTTCACAGTTCGCCTTATCCAAAAACTAAATATCGTGTTTTCTCAAGCAATCTGTTCCTTTAGCAAACTTGCATCGAAAAAACACTACAGTTTGAAAAAAAACTAGTTATATCCAGTATTTCTGTCTTTGTAAAAACACAGTTTACATTCAAAGCCTGCCTTGTTTGCTAGAAATTTGGGGGAAAATTTTTAACTACCAAAATTTATTTCCATGGATAACGCGAGTTTTGAAACTCGTGTCCTAATATAGACTCTTTCACTCAAGATGAACAAAAAATAGACACTGAAAACCGGGAAATCCATTGTCTAAATTTTATATTTTTCATCCAGAAAATATTGCATGTTATAGAAAAAATACTTGGAAGTTATTAATTTATTGACGATGCAGTATAAAATATAAATGTGCACAGATAGATTGTGATCTATTATAGTAAAATCTGTGATAATAAAATAAATATATTATGTATACAGGGTTCCCAATCGGTCCATTTTTTGAACACTACATTTAAAAAAAAAATTACTTTTGAAATTGCGCAGAAACTTCCCAGGACGGGCGTATTTCTTACAATTGTTGCAGAAAACTAGCACAAATTTATTTCTTAAAAAATACTGGTTTTGAAAAAGCAGACTAGTGGAAGCCCTGCCTACGCGCTTGAAAAAAAAAATTTACTGAAATAACAGGAGTACGAAGAAAAAATAATACAATGTCAGCAATTTTGTATCTTAAATAAGGTCATATATCATTTTATTTAAATCAAAATTAATTTTCTTGAAATCAATTTTCAAATATTTCATATCTGTTTCCTTTAACTTAAAAAAAAAGATTTTTGTCAATAACTTTATTTAAAAAAAGAGAAAATATGTGTGACCACTTTATGCTATCATGGAAAATGGTCTTTCATAAAAGATATATTTATTAATCTTACGCAACTTTCTTAATGCTGTAACACATACCAATAAAAAGATAGTTACTGACAGATAATCTTTAACAACTTTGCAATATCGTATAAAACGTAAAAGAAGCCACATTTCTGTGAAATATTACTTAATGGTAGTAAATCTTTTACAGTTCTATTAATGTCATATGAAATATAAATCAAATAATACTCTCAAGGGAAAAAGTCAATGGTATATTTTTTTATATGAAGAAAATTGAAAACAAACCCAATAATATAGCGAAACATTATTCTTCAAAAGGCTGGAAGACATCCTTTTATCTGTTAAGAAATATATCAAACAACATTTATATAATAAAATAGTTAATGATAGATTTTGAGAATTTGACTAATGTCATAGAGATACAGAGATTTTTTAACTCAGGTCAATTGAAAATCGCGTGAAATTCGAGTAGTCCGATTGCATGAAATTGATATATGTCACTCGGATTAACTCTAATATGTACGGTATTGAAAATCAAGTGTGTAGCATTTTTGGTTCATTTACAGAGTCACTCAAAAGAATTCTGTTTCATTACGGTCTATGGAGAAAAATCGTTTAACGAATATTTTAATGACATTACAGTATTAAAAATTATGTATTAAAAACAAATGCACTATGCTAAAAGGTACACACATTAAAATACAATCAACACCAACGTTTCATTTCGCATTTGCGAGCGTCATCGGGATGTTATAATACACATAAGTCAAAAATTAAAAAAAAAAAAAAAACATACATACGCGTCGAATTGATAACCTCCTCCTTTTTGAAGTCGGTAAAAAAAAATGGATACAAACGTCTCAGAGTCCTTGACGAAACTTGACTGGAGCGTGCACCAAACGCCATCAAGCTGCCAAGGCAACCAAAAGGAGTAAACCACCCCAGCGATGGAAAAATGGGGGCGGTTCTAAATGGAACTGACTCCAAAAATGGTTTATAACATATTATGACTTATTTAATGTTTGCTGTAGGATTAATTATCGGTACAGCCTTGTTGTCCGAGGTTAATAATCCCAAGGGTAATAATCACAATCTCTGTTGGACGCATAACCTGTCTTTCTTGTTTTTAATTGTGAAATGAGTAAGTCATTCCGTTTAATTTGTTCCTATTATTTTTTAAATGGGGTTGTTCATTTGCTTTCTTAAGTCATTAACCCTTTATGTACTGAATTATGAATTCATGTAAATTTTATCTTCAAAAGCATTTCTCGTGAATTTTTGAAACTACATTAGAAGATTTACATAATCGTTTAATAAATTTTAGAAGGATTTTAGAAGAATTGAAGGTTTTAGAAGGATTAATTAACTTTAAATTTATGAGGATTTTGTGCAATATTTATAACCCCACTCAAATCTTTTATTTTAAATATTTCGTACAATTAGGAAATGTACAACTATAATGTTCTTACAATAGAAATATAGAAATATCTCCGAATTGAAAAATTCCCCCTTATCCAACGTCAAAAGAGCTGAAAAGATAAAAAGGCAAATGAAATCATCCTTTTAAAAATATTTTTGTTTTGTGTAATCAATAATGCTTTTGGAATAAGATGCATCTATAAGTAATGCATCTATAACTTTTTTAAACGGTATTACTAGTAATCGATGTATTAAATGAATTTTATAACAAGTTATTTTAATGGTACTTATAAGTACCGTCAGTGGATAAAGGGTTAAATTGGATGTTAACTTAGGTAAAGATAATAATTTCTGACGCTTGGTCCTATCGCTACATGCATTCAAATAAGATTTAAATTAAGGGTGTATTCGAAAAAATATTTTTCCATCCTCAACAGCCCGAAATTTTCTGAGACATTTTCAGACTCATTTTTAAAAGTAAAAACATGAAACTTGCTGAAGTAATTTTTGAAGAGATGTATAAGAGGCCGTGCGATTTCATTTTTCGATCAAATAATTAGAATTTGAGTTTTAAACAATTATTTCCTCAGTATGACCATTTTTTTTTCATTCCCAGATCTCCCGCTTCAAAAATTCGGTTCAAAACGCCAACTTTGACAGCATTTTTTTACAATATTTTCCTGCATTTATCAAAAAATCGAAAAGCACGGCACATTATGTAGTTTCTAAATAAGAGAATTTCCCAGTTTGATGCATTTGAGAGCAAAAATGAATTTAAAAATGAATCGGAAAATAAGCAATTTTGATTGGAATACACCCTTAATCAAAAGGCTTCCCATTAACAGCTTTCTGTACCATATAGTTACGAGCGACAATTAATAGTTTATTTACATGAACTTTAACTCTACGAAGAAGAGCTTAAAACGTGTACTATAAGAGAAACTACTGAAATACACGATTTTCAATCAATGGCAATCCATATTTGTGTTTTAAGTGGAACTTGATAGGTGTCATTCGCAAGGGAATTTTATCGAACATCAGGGCAGTCATAGTTCGGCCTTCGTTATCATGTTCTTCAACACAATAACTCTTAAAAAAGAGAAACATTCCTGGACCTAGCATGAATATTTAGGAAACTAGTTGGATGTGCCAATCCCAAAACTTTCTTCTATATCATGTCAATATTTCATTATAATTAGTTTTATTAGCAATTTGATTAAAATTAAGCATAACTTCATTACACTTTTCGATGGTACAATATTCAAAATGCACAAAAATCGCTATTACAGTGCCCCCTACCGGCGGATTTTTTCCAAATTCAGGGAGGACCTTCCTGCCATGGCCAAAAACATACACAAAAAATTTGGTTCAATTCTATGCATAACTTCATACACGTTTTAATGGTATAGTATTCAAAATGCCCATAAATCGCTATTACAGCGCCCCCTACCAGCGGAATTTTTCCAAATTCAGGGAAGACTTTCTTGCCATGGCCACAAATATACAAAAAAAATTTGGTTCAATTCTATGCATAACTTCATACACTTTTCAATGGTACAATATTCAAAATGCACAAAAATCGCTATTACAGTGCCCCCTACCGGCGGATTTTTTAAAAATTAATGGAAGACCTGCTTGCCATAGCCAAAAACGTAAAAGAAAACTGGTTCATTTCTATGCATAACTTCACACAAATTTTTATGGTACAATGGCGACACACGGACATACGGACACACAGACACACGGACAGACGGACACACGTACACATAGACTGACAGACAGACATTTTGTATAAACATGTTTTTGTGATCTCTGACCCCTAAAAGGTGCTAATCCGTCAAAAACCGGAAGTCGAAAAAAATTTCGATTACAATACTTTCTTCTATTGAAGATAGAAGAAAGTAAAAATAATATAGCCTCGTCTGACTTACCACGATTCTGAAAAGTAAAGATTTATCTGCATTAACATCAAAAACAAATGTTTATACAACCATATCAATTTCATTATTTATATATTTCAAGTGATATCACTAGAACTTTGATAAAGAATTTTTTTATTATATTTTTGGTTTCAGCATCAAAGATGCTTTACTAAATATTTGCTCTTATTTCTTCCAAAATTCGGGTAAAATAATTCAGTTGGAAATGAGGCTTTTAGAGCTCAATTGTATAAAATAAATCCCTCAGCCACACGCGTCATAGCAATCTTAAAAACAATTTGGAGTATATAGAACATATGTAAAAAAATTAGAAAAGTTACGCGAGAATAAAGTGGCGTTTAAGGCTTAATTTGGCAGTAAAATATGAATAGGGGGAAATTTCCAGAGAAAAAAAGTATTAGAAAAACAAATGGAAATGTTAGAAATTAATTTGAATGTTAGAGATTTCATAAATTCTAGAGGATTCGTATTCTGTTTTAGTTCCAATGCCTATTTTACTCCTTGTATTCAGATTGAAGCACCACTTTTCCTTCGATAGTGAATATATGTACTAATTTCTTACAAGTTAAAATTATTATTCTTAATGTATAAAAAAGTTATACCAAATTTTGTTGCTTTCGGCCCAAAGGATTATTTACATACAAAACAATCTCTGACTACTTCATCGATAATTATAACCATTGTGTATATGCCTTTCCCATAAACTGCATTGTAGTTCATTATCAGAACTAAAATCTGCACGAAAAATACCTTATAAATAAAAATGGAGCTACATACAAAATAAAATTGAATGACGTTACAAAGAAATGACTTTAGAGGAAATCAAAAACCCCACAGTTATTATAGTGATTATGACTAAGAATTGTAAATGCTAAAACAATACAACTAGTTAAACATATAAAGCCGAGCACTGGTTCCGAACAAGGAAACTAGTTTTCACAAAGGACGTTCAAGTTCTGACTAGGCAAGAAGGCCTACCTAATGGCTTGAGCACAAGAAGCCCTTCCTGGCTATATGTATGTTTACGAAGACTCCCTTTTATTGAAAGATTTGAAAAAGATATCACAATATTAATTTCAGATAGCAACCCGTTGTCTGAGCGTGCTACTCAACAATACAAGGTATGAATTATTTGAGAACTGAATTAAATTTAAATGAAACGCTAGTTATTACAAAATTGCACATTCCGCATATCCACATGAATTTTTACAACACTATCTCTAAGTTCACAAAGGGCAAGTTCAGCCAGGTGGGTGGACTACCAATTGGCTTAAGCACTACAAGCCCCACCCAAGTTCACAAAGGGCAATTTGGAGGGTTACAAAGTTTAAATTGTCGTATATTCCTGTGTATGAATCGCATTTTTAATAGGGTGCAGTAGCTATATTTGGACCGCCGCTTTAAATGGTTCATTCCAATTCTGTCGTTAATTACAGAAAGAGAAGCAATCTAACACTGAAATCCTACTCATCAGAATGACATCATTTATGATTAGAAGAAGCACCAGCTTTCACGTGCTCTTCTCAGGCAACTTAAAAAAAAACATAGAATTAGCTATTTTGATCTAATGTTTTCCTACTTACCGTAACAAAATACTTTAAAAGCAAGGTAAGTTATTGTGTTTTCATATACATATCTAAATTCATGAGTTTATTGCGCATAATTTTTACGCCTACTTATTTGTTTTCGTTTTTGTTCTTAGTCGTGAGTTTATCTCTTTAAAAAAAACTGCGCAGTTGCCTTAATTGGACTAATTTGAGTTGCTTAAATTGGAGCGGATATACGATCATCATTTCACAGCTGTTTTATCAGTTATTCCTGACGAGGAGCACTGCAGATAGATCCGTTGATTCTCCTGCTAGTGAGATTTCAGAGTCAGAGTCAGTAATCATGAAACCTACTAAAACTAAGAGAGTAATAAAATGATGAAACCGTCACAGAGAAACGGACTGGAAGACAAAAATCAGGTACAACAAAAGTTGTTAAAGATAGAGGAAACTAAAAGTAAAGAGTAGGTTGTAAAGAGATTGACTTGCAAGAAGGCTGAGCTATAAAATCTCATAAAGCCAAAGAATCATTAAAAAATGTTTTAAGCAATTGGAACACCAAGTTTTAATGATGGAAGGGAAGAACTACAGACATAAGGTAAAGAAAACTTCTGTTGCAAAAAAGTCTAATGATTCTGAAGTAAGAAAAAAAAAATCAAGAAAGTACTTTCTTGATCAATCGTCACGTGATGATTGGTTTTTTTGCCTAATTTGTATGAAAAGTAAAATTGTAGAATTGATTCAGAGTTGAAATTGGCAAATATAATACCATGTTGCGTGTGCTGGAATAAAAAAAGAGGAAAGAAATTTGTGTGTAAGTCTTACATAACTTCTTAAATGATATTCAAGTAACTGGCAATTAGTTCCATAATTTCTATTTTTTATTACTTATAAATTTTATTTATATTTTCAATACATTTTCGTTTACAACAATTACTCATACTTTCGACATTTGCTTTAGTTAAATTTCATATTTTTTCATTAATCACAATCTTTGCTTTTAATAAAATTAGTTATCTTCCCTACTCATTAAAACAGCCTAATATTGTTTGGTCCAATTTAGGAGACTGGTGTCCAACTTAGGCTGCCAGTTGCAGAATTTTCACCATTTTTGAAATTTTTTTCAAAATAAAATAAAACTTAAAAGATTAAAAAAATTTGTTCTAAAGGTTTATTTAATTTAGCAGATGAATAGATTGACCACGTGCAGTGATATTTTGCAGACATTCCAAAAATGAAGTGAGTTACACCTGAAAATACGTGAAATGGTCCAAATTCGGCTACTCTATAATTCGAGTGTGCGTGATAAATCAATTGTAAAAACGAATGATTAAAGATTTAAAAAAAAATGTTTAGCTTAAGAACTGATATTTCAACATTAAAAAAATATTACGCACGTATCTTGCTTCTGAATTGCTTCTTTTTAAGAAAAAATTTCATTAGTAAATACATTTTTCATTTTTTATTTTCATTTTTCATGATATAAAACTCATAAAGTTTATTTTTAACGACGCTTGTGTACATAATACGACGGGTATATCTAAAAATAGAGAAATGTAGTGTGATATATTATTTGCGTGTAAATCGCCAGAGAGTGTTAATCTCCGGAATACGCACTTGTGGCTTTAAAATATTTATATATAATCAAGTATGTATACTAATATCGGTCGAAACTGAAACTAAATACTATAGAATCCTCATTTAAAGTGACTTACGTCACGGTCTCGACATGTACAATATAATAGATAATTACAATACATAATCAATGTACAACGAAGTTTTATTCTCTCTGTTGCGATTTAGTTTTATAAAATTTAACCGTATTATGCCATATTTATTTATGAAATAAAAGGTTACTGGACATCAAATACTGACATTGAAGATACTTCGCTTCAATTCGCCGTGGTGTCACTTCCCTGTGATGTTAATTATCATGGAATTAATAGGATAATAATTAAAGCAATTATTATTTATGAAAGCGTATTAAAAATTATTCTGTTATTATTCAATTTGCTGATAAAATAATTAAAAAAAGAGTTATGATAATTATAAAGCAATGCACTGCCAATCTTAACTTCGAATCCGAGATTTGGCCTGGGAGAAGCGGAATTATTATCATTTATTATTTTTTTTTTCAATTGACTTCTCGGATGAATAACAAAGACAGCCTCATTAACAGAAACAATTGTCCAATAACCATTTAAGCACTAGAACCACTGGAAATTTTCCTCAAGTTTGAAAGAAATATTTGACACCAGAATTTTTATTTATAACTAATTAACTTGTTTGTTTCAGTTATTTTTATGTAGTGTATGTTTAACTTATTTTATGAAGAAAATTCTGGTTCGTATCGACATTTTTTCATTTGGTACGGGTTAAAATGACCCGCCATCGCGGTACTACTATTATCTAAAGATATCGTTTAACTCATCTAGTCCAAGTTCCTTTTTATAACCTCGATATCCCCTTTAACAAATGTTATACCGAATCAACAAGAACGATTAACCGTTTAGTGCGCAGCTTTGCATATATGCAAGCAACAGTGTTTTGAATTTAATAGATTTTTTTTATTCGTATATACCTAATTCACACCAGAAAATTAAAATAGCAATATCTGTTTTTGTTAATAACAGACATTCCGTTTTTAAATAAAGCGAAATTAACCATTGAAACTTTCTGGTGTAAAGCCAGATTCTCTGAACTACGGAATTTCTAGAACGTATTCTATCATGGGAACTAAAGGGTTAAAGGTTAAGTTTTATAAAATAAATAATTATATAAAATAAGATATTTGGGGACATACTTATTAAAATATTTACTAATTTGCAATATTTTAGCGTAAAACGAAAAGTTACACGACAGTAGTTTGTACTTGTATTGCATATGTGAAAAAGAAGAAAAGATTGACGCATTATATGAAAAATGTATCTCTGAATTTTTTTTCATTTTTTTTTCCTGTGTAATAAACATTTCAGAGAATCATATATAATTTTTTTTCGGAACAAAATAAAAAATCGCTCATTTAAGGGTTAAGATGATTATCCATGAACGTACAATATCATGCAGAAAATGTTCAGTTGCAGGTGTGATAAAGAATGGGGATCATGCTATGAAATTTATTTATAATTCTGCTTCGGAATGTCAGTTTAAGCTGATTTATGGTAGACAAATTGAAGCTGCAAAAAATTGTCGCCAAGGAGAAATTTTCGACGATGAATTAAGCGCGTCGAAGCGTGCTTTGAGCCCTCTGGTATAAAAGCATAGTGATAGATAACACCAAGTCATTGAAAAGTACTATTTCATTTCACAATTGATTTTCACTTTTAGTTTATAAAAAAAAAAGTTAATACAATAGAACCTCGATTATCCGAAGTAATTGGGACAGACCCTCTTTCGGAAAATCGAATTTTTCGGATAATCGAGAATGCTTTAATTTTAAGATTAAAGAGAAATATATGCAATATTTCTTATTGTGGTAACAAATGCTTAATAAAAATAAACCAATAGCAAAATAGAAAGAAGAATAAATTACCTAAATTTTGATTTTGAAATTAAGTACATTTTACATATAGCACAATAGTTTGAAAAAATGTTTTGTTTGTCGTACTTTCGATTACCTTTGCTTTGAAGCTCTAACATGGAGTTTTTTTAATATTAGTAGTTCACCAGTATCACAGTCTTTCTGCTGCTCCATCCATGGCCAACCTTTTGCAAAACATTCAAAAGCTTCATAATGGCTAATTTGTTCGTTTCTTCATTCACTCCGCAGCTTATGGGAGCTCAATTTAAATTCAAAGGAATTCTAAGAAAAGGGATCGGAAATATTTATATGTACTCGTAGTTCAGAAAGGACTGCTTGCATACAAGAAATATGATAGTTAAAAAAAAAAAGCTTTTAAAATGGATTTTGCACACAGAGAATATGATAGTAAAAAAATAAAAATAAAAGAACTTTAAAAATGGATTTTGGTTAATCGAGAGTTTCGGATAAAAGAGGTTCTACTGTATTATGCATAAAATAAATTTACTGTTTATTATACACTTGCGTTTTATAGTACACTAATTACTATGGTCAAAGTACTGAGTATTAGCAGTTGTAAATATATACAATTTTTTGTTTTTGTGTTTGAATATATTTTAAGTTATTCTGTATGATAATCACTGTGGTCAAAGTACTGAGTATTAGCAGTTGTAAATATATATATTCAAATTCATGTTTTTTTGTTTGAATATATTTTAGTTTATTCTGTATGCTAATAAGTAATTCTGTATCTATGCGAATCTTATAAATAAAGAGTTATGTAGTTACAATTTTTATCAGAGTGTTTAACAATGTTTTAAAAGAGATGATAAAGTTTGTTTTTTAAATTGTATCAATTTATTCATACAAAATCACATTCATATACATACACATTGATATAAGTAAAATAATTAAACACATTTATTACCATGAAAAGATAATTGATATTTTCCATTAAAATATTTGAAATTAAAAACACGTTTAAGCTTTGAAAGGATTCTAATTTAATTAAATAAACCATCCAAAAAAACCTAAAAATTTAAATTTCATTATTATCAGAAAGTTTGAATACGAAAATGCGTTCTTCAATTATATTTTGTGTTTCATAATTTAAAACCATAATTTTGTGTTTATGCACAAGCAATTAACATATAAATTAACCTTCTATTATTATTGAAGTGGTTCTTCAGACAGCTGTAGCTATTTAATGATTATAAAGCTTTCCACACAAAATATGTTGTGAAGTCAATTATATTTATGTTCCTGTATACATATTTCTACATGTTGTTGTAAGAATTTATAATGCTTATTTCAGTTTTATGTATTAATTAGGATAAATATTATATGGTGCATTATTCACAATATTTTTACAGATTTGAAAAGAATAAGCCCAATCTACAGAAAGAATGTTTACAAGAGTAATCAAAGTGTTTACGAAACAGTATTTTAATTTTCATAACTTATATTTTCCTTAGTATTGATGAAAATATGAAATGAAATATTTCTCATTTCTCATCTTATTACACTCTGATTGAAATTTTGTATCTTATTTAAAAATTTCATATATATAAAATAGAATAATTCTCATATTAGTGTAAGCAATATCATATGATTCTTCTAGTGAATTTAATTAAAAATATTAATATATGCAGAAAATTAATGTTAATTCCATTTAAAGAAATTAATAATATGAAATCTTTACATACAATTATAACATTGATTTATTACTTCTCATGTTCACACATTTAAAAATACACATAATTATTATAATAAAAGATTTTTCGTTATTCACTCTTTTTTTTTTTTTTTACTTTACTTTACTTTTTTTTTTTTTTTTTTTTTTTTTTTTTAACTTCAAATAATTATTGTTATATACGGGGCTTACAAAAATAGTACTCAAGCTGGAAAGCAGGAATTCTGCTTTTTCAGAATTTAGTGTCGCGTCCGATGAAAAAACATATGTGCATATATAAATAGTACAAAACATACTTCAATTTTAAGACTTAAAACACACACTTTTATTTTATGTAAAATGACGTCATTCGCATCCGCTTAAGAATTCCACATTTACGATCCACTCTTAAACATCTGCAGTAAAGCATGCATAGGATGCCACTATCGCAAAATAGTACGCAAATACAGCTAAAAGATGCCGTTATTCAAGAAACTCGACAAAAAACGGCTATCTAACGATTCACAGGCCTTCATTTTTTGTAACATTAGTGTAGATAACTTAAAATTAAATGCAGTTTATAATAGCTCCATGTTTTAACAGAAATTATTCGTTTATATTTTTTCAGAATAGCACGTATTTTAATTACATTTTCTTTCGGTTGTTATGAGAAAACGGCAACAAAAATATATAATTGCTATTTTTCAACTATTTTCCCTTTACTTTCTACATAAATGGAGTACTTGAGTTGCCAAAATTAAACAAATGGTGCTAAAAACTACAAACAAAAAAATTCAAAAATCAGTGGAGATACAGTTTTTAAACAAATTGCATTTAAAAGTACTTTTTTTTCCACGGAAATTTTAAAAAATGCTATAGAGTATTTAATTGTACTATGACACATCTGCTTTGTTTATTGCTGGCTTCTGTAAGGTAACTTTTTTTTTTTTTTTTTTTTTTTTTTTTTAAATACAAAATAAGCTGGGAGAATGAAACTGTACCGAGGTTAACAAGTCCATTAAAAAAATAAGATAGTCCATTTAGAAGGATTATAAAATCTGTTTTACCAACCCCCACGGTAAACCAAGTCTGTAAATGGATGACATATATGATAAAGCATGTGAAAACAGATTTTGTTCACAGAATGTATGGTTAAAACAGATTTTATGTACTTTCTAAACTGTCTCTCTCTCTCTTTTTTTTTCAATACGGACTTGGTCTACTATGGTTGTAAGCTCCTCATATATACCATTGAATTAAATAGTCGTCGCTTACGTATATTAAATTATTGTTTACCTATTTTATATGCCAGTTAAAGAAAAAAAAATACACAACAAACCCATATCGATGTGTGAAGCAAAATGTATAAAAATGCAAAACAATTCAAGGTGAAAAACAAAATTTAATGGAGACATTAAGAAACTACAATGTAAATACTTATTTAAAGAAAGGCTATAAAGTCTAAAACAAGGCGTAAAGTTGCAGAATAATAGGCACTTAGCAAGTGGAAGGGAATACATCAATTTTATGAAGCTGTTTTTTTTATGGTAAGTGAGAAATAAAAGTTGGTAGTAAAGGCTAATGATTTACGGCCAAGTCTTTAAAGAACATTTTGAAATTTAAAGAACTAATGAACTTTTAGAAAAATTCTAAATAAATTTAATTCAAAGAGTTGTGTTAACCTTATATAGTAAAATATATTTTGCAACTACATAAATAACTGTGATATTACAACAACAATTAGAAATAAAGTTAGAGATAATGAACTTATTTATGTATTTTTAGTAGAAAATTATGTATATATTCAAACAGTAAATTGAAACATTTGTTACACATTTTAAATCTGCTGTAAGTAAACAAATTGTTAAAATTCATCACTATTATTATTAAAATTATTATTAGTATTATTTGAGCTTCTTCGTTATATTAACCCTTTATGTACTGAATTATGAATTCATGAAAATTTTATCTTCTAAAGCCTTTTTCGTGAATTGTTTAAACTACATTAGAAGATTTACATAATCATTTAATAAATTTTAAAAGGATTGAACGATTTAGAAGGATTCGTTAAATTTGAATTTATAGGGATTTTGTGCAATATTTATAACCCTACTCAAATCTTTTATTTTAGACATATTTCTTAGTATTTTGTAGAATTAGGAAACGTACTAATAGAATGTTCTTTCAATAGAAATATAGAAATATTTCCGATTCGAAAAGATCTCCCTTTCCCCCAACTCCAAGAAAGCTGAAAAGATGAAAAGGCAAAATAAATCATCCTTTTAAAAATATTTTTGTTTTGTGTAAAGCATAATGCTTTCGGAACAAGTAAAAGTTATGCATCTGTAACTCATTCTAAACCGTATTACAACTAATCGATGTATTAAATGAATTTTATATCAAGTTATTTTAATGGTATTTATAAGTACCGTCTGTAGATAAACTGTTACGATACATAAGATATTAGCCTGGTGAGAAAATAATACATGCATTTTTTATTAAAATTTAAAACGCTATGACTTTTTTCAAACTAAATATATTTAATCAAAGTAAGAGCCAATACAATCAATACATTTTTGTCAACAAGAAATGGGCTTAGCGCTGCCTGTGACATAAAGGTCTGTCCTTCTGGAAACTCTGGGAGAGCGTTTCCAACATCATCTTAACAAAAAAATTTCCCGCCGAGAATCTGTCTAAATGTTTAAAGAAGTGGCAGTGGTTTTACGAGAGGTCCGATGAGTACGGTAGATGAGGTAGTGTATAGTAGGTCAACGCGTATAACTTTCGGAGGGTCTGTTGTGCCAGGGTCGGTGACATTTCCCTATACTTTCGGTATCAAGTTTTCGGTACTTGCGATGTCACTAGACGTACTAAGAAGAATTCCCGCAACAGAAAGTAGCCTATTTCTCATTTAGAATAGACTTTTTGCTTAAAAAACCTTTTGTTTTGTATCAGAAGAGAACATGTTTCGTCAAAACATAACATTTTTCAATAGTGAAAATATTTTTTTCTAACAATGAAGCGATTATAGGGGATTTTTTTTCTTTCAAATGAAATAGTTGTGTATTAATAATAATTATCATCATTATTATTATTATTATTATTATTATTATTATTATTATTATTATTATTATTATTATTATTGTTCTAATTTGAGCCTTTATTTCTTGTTACCTTTAAGCTGTTAACAGATTCACCAACTTTTCAAGCAATGTTTGAGCCAACTCTTGGTTTCCTTCAACTTTTTGCAAAATATTGTCTCAACACCCAGTGTGATAGCAAACAAGCAATATCCCTAAATTTTTATCCACAGCTCTAAAAAAGTCTGCACTAGCCGCGACTTTTCTCCCCAACTTTCAACATTTCAGCCAATCAGAGATAAGCGATTGATACGAATAGGCGATAAATATTAACAGTTGGTACTAGTAGTACTAGTTTTACTCCAACTTTATCAGCGACAATTGTAACCTTTTCCTCCCTTTGAACGGGACAAAGTTGGGGTTAAAATCGGCTGAAATGTTGGTTGCTCGAAAAGTTGGTGAATCTGAGTTAGTGGCAGTTTTAGTTGACGATCAAAAGTGGGTAGGGGAGTATAAACATTTAAAGTAATTTCCTTTGACACTGAGAACAGTTTGCCAACACACGAAGCTTAAACTTTTTCTCCTAAAGAGCCATTTCCGATCACTTTTCCTAAATACGGGATAGATATATTTCTTGGATTTCGTTAAAGAAACATCAGTTAAAATTTTAAAATAAAATTTTATTTGCTGGGATTTGTTTAAAAATGACCAGTACTTATGCTTTTGTAACATTTACTAATAGTTCGGGTAAAACACAAAATGTTTCGCATCATATAATACTGAATAAACCTGATTAAAAAATAAATAAAATAAATGAATCGTTGCATATAAATGCGCACAATACTGAAACTTTCAGATTTTTCCTGTCGCTTTCAATCGAGTGAATATTGTAAATAAAGGCATTGAAAATAGTAGTGACGTAGATCATGTAGATCATGTAAATATAAATAAGCATCATATGTATACGACGTCATATGATTCATATCACGAACGATTAAACTATTGTAGAATTTTATTGAAATTAACATCGTTTTAACCTTTCACAGTGTTAAGTACCGAACTCTCAAAAAAGAACAGTTTTTCTTTTGAAATTGGAATGCTATTTTTAGCTTTAATACATTTTAAGACGGTTAAGTGACATCTATTTGTGATATTTAGATTTAAAAGAAGAGTTCACAGTAAAGACTTTCTTGACTTCACACATTACACGCCTGCAAGAATAACTTGAATAATTCTCACCGTTTCTTTGTTATTGAATTTTAGAATTCGTCTGCCTAAAGGTAGATAATCAGTAACTATAATACGTCATTCTATAATAAGTCTTAATATGAAACAATTAAATATTTAAACTAAATTAGACAATAAATATTTCAGCAACTTCGAATGGAAAATGTAATTCAGAACCTTAGCTTAAGTCATACGATGTTTCAAAGGTTTCGGAATTGATGCAGATGATTATAAAAATATTTATTACGATGAAATTTAATTTATTGTTTTAAGACGTCTGCATAATTTAAAAATAGGCTTGTCTATGGAAAAAATCTCCTTGCTTGACAAAATGTTTCAACATGTTTAAAAACAAATGAATACTTAAAACTCCACTTTAAAATACATTTAAGTGTATATACATATTCTTTAAAGTTTGAACATATGTCTCATTTGATATCAGAAACATAGAAGTCGATAACAATACATACTAACATTCGTAGTATTCAGAAGATTTCCAGACGGGTTACGTATTTTCGCCATATATTTCCACACTTTTGCAGCAACCATCCTTTCAGCTTGTGAGTAATCTATATAATAAAAGCGCAAAGTATTTGGCTGTCATCAATAGTTCCGAGATGACCGCTTCACTTCTTATACGCCAAAAGGCCATTTCGGTACTTCTATGTTAAAAATACGCGGGTGATAAATCGCCAAATATTGTTCCATCGCCATCATTTCATTTAAAATATAAACTTATCACTCATTTCATTTAAAATACATAACTTTCATTTAAAACACATATATCAAACTAATTTAAACTACATTTCTTTCATCTCTAATAATAAAAGTTTAACTCATGGGACTGTTATGCACAGATGTCATATCACGATTTTTTCCGACGCCAATTTGGCGGAAGCATCAACGGCATAAGCAACAACATCCGGGTTACCATATCAAACAAAATAACGACACTTTGGCGGCAGTTAAGAACTCATTGCGTATATGACATTGGCGTCAGAAAAAAATCGCGCCAATATGGGGGCGTATATGACATCTGTGACACTGTTATCTCCAAATACGGGCTGACAGCTTCGCTTTCCATATGATAAGCAGCCATTTTTAATAAAAATTATTTTTTCCAATAAAACTGCACAAAAGTTATATTTTTCGAAAGATCGTTTAAATTACTACTACTTGGTGCTACTTGGTTATCCCTTGGATTAAAAATCTATCGCCAAACTATAAGATTAATTGCCAATAATAGTTGATCGTAAATGTCAGATTCACTTCACTTTCAGCAAGTTACACGTATTTACGTCATCAACTGATTTTTACTTCGACGTTTTAGTTGTATTTTTATTAATGTTATACTAATTTATTTGTTCTTTCGTTATTTAAAAATAAAAAGTATGCTAATTTTGCATAATTTGGCGAGTGCTTTGGCGATTTATATAATTTAGCGAAATTAGTCGACGGGATAACTAAGTAGTATAAAAAATAATTGATGTTTAAGCGATAAATTACATTCAAATATGGATATATTCTGAGACAACGTCAGTTGGAATTATGCTGA
Source organism: Maratus speciosus (assembly GCA_963932465.1). NCBI lineage: Eukaryota > Metazoa > Arthropoda > Arachnida > Araneae > Salticidae > Maratus > Maratus speciosus. Next base: position 30,628,471 of record OZ010789.1, on the reverse strand, counting down.
CAACTCAATATCTCATTCCACCAAAGTAAACAAACGATAGCAATTCGTTCATTTTGGCGATTAACAATATTAAGCCATGAAGGTAATCATTCGTAAAGCGAGTTCTTGAGAGAGGAATTTTAAATAATTAACCAGATTGTGATTTTTATAGCTGTCAAATCAGGAGGCAGAATGCAGCTTTGTTCGTGACGTCATTCACCTATGAACCAATGAAATAAATTTTAGATTTAAAATTGAGCTTGCTATTCATTGAACATAATCATTTATTATTATTATTATTATTTAATCGTATTAAAACAATTTGTTTGCTATATTTCGGAAATATACTATTTGTTTGCACTATGACTTACATTTCCCGTTGATTCTGAGGTAGATATTACAATTTAGTGCTTATTTGATGATGAAAGAGCTGCATCAAAATTTTAACATGGAATTATACATAAATACTTTCTTTGAGATGCAGGCTACGAACAATTCTCAGTAAATTTTTGCAATTTAAATGATAAATTCACAGTTGTTTTGTTGACCCTGACGCTGGATCCCTTTGGTGTCATATTAGCTGAAACGCGCCAATAGGCAGAGGACCCAATTACGGAAGATTACTTAATATGTTAAAATCTCCGCATTAGTGAACGCATTACAATTGATATGCAGACGGAAATGAAATAAAATGCCTAAATGAGTTAAGTGGTTTTTGACAAGAAAGATGAAATTATAACATAAAAAAATTACGAAATGCTGCCATGATCTTAAGGAATTTTTCATTTCTCGGTCAGAATCTTCCGTTTTGACGAAAGATTAAGTAAATAAATTAAATTATAAATAAAAATAACACGTTGCAATTGTTAGCATACATTTAAGGGTGACCAAACTGGTCGCCAGAGGCGGCTAGTTTAGCATAACCACTTAGACGTAAACGCGAAAGAAAAATCATGAGTCAAGCTTAGGTTAGGAAAAACTTTCGAACACATCTAGAATATGGACGAAAGTTTGGCGTATAATAAGTTGAAATATGTCTTTTCGTTCACAGACAATTATTTAGCGCCGAAGTGTGTTGAGGTGTTATCTTAAGCATGATTTGTTTTTATTTTTATTTTCTCTTGACAGTTAATTGCAAATCATGTTTGAAAACTGTTTTTAAAGTCATAAAAAATCAGTAAACTAAGTTACTCCTAATAAAATCATAAGACGAAACGCAATTTTGCCCCTTGATTCAACATAAAATGTATAATGTGAATATTAAAATGTCCACAATCTTACATAACAGGCGACTAAAGGATAGAAAAAGATGTTACAAGTTTAAAATATACACTTCATTTAAAACTTCTTAGTTTTTTCAAACCTTCCAAGCTCATCTTCAGAGAATATCTTAATAAATAAATGTTGTTTATTTATACAAATACGTCCCTTTGTTTTGAAAATGAGAGAGCCAATAATTACTAGAGTCGAAAGTAGAAGTAGCAGTAGCAGTCTCTTGGATTGAATTTAATTAGAGGAAATATATATTATTATTATTAATTGCAGTTTCATTTATTTTATGACATCAGTCTGTTTCTCATACGTCACTTTCCATGGGTACTTAGTACTTTCAAGCCTTCCAAGTTCATCATCATAGAATATCTTAATAACTAAATGTTTTTTATTTATACAAATACGTCACTTTGTTTTGAAAATGAGAGAGCGAATAATTACTATAATAATAATAATAATAATATATAATATATAATAATCGTTTAAGTTTCAATCAGAATATCGCAATAGATTTTGATCATTCAAAAATCATATTCCCAACATCCAATTATTACGCATCCACTGTAAGAGAATCCATAGACATCCTATGTAAAAACAATCAAGTATGTAACGACGCCCTATCGTACAATATCCCCAATTTATGGACCAATATCCTGAAAATAAATCCTGAAAACCTGAGCAAAGTGACGTAATAAAATTTAAAGTACAGAAGTTAAATATTTTCTTCTACCCATGGAAAGTGACGTATGAGAAACAAAATGATGTCATAAAATAAATGGAACTGCAATAATAATAATAATATATTACCTCTAAATAAATTCAATCCAAGAAACTGCTACTGTTACTTCTACTTTCAACTCTAGTAATTAGTGGCTCTCTCATTTTCAAAACTAAGTGAAGTATTTGTATACATAAAAAATATTTTTTTATTAAGATATTCTCTGATGGTGGGCTTGGAAGGCTTGCAAGTACTAAGAAGTTTTAAATAAAATGTATATTTTAAACTTGTAATATCTTTTTCATTACTTTAAGTAGTACTTTAAGTACACCTTTTAAGTAAGATTGTGGACCTTTTTAATGTTCACATTATATATTCTAATTTACAACTTTCAAGCAAATATCATTCGAAAGAGCACTTTCTTTCACCTACTCTATTTTTTTTTAAATGGAATTATTCGATTTCTTGAAATTATGCACTAACAAAAAACGCAAAAGCTATTGCATAGGTTGTTGTCACAATTGTTATAAATTTCTAAAAATAGCAACTGTTTTTTGGCAATTGTCCAAAACGTGACCAATCATTTTTTTTTTTTTTTTTTTTTTTGTCGACGGCAAAATTGTTCATAGTGAAATAAGTATGATATTGCTAATATACGAGTATAAATATATAGCAGCTTTGGCAAGATTATATGAAGGAGAACGATACATTTTCCTTCCAGTCTATACTACCCATATTTTATAAGAGAAAGCATAGAGATTCTAACACCTTAAAATTCCATATGCAACGATGCAGCATCATATAAGTTACCAAAATTATGGCTTGATTTAATCAATGGTTACGAAAATAGAAATATACATCCAAGTAAAATAAAAAAACAAGTAATATAAAAATTTTGTTTTTAAAGTCAATTCCTACTTAGGTCATCAAAGAAAAATTTAATATAATCCCTTAAGCTAATATTAGTTTTTGTTGTATTAAAATATCTCAATTTGTTGATTTTCTATAAACAAGTAGATTTATAATGGAACTCTACGGGAATTTGGCGAAATATTAGAGATATCGCAAAGTTGGCGTCACTTTTGGCGACTCATTTTGTCCGCCAAATTTGGCGATATAATACCAAGTTGGCGACGAACTTGGCGGTATTTGGCGACTAAACAGGGTCCCCCCTATGGTAACCCCTTATTGAAAATACTTTCATTGATCTTCAATAGCCAATGGCCGCCATTTTGTCTCCCATGTAAAACTAAAATTAATTAATTAAAATTTAATTAATGAATTAATATTTGAAAAACTGTATTAACATCAATTGTCATCCAGTACAAGTTTTAAAAAAATTATTTCAACTTGATAGGATGAATAATGAGTATTTTATTAACGATTGAAAATTTGAACAATATATATAAATATATAAATATATAAGTAAATAAATATAGGGAGAGTGTGAACTAATAGTAGGAATTGGAAAATAACGCGCGTAAAGTGAAAAACTGAATGATGGCGATTCAGAGCACTGCGTCATAGATAGTGCCATCTCTGAATATATCTATTTATTTGTTTTGAAAATGACTCGAGTACAGTTGAAACATGCAAACTGTCAAATAAAACTATTTTTACTGTTTTTAAATTTTAATCTTACAATTTTTAGCAATTAGAAACAGTATAGGACATTACTGTTAATAGAATTTTCCTTATTATCTACCTATACTAAAATATAAATTAGCATAAAATGGAAAAAAGGGAATTTTTACAAAAGTAATTCTAATGTTTCTGATAATTGAAAATTATATTAAGATAATTGGTACGAAAAACAAAATATAAGTGAGATAAATACTGTGTGTGTCATTCTTCAAAAAGTGTAACCTTTCGTTCACATGCATTTTACAGTAAAAATTTTAAAGAATTATTCATTTAACTGTATTTTTTAATTGCAATAAAATATTTTCCATTTAAATCGGTATCCAATTTTTTTATAATAATTTTTAATTTATTATTATTATTGGTGCACAGTATGTGAATTCTCACCTCCGTGGCATGTCACACACCTGGTGTGGCTGTTAATGTTGTTTAATAACTTGTTTAATTTTAAAAATATATTTACACATTTATTATTCCTTCCACAAATGTCTCAAATACTAAATATTTAAGCATATTTAAATTTTTTATATTGTGATTTAGTTTGTTTTAGTAAAACAATTACTTCTGTCACACAATAAATTTTCTCCCATTATCCAAACATAAAATTCCACTTTTCACTGATAGATTGCAGTACTGGCATCACATTTTATTTACCATGATACATCACATTTTGTTTACCTACAGCTATAAAGAAGTTCTGAGTTTTTAGTTGAGGAACAAGAAGATAGATTTTGTTTTAAGAAGAAAGTGTGGTTATTGAGAACTCTCATCTCCGTGAACTTGAATTTCAAGTATGTAAAACAATGTAAAAATACAAGTTTACCTGTTTTAATATGCTTAACATATGCAAATTGTAATACCAAAAAAATAAACTTATTTTCTTGAAAAAAAGAAACATATATTAAACCTGTTTTTATAGAAGATTCATCACTTCCGTGAAATAAAGCTCATCTCCCTGAATAAGTTATATTATTTTTTTATTTATGAGTAAACTAATTAAAATTAAGTAGGACCATTGTTCATGGTTACTTCTAGTACGTAAAAGTTTGATATAAAAATGAAAAAAAGGGGAAACGCAAGGTTTTGAAATTGAAAAATATTTTTGTTCAAAAGGTACACTTTCTGGAGAATGACCCGTATATCTGTGGGTATGTAATGTATATATTATCTTGCACAGAAACAAGTTAAAATATTCTAATTATTTAACTATTGACCTTATTAATAAAATTTGAAAACTTCTCTTAAAGTAGTACATTATATACTCTTAACTTAAGCAAATGTTATGCATGATTTAATTAGTATCATTTGTTTATTCACATAATTTTCTACCCTTTAAATCTTATTTTTGTTTATTAAATGTTAAATAAGGTAACGGAATATTTAAGAGTTTTATTTGATAGCTTAATTATTTCAATTAAATGTTGATATGCATTTATAAAAGTTTTAAATATTTTCGTTAAGTTTATGTTTATTTTTTCATTTTATATAAACACAAATGAATGAAGCAATGAATTTAACTGGGAACATAGGTGAGCATTTTCGATATTTTGCATGCTTAGTTTAAGCGAAGGGTTAAATAATTAAAGTATTTTGATAAATATATTATTTAAAATATGCAAATTAAGAAAATGATTACATGTCTTAAGGGAATGTTTAGAAGCACGAGATTTATATAAAAGTGCTTGCTGATTTAAATTAGCTTGTGAAAATTCACCGATCGATAACTACAGAGGGATCATTAATATCTAAATAAACAGATGCCATGTAGGGAAGATGTCAAATTACGAATAACGTTCACAGTTATATTTATGTTATGCAGTAAAAGCATGGCGATTAATAATGCTTATGTCACGTTGAAGGTGACAACGCATGACAATATGTTTCGCTTTTACTGCAATTTTTTTAACATGTAAATATCGCTTATTTTTAATTTTTACGTCGGGGAAGAAGAGAAATATTGCCTTTTAAATTTAATTTCTTTGAAAACTTTATGTCAATTTATTTTTATGGTGCTTAAAATAATTTTGAACTAATGATTTTTCTAAAAATCTATTGCGTACAGCCCAATTGGGAAAGTTGAACCCTTATGCCATTAAAACAGTAAAAGAGTTCAGCTTTTGTTTCTGGTTAATAATCCTTAACAAGATTGAAAATTTATCAATAAATAAATAAAAAAGTAAAATAATGTGAATGAGACAGGAATTTAACAGACATGTAATCGAACTCCGCGTTAAAAAATCTAAAATTATCTAAATCAAAATCTAGCGAAGTCTTTGGTTATTAATTCCTGGTTGATATGAAAGTATCGCTTTTAATAAATTTCAAAACTTTATTTAAATACATTGTTGATATTCTTCATATAAAAATGATTTTGCGTGCTGTCAATTGGCATTCTAAAAAAATACACTAAATGTAAAAATTCTAATCGAATTTTGTGTAACTATCAAGGAACCACTTTTGATGAAACTCGCACCCAGAATTGATACCAGAGGCATTTTAAAGCACTATATTCCAAAATTAGAAAAAAATATAAAATTTACCAATCGTATGTTTTTTTTTCAATTCCTACTGTTATTTCACACTCTCCCTATATTTATTTATATATCTTGTTCAAATTTTCAATTGTTAATAAATACTTATTATTCATCCTATCAAGTTGAAATAAATCTTTTAAAACTTGTACTGGATGACAATGGATGTTAATACAGATTTTTCAAATATTAATTTATTCATTAAATTTTAGTTAATGAATTTTAGTTTTATATGGGAGACAAAATGGCGGCCACTGGTTATTGAACAGCATTTAATGCATCTTCATATCTAAAAGGGTGGGTTACTATAGGGGGGACCCTGTTCTGTCGCCAAATACCACCAAGTATGTCGTCAACTTGGCGATATATCGCCAAATTTAGCGAACCATATGAGCCGCCAAAAGTGACGCCAACTTGGCGATATCTCTAATATTTTGCCAAATTCCCATAGACTTCCATTGTAAACCTACTTGCGTATAGAAAATCAACAAATTGAGATATTTTAATGCAACAAAAACTAATATTTGCTTAAGGGAGTATATTAAATTTTTCTTTGATGACCTAAGTAGGAATTGGCTTTAAAAACAAAATTTTTATATTACTTGTTTTGTATACATTTAATTTGAAAGTGATGAGTTTTCAATTGTTAATTTCACGCCAAAAGAGAGTTAAGTAGCCAAATATGGTGATACGTATCCAAACCACTACTTACTACAACACAGCAAACGAACTTGGCATTTAGATAGGGTTGACATGAAAAAATATACTTTTTCGATTAAATCCAATTTCGCACCGGCAAAAATGTAACTATGATGTTCCATTTTTTAAAGTGATTTTTTAAGTTCTTGAAGGAATTTTTAAGCTTTTTATCAGTATTAATTTTAATTATTAACTAATTTGAATTTTAAACTACTGTTACAAAATAAGTTTATATTAACAGTCTAAACTAAATCTGTGTTTGTTAAACGCTCCTTTTTTAACGATATCAAGGGAACCACTTTTAATGAAGCTCGCACATAGTATTTACAGCAGGGACATTTTATAACACTATAGGTCTCAAAAAACACATTTTCATAAAGTTGTGCTCGGCAACATCACTACATGCGATTTTTGTCGACAAATTAATTCGGTTCTCTAAATTTAGCATACAGGGCTATAAAACACAACAGGCCTCAATGCTACGCGGGAGCTTCACCAAAAGTTGTTATCTTATAATTATTGGATATTACCAGAATTCAGGTAGCGAGAATGTTGAATCGGATCCAATGTCAGTTTATAGTTTGATGTTTGGATTGAGTATGTTGCACATGCACAGTATGAACAAATTGCATAACAATATTCTTATCGTAATCACTTTACTTATTGTTTCACTTTACTTGCATGAACGATTTACATATTTACAAACATCTTCTACTTCGTTCTCGGATTCTTCTATGTTATAATTAGTTATTTCGGTGTGACTAAGATAAGTATTTTTATATATTTAAAATATTTCTCGCATGAGTACAGTATTAAGAATCATAGATATTTCTATACGTACCATCTATATATATATTACGCTAACGTACGTGGCACAGAAATCGCGATTATTTGTTATTGTTTAATGGCAACGCCCGAGAAACGCATCTGATTGGTTATTGTGTAAGAGACCTTGGCAGGATTTAGGGCGATCGGGTTTGTGTTTGTTTACGTTTCGCTTTTTCGGTACAATATCTTTCGCTGCAATTATGTAGCTTCAAAATATCATTTGAAATGCCAGTAAAAAATCTCGGTGAATGCTTGAAAGTGAAGAAGAAGCCGAATTCGAGTCGATTCAAAATCCAAATAGAATTTGATTGAGAACGCCATTATGCGATCGGCAAAATAGGCTTAATAACTGTAGCATGCACGCGTTGCTTCTGAAATCCAAATTACTGATTTAAACATTCCGGGGCATGCATAACTGTGGATGAAACGTGCAATTTCTATAAAGCACTGTATTGGAAATGCGAATTAAACAGCAGCAAGAAGTTTACAAAATGTTGTCATGACGCTAAAAGTAATTTTGTACGGACAGGTAGTTTTGACTGTACGACCTGCGATACGAATTTCAGGTTCATTTAAGAATATTATTACGCCCCCCACCCCTCCCAAGAAGTAAGATACAATAAAACCTGCTTAGACGGAAGCGAATACGACAAGTGATAAATTCCGTTTTATGCAGGTTATTTAAATTGAACAAAGCATAATAGCATTTTTTTAGGGGGGGTGGGAGTGCTGGAACTTTTTTTTCGTTTATTGCAGGATTCCGTTATAAACAGACTTTACTCTATTAGAAAATAAATTTGCTGGATGGTACTTTAAAAAAAATCTATATAGTAATTTTGCTTACTATTTTTTTTTTGCTTATTATTTCTTTTTCAGTATTACACTTTATGTTGTAGTATTTGTAATTGCTTTTTCATATAAATATTTTAAATAAAAAATTAAATTATTGAAAATATAATTACATTTTAATTAAATTCATCAGTTAATTTGGAATAAAAAAGTTTAAAGTATGAGACATATAAAAATTAAAAAACTTAACCTTTGACTTTACACAACTTTGGAGCCGAACAAGAGTCGGGCCCTGGTAATTAGCACCGTCTTCACCCGGCCCCCTCTGTACTGACCTGCGATAAAAATTTTAGATTCATTTACGAATATTATTACGGGCCCGAGCAACGCCGGGCGGGTCAGCTAGTCGTATTTAATTCACCGTCTAAATCATGATTTCGCTCCCTTAACCTTATTGTAGCTATCATGGCACGTCATCTAGCTATCGCTCTTAACATTATTTGAACTTGTCAATATTCTTAAACACAATTGACGTCTTTGCAGCATTTATGTTTCTAGTTTTCTGTTGAATTGGTAACATTCTGAGCCAAATTTTAAATACAATTATGAGAAAACATAATCTGGTCATATAGACTCGAACGATACTTTGATAGGATTTTAAAAACACAACATGTCTAGGAAATGTATTTAAAAGGCGTTTTGGATTACATAGATTACAACACAGCCAGGAAACATATTTTGTGAATTTGACATGAAATACAATATTTGCATTAAGTTCATTTTGTATTTTTGCGATTGCTATAGCCAGTAAGCAAGAAACAAAAAAACAGAGCGAGAAAAATAAATTATTTCGTCAACATTGATGTCAGCGTGCCAATTAATTCTTCCTTTCGCTGAAAAAAAAAAAAAATTGTACAAGTTGCCTTTCTTAGTACGAATATTTCTTCAACTAGTTACAAAGTATTTCACACGTTTTTCACACGATTTTTTTTTTTTTTTGTAATATCAATTTCGTATTTATAAGCTTAAAAATTTTAAAATTTATTAAATGGGTTCTTAACTTAAGAAGTTTTCAATTTTCACATGCAAGTCAATATGATTCTCATAAGTTACTTAAAATCTGATATTTGATTTTTTAAATTCAGAAAAAAGTAGATGTTCCTTTGTTTAATTCATTGGCGGCTTTACATTTGCGGTACTCACTGCATTAAACTCCAAATGATGATTTATGCATTGCATGTTTTATATATTTTTTGTAACATTTGGCTAGTTTAAACACTGTAAGCAGAAACTAGAAGTGAAAGTAAACATAGGAAACGTCTGATCGTACTAAAATGTAAATCTAATTAAGATTGACTTAAAAAAATCTAAAATACATGGGAATATTAGCTAGGAAAAGTTTGTCTAAAGGATTTTTCTTGTTAAAGTACATACAATTTAAGAATATGTTTTGGAAAACTTGCACTTCTGAGAATTGTAACATAAAATAAAAATAACATTTATTTAGACATTTATATGTCCTTGAAATAACTGAAATGTATAAACTAAATTTATTAACGAAAAACGCTGTTTTATTTTAAAATAAAATAACATAAACATAAAAGAATAACTCGATTTATTTGTATTAAATTAAAAAATCTGCCAGATACTGGCCCTCCCTCCATTAGCATAAAACAATCTCCACCGTAAAAATATAGTTCTTCTTATGAAGCGAGAGCGTATCGCAGAAATCTTGCGTGAATTTAAATGTTTTACAATTTTGATTTTTTTTTTTTTTTGGTTACTGATTATTTAATTTATAAAAGTTGTTAATAATTAAAGTAATGGTTTTACCTATAATTATCCGGGAAACAAAATCGTATAAATAAGGTGGAAAACTGTCGAGTAGTGATATTCTCACTAAACAGATATCGCTACGTCACTTGAAGAAAATAGTTGAAAATTAAATATTTTAAAGATGTTTATTTATTTGGTTTTTGTTGATTTTCTAGAAAAGTACTGAACAAAATTTGATGAAATTTAAATGGAGCTAATTCGAGAGTATCCTCTTTCAATTAAAATAAAAGCACATCAATTGGTCTCATAGTTTTGGAGTAGTCGGGGAAAACTTCATACATGAAAAAGTGCACATGCTTCGAATTGAGAACCTCCTCTGTTTTATTAAGTGGGTTTAAGAGACATGCATTGTGCAGTTGTGTTTCCAAATATTGTATCCAATTTTTTGAAAATACAGATAAAAATTACCTTATTCGTTTTTATAGTTGGCATTCACTCATAGAAGTATTAAAATATTTCCGGTTACACACAGTACTTTTCCGCGTTTTCAACATATGTTTCTTTATTGCACATTTTCGAATTCCAGTACGTTTTTCCGGTTAAAAAAAAAGAGCTCTATTTTTGATAGAGAAAAGTAATAGTCTAATTTTTTTTAATTGTAAGAGAACATGGAGTAATTTGTAGAGAGTCATTGAATGATAGATTAAATATCAATAAGTAAAATCTAGATTTTTTTAAATTTTAAAATAGCGTTAATGATTTTGAAATTAATTTAAAGTGTATCTGCAAAATTCCGCAGATGCAACATGAAACGAAACCATTTAAAAATTTATAAACAACCAAAATAAAACTTTTTATAATTTTTTATAATACAGATCTTTGAATATATTTTTATTTTCTTCAAACGAAGTTTATGTTTCGAATTCCAATACCGAAGTTTCCTTTTATTCTCAAACAATTGTCCTAATGAGAAATCCTCTTTTTCTGCTTAAATAGTTATTCAGAAACGTCTATACATTTTCTTCTTTAAACGCACTCCTTTGAGAATAGAGTGTACAGCCAAATGTATCCCAGCTATAACATACATGTTTCTAGTACTTTTATAAAAACTTATACGAAATTTTTGTTTTCTATTTTAACTGGAATAAATACGTAACGGTGTACAATTCAAATCTTTTTATATCGATTCCTTAAATATAAGTGAAATCCATACAAAGATTATGTATAGTATAAATTAGAATGTTTTTGTAACAGTATTTTATTTTCCAATATTTATAAGTTATTGCTACTTATTGTTAAAATTTATAAATGTTTTAACTATAATTTTAACATTTTATGTTCATAAAAGGCAGCAAGTCTCATATCAACTTTTTCAGTCAAATATTAACAGAAAATTTTAACCGATTTTTTAAATAAATGTAAGCTGTATGTTTATTTAAATAATTTATAGAACAAATATTTTACAAATATTTTACTCAACATATAGACTGTTAAAAATAGATTCACTGACTGTTTCTAGTGTTTGTTCCAATTATTTTCACTGCCTCTAGTGTCCATATTTTAAAAAATAATTTTTTGATCGTCAATATATTTTTTTTAAATGTAATTTTCATTTATTTTACTTTATAGAAAACAAACATTTTAAAGTAGTCATTCAACTGAAAAAGTCCTTTAAAACACGTAATAATACTTCGAAAGATTACATAAAAATTTCATTACCTACATCCAGCCTTATATACATTTATTTGTAGTTTTTATATTTTAAATGCTGTTTAAAAAAAAAGACAATACAAAGAGAAATTTATATCGATGTGTGAAGCAAAATACATGAAAATCAAAACAAATTCAAGAAGAGAAACGTAATTAAATGGACACATTATAGAACTACAATGTAAATATTTATTTACATATAGGCCGTAATGTTACAGAATAATAGGCACTTAACAAGTAAAGTGTCATATATGAGTGTCATAAAGCAGTATTTTTAAAAGATCACGTCAGAAATAAAAGTGGTGAATTGGGGTCATTTTTAGAACAGTTTAGACAGATATTTTCTATTGAAGTGCCTAAAATATTCTGAATAGAAAATAATTCAAAATATTGGTCGTTGCCTTATCTGGTTCCTAAGATTTACAGCTGCATAAAATAATTATGATGCAACAACAACAGCAAATATAAATAAGGATTTAACTAATAAAATAAAATTATGCTCTTAGAAATAAAATCTTGGGTAGCAAATTATTTAAGCGTATTTATTATTTAAGCTGTAAATTAACAGATTCATTACAGATCATAATACTGATTTAAGCAACAACTTTTTTTTTAATTATCAAAATATACAAATAATCTTGTTTCTGATTTTTACTTTTTATCAAATTAAAATAAATGAAAATATTAAATATTTCAGAAAACTTAAAAAAAGTTTATTATTTCATTAACAGATGCGTCCACATATAATCATATAATTTGAAACTTTGACACGAATTCTTCTAAAAATACAGCTAGAAAATGTTTTATAATACTTTCACTTTTCTATTATAAATTTATTGAAATTTAATATAGGGATAGTTAAATACTATTTATATATTAACATACATCTTTAGCAATTAAAAATATTCTATTGCTATTTATTTAGCAAAAAATCGATGTTTCTTAAATGGATTATTATTGGGTCGAACAATGCGCAAATATTGCATTGATCGTAAATATATTAAATATGATATAATATTGTTTCTATTATTGAAATATTTACAATATCATTTATTTTGTTTTGTAGAAAACGTGCATTTTAAAGTAGTCATTCAACTAAAACAGTCCTTTGAAACATGTAATAACACTTCGAAAAATTACATAACAATTTTATTGCGTATGTATAACTTAATTACATTAATTTTCTGTTTTTATATTTTAAATGTTGTTTAAAAAAAAGACTACACAAAATGAATTTTCTATCAATGCGCGAAGCAAAATACATGAAACTACAAAACAAATTAAAAAAGAAACACGTAATTATATGGCGACATCAAAGAACAACAACGTAAATATTTATATGGGGCGTAATGTCAAAAACAATGCGTAATGTTACAGAATAATGGGCACTTTGCAAGTAAAGTGGCATATATGAGTGTCATAAAGCAGTATTTTTAAAAGATAACGTCAGGAATAAAAGTGGTGTATGGTATTAATTTTTGGAGGAGTTTAAACAGATACTTTCTATTGAAGTTTTTGAAATATTCTGATAAAAAAATAATTGCAAATATTGGCCGTTTCCCTATCTAGTTCAAATTTCTGACAGCTTCATAAAACAATTATGATGAAACAGAAACAATATTAAATAAAGATTTAAATAATAAAATTAATTATTCACTTAAAAGGTAAATCTCTTTTGCGTGTCAAATTAATTACGTGTATTAATTGTAAATTAACAGAGTCACTATAGTTTATGAAACCGATCTAACAAAACACATTTTAAAAATTATCAAAATTTTTATTTAAAAAAATCTTGTTTCTGACATTAATTTTTTATTACATTAATGTAAGTTAAAATGCAAAATGTTAGAAAACTTTAAAGAGTATATTATTTAATTAACAGATGTGTCCAAATACATTTTGAAAATTTTACGCACATTCTTCTAAAAATTACAGCTATAAAATTTATTACAACACTATCATTTTACTATTTTAAATTAATTGAAATTTAATATAGAGATTGTTAAATGCTATTTATAAATTAAAATGCGTCTTTACGAAATTAAAATATTCCATTGCTTTCCTTTACCAAAACTCTATGTTGTCTAAATTCATTACAATAGATTCAAACAATGCACAAATATCGCATTAATCGAAAATTCTTTAAATACGATGCCTATGTTAGTGTAATAGTGGGTCTACTATTAAAATATTTAGAACGTCATTTATTTTGTTTTATAGAAAACATATATTTTAAAGTAATTATTCAATTGAAACAGTTTTTGGGAACACGTAATAATACTTCGAAAAATTACATAACAATTTTATTACATACATAATTCTTACACACTATAATTTGCTGTTTTTATATTTTAAAATGCTGTTGTTTTGTTTTTTTAGCTATGTTTTTTACGCTTTTTCAGTACAAGGATAAATTTTTATCGATGTGGGAATTAAAATACATGAAAATGTAAAACAAATTTAAGAAGAAAAACGTAATTGAATAGAGACATTAAAACACTACAATTTTTAATTATTTATAAGTTGCATGGTTATTTAAAGAATTCATAAAATAAATATTTTACAAATATTTTAATCAATATATAGGGCGATCCAAATACACTCACTGCTAGTTTTTATATTTAAAAAAAATATTTTATTGTTCTATATAATAAAAAAAATTGTGTTTTTCATTTATTTCGTTTTTAACGAAACCTGCATTTTAAAGAACTTTTTTAACCCTTTGAGGGGCAAGCAATAATATCTGTGTAATACTGAATAATCACCGAAATAATCGAAAATTTAATTTTAAACTAAGGAAAGGCGATCTTTTAATATTTAACCCCCAAAGTTAAAAATAAAAAATATAGTTAAAATTTTCTGGTTAGAATTTTGTTTAAATTAGATGCGCCCCTCAAGGGGTTAACTAAAACAGTCCTTTGAAACACGTAATAATACATAGAACAATTACATCAAAATTACATGAAAGTTACATGCAAAACAATTTAACCCTTTCAGGGCCAAAGCAATTTCATTGCAAATGTGTTGAAATTAATGATTGACACCGGAATTTGAAAACAAATTTATTTGTAAATAAGAAAAAGCTATATTTTGCATATATAATAAACCGAAAATATTTTTACCAAAATTCTGGTGCCACTGTAGCATTTGGGAATTAAAATTAAGTTGTTTCATAGAAATACCACAGCCTCTCAAGGGGTTAGAGAAGAAAAACGTAATTAAATGGTGACATTAAATAACAACAAAGTAAATATTTATTTAAATATTGGCCATAATGTCAAAAAAGTCGTAATGGTATAGAATAAGAGCCTCTTAGCAAGTAAATTGGCATATATAAGTGTTATGAAGCAGTACTTTTAAAAGATAACATCAGTAATAAAGGCGGTGAATGGTAGGTATTTTTGGAACAGTTTAGACAGATATTTTCTATTGAAGTGCGCGAAATGTTGTGAATAAAAAATAAATAAAATCGGTGCATGTTGCCTTATCCTCTTCGTGTGTTTTATAGCGAAATAATAATAAAAAAAACTATGAGAAAACAATAACAACAAGAAATATACAGGATGGTTAAAAAAAAACGTTGACAAAATGAGATGGCAAATCAGGCATACATCAAGGATAAAAAATCACATAGGGTCGCCAGTCACTTTCTGAGTCCCAAATACATGGTGTTTCATCCTAACTGAAATCGGGTCGACGGTCATCATTTCGAGAAAAAATAAAACATTGCAATGAAAATGCAACGATATGGACCTTGTTTTGTGCGAAATGGGATAACATCACGAAAAGTTCTGTAAAAACACGTTGCTCGAGCAATTGATGACACCGTGTGAATTGATCATCACAGTCCAAAATGTGGGGCGTCCATTGCATACGGATAGTGCGTATATTGCAAACTTCTACCACTTTTGTTTGGTGCTATCACACTTACGACAAACGTGAGAATGTCTGTTCAATGTTTTATTATAATATAATTCAGTTTTCTGAAAGTTATTACTGTCAACCCAAATTGAGTTAGCTTAAAACGCCCTGTATTTGTGACTAAATAAGTGATTTCCGATCCTAAGTTTCTGTGTGATTTTATATCCTTGTTGTATGCCTGATTTATCACGTCATTTTGCCAACGTTTATTTAATCACCCTGTATATGCATGTAAATAAAAAATAATAATTATGTGCTTAAGAAATAAATGTCTTTTGAGTGGCAAATTAATTATGTGTAAATTAACAGATTTATTACAGATTTTGAAACTATTAAAAAACTAAATCATTACTAAAAGTTACCAAAAATTTTAGTAATTTTTTTTTTTTTTTTAAACTTTTTATCGCAATAAGGAAAAAAAAAGTTTTTCCTAATATTATTCATAGGACTCAGTGACCGTATAAAAATTTGAATTTCTTAACTTAAAAATATATCTATTTTGGCGAAAAGTTACTTCTATAATATGAAGAACAACACTTCACACAATTTTGCACTTCAGTTTTTAAACTAAAGAAATAGAAATCATATATTAGTCAGCAATAATAAGGTACACCTGCATATATATGTTATCTGGCACAAAACGCAGTTAAAAAATATTCTGATTACATAACTACTGTCATTATAACTAAAATTTGAAAGATTTTCCTAAAATTGTACGGTCCATTACCTTAAGGAAATGTTATTCATAAATTAATTGGAATCCTTTGTTTATCCGTATAATTTAAGTATTGTTTTTGTTTCTTTAGAGTTATATAATGTTACGAAATATTTGAAACTTTTGTTTGATAGCATAATTAACTGAAGTAAATGTTTAAAAACATTTTTAAAAGATTTGTTAAATTTAATCTTTTATTTATATTATATCAACAGAGTATAATAAAGGAATAAAGGAATGAATGTAAGTTGTAAGGAATGTGATTATTTTTCTATTTTGCTTGCATATTCAAAACAAAGAGTTAATAATTAACGCTTTATTATAAGTAAATTATTTATTTAAGCAAATAATTATAAAACTGTTTCAAAGCAATGTTTAGATGCAACTATTTTATTTAAATTCTTGCTTTTTTTTATTAATTTGCGAAAGTATACCAATAAATTATTGGTGAGAAATGAGTAAAACAGAAATAAGTAGACAGCTTGTAGCAAGAATCAAGGATTATAATTTTATATTTTAGTGACATATACAATTGACTGCGTTTTCTAAACAACATATAAAAAATAAATCTATTTGCGTGAAATATAAAATATACGTTTAATAATATAAGTACGAAATATATTTGATATCAAATGTTCTTTAATGCTATATTAAAGTAGTGTAGCGAATAAAATATTAAAAAGTACAGTCATAGTACATTTGGATGATAATTATTGTATTAGGATTTATGCTCGGCCAGTTTTTCGTTAAATTATCAAATGATTTCAAAGAAATATAGTTTATTTTCTATGACTTTATATTTGATTTCTGAATTTTTAAACTATCAGGGATTCAACTTTTATGGCCTAAAACTCACTTGATTTTTACCATCTCATAAAAAAAGAGATATCACCTTTGGACTTTTTGCATTATATTTATTGACATTTCCCTGATATAATTAAAATCTGTGTGTAAAAAATTAATACCAGGCTTTGTGCGACGGAAAGTACCTGCCGTTGCGTGCCGTGCACTTCCAATCGGACGATCATTTTTCTCCGGTTGCATGCGTCGGAAACAAACTTGGCGCCAAATGATGAAAGGGAATTAAAATTTCTGAAGCATATTTTATAATCCGTTCCAAATGTGATTTTCAAGAATAGAACTGTCAAATGACGATAAAAATTTAATATAATTCGTCCTTAATCTCTCCTAAATTGTTTTTAAATAATTATGACGTTAGAATATTTCTGATTGTAACACACTAAAAAAAGTGAATGTAAATTTTTTATTAAGAAATAAAATGACATAAATTGCTCATTTATATTTAATACGAGTCCAGATGTTTTATTCGTTTGTATTCTATTGAAATGTAAACCATGAAAACTTTTACAATAATATTTGAATAATTTTCCATATAAGATACCAAGGATATTTCAACCCAAATCAAAAATGGAAAATGCATGAAACGTTTATCGTGTAATTCATACAATGAGCTTATTGAAGTAAGAAAAATATTTGTTATGGGGTTATCAGAGCGAGCATAAAATTATCTGTACGGTGACTGTGATGTGCGACTGAATTTCCGATGTTTTCTCTCTTATATGTATTTCGAAATTCACGGTTCAGTAATTATTTTGGTTGATATTTTCTAGAATAATTTGCACATCCTGAGTCTTTTTAATATAATAATACATGCAGAAATACTTTAGTGTAAACATGAATTATTATTATTTATGCGTTAAAAAATTCGCCAATTTCCATACGTTTCTAAAATGGGTGTAAAACTTCTGCAGAAAAAATAAAAATTACGTTTTACTGTTTAGTGGGACTGTCAAATATAAGTAACAATAATTCGTAAAATGTTTAACAAAGAAATGTATTTTATTTATGTACATGCTTGTGAAAATGCATATTTTCCTAATATAATTATTTGTGCCTCTTTAATTGAGAATTCTTTTAACTGAATGAAACAGAACACTTTACTTCTTTTATATGAAATTCTTGTCTTTCTATGAAAAGTATTGCTTATAATATACTTTGCGTGATTGAAGAAAAATACAGTTGTTTTATTTGATTTTGAAAATTTCAAAATATAAAGATAAATAAGCGAGATACGTTTAACCCATTAATTCTCGCTCCCTTCAATATCACGGGCTAAGTTGTCATTCATTATTTCTCGTTCCCGTCATATGTCCAGGCTGGAGATTTATTGCTGGAAAAAATTTAATTGGCATTTCGGTGTGAATTCTTTGAATATTTGCCTTTGAGTTTGGTTTTTGGCGCCGTGTTTCGAAATATATCACACTCAAAAAATTATTAATAATCAAAATTTAATGTATATTATATTATTTCAAATATTAGTGTAAAAATTTGTTTGATGATGATAAATAAGATCAAAGATGTGAAAAACAAAGGTATTATTCGCATTAATTTTCATGGTGTAAAACAAACATTAAAACACAGAATTCTCGCATGGTGGCTTTTCCACAAATGTGAATTTGTTCTACAACATATTTTTTTTCGCCTTTAAAAAAAAATGTATATTTTATACAGAAACCTTATAATTATTCAATTTCTGTAATAAAAAATAGGTACTATTTTATGGTTTTTCCAAATATTAAGCGACCGTTAAGGGGTTAAATTAATTCTTAATTACTTCTACTTGTCAACATAGTATCCATTTTGTAATTCTGTGTCTCTTCTTGCTTCTTGTCATCATTGGTCAAGTTAATTTTCCTGGGACGCTTCTGTTGAATGTATAAAATTAGGCATTTTTGTTTCATCAGACACTTATCTAACTTTACCGTTATAGCATTGTTTGGCATTTGTTTCCTTCAATAAATAAATTTTCGCTGATGTACGGGGAAGACACAAAAGACTGTCAAAAATATATTTTTTAATATGTATTCATTTCATCTATATTCATCAAAGGGATGTAAATCAGTCTGACGCCTTTACAGTTATAACTGGTACACCTGTTAGGATGTTTATGTTGTAATATAAAACATCGCATTTTCTATCTCTAGTATCATATATAAAGTTTTATATCTCTAACAACAAGATATATTTAACAAATACATTTAAAATTGTGGAATTAAAGTGAGACAGACAATGCAAGTGGCTTTTGAACACCAGAAAATATGTTTTCCGATCCATCTTTCTCTTAATACTTGTACACTTTCTTCTGTAACGTTAAAATTCTCTTATGATTTTAACAATAAACCCCAGCATTACAGCGGAATTTTATTCAGTTGAAATTAATAGAAATCACGTTTACAGCCATGAAGCATATACACTATTATCTACGAGTATAAATATTTAATTAAAAATTAAAATTTATATGTAGGATTGCAGGTGTTTAATATAAGATGAGAGATAAAAATAAAAGTACATCTTTGGTTTTTATTTTTAATAATAAAAACTAAACATGTACTACTGCCAACTCAATATCACAACATTTTTTTGCATCAGATAAAATAAAGAAAAAAAACATAAAAATGAAAAAAAAAATATGGACGTACCATTATTATACCCATGATTGCTCTTGAATCATTTACTTAAAACAAGACTATGTATCAAGTCAAACTGCGATAAGTAAACTTTTATTTTTTTTATTAGATAGGAATCTCTCTATTCTAAAAAAAAGTAACTACCGTTGTCACCGCCGCCGGTTTTGAATTTTTTCCGGAGGTCTTTCTTCGTTAATATTAAGAAAAATAATGCTTACAAAAATATGAAAATCGGTGGTATAATACAGAAATGTTTGATAAACACGCTGATGCAGACAGTTTTCAAATCGAAGGATTATTTTAAGAGATATTTAATGCTAAAGTTGGACAAAATCGTTCCACTAAAAAAGTTTTATAGGAGCAAAAACTATTCATGGGATTTTAAACATTTGAAGATCATTTTATACATTTGAAGTTCCCGGTGTGCAGACTGTATTTCTTTTAGGTAGATTTCGTAAGAAATACTACCTATTTCAGTCGTTACCATGGTACGACTTTTGAAAAATTCCTTCATAACTTTTCATTATAGGACACCAGGAACCCAAAACCATCCCCACCTATAAAGTTTATATATATATATATATATATATATATATATATATATATATGTATGTATGTATGTATGTATGTACTAAATTTTGTCCGCACGATAAAAGTCGCAATTATGCACAGATCGTCTTCAAACTCGCCAACAACTTTGAGATGGCTAATATCTCGGCGGGGATTGAAAATGGGCAAAATTGTCCCAAGGGAATGGAAATGGGGAGGGCTCAAAATTTTGAATACCGTCTTAACAAGATTCTGATAAAACCAGCTCTTACACAACAATGGCAGGAAAAAATAAATATTTTTCGCTATAGCAGTTGCCAACAATTAAAAATAAATAAATAAATAAAATTCTCACCACAACAATTGCTTTTCTAGAGCAAGATTTCAGCATGAAAACACAAAATGAAAAAAATAGTTTGACGAATTAAAATATATATATATATATATATATATATATATATATATATATTGCGTCATATTGGAAATATAATGGTTGTATTTATGTCGGCCAATTATCAGCACGTGGGATATAGGCTGGAAATATAATGGACCTCAGCAGGTGAATATGTAACAGTCATGCGAGTTTGAAGAAACGTATTAAAACATGATAAAAACCCGACTATGGAAATATTAACATATTTTAACACTTTGAGGTTCTCTGAATTTGTTTTAGCCATTTTTAAACCTATTCCATATACATGCGTGCCATTATTCGTGTATATTAGAATTTTCACAAAATGTTTAGTTCCCTAGAGCTCATTCTTAGTGAAGGAACTGGGTTTATCTCTAATCTTGATTTATGTTTTGTTGGTGAATTTAGTACTTAACTTCGAAATCTAGCTCCGCCTGTAGGCCCGAGCCAGCAGGGATTTTTTTTTTTTAATTTGACTCATTTTTTGAGGTTTTATTTCTATTTTAAATTGAAATTTTCAGCATTTCTAGAGATATTTTGTACATTATTTTAGAAAATGGTATTAATTTTGAACTGTTGCCAAATGTATAAACAGAGGAAACAATAATGGTTGCTTCAAATTAAAAAATTATTTACACGTGACTATTATAAACATAAAAAATCATTTGAAACTAGAATTAAATAATTATGTACAAAAAGCAGGAACTTATTAAAAATTACGTCATAAAAACTATACACGGGAATTTTAAAAGAGAAAGGATATTGTAAAATAATAAATTCATTAACATGCGTTAGAAGTCTTAAATAGGAGAAATTACGTCATATTTACGTCACATTACAGTTATTACATAAAATGAACACCAAATAATATTGCCAAACAGTTTAAATTTAGAAATTGGGCTAGACATTTATTTGATATTTTGAGAGGATTTTTTCAACAATTTTTGTTAGGGAAGAGCAAATAATATTTCATTAGCTTGGTCAAAATTACGTCAGATTAAAAACGATTAATTTAAAATGTCTAATTTAAATGAACTTTCTTTTCGCTTTGTTAAAAAATACTAGGAGACAAAGACTCTGTTTACTTAATTCCTTTTATATTAGCTTATTTTGAAATGTTTAACTTATTTTACTTAATCAAAGACGAAAAGGGCGATTGTATCTTTGGCACTACTTAGTTATCCCGTCGACCAAAATTCTATCATTCGCCAAACTATAAGATTAAATGCCAATAATGGTTGATCGTAAATGTCACATTAACTTGACTTTAAGCAAGTTACACGTCAAGTTATTTTTATTTCGACGTTTTATTTGTATTTTTATTAATGTTGTACTAATTTATTCTTTCTTTCGTTATTTAAAATGAAAATTATGTCAATTTGTATAATTTGGCGAGTGGTTTGGCGATTTATATAATTTGGCGAAATTGGTCGACGGGATAATCAAGTAGTGACGCAGCGGATTTGGCGTTAAAATTCCCCAATGAAAGAGAAATGAATAGAAATCCGTTTATAGGGAGATCGCCATTGTTTTTTAAATTATAATTCAATCTTTCGAAATCTTTTTAAAGCCGATCAAATTACCGTGCATTTAGAGTCTGCGGTGTCTGGACGGGGTTGACGAGCGTAGCTCGTAGGGGGCAGAACCCCCTAGTTTTATAAAATAATAAACTAATGCATAAGATATCTGGTAATCTTTCGCGTGGCACCACAGGCGTCCCCCGACTTACGTATTACGCGACTTACGTTAATTCGCAATTACGTTATAAATCTAGATGATTACATTTGTGAACATACTAGCGCGTTTGAAACGCAGTTGCATACTCTTGATATTTATTTTATAAATGAAATATATAGATGTAAAACACAACCGTAATATAGTTTATATATTAGATAGAGTTATATTTTTATTGGTGTATACAATCAAATCTATAATAAAACAACTTAATCTTTATTGTTAGTTTTTCATAGTAATAATCAAATTCATAATAAATATAGTTTGTGCTCATCAAAGATTATTTTATTTTAGAAGGGCTATTCCTTTGTTTTGCCATCAGGAATTCATGGAGAATAGGTTAAATTAGTCCTCTTTAGTTATTTCTTATTTTTATAGTCGTTTGATACAGATTGAAAATTATTATAAATCAATTTATCAATGTTAGATTTCTAAATCCCGTATTTCACAAGATATTCGAAAAGTGTTGTTTAAGTTTCTTTTTATGCTGTCACATGATGCTTTATATATAAAATAATATATATATATATGCATATATACATATATATGTAATAAATATTGCCTTTTTTGCAAAATTTTACCTAAGCATATTACAAATTCGAATTAAGTAAAATTCAAGTTAAGTAAAACTTTACGGAACGCATTACTCACGTAAGTCGTAGGATGCCTGTAATAGGGAGATTCTCAAAAGGTGGGATCATTAAACGTTAACGATATGTAATTTTTAAAATTTTAAAATTTAAGGCCAATTTTTCTTTAATAGTATAGTATTTTGTCTATAAATATAATATATTAATATTTTTAATAGTATGTCTACAAAATTATACACAAGCATTAAAAGGCAGCAACTATTCTGGAAAATTAATTATTAAAGCATTGAATTAGCAGTTGTGTACGTTACAAATTTTGGGCATTTTTTCGCACGTACGTTACAGATTTTGGACGTTGCGCTTAGTATTTAAAAAATTCTTAAGACTAAGAATGTAGTAAATGTGTCCTATAATTGTATGTGTATACATATATATATGTATAATTACCTTTTTGTTACCCAGTAATAATAATAATAAAATCAAATGCTTTGTCGCGTATGTTACTTTCGGACATAACAAAATACAAAGAATTCTTTATAAAAAAGTCCTTCTATCTTCAAAAAAGCAATAAATCACCCTGCCATCTCTTAACGAAATTATCAAAAAATCGTCCGTTTCCTTTATGCATTCGTTGTTTACCATTAGAACCACCTGGAAAAAAGTTAAAACTCTTTCTCTTGGTGGTACATTGGAGCAGTAACGTTATGAATGTCCGAAATTGGCCTCTTTAGCATAAAATAATAAAATTTTAAGATATTTATACAAAGCTTTTACAATAAATTATGTCATTTTCTGTCTCTGAATAGAATTAAAAACTCAGTGTAAAAAAAAAATAAATAAATAAAGTCAATGATAATTAAAGTTATGTTTGAAAGGCTTAAAGTTATGACGTGTGTCCAGTGCCCACCTTTTGAGAATCGCCCACTAGTAGACATTAGTGGGAGCATGATGAGCACGAAATTGTAAACACAATGTAAGTTATAATATACAATTTTCAAAATCAACTTAGATATGAAGAGATTGTCGATCTTTCTGTTGTACGATGGAGGTCTTTGAAGTTGGAGGCTAAAAATATATTCTTAAAGACAGAATTATTTGCCAACTTGAATGCATCAATTGTTGAAAAGAAACTGTTGCAAACAGTAGAAACTGTTGAAAAGAAACTGTTGCAAACTGTAGCTTTACAGAAGAAGGTTATAACAAGTTCGTAAGCGATATAACCGCATGATAGCACACATATTGACACCATGATAATTCTTAGTCTCTAAACTATGCTCCCAAGCATCAATTTGTTGTGGTCTAAGGTTAAACGGATTGCTAATGATGCGATGTGAAAGCCTTCAATGTGTTATCTATTACAAATTATAAAATGTTACTTCATATGGACATTGTAAAATTATTTCGCGTGCAGATAAAAAGCCTGGAATTGTATAAAGGCCGCATACCTCTCATTACTTTCCATTATTGTTTTATATAATAAAGAGATAAAATGCGGAAATTATACAATATTAGTGTAAAAACGAAAATTCTGTAATCTCTCTATTATAAAAAAAAAGTAACTACCGCTGTCACCGCCGCCGCCGGTTTTGAATTTTTTGTGAATGGAGGTCTTTCTTCGTTAATATTAAGCAAAATATTGCATACGAAAATATGATAATCGGTGGAATTATAGAGAAATGTTTGATAAACACGCTGATGCAGACAGTTTTCAAATCGAAGAAATATTTAAAGAGATATTTAATGCTAAAGTTGGAAAAAATCGTTCCATTAAAAAAGTTTTATAGGAGCAAAAACTATACATGGCAGTGTAATCATTTTTAGATCATTTTATGCGTCAGAATTTCCCGGTGTGCAGACTGCAATCAGTTTATTAATTTGACTCATTTTTTGAGGTCTTATTTCTATTTTAAATTCAAATTTTCAGCATTTCGAGAGATATTTTTTACTTATTTTAGAAAAATGTACTAATTTAAACTGTTGCCAACTGTATAAAAAGCGCAAACAATAATGTTTGCTTCAAATTAAAAATTTATTTTACACGTGACTATTATAAACAAGAAAATATAAAATGCAGGAACTCATTGAAATTTATCATAAAAACCATATAACACGTGAATTTTAAAAGTGAAAGAATGTTGTAAAATAATAAATTCATTAACATGCATTAGAAGTCTTAAATAGGAGAAATTACGTCACGTTACACATTACGTAAAATGAACAAAAAATAATATTGCAAAACAGCTTAAATTTAAAAATTGCGCGAGACATATATGTAATATTTTAAGATGACATTTTTAACTATTTTTATTAGGATAGCGCAAATAATATTTCATTTCTAACAAAATTATTTTCACGTGAATAGTAAAAGGAGAAAGAAAAGTTTAGTGAAAATTACGTCAGATTAAAAACGATACATTTAAAGTGTCATTAAAAAAAACTTTCTTTTCGCTTTGCTAAAAAATACCGGGAGGCAAAGACTCTGCTTATTTAATTCATCTTATATTAGTTTATTTTGAAATGTCAACTGATTTTATTTAATCAAAGACGGAAACAGCCATTGTATCATTTAACAGCCGCTGATTTGGCTTTAAAATTCCCCAATCAAAGAGAAATGAATAGAAACCCGTTTAGGGAGATCGCCACTGTTTTTAAACTTATAATTCAATCTTCCGAAATATTTTTTTTAAGCCGATCAAATTAGCGTGCTATTAGAGTCTGCGGTGTCTGAACGGGGGTTGACGAGCGTAGCTCGTAGGGGGAAGCGCCACCTAGTGTTGTAAATAAATAAATATGAAATTGGTTAGAAAATTTCATTGAAACGGAACTTTCTTTATCTTACTTGAAATTTTATTTAATTGCGTAATACTATGAAAGAACTCCTAACATAAAAAAAAGTTATACCGATTGAGAATTTCAATAAAAAATAAACTTAAATGAAATCAACATAAAAAGATGTTTAATCAAAATCTATTAACTTCACCTCAATATAAAGTTACAATTACCTTAATTATCTGCATTAATTTATCTCCCATTCACTAAATAAATGAATCCTTGTAAAGAAATGTTTAACAAAAGCTATCAAGTATGTTCAATTACATTAAAATTTATTTACATTAATTCTACCATTCATTACTCGTTGTATAAATAAAGTAAATACAACCATAAGAAATTAACGAAGTTAACTTTATTATATGCTTTTCCGCATTTACTTGAATTAATTATGATATCAAACAAATGTCTCAATCAGCCTCTGTTATGTGCCTTATTTAACAATATATTTGCAGAAATAAAACGTAAATGAAACAAAAGTGTAAAAAATTTTTAAAGTAAATG
Source organism: Maratus speciosus (assembly GCA_963932465.1). Classification (NCBI taxonomy): domain Eukaryota; kingdom Metazoa; phylum Arthropoda; class Arachnida; order Araneae; family Salticidae; genus Maratus; species Maratus speciosus. The sequence goes on along the minus strand of OZ010789.1, from coordinate 30,601,786 downwards.
ATTAATTCATGTTTGACGTTCAGGTTTAGTCACAGAATTCCTCATTTTAAGACAATATTTCACGTTTAATTTAATGACAAAAGTAATGTAAATAGAAATTTTTGATGTGATTATTGTTTAAAATGTCCAACATAAAATTTTCGAATAAACATTCGCACGTAAAATCTTCACGCTATTTGTTTACAGTCGTAATTTGATTCCGCTCAAGTCTGCCACTTTCAGTAAAATGTTTATTTTCTTTTAAATAATCATTTTTATTAGTATTGTGATTATTATTTTACTATATTTAAAATGTCAAAAGTTATTTAATTTATTTAATATTTTTCCCAGTTTTATAAAAGTTAAAAATAGCTGAAACTGCATTTTCTTAAAATAAAAATGCAGAGAAAATTTCTGTAAAATATTTCTCAATAATTTATGCAGAAATGACAATATATGTTTTGAGTAGGTGATTTAGATCAAAAGAGAATAAAATATTAATTTAGAAATTTCATTCTGTAACTAGATCAATTTTTAAATATGAATAAATATTATTTTTCAGATTTCCTAGAATGTGTTTGGTAGCACAATTATTTTAAATACCGCAATGAAATAAAAATAAACATACATAAATTCACGAATATATGCTCTTACCTAAACGAAACCATTATAATTAGTCCAGGCAATAGGGAATTTTACCTAGCAAAATTAATGGTAGTTCTGGAAATCGGCTTATTTTATGTTTTTTGGGTCGCTGAATCCGAATTTGTAACTTCCCACCAAAATTTCCCCCGCACTCCCCCCCCCCCCCCCCCCAATTTTGGTAAAAATGTTTAAAAAGGTTTTTATTTAAAAAGTCAATTTTTTTTATTGTTTTAGGGGAAAAGTGTCTAGAAATTCAGAAAGTAGACAAAATTTGCAACAAATTAGATATATGCCATTATGACTTAGGGAGAAGGGGAAGCGCGGATCTGCCTCGGAACATGCGCGCGGTGCTGCGTGGACTAAGTTGCACAATTCCACTTAACCACTCTCTTGTTTACATTCACCTTCCCATCTCCCCTCCGAACTTTCCTTATAGGGTTTATTTTAAGTTTTTTGGGTCGCTCAATCCGAATTTTTAACTTAGCCCCAAAACTTCCCCCCCCCTCCCGAAAACACCCCAAAATAGTTGTTATTAACTTAAATTTCTTATTGTTTTAGGGGAAAAACATTACGAAATTCAGAAACTAGACAAAACTTGCAACATATAGGATATATGACATTATGACATAGGATAAACGGGGAGAGAGGGAGCTGCCTCGGAAAATTCCCCGCGCGCTTTTCTCAAAAACCAAATTTTTTCAAAAAATCAACTTTTTGGGGGGTTGCCGGGTGAAATTTTGGTGGGAAGTTAGAAATTCGGATTCAGCGACCCAAAAACATAAAGTGAGTCGAAATCCAGAACTAGTATTAATTTTGTCAGGTAAAATCCCCTATTACTTCGACTTCATAACTTAGTGCACGTAACGCCGCAGTGTATGTTCCGAGGCAGGCCTCTCCCTCCCCGTTCATCCTACGTCATAATGTCATGTATCCTATTTGTTGCAAATTTTGTCTAGTTTCTGAATTTCGTAATACTTTTCCCCTAAAACAATAAGAAATGTAAGTTAAAAACAACTATTTGAGGGGATTTTCGGGGGGGAAAATTTTGGGGAAAGTTAAAAATTCGGATTCAGCCACCCAAAAATCTTAAAGTAAACCTTATAGAGAAAGTTCGGGGGGGGGAGATGGGGGGGGGGGGGCAAAAGTAAACGTGTGAGGGGTTAAGTGGAAATGCGCAACTTAGTTCACGCAGCACCGCAGAAAAATGCACGCGCATGCTCCGAGGCAGATCCCCCCTTCCTATTCATTCTAAGTCATAATGTCATATATCTAATTTGTAGCAAATTTTGTCTACTTTATGAATTTCTAGATACTTTTCCTCTAAAATAATAAAAAAAATTGATTTTTTTAACAAAAACTTTTTTTGGGGGCTTTTTACCAAAATTTGGGGGGGGGGGGGTGCCCTGGGAAATTTTGGTTTGAAGTTAAAAATTCTCATTCAGCGACCCAAAAAACATATAATAAGCCTTTTTCCAGAACTACCATGAATTTTGCTAGGTAGATTTCCTATACGGTCTCTATTGCCTGGACTAAATATGTTTATTAATTTTCGTCAGTAATGATATATTAATGAAAAAGTAATATATTTTTATTTTCTAAATTTTTAGAATAATACTGTTGTATATCTAAGGAGGTCATTCAACTATCTGCACATCAAGTTAAAATGACAAAAATACAGGAAAAATCTTATAAACTATTAATATTTACAATTTTAAATTGCATGAATATGGATGCAGATGTACAGGTAATATACACTGGTCATCAAAATTAAAGAATAATGAGAAAAATTATGCTCACTAAGTTAATGTTGCAACCAATGCCTAATGATGCAATTATTTATGTTAATTAAATATTATTGTACTAAAAATTGCACTTTCGCACATACGTTAGCGTCGGAAATATGCAAATTAGATGACTGACAATGTGGTGCGCAATGGACGTATGTTAGAATTCTGATCTGTAGTGTTGTTTAAAGTGAATGTGGTGTCTGAGTGTGATAAGCATTCATTAGTTATGGCTCAAAGGCATCATTTAAGTTAAGGTCAAAAGAGGCGAATAATTGGTAGAAACGAGGAAGGTCAAACACAAATGGATGTTGCCCAAGATTTGAATATCCCTCAAAGTGTCATATCAAGAGTATGACAAAGTGTCATATTTAAAAATGGATTTATTTTTCTGTGAAATTTAGTGTAATAAAGTTGTCTGTCTTACTGGTTTACTTCAGTTTTTAAATATTTAAAATAACGGTAATTTAATACATTTACTATATGCGCCAAGGACTTTGAATGACTACATAATTATCAAGTTTTAATTATGTCATCCTTGTGTATAATATACAAGGTATATAAAAGTAATAGACATTAAATTGATAAAAGAAAAGACTAAATTAATTAGAAAAAATATAACATGGACTGTTTGTAGTAATATGAAACATAAGGACACGGTAGAGTACTGCATATGTCAACATCTTTTGCAGACAAATGAACTTTGATGAAATTCTTTAATATAATGCCTAGTAATACAATAAATGTAGCAGAAAATGTCTATAAAAAATAATTAAATAAATTATGTTGCCTTCTTTTGTCGTACGCCAGTGGTGACTTACTAATAAATATGATAAGAAAAAACAGAAAAAATCGCAATATTTTAATATTAAACATTGATTGAGCACTGAAAGGTCTTGGGGGAACAGGTTAAAAGTCGCATTGGTTTTAACATACATACCAACATATCATAATTATTCCGTACTCTGATCCAAGACGACCATATTAAAACCGGAATATTTATAGGGAATAATTGTGTGTACTTTCTATAAATCACTTCTTAGATTTAGATTTTTAAAATGTTCGATTAAATAAAATTTCCGGTTGAAAACATGTTTGTCTTGGATCAGTGTCTGGAATAATTAAGAAATGTTTGCATCTGTTGTTTTAATCAATTACTTTGGAATTCGAAACTGTTTATTCACTGAGTGGTGCACTTAGTAAGCCGTCCCTGTCTTAGTTTAACATATTTTTCTGATTTGTGTATTTAATTTCAAACATATATGAAAGAAGGAGATGTGTAAAACGTTAATTTATTCAAGTATTCAAATAATAGCAGGATGCTGAAATCATACGAAATTGGATTTCATTGATTGAAGACATTTAAATTTACAATGCGTTATGAGTATCTTTTCAAACATACCAGGATTAACGCTTAAAACATTACTTTATACAATATATCTAGAACTTTCTAATTATGCTTAATAGAGCTGGTTTCTTTAATGACAACTTCCGCGTCAATGCTTCAAGAATGAGGAAAAAATAAGAGACTAACCCCTTTCTGATTTTCAAAGTCTAAAGTCCTTGTGCTCGTGATTAGTGAATTATGCTTTTATATCCCCTGTGTTCGAAACACAGACAATAATAAATACCAGAGATTTTGTTAGTTAGATCACGTACATCATAAGTGAAATAAATTATGCTATCTAAATTCAAATACAGATATTAATAGAAAACTCTTCAATAAAAGTAGATGCTTCCAGGTTTAATAGTTGAAAAGAAATGCAGGATTCGTATAAATTAAATTTGGTAGGGTAAGCATTTTTTTAAGACGTTAAAACCGATTTTACACCACTCAAAAACATGTTTTGTGTCATAACATCTACCCACTTCACTAGAAGTTATGTCTTTCTGAGAAAGTATAAATTTCAAAATCTCCATTGAAACTGAACTTCGAACGAATATGTCATCTAGAATACTAAAAATGACTTTTTAGTCTTTTACTAGTTTTCAATTTTTGTCACGTTGTGAACAGCAAAATCACACAGAATTACAAAAACATGATAAAAGATGCATTTTTTTACTTTATATTTTTTTGGTATTGGCACTTTCAGACGTGATTTAAAATAATTTGCATAGCAATATAGTGCTTGACTGTACAGTACATATACTATAATGTTTTATGAAAAAATTTTTACAAATGCAAATTAACTATTATTTCAAACAAAAACAGTTTATTGTTCTACTGTATAGTTTTATAAACAATATTTGTATTTTGTATAAACTGTACAAGCAGTATTTTTATAATAAAACTTGTTTATCATATGTTTATACCTTGTATTGCAAAAAATAAACAGAATATGCAAATTTAGTGATGAATTTCCTACAAAGATATGTATGGAAATTTACATTTATTTTATTTATTTTTTGTTTGTTTTTACATACTAAATAATGGAATGCTTCGTTTGTTCCTTGAAGACGTTTCATATTTAATTACAATTTTTTACGGACTAATCAGAACTAAATCAGAAATAATCTTGAAAATGCGATGAATCATGCAATTTTTACAACAATATTTTCTTATAAAACTGTTGCTTCATAAATGATGATGTTAATCTAATTTAAAACAAGCGGCTGACAGATATTTTTTCATCTGATGTATTACATATACAATAGATGTATACCCAGGATATGCAACAGGGAATGTTGTATTTTTTAACAGTAGCACATATGTGTCTTTAATATTGTTATCGTGAACCACAAGTGATGTTAAAAATCCCGGTCCTATCTACGTAAAAATTTCTTAAAAAATCGATTTTCGTCTTACACAAAGAATAGAATTTATCAAGAGTTCTTATCTTGATAGAGACTCTTTTTCCATCAGTTTTCTAACGTTTGGACATATTTCATATAGTATTCTTGACCAATAAACTCAAAATATGCATAAGTTTCACTTTTAATATTCACATTTACCACAAATCTTTTGTCTTCGAGTTACCTCTTCAAAATAGGAAACAAACAATAGTTATTTGGTGTTAGAGTTGATTGTGGTTGTGGTTGTGTTTATGACGGCCAATTATCAACACGAAGGCCCTAAGGGGAGGAGTGCCCTTCGTGGGGGGTCTTTCTAAGGGAACCTAACCCGTATTAGCGCTTGGAAATCCAAGGTTCGAAGAAAACCACGAAAACTCCGAACGATTAGGCCGACGGGCGAGATTCGAACCCAGCACTTCCCGTCTACCAGCATCGAGAGCAGATCCTCTCGGCCACTGGTGGGGCTGTTAGAGTTGAAGAAAGTGAGTATGTATGTGGCAGGTGAATCCTTCGATACTTCCATGCATTTAATTTTATTGTCACTTTCATGGATTCGTGAGTCGTTGCATCATTTTCATCAAAGAACACCTTTTTATTCATAAAATTCAGCCTTATTTTCTTGAATTTCTCAATCCAACAGTCTGGAAACGCTGCATAATATTCACTTGCGACATTTCATTTCTCAACAAAATCGACGAATGGTATGCCAAAATTGTTCCAAACAAACTGGTCGAAACCATTACAACTGATCTTTGTGTCTTTGATCGTTTTTTGCGACGGTTACCGGTTTCCAATCACTGTGCAGATTTCCCATTGGATTCCGGTTTATAGCGGAAAATCTATTTTTCATTCATTATTAATCCATTTTTCATCCATGTTTCATCCAATCAGTGAGAGAAAAAATTCGATTCCACTAAAGTAGCTTCAGACACACTCTGAATCATTGACGTTTTTCTCGGTAGATTGCTTGAAAACGCGGCACCCATCTCGCACGTGGTGTTTACATATCCAAATATGTATCTAAAAAAATTCGGGGACTTTATTTATATTATTATAACGTCTGTCATCTGCCTCAATTTTACTTCGTACTCATTTAAAAGATACGGTGGATTTTTTTTTCTTGAGTTGATGCTTCAAGTGAATGTCCAGAACGTGCCACGTCAATTCACTAATTCGCAAATGTTTTTTTTTTTTTCTATGGCGTAGATGCGCTCTTACACTTTTCACATCATTCATCATATTGTACAGTGTTTTCTTCGGCAGAAAGCAATGTCTAATTTAACCACAAAATGGTTTTTGGTGTAGCATAACTTTTACTATTGCAACGCGTAAAGAAATGATCGAAATATAATGACAAAGTGACACTAATTTTGTAAAGGTTAGTACTAACTAAAAGCATATGGATATTTCGTTGATGGTGGAGTTTAGTCGTGAGTACTAGGATTTTTCACTCTTTGTGATATAGGTAAACAAATAAATGTTATTTGCTTTCCTATCATTTATCCTTCTATATATAAAAAAAATTAACGATTTGGAAATGGACCAATGAAAATCTGCGTAGATACCGCAAAAGGCATCTGATTGGTCAGAGCTTTCTGACTCTATAAGGAGGTTTACGTTAGGCTCTGTCGCCAAACGTCTCCAAGTTTGTCGCGAACTTGGCTATACATCGCCAAATTTGGTGGCCAAAATTAGTCACCAAAAGTGACTCCAACTTGGCACTATTTCTAGTATTTCGCCAAATTTCCATTGACTCCCATTGAAATCCAATAGGGCTTACTTGCTTGCAGAAAATTAACAAATTGAAATATTTCAATGCAACAAAAAATAATATTAGCTTATGATAGAGCTTAATTGAACTATTTACATTATTTTTAAGCACAAAAGCTAACTATTTACAATATTCGTAATACTATATATATAATTTTATATTTAATAATTTTTATATTTATGAAGCTCTGTAAGCTCTAATTATTATGTGCTTGGATATAAGGAAATAAAATTGTCAGGATTTGGCGAGGAGTGCATTTTTACCAAGTGGAATTTAAAAATTGAATGCATAGAAAATAAGGGATCGCAAATCGATCCAGAATGGAAACGCGAAACTATTACGTCTGGGGTTGGCTAGAAAATAGGGATTTCCTCGCGATACCGAATGAAAATAGCGAAGCGATTACGCGGGGGGTTGGTGAGCGTAGCGAGCAGGGGGGGGGGCTGAAACCCCGTAGTATTTAAAAGAAAAATGTACAAAATCCATGAAATCTTTCGACTTCTGGTGTTGATTCATATTCTATTTTTGAATGTCCTGAATCTGATTCGACTGTTATCGGACTGGTGTCTGTGTGAGTAAGTGTATGTATTTTTGTCTGCATGTATTTTACAAAAAATTGAACAGAATTGGAGCTCAAGTACTAATGTACAGAATTCTGTAAAACTTCATATTCAGTTGGACCTAAACATAAGTTTGTGAGGATTATATTTTGCTGTATTTACCTAGAAGCGCTCGCAAATTTTTGCAACACAGATTTACAGAAAGCCCTACAGATAGAGTGACATTGGTTCAAAAATATTCAAATCTTTTTCCGAATTCTGTAATTCCATCAGTGACAGGAAGTAAAAGAAATCTTAGATTCAGTACTTCCTTGTTATGAATATAGGGGAAGGTAAAAATAAATTAATGAAAGTGCATAATTAAGCTTACGTAAAGATCAAGTACATAATCATTTACTACGGAATAGGTTTAATAAAAATTAGATTAAAACCTAAATAGCATAACTTTTTCTTTGGGTTTGTGCTGTTATCAATAGACATCAGTTGGTTTTTGCAATAAATACTTTTAAAGATGAAGCTTGAAATTTACTATTGGACCTTTTTACAATTGGACTATTTACTATTGGACCTATTTAATATTGTACAATTTTTTATTTGCGTGACTATAATGGTAATTGCTTTCAAAAATATAAAATTATTAGTGCTGTTCAATAAATTTCTGAAATGAACAATTCATGATAGCAAAAACTCATTCAGCGAACATAAATTGAAAATTTGTATATTTATAATTTCATAAACTTAATAATAAAATAAAAATTACTTTAGCGAAATGTAAATTTGTTTTAAAAAATTAAAGATCAAAACAAGCATAAATTTTCTATATATAAAATCATGATACATACATGATTTCTTAAAAAGTTAATGCCTTTCATATAAATAAAAAAAAAGATGTTTCAGCACACAAAAACGTATATCATGACAAAACTTCTCACTATTTAAGGAAGAACTCATATATTTCACTAAAAGTATAAATTTATGGATATCCATTGAAACGTAACTAGAAAAGGACATATCACATTGAATACTAAAATTGACTTCGACGTACTTTCGCTGAGTCATAATTTCTCTCACGTTTTTGCAACCAAATCTCAGAGAATGGGCAAAAACATGATGAATAGTGCACTTTTTTCCCTAAAGTATATTTCTTTTGTTTTTCATGTTATTTATTTTTGGTTATTATTTAAAGAAACTATTTAATATTTATCATAAGGATAACCGATACTATATTCAAGAAAAGTGTTTGATAATTAAAATCAGTATAAAATTTATATAGAACCTTGGGCGTTTTTTCCATTTGAAATTTAGTAACGGAAACACAGCACACACTGCGTCAGTTTTTATATATGCAATATGTGCAGTGGTTCATTATCTTATTTCAGTTTTTCACATATAGGGGAAGGTGGCCTAAAATGAGTACCTTAAGGGGAAAACTTGTGTAAAATAATATAACTGTTTAAATAAAAATTTGGCCCTATGCTAATATGATTTACACTATATTTTGCATTATAAATATATTTTAATAATATTTTAAACCCAAATTAAATAATGAAAAAAAAATGGATTTTTAAAAAAATGTCCGAACGATCATTTTATCCTCACCAAAGGGTAAAATGATCCTTCATTTAAAAATAATTGTAAATTATATTTATCGGCAAAATAAAGAATATAAATGTAATTGTGACAATACATAATGAAATAAAATAAGTTTTAAAATCAAATTGCATACATAATTTATTTTATGTAAATTTTAAAATAAAAAGTGTCACAAATAATTTTGAAAAAGCAATAAAATGGAATATGTGAAAATTATGATAAAAAAATAAAAGGATAACACGTGGACTCAAAGAGAAAGGTTTGTGGAAGTCACACATTTGGCTCCCATGATGGCTAGGACCCGGTGCGGAATTTTCTTCAGCCTATGCAATGGTACTAAAACGATCCACTTAATGGTTCACTTTACCCGTCGACATGGCCGTCCATTTTAGGTGATATAACTGGATGACGCCAAGACGCATAACAAACTTAGCAAGTGTAATTCACGTCTAAAAACATGCTGTATTAAGTAAACCAAGTCATATTTCTGTACATGAAAGATTGTATGTCTAAATAAATATGAAACTTAGTGCTTATCTTATAACAGATTAATCAAGTTATATTATTTCCTTGTTACTTAATTTAATATATATATATATATATGTGTAATAAATTTTGTATTCATGCATTTTTGCATAAGAGAGCAATAGCTATTGCACCAAGATCTGAATATTTATAAAACTAGATACAGCACGAAATCACCTCATTTGTCGCGTTTGACGTACTCTGTTAAAAATATTTACAGGCAGGGGCCAGCAGCAGAGATTCCAGTCATGCCCCGTAAAAAAAAAAAAAAAAAAAAAAAAAAAAAAAAAAAAAAAAAAAAAAAAAAAAAAAAAAAAAAATTCCATGTCCATCATTTTGTTTCAACGTGTAAACACTAGCGGAGTAAAATGTACGGAATCGTACCGTATTTCATGGTTTTTGATTTTACCGTTGACGTAATAAATGGGTTAGAACTGCAAGAATATGTGGATTGCCCTTAATTTTCTATGTATCTAAAAATATCCTTGTAAAATTACGGGCAGAGGTTGGCAGTAGATATTCCAGTCATACCCCGTAAAAAAATGTCCATGCCCATCATTTTGTGCAGCCCGTAATTTTACGGGGCAAAGATATAATGCACTTCAAAACACAATAACACTTTACTTACTGTTCCGTAGCGCGTAGCACGTTAGATAATCATTACAGAATCGCTTTTTTGGGCGGTTAAAAATATGTTACGGTCGCGGTTAACTGGCATTATTTTTCGAAACACGACTAAAACGAAGGATTACACCCTAGCGGAGGAAAATGTATGGGTTCGTACCGTATTCTTTTAGTGGATCAGACCGTTTTTCATCAAATGAGGCTGTTGGCCGTGAAACTTGAACAGCAAAGTCTCACAAATTTACAGTTTTTCCTGAGAGTGTACAATTTTCGGCTCATTGTTCTTTACATGTTCGGTCAATGATTTTTGAATGTTTGACGTCCAGTAATTTTGAGGACTATTTATTTATTTTTATTCATAAATCTTCTTTATTGTTATTTAAAAATTTTCAAAGCAGCTTTTTCAAATCATGATACAACTGACAATAAGTTCTTCAACATGAAAATTATCCGTTTTTTAACTTCATTCATTACAAAAGTGTAATAATTTACGATATTTCTTTTAGCCAAATTTACGTTAAAATTATTTTTACTGTAAAAAAAGAAAAGTAATTTCTTTGAGTAACATGTCCGGTTTTACAAAGTAAAACAATTGTCCATGAAATCTTTAAAATGGATAATTTTTAAATCTGTATTTTAGGGGAAAATAGACATATCTGATATTATCAAAGTATAAATTTTTATATATACATCTAAAAGAACCCAATAATAAATCATATCAAAGAGTAAAAAATATAATGTTTTAACATAATTTTTTATTGTTTTTATATTATATTTTTATTTTCATTTACAAATTTCTGTGAAATATTAACAATACACTTAGAAATATTTAATTAGTTAATATGGTGAAATAATAAAAGTAATATTAATCTACACAAATATGAGTTATTTTCTGTAAAGGCATTTTCAAAAACATAATTTATTGCTACAACCCCTTCCTGTACAACGAAATTGTCACAGATTTCTGAAGAGTTACTTGTACAACACGAGAATTTGAATTATTAAGCAAATTGTTATGTGAATATCTGGAATGAAAAACAAACGTTTTAGAGTATGAATAGCATATTATAATTAAAGGACATATTTTTTATGATTGTATAATTTACATTCAGAATTCCTTATTATAATCAGAACGTAAGCTACAAGTTCATTAAACGTGTTTATTAATTAATAAATAAGATAAACAAAAATATAAAATTGTCTAGAACGTATTTAATTCAGTACACCCATACATTTTGCAAGTAATTATTTATTATAAAGATTCAACGCCACATACTAATTATCTTTTTACTTTAATTATATGTCACCGAGAAAAGTCTTTAATTATTTTAGAAAATATGCTAATCAATAAGTATTATATTGCATTTTTATTGACTATGGCTAAATAAAATTTAAAAGCTATATTTATGGTCTTCATTAGCAGCTTTACATTCAGTTCAGAAAAATGTGAGGAAGGATTACCCTATAATTAGAGCATTTTACTACATCTAGAATTAAGCATTACTTCTCATAATTAGAAAAAAATAACGTATCAATTCGGTTTTCATTCATTACGCATTCTAAATTAATTAACCTAATTATCAAGTTAACACTGCACACATTATATACTGAGCGTTGTCTTTTATTACAAACATTCAAGCATTATTATTATCATTTAATTTTCCTAAATAGTTAGTCAAACACAAAATCCTTTTTACACATTAGATATTTTATTAAAAATTCATAAATTCATTAAAATGTTAAATTAGTAATATAAATGCAAGTAAATTTCAGCAGAATTTATTTTGTTTGATAATTAATTATATTACTAGGAATGTAGTGTAAAGGGACAACTCTTGAAACAGAACACACTTGGGACATATGGTACATGTTTCGATACAACGTACACGTAATTATAGAATCATGTTTAAATTTTAGAGTTACCATATATTCTGGCATATAACGCGCATCAGAAAGTTGATTAAAATTTTTATATGGATAAAAATTTTAACTGAGTATTATGAAATGACATATACTTCAGCGGAATTTGTTTTGTTCGATCATTTTCGCTCGGTAGTTTTTTAACAACATTTATTTTTTCTCAATAAATATAGAAAAGTGAATATTCGCAAAACAGTAAGTTTTGAAGAATATATTTATAGCTACGGATCGTAGTCTTAGCAACGTCTAAAATAAAAATACAGTGAGGTTTTGAAGGATATATTTATAGCTACGGATCGTAGTCTTAGCACGGTCTAAAATAAAAATCCATGAAAATTACGTCACAGGGATGCAAAAGTAATGACACGGTTCCGTTTTAAGTATAAAAATACTTATTTACTATTAAATATAATGTCATTTATTCCAAGGATGTAGAATTTAGATTTTGAAATCCGAAGCTTTCGTTCGAGTACGTAAAAAAACATATTAAAAAAAATTATTTATAACAGGAAATTTGGATTTTCATTTGTGCAAATAAACGTTTTTATATGAATGAGATTATGTCAAGCATATCCATATCCTCCATGTTTTATAAAAATTAAAAATATTCTTCCTCAACAATCGTATTCCAATTAAATAGTTTGCGACAAACATGATCAACGATGTGATAAATTTAGCATAAAAATTCTTTTGCTTTAAACCACAGCTAATTTGAGCCAGTATTGCCAATATTTACAGTATGTCTAAGGAAATACTTAAATTCGCTAAATCCACCCTTAGTGACGTCAATTAATTTCATTTATTTTAGCCAGTTACAACTAATTTTATTGTATTCATGACTTACATATAGGCTTGTCTCATGCTCGACTTAGTGTAGAAGGCACGCCGCTTTCGAGATAATCCTTTATCGTGCTGCACTGTAAAAAAAAAAAAAAAAAAAAAAAAAAAAAAAAAAAAAAGCGGACTAAAAAATGGAAATACTACTGGCAATCTAGACGCCAGTGCTATTTCCGTTTTGAATCAGAAAAACGGAAAATTTTCTGTAATTTATGGGTGAAATTCCCGTAAAAAAACGGAAATAGTACTGGTGTCTAGATTGCCAGTAGTATTTTATGTTATAGAAGTAGAACGCTAAGTACTGTCCATTTTAACGTGTTTTTATGTGAGGACCCTATTTTAACTATCAGTGGACCATTTTGTGCCCCCTTCTATAGCTCACTTAAAAATGGTCCGATTCACTACTTTTTTTTTACAACTTCTTAGACCTTCCAGCTATTACATGAACGACAAAAACAATTATCAGACTTCAGCTACCACCAATTTTGAATATTAATCGACTTCTTGGGACCCTTGGTGCTCCCTTAAAAATGGTCCGATTCACTAGCTTTTTTTTCTAATAACTTCTTAGATTCCAGCAACTACATGAACGACAAAACAAATAAAAGATTCAGACTTCAGCTACCAACAATTTTGAATATTAATCGCCTCCAAAGGGGCCCTTGGTGCAGCTTCTTTAAAAATGATCGGAATTACTTGCAATTTTCTTTAAGATATTTCTAGCATCCTTTGAATACTTTAAAATCTACTAAAATATATCTTTATGCTCAACTGCATGCTACCTAAGTCCCTGACACCTTGGGGCCCGGTACACGGTCCCTTAAATTTTTTACACCTTAAAATTTTTAATAAATTACCTCCTCTTCATCTGATCTTCATTTTTGGAACCCTTTTTCCATTTAGTTACTCCCCTGTTACTTTATTCCAGTTAAAATTTCGGGGCACTTTAGGGTTCCATAGAGCCCGGTACGGGGCCCCTTGCACGTTTTGTGCGGCATGCATTTTTCACCATCTATTTTTCTTGCATTCTCAATGCAAAATTTTAAAGGTGAGTCTTGCGCTCTTCTCCCCGGACCAACACCCTCTTATTTTTACTGCACCCGAGTGCCCTGATTTAAGCATTGCCCCCGCATTTTTTTACGCATTTCTTTAACATTTTATTCTAATGATTAATTGATATCCTATGCTTAATTTTGACTAATTGAAGATCTAAAGTGCTAAGAACTTAGATCTTTTAACAAGTTTCCATGTTAGGGCCTTTATCAGTTAGCCCTCTTGGGGCCCTTTGTTATAGATCCCTTAAAAACGGTCCGATTCACTAGCTTCTTTTCTTAAACAATTTCTTAAGTCATCCTGCTGCTACATGAATGGCAAGAAATTTCCCAGACTTCAGCTACCACTGATTTTGAATATTAATCTGCTTCTTGAGGTCTTTCTTGCAACATCTTTAAAAACTATCCGATTCTATTAAAATTTTCTTTAACATAGTTTCAGCGTCCTCCAGCCGCTTTAAATGTACAAAAAAGATTTTCTTATACCCAATTACATTCCAGTTAAGACACTGGCCCCCAGGGCCCGGTCGTTCTTTATACCTCAGCGACTACTTTTTTCAAACATTAATCTCCTTTTTCAGCATCAATTTACGTTTACAAACTACAGCCGTAAATTCAAAATCGCGTTACTTTAAAGGTAACTTTAGGTTAGGGATTTTATCGGTTTATTAAATACCGTGTTAATGTTAAAAATAATTCGTGAAATTTATAAAGGGAGAGGGCATTTTCCATCGTTTGGGGGCCTATTCTTTCCTCGGATTCTAGGGACCCAATTTCAACGGGATTTGGTTCATTGAACTTATATTACAATTCGGCTACTTTCTGTATTATTAAGTTTTACCTTAGACTTCAGTTACCAACATTTTCGAACATTAATGATGCATTCTGTTTTTTAAATTATTGCGAGATTTGGCTCAGTCAACTTGGTTTTCAATTGTTTCCGGAACGTTCGGAGCACTTCAGGTACAGTCGTGGGAAAAAAAAGTAAACACCCCCTACTAACTCCTCAACGAATTATCGTAAAAGAAAGTTACTGGTACCGATCGATTGCAAATAAAGTCTACTTTTAAATGGTGTATATAAAATTAGTTTAGGGGGGCATCTACATATTAAAACGAACCATAACTTTGTTTTTCAATAGCAGTACACAATTCTGACGGCATAGATGAACTCTACACCCTTAAATTAGTCTAAAAACAAATTTTTATGCAATTCATACCCTAAGTTTCCGAGAAATTAATTATTTTAAAACGAGCGTATTTTATGGGCTTTATCAAAATTGAAGTTCGGTACTCGATTGTTAACCGAGAGAGCTCCCTTCTTGATCAAGGCACCTTAAGCAGGCAATTAAGCCTGTTAGATTACAGGATAGGATAATAGTCCAAGAGCTGTTAAACATTTTAGGGAAGGTATTTGAGGCACCCTGAAAATTTGTGCAACACTTCTTTTGTAATGGCTGAATACAAAATCGAATGTCTGGCTGAAGGATCGTGGCCCAAAAACTGTGCCAGACACGTGTCAAGTGCCATTTTTTTGACTACCCAAAAAAGGTATTTGAGGCACGCTGAGATTGAGACAGAATAATATTTATACTTAGAAAAAAATATTTTGAAAACGACAGACACTTTAGTCGGCCCAAAAACTGTGCCAGACACGTGTCAAGTGCCATTTTTTGACTACCCAAAAAAGGTATTTGAGGCACGCTGAGATTGAGACAGAATAATATTTATGCTTAGAAAAAAATATTTTGAAAATGACAGACACTTTAGTCGGCACAAAAACTGTGCCAGACGCGTGTCAAGTGACATTTTTTGTCTGGCACAGTTTTTGGGCCACGATCCTTCAGCCAGACATTCGATTTTGTATTCAGGCATTACAAAAGAAGTGTTGCACAAATTTTCAGGGTGCCTCATATACCTACTCAAAAATGTTCAACAGCTCTCCTACTATAAGAAATTTCAAATATTTAGTCACTTCTGACATAGACGGCCTCTTAAACCATCATTTTGCCGTTTTTCAAGCATAATTTAAAAACTACTTGGAAGAAAACTGTGAAATTTTGGATTTCCATAAAGCAGGACTTAATAAATCTGAATCCATCAAAAAAATTGTAGGTTGCAATTCATAATTTTTTCGAATATTAATTTCGTAATTCTTAATTCATATCAGAAAATTATAAAAATTGCGAATCCAACTTATTTATGTTTGGGTATATTAGTATTATTGCTACACAAAAAATTAGAACATTAGGATCATAATTTCAGAAGTTATAAATAAAAATATGAAAATGTAATTTAACATTAGAAGCACTAAATTTTGGATGTTTATAATTCAAAAACTTATCATTCAAATGACTTGAAATTTGGGGTCTAGGCATAGTTTGAACCAAAGATTTGAAATATCTCGTTAAAATTGGGTATTGCCATTGAAAAAAAATGAACTTTGGATTCATTTTAATATGCAGATGGCCCCCTAAGCAAATTTTATATACGTCATTTAAAAGTAGACATTATTTCCAGTCCTTCGGTACTAGTAACTTTCGTCTACAATAATTTGTTGAGGAGTTAGTAGGGGGTGTTTACTTTTTTTTCACGACTGTACATGTTGCCCTGTGTAACGGGGATCCAAGGTTACAGGTTCGTTCGGAAAGAAGTTTGTTGGGAACACTCTAGACGCTGCGGAAGGCAACACAAGCCTCCGAAACTTCAGTTTTGTTTAAGGTTATTATTTACTGACCCCGGGCAACGCCGGGCGGGTCTGTTAGTGTTTCTATAAAATTTGTACATCTTTATGTAAGCATGTTTAACTTTAAGTGTTGCCATATTTTCCGGTGTTTAACGGACACCTAAAATTTGAGATTATATTTTTCTATTTTAGGTATACTTCTGTACAGTGTTGAATTCCGGCAAAATTTGGACACAAGACCTGCAGATATAATCTTCTGGCGGTGTCATCCTCTCCAGAATTTCGAAGTGCGCCCCACCATGGAAGAATTGGGTTCTTATACATATTAAGAGTCTAAAGTAACTTCCTTCCTTGAGCTCTATATTTCTCTTTTACTCCCACCGACCTGCGCAAAACTCCATTGGATTAAATTATTGAACACTGTTCTCGTATTTCAGAGTAAGCCTTTCTTTGCAAGTAAAATTTAAAGTGATATATGTCACATGAAAATAAAATAAAGAATTTTTAATGTATGTTAAAACTCAGTATTTGGATATGTTGTGATTTTCAACGGTGATGCATTCAAAAAGCCTAAACGCATAAATCTGTACAAATTAAACAATGTTTTATTTTTCTGTGAAATGAATTCTTATAACGTTTCAAAATAGTACATTCTGTGATAAATTTAACTGCTTTGAAAAACAAATATCATAAACATTGTAATGTTTTTAAACAACATCTCTTGCGCTTTTCATAGATATATATTTTTTAATATCTAGTCACAAGAATGAAGTTACTTAATATTTAATATTTCTAAATTTGTATGATCGAAAAAAAAATGTTTTACTGACATCATAACTAGGGGAAACCGGAAATAGTATCTGCTTTTTATTCATGTTCATTTACGTTACAGATAACGAAATTGACTGTCAGCTGATGCACCATCTAGGAGGAAGAGGGGTCCGAAGTAACATCCAGAAAACTTCCTACAATGTAACAAGAATGACAACCCGATTATTGATGTTACCTTGACTGAGGGACATCATTTGTATTCGGTTTTCCGAAATTTGTACGTATACTTTCCACATGAAACATACTTGAGTTGTCAGACATATTATGCAAAACATGCTCTCATATATTATAAAACCTTATGTTCTCATTGTGGTTAATGTTTATTGCATTATATTTTAATATATGTAACAGAAAATTCGATCCTTGGACGCGCATAGTTTTATATCCAATAGGTTTCTCGATGTTATCACATTTAATAATACGAAAAAAAAATGCAGTGAAAATTTTAATATAAGCATTATTGGTAAAGTTATGATGAAATATGAGGGTTCATATTGGAGTGAGTTACCCCCGTACTTTTTGAGAGATTAAGTGTATTGCGACCATAGTATTCTATAAAAAATATATTCCTGTTAATAAGCATCATCACTCCGCTTCATTTGCTAGAACTGACTGTAGTATTCTGTTTATTAAATTTGTCTAAACATTTTTCTTAATGTTGGAAAAAACAAGTTGGAAATTGCTCGTCAAACGTGGCAAATGAGGTGCGTTCGTACTGTAACTAGTTTTATAAATATTTTTTGCACCACATATTGTACTGAATGAATATTTTAGTGCACTTCATAAGTGCATATCAATTTCCTTCTGTTGGAAAAGCTGTAACATCAATAAATGCACTTGCAATATTTTTTTTTCCATTGGCCGTAATGTAACGGAAAACTTTTGAGTGTCCCTGTAATTAAACTATACATCCGATTTTCATAAAATTTGAAATGACTCGACAAAATTTTCCAGTAATTATGTATTTAAATTTTCAGACCATTCGGAAGGCTGTAACATCATTAAAATTCACTTGCAGTATTTTTTCCCATTGGCCGTAATGTAACGGAAAAATTGTGACTGTCCCTGTAATTAAACTATACATCCGATTTTCATAAAATTTAAAATGACTCAACAAAATTTTGCAACAATTATATATTTAAAATTTCAGACCATTCGGTTGGGTAGTTTTTGTTCTGTTATATGCGGACAGACGGACGGTGGACGGACGGACAGACGGACAGACAGACGGACAGACAGACGGACTGAACGACAACTATAGGTGCTACGTATTTATATAATTACGAACGCACCTAAAAACATATTTTTATTCTCCATACGACATTCCTTGTAGAGCCGTGGAAAAAAAAACAAAAAAAAAAAAACACCCCTTACTAACTCTGCAAAAAATTATCGTAGAAGAAAGTTACTGACTGGTACCACACGATTGGTAATAAAGTTTTAAATGGTGTACATAAAATTTGCTTAGGGGATCATCTACATATTAAAATGAATCATAACTTTGTTTTTTTCAATAGCAGTAAACAATTCTGAACTATAAATCCTTCAATTAGCCTAAAACAAATTTTTATGCAATTCGCACGATAAATTTCCGAGAAATTGTTTATTTTCAAACGAGCGTATTTTAGGGCCTGTGTCCAAATTGAAGTTCGGTACTCGATTTTTAACCGAGATAGCCCCCTTCTTGATCAAGGCGTCATTCAAGCAGTCATTGAAGATTGCTAGATTACAGGATAGCAGAAGAAATTTCAAAATATCTAGTCACTTCTATCATAGATGGCCCCTTAAACCATCATTTTGCAGTTTCTTGAGCATAATTTGAAAACTACTTGGAAGAAAAATGTGAAATTTTGGATTTCCCTAACGGAGGACATAATAAATCTAAATCCATCAAACAAAATGTAGGTTGCAATAATTTTTTCGAATAAAATTTCATAATTCATATCATAAAATTATTAAAATTGCAAATTCAAATTGGGTATTTTAGTACTATTGCTACACAAAAAATTAGCACATTAGGTGTATAAATTCAAGACATATTAATGAAAATATGAAAATGAAATTTAACATTAAAAGCACTAAATTTTGAATGTTTATAATTCAAAAACTTATCATTCAAATGACTTGGAATTTGGTGTCTGGGCATATTTTAACCGAAGATTTGAAATATCTTGTTAAAATTGGGTATTGTCATTGAAAAAAATGAAGTTTGGGTTCGTTATAATATGTAGATGCCCCCTTAAGCAAATGTTATATACATCATTTAAAAAGAGACTTTATTTCCAATCTTTCGGTACCAGTAACTTTCTACTACGATAATTTATTGAGGAGTTAGTAGGGGTTGTTTACTTTTTTTTCCACGACTGTACCTTTGTAAGATAAAATAATGATTTTATCAAATATGTCGTAAAATCTAAAGTAAAGTGGAAAATATGGTTCTACTATACACATACTCTTCGTCAGAGAATAGAAAAATACAAGCATCTTATTTTCAAATTTCCCCTAGTTGGTGTTGAATAGGGCTACTAGAGATACGAGCTGAAGCACCCGCCATTGATGTGCCTTTGGGTTTACCATATGTACCCAGCACCCATTCACTTCTATGTAAACTCAGAGCAACGGTGCTACATTTAGACAGTTATTTTTTATTAATTACACGTTATAATTAGTTACGAAATTTATGATGGGAGGTTGCTTTGCGATGAATTGTTCAAACCATTCTAGAAAAGTACACCGGATGTTCAAATTTTCCGAAGAAAATACAAAAAGAAAAATGTAGATAATCAACTGTCGTCGAGATAAATGGCGGGATTTATGAAAGCGCCAAATTTAAAAGTCTGTTAAAACATGTAAAAATGACTGATGATTGCGATTCTTTTTAAATTTAATTATTTATTTATGTTTATAATATTTACACAAGTGTACAAATATACATAAGAGACAATGATTATTAATCTTAATTTTTTCAAACTTTTGAGAGTTTATTAATCAATATTTGAAATTGTTTGAAATTGTTTGAAATGTTCAAGATTTTGAATTGTTTATTTTCTTATTAATCCCATTAATTGTATATTTTTTGCCACTACAACGTCACAAATAGAGCAAAAAATTAAAAAAAAAAAATTCTCAACTTCATGTGTTGGAGAGGAACAGATTTTTCTTACTTTTGTCAGCGGGGGGGGGGGGGGGGGCTTAGATTACTTGATTTATTTTTACTATAAAACATGTAGGATATATTTTATTTAGATTACAGCTTTAAATACCAAACAGTTTATTGAGCCGAAGGAGAAAATCGGGAAGCTGAATTTTATGAGAATTATTTTTATTTAAGGGATGCTGATATACTTTTAAATCTTTCTGCACCTTTTTAATTCTCTAAAAAATTCATAAATAGGTTAAACAGGTTATTATTATTATTACTATTACTTTACAGATTCAGAAAATTATAATACGGAATAATTTGCTTATATATATATATTTTTTATTATTTTAGGAGGTTTTAATAAATTAGTCAATTATTAATATAAACAGTGAATTAAAGTAAAAAGAAGAGATATAAATGGCAAATTTCCCTTAACAGCTTTAAGTACGCAACATGTAAATACTTCTTTATAAAATAATCTGCAATCTTGCAATCTTGTTGATGTTCAGGAATTTGAGTTTAAGAGCTCTACCACTTACCCAAAATAACTTTATGAGACATTTTCTTAATCATTTTTAAACGTAAAGACATAAAACTAGCAGCTCTGATTACTGAAGTGATTTTGAATCAAAATGAGATTTTTATTTTTTAATAAATAAATTATTTATCGAGTTATGAGCAATTGTGGTCACGTGGTGACCAGTTTTTCTTTTTCGCGGTGTCGCATCTCTACCAATTACCCAAAATAATAATAATAAAATTAGAAAAACCTGATGTCTTTGCTCGAAATGTTAACGTTTTATCCATTGAAAACACTGGTGTTGGAGAAAAATTTTAAAGTTTAAAAGATTTTAAACTTTGTAAGTTTAGGAAGAAGGGGAAAGGGTAATTTTATTTATTTATTTTTGTGGCGGGAGAAGGAAGGTGATTAGTTATTTATCGACTCACAAATGGGGCAGAAAGAAAAATTACAGTTTCGAAGACTAAGTTTTGCATGGTAGGAAAGACCAGGGGAGAGGTAATTTCAGGTTGAGGGAGGATGTTAAATGATTATTTATTGTTATTGTTAGAATAAAGTAATAATAGCCAAGTAAATTTAGGATTTTATAGCTAAGTAATTCATAATGAGCTGAAAATTTCAGAATTAGCTCTTTATGACAAGTAAAAAAAATCCTTAAAAGTCTCAGAAGTTCTCATGTGTGCTTCTATCCAAAATGGCCGCTAAGACCTTTTTGCATCGTCCAATGTTTTTTTTTTTCTATTTCTAAGTCATATATCAATATTTTTTTACTTCTGAAAAATTCTGTGACCTCTACTTACATCCTGTTTTTATGTATACATAGGGCCTGACTGAAGCAGGGGCACACGGGGCATGTGCCCCGAGCCCCCGGGCCAGAAAAGGCCTCAAAAATTTAAAAAAAAACCAATAAAATTGCTAAAAAACTCCCCTCTCTGTTGAGGTTTGTAATGGACTTGTAAAAGAACCTTAAGGTGTAGGAGTCCCGCAAAGAGATGCCTGCCCAGGCCTCAGTCGATTAGTCGAGCCCTGTACCTAATTTTTATCAAAATAAAAGCTACGAATGAGTTGTACATTCATTCATTTGTCGTCAAATTAATAGAATTTCATTGCCCTTAGCCTGTTTTGCCTCGTACTTAAGAAACTATTGACAAGTCATCTGTATGTTTGTAATCCTATTTGTGAGGACTATTTTTTAAATTTTGTTTTAAAAAAATGTCAGATATTCCATTTTTCTATAAAGAAATGTTTGTCAGAGGACTGTGATGGAAAAAAAAGGAAAGAAAGTTAGAACAAGTTTAAATTATTTATTACAAGGCATAAAAATTTAAATCCAAAGTAAAAGTACAATAAAACATTATAGTAATGCTTGTAATTAATAAGCTAATAATCTTGTCGTAAATTAACTTAAAACAAAATTACCAGAATGCCACTTATTCAACGTCGTAACCGTTATCGTCGTTTTCAAATCCGTTAATAGGACGAACTGAATTTGTGCATGTTTCTGCTAAGCAAGAGGTACAAAACCTAGAACAATGGAGAGCTGCCTTCTTGCACTGACATCTTTCATCACAGTCCCTTGCAGCAGTTATTTTCCAATCACAAGAGATAAGCTGCAGAAGATCTTCGGGCGCTGCCAGAAGTGTTGAAGGTAACGGGTTTAATCTGCCTTCTTTCATGAACCATCCCCATTCAGTAGGATCTAGGTTATTTCCCAGACACTGTTGGGCTTGAAGAAAAACCCGAAGTGAATGCTGCGAAGTTGCTGCACTTGTTGGTCGAAGAACGGCGAAGTTAAATTTTGATGAGAGGTTTTTGGTTACTTCTTTATTGTAACAGATATATCGCAGCTCATGTAGGGAGACAACTTTCTCTCCCACAAAAAGGTTTTTCATGAATATCTCCCTAATTTCAATTACCTATTGGGGTTTAAGTTGAGGACTTTGAATAAGGTATTCAAAGAAAGCAGCTAATGGTTTTTCTTTATCAATTTAAAAGCTGAGGATTTCCTCTTCGTAAAAATTGCTGATGTGGTATCACATCCAGTTGCTGCATGTAGGAAGAGAATAAAATCCTTCATTGGGCCAAGGGATTTTTGAATTTTAAATATGTTATAGCATTTTTGTTCACGAGGTCGTAGAAAATAGAGTGGTTTTCCTGGGTTACCTCGTGCGATGAGCATGGTCAGCAGATCTGTGTCAGTACCAACTACTGTGATTAATCTAGAATTTATCTTACTTGAAT
Source organism: Maratus speciosus (assembly GCA_963932465.1). Taxonomy (NCBI): domain Eukaryota; kingdom Metazoa; phylum Arthropoda; class Arachnida; order Araneae; family Salticidae; genus Maratus; species Maratus speciosus. The sequence goes on along the minus strand of OZ010789.1, from coordinate 30,578,284 downwards.
TAATTGCTGTTGTACACATTAGTGCATCAGAATCATCATCCGCCTGTAGGGCAGTTATTCCTTCGGCCTGGAAGTAGCCCATGACCATTCGAATAAGCCTAGTCTTGTTCTCGGAGTTCGGAAAAAACAGCTTGTTTGGTTGTGGCGACCATGTTTTCGTCAAAAGCAATAGTTGCAGACATTTTCGACATCAACCTTTTTTGCCTCTCCGCACTTTTAGTTGATAAGGCACAAGTGTACCCATCAAAAACAACTGCTTCACATGGAGAGAAGTGTTTCTGGACAAATCTATCATATTTGAGGCATATATCTCTGTAGGTGTCGGACTCATCCCAAACCAATGCATGCAAAAGAAATCCCCCATCTACAATAAACGAGCAAGTTGGTGGAGGTTCAACACAAGGCTCAGTTGTTTCAATGATAGCAGCTAAAGTTGATTTAACATTCTTCCTCATTGAAACTTCATCAAAGAGGGAGGGAGGTTGAGGAGCCAATTCGTATTTGAGGTAATCTCGTAGATTTTCATTTGAATTGAGTACAGCGGAAATCCTGGTAAACAACTGTAGAGGATTGAATATCACAGTTGAATTCCTTATTATCAATGTGTTATTTGTTGCTTTAGTTCTCTTTGTAGGTCTGTCACAAACTGTAGCATGGTCTCGTTGTGAAATTCCCTTATCGGTCAAAGATGGCATGGTGTAATATTTTCTGCACTCTGAATATACAGTTAAACTGTTGACATCCAAAAAATATTCGTGTAATCCATCCTGTCATCTTTTACTAGTATTCAAAAGGGTTTGAAGGCCCCTTGTCACTGTAACTGTTTTACCACCATTCGGTGCTTCACCACAAATCACACACAACGGATCACAATCCATTTGAACTATATTCGGACATACAAAGCTAAATCGAGCAAAAACAGAAGCGAAAATGACCACGCACAGTCAAGCCTTTGGCCAAAACAATAAACTGTGAGCAGAGCCGGCGTCAGCAAACTCACATTCCTCTCGAACCCCCTCCCATGTCTGTATGGTGCGCATGCGTAGGAAATTCCTTCATTCACTACCTTTTATTCTTATTCTTATCTGCATTTTTTGTTGAAAAAATGCCTGTGTGTGAAAATGTAGGTGAAAACTCCAAAGGAAAAAACGATTTTTATTTTTTTTTAATAATTTCAGTTTAAATAAATCATATTACCGTACATTTATAATTTCTTTATTTTATAAACCTAAGCTCATATTCAAATTAGTATACTTGCTGAGTGCATTGGTTTCCTTAGAAGCGAAAAATATTAACTTTTGACGTAAATATGCAGATAAACAACCAACAAGGCGCAATTAGAAGGCGACCACAGTTGATCCGCCATTTTGGATGGAAGCCGACATCGAATTTTTTGAGACTTTTCAGGATCCATTCTATATATATCCAGGAGCTAATCCTGAAAATTCATTATGAATTTCTTAGCTATAGACCCCCTTTTTGGTCTAAATTTACTGGGTTATAAATAGAGCAAAGAAAGTTTTAAGAATTAAAAAATTTGAAGATTTTTAATTTTGTGATTAGGGGGGGAGGAATAAAGAGAGAAACAGAATTTTATGGGGGGGGGGTAATAAGTTCATTAGGTGACTTATTAACTATTGTTACTAAAGATTTCAAATCATAGAGAAAAAGAAATCAAAATTAAACACTTTAAAGGTTTAAAATTTTTTGTGCTGGGAATAAGGGGGGGGAGGCGGCGCTAAAGGGAAAGCGGCCATATCAGATAGAGGGAGGATTTTAGATGATTAATTACTTATTATTACAATAAAGGAACTAGCAGCAGAAAAAAAGAATACTTTAAAGATTTTAAACTTTATGAACAGGGGGAGGGGCAAAGGGTAAGAAGATTTTTTTTCAAAGGGGGAGGGAGAGATTATTAGATGACTTATTATTTATTTACTTTATTAAAAATTTACACATAGAACAAAAAAATGATATTTAAAGACTTTAAATTTTGTGTGCTTGGTATCAGGGGGAGGGTGAGGGAAAACGTGAATTTCGGTGGGGAGGGAGAAAAAATATATGATTGGTTATTTATTTATTGTTTTAATAAAATGATAGATATAGCAAAAACAGAGTTTTAAAAATTACAGTTTTAAAAATTTTAATCTATACTGGGTATTGTGAGAAGGGAGGAGGGGGGTAGAGAGGGAAGCAAAATTTTGGGATAGAGGAATTTAGATGAAATTTTAACGAAATTTGTATGATCATATTGTTACAATAAAATAATAAAAAGAGTAGAAAAGTTTAAAAAAATTAAGGATTTTTATACTTTGAGTACTTTTGAGGGGGGGAAGCAAAAGGGGGCGAAGAAAATTTTGAAAAGAGAGGGATTTAGTTCATTTTTTTTTAATCGGAAATTCAGTGAAATGCAGAAGAGTTTCACATCTGATTAAGAAATAAGAATTTGAAATTTAGGACTTTTTGCAGAATTTGTATAAAAAGGACTTTAAGGACGAAAAATTATTTTTGAAAAACGTAACGATTTTCAAGGATCGCAAGACCTTTAATAATAGAAGAACTTTTCTTTTTGTGCATACAACCACTTAGTTCAAATAATATGTGATAAACAAATTTCTTGAAATCGCCAAGAAGGCGCTAAAGTCGCCAAGAAGCAGGCGTGTACCCAAAGTGTACCTAAATATGGCGGTGATGCTCCGGCCCGTAAACTCTAGAGGCTCTAGTGTCGAAAGGAGTAAAAGTTTCACGTAGTTGGGGCCAAAAGGAGTGAAAGTGAAAGTCAATTTTTAGATCCGGAAAACATTGGGAAAATAAAAATATGGATATAGAGGGAAGTGGAATATTACGTGTTTTATGATTCTTTAAGCCAACTGAGCCAAATTGCTTAAAGAATCATAAAACACGTAGTGTTCCACTTCTCTCTATATCCAAATTTTTATTTTCCCAATGTTTTCCGGATCTAAAAATTGCCTTTCAATTTCACTCCTTTCGACACCAACTACGCGAAATTTGAAAATAAGAATCTTGTGTTTTGGTATTCTCTGACGAGGACTATGTGTATAGTTGAAAGTACTAAGGATATTAAAGTAATTTAGCACCTTTTTATATATTTTTCATCTTTTAAGTAATTTGCACATAGTGTAATTTTAAGTTTAACTTTTTAAAGATGAATTTAGAATTCTATTTATTTATTTGCTGACTGTAGTATTATGTTTATTAAATTTCTAAACATTTACCCTTCTAACATGGCTAAACATTTTTTTAATATCTGAAAAAAAAACAAGCATATAATTATTCTCAATACGATGCTCCTTGCAACTTTCGATTTTATCAAATAAGTCGTAAAAATAAAATAAAATGGAAAATATGGTAAAGCAAAAATGCAAAGATAATTAGTATTTTATATTTGAAAATTTACACGAACGGAAAGTAATGGTCTTTCTTACGTCGTAATTCGAGGAAAACGGAAATACTATCTGCGTTTGTATTCATATAATTTTATGAAATATTCCCACTTGAAACGTGCGTTACCGGCCGGAGATAGTCTACAGAACTCGCGCTGATATATGCAAGAGGGTGTTGGGTTATGTATCAAACGGAAATAGCTTTAGTCACACAATTCGAAAGGTCGAATGAATATTCAAATGTACAACATAACTCCGACGAACTGAAGAATAGGCCTTTTTTAATAAATATGAATAGAAATAAGTAAGTCGATTATTATTTTTGTTTTCATTTTATTTTTGTTTTCGGGGTAATTGTCCGCTTTTACACAGCATTATTCATTCAATCATAAAATACTTTTTATGGATTTTTGGTGAGATAAATATCGAATAACTTAATTTTATATTATTATGATTTGGATTGGTAATACTATGTATTAAATTAATGTTTTAGTAATCAATAAAGGTACAAAGTGTATGTAAAGCAATAATAATAATCCGCTTTTACACAGCATTATTCATTCAATAATAAAAATACTTTATATATGGATTTTTGGTGTGATAAACATGGAATAACTTAATTGTATATTATTATGATTTGGATTGGTAATAGTAGGTATTAAAGTAATGTTTTAATAATCAATAAAAATACAAAGTTTATATAAAACAATAATAATAATAACATTGTGTAATGAAGATATATTTTAATGCTGTTCTCATATAATAAGGTAACTACTTTCTACTACATTGTTAAATTCATTTTTGTTCGGAAACACATGAAACTAGCAAGAGTTGTCTTTCAAAAATTACGTAATCGAAAGACGTTTTCATTTTTCGGTAACTCAGTATATCTGTCTAAAAATACTGTCAAAAAGGACGTTTTGAATCGAATTTACGGACAAAATACCTGGAGAAAGGAGAACAAGTGGTCGTCATGTGACCACACTTTATTATAACTCGATAAGTAACGTATTACACCAAAAATGGAAAAGTCATTTATATTCCAAATCGCTTCAATTATCAGAACTGCCCCTTTTATGCTTTTACGTTTAAAAATTAGTCAGAAAATGTGCCAGAAAGTTTCGCGTTATTGAGAAGGGGATTCGAGAACAGTTGTAATGCTGGTCATGCAATTATTTAAAAGATACTTTTTGTACCAAACAATTTTTTCGTAAATAAAAAAAAAAAGAATAAATACGAGTGAAAGTCAGTAAGTAGGTCACAAACTGATATGAGAGGTCGGAAATTGCAGTCGGACCTCTATTTAACGAACCTCTATTTTTCGAATTTCTCTATTTTGCGAACTTTTCCTCGGAACCAACAACATTTTGCGAATTTCTTCGTAAAAGAACCTCCAAATAACGAAGCGTATTCTCTATTTAACTAACTTTTTCTTCTGATATAATTTTTTTTTCTCCCTATTTCTAAAAATATTTCTGGACACTTCAAACTTATTCTTTCTTTTACACATTTTATAATGCTCAATAACTTTGAATTAGTTTTACCAGGTGCCTAACTCAACGAGAGCAGTAAAATCCCTGTCATTCTTTGCATTTCATCCCGGAAATGCAAACTTTCAAAAATCCCCCTTTCACACTCAAAAGGGTTGTTCTGTAGTAAATAAGTTTCAGTAATTAAAGTTAAGGACGCATGTAGTAATACAATGCTTAAAATTACTTGTTATAATAAATACGATAATGTCTATAAAATTCATTAATTTTAATGTAAATATTTTCTTAAAACTGAAAATACAGTGTATTTCCGGACAATATTTTTTAAAATTCTTGTTGTCCTTACAGATTTCTTTCTGATGGGTAAAATGAATAATAATAATAAAAAAATAAATATGATTTACACAAAAAAGTGTGATTAGTTAAGTTTTTAAACAATGCTTAGTGTTTATGAATTAAAAATTTGTTTTGTGTTGTTTAAAGTATTTTAAAATGTTCATCTCTATTTAACGAATTTTCCACATAACGAACTTTTTTTCCGGATTTACCGACTTCGTTAAATAGAGCTCCGACTGTAGTAGTAAATTGTTTCCAAATATGCCAATAGGTGGCAGCATAATCCAACTATAAGGTGTTATTTTCGAATTTATGAGACAGCAGTTTTACAAGATGAGCAGGGTCGTTCAAAAGTTGTTGACGAAGAGCAATGTGGTCGTCCAGTTGAGATTACGGCAGAAGAATCAGTGCGGAAGGTTGAAGAAATAGTCGCTCTGCTGTCTAAAGTTGTTGGCATGTCAGCGCTAACCATTTCCTCAACCTTCCGCACTGATTCTTTTGGCGCAATCTCAATTGGACGACCACTTCGCTCTTCGTCAACTACTTTTGAACGACCATGCTCATCTTCTAAAACTGCTGTCTCATAAATTCGAAATTAACATCTTATAGTTGGATTATGCTGCCACCTATTGGCATATTTGGAAACAATTTACTACTAATTTCCAACCTCTCAAATCAGTTTGTGACCTACTTACTGACTTTTCCTCGAATATTTTTTATACTGAAAGTCCTTAATGTGGCTTTTCGTAATAATGACATATGGCGCAATGATTCTAATATTTGACAAAGTATAATAAAATAAATTATTGTTTAAATTTTACTTTTACAATGACACCAAATATGTTTGAATTTTTCATATAAAGTTTATGATAAATGAATGAAATTCGTTATGCAGTGCAATTGTCTCACCTTGAGATTTATATTTAATAAAACACCCAATGTCTTAATTAAAATAAAAAGAAAAGTGACCAGTTAAACTGATGGCATTGAGCTCACAGGCTACTCGCACTAATTGTATATTATACTCTTATTTCAAAGAATAATGTCCCTCAAAATATAAATGAAGGGGGATTATCCCCCGTTTCCCCCCATTATACTTAACCAATGAACCTCCAAATCTACTCAGGGAAGCTCCTTAACATAATAAACTGGTATACAAAATTTGAAGCAAATCAGATAATTCTTCATGAAAAAACCATATCGCTAAATTAAGGGGGGGTGTCTAACCCCCTTTCACCCCTTTATACTTAACTAATGAACCTCCAAATCTAATCAGGAAAGCTCCTTATCAGAATGAACATAGAAAAAAAAATTAAAGTTAATGTAATAATTCTGCATGAAAATCCATTTATCTAAATTAAGGGGAGGGGACTTGTTTCCCTCTCCTTTTCCCCCTTTTATACTTAACCAATAAACCTCCAAATCTAATGAAGGAAGCGCCAAATCGGAATAAACCGGTATACCAAATTTGAAGGAAAACGAATAATTCTGCAGGAAAAACCCATTTATCTAAATTAAAGGGGGGGGGGCTTGCACCCACCCCTTCTTTATACTTAACCAATAAACCTCCAAATTTAATAAAGGTAGCTCTTTAACATAATAAACCGGTATACCAAATTTGGAGCAAATCGAATAACTCTGCATGAAAAACCCATTTATCTAAATTCAGGGGGGTAATCCCCTCTTCCCCCCTTTATACTTAACTAATGAACCTCCAAATTTAATCAGGGAAGCTCCTTAACATAATAAACCGGTATACCAAATTTGGAGCAAATCGAATTTCAGCATGAAAAACCCATTTATCTAAATTAGGGGGGTAGCCCCCTTTCCCCCTTTAAACTTAACAAATTAACCCACAAAACTAATAAGGGAAGCGCCTTATTAGAATGAACCTGGAAATTTTTTTTGAAGCAAATCAGATGTTTCTATCAAGAGTTATCGCGTTACGTACATACATACGTACGTACATACATACATACATACAGAACTGACGGGCACATTAGCTCTCAGGCTTTGATAGCCTGTGATCTAAAAATTAACGTTAAAGCAAATAAATACGATTTAATTACAATGTTGCAACTTTCACTCGTAATAGTCTAATGTACAACATAATTCCGAGAAACTTCAAGAATAGGTGTTTTAACCCCTTATTCTCGCCCTCGTGATATTCACGGACTGTGACTTTTATTCGACTACTTTATTTGGCTTGTTTGATTTCCACCAGTTTTATAAAATAGTGTAATTGGTCTTATTATGGTATAATTTTACCTGTCTGTACATAAGGTGAATATTTCTTTTCCAAAAAAGTGGTGCCAATAAGCAATTTGAATTTTTAAACCGTAATTTAATGCGACCGTTAATGGGTTAAATAAATCGAAGTAGATATAAGTTCGTCATATTCGTTTATGATACTTTTGTTTTACCGATTTCACTAAGCGGGATGCATTTATTCGATAAAAATATGTTGTTGATTTTTGTTATGAGGATTACTGAATATCTTTATTGTATGTTTTATTTGAATAGGGGATAGGGAGCATTTAAAAATATATAAATAATGGTCCAGAGAAGATATACGTTTTTATGCAATTTTTTATAAGTAACTTACCAGTCTCAATGTTTTACTTGCACAATTGAAAAACGGGTATCTGAAATTTAACATAGTCTTTCATTGAGATTTGAAGATCTTTCGTCATTTTTAATATTTCTAGCTATTTAATACGATCTATTCAATTTTATGTAACTAAATATATTATCAAAAATTATTTATTATACAGTTATTTCAAAATATTTTTTTCAGTACATGACATCTATAAAGCAAAATTACACTGAAAATCCATATATGTTTGCATTTCTATTGTTTCATGTCATTCAGAGACAAATTCTGTCTGCAAGATATATAGTCATGGAGTAATCGTCAAATTCTAGAAACCACGTTTATATATAAATATTTACATGAAGTCGAACTTAATTAGATTAATTAGTAATTTTTAAATTATCCGTAGAAGTATAATTTATTCGAATTAAAATAGGCTCGGAAATACGACTTGGCATAATTCAACAATTATGCGAGCAATGAAGCGGGTGTAATTATCCAATTTTATCACAACAATTTTACCCGATATGTAACTTTTTCATACCCAAAGAAATTGAAATACTAGAAAACAGGAATTCTGCTTTTTCAGAATTTAGTGTCGAATCCCCGATGAAAAAAAATATATGTATATATAAATAGTACAAAACATATTTCAGTTTTAAGACATAAAGCACAAACTTTTATTTTATGTAAAATGACGTCATTCGCATCCGCTTAATAATTCCACATTTACGATCCACTCTTAAACATCTACAGTAAAGTAGGCATAGGACGTCACTATCGTGAAATAATACACAAATGCAGCAAAAAGATGCCGTCATTAAAGAAACTGGACAAAAAAAACGGCTATCTAATGATTCATAGGCATTCATTTGTTTGTAACATTAATGTAGACGATTTCAGTCGTGACGTCAGTCATGACGTTTTCGTTGGAAATTGACTCCAAACAAACGGTTGCTATGTTATATTTTCTACAGTAGCGCTCAAAAGTATTTTGACAACCTTATATTCTCTCTTATTTAATTTAATATAAAAAAAATAAAAAATAAAATATTTTCCCTATAATTGAGAACACTATGACTGCAGTTATTCAAATGTATCAAGTTTCAACTTGTTTGTTTACATTCGGCGCCACCGAAGAAATATGACTCCCCCCTTAGCTCAAAAGTATTTTGACAATTAGTTTGCATTTAATTGTTGAAGGTGTCAGTGGCGCTATAGCTTCGATTAGTGTTTATATTGACTTTTTCTGATTATTTTTAAGGATCAGGAATGCCGAAATGTAAAAAAATATATTGAAGTGATTCTAGAAAAGCCGCTGTAAATGCACTTAAGAAAGGTAGACTGCAAGCAGAAATAGCTCGTTCTTTTAACGTGTCTCGGCATTTTTTATTACATAGAATAAAGTTTTTAATAAACAGAAATACATCGAAAATAAGCCTCAAAGTGGCCATCCGAAAAAAAAACAACTTGCAATGTTGACTGTATTATAAAAATGATATCTAAAAGTGATTGTCGTAAGTCCGCTGTAATAATAAAAAAAATGAATTGGAAGAAAATTACGGCATAGACATACATGTTTCATCAGTCAAATGACGCCTAAACCTTTTTGGTTTACATGGCAGAATACCAGCAAAAATACGTTTGTTATCTACTAAGAATAGGAAGGCTAGAGTTGCATTTGTAAAACGGCATAACCCTTTCAGGGGCAAAGCAATTCCATTGCTAAAGTGAGGAAATTAATGATTGACAGCGGAATTTGAAAACAAATTTATTTGTAAATAAGAAAAAGCTATATTTCACACACATAATAAACCGAATTTTTTTAAACCAAAATTTTGGTGTCAATCATTAATTTCAACAGTTCAGCAATGCAATTGCTTTGCCCCTGTAAGGGTTATGCCGTTTTAAAAATGCAAATCTAGCCTTCTTATTCTTATTAAATTAGATACTTGTTTTTGCTGGACTTCTGCCATATAAACCTTAGAGGTTTAGGCGTCGTTTGACTGATAAAACGTGTATGTCTATGCCGTAATTTTCTTTCAATTTATTTTTTATTTTTACAGCGGACTTACGAAAATCACTTGTAGATATCATTTTTATAATACAGTCAATATTGCAATTTGTTTTTTTCGGATGGCCACTTTGAGGCTTATTTTCGATGTATTTCTGTTTATTAAAAACTTTATTATATGTAATAACAAGTTGCCGAGACACGTTATAAGTCTGCTTGCAGTCTACCTTTCTTAAGTGCATTTACAGCGGCTTTTCTAGAATCACTTCAATATTTTTTGCATTTCTGTATTCCTGATCCTTAAAATTAATCACAATAAGTCAATATAAACACTAATCGAAGCGATAGCGCCACTGGCACCTTCAACAATTAAATGCAAACTAATTGTCAAAATAATTTTGAGCTAAGGAGGAGTGATATTTCTTTGGTGGCGCCGAATGTAAACAAACAACTTGAAACTTGATACATTTGAATAACTGCAGTCACAGTGTTATCAATTATTGGGACTATATTTTATTTTACATTTTTATATTAAATAAAATAAGAGAGAATATAAGGTTGTCAAAATACTTTTGAGCGCTACTGTATTTTGTTTGTGTGTTGCAGCTATATCTTATATCTATATCTCACATCTAAGTATTTTAATACTTGATATGTACTGGTAACATTTTCCACGATTTATATTTAAAAAGAAATGGCGCATAGCAACCGTTTGTTTGGAGTCAGTTTCCAACCAAAACGTCATGACTGACGTCACACTGAAAGGGTCTACAGATACTTAAAATTAAATATAGTTTATAATAGCTCAATGTTTTATTATTTGTAGAAATTATTCGTTTATATTTTTTTCAAAATAGCATGTATTTTAATTACATTTTCTTTCGATTGTTATGAGAAAATGGCAACAAAAAGATATAAATGCTATTTTTCAACTATTTTCCCTTTACTTTCTATATAAATGCAGTACTTGAGTTGCTAAAATTAAACAAATGGTGCTAAAAACTGCAAAAATTTTATATTTCAAAATAAATGGAGATACAGTTTTCAAACAGATTGCATTTAAAAAACTTTTATTTCCCAATACGACGGTATAAACATTGAAAATATGCGATGCTTAGAAATTAAAAAAGTTGCTGTAGAGCATTTAATTGTACAATGATACATCTGCTTTGTTTATTGCTAGCTTCTGTAAAGTAACGTTATTTTTTGGAGAAAAAATAAGCTGGGAGAAAGAAATAACATACTTTTCAGGGGGCTAAAAAGCCTTTTATTAGATATGGTTATATTATTACAATGTTGTTATTTTATTTGTTTTTACTAATTTTTAGATACAAAACTGGAATATTTTAACGATTTATACATAGCATTATCGGAATGCAAATATTTTTTTTTATGCAAAACACTAGTGATTTAAAACACTACTTACAAAACTTAGTAGATTTATCGCTAGGGAAATCAATAGTTGCAAAAACAGTGTTTCGCAGTTGATGCTAAATGCAGCAAAAAAAGAAAGAATGTACATTTACTAGATGTGTAATTGCCCCTGTAATCATTTTTCCAATATCTCTACTGTCGCGACAAAGGCAAATGTCGATTTTGTCTTTTCTTCCGTGTTATAATATCTCGAGTATGATTACCGATGCTAACGATAATGCAAATATTGTTGAATAACTTAATGGCCTCAAATGATGAAAGAGGCGTAAATTGACTTACTAAAATAATATTTGCCGTCAGAAAAATCGATAGATATATATATTTTTTTTTTACTTTTTAAAAACCTATATTCAATTTAAGCATTACATTCTACATAAAACAAAATAAGCATAAAAGAAAAAAAATTAATAATATTTTGGTACCCAATTAGTACAAAGATTGATTATTTAATTGTATAGTTTTTTTTTTCTTTGCTTCATTAAATAAGGTTTACTAAATAAAGATTTTTTTTAGAATTTTAGTTTAAAAAAATCATCAAAGTTAAGATTGTGTACCATTAAAAATTAAATATATAAACCTTGTTATTTTTTGTGATCCTATTACAGTATTAATAAAAAAACCAGATGTAAATAAATTGATAATAATATATTATATATAAACTAGGGGTTCAGCCCCCTATGAGCTACGCCCGCCAACCCCCCGTTCATACTTCGCAGCCTCTGTAAATATAGTAATGTGTCCTGTTTAAAAAATATTACCAAGTTACAGAAGATTTAAGGATATTATCATTATAGAGACGGTTATCTTCTGTAATCGGGTTGTCATGCTTCTCCGTTTTAATGGGACCTTTTTCTGTTACCATGGCCTCATCTATCATTGTCGTAACAAGTGATGATCGTGGGGTTGATAAGTAAGATCAATTACACATTTGAAAAGTACAACATCACATAAAGTAAATCGTATAGTTTTCTGTTACAAGAGCCAAAAAGAAAAAAAAATCGGTATGTTTATTTGTAAAACGAAAGGATTTTATTATCATTTCGTTAAAATAACTTTATATTTTTTAGATTAAATTTTAAAGATGTATGGGACTAATGCCAGAAAATCGTTATTGTGATTGCCGTCAATTAGCATTTTTATATATTTTACGCGGAATGGTTAACACAAGCAAAGCTGTGTAGTTTAGCATGTGTCATATATGAGTTATATTTAGAAAAACTATCTCGTATAATCTAACAAGTGAAGCAGAAAAATTTCATTTTTCTACAACTAAAATTTGACGATTTACTATACAGTTCAGAACCGATTATCAGAATTCCAATTAACCGAACTCTCAATCATCCGAACAGCTTATTTCTCTCAAGAAAAATTAACCGAACTGTCAATTATACGAACAACCTATTTCTCTCAAAAAAATTTTAACCATACTTCCAATAATCCAAACTCCCTGTTTCTCTCATTTTTTTTCCCTTTCAGTATCCAAACACCCTGTTTCTACCATTTTCTTTTCCTTCCAGTATCCAAACTCCCTGTTTCTCTCATTTTTTTCCCTTTCAGTATTCAAACACCCTGTTTCTACCATTTTTTTTTCCTTCCAGTATCCAAACTCCCTGTTTCTCTCATTTTTTTCCCTTTCAGTATCCAAACACCCTGTTTCTACCATTTTTTTTCCTTCCAGTATCCAAACTCCCTGTTTCTCTCATTTTTTTTTCCCTTTCAGTATCCAAACACCCTGTTTCTACCATTTTTTTTCCTTCCAGTATCCAAACTCCCTGTTTCTCTCATTTTTTTTTCCTTTCAGCATCCAAACTCCCCGTTTCTATCATTTTTTTTTTCCTTTCAAATTTAGTATGCAGCAGTAACAACGAAAAAAATTTCTAAGAAAATGAAAACGAATGCTCTGAAAATAACCCAGGTTTATCACATAACGAAACCTTTGAATGTTTGGAAACAGATATGAAATGGCTCGAGCGGCAGAAGAACGGTGATCCGATTCAAGTAATGTATATAAGAATAATTCGAGATATGGCAGCACTGAAAAAGACATCTTCTTTGAACCAAACAACAACCGAAAGCTTTTTTACTCAAATTATAATCTCTGGAGTTCAGAAGATGGCAAAAAACGAAAACGAAAATTTTAAATAATAAAAAAGGAAAAAAATAAATAAATAAATTTTTAAACACGCTAGCACTAACGGGTGCTGACAGTTCTAAGCCTGGATAATGTGTGAAAGTTTTAGTACAGTCAGGAATATCCCTTAAATTGTCTCTCCACTTATGCAAAAGTTTGCTTATCTGAACTAGGGTCGATACCGACTTGTTCGGATAATCGGCGCTCTACTGTCGTTTGAACTTTATAAATTTTCAGTAATTTCTGTTACTGAAAAAGGCTCTAAAGTTTCGGTTGACAAAAATGGAATTTTTATTCTTTAAATATCTAGTAAGGCTTCATTACGGTTTTCTGATTTAAATTTTGTTACAAAATAAAAATTACCGAATTTGATGTAAACGGATTTTCATATGACGAAGAAACATTTTTAAAATTGGAACTTGTACCACTAAAACAAACCATTCAGAAATTAACTAATTGTAAACTATAATAATGGTCGCAATGTATATAATGAAATACTTCAGAATAATTAGTAATACGAAGAACAAAGTTTCTTACATAATCTTAATACTAAATAAAAAACTCAATACTTGCTGAATTTCGCTATGCATTGTCTTCATGGAAAATAGCAAAATTACACTGTAAACTTTTCCACTGAAACGAAATTAACGACATACTATCAATAATTTAAAATTTTACTAACCGTATATTTCCGTGTATAATCCGACTCCCCTATTCTGGAGTCAAAGAAATGCCAAAAAATTCTCATCTTAGACACGGAAATATACGGTAATTCTTATTACGATAGAAGTAATAATAATTTCAGAAACACAGTTTATGTATTGATTCCGAAAGTACCAAAATTTTTGGGACATGAAATTGCAAACTGCTTAATTGGTGCAGAAATCACATTGACAATAACTCTGTTTGAAGCAAAAGTGACAAAAGCAAAAGTCATTACTCTCGATTCTTCCGTGTAATAGCACATCAAGTATTATTTCTCAATTTTACGATAATGCAAATATTGTTGAAGCTGTTTAATGACTTAAATTTGCGCAAGCGGCGTAAAGAAATTAATTATGAATATATTTTTGTTGGGGTGGAGATCATTAGATTTTTATTATATAATATTTTAGCGGATTAAGTAACATCAATTATTCCTATGATATTTTAAATAAAATTCAAAAAGCACATACGAAAAAACTAATATTATTTTTGAATTTATTTATCTATCCATTTTTACAAATGTACTTTTGTTTCCTAATTTTTAAAGCTTTTTCACAGAAACGAATTCAACAACATACTATCAATAATTTAAAATTTTACTTAATTTCTATTGCGATAGAAAAAAATAATAATTTCAGAAACACAGTTTTATTGATTCCGAAAGTGCGATAAAATGTAGGGACATTAAATTACAAACTGCTTAATTGGTGCAGAAATCACATTTCCAATAACTGTGTTTAAAGTGACAAAAGCAAAAGTCGTTACTGTCGTTTCTTCAGTGTAATAGCCCATCAAGTATGATTTCTCGATTTTACGATAATGCAAATATTGTTGAAACTGTTTAATGGTTTAAATTTAGGGAAACGGCGTAAAAAAAATAAATGATCAATAAATTTTTGTCGGGGGTGAGATCATTAGATTTTTATAATATTTTTACGTATTAAGTAACATCAATTAATCATATGATTTTTTAAATAACATTTAAAAAGGACACACGAAAAACTAATATTATTCTTGAATTTACGCTGAAAAAAAAGAAAATTCAAAATTGAATAAAAAGTACTCAATGTTAAATGCGTCACATTCACAAAATACTAGCTGTGATCCAAAAATGGTCTTAAAATTGAGAAACACATGTACTCATTTTTGATTCCATGGTTGTGTTTAAATATGAATCGTTATGTATTGCCCCCCGTAAAACAAATAAATGTTTCAACATGCACAGAAACACATGCTAGCGAAGGTGTAGGAAGACTGTAGAAAGAAAAAAGCGTGCAAATAGACAATCATCTGACATTAGCCTAAACTTAAAAATTAAAGTAAAAATGTGCTGACTTATTTCCCGTTCAAAGTTATTATCATGAAACATTTAATTGATTATTTATTAAGAAAAATAGCAAAATTATTAAAAAGATACAAAAATCGAATATTTTTATGACAAAAGCATTATTTCCAAGAACTTTTAAATTATTTTAAAATACTGGGCATAATTTAATATTTACATTAATAAATATCATTTACGCCGCCATAAATCAAACAAACCATTACGGAGTACAAAATTATCCTTTTGTTTGGGTTTAATAACATGTGATGTTTCAAAATTGAGAAATCATAGGTTCATTTTTGATCCAAAAATACTCAATTCGATATAAGTACATCGATTTACTCATTTTTGAGAACTTCATTTTTTTCAGTGTATTTATCTATCCATTCTTGCAAATACTTTAAATACTAATAAAACTTAAGTATAAGACATCATACTTGTGATTTTACATATGACATGTTGATGTAATAGACGCGTTAGAAGATTGTGTGAGGAACTGGTGCATTATTGGGTATGTAAAACTCGCTTTATTTTCATTACTATTTTTATAAAACTTTTATAAAAATTTGGTTGGATATCCTTAATTCCGTTTAATTTTAATAAAGATTTGCACCAGAATTGAATAATAAAATTTTACTTCTAAACAAAATGGCTATAAAATTGTCTTTATTTAACTTTTAAATATATTTTTTTTAATTCTGATTTGAGTTCAATATTTCAGAAAAAGTATAATTTAACACTCAAAGTTTTAAAGTATTACAAAAACAAGGGGATATTAATTACAATCAAGGGGATATTAATTCAAAAATTTTCTTTATTACATAAAGAAAATTTTTGAATTAATATCCCCTTGATTCAAGATCTTAAAATAATTTCTGTGGAAAAAAAAAATTAATTTTCCAATCGACGTTTTACTATAAATTCATTAAGAGATATTATAACAATAACTAAAAGTAGTATTCATTAAGTATTTCAAGTACTTATGTATACTTGTATGTATGAGGATATGAGTTTTAAAGCTCGCCTTATCCAGAAAATCAAATTTTCGGAAATCGCTGAAGACGAATAACTGCATGCAGGTTAAAACTAGTATTTTGGAAGATTGTAGTGTTTTTTTCTGTGGAGGCTTACCTGCAGAACACACTGATAGAGAAAACACGATTTTTTAAACTTTGGATAAGACGAGTTTTTAAACTCACGTCCCCATATATATAAGTATTTAAACATAATGCAAATATGCATATATGTAATAATAAAAAAAATTTCGCCTTTTTACCTTAATTACTTTATTCCAAATTCTTATAATATCTACCTTTTACATATATTTTAGTAATATCTTAAATATCCTTTGTATTTTAATCATCATGCCTTTACTTCATCGCATCATTTTATTCCGTATTCTCAAAACCTTAATTTGTTAATAGCTACGTTTTTTTGTAAAAACCCACTAATTTATTTTATTCTTTCATATTTTGAGACTTTTAATTCTTATTTATTTCGAATTAATACCATTTTAACTTTTATTGAAATATTATTCGATTTCCCAAGAGTGATTGCGAGAGTTTTGGAGCATTAGTTTGTTTTCCTTTCAAAGTTTCCACAGTTAAGTAAAGAGTCCTGTATCTACGTCAAGCTTTCCCACCTCCTTTCTGGGTTTTCACCCTATCGCTTGCACGGTCTCTTCCCTCGCTCCTCCCTATCTTACTGTGGGTTGGTTGATGCCGTGTACCGCCCCGCGTTCTTTTTAATACTTATACGCTTGCATAAACTTGAGTGAGGATATTTGTACGATTTTTGTCTTGTTTTAAAAATCTATGTCACGTGGAAAGTCGTCTTTCGTCCAGTCGCAATGTTGCATCTAATGAATTAACATTTTAAAGTCTATTTTTAAAACATGACACGAACCGAATATGGGTAATTAAAGCATTGGTGGAATTGTGATCCTCTGCCTGTCATCTAATAAACTCTTTGATGAATAGTGCGGCTTCTTTTATTATTTACGGGAAAACACCCAAGGATTTACGCCCTGGCCTTCTACGCTGACATTTATTTCTCGGGTCGGTGATAATACCGGGTGTATTTTCACTGCTGATTTTCGACATGTGTTACCATACAGTTGAAAGCATTTCATATATATACATATATATATTTATGTATATATGTCTATAAATATGTATATACATAATGAAAAGGAGATATATTTAACGTTTTAAAAAAATATATCATTTAATTCTTTTAGCTACAACTTAAACGTATTTTTTTAAATTCGAACTGTTCTCCAAATAGTATATTGTATATTTAGGAATTTTTATTTTTCTTCAAATTTGACATTTTATGCACATTTCAAAATCATCATAGACAACATATACCTATGAGAAGTACGAAAAACGTCTCAAATATTGAAAGAAAGGTTACATTATACAGGATGATTCATAAATATCGAAGCAATAGGGCATCTCCTTAAATATTGCTCCGAGGCACATACTTCCAATTACAGATATTCATAAAAAAGGTGCAAAATTTGAAGAGATAAGTTGCAATTCCATGGGGGGTCTATTTGAGAAAATACAAATGTTAAATTTTTATACGGCCCCCGTTGAGTAAAATTTCCAATTAGAATTTTTTTCTTTATCCATTCCTGAATTAATACACACATAAAAAAATCATCATGATATCTCCACAATTCGTGGAGATACTAAAAACCAAAATTCGTGACTTACACTGTTTACCCATGCCTCTGAGCGAAGAGTTATTAACTTACTTTGAATACACGATAGGGATCATTCACAAATTGTACGTTATTAAACGTCGATTTAAGACAACGCCCCTCCTATGGACATAAAATAGCTGCGTACAGATTTCACTTGAAACTGGCTTTCAAAATATGCTGGAAGTCTGCAATAGAGGTCCGCACGAATAGAAATATCAAGACCTGGGCTCCGCCAACCCATAGAAAAAAAAAGTTCGTTCCGGCCTGGAAAAAAGTTAAAATCTCAGACCCGAACTTGGACCGGGCTGACCAAATGTCTGCAAAACATAGTTTTTTACGTCGATATGGCTAAAAATTGTTTCGTATGAGGAGTTCCAAACAAAAATAATTACTATAGATTTTATTTTTCATGTTTATAATGTTCATTTGTAAAGAAAGCTGTGATATTTATATATTTTTGAATAAATCTCTATTTGTATGTAAATGTTTCATTTATCATTAATATCGTTAATCCATATTCCACGTATTGGAGACTTCGAAAAATGTTATACCGTAAAATCTTCTAAGAAGGAATCACATAGGAAAGAAAAAAAAATGCGTTAGAGACAAGTTCCCTTCTTAGCAGGTGTAAATGTAGTCTATTCCTTTTTCAGATATTATTATATTCATTTTGTATGGATCAAAACATTTTTTCATTTCAGACAAGATTCCGTCATAGGCAGGGTTTTTTTCACTGGTTTTAGTGTATTTTAATTTTTTTTTTTTTTTTTTTGCCTAGAAATCTACTATTCTTTAAAAAAATGAATTTTTAAGTTTAATTGTAAAATAATAGCAATTTAAAAATATATGCATTTTTTGTAAAAAGTGTTAGACTGAGTCAAATTTTACTGATTTTTGCACAGATCACATCAGTCAGAGGCAATAATTTTAATAGGGGTTGGTGCGAATGTGAAAATCCCCCCCCCCCCCCTTTCTACAGACATAGGCAGCAGAAGGAATCCAGTCCCGGTTCGGTAGGAAAGAGATACCTTGGGTTCGCCCCGGCCGAGCCTACAGGAAAAAGTAAGATTCGGGACTGGATCGGCCCTAGAATGCACGCTTTTTTTTTTTAACAACCTCGATGGAGCGATTTAAAATCTGAAGTTGTGAGGACTAAAATTATGAAAAAACTCTTAATCGGCATGTTGGAAAAAGCCTTGCTTTAAATCAACTGACGGACATTTAAATAGTACAGAAAAAAAAATGAAAAGGACAAAAGTTAAACTGAATCAGAAGTTTAAGCTACAGGAAGGAGTTACTTTACTCGCCTACAATTTTTTAAAAGGTATTTAAACATTTTTTTTAAGAAGACAATCTTTGTTTAAAAATTTAAAGGCGTTTTTCTGCATTGTGTTTTTTTTTTTTTTTTTTTTTTTTTTTTTTTTTTTTTTCACCATTTCTGGTATTTAAATTGTTATTTATTTAAGTCAAGAATTGTTAAATAAAAAGGTACAAACTTGGAACATGTCTTTTTTGATTAGTTTGAATTAATTTTATTTCGGCAAATTTAGAAAAAAAAATATTTTTGAAAATATGAATTTTTTTTTAAATAAGTTGCATCAATTTTTATTTCATATTTTAATATTTTTAAAATTGATGTTTAAATAGATCCTGAACTAAAATTAAAATTATATTTTCTCTATTACAGGTGTAAATGGGCCCGGTCTTGGCCCGAGGCCCATACTGATTTAATTAATTTAATTGACTGGTTGACTTAATTCATTTTTTACGGACCGGGCCGGCGCTGTTTTCGCTGATTTTGGTATGGGCCAGCCCCGGCCGGCGGTGAACTGGGAAAATATAAAAGGTCCGTGCTGGGGTCGGGCCGCACTTTTAATTTTTACACCGGGCCGTGCCAAGATAGTTTTTGTTTGGGCCGGACTCAGTCCGGACCTGTAAATTCTGGCCCATGCAGACCTCTGCTCTTTAATTAAATGAAAAATAAAATAGAATGCGACAAATAATGATTCGAGTTATAACTATTTAAAATTACCCCACTTTAAAAAAATAATTGTCATTTAAAATAATAAAAAAAAAACTTTATGAGAAATTTCATGATGTGACTTAGTTTTCAAAATATATGGTTAAACATCACAAAAGAGAAAAAAAAAATCAAAAGTCAAACTCCATAAATATATTTTTCGCATGTTTCCTGGAACTCTTAAAGTACCATTGTTTCTTGGATTACACGCACTTCAATTTGTGTCTAATCCATTAAAACCTGACGAATTATTTAAACGGGCATAACTCTGCGAGTTTTATAGATATGAAGATGGAATTTTTTGTGTTTAATTCAGGAATGGATAAGGAAAAATTTCCTAATTCGAAATTTTACTCTACGGGGTCGTATAAAAATTTAATTTTTGTATTTTCTCAAATAGACCCCCCACGGAGTTGCAACTTATCTCATCAAATTTTGCACCTTTTTTATGAAACTTTGCAATTAGAAGTATGTGCCTAGGGACAATATTAAAGGAGATAGCCTATTGTTTCGATATTTATGAATCACGCTGTATATACCAAAGCAAAAAAAAAAAAAAAAAAAAAAAAAATCCACGTAAGCTGACGTTATAAACGCTAAATATTCGTTCCTTACAAAAAATGATAAATTCTGTATCAATTTGTTTTAATACATCAATAACAGCCTTTTTTTTTTTTTTTTGGCATAAAGTTGTACATGGTAAAAATACAAATTGCAGTAAGAATACAATAGAAGACATGGCGTTACCTTTGTTTATTTTTTAATTGAAAAATACATTACAAAAACATTATCTTTGTCGTTTAAAAAACATTACTTTTGACACTATATTTGCGTTTCTTGTACAAAATTAGAGAATAAAATTATGCAGTTTATGTATGTTTTCTTGATTCTTAATACAATTGTATGAAGTAAAATATTGAGGAAGCTAATGTTGAATCAACATGACAAATTTCAATTTATATTTTTCTCAAAAATTATCTCATTGAAAAGATTTTTTGATAAGGATCAATGGGCAACAACGCATTCTAGACATTGTTGCATTCACATTAAATATTTCTGTATTTTAAAGTAATCTTCATGTGTTAAACGTTATGAACTATATATATTATACGTAGGTTAGGTGTGTACCAGATGGGGTAGCCATAATAAAAGTGCAACTGCTTAAATGGCTCTTCAAGTTAAACGTTTTAAAATATCTCTCTATTCTAAAGAAAAGTAACTTACGCTGTCACCGCCGCCGCCGCCGCCGCAGGTTTTGAATTTTTTGTGACCGGAGGCCTTTTCCGTTAATATTAAGAAAAATATTGCATACAAAAATATGAAAATCGGCAGTATTATAGAGAAATGTTTGATAAACACGCTGATGCAGACAGTTTTCAAATCGAAGAATTATTTTAAGAGATATTTAATTCTAAAGTTGGACAAAATCGTTCCATTAAAAAAGTTTTATAGGAGCAAAAACTGTGCATGGGAATTATTTCATTTTAAGATCATTTTATACGTTAGAATTTCCCGGTGTGCAGATTTCATTTATTTTTTTTAATTTGACTCATTTTTTGAGGTTTTATTTCTATTTTAAATTCAAATTTTCAGCATTTCAAGAGATATTTTTTACTTATTTTAGAATAAGGTATCAATTTAAACAGTTGCCAACTGTATAAACAGCGAAACAATAATGTTTGTTTCAAATTAAAAATTTATTTACACGTGACTATTATAAACAGAATAAAAAACTTTCAAATTACAATTAAAAAATTACGTGTAAAAAGCAGGAACTTATTGAAAGTTATTTCATAAAAACTATATTTACACGTGAATTTTAAAAGAGAAAGGATATTGTAAAATAAATTCATTAACATGAGTTAGAAGTCTTAAATAGGAGAAATTACGTCACATTTACCTCACATTACACTTATTACGTAAAATAAATAAAAAAATAATATTGCAAAACAGTTTAAATTTAAGAATTGAGCGCAAATAATATTTCATTTCTAACAAAAGTTGTTTCACGTGAATATTAAAAAGAGAAAGAAAAGTTTGGTGAAAATTGTGTCAGATTAAAAACGATACATTTAAATGTCTTATTTAAAAGAACTTTCTTTTCGCTTTGTTAAAAAATACCGGGAGACAAAGACTCTGTTTACTTAATTTATTTTATATTAGCTTATTTTGAAATGTTTAACTGATTTTATTTAATCAAAGACGAAAACATACATTGTATCTTTTAACAAAAGCTGATTTTTCCTTAAAATTCCCCAATCAAAGAGAAATGAATAGAAACCCGTTTATAGGGAGATCGCCAATGTGTTTAAAATTATAATTCAATCTTCCAAAATCTTTTTAAAGCCGATCAAATTAGCGTGCTTTTAGAGACTGCGGTGCCTGAACGGGGTTGGTGAGCGTTGCTCGTAGGGGGCCGAGACCCCTAGTTTAAAAAAAAAAAAAAAAGATTGGTTATTTATTCAGTTCAGAGCATTTAGAAATCTCTAAATGCTCTGAACTCTCCAATAAAAAAAAAAAACTAATAATAAATATACATGCAGATGGCACTATGTATAGAAGCAAAATGGAAAATGGAGAGGGTTTTGATAGAAATTTTCGAATGATAAAATGTTTTTATCAAAATAATAGTAGTTATAGCACTGCTATGAAATAATATCGCCGTCTCAAAATATAGTTGTATTTAAAATGAGTTATTTTTTGTTAATATTTTCTAATAAAACATTTCTAACGTTAAAGCGCTATCTATCAATAAAATCTCCGTTTTATTGCATAACTCCTTTTTGTATAATTAAAAGTCATATTAAAAGGCGCAAAAATGTACAAAAATTACTTTCAGATGCATACATATAATATAAAATTACTTAAAATACATTAAAAATGTCCTGAAATACATTAGAAAAGCACAGAACGTTTTCAGCCTTTACAAGGCCATCATCAGTGGGATTTAGATGTTGTTGTTATTTTTTTTGCACTTATTCTAGAACTGTCTAGAAGAAATCGTCGTAATTTAAAGGTTGTACGTCAGATGAGATGCCACATAAAATTATTAAAATTTTCAACAAAACGAGCTTTTATATATTATGCCGCAAATATCCCCCATACTCCATGGATATAGTATGATACTGCATCGGTACAAGCTGCATATTTATTAGCAATTATTTCGATTGATTCTTTTATAATGGATCCCAGGTAATTATTTGTACGAAAGATGATTTTCGATTCATTAAAATCTACTTTTATAGGCTGAGTTGGACCTAGTCTTGATAATTATATGTATGCACCTGGAAGTAATTTTTGTACATTTGTTTGTGCTTTTTATATGAATTTTAATTATTTAATTCAAGGTGAATTTAGCACTAGGATTTCAATATTCATTAATATTTTTCGTATATTGTGAAAAGTATAAATATCAAATATTTTTAAAATATTCAAAATAGTATAACATATACAGCCTTTTAAACACATGCACATATGGCCTCCCTGTTTAAGTTAATGACACAAACATTTCGGCACTGACTTTCTTTGGTTTGATAATTTTTATCGATCAAATACTACATTGTATACAATTTCATGATTTGAACACAAGTCAAATTCATTTAATAAGCTATAAGACTGACGAGTAATACATTTTAAATAACCACATAATTTAAAAAATAAAATATTATTTTATTTACAGAAATTAAAATTAAATTACTAGAAAGCAGGAATTCTGCTTTTTCAGAATTTAATGTCTCCCCTGACGAAAAAAAATATATGCGTATATAAATATAGATAATCAAAACATATTTCAGTTTTAAGACTTAAAACACACGCTTATATTTTATACAAAATGACGTCATTCGCATCCTATGAAGAATACCTAATTTACAATCCTGTCTTAATCAACATCTACAGTAAAGTATTCATATGATGTCACTATCGCTGAATAATACACAAATCCAAAAAAACAGATGTCGTCACTCAAGAAACTCGAAAAAATATCGGCTATCCAATGATTCAGATGCCTTCATTTGTTTGTAATATAGATAATTAAATCAAATATTGTTTACTTTATCTCCATGTTTTATCAGAAATCATTCATTTATAGTTTTTTCAAAATAGCACTTACTTTACTGTTTTTTTTTTCAGTAGTTATGGGGAAATGACGATAAAATTACTATTTTCCAACTATATTTTTTTGTTTATTTTCTACAGAAATGAAGTACTTGAGTTGCCAAAATTAAAAAAAAAAAAAAAAAAAAAAAAAAAAAAAATCTCAAAAATAAATTGAGATGTAGTTTTCAAACAAATTGCATTAAAAAAGTACTTTTATCCCCCAATACGGCGGAATAAAAATTGAAAATATGTGATGCTTAGAAGTTAAAAAAATAGTAGTAGAGTATTTAACAGTACAATAATACATCTGCATTGTATCACGGCTGGCTTATACAACGGAACGTTATTTTTGGAGACGACACTTTAATAGCTGGGAGAAAGAAATAGCATATCGGAGGCTAAAATATGTTTGTAGTCATATAAATCAGCGGTTCTGAAAATCTTATATATCACGGGGCCCTTTTTGTACTTCCTCTTTCTTTACGATCACGTTGGACGCAACTTAAATGTTATTGACGCTATTTGGAACATTACATAAATGATATATCAGAAATTTAAATGATATATAAATGATATAAAAGTTATAGTAAAAATTGCTAAGACGGAATCGTTGGGGTTATGGAAATAGTAAAGCTATCTTCCAGGTTTTAGAAAAAAAAAAATACATTTATTGCAAGTCCTTCGCGGGACCACTGAAAATGTATTGCGGACCCCTTCAGGTATGTGGACTAGAGTTTAAGAACTGCTTATACAAAGGACTAAAAGTATTTAAAAGTACCGGGTATCCTAAAAAAGGACTGACTGATTTAAAAATTCAATAACTTGCAAACGGTGACAGATATTTAAAAAATTCTTGCAGAAGTGTTACGTATTATGTCAGGAGGTTTTTTTTTTTTTTTTTTTTTTTTTTTTTTTTTTTTTTTAACTGTGATTGTCAAATTTAGTTCGAATTACAAACAATAGATGGCGCTGCGAGAAATATGCACTAAATGCAGTCCCGATTTTTGGTACTTCGGGACCTACTCAATACATTTTAATCATTTTAATCTCCTTTTTTTGCATGGGAGAAGAGAAAGTCCAAAAAATCGAGCTTAAATTTAGCGCCTATTACTTGTAGCGCCATCTATTGCTTGTAATTCGAACTAAATTCCAGAATCCCGTTAAAAAAAACTCCTG
Source organism: Maratus speciosus (assembly GCA_963932465.1). Classification (NCBI taxonomy): domain Eukaryota; kingdom Metazoa; phylum Arthropoda; class Arachnida; order Araneae; family Salticidae; genus Maratus; species Maratus speciosus. The sequence goes on along the minus strand of OZ010789.1, from coordinate 30,552,849 downwards.
ACACCACACATAACGCTCCTGCAAGAATTTTTTGAATATCTGTCACCGTTTGCGAGTTATTGAATTTTAAAATCAGTCAGTCCTTTTTAGGATATCCGATATATTCAATATGTATAGAAAATCATATTAAAATATTGTATTCTTTTACCTCATCTAAATTCATTTATGAATTCAAAATAGAGTATATTACACTTCTTATTATTCACAATAAAAATATAACCCTACATATCCTAAAGTATAACAAATAACGTGTCAGAGATAAATCTCATGAAAAACTATTGCACAAACATATAGACATTTCTTAGAGAATTCTAACAAGGGCATGTTTACATTGGGTAAATAAAGCTATGAATCCGATACAATAAGATATAATCTTTCTACACATGTTGCATGATATAAAAATCTTTCTATAATAATCTGTATTTATTATCCTGATCCTATGAGAAATACGGAACATGATTTATTTCGAGTTTTCTTAGAGATACATATAAAATATTTTTCATATGAAGTTAAAAATACATATGCTGAAAAATATTTATACTATATACGCTTAAATGACTTATAGTCAAAATAAAGTTAATTTTAAATCTAGTTAAGAAAAGTACTGTCACAAATTTCGTATTTTTAGGCGTGTTTGTAATTATATAAATACGTATCACCTATAAGCGTAGTCTGGTCCGTCCGTCTGTCCGCATATAACTGCGCAAAAACTACCCATCTGAATGGTTTGAAATTTAATATATATATAGTCGTTGCAGAATTTTGTCGAGTCATTTCACATTTTATGAAAATCGAATCAAAACTTAATAAGATATTAACAGAAGTTTTCTTCATTCGATTAAATCCTATCATACGAAATTAATTTCATTATATCTCTTGATATGTAATCATTATATGTTGCCATGGTGATGACGTCTTATTTAAGATGGAGTCCTTTGTTTTCGTATTACTGAATATAATATATGGAATCGTAATAAATTTTGTATTCATGAATTGCTGCATAAGAGTGCAACAGCTATTGCACCAAGATCTGAATATTTATAAAAACAGTTATAGGGCGAACGCACCTCATTTGCTATGTTTGACGTGCAATTTCCTACTTGTTGAATTAGTGTTCATGCTTGAGTGCTTAAGTGGTTACTAAAAAGAGTAACTTTGGTGGTGACTTTGAAAATTGTTAAAATTTAATAAATAAAAAATAAAAAAAGTTTAAAAAATTAAATATTCTTTTGGTAAATTTCATGGATTCATCTTGAATGAGTTCGAATGTGACATACGTCAATCACGCATTTAACTATTTTTAAGGAATTTTAAAATCTCACAAATAACAAATTGTTGAAATATCTCATGCGAATACTTTTTCCTATAATCTCTTCCATGTTTTGCAAGCACGTTAATCATTTTTGCTTTCAAATGAAAACAAGTAGGAAATTGCTCGTCAAACGTAGCAAATGAGGAACGAAATACTATAACTAGTTTTATACATATTTTTTGCACCCCATATTGTACTAAATGTATATTTTTTTGCACTTCATAAGTGCTAAGTCTGTAACATCATTAAAATGCACTTGCAATAATTTTTTATCCCATTGCCCGTAATGTAACGGAAAACTTTAGGCTATCCCTGTAATTAAACTATACATCCAATTTTCATAAAATCTGAAATGGCTCGACAAAATTTTGCAACAATTATATATTTAAAATTTCAGACCATTCGGAAGACTGTAACATCCTTAAAATGCACTTGCAATAATTTTTTCCCTCTGGCCGTAATGTAAAGAAAAACTTTTGAATGTCCCTGTCATTAAACTATACATCCGATTTTCATAAAATTTCAAATGGCTCGACAAACTTTTACAACAATTACATATCTGAAAATTCAGACCATTCGGAAGGCTGTAACATCATTAAAATGCACTTGGAATAATTTTTCTCATTATCCGTAATGTTAAGAAAAACTTTTGACTGTCCCTGTAATTAAACTATACATCCGATTTTCATAAAATTTGAAATGGCTCGACAAAATTTTGCAACAATCATATATTTAAAATTTCATACCATTCGGTAGGGTAGTTTTTGCTCTGTTATATGCGGACGGACAGACGGACTGAACGACGACTATATGTGCTACGTATTTATATAATTACGAACGCACCTAAAAAAGCATTCATTTGTAAAACAAAGGTTAATTATTTAAGTTGACAGAGTGCCTAGTTCTGTACATTTAAGAGTATCACAGTAGCCGAATGCGGTTTGACAATTTGTGTGTGATCGTGTTACCTTGAGTCATAATATTTGTGATGAAAAATGCAAAAAATTCCACTTATATAAGGCTGCTGTCCCTGCCGGCGAAGGCACTCACGAGCTAATTCTAATCCTATAGGGAGGATCCGCTTAAAAGAACACTCTCGTTATGTAATCAATCAAGAATTTTCTAAATCTTCTATTGCTAAGCACTCTTGGGATTCTGGCCATAGTTTTAATTTTCAAAATGCTAAAATTATCTTTAATGCCAATAGTATCACTGAATTGGACTTTCTTGAAAATCTAGCTATTTATCTCAATCGTGATGTTATTGTTAATGATAAATCTGATTCCACAATGCTCTCTGCAGCTTGGAAAAACCTTTTCAGTACTACCATTTAATTTATTTTTGTATTAATTAATATTAGTCTGTTTTTTTTTCATTTATTTATTTATTTTTATGACTATTCCTCTCCCAGTTTAGTTAAAATGGGCTTACTTCTGGTCAACTGTATTAAATCTACCCACTACATAGCTAATTCTCTGCTTAAGTTATCATTTGATTTGTTTTTTGTTTTTTTGTTTTTAGAATTATCTATCTTATCGCTTCCTTTCAAGTTGATTGCCCCGAACGACATGTCACAAAGTTGCAGACGTCAAATGTAATATTAAAGTCTAAAATCGGAAAAAAATGCTCAACATGCTATAAAAATTTGCTACAATCCTCTTTAATTAAAAGCTACGCGTTGCTGACGATTGGCTTTTTTGCTAATCGTCGCCACAGATTAATTTCGGAAAATGAAATATTTGAAAATAATGAAAATACAAGGTCATTGAAAAATAATGCCTAGATATAAAATATCATAACATCGGAACCTTTTATGTTAAATGAGTAATTCTTTCACTACACGATAACTGGTGAACACAAGTTTGGTTTTATTTCACCAGAATTCGTTTGCGTGTCTGTGTTATGCGCGGATTACACTGCTCAAAACAATTAAAGGATATTGCAGTTTTAGGTGGATTTTGTATCTGGTAAACTGTTTAGCTGATTGATACATGGTCGACAGACATAGTAGGTTATATGAGAATAAATTACACATGTTTGGCAGAAAAAAAATGCATTTTATTGCGCATTTGTGTACTAAAAGAAAAAAACACAATTTGTGCATATGAGAAAAAAAGAATAAGAAAAGGTGTTTTCTTCAAAGAAAATCATTTTCAGTAGGGGGTATGGTTTCCACGGGCGGCCAGCAACGTTGAACACCTTTGAGGCATGGACTCAATGAGGCTATTAATGACGAGTTGGGGTATTCTGCCCCACTCTTCCAGAAGAGCTCTTTCCAGTTCTTGGAGAGTTTGTGGGGGTGGTTGGCGGCCAGAAACTCGTCTTCCTAGAGCGTCCCAAACGTGCTCGATTGGATTCATGTCTGGAGAACACGCTGGCCATTCCATTCGAACGATTCCTTCCTCGAAAAGGAAATTCTCCACCAGGTTTGCACGATGTGGCCTGCAGTTATCGTCCATTAAAATGAAGTTATCTCCGATTGCTGCAGCGTAAGGGACTACAATAGGTCTGAGAATCTCATCCCTATATCAGCGACCAGTCAGAGCTCCATCTCGAATGATGTAGAGGTCAGTGCGCCCGTCAATGGAGATGCCACCATACACCAACACTCCTCCATCGCCAAATCTGACACTTTCGTGCACGAACGCAGGATTATTCCTACTGCCACGGTCCCTCCAGATGAAAATACGCCTATTATCCGGATACACAGAAAAACGGGACTCGTCAGAAAACAGAATATTGCTCCATTCATTTCTCCTCCAGTTGACATGCTCGGTTGCCCACTCTCTGCAGTCGCGACGATGCCTTGATGTTAATTTAACACATACCATCGGTCGGCGAGCATACAGACCTACAGCATGGAGCCGGTTTCGGACAGTCTGAGTTGAAATTGTGGTGCCTGTAGCCGAGCGAAGGTGTTGTTGGAGAAGAGTAGCGTTCATGGTTCGGTGTCTCCGAGCTGTTAACGCTAAATACCGATCTTCATTGGGCGTTGTTGCCCGTCTACTACCTTGCCCTGGTCTTCGGCCTGCACATCCACTCTCCAAAAAACGGTTCCAGATCCTGGAAATGACACTTTGTGACACTCCAATGGCTTGCGCTACTTCGGCTTGAGTTTGGCCCCCTTCTAACCTACCAACAATTCTGAAAGCTTCTGAATCTGTCAAATGACTTCGCTGAGACATCGTACTCATCGAAATAAAGCAATCACTGAATGCCGATCATCCTTGTCTTCATTGTCTTTTATCCAGTTGAAAGTCAAATTTCATTCGCTGCCACTGAAGCGACGTTTTTGACGTCGAACTCAAAATTTGCATACTCCACAGTTTGAAAACCAGAAAAATTTGCATTTGTGATTCTCTTCTTCTATTTTCGGCAAAAAAAATTTCGTTTATATCTTTATTTTATATAAAACTTCAAATATCCTTTAATTGTTTTGAGCAGTGTAGTTGCGCAGTCGTTAAGGTCAGCTGACGCGCCAGACTGCAGCTGCTCAGTACGATGTTGACCGTGCAAAAAAAGCACAGTGCGTGATTCGGAGTCAAAGTCAATAGTCACGCACTTTGCTTTTTTTTGCACGGTGAACATCGTACTGAGCAGCTGCAGTTTTGCGCGTCAGCTGGCCTTGACGACTGCGCAACTAATCCGCGCATAACACAGACACGCAAACGAATTCTGGTGAACTAAAACCAAACTTGCGTTCATAAATTATCGTGTAGTGAAAGAATTATTTAACATAAAAGGTTTCGATGTTGTAATTTTTTTTTAATTCTAGGCATTATATTTCGATGACCCTGTATTAATAGCTCGAAAAGTATTTGTCACAAAATTGTTAAACAAACTGCGTTAGAAAGGTAAAAAATTGTATTATTCTACCAACAACTGATTACCAATATAAACGAACGAACATGTCAGAAACTGTGATTAACTTTACAAAAGTAAACACTGTGTAGTGAGTCATTCATTTTTTAAAATTCATTGATAAAAAATTAAATCTTTCGTGTATTGAATATTTTAACTCCTGTAGTATTAACCCGTCAATAGTCGCGTATCGGTCTTTTTGCCGCCTGTATAAACTATCTTGTCCTAACTCATATCCCCTTACAATTACAATGGTGGACTTACCATGTAGCTGGCTTTAAATGTTTCTCCAATACCATAGTAAAGTAACATCTATGCTTTTCCTTCAGGTACATTTTTACAATTAAAGTTGGAATTGGAGGAAAAGCCTACGGAACGATCCCCTATGTCGGTGAATTTTTACTTTTCCCTTTACTACAAATCTCATGAACAAAATGTATAATTTAAGTAAACCATAAATTTCGAATTTCGAATTATTCATTGAATTGTAATATTCGAATATTAAGTGAAAAAAATTCCTAATTTTACATTTTGTGCATGTGGGGTGCCGGCCGGAAAAAGACCGAGCGCAAATAATAACGTTCTGAAAAAAGACTACTCACGGGTTAATATGTCTTTGACATCATTCGCTTCTGAACCAATGAAAATAGTTTTTAATTTAAAAGCGAAGTCTTAGAAATTTCACGTCTATTTTCGGTACTTTTATGTTATCCAGGGCAAATAGCCAATTATAGGGGTATTTTCCGCCAATAGTAGTTATTTTGTCGCGTGTGTGATTTAGAAACTATGCTTTAAAGTTGAAATAAAATGCTATGGTATTTATTATTATTGTTATGTATTTTAAAGGAAATCAGTGAAAGGCATGTATTTTAATTTTATGAAATATATGTCTTTTGAATGTTTGTATTTTAAATAAAATTTATGCATTTAAATGAAATGGGTTAAAGGTGAAATTAATGCAATATGAATGATTCAATGGGAACAATATTTGGCGATTTATCACATCGCCAATCTAACCGCAAAGTACTCTATTTTCTGAGTATTAATGTAATTAACATAATCTTTAGTTTGTTTGTTTCAGTTTAATTTATTTTGGAAAAATTGATTTGATGAGTAATTAATCCATTTTCCTTTTTTTTTCTTGCAAACTTAATTACTTCTCAACATTACATAAATTTAAGTTTTACACCATTGAATAGGGGGGGGGGGGGTGTACTTTCAAATGTAAATTGTTTGAAAACTGTATTTTAATTTATTGGCTTTTTATGATTTTTTTATAAAATAGCTCGATTACGGAATAATAGTATGTAAATATTTTTAACAATTATTTAACATTTTAAGGGAAAACCACGATTTCTACCCACCGTCGTAGGACGACCGTTTACACTAGTAATATTAATAAATGATGTATATCAAAACCCAATGCACGGACACATATATGTAATTATTTTTAAATTGAGCCTATATCAGTATCATAGTTGATTTCGCATGATTTAAAAAACGCTTGGAGTATTTTTATCTTTTTTAATTACTTATCGATTTTTTTTCTTTATTAAAAAGTTTTTCGCGCAGAAAATTGTTATATTATATTTATGAATGTGCTGTTTGCATGTAGGAAATGTTTTTTCCATGCCAGTCATAGTTTACATAACATTTTAATAATAAAAGTAGAAAATTGTGTCTTTGAACATCTACCACCCCTTAAAGAGCATTTTGAAACATAATAAAACCTTACATTTGCATTATACTTTTTATTATTTATTGGGTATTACGGGAAATTGTAAGGTATATGTTATAAATACTGACGTAGGACACAATTTGATAAATGACAAAATTTGAAGATTCAACAGGCTTTGTACCTACATTTGCCGCGTAGAACACATATTCCTCTTTTTTTCATTACGTATTTTCAAGCTAGAAATAAAATAAAGTTTAATTTCCAGTTGCCCCATCTGGTGTAATTGTGAAATATGATTATAATCATGTTTTTCATCCACTTTTATAGCTTGGATCGTATTAATAATATTATAACTGTAAGCTATATTTTCCCTTGAATTTATTATCTTTTCAATTCTCTTTACACAGTTAAAGCAGGTACGATAACATTATGGATGGCTTTACATATATTTTTGGAGAATTAAAAAAAAAAGCAAATTACCAAAATTAAAAACCGAATACTTAACTTTTCACAGCATACATATTTAAAAAAATTCACTAGAAATTTTATCTATAACAGCAAATTTTTGATAAACAAAGAAATTTGAAAAAATTATAATTTCAATACACTTCCATGAGGAAATTGTTAGACTGACAAGTAATATGTTTTAAATCATCACAGAATTTTAAAAGTTATATTACATTTTGTGTATTAAAAGTAAAATGAAATTAAAAAAAATAAATAATCTTTAACATAAAGAATGAAATATTTTAAAATACATTTCAATATTTATCAAAAATTATATTTACTATGTAATATATTTTAATGGTATAAGAATACATGAATACGAAACAGAGTATATCATGGTTTCTCTTATTCACAATAAAAATATAACTCTACTTATCCTAAAGTATAACAAATAACATGTCAAAGATAAATTCCGTGAAAAACTATCGCGTCAAGATATAGACATTGCTTAGAGAATTCTAACAAGGCATGTTTACATTGGGTAGATAAAGCTATAAATCCTGTACAATAAGATAGGATCTTGCTACACGTGTTGCATGACATAAAAAATCTCTCTATAATAATCTCTATTTATGACCGTGATCCACTGGGAAATATGAAACACGATTTATTTCGAGTTTTCTTTGAGATAGATACATATCAGATATTATTCATATGAAGGTAAATATACATACACTCTGAAAAAAATTAACGAATAAAAGATTTGTTCCCGTTGTTCTTTTTTTTATTAAAATATTGGGTGGGTGCAAAAGTTCTACCCGCTTATTGGTGAAGAGCCCAAAAAGTTAAGCACCTATGAATTCACGTAACAACCATCATTATATGGGACCTCTTGCCATCAGTCTAGCAGTAAGTTAATCCCAAGCCGATAAAACCCCACTGTTTTAGAATAAAAAAACTATCATAAAGCCGTTTTTACAGGCTGTATATTATTTAAGGTTCGACGAGCGAAGGCGTTGTATAATGATTGGAAAAGGTGATAGCCCGAAGTCTCAATGTCGGGGCTATATGCCGAGAGCAGTTAAATCACCCAACCAAGGTTCAATAATCACTTTGACGTGAGTTGTGCTCGCAGACTATCGAATTGTTGGCAATAGAGGTCTGCATTGATCCTTTGGTTCGGCACGAGGACCTCATACTGGATTATTCCCTTGAAATCCCACCATACACTGAGCAAAACCTTTTCGGGATGGAGTCTTAAAAAAAAAAATTGAATTTTTTTTATACCTTTATATTCAAATATATAAAATTCGATGCACAGTTTTATTTATATCTATAAAGCAAACTTTTATTTAAAAAAATATTGGGATTTTTATTGATATGAAACGCGCAGGGGGCATTTCGAAGACTTCTAAGACGACGCGTAAAACTCCTTTTTTTCTCAAAAAAAAAAAAAAAAAAAAAAAAAAATGTATATAATGTACCCTTGAATAATATTTAATGTGAAATTTACAAAAATAAAAAATTGATTTTTAAGGTTTTTCAGGTTCCTCGTCCCCTTAACATATAGAATCGTAATAAATTTTGTATTCATTGATTTTTGCATAAGAGTACAACAGGTGTAGCACCAAGTTCTGAATATTTATAAAACTAGTTATAGTACGTTATTTGATGGCACCTCATTTGCCACATTTGACGTTCAAGGTTGGAAAGTGTGCATTTGGAGTATGCAACACGTAAAATCTGATAGGACACATAATGTACTTTTTGACACTTTGGCACCTCCCCATCTTCCGAGAGTGGGGTGTGACGTTATTTCGATTGACGGCTTCAGGCTATCTCTTTCTATCTTCATTATTTAGTTCCTGTTTATTATTGTTAAATATTTTTGCACCTATTTTAATTTTACACACGTGTCATAGCTTAAAATAGTATTTTAGTATCGTGTGTTAAGAAGTGTGTTTAAAACCTGAAAAACAGGTTTTTTGTTACTTTATATCCAATAGGTATTAATGAAAAACATTCATTTCGAAATCCATGAAATTACCACAATGATACCACGGTTGATGTAGATAATTAGCTTCAGAACAGAACAGTCCTCTTGGAAAGGAAAAATAGGGATATTTCCCCTCTCTGAGTTTCAGGCTATTTTAAATTCATTGAATGTCATATTTTATTAATAAAGTTTTTTATGCATTTCATTGTTTCCTTGATATTAATTAAAAATTTTTCATTTCCAACACTATTTTGTTGTACATAAATTTTAGTTGTAACAATACATTAATGGTTTTATATAAATAATTTATAACAGTAAAAATAATCTTTTTAATATATATATAATAAAGGAATGGAAAAAAAATAGTTCACTTCAGGAGCATACTTTCCAATCTCAGGGTGCGTGCAGTTTTACAAATACTTTTCAACCATATTTAACCTCAGAAAAATATTACAAACTAGTCGCCCTTTGCGACCAGTTCGGTGTCTCTTAAAATTTATGCTTGGGAAAGCATGCTCGTTAGTTTTAGAAATGAAATTTTTTTGTATGTCCTTTTTACACAACCTCGGAAATTTTAGCTGAAAATATCTTGAAACCCTCCAATAAAAATACGTAAACTTCGTCAAATAACAGAAACATTTCGTGCTTTTGAATTAATGATTAAGGGGACCGGGAAAGCCCTAGATCTCCGACATGTTAAATTCACCAACTTTATGTACAGTCGTGGAAAAAAAGTAAACACCCCCTACTAACTCCTCAACAAATTATTGTAGACGAAAATGACTGGTACCGAACGATTGGAAATAAAGTATACTTTTAAATGACGTATATCAAATTTGCTTAGGGGGCCATCTACATATTAAAACAAATCCAAACTTCATTTTTTTCAATAGCAATATCCAATTTTAACGAGATATTCAAATCTTTGGTTAAAACTATGCCTAGACACCAAATTTCAAGTCATTTGAAAGATAAGTTTTCGAATTATAAACATTCAAAATTTAGTGCTTCTAATGTTAAATTACATTTTCATATTTTTATTTATAACTTCTGAAATTATGCTCCTAATGTTCTAATTTTTTGTGTAGCAATAATACTGATATACCCAAACATAAATACGTTGAATTTGGAATATTTATAATTTTCTGATATGAATTATGAATTATGAAATTAATATTAAAAAATTATGTATTGCAACCTACAATTTTTTTTGATGGATTCAGATTTATTAAGTCCTGCTTTATATAAATCCAAAATTTCATGTTTTTCTTCCAAGTAGTTTTCAAATTATGCTTAAAAAACGCGAAAATGATGGTTTAAGGGGCCGTCTATCATAGAAGTGACTAAATATTTTGAAATTTCTGTAATCTAACAGGCTTAATTGACTGCTTAAGGTGCCTTAATCAAGAAGGGAGCTCTCTCGGTCAACAATCGAGTACCGACCTTCAATTTGTATACAACCCTTAAAATACGCTCGTTTTAAAATAATTAATTTCTCGGAAACTTATGGTACGAATTGCATAAAAATTCGTTTTTAGGCTAATGGAAGGGTGTAGAGTTCATTTATGCTGTCAGAATTGGGTACTGCTATTGAAAAAAACAAAGTTATGGCTCGTTTTAATATGTAGATGCCCCCCCCCCCCCCAAGCAAATTTTATATACATCATTTAAAAGTAGACTTTTTTTCCATTCGTTTGGTACCAGTAACTTTCTTCTACGAAAATGTGTTGAGGAGTTAGTAAGGGGTGTTTACTTTTTTTTTTCCACGACTGTACCTTTTTCTCAGAAATAGTGAAAGGTAGAGGCCTAGATTTTTTAGAGTAGTTAGAATAACATGATTTACGTATTTTAACAGACTATTTTCTTTCTGAGTGAAACACAAAATTAATTATTAATTATTTATTGAAAGTCATTTTTAAATTAGCATTTTTGGTAAGATTTCACTGCCTAAAATAAATAATTCTCAACAGATCATTAAATCTCCATGTTAAACTATACAATATAACATAAGTATTAAAACAATGAGTTCTTAAGTTTAATAGATATTTAAACAAGTTGGAAATTGCTCGTCGAACGTGGCAAATGAGGTGCGTTCGTACTATAACTAGTTTTAAAATTATTTTTTGCACCCCATATTGTACTGAATGTATGTATTTTTTATCTTCTTAAGTTCATACTCTGTAACATCATTAAGATACACTTGCAATATTGTTTTCCCATTCCCTGTAATGTAACGGAAAAATTTTCAGTGTCCCTGTAATTAAACTATAGATCCGATTTTCATAAAATTTCAAATGGCTCGACAAAATTTTGCAACAATTATATATTTGAAATTTCAGATCATTCGGAAGGCTGTAACATCATTAAAATGCACTTGCAATAATTTTTGCCATTGGCCGTAATGTAAAGAAAAACTTTTGACTGTCCCTGTAATTAAACTATACATCCGATTTTCATAAAATTTTAAATGGCTCGACAAAATTTTGCAACAATCATATATTTAAAATTTCAGATCATGCGGTTGGGTAGTTTTTGCTCTGTTATATGCGAACAGACAGACGGACGGACGGACAGACGATCTGAACGACGACTATAGGTGCTACGTATTTATATAATTACGAACGCACCTAAAAAAGGAACACGAACATGAAAAATCGCAGCTTTGAGAAAAAGTCAATTAAAGTTTTGAAGCAGTGTTGGCAGTGAGGTACTTTTTTTTTTTAATTCTGATTTCTTCATTGGTACCACTTTTTTGAAATATTAAAATTCACCTTATTTAATAACATATTAATGAAGGCGAAAACAATGAGAATTTTACCACTTCAGAAAAGTGGTGCCAATCAAGAAATCTGAATTTTAAAAAAGTTGCCTACTGCTGCGGAGAGCTCTTAGAAAGAATGAAAATGTCCAACATTATTTTTTTATATATAAACATCGTTGAAAAGATAAAACTTTAAACTATTAAATGATATAAAAAAGTAAAAATCGATTTCTTGGTTGAAGTTTGCTTCTATGGTCTCCTTAAAGCTTTAAAATTTTCAAAATTTTATTTTTTTAGATGTTAAACTCCTATCTTTACTGAACATTTTGACGTATATATTTTTCCCCTTAAAATTCTGAAAAAACATTTGGATACAATTTAGACCGGGCGGCGGCGACACGAATGACTACGTCATCGAGTTACGGGATAAAATCATGATGCAGTACAAGATTTTTAGAAGTAGATTAAGGAATGACTGGTCTGCCTCGACATTTCTTGGTACGATAGGCGCAGGAGCGGGCGCCAACTCGTGTACAAATGAAAACCCTATAAAATAGTATTTTACATTTCATTGCCATATATACTACTTCGTATCAACTTTCAAGATGAATTAAGGGTTTAGGAAAAGATTATTAAGAGTACTTGAGGAAAAGACTGATTCGGCATAACTTGGTACAAGGCGCGAGGAACGGGGGCGCCAATGCGTTATTTTCACAGTGTTATTACGTCATCGAGTTACGGCTTGAAATTTTGGCAAATGAAACATACCGATTATTACAATACGAATATTTGAGTCTGCCTCGTCATATCTTGGTAGGAGATGAGCAGAGCGGAGCGCCAATTTTTAATTTTGGCGGTATAATCACCTCATCGAGCTACGACTATAAAATTTTGCACATTAATGGAACATATCAGTACAATAAGAATATTTCAAACTGCCTCGTCATATCTTGATAGGAGACGAGCAGAGCGGGGCGCCAATTTTTAATTTTTGCGTTATAATCACGTTATCGAGTCACGGGATGAAATCATGATGCAGGACAAGATTTTTAGGCGACATTAAGGAATGACTAGTCTGCCTCGACATTTCTTGGTACGTTAGGCACAGCAGCGGGCGCCAACTCGTCATTTTGGCGTCACTATCACGTCATCGAGTTACGGGATGAAACCGGTGCCAAATTAAAGGTAAAAAAAAGTCTTTTAAGAATATTTTGTTCTGCCTGCGGATATCCTGGTAGAAACTCCCGCCAGACTAAAATCTATAACAAAAAAAATTCATCATAATGTACAAATAAAAACCCAATAAACACAGTATTTTACATTAAACATTCCGATTAGTACGATACGAATATTTCAGTCTGCCTCGTCATATCTTGGTAGGAGATGAGCAGAGCGGGGCGCCAATTTTTAATTTTGGCGGTATAATGACGTCAGCGAGCTACGACTATAAAATTTTGCACATTAAAGGAACATATCAGTACAATAACAATATTTCAGTCTGCCTCGTCATATCTTGATAGGAGATGGATATTTTTAATATTTTTGAATGTGATTATTTATAATATATAGAATTATTAATATATAGAATTATGATTATTTATAATATTTATGAATATTTTTTCAATATTTTTAATCTGATATACAAAAATTAAATTTAATCACGAAGTGAATTCACAATGAAAAAAAAATAGTTTCCTCTAAATAAAATTTTTAAGATAAGTGTCTAAATAGAATAAACTAATTCCTCGCTGATTCTTTATTCATATATATCTTTATTTTATTTATTATTATTATTATTTGTTAAAAAGAAATTTTTTACATGAAACAATAGTTTTTGTCAAGGTCTAGGTTTTTGTCTTAGTAAACTTTTCCTAAACCCTTAATTCATCTTAAAAGTCGATACGAAGTAATATATATGGCAATGAAATGTAAAATACTGTGTTTATAGGGTTTTCATTTGTACATTATGATGTATTTTTTTGTTATAGATTTTAGCCTGCTGGGGTTTCTACCAGGATATGCGCAGGCAGACCAAAATATTCTTAAAAGACTTTTTTTCACCTTTAATTTGGCACCGGTTTCATCCCGTAACTCGATGACGTGATAGTGACGCCAAAATGACGAGTTGGCGCCCGCTGTTGCGCCTAACGTACCAAGAAATGTCGAGGCAAACCAGTCATTATTTAATGTACGCCTAAAAATCTTGCCCTGCATCATGATTTTATCCCGTGACTCGATGACGTGATTATACCGCAAAAATTAAAAATTGGCGCCCCGCTCTGCTCGTCTCGTACCAAGATATGACGAGGCAGACTGAAATATTCTTATTGTACTGATATGTTCCTTTAATGTGCAAAATTTTAAAGTCGTAGCTCGATGAGGTGATTATACAACCAAAATTAAGAATTGGCGCCCCGCTCTGCTTATCTCCTACCAAGATATGACGAGGCAGACTGAAATATTTGTATTGTAATAATCGGTATGTTTCATTTGCCAAAATTTCAAGCCGTAACTCGAAGACGTAATAACACTGTGAAAATAACGAATTGGCGCCCCGTTCTTCGCGCTTTGTACCAAGTTATGCCGAATCAGTCTTTTCCTCACGTACTCTTAATAAACTTTTCCTAAACCCTTAATTCATCGTGAAAGTCGATACGAAGTAGTATATGTGGCAATGTAATGTAAAATACTACGTTTATAGGGTTTTCATTTGTACACGAGTTGGCGCCCTCTGCTGCGCCTATCGTACCAAGAAATGTCGAGGCATACCAGTCATTCCTTAATCTACTCCTAAAAATCTTGTCCTGCATCATTATTTCATCCCGTAACTCGATGACGTAGTCATTCGTGTCGCCGCCGCCCGCTCTAATTGTTTCCTTGAAATTTCCATTGGAACAGAAGTTGTGGTTTTCAGAATCATACATGCTCAATAGCTGAAGCAGCGTTTCCGAAATTTGAAGTCATTTTTCACCAAATGACATTTTTGGGCATAACGCAGGATACCTCATAACTGTCTGAATATATTTTCATGAAACTTTCAAAACATGTGTTTCGTGTTAGTCTACGTAAAGGAAAGCTAAAATTTCATTTTTATCATTGAAAAAAATAATTTTTTACGGGATTTTACTCATGAAATTTTCATAATTTTGTATTCGCTAAATATAACTTTGGATTAAAAACATAAAAATGCCTTAAATACAAATTTATTTAGGTTAAGGGTAATTACTACTGTCTGAAGTATAATTAGGTAGGTCAAATTTCATTCAAGTTGCAACTGTTATTTTGTAATCCTGCGTTTAAATTGTTATACAAATTTTCTGCTCGACAAATGTCTGATAGTTTGGCGCGCCAATAGTTTGAATACTAATTCTGAACCTTGCATTTTTTTAAAAATAAATGAAATGAAAGAAAATACTTATATCTTTCATCCCAGTAAAAATTGTGGTTTTAAATCATATACATTTTAGGATATTAAATGTTGAAAATGATCTCTTTTTTTTATAAATTTTTCCATTTTTAAGAGTCCTGAGACCCGTTAAGAAGTTTACTTTTGTGAAAATACTTGTCATTTGAGCAAAAAATCACTTTTTGTTTCCGTTACATTTCGCGAATCTAAAAAATATATAATCAATTAAAATTATATTTTTAGATAGCATAAGCTGCAGAAAAAACGATGAGTTTTCTTTTAAATAATAAACGGTCAAGTGCGAGTACTACTCGCGCTCAGAGGGTTCCGTACAATAAAGAAATAGATTATTAATTGTATTGTTAAAAATTCGTTGCTAAAAGAATAATAATACTTTGTAAAAGCAATGCATTGTAGGGTTGGGTAAAACTGTATATATTAGAAAAGTATGAATGGGTATACCATAAAAGTTAGAAAGAGATATGAAGCCTACATAATATCAAATATTTCAACACCTTATAACTCTTTTTTTAATCCTATCCTAATCTCTTATTTTATGAACTTAATTCGATACTGATAATAAAAGTAAAGCATATTTAAACTTCATTTGACATTTCATAAAATTAAATTCAGTGTAGTAATAATAATCTTTCCTTTTACAGTGTAGCTGAAAGAAAACATTCGTTCAAAGTTTAAACTTGGCATTGTGCTAAGCTCGCTTCGAATGGAGGTCGCAAAGTTGCAACGCTGCTTCTGTTCGGGCCGCATTTTTCCAGATAGGTTTTCAATTAAGTTTTAAAGATACGGGAGGCGTATTGAGATATCTACTCAATCCAAACTAGTCGCGAATCCAATAGTATTTATGTAATTAATTCTAATTAAATTAGTCTGTTTTTAACAATTTGACGTTTATTGCTTTTATACTGCTAGTGGACATTGTAGTACACAAATATATCTTTAAAGGTTGTTATCTAGGCTTTAGAAAGCGATGGTACATACAGTGCAGTGGCGTGGCGTTCGGTCATCGCTGGATGCGGCGATGACCAAGCAATATTTTAAAACTCTTAATAAGCTTTTAAAACTCTACGATCCAGTTTTAGCAGAACATTTGGAGTTCATGTATAAGTGAAGGTAAGATTTAAAGTTTCTTTTTTGAACATTCAACCATTGAATTTTAGAGTTAATAATTTTTCACCACAAACTTAAATAATTGCGATGACCACCGAAAATTTTCACGCCACGCCACTGATACAGTGCGCAGCCCCTGTCATTATGTATGTCCAAACCGTCCGTGAATTTAATGGTTAATATCTGGGCTAATTACGGCCGATTTTTTTCGAAAATCACTATCAACAATGCTTTTATGCTTCTGCAACGATAGGTATCCCCAGCGCTCTTCAACACCTTCCCGCAAATCGAAATTTATATGTAACGGAAAAATGCGCTTTTCTCAAACACTATGCGACCCAGGATAATCTCTATAATTTTCCTGGAAGGTTTAAATTAACGTCTACGACCTCTGCTTTTTTCATAATTAGTTTCGGAAATAGATGGGTGGGAACATATTTTTGCGCTACATTTTCGACAATAACTCTAAGAATATAATATCTAAAATTAAAAGAATGGTATTTTTGAGTTCAGCGTTACGAAAACTTTCATACGATACCCCCACACGATATTTAGTAACGAAGTAACGTATTTAGCTCCTCTACATTTTTCCTAAATATATTTGTGAATGCTTAATAATCTGTAAATATGTGGGTTAATACTCTTTATTACTTCCCCCAATTTGAACTTCCCACGTACCATAGTTTACGAGTAAAATAGCTGTGACAGACAGACACAGGAGTGATCATATAATGGTTCCGTTTTTACTTTTTATGTACGGAACCCTAAAAACTGAAGGAAATCGGTCCAATAGTTCTCGAAAAAAATGGCCGACCAGTTCCAAAAACGGGGTTTCTAGTAAAAAATCAATAGTTAAGTTTTAAGAGCGCGTTACATTCAACGGGCAAAAATACAGCAAGAATTTGAAAAATCACAGAATCGCTTTAGGGTTACAAACTACATATTTGATGGATGCAAAAAAAAAAAAAAAAAAAAAAATACAAAATAAAAAAAATCGCAAAGTGCACGTCGAAGTGTCAAATGAGGTGCGTTCTTACTATAACTAGTTTGATAAATATTCGGATCTTGGTGTAATAGCTGTTGCACTCTTATGCAGAAATGCATAGATACAACATTTATAACAATTATATATATTAAATTTAGCCATACGGAAATAATAGAACTCCATCTTAAATAGGACGTAATCACCATGGCAACCTAGAATCAGTACCTATCATGGGATATCACTGAATTAGTTACTTATAGGATTTAATGGAATGAAGAAAACTTTTATTGATATCTATTTAAGTTATGAATCGATTGTCAGAAATTTAAATCACTCGACAAAATTCTGAAACGATTATATATGTTACATTTCAAACCTTCTGTTTTGTAGTTTTGGCGCTGTTATATGCGGACAGACGGATGGGTCATACGACGACTATAGGTGGTACGTATTTATATAATTACGCAAGAACATTCAAAATTGAAAATTTTGACCCGAGATAGCAGACACTCCTCTTAGGGAGGTGTTATAGACTTTGAAAATGAGCAAAATAATAATAAAAAAGCAATAAATAAAAAGAAAACAAAAATAAAAGTTTCATTCGAATTTTCTTTTGATAAAATATTTAGCATTACATTAATTCAGCCGATGTTTCAATGCAATCAAGTTTTTAACTACTTTTAAACAGATTAAAAATATCACATATAACCAATAGTTCAGATGTCGTACGCGAACAAAATTGTCTACAATCACTTCCGTGTCCTTCAAGGAAGTTAGTGATTTTGTTTTTCAAATATCCTAATGCATTTACAAAATAACGATATGTTACCAAAGTCACAGTCATAAAAACAAATACTTTAAGGGTAAAAATCGAAAAAACTTGCCCAACATACTTTAAACAAAGTACGGCAAATTATTAAGTTTGCATCATTAAAGAAAAGGCATGCCACATTTATAATTTAAATTTCTTTAGATTAATTTTTTTAGTAAAAGCTATTTTCGTGTATAAAACATTTATATTCTATTCCTCATTTGACACGTTTGACGGACAATTGGCGATTTTTTACCCCCCGGTACGGTATGCTATTTCTTTCTCCCAGCTTATTTTGTGTCCAAAAAATAATGTTACCTTACAGATGCCAGCTATAAACAAAGCAGATGTGTCGTTGCACGATTAAATGCTCTATAGCATTTTTTAAAATTTCAGACCATCGCACATTTTTAATTTTTATACCGTCGTTTTGGAAAAAAAAAGTACTTTTAAATGTAATTTGTTTGATAACTGTATCTCCAATGATTTTTGAAATGTTAATTTTTTTTTATAGTTTTTAGCACAATTTGTTTAATTTTGGCAACTCAAGCACTACATTTATGTAGAAAGTAAAGGGAAAATAGTTGCAAAATAACAATTATATCTTTTTGTTACCATTTTCTCATAACAACCGAAAGAAAATGTAATTAAAATACGTGCTATTTTGAAAAAAATATAAACGAATAATTTCTGTTAAAACATGGAGCTATTCTAAACTATATTTAATTTTAAGTTATGTGTATTAATGTTACAAACAAATGAAGGCCTGTGAATCATTGGATAGCCGTTTTTTGTCGAGTTTCTTTAATTACGGTATCTTTTTGCTGCATTTGTGTATTATTTTGCGCAAGTGACATCTTATGCATGCTTTACTGTAGATGTTTAACACTGGATCGTAAATGTGGAATTCTTAAGCGGATGCGAATGATGTCATTTTACAGAAAATAAAAGTGTGTGTTTTAAGTCTTATTATTGAAATATGTTTTGCAATATTTATATATACATATATATTTTTTTCATCGGGGGCGACTCTAAATTCTAAAAAAGCAGAATACCTGCTTTCTAGTTTTTTTTGTATTTTTGCATCCATCAAATATGTAGATTGTAGCTCTAAAGTGGCTCCGTGATTTTTCAAATTTTTACTGTATTTCTTGCCCGTTGAATGTAATTCAGCTCTTTGAACTTAACGCCAATGATTTTTTTAAAATTTATTTTTCCCGAAACCCTGTTTTTCAAACTGGTCAACCATTTTTCTCAAGAACTATTGGACCGATTTCCTTCAGTTTTTATTTAAAAGAAAACTCATCGCTTTTTCTGGAGCTTATGCCATCTAAAAATAAAATTTTAATTGATTAAATATTTGTTTAGAGTTCGCGAAATGTAATGTAAAAAAGTGAATGTTTTGCTCAAATAACAAGCATTTTCACAAAAATCAATTTCTTAAACTAAATATCGGTATAAGCTCCAGATACTTTAATTTCCTTTCATAACAGGGTGACCAAATTTATTTGAGATGTTTGTCACGGGAGAAAAATGATTGCCAGGTCGGAAATCCATGGCGAGCATCTGCAGTTGCACAACACATATATTCATAATTTTTTCACAAATCTTTTAAATTTATAAGAGAAATGTCTTTATAATTGTAAAATTTCAGAAGGTGATATCGCTTTTTTTTTTTTTTTTTTGTAACCGAAAAAAATTGCAAATATTACGTAAATTTATATCACGTAAATTTTATGCCGTAGAAGTATGTCCCCTTAAAGCAATCGTAGTTAATCATTAATTCAAAAGAACGAAATTTGTAACGGTAATCCATATTTTCATAAATCAAAACATGCTATTCGCACGTGGAAAATTTTGTTATTGTTGTCAGTCATAGTTCGTCAAAAATCCTTTTAAAAAGGACTTTGAAATATAATAAATATTTACCATTGCATTAAGCTTTTAATTATTTATAAGATGCAACACAGAATCTTTAATGTGTGTTCTAAAAACATTGACATATGACATCCCACACAACACAAATTTGTAGATATAACATAGTTTACACACAGAGGTTACAGTCCTTCTATTATCGATACTGCTTTATGTAAACTACAGAAAGTACGTCCCTCTAACTCAAATAAGTCCTCTTCTCTTACCAGAAGTAGCATTGTGTTACCTTTCTTTTCTAAATCCATCTTTCCTATTGCCAAAATTCTTGGACAGCATGATTTCAGAATAATTTTTAACCCTACGAATAAGCTTACCCTCTCGAAACTCAAAGATCCTATTGAGTTATACAACTCATGGGGTATCTATAGTATTAATTGCCATTGCGGTCTTTCCTATATTGCACAGACCAAACGGGGTTTTAAATTTCGTATTAAAGAACACCAAGAATATATTCAAAAACAGGAAACCAATAAATCTTCAATTGCTAAACATTGCTGGGAGATGAACCACTCTTTTGATTTTAATTCAGCCAAAATCATCCCTAAACCCACTTGTATACACGAACTTAATTTTCTTGAAGCATTTTATATCTACAAAAATTATGACAATACTGTTAATAGTGAATTCGCTACTCCCCCTTTATCAGATTACTGGAAACATTTCATAAATTCCTCTTTTGCTTAATTACTACCATTTTTTTTTTTTTTTTTTTTTTTTTTGGTGGCATTACCTATACTTTTCTCCCATTGGCTGGTACCCGTATTTTCCTGTTTCCCCATTGGTTAATGAACTTTTCAGTTGAATCCGCTTCTTCTCTATATAAGTGAACAAGTTTCCGTTATTCTTTGAACTGAGGACAGTACGCTAAAAGCTACCTAAATTAGTCTGCTGAAGGTTTGCTTATTCTGGCGTTTTTAACGTTGCTTTTAAATTTATATATGACATCGATTTAATATAAAGTACAACATAGTAAAGGAAATATAGTATATCTAAACTACATACTACATTCTATTGCAATTAATCACCAGACACTTTCAATTTTAGACATTTTGTCGATTAATTAAAGATATGCTTGTCGAATTCTTCTGGAACTTCAGGATTACAAATAATACGTTTGACCTCTTATTTATCAACGTCGATTTATTAAGGACGATTTGTTAAGGAGGTCCAACAAAAATTTTCATCCTTTAAAATAAAATGAACGAAATGATCTATCGCTACAGCATATAAACATGTGGATATTGTACAGTAGGGTGGAACTAAAAAACGAAGTTTCGAATTTTATATTCTAATAGTGATTATTTTTTTCCTTTTTAACTCCATAAAAAGAAAATGTTTTTCTTTTAATTTTAAAATGATATTTTCCGGTTCCTCAAAGCGCCTGATTTTCCATAAAAAACGAAAAAAAAACCAATAATTGCATGAAAAGTTTTTTAAGCTTATTGTTAAATTTCTATTTTGCAAAATTAAATTAATTAAGTGTTAATGTCCTGTAATAAAGAGAATAATTTAGTTTGAGTGCCTTTGGAAAGTTAGCCCCACGTTATTTGACTTTAGTAGAAGCCAGCGTCGTGGGCGTTAGCTTTCATTGTCTCTGATTTATTTGGCTGCGACACATAACAAGTTAGTCCAATTTAACGGGTGTTAACAGTTTCTTTAATTATTTTTCGATAAACATTCGGTGTCAAAAGTGACAAAGTCTGTTAACGTACCTAAATCTAGATAATTGTTGAAGTGTCCTGTATTTCGTGAACCAAAACAATTAACATTAGATTGTCATCTTTGACGAACATATGAAGAAGTTACGAAACATTATTTTTGGGTTCAATTTAACTTAAAATCTGACAACTGGAATCTGGTACACACTATTTCTAAAATATCTAAAGCTGTTGATGATACAATTAAAAGTGTATTGCTGAGACCTTCAATTCCAACGGTTTCTGATACACAAATCATAAAAAATGATTAGAGACTAGTGCGAGAAATGTCAAAATTTGAAGAAAAATATTAAGATTAGAACGAATAATCCCACATCCAATATAAAATTGCAAAATGTTAGGTAATCCTGTAAAAAACATTTCTTTGTGTAAAAGCACTAAATATTATCGTGTATCAGAACAAGAACGTCACTTTCTGAAAGACCAAAGAGAGATGGGGTGATGACAATAGGATCAATAGATATAAAAACTACAAAAAATGTGTAGCAAGACTGGAAATGGAAATATCAAGGGAAAAAGTTATTTTAAAACAAAAAAATGATGTTTTGATTGAATGATCGTCAAGTGTAAAAAACAGTTCGGAAGGAAATAGTTCAATCGGTTGTTTTTCTAAACCTGAATTTGATAATCAACACGGTGAAAGAACCGGAGTATTAGACAGAACTGCAAATATTATTGCAAATGGCACCTTAGAAGATATGGGTATTTCTGAAGATAATAAAGAAAAGGTAACTGAAAGAAGGACTTAAAGATGACTAAAAGAAAAGAAAAGGAAGAATTTGAAAGAACAAGAAAGACTAAATGAGTTAATTTTAGAAGGTTAGTATTTTTATGGCAGAAAGGATAACGCTATGATAACTGAAGCAGAGGGAAAAAGTATAAAGAATCATTAAAGACGAACATCAGGTCTCAGTTCAAAAACCAGGATAAAAATATATTGGTCATATTTCATTGACATCTTCTTCTTATATTAATATAGCCACTGCAATTTTGGTGTATTTTCATAATAATAATACAGACATTTCAAGTTTAAGTGTTATTAGGTGAAACAGAAACGCCTTTAATGCAGGATGCAAATCTGGAGTTGTTAAAACATCGGAAGCAATACCCTAAAAACTTTATAATGGATAATTTTATTATTACATGCAAATGAACTTTTTTCTTAGATACTTATTTCAACATCATGCTGAAAAACTACGGGTACAAAAGGATTTTCTGGACCAGTAGGAAAGCGACTTGAAAAAATGTGAACATATTGAAATTATAGACTATAAAAACATTGATCCTATCTTGACGGTCTGATCGGATGAAGAACTTAAAAAAAGTACAAACGGGGGATACACCTGAATTTTAGATTTTCCTTGTCATACTCAAACAGTGGAAACTCAAACAGGTCCCGCGAGCTGCGTCAACCGTCTTTAAATATTAAGCAAAAGACGGCTTAATCTTGGGAAAGTTGAATTCCCACAATGTAATGACAAAGTTTGCCTAAAAAGACAGTAGGTTGAATATCCAATTTAATTAATTCATAACAAAGGGAGGTAAGGAGGGTGGAAGTCGAAATTTAACCACCTCCTCGTGATGACTTCTGGATAGTATTTGCTAAATAAAAGTAGATATGAGCTAACAGCTACGTTGTTTACTTTCAGTTACTTTATACTGAAATTTTAAAACTTTGACCTCCTTGAGGAACCGGAAAACAACTTAATTTAAAAAAACCTTTTCAGCCAAAAGTTTAGACATCCAAAAAGGAAAAAAGTTTTCACTATTACACATTAAAATAAAAAAGTTTTTTTTTTACCCTATACTTAAGTTCCACCCTATTGTACAGTCGTGGAAAAAGAAATGTAAACACCCCCTACTAACTCTGTAACAAATAATAGTAGAAGAAAGTTACTAGCACCAAACGATTGGAAATAAAGTCTATTTTTAAATGATGAAAATAAAACTTACTTAGGTGGCCATCTACAAATCACCAGTCCAAGCTTAGTTTTTTTTTCAATGGCTACACTCAATTTTGACAAGATATTTAAAATTTTTCTTATTCATTCTTATTAAATATTTAAATATTTTAAACCTATTCCTAGAATCGAAATTTCATGACATTTGGATAATAAGTTTTTGAATTATAAACATTCAAAATTTAGAGCTTCTAATGTTAATTTACATTTTCATATTTTTATTGTTATCTACTGAACTGAATCCTAATGTGAATTTTTTTTGTGTGGTTATAATACTAGAAAGCCCAAACATAAATACATTGAATTTTTAATTTCAAAAATTTTATAATATGAATTGTGAATTATGAAATAAATATTCGAAAAAAATATGAATTGCAACCTACAATGTTTTGATGAATTTATAATTATTATGTCCTGCCTTATGCAAATCCAGAATTTAAATTTTTCTTCCAAGTAGCTTTTAAGTCATGCTAAATAAACTTCAAAATGCTGATTTAAGAAAAGCATAATTTAAAAATATATATATATATATATATATATATATATATATATATATTTTACTCATGTTATTGAAGCATTTGAGCTGGGATTACAGTGCCTCGCATAAGATCAACTTAGATCGTAAATCTGTCTTACGATGTAAACAAAGCGTAAAACTAATTTCAGTACCTTGCGATCTTACGTTAACCTGAATCCTTTTTACATTAATGTGCTATGCAAATTTACAATAGAAACTGATGTTGCTAACAGTCTCATAGAGTCAAATTTTTCCACGACTGTACACCAAGTGTACTCATTTGTGTGAGAATAGCACATAAATTCATGGATATATAGCGATTTTCTTTTAAAGTTAAAATAATTCTTGCATGTTTTTGCCTATATCATGCAGGGTTTTCAATCAAATTTTACGCAAGTTTCAGAAAATTTTGCAAAATGTAGTTGTAATAATAGAGGGCAATTGTAATATAAATATATTAAACGTTTGGTGAAATATGAGCAGTTGTATGAAATATTTTTTATCTGTGCATGCGCGAACGATAACAAAGATTTTTTTTCATGGTTTAATAGTAAACTCTATGGAGCTACTCATATAAAAAAGCCAGTCAAACATCGTAGAAAATCAGAAAGATATCGCCGATAGAGCGATCTGATTTTTAATTGCTCTCTAAAAGCATTTGAATGCTAAGGGATATGCCATAAACTGTCATTTTTAATTTAAGTTCTTATTTTTATTTATATTTTTATTTGTTTTGTTTTATTTTTTGTGGGGGGGAAATAGTAAACTAAATACAATTGAAAAATTTTCAAGATTGATTCCCTCAACACTTAACAAATTAAAAATTAAATTTAAAACTCATTAGTAAACATGTAGTCATGTACAAAGACTGGTAACTATATGACAGTAATAGAGATAATCTTAAAGTTTGAGGAGTTAATTCAAAAACAGTTATATGCCTTAATATGTCTGTAGTTTTAGGATAAAGTTAAAAATCACAAGTGTTACAAACGCTTTGAAATGGAATAAAATCAAATAAATAGATGAAAGAAAAGAAAGTATTTACTTACATATAATTAGTATTTAATTTTAAAGAAACTTTCAAAATACGATACACATCATGCGCTTAAAGCAAGCATCATCCATATTCTCATTAAATATATAGCTACATCTGTATTCAATGAAAGTTTTATAAACATATATTTTAATAGAGGAATCTTTCATAATTAGACCATCTTATGATTTAAAAAATAATAATAACAATCAAGTTAAAAAGAACTCTGATAGAAATTACACATCGGAATCGCATCGGTGGAGTAATTCTGTTACTATACTGAAGTCATAGTATTAAAAAAAATAAAAGCAAACGAATCCTGTTAAATGCGCAGGAATACTGACGTAGACAAGAAATTCAAATACATTATACTAAATATAACTGCATACATTAATTTTGAACAAAAATTTCATTAAAATAAAGGATTTATCACAATGGCTGCTTTTAATTTTTACCATTTTGATTATTTTATCCTTTTAAAGACATGCCTGTTTTTTCTATTAACGATAACTCCTATAAGCGGCAGTTACTAGATATGCAAGTTAATTTTTCTTTCACCTATTCATAAGTGATAATATTCAATATTATTACCAAATTATATGGAAAACAAATGTATTTTAGAGTTGCACATTAATCAGAACACTTCACTTTAGTTATAAAGAGAATAAAACAGAACAAAAAAATAACATCCACTTTCACCAAATTCTTAGTACTGCCAAATGATCAGTAACCACCTAGCAATCACGCAAGTCAAATAAATGAAATTTTGACTTCTTTACGTCATTTTGTGTTACGATTTGCGTGCTGTGTGGAAAAATAAGGTCTTCTACAGATTTCGTGAGGCACAAGTAACTGTTGCGTAGCAATTCGTGTTATAGAAAAAGACATGAATCGTCGCGTGCCGCTTGCGCTAAATCTCTCGATTGCTTATGTTCTTTTGCCTCAAATTTTATTCTTCAAATAACTGTTTACCTTTTACCACAGAATAAATGGATTAACTGATTTAAAAAACCCTGTTTTACTGAAAAAGTGTTTCTCAGAAAACAAACCGATAGAACAGGTTTTAGGAAAATAAATCAGGATAATAAAATGGTGAACTGAAAATTATCTATGCCAAATTTAATAAAATATGAATTAAATTAAGACAAACCATAACATTTAATAAAACATCTCTTTTATTTTAAAATATATTTTGTTTAAAAATTTTAATTTTAAGTATTATTCCTGTTTTTCAAAGGATTTTAATGTCAGCATATGTACATTTTTAAAATCGATTATGTCTTATCTATAATAACGACAATTTTTATTTAAACATTTTATGCAAGCTCATATTCAAATATGAAATGATCTTACTTTATTAAAAGTTACGGAAACTGACGTCACCTACCGCGACACAGGTGGATGCAACGTAGTCAACATCCGATAGAACACGTTCTAGAAAAATAAGGCAAGATAATAAAATGGTGAATTTAATAAAATAATACAATTAAAGTAAATTTACACAAAATTTTAATAAGAATTTAATAAGAAATAGTATCACTCATCATAGTATAAAGAAATCGCACTCTCTTAAGCCACGCCCTATTTTGTCGCCCTATATAAAACTATCTTCTAGCTAATGAATCATTACTTCTTTAAGAAGAAAATGATCTTTATGGTATACTGGTGGTAGAGTACTTATAAAATGGTGTCGATCTACTAAACTGCATCGGAAGTTATTTATGACTCCACCCACTTGAAATGTAGCAACTAATTTGGGACAAAATTTTCGACTTAACCCATTAATGCCGAGTTTCTTTTACACATTTTTAATACATAACTACCAGTTGACACCAGTTTTCCCATATTGTAATTTTAACTTACTTGATCTCTCAAAGTTTGAGATTAACTAATATGAAAATTTTCTTACTAAAATACTGGTTTTCATATTTAAAATTTTCATATTAGTTAAATGGCAGATTTTCGTACCAACCGGCATTAATGGGTTAAATGTCGCAACTAATTTGGGACGGAGGGAGTATTGTGGTGCAAATAACTAATTTTGCACACGGGTAATTACACAAATAAAATAATTTTAATTTCAGTATGTGTACGTTTTTTTTTTAATCGATTATTTTTTACCTATAACAGTCCGGGTAGCAGCAAAAACATTTTATGCAAGCTGATATTCAAAAATTGAAATGATTTTTGTTAACAAATTACGAAAACTGACGTCAGCATCACAGTACAAGTGAATGCGACGTGGGGAACATCCCAATTAAATTAATATGAATTAAAGATTAATTACTGATGATTGACATCGGTCGATATTTAGAATTGAAAGATTCTTAATACGTTTTTATTTATTTCTGTTTGATTGATGAATGTTACGACCCGGAGGCTGAATCCACAACTGTTGCTATTTTAGAAATTTATTAATATATTCCAAACTCATTATTTCCTGACATATTTCAAATTTTTTTTTGTTTGCAAACGTATCAAATTGGCAGAGGCTTTTTTAAAATAAAAAATTATATCGAAATGTTTTTACTTTTCTGATAAGGACAGAAGTCGCTTATAACTGATAATCGCTTATAACTGATACAATATAACTCATTTATAGTTATAATACATTTATAGAAAAATTAAAAAAATATCGTAAACTTACAAATCATTTTAATAATAATGCCTGCAAGTATCATGCTTTTATGTTTAAAAATAACTGAGAAATGTGTCAGAAAGTTCCACGCTGTTGACCGGGGAATTTTTTTTTTTTTTCTTTTTTTTGAGAATCGCGTTATGCATTACATTTGAAGATCACTTTTTTAAATGATTAAATACAAAATGTTGCTGGCTCCAGGAGTATAATAACTTCTAAAACTTTCTTAGAAAAGAAAATCATTAAATTCTAAATATTT
Organism: Maratus speciosus; assembly: GCA_963932465.1. Lineage (NCBI taxonomy): Eukaryota > Metazoa > Arthropoda > Arachnida > Araneae > Salticidae > Maratus > Maratus speciosus. The sequence goes on along the minus strand of OZ010789.1, from coordinate 30,524,403 downwards.
TCTTTATTTGAAGAAATATTTTTGATTCAACAATCCTTTGAACATCGCTAAGTTTGGTTCTTCTAAAATTTAAACTCTGCAGAAAAATTCAAAGAAAACATCTGCAATAATCATGAAAAAAGAATCAATGTATTCAGCACACTATTTATAAATTTTCAGATTATTAAAATTTAATTAAGTATTATTACAGAAGATGTCAAGTGAAAGACAACATGGTTTTTTTTACTTCTTTTCTTTTGAAAATGCGTGAATTTCCCATTTTTTAAATGTGTTTCATTTTGATTAACTTTTAGACAATTTTAAGTACTTTCTAAAGTACAGTTTTATAATACTAATCATTATGGAATTCATACAAATAAGGCAGGCCTATGCAACCTTTGAATAAGCAGAGGCACACCACAGCTCTTGGCACTCAATGAAGAGCTCGATTATTCACATAAGGGAAAACATGAGTCAATATTATCACACAGTATTAGTATATACGCACGTCTTAACATAATGTAAATGAATCTTACAGCGGCACCAAAAAGGCACCTACGGTTTGGAATTACATATATTAAATTTCAAGTTACACATTTTTTGTAAGAGGTTATATCTCAAAAATGTTTGTAGGGTAAGGTGCAAGGAACTTTAACTGTGCCTATAATAACAAAAATAAGAAAAATGGCAACAATAAAATAAACATGGAAATCGGAGATATTGCTAGGTTACTTTTAGATCTGAGAATACACTTTGACTTATTCTGAAAGTGTGAATTTAGTTTACATAAACCAAGACAGGCATGATAGTGACTAATTGCATATGGGTGGTTCCAGAGATATATTCTGGAAGTACTTTCATAGACGGGAATCTTTCTGCACTGTTTTGTTAATTTTTCTAACTAACATGAAAAGGAAATTCTAAAATTCCAAAATGCAAAAGGAAAAAATTAAGCCCTTTTATCCCTCATATATAATAAGTCAATGGCCAATGTGACAACAGCAAAAAGATAAAAGCTAAATTTATATGCACATGTGTCTTCAAAGAGATGGGGTAGGTGAAAAACGTTTATTTTTCTGTTACTTCTTAAGTATTAAAACAAGCTATATTTCCAAGTATTATCAAATTTAAGCATTATAATTATACTTTTTAAACAATAACTACAAATCGTGAAAATATCCGTGGTTAAATTTTCAAAGTATGTGTCTGGATTTTAATGCGCTTTTACAAGTTTTGAAAATATCTCTGATGCAAATATTAATGATTTTAAAGAAAGCATTCTTTATAGTGGAATTTTGCTTCTAAAAAGTCTAAAAACGTGAAAACTTTAAAAGGGCGCTGCGTTGGATAGCCCTGAAATACGGTACTTTTCCTGTATAAGCGAAATAGAAAAAAGGCCTGAGCGAGAGCAGGAAATATTTAATGCATATTTTATAGCAACGTATCCGCTGTTTCGTATACACCACTTTTTTTTCAATATTTATGCACTTTAATATAATGAATTCATTTATGCTATTTTGCAACAAAAATTAAATTGTATACGTATATATAAACCAATAGTAAATTTATATAGATATATACATATATGAACAATCATAAAATTATATCAGGTTTGTTTTCATAGCTGTTTATATCATTTGGCAACAAATCTCATTTATGGAACCACGAATTATACCAAACTTAAAAAGCAAAATAATAATAATAACAATAATAATAATAATGATAATAATAAGGCCCCTATAATATAAAAGTACCCAAAATAATACATTTACACATTTATATATATATGAGCAGATTCAACTGTTCGAAACATTTCACAAACGTATTAGAAAGTTGAATAATACCAATCTTTGAATAGCCACAATTATTATTTTATGGCGTATAAAATACATTTTCGTTTTTGATATTTTGTAAATTGTTTACAGTATTCTTTGTCTGAGTTGCAAAAAGTCCAGCAAAGTGCATTACTTTGTATTATGTTTTTTATAAGTATACATTATATTCTTTCACGTATAACTCGTGTTTATAATTGATTAATAGTTAGCTTTTATGAGCATATTTAACTGATATAAAATTATAACTGATATAAATTTGTTATAATTTAATTATATGCTGTTTTTTTATTATATATGCAATATGAAATAACGAGAATTATTTGAAACCTATGTAAGAACAAATAATATGATATGAGAGACGAAATGTTATTTATCAAGAGATCGGAACATTTTAAAAATTCACTATGCGTTAATTTGCAGTAAAATAAATTCGAATTTTTATTAGCATAATTTAGTATAATTTAAAAAAAATAATTTTAATTTATAGTTGAAAAAATATACAATATAGTAAGTAATTAAATTAAAAGCTTACAATTCTAAAATTTATTGTGATGACTTTGCGGAATTTTGGTGTCAAATAAAAAATTACATAAATTGTCTCATTATTTCTTAAAGCCATGTTTAAAGATGAATATATCCATCGGATAATTTATAGAGATGGAATTATTTCCTTACTAAAATATATATTAGAACTAAATGAAAAAAAAAAAATATTATAATGTTTCATATTGTTTCGAATTTAAAATTACAATATAATTTAACAGATACCACCTCATTTAGAATTATTAATATAAGAAACAATCTTTTAAATAAATATCTAAATTACATCTTCAAGAATGTCTTTTGCATAATGTTACGTTTCTCAAGGACTCTTAAATTATTTAATCTAATTAAGTAATACATAAACTTCATTTTAGACACTACTTTCGTGACAGATATTTTTTAATAACATAATGTGTACCCGAATACTTTTGATTAGAATTTCATATATTTTAAATTACATTTATTAAAATCTATTTATTAAAATATACCATTTAAAATTGCTTACTATTTTTCTAATTATTTCTATCTTCAATTTATTTTAGCACTTTAAAAAAATTAAGTAAGTAATGTTTTATGAAAAAGTTATATTTAACGAATTATTCAGTGTTTTCTTTACAGATAAAAGAGTATGTCGAATGCAATATTGAAGACATTTGAGGTTATATTAATTTTAGTATCAGATGTAGTTGTTAAGAGAAAGGGGGAATATTTTACGGCATTAACGGGTATCAGGACTTTTAAAATTGGAAAAAAAGAAAAAAAACAGTTTTAAACATTTAATATCATAAAATATATGATTTAAAAACACAATTTTTATTGATATCAAAAGATACAAGTACATTCTTTCATTTCATGTATTTAAAAAATTGCATAAAATCAAATAATATTTACAGGGGGCTCCAAACTGTCAGACATTCGTCGAGCAGAAAATTGGTATAACAGTTTACGCGCAGGATTACAAAATAAATTTTGCAACAAGAATGAAATTTTTTCACCAGTTTGTAATAATTACCCTGAACCTAAATAAATGTGTATTTAAAGCATTTTGATATTTTTAATACAAAGTTGTATTTAGCTAATATAACATTTTGAAAATTTCAAAAGTATAATCAACTAAAAAAATATTTTTTTGAACAATACAAATACAACTTTAGGTTCAGTTTCTACAAACTAACATGAAACATGTGTTTTTAAAATTTCATGAAAAAATATTCAGATGTTTTTTAGATATCCTGCTCGTTATGCCCAAAAATGTCATTTCGAGAAAAAAGGCTTCAAAATTTCGGAAACTCCGCTTCAGTTATTGAGCATCTATAATTCTAATAGCCATAACTTCTGTTCTAATGAGAATTTCGAGGAAACAATTACATCAAAATATTCAGAAAAGATAGAAGTTTAACATCTAAAAAAATTACAATTTCGATAATTTTGAAGCTTTAAGAGACTTGAGACCCCTCAACAGAATGAATTAACTGAGCAACCAGGTGTATTTGCAAACATGAAACTTCTAAATACATTTATGGTATTACATGATACTTTTTTCATTGTCTCTGTACATGCAATAGTTCTTCGATAAACGAGATATCAACTAATAAATCAGTAATGGACGTTTTATGTATTGCGTTTAATGTCGGTTGCAATTAACCAATACCCCTCACACCTTGTCATTGATTTAATATTTCTTTCAAGCACTGGTATACCCATATTTAACCTATATTTAACCCAAAATCGGGCAGGCGAATTCTGTGGTTGAAATGTTAAAAACATTCATTGCCAACAGAATCTACAAACAAATTGATTTGAAAATGAACAAGTTGGAAATTGCGCGTCAAACGTGGTAAATGTGATGCGTTCGTACTATAACTGGTTTTATAAATATTTTTTGCACCGCACATTGTACGGAATGTATGTTTTAGTGCACTTCATAAGTGCATATCCATTCCATTCTGATCGAAATGCTGTAAAATCATTAAAATGCACTTGAAATAATTTTTTCACATTGGCCGTCAGGTAACGGAAAACTTTTGACTTTTCCTATCGTTAAACTATACATCCGATTTTCATAAAATTTGAAATAACTCGACAGAATATTGCAACAATTATATATTTAAAATTTCAGACCATTCGAATGGGTAGTTTTTGTTCTGTTATATGTGGACGGAGGGACAGACAGACGGTCTGAACGACGACTATAGGTTCTCGTATTTATATAATTACGAAGCGCCTAAAAATGATTATGTCGTCAGGTGTAATTTAAAAATAAAGTATTTTATTAAAAATTACGGTCCGAATCGATGTATTTTACATAAAAATTAAGTGGAAAGTATATTCCCACTACCCAATAAAGGGTTATTTGGGTTTATCGTTCATCCTAAAACTCTTCTTATTTTGGGAAAAGCCACAACAACAAATAGCGCAATAAAAGTATTAATAATCAAGTGGGAAATGTGATCGAAGGTAGTGCAGAGCGTTTAGTTTAATATTCCCTTAAAAAAAAATCTATCCATTCATTAATGAATCCAAATCGTTAATTTATAATTATTAAATCCTTAATAATTTCCAATAAGAACATAGATAGCAGCACCATTAAATTTAATTTTACGATTAGTACAAATTGAAGATAGTTTTATATTCAGGTTAAAAATATTCAAGTACTGCTTTTCAGACAGTTGTAACAGCGTGTGTTTGGAGATTTAAAAAGCATAATTAATTACATGATTTAATTGTAGCTAAAAAAGAAACCCTTAAAATGGCAAACAATTAAGAAAGTTCTTTTAATTATATCCATCGCTAATGAAACATAACTAATTTAAAATTCCGCAGTTTTTCAAAAACATAATTTTTTTAATAAAAATATAACTGAAAAAATATTTTACAGGAACTTTAGGCCTTAATATGACAAAAGAAAAAAATCTGTAAAATTGAATCTCTTAGATAATGAAATCTATTCCTGGGTAACTCCGACGCCGAGCATCGAACTAGGAACCTTTAAATTATCAGGCAAATGTTCCACCACGGAGCTATCTGGCTTGAGCGATAGCGACTAAAATTAAGGTTCTGTTTTGAAATGTAAATTGCAAAAATGGTCGAATGTCATTAAATTAATTTATTTAATTAAAATAATTTAAGACTTCTTCAAAATTTTATGTTTGGAGGTGTTCAGCTATAAATATGTAAAATTTCAAATCTGTAACTTATACAGTTTCTGAGAACGAAGTTGGTGACGGACAGACAAGCAGAGGAGTGAGAGGAATAGGGTTTCGACAGAAGAACGAAACCCTAAAAATAAAAAGGGGGGGGGGTGTTGAAGACTTACTTCGAAAGGGGAAAAAGGGCTAACTGTATTAAAATTTATCAACCAAGAACAAAACAATTTTCTTTAACAAATTAAAATTATTCATGTAATAAAATGGCACTTTTATCTCAGCCGGGCGCTAATACCACCAGCAGCACATTTTCCCCCTTAAGAGGAAATTTTATTTTTTGCTTGCTTAAATTATTAACAATGTGGAAACGAGATCTTTGATTTTGAAATAAAATGTTTTGGTTTTCGTATTATTCGTTATTATTATTATAGTTACTATTATTTTGCATTTAAAATAAAATGAGCTTAAAACCTGTGTTAAATACTTGTAACATGTGTATTTTTAATTAATGTTATATGTTTCAAATGAAATGGGTAAATAATTAATAATTTAAGTGAAATAAATTTAATGCAAATGATTGCAATAGGAATGATATTTGGTGATTTATCACCTGTGCCCGACTAATATGACACTAGCAATAAAGTTTTAAATTGTAAAAAACCAAGGATAAAACAATAAAAAAAATCTAAATAAAAAATTAAACTATAACGTATTAATAAAGAAAACATCTCATTATGCTATATTATCTAACATTAATGGTAAGGAAATATACCCAGATTCTGTCTTAAAATATTTTACAATTAACAAAAAAAAAAAAAAAAAAAAAAAAAAAAAAAAAAAAAAAAAGAAAAGAAAAAAGAAAGGTTAAAAGGAAGTGCTAAAACGTATACTTGTCTAACTATAACGCCGTAATATACATTTGTAAAAAAAAAAAAAAAAAATCTATCCATATTATAGAAAGTGTGATATAAATTCAAAATAAGGAATCACTGAAACATAATCATTACAAAAACAATTTTAAATATATAAAAATTTGATTTGGTATTAGAAACCAAAAGTTGAATTAGTTAGCAAATCAAAACAGTCTTATAATATTGAGCTCAAAGATCATTATTATTTTAATGTAGTGTTTATAAATATAAAAGTATTCTGTCAGATAGAATAAAAATAAAGATTATATACTAAATTGTACAGGAATTAAAAGAATTGATCATTTCATAATATTTTTAAAATACATGAGTTTTTCTTAATAAAAAAAGAAGACATATCATACCTGTATAGTATTTTAAAGTTGAATATATAATGTTTTTACAAATATTTATAAATTGTACAAACAACTTTTGATTTTAATCGTTGTTTAAAATGCGTAATTATACACAGACATAACTGAAATATGAAAATAAATCTAAACAAACAATTAAAATATTTTAATTGCGGTTGGATTATTAAATGCTTATTTTTCATGTTTTTAGATCATGCCTTTTATTCTCAAAAACTTTATGACATTTTCAAGATATTTATTGAAAAACAAAACTTGATAATTTATTTTTATTCTACCGTATTTACTTGCACAAAGAGATGATATTATTGATAAACATTAATCATTAAGTTTGAAGTCCAAAACAGTTTCAATTTTTAAATAAAACATTTAAATTTCAAACAGTTATCATCTTTAATAAAACTAAACTCATAATTTTCTTTCCATTTTCTGCATAAAGTTCCCTCTATATTTGTGTTATATTTCTCTGTTAACTTGTCAAGTATCTTTTATGTAATTCCTTTAATTTTGCAATACACAAAAATAAACACTAGCGATTTAAAAAATACATCCATTTCACTTTGAACTATAATATATTCACGATGAGTGCAGATTTCCTAAATTTAAGTATACATTTTTCAAAGCATTAAAGTTGTTTAAACAAGTCAAATGATTCTTTAAAAATTTCTTAGTACCTTTATATTTACATTAATATTTTAAACAAAATATGAGGTTGCGTGCAAGATTCCATTAGAATATATCAAAAATATGTATGCCAGCCATTTTTCCTTTTCGCGTTTGATTTCGTGATTAATTCTTGGATTCAAACAAATGTTCCTAGTGCATTAAAAGTACATAAACCAAAAGTATTTTTAAAGAATAATCTCTGCAATAATTGTATTTAATTAAATCTACATGATTGAATTTTATTTTATAACAGAAAAATCTTACGTGTAGAGAAAAGTTTTGCATAATTTTAATTGTATTACAAAAACAAAGAAAATATTATTCGAAGTTATTTTTAGTTCCTACTATTAGTTCACACTCTCCCTATATTTATTTATTTATTTATATATATATATATATCTTGTTCAAATTTTCAATCGTTAATAAAATACTTATTATTCATCCTATCAAGATGAAATAAATATTTTTAAACTTGTACTGGATGACAATTGATGTTAATACAGATTTATCAAATATTAATTCATTAATTAAAGTTTAATTAATTAATTTTAGTTTTACATAGGAGACAAAATGGCGACCATTGGTTATTGAAGCATTTAATGCATCTTCCTATCTATAACGGGGGTTACACTAGGGGGCACCCTGTCCTGTCGCCAAATACCGCCAAGTTTGTCGCCAACTTGGCGATATATCGCCCAATTTGGCGACCCAAATGAGATTAAAATTGAGTGTCTTTTTTCATGTATGATATAATTGATTATAAGGGTCAAAACCCCAAGTAACTGGCACTTTAAAGATTCTTTCTTTTTCAAATCACTATTACAATGTTTTTAATCTATTTTATAATTTTTTAAAATATGGTAGATATACTTTAGCACTTTAAGCATCCTGCAGAATTTTCCTTTCATGTTTAACGATTCATAAAATAGTAGCTATGAAATGTATTGTTATGAGAATTTTTATTTGATAACCTAACATACTTATTTATCTTATTCACTTCAAAAAAATTAACTTTAATATTAATTTTGTGTTAAATCACCCTTTAATTCCAAAAGTTACGCGACGAAAAAACACAGTTAGGTCACATAAAGGGTTACAAAATTATTGCTAACAAAATTTTGAAAAATTATACTTTTTATTCTTAAAGATATGTTTTTTTTTCAAAAATATTGTCATAAACTCCACTAACGGACACCAACCCAATTTTGAAAAAAACATAACTGACACATAAGTTATAAGAGTTAAGACAAATAAGTTAACACGAAATGGTATTACTTTACACTGTAAAAAAAAATACGACCAGTTTTCCTGTAGGAATTTGAAAAATAGTTGCCCTTATCGTATCGGAAAAATTTCCGACCCAGCTCGGAATAAAACCCGTAAAATCGGAATAAAATCCGTAAAATACAGTTTTATTGACTATTTCCTTTTTTTTTACGGATTTTATTCCGAGCTGGGTCAGAAAATTTTCTGGTACGATAAGGTCAACTAACGTTCCGATTCCTACAGGAAAACTGGTCTTTTTTTTTTTTTTACAGTGTACATAATTTTACATTTTTAACGCCTGAAAATATTTGAAGCCAAGTAGCGTAGTGTTCAGCACGCCTGTCTGCCATGCTACAGATCGCGAGTTCTGCTCCCGACTGAAAAGGTTCATTCAACCTTTCATCCCTTCGGAGTCGATAAAATGAGTAACAAGCTTGTTTGGGAAGTAAACACCGAGGGTCTTGCCACCGTTGGGCTGACCACCCGGCCGGGGCACATGCTTTATAGCACCTCGGGGCCCAGGGTCAAGAAAACAGAGTTGGGCACTGTAGGCCCTGTTCCTTCATGAATCGTACAGCCTCATGTTTAGTTAGAATTAAAATATTTAAACTAATTTTGATTTACTAGACATACTTGACAACATTGAAACAGAGAAATTAAATATATATATATATATATTTAGGTATGTTGTGTAATATTAATATTTTCCTTTGCTATAAATTAAATATTTAAAAAGTTGTATTGATTTTTCCATTTCATCCATTTAATATTATTCTGTTTTCATCTAGAAACTGTTCTCTTGGTCATTTTAGTCGTTCGAGTACAGGAGAAAAAAAATCAGCTTTTAGCTTTTTTTCTCACAAAAAACGACTATTTTGCTTTTATAATTGAATTCTGTGCTCTTGATAACGTAATTCAATATATAAGCTTTTCATTTATTTTTATCGGTATCCTTATTTTTCTTTTTTCTTCCATATTAATTATCGTAATATAGTACAAGGGACTTTATTATATCTATAGCAGCTTGTATATTATATGTTTTTGGTATCCATATTAAGTCTATTAGGGGAAACTGTATTATTGTCTTTCATATATATTATCACATTTTTTGATGGTGCTTCGGTAATGTTTAATTAATGGTTATATATATATATATCTATACTAATCTATACTAATCTATCTATACTAATATTATAAAGAGCTAAAAATTGTTTATCTGCAGGAGATAAGCTCTGGAGCTACCGAACCGATTCCAAAAGTAATGATATCAAAATGATTGTGTTAGTTCAACTTAGAACATAGGTATGGTAGGGCGAAAGCCCCCCCCCCCCCATACTTTTATTTAGTGAAGACATCTGTGACATGTACGGCCGGTTCGTACGTATTCGTACAAGACGTTCTCGCAAATACATTATTGGGTTCCAATCCGGAAAGTGTAGGAGACATGAATAGAAAAAGCTTGACATTTTAAGATGTTTTATTTTCTTCACGATCCATCAAAAGCTTCAGCAGGGTGGCCCATTAAAACAGCAAAAATTTGTTTACATGTTCAGTGTTGCGAAACCAATCGCAGAGAGAGCCAACATAATCAAGCAATACAGTTTTACTACCTTGGCATGTAAAAATCTACAATTCGCCAATATGGTAAAAAGAGGCACAATCATTGGCGAGACTAATGCCAAACAAAAATTAAGAATTATATAATAACATTTTGAGAATTTATTGCCTCACCCCAGAGAAAAATAGAGTAATATTATTTTCAATAAATCCTTTAAACAACCATTCTAATATCAATATTGACACCGAACATACATTATCTGTTCGATTAATGAATTTGGCTTCATTTCAAGGATAAACACACTTGCTTAAAGATATGAACTTCACCTTTAAATGATCCCAGTAAACAAAATAATATTACTGGAAAATTACAGCTATAATTTATTCCTAGAGTGAAAAGAATTAACAAGTTAGCTATCTAGTGTTATACCTTTAAATTTATGGTCAACTGATTTAGCAGAGTAACGGATAAATAAAATTTTTGATAGCTGTAATCAATATCATAGTGTCTTAACTGAATGTTAAAAACAAAAGATTTAAAACGTAACGATGATGTAATCAACATCTTTTAATACTTAATATGTAACGGCTAAAAGTTATTACTGACAGATGTACATAAATATTTGCGTTACAAAAGGAAATGTTACATTCACAAAGATGAAATGAATTATAGCGCGATCTGTAATTATTATAGTAGTAAATTTACGAATAAAATGAAAAATACCTTAAACTGCAAAAGGTGATTTACGATTAGGATAAAATGCATCTTTGAGAAAATTAAGAGTTTACTTAAAAGAAACGAAATAATTTAGTAACTAATGTGCTTTTTAAGTTCTACAAAATCTAATTATATGTGAACTACATCACATATATCTCCGCCACAACTAGATTTGAAAAGAAATGCAAGCATTGGGGTGAATAACAATTCCGCCTCCTTTTATTTACAAATCATTTTTTCCAATAAAACACGAAAAAAATTAAGAATTTTATGCAATAGTCAAAACTTCTTTAAAAGTATCCTTATTGATACTTCAATTATTTAATATATTCATAAGATATATATATATATATTGTACTTTACTTCATTAATACAATTATACCTTGAGTTGTGGCCGATCATGCATGAAATCATGTCTCCGTAAAAAGCATGTCTGATTATAGCATGCTAAATTGAGAAAGGGTACTACTTACATGTCTTAAATAATAATATAAGGATAATATAATAAATATGAGCTCAATAATATAAAATTGGAATCAGAAATATTTTTCTATTTAAATATAAGCTATGAGTGCGCACAAACGATTCCAAAACTTTTTTTACTTGTAACATGAAGAATAATCGCAATACATATGATTGCATAACGGTTGATTTTACCAACCGAAACTAGAGACATGATGTAAACATGATCGCCTTACAAAAATAGCAATTTGCCCTGTGCTGTACTGCCCAGCCCATGTGACATGTAACACACAATTGCACTAGTTACAGATCAAAAACCAAAATGAACTTCATACAATTAAACTTGCCTGTAAAATAACTATCTGATGTGTGTATCATGCAACTATCAACAATGTAAAAATGTCCTACCAAGATGACTAAATAAAAAAAAAAAAACAATGGCTGGTGTATATAAGCTACAGTGGATGAAAAAAAAAACTAATATACAAAATCACTTTTTTTTAATACAATATTGTAAACAAATGTGGCAATAATGAGGTGAAATTTTATGAGATGACAAAAGTAAAATTTAGAAGGTATGTGAACCTAGTTGCCAAATATAATATTAAAATAAATACCTTTAAATGAAGAAGTAAGTACATTAAGCACTATGACAGTACAGAAAGCACGTGTGTAAAAAAAAATCGTTGACCGTAGAAAATTCTCTCTTGTAATTGTGTAAAAAAAAAATGTGTGCCTCTGTACGCCATTTGTTACCTAAAGACATTACCTAAGTATAAATATTTAAGTTCTTTAAAAATGTGAACAATGTATGGTGATATGTAAAAACTTCTAATGTTTCCTTGTACATATCCCTGCCACTAGTGAAAAAATGTGTTTGCAACAAAATATAAACCATAGTGTCTCTGTGTAATATTCGAAAACATATACTAAAATCTAAAAATATCTCTGAAATAATCTAACCTTTAATTATTACAATTTTTAATTTAATTTAATTTTAACTAAACTATAAAATGCAAGCACCATCACATATGATTCGACCAACCATGTAGTATTTATAGGTGTAGGATAATTTTCATGACATGAATTTGAAAGTGTATACCATTAAGGACTTTTATTTAAGAAACGTGTATAATAAATGTCCAAATACAAAAATGTGTGTTCAAAGTGTGACATGAAGTGTAACTACGAATCAAATATTTAAAACTATCAAATGATTATGAATCTTGTAACATATCTCCCAAAAATTTATTGCCCACAATGTGAATTAATCTAAAGTAACCAAAAATATCTATAAACAATATGGCATCATGTGTAAAATTTCAAAAACCAACATGTCAGTAACATAATTTGTAAAAGAAAAACTCAACAGTGTGTGTGTAAACAAAAACCTATGGCTACAAGAGAGTCAGAATTACCATGAAATACGTGTGAAAGTGAAAACAAAAAAATACTGTTGAATCTTTCATTAAGAAATGCCAAACACGATATAGAATCCAAAATAAATTACAGTTAAATATAATTTCAAATTACCATTTAATAAAAAGAATACTGCATATCTAAATGAACAATCCCACACGCAATGCTTATGATAAACCATTGTAAACCATTGTAACCTTTGTAAGAAGTAACCTTTGTAAGAAATAACCTTTGTAAGAAGTAACTGCCTGCTAAACTGCTCAAAAAGACAGGATCTGACGAATATTCACCAATGCTCAAATAAAACTTTAAAAGTTTATCACCATTGTAATTTAAGCAACAGCAAAATACCCAACAGACGTAACAAATCGTATAAACGGACCAAAATAAAAGTTACGTTAATTTTAAGGGCAACAGAACATTAAATGACAAGAAAAGGAAAAAATAAATTGTAAAATTTCTACATGACAGAATAACCTTTTCTTTTGTAAAAAAAAAAGTAAACAGTGAACTTTAAATTTAAATATCTATTGAAATGTTTTCATAATTTTAATACCAACCAAATGTTGCAAAAAAAAAAAAAACTATATCGAGGACTAATAACTAAACAATTGCACATGTAAATGTATGAAAAAACTATGTATGTGAAAAAAACTTCATCTGAATAGCATGCTGCAAAAAATAATACCTTTGTAAAAACCGTTGTAGCTGCTGCATGCAATCGAAGTTGTCGTGAGAGAGCGTTATTTGCAAACCTCCATAAGTACTCCAAAAGAAAAAAAACATTTGTATAAATAACCTTTGTATAAATAACCATTGTACAATTGAAGCACCCATGAAAATTAGCATACACGCTGCGTGTAAAAAGAAAATGCAATAGATAATCATATAGACCTACTAAGATACAGAACAGGTACACCAATTTATGACCACAGAAAATGATGAACCAATAAATTTCATATCTACCAGTGTAAACACATTATAACATTTAAAGATTTTAAGTATTGTATGAAAAACAACTAAATGAGAAAAATGTCACCTTTGAACCCAAAAATAAACATTAAGCTTTTTTTTTATTTTATAAACCAATTAGCTTGATACTTTGTCTTTTTTTAATATACAGTATTAGATTCCAATGGCTGAACTAAATAAAATGAATCATCTAAACTGAAATGACCTGTTACATATCCATCAACATTTATTTTATGAGTAGAAATCTACTGAACTTTATCAGTGAGTCAACCAGCGTATAAAATAAAATTCTATGTTAAATGAATATCAACGTTACCTCTTAAACAATAATTGCATGAAATTATGTAATATTCAAAGCATAAAAACTATCTATCAACTCTTTTATATTATCTTACAAAAGTAAAAAGAAAAAGAAAATCTGAAAATACAATTTATATTTCACATGAAAGCATTTCACTACCCCACTAATTTTATCTCTATAGTGTAAACAACCAAATCTTCAATCGTGCACAAACGAATGTGTGAAATAAAAGCACATATGTGGCATGGCATATTCCATCAGGGCGTGTAAAATTTTCCACAATGAGAATGTAATGAATATAAATTTACCCTTGACTGGTAAAATTACTGGTACATGTATATAGTGTATATATGAAAGCCTGCAGGAATTGAAGACATGACACATTATGTTGGAAAGCTGCTACAAAGAAAAAAAAAACTAAAACATTTCCCCATTTTATAACATTTAACGAGCAGACAGTTTAAGTGAATGGATAAGATTTGAATAAAATTTCAAAACCATTAAGGTCTGAATGAAGTCTGGGAAACCCTGAAAAATAATAGTTAATAATAAAGTGTTACAAATTTAACTCGTAAAAAAAATGTAAGTGCAGGGGAAAATTTCCATAGCAATCGAAGAAAATGGCCAGTTTTCTCCGCTCACCATAAAAACATACCCTCAACCACCTAACCATCAGCGCTAATAGTCAAATGGAAGAGGTTTCCTGCACAGCGTGTATAATTTAAAAAAAAGAACTTACAACATGAAGAGTTAACACTTAAAGAAAAATATTAAATATAAAGGTTATGATCAAAATTTAAAAATTACATATAGTGTGTGTAAGAATGTAAAAGGTTTCTCAAGTTAAATTCATGTTTAAGTGTGGTTGACTCTAGCAATGCATAAGTATATACGTGTAACAGTTCAATGTAAGAGACAAATTTAAAACTTGAAATAATACTTTGAAAAACATAAAATATACACAGTAAGAGAATTATATCACATGGCAGTACCAAAACACAAAAAATTTAGTTAATAGGCTATACATTCCCTGCAATATAAATTTTAAAAGGAATATGTTGCAGAATACCCGTGTCTTGACTATCTGAAGTCCTCTTCTTTTTACTTACCATTCTTCTACTTACCATTATAAAATTAAACCAAAGTATTAAAAAATTACATGCATATTATCTTAGAAAGAAAATAAATTTTTCTCCTTTCTCAACTAAAATCTAAAAACTAAGGTATCTCTAAATAAAGGTATCTCTTTTTTTAAAAAAAAATTCGTATACTTAAGATACGCAAGATATTAATTTAATAATTGCCACCATGAAATTTAAACTTGCATTAAATTGAAATTCAAGTTAAAAGTGAAATTCAACATATAAGTATACATGAATATACTACTAATATTAAAGATGCAAGTTAAATTACCATACATATTATTGCCAATAGCATGAATAAAAATATTAGATTTAAACAGCTGAATTTGAGAAATGCACACCCAATATGAATACCAATCAAACACTTAAATAATATTGATTAGGTGCATTATACATATTTTGTTTAATTTATATAGATTATTATCAATTTAAGTCATTAAAAATATTACTGGCAATTTAATGATTTCAGAATTGTTATTATAAAATAACATATCTAACAATGAGTGATCAGAGCGTTTACAAAATTATAAAAATTTTGAAAAATACGCTTTCTTTAATTTTGTATTATCACCATCCACCAAAAATTTACCTTCAATGAAATCCTATTATAAACCACAAAGCACCCCATTTATTCGTGAAAGAAATGAAATTTTTTTTTTTATTATTATTGTAATTATTATCAGCAACACTCCCAATTAAATAAAAATAGTTTATTCTTTGCTGCTTGTTGCTATATAATATCTTTTTATTCATTTAAGACGAAGTAACCTGTTCAGCATAAGATGTGGAATTTTTTTTCGGGGGGGGGGGGGGGGGTAGATAAATCCACTCAGTTAAAGTTGACACAGATAGAGAGTATCAAATCCGGCAAAAAATTATTGTGGAACACTTCAGAAATCCTGTGAGCTAGCGCAGAGTCCATCATGAAGACTAGGCTCCTATTTGAAGTATAAAGATCGGAGGAACACTTTTCAATAAAAGAAATTTTGTTGAGAGGACGTTCAACCAGTAGCTAAGTACAGAAAATTGCACAGCATCAAACGGAAGCGGGCAGATCACAATTTTTGTAAACTGGGCACATGATGCGGACAGAGTGGAGCATGACTAGCAGATGCAGAAACAGCTCAATGAGGCACACTGCAGAATTAATTTTACATTCGTTGCACGAGAAATAAATCGCAGGCAATCATTCTGGAACCAAAACAAGAAAAGATTTCATATATTTCTTCCACGGGTGAAATATTTAGAGATCAGGTGGAAACACAAGCAGTCAGCAGACACATTACAGTTCACTGGTTGGCAAACCGAAAAAAAGTCTCTTATTTGAGTATGCCGGATACAAAGATCCTTTTTATAAGAAAGAAAAGCACGAAACAGCAGTACGGACCACCCCGCTTTATAAAACCTTCAATCCTCATTTTGTCCCCTACTGAAGAGCGGCACCATGTATATGGTAGGGCGAAAGCCCCCATACTTTTATTTAGTGAAGACATCTGTGACATGTACGGCCGGTTCGTATGTATTCGCACAAGACGTTCTCGCAAACCCATTATTGGGTTCCAATCCTAAAAGTGTAGGACACATGAATAGAAAAAGCTTGACATTTTAAGATGTTTTATTTTCTTTACGATCCATCAAAAGCTTCAGCAGGGTGGCCCATTAAAACAGCAAAAATTTGTTTACATGTTCAGTGTTGCGAATCCAATCGCAGAGAGAGTCAACATAATCAAGCAATACAGTTTTACTACCTTGGCATGTAAAAATCTACAATTCGCCAATATGGTAAAAAGAGGCACAATCATTGGTGAGACTAATGCCAAACAAAAATTAAGAATTATATAATAACATTTTGAGAAATTATTGCCTCATCCCAGAGAAAAATAGAGTAATATTATTTTCAATAAATCCTTTAAACAACCATTCTAA
This sequence comes from Maratus speciosus, assembly GCA_963932465.1. NCBI lineage: Eukaryota > Metazoa > Arthropoda > Arachnida > Araneae > Salticidae > Maratus > Maratus speciosus. The sequence continues at coordinate 30,507,192 of OZ010789.1, read as the reverse complement.
TATCAATATTGACACCGAACATACATTATCTGTTCGATTAATGAATTTGGCTTCATTTCAAGGATAAACACACTTGCTTAAAAATATGAACTTCACCTTTAAATGATCCCAGTAAACAAAATAATATTACTGGAAAGTTACAGCTATAATTTATTCCTAGAGTGAAAAGAATTAACAAGTTAGCTATCTAGTGTTATACCTTTAAATTTATGGTCAACTGATTTAGCAGAGTAACGGATAAATAAAATTTTTGATAGCTGTAATCAATATCATAGTGTCTTAACTGAATGTTAAAAACAAAAGATTTAAAACGTAACGATGGTGTAATCAACTTCTTTTAATATTTAATATGTAACGGCTAAAAGTTATTACTGACAGATGTACATAAATATTTGCGTTACAAGAGGAAATGTTACATTCACAAAGATGAAATGAATTATAGCGCGATCTATAATTATTATAGTAGTAAATTTACGAATAAAATGAAAAGTACCTTAAACTGCAAAAAGTGATTTACGATTAGGATAAAATGCATCTTAGAGAAAATTAAGAGTTTAATTAAAAGAAACGAAATAATTTAGTAACTAATGTACTTTTTAAGTTCTACAAAATCCAATTATATGCTATATACATCACAATAGGCTATATCTTATGTCCGTGCCACTAGGCAAAATGGAGTGCTGGAGCAAAAAACGTTCTAAAAATGCGATTTTTGTGTTACTGAAGGGCCTAAAAACATGAAATTTGGCATGGCACTTACTTATAAGATACTAATGATCTCTAGGGACATTTCTATAAAAAAGATCGAAATTAAAAAGGGATGAAAATGCGCGAAAAGCGTTCTAAAAAACGATCTAAATGACGATTTTTACGCAATTTCAGGAAGTACCAAACCGATTTAAAAAATAATGGTGTCAAAATGATGGTGACAACCCTTATATAGGCTACATTTTATGACGGTGCCACAAACCCCTAAAGGGGGTGCAGGGGCAAAAAAAACGTTCGAAATTGCGATTCTTGTGTTACTGAAGGGTCTAGATACAGAGAATTTGGCATGGTAGTTACTTATTAGATATAAATAATCTCTAAGAACATTTCTTAAAAAATTCGAAATTTTAAAGGGGTGAAAATGCGCGAAAAGTGTTCTAAAAAACATTCTAAATGGCGATTTTTGTGTTAGTGAAGGGTCCAGATACATGGAATTAGGCTGGGCAGTTATTTATAAGATACAAATGATCTCCAAGAACATTTCCTAAAAAATCGAAATTTAACAGAGGTGAAAATGAGCGAAAAGCGCTCTAAAAAACGTTCTAAATTGAGATTTCTACGCAATCTCAGAAAGTACCCAACCGATTTCAAAAGCAATGGCTGGAAATTGATGATGACAGCCCTTGCTCCAACACTCTAAATGACAGAAAAATTTCCGTTTTCGGAAATTTTACGGAAATTTTTCTGTAATTTATGGGGAAAATTTTCCGTAAAAATACAGAAATACTACTGGCGTCTCGATTTCCAGTAGAATCTCCGATTTTTAGTCCGTTATTTTTACAGTGAATATAGGATCTATTTCATGTCATCGTCACTACCACCTTGCGGTTGCATTTTAAAAACGTTCTAAATTGCGATTTATGTGATACTTGAGGGGCTAGCAACTTAAAATTTGGCATTGTAATTACTTATGAGATGTAAATACTCTCTGAGAAGAGTTCCCTAAAAATTTGAAATTTAAAAGGGATTAAAATGAAGGAAAAGCGTTCTAAAAACATTCTAAATAGCTATTTCTACGCAATCTCAGGGAATGTAAACCAATTTCAGAAGTAATGATTTCAAATTGATGGAGACAGTCCTTGCTCCAATAGAGCCTATATTTCACGTTGTTGTCACTACCACCTGGGGGTTAAAGGAGCAAAAAATATTCTAAATTGCGCTTTTTGTGTTACTGAGGGGGTCTAACATTTTAAATTTGGAATGGTAATTACTTCAAAGATCCAAATGCTTTCTAAGAATTGTCGAAAAAAAATTTCAAATTTGAAAGGATGAAGTGAGTGAAAAGCATTCTATAAGCGTTCTAAATAACGATTTTTATGCAATCGTATGAAACACGAAACCGATTTCAAACATAATGGTTGCAAATTGATGGCGATAGAACCTGCTCAAACATAAGCTATATTTTATGTCGAGGGTTGCAGGAGCAAAATCTTTCTAAATTGCGATTTCTGCGGTACTTAAGAGGCTAGAAACTTTAAATATTGCACGGTAGTTATTTATAAAATATAAATGTCCCCTAAGAACGGTCGAAAATAAATTTGAAATTAAAAAGATGTGAAGCGAAGGGAAGGAGTGAAAAGCATTCTAAAAAAGTCCTAAATTACGATTTCTATGGTATCTCAGGTATTAATAAATCGATTACAGAAGTTCTTGGTTGCGAATCAAGAGTGACAGTCCCTGAACCTATACGGGCTATATTTTATGACGGTTTCAGTACCACCTGGTTGGCAGGAACAACAAGAAATCCTTTAAAAACATCTAAATTCCGATTTCTATAGAATATTAAGAAGTACCAACCGATTTCAAGGTTAATGTTGGCAAATTAATGGTGACAGTCTCTGTTTCAACATTTTTCGAGACATTCTATTTCAACTCTTTTTTGGCATTTTATGTTGGTGCCACTAACACCAGAGAGGTGGTAGACTGTTAGACAAGAAGCTTGGAATTTGACATGATGGTTACTTTTAAGATCAAAATGTGTTAAGATGGTTTCTAAAAAATTCAAAACTTCAAATGAATACTAAAATGAGTGTTTGAAATGAGCATAAAAGTCTCAAAATACTTTCTAAATTATCATTTAATTGGAATTAGCTTTAGTCCTTCTTATTAATTAAAATCTCATTTCTGTCTATTGCACTTTTATAATAAAGTTTAGTCAAAATGTGGCTTAATTTGTAATTTTTTGAATTATTTCAAAAAGTTTTCTTTTAATAAAAAAACAGTCATGCAAATATCACTTGGCATATTTCATCTCTTACGCGAGCAAAGCCGTGGGGTTTGCTAGTATATATATATATATGCGTGTGTATATATGTGTATATATATATGTATATATATATATATATAAATGCTCAATTAAAAACAAAAATATATACAAAAATAGACGTTTCGCTATGCACAGACTCATCACTACAGACATCAGCAATAACAGACTATCGAAACATGTCCAGGACACAGTTAAGGTAAAATTAAAGTTATTTTTTCAAAAACAGAAAATATACCTTAGGGATCGTACCAGGTTCATTGAGCGTGCAAGTGTATATTCTAGTGAACCAGTTTTCTATGAATAATCTATAGTGATAAGCGTTGCAATTATTTTTCAAAATCAATGAATTTTTGAAGTATGGGATACGGTCCGTTTCAAAGGCATTCTGTACTAATTTAGGGTTTAATTTTACATTTTAAAAAGCGCCGACATGCTCTTTAAGAATCATCTCCACCGATCTACCAGTTTCACCTGTATATACGTTGTTACTATATATAACCCTTACACGCTCAACAAATCTGGTACGATCCGGAAGGAATATTTTGTATTTTTGAAAGAATAATTTTAACTTTGACTTTAACTGTGTCCAGGACATGTTTCGATATTCTGTTATTTCTGATGTGTGTACTGATGAGGCTGTGCGTTGCACAGCGAAACGTCTATTTTTGTATACATTTTTGTTTTTATTTAAATGATTTTATATATTTTTTTTATTTAATTTCTCTGTTTTAATTTAGTCAAGTCTGTCTAGTGTATCAAAATTAGTTTATAATTTTACATGCTTATTTGAGTTAGATTTTTGCTGAAGTGCCAGTTACTTGTTTTAGGCAAATAACTGGGTGTTTCACCCTGCGTATCTGCAAAAATTTCAAGAATAGATGAAAAATAAGATATTTGAAAATATAAATTTTAATATTAATTGCCAATTTTTTTTTATTTGCCTTTACTCCATGTACTCTACTAAAATTGAATGGTATAAATGTTGAAAGTCATGAATTAGGTCTACAGTTTAGTTTTTGAAAAACTCAAATGGAAATTTTATTGCTATAAGAAGAGTTAGAATGAGATCTTAATTTAAAATTGTATGTTCCTCTTTGTGCAAAAAATGTTCTTAGTTTTTTCTACGGATCAGTACTGATGTGTGCCAGAGCCCATGAAGAAATACAGCGACTACACTGTAAAAAAATCCCTCAAATTGACAGGACAACATTGTCAATTTTTGCGCCAATGAAAAACTGTTTAATTTACAGAAAATATCTGCATTTTTTCATTAAAACAATTTTTTTAAATATGTAGTTTTTTTCTGTAAAAATTACAAAATTTATGTTTTTTACAGAAAAAAGCTGTTTTTCTTTAAAACAGTTCTTACTATAAAAAAAATACAATTTTTTCCTGTAAGAATTACAGATTTTTTTTATAGTGTATACTAATTGATCTGATATCGCTTTGTTCGATGACACCGTCCACACCACCCTTGCAACGAGTTTGATTACAAACAGTTCCCAATAAATCAAAATGAATAAAATAATATACTTAAAACAATAATAATAATGTCTTTAATTCTAGAGTTTAAAAGCAAAATCGTAGAAGGTCTCATTCTTAACGCATAGATGGAAGAATGGATCAATTCATATTCCTACCGCATTGCCATTTTTATTTTGATAAATAAATAATGAACGTACTTTAACTGAAGTTATATCTAATCTCCTATATTACGAAATTCACTTGAATCAACTCCTTTATCAATCTTTACTTGATATGTTTTCATACTAAATTTTAGGCATAAAAATTCCATTTTAGAAAAACGGAGTTGCTGATAATATGTGTATTCGTTTTTAATCTAATAGACACTCATATGACATCATTTTCTTTTAAATGTTTGTACGTAGTTTTTGTAGTTCTGTGTTTTCTCAATAACACTTCATATTCAAATCTTAATCCACAGGCACCCTACGCAATGCTGCTTGCAGGTATACAGTTTGACCTTCCAATAACTGCATTGAAAAGTGAACTCTGTTTTTGCTTTTACAAATCAAAAATAGATTGCACGCCATCACTGGATCATGAAGACGCGCAATATAATGAAAATTATTTTTAGGGGCTATGCATATATAACGTTATCATTTTAGGGGGGATGAGGGCTGGCACATGATATCGTAATATATCTCTAGGTGGAGGGGGGTTCTCTTTTGATATCGTTATCATTTTTTATCAATTTTTATTTGTAACTTGATCTTTATATCAAAATAGTATATTATCTTTTTTATAGTATGATATTTATTTTTATGAAAGAACAAAGTTATTATTAAAATCCTTAAACGATTATAAAATTATTCAATTCCAAAATATGGACACCCCAATGTTTTTATTCGTATTCTTCTGTCATACGTGCATCCATATATAACTCGCTATCCAACAAACCATATGCAAAGTATCTCTCTATTCAAAAAAAAAGTAACTACCGCTGTCACCGCCGCCGGTTTTGAATTTTTTGTGACAGGAGGTCTTTCTTCGTTAATATTAAGAAAAATAATGCATACAAAAATATGAAAATCGGTAGTATGATACAGAAATGTTTGATAAACACGCTGAGGCAGACAGTTTTCAAATCGAAGAATTATTTTAAGAGATATTTAATGCTAATGTTGGACAAAATCGTTCCACTAAAAAAGTTTTATAGGAGCAAAAACTATTCATAGAAATTTAATCATTTTTAGATCATTTTATACGTTTGAAGTTCCCGGTGTGCAGATTGTATTTCTTTTTTTAATTTGGCTAATTTTTTGAGGTTTTATTTCTATTTTAAATTCAAATTTTCAGCATTTCTAGAGATATTTTTTACAGATTTTAGAAAGTGATATTAATTTAAACTGTTGCCAACTGTATAAACAGTGGAAACAATAATGTTTGCTTCAAAACAAAAATATTTATACTTGTAAATAAATTTAAAATTTATTTACACGTGACTATTATAAACAGAAAAAACCATTTGGAATTAGAATTAAATAATTATGTACAAAAAGCAGGAACTTATTAAAAATTACGTCATAAAAATTATAATTACACGTGAATTTTAGGAGAGAAAGGAATTTGTCAAATAATAAATTTATTAACATGCGTTAGAAGTCTAAAATAGGAGAAATTACGTCATATTTACGTCACATTACAGTTATTACATAAAATGAATACAAAATAATATTGCAAAAAGGTTTAAATACAGAAATTACGCTAGACATTTATTTGATATTTTGAGCGGATACTTTTCAACTATTTTTGTTAGGTAAGCGCAAATAATACATCATTTCTAACACAAGCATTTTCACGTGAATATTAAAAAGAGAAAGAATAGTTTGGTCAAAATTACGTCAGATTAAAAACGATTAATTTAAGAAGTCTTATTTAAAAGAACTTTCTTTTCGCTTTGTTAAAAAATTCCGGGAGACAAAGACTCTGTTTACTTAATTCCTTTTATATTAGCTTATTTTGAAATGTTGTTACACGTGTCTACGTCAAAGACGAAAACAGCGATTGACATATGTATTTTTGGTACTACTTAGTTATACCGTCGACCAAAAATCTATCATTCGCCAAACTATAAGATTAAATGCCAGTAATGGTTGATCGTAAATGTCACATTAACTTGACTTTAAGCAAGTTACGCGGGTCTACGTCATCAAGTTATTTTTATTTCGACGTTTTATTTGTATTTTTGTTAATGTTGCACTAATTTATTTGTTCTTTCGTTATTTAAAATAAAAATTATGTCAATTTATATAATTAGCGAGTGCTTTGGCGATTTATATAATTTGGCGAAATTGGTCGACGGGTTCATCAAATAGTACCGCAGCGGATTTGGCCTTAAAATTCCCCATCCAAAGAGAAAGGAATAGAAATCCGTTTATAGGGAGATCGCCACTGTTTTTTAAATTATAATTCAATATTCCGAAATATTTTTAAAGCCGATCAAATTAGCGTACTTTTAGAGTCTGCGGTGTCTGAACGGGGGTTGACGAGCGTAGCTCGTAGGGGGCAGAGCCCCCTAGTGTTTGAAAAAATACTTGTGTTTACTAGTAAATAAAAGAGAAATAACATTGTCCACCTGTCTTGATAAGAAGTACTGTCTGCCCCACCCCATGCAGGAGCAAGTGCAAAAAGACATTATTACTGTCGAATGCATTATGTAACAAAAATCTATTATTAAATACTTTTAAATAATGACTATTTCTTTATGTGTTGTTTGATATATAAACTGATATTTTAATGACTTCTCTTCATTTGAATTAACACAGTAAGCGAAAAATAAATGCAACCCTATTTGTATATCATTCCAAACAAAAGAAAAAGTTTCTAAAAATCTAAATATTTTATACATTGATAACGGTATCATTACCCGGGGGGGGGGGGGTCGAGGGATGATAACGTATGATATCGTAAGGGGGGGAAGGGGTTCAAAATTACCGAAAAGTTGATAACGTTATATATGCACAGCCCCTTATATTTATGTCAGGATAAAAAATAATCAAATCAGAAGTCTCTAGTGACGTACTAGATCTCCAAAGGACGCCAGCCTCATCGGATTTCCGATGTATTCAGAACCCCGAGCCCTAACCTTCCCGCTTTTCGTTATCTCTAATTTAATAATATTGTCTTTCAAATAAAACAAGAAAGAAAAATAATGCGTCAAGCATAGATTACAGTCGAACCTCGTTATCCCGACACTCTAATGTCCAGAAAAAGTGTCGTCATAAGCGGAGTGTCGTAGTAACCGGAGTTGGAGAAAAATATGTTTATAAAAAGCTGTATTTTTAACTAATTTAAAACAATTAAAGGTATATATAAATATTTTACAGACATACATACAATAAATACAATAAACCCAACTGGAGTGAAAAATTAGCCAGAGCCAGGAATCGAACCCGGGACCACAGTATACAAGACTGCTGCTCTAACCACTGAGCTACTCCGGCCGATAACTGAGTCTACTCATCGGCTCGGTATAGCTCAGTGGTTGGAGCAGCAGTCTTGTATACTGTGGTCCCGGGTTCGATTCCTGGCTCTGGCTAATTTTTCACTCCAGTTGGGTTTATTGTATTTATTGTATGTATGTCTGTAAAATATTTATATATACCTTTAACTGTTGAATGCAGGCGTTATTTATGATTGAATGTGTGTTTTAATATATATTGTAGTATGTGTGTTTATTATTAATTTAAGACAATTTTAAATTCATAACTGTTCTTGCAGTTTTAAGCAATAAAACAGTCAAACAAATAATTAAACAATTAAACAAAATAGACACAAAAACAAAATTGAAAAGAATACAAATCAGATTTATGATGACTTGTTTTTTTTTATTGTTATATGAAATATTGATGAATTAAGGTTTGCTTATCCCTAGATGTGCTTCCTACAATTTTTTTTTCAATATTATACAATGAATTGCAATCAATATTCGTTGTTTCAGAAACGGATCTTAGATCATTTCTGATCGTTTCAATGCAATGCAATGCTTTGTTTTTAGTCTGATGAAAAACATCGTGTAACCACAAGAAAGCACCATTTATTCAGATAAAGGATTCAATTAAAATTTCTCATTTATCGCAATGAGTATTTTAGACAATTTTACAATTTTGTGAAAAGTTTGGCTAAAACATTTCTTACCGCTTAATTTCCGCGCTTATAAGATGAATTATGAAAAATGGACAAATTTCCTAAACCGTCGGGATATCCGGAGTCGGAAATTATTTAACATCGTAAAATCCGGAGTTTATTTACATTAAAAACATATAAAGAGAATCGGGACTTTGAAACGTTGACTTCATAAGCGGAATGACGTGAAAACCGGGTGTTGGGATAACGAGATCCGACTGTATTAAACACTTTCCAACACATTCAGAATAATGTAATAAAATTGAACCGTTTAATAAGTAAAAATATTATGTCTAATACAAACTGTACCGTTTAAAAAATGAAAATATTACGTCTAATTCAACCATATGGAAACGCATAACACATTTCAAAACCGAATTTCAACTGTTCCCATTTACAATCGGAAAATTTTCCGAATTCTTTGAGCAGCCCTGCATATGATTCATAGATTTGAATCTATTAACTACATGCATGCCAAAATTTAGTTTACTTAAGAAATACATATACTTCAGTTAAAAATTCAACTTCAGTAATTTCTTCTAATAAGGAGAATGGTGAGTGAATACTTTTTGTGCAGCCCTGTATGTGAGGTATAGAATTTATATATAACGAGTAAAATGCAAAAATTAGTTAAATTTAAAAACTCATACCGAATTTTAAAACGTACACTCCAGCAATTATTACTCAAAGACAGTACTGTAACCAATTTCTTATGTGTGTCCCTGTAAATGAATAAAAAATGCTATGAAGGCCCTGTTCTAACGTGATCGTAGTGAAATTCAGTGATTAATATCAGTTTCAATACGTTTGTAATAGCATAATATCACTAAAATACTCTGCAAACGATTTTTCTCCCTATACCATAATGTAATGGAATAGTTTGAGTGTCCCTGTAAAGGAGGGAAGTATGTAGGATTAATCCTACATGCTTCATATACAATACCAAACATGCTTTGGTGATCCTAAATAACCTTTATCAATTACATGAAAATCTGAGTCTACTTACGGGAGTTAGAGCGTGGACAGACGGACAGACAAACCGAAAGCATAAACACTTTTTAAATTTGTTGGAAAGTGTTGAAAAGGATGGCCATGACGTGGAAATAACGTCAATTTTCTTCCACTTATTCTTTTTCCGAATACCCAAGTCGATTCTATTTGAAGGTACTACTATAATGTTCGGAATCATACATACTTCGACCAAGTTAAAGTGAAAAATTACCCTGAAGTGATACATTATATCTTTAAAATACATCGGATTTCTTGAAACAATCTTTAATTGCATCTATAAACAGCCAGTATGTGGGAAAATGCAGTTTTCAAAGAGGAGTTAAAATACTCTTAATACTTCCAATAAAGGGAATAAAAGTTCTTCTCCCGTTCTAGGGTTCTTTAATAACAGTGGTACGCTGTGTAACACATGTATTTACCAAGACACGGTAAATACACTATGACGCAAAAGTTTAGACAATGAAGAAATTCTTACATACTTTGAAAAATATTTATTCAATTTTCAAATCACTGCTTGGAATTAATGTGCTGTACATATAAACAATATTTATAACAAAGAAAAGTGGAATTGTGCATATTGCAATAAATTAAATGGTAACAAAAATAAACTGCTGTCTCAAAAGTTTAGACACAAATTAAATAAAATCGAAATAAACAATTTTTAAAACCTGGTTGCGCATCCATGCTTATGTATTACGTCATATACACGAGATTGCATGGAAGAAACTAAATCTTGCGTAGTTTGTGGATCGATATCGTACCATGTATTCTCAATAGATGTCTTAAGTTCCTTTTCAGAAGAGTATTGTCTAGCGTTGCTATAAACTTTGCGACACATGATGCTCCAAAGGTTTTCTATAGGGTTAAGATCTGGGCTACATGCTGGCCAGTCGAGAACTCTTATATTATGGGCGTTAAACCAAGATTTTGAATATTTTGCAGTGTGAATTGAAGCATTGTCTTGCTGAAATTCCCACTGAGGACCCCCTAGAAGCTCAGCAAATGGCAGTAGGTTTTCTTCTAATGTCTGTGTATAATGCTGTGAAGTTTGACGACCACTGGTGAAGGTCAGAGATACTTGTCCATTATAGCAAAAGGCTGCCCAAACCATCACCGAGCCCCCTCCTTGTCTGCGACTAAAAAAACGTCGAGGTTCCTTCCGCAAGTCATGCCAATACGATAAACAACCATCTGGACCATCCAGATTCCACTTTTTTTCATCGCTAAATATGACTGACTGCCATTTCTCTCCATATGACATATGCTTTCGAGCCCACATAAGTCTTTGTAACTTATGATGTGGTTTCAGAGCTGGTTTCTTCTGCATTTTGCTATAAACGATTGTTCCTTCTTCCAAAATTCGTCTACGAATCGTATCCTTTGATACAGAGAGTCCCGATGAGCTTTGAACTCCACGTACGCTCATTTGTTGAGTACTCGCTAGTCTTTGTATCAGGCGATCCTCTCGTACATTTGTCACACGTGGCCTCCCAGACCGACATTTTGCTTTATATTCAGAACCACTCGATAAAACTCGATAAATAGATTTTTTTGACCTATTAATAATAGCAGAAATTTCAGAAACGCTCTTCCCTTCACCTTTCAACTGCCAAATCCTTGAAACCTCATTCACTTGAATTTCTTTAGCTCTCGGCATGTCGACTATGAAGCGCAATCGTTTGCAGAACTTAAGTACCCCAAATTTGTGACATCATCGATTCTAAATTTGCATATGCCAGCGAATATTCAAAGAAATTTAGAATAGTGTCTAAACTTTTGCGACAAGCACATTTGAATTTTTATGAAAAAAATTAGTATTATAGCAAATAAAACGACTGTCTTTTGTACATAGCATTTTAAATCAGTTTTTGAATATATTTACAGGTTTTTGTAATTCTGACGTCATAATTCTACATTTTAAAGCTGAATGACGTCATTGTCTAAACTTTTGCGTCATAGTGTAAAATGTTTTAAAAAGGACATTCTCACATTCTCATATTATATTATAGTATTAAAATATTTATTTGCTTAAAAGACGTTACAAAAACACATTAAAAGTAAATTAAAAATCTATATTTACATGTTTCAACTCATATTCTGAGTCGTCATCAGAATGTATAACTGAAAAATGGAAAAAAATCATCGGATACACTGTTAAAATTTTTCCTGTGAAATTACAGAGAATCTACGGGTAATCCATTATCTTAAGTCTTATGTAAAATTACAGAGATTAGAAAAACAGAGATTCTGTTAAATAACAGAGAAGTTATTTGGTAAATTTACACAAGACTCTGTAAATTAACATCGTTAAAAATACACAAGACTCTGTAAATTAACATCGTTAAAAATACGCAAGACTCTGTAAATTAATTTTTTTTTTAAATTAAAATAATTTAACTTAGTTTTTGGAATCAGCGAATTTTAGAACTTCGAAGTATCAGAGTTATTCAAGCAAATTTGAACTGCTGTGTCATTTAATCTTGTTACACAACTTGCTTCTGACCGGCCTGGGGTTTGAACCCGAGACCTCTGGGCAGGAGAAAAACGGATTACGGACTGCGCCATAGGAGCTGTTACTGCAGTGTATAAAGGATGTCCTTTGTAATAAAGCGGGGAAAAATCTATTGTCCTATTCAAAGATTTCGCTTCAAATATATTCGTTAGAAAATTTCTTAAACGGTTTATTTTAATTTAGTTTGGACCGAAACATAATACCTATTATTTTTTTTAATCAAATTTAATTATTTAATTCTTTATTTACGGAATTATTTATAAAGAAATTGCTTCTTCTCAATAATTATCTTCTTTAATATCTGAAGATATACTGGAATTTTTAAATAATAATAATGTGAAATTTAGGTGTATTTCTTCATTAAAATTGGTTAAATATATTGGTAATTATAACATTTTTTGTAAAATATTTACAAAAAATAATCAGATTAATTAACCAAAATTTCTTTTAAGTTTATATCACGATTCTTATAAAAGCAATGTATTTAAATGTATTATGATTCTTTAATATCTGAAGATATACTGGAATTTTTAAATAATAATAATGTGAAATTTAGGTGTATTTCTTCATTAAAACTGGTTAAATATATTGGTAATTATAACATTTTTTGTAAAATATTTACAAAAATAATCCGATTAATTAACCAAAATTTCTTTTAAGTTTATATCACGATTCTTATAAAAGCAATGTATTTAAATGTATTATGATTCTAACTAACTAAATGAATGAAAAAATAAATAAAAAAATTGAAACTAAATTTCTTTCTTTAATAATTCTAATTAAATTGGAAAAGAATTTTAAACGTGTGTTTTTCAATTACAAGTTTTAACAAAGCTGAAAATTTTTTTAAATAAAAACACGGAAATCCCTACAGGGAATTAGATACAAGATAAGGGAAATGTCTGTAAATCGATGACCGAGAAACTCAATCGAACTCATTTAACCGAGAACTAGAGTAAATTTACAGAGAGTCTTGACCGAGAAACTCAATCGAATGCATTTAACCGAGAACTGGCGTAAATTTACTGAGAGTCTTGACCGAGAAACTCGATCGAATGCATTTAACCAAGAATTAGTGTAAATTTACAGAGAGTCTCGATTTTTTTTCTGTGATTTTACAGAAATTTTTAACAGTGTATAAACAAGTAATCATATAATGCGCCCTATGTTTTCGCGATTGCTCGTGTTCCCTCTATGTCGCGACGCCGCAAGTTATCCAACCATTCAACCCATAAATTCGGGATACGAAAAGATAATGTATCGTTACAAACTCCTGAACCTCTTAAATAAATTTCAATGGACTCTGTTATGAATCCTTCTATATATAAAAAAAAGTAACGCTTTGGAAATGGACCAATGAAAATCTGCGTAGATAGCGCGGAGCGCATCTGATTGGTCAAAGTTTTCTGACGCTATAAGGGAAGTTACAATGGAGGGGACCCCACTCTGTCGTCAAACGTCGCCAACTCGGCTATATATCGCCAAATTTGGCGACCAAAATTATTCGCCAAAAACACGCCAACTTGGCGCTATTTCCAGTATTTCACCAAATTTCTATAGACTCCCATTGAAATCCAATACGGTTTACTTGCTTGCAGAAAATCAACAAATTAACGTATTTCAGTGCAATAAAAACTAATATTAGCTTCTGAATAGAGCTTAATTGAACTATTTACGTTATTTTAAAACACAAACACTAACTATTTACAATATTCGTAACACTATATATATATAATTTTATATTTAATATTTAATAATTCTTATAATTATGAAACTCTAAGCTCAAATGATTATGTTTTTGGAGATAAGGAAATAAAAGTGTCAGGAGATGGGAAGGAGCGCGTGTTTACCAAGTGGTATCTAAAAATTAAATGCATAGAAAATAAGGGATCGCGAAGTGATCCAGAATGGATGAAAATATTACATCTGGTGTTGGCTAGAAAATAGGGATTTCTTTGCGATACCGAATGAAATCGCGAAGTGATTACGCGGGGGTTTGGTGAGCGTAGCGATCAGGTGGGCGGAGCCCTCCTAGTAATTGTAAATAAAAATTATAACTGTAGATATACATTTTTAATTTACTTTTAATGTGTTTTTATAACGTCTTTTAAGCAAATAAATATTTTAATATTATGATATGATTAGTAGTGGACGTAATTTTGACTTACTACTCGCACTTATTTATATTCTCACATTAATTTGAAAATTATGTTACTGCATAAAACGTACGGTTTTACTAAGTTTGTTTTTTTAACAACGGTTTTAATTTTTTAACGATAGCGTAGATAAATCCACGATTTCTTTTTTGTGTGTAGATTTCAGATTTTTTTAGAGTTTTCGTTTATCTCAAACTAGTTCAAAAATTTTATGAATGTTTGAATTTTTTGAAAATGGGAAAAATGTGTCTTCGACCACGTTCTAATTAAAAATAATTTTAGGAGTTTTAATATTTCTTTTTTGAGAAATATATTTAAACTTATTTAAACTTATTTACTATAAATGCTTCAATGTATAAAGTATGGAAAAAATTAACAAACTAACAAAACAAAATCTTGCTAATATATATATATATATATATATATATATATATATATATACATATAAATTAAAATTTGTGCATTGACACTACTGCCAATCAGCTATTTATCTCATTCATAAAAAAGTTTCATAACGTTTAATAAATGTAAAATTTAATAAATTAAATTTTTCACAACTCTTTGTGGTATTGTTTTACATTTAATATATTCTAATTATATTCTAGTAATATTTTACTTGGCGTAATTTTATTGTACCTAATTAGTTCTTCTGTAAAACATGCAAAAATCAAACAATGTGTCATTTAATATTTCTGCAAGAATGCATGCTGTATTATTAGTGAATAATTTTTATTAATCACGATATTTGATTAGTTGGATTTGTTAAATAAATTATACATATATAAAATAAATCATTGTTAAAAGAAAATTCTCTCCTTATTTAATATGACTTTGAAAATTTCCACTTTTCATTTACATTTTAATAAATCATATAGAAAAATAGTAATTAAAGTAAAAATCTGAAATATTAAAAATGTTTATTTGTTTAAATTATCTGTGACATTAAATTTAAGTTTCAGTACATTTTCTAATTTTCCTTAAAACCTGGCTTAATATGTAAATTCCCATATGTATATATTAATATAGATAGTATGATTTTATTATTGAAAGTCTAAAAATCAGATGAATATTGTTAACATTTATTGAAAAGATCCATATTTAAATTAAATTAAATCTCCGTGTTATAACTAAACAGGCCTCGCTTGCAGCATACGTCAAATTAAAAATATTCAAATTATGTCTGGATAATATAATTTGCTTAACATTTGTTATACATATATTAAATAATGTAATCTAATTTCATCATGTACAAATATCATTTATACATGATCAAAAAATGTTTTAATAATGTAATGATTCCATTCTAAAATATCTACACTAAACTTAAATAACTGTGTGCTTTTAAAATAACATTTATAAAATTCTAAACATAACTTTTTTAGCGTTTTTCAAAAAGATGTATTAATTATATTTTGTCGTTGCTGACAGTTCAATGAATAGATTTTATTTTAATATGAGAAGGAAAAAATAAATATACGTAAGTTGAATATTTGAGTAAAATAATTCTAGCTGATTTTAGTCATTAGTTGCAGACACTGTTTTACACTTTGGAAACAGGCACAATATCTGTGTTATTTAAATGGTTGTTAAATAATGATTTTTTTTTTCAAAAGCTCAGTTGGAGAAAGCCTTTGAAATAGTTTTCTGTTTATTTATTTATTTATTTATTTATTTATTTATTTATAGCTGGCAATGCCGAATCCTGGTTTAGCACACTCTAGATTGCTTCAAATAGTTAGTCATGCTCTTTAATAGTGTGCTTCTAATAGTTGAATATGATCTTTAATGGAACTCTTTTAATAGTTAGGCATGCTGTTTAATAGAATGCTCCTAATAGCTAGTCAGCCATGCTCTTTAATTGAATGCTACTGGTAGTTGGACATGTTGTTTAATAGAACTCTCCTAATATGTAGGTAAACTCTTTAACAGGATGATCCTAAAATTTAGACACACTCTTTAATATATGCTCCTAGTAGTCATGCTCTTTAATAGAATGTTCCTAATATTTGAAGATACTCTTTAATAGAATTATCCTAATGTTTAAGCATGCTCTTTATACAATGTTCCTAACAGTTGGACATGCTCTTTAACAAAACTTTCCTAACAGCAAAACACATTCTTTAATAAAATGATCCTAATAGTCATGCTCTTTAATAGAATGCTAATAATAATTGGACATGCTATTTAATAGAATGGCCCTAATAGTTAGGCACACTCTTTAATTAAATGCTCCTAATAGTTATGCTCTTTAATAGAATGCTCCTAATAGTTAGCAATCATTTAATAGAATGTTCTGAATAGTTAGTCCATTTCTTTAACAGAATGCTCCTAATAGTTCGACATTCTCTTTAGCAGAACTCTCATAAGAGTTAGGTTCACACTTTAATAGAATGATCGCTGTAGTCATGCTCTTTAATAGAATGCTACTAATAATTTGACATGCTCTTTAATAGAACTGTCCTAATAGTAAGGCACACTTTTGAGAAGAATGCTCCTAATATTTAGTCATGCTTTTTTAACCCTTTGCACTCGAGAACTGACTCTCACTTACCAATAGTGTTACCAGGTGTCCCGCGTAATTCGTAGCTCCAATTGATCTGGACACCAGTATGTAAAAGGAATTTTGTTCCCATTATCTAATTGCAGAATTATCTGCGATTAAAGATGGCGAAATAAACTGTAAAAAACATGTGGTACCCAGAACATTTGGAACCCATATTTACGCGGAACACTTCGCAAAACTAGTGGTGATAGTGAGAGTCACCTCCCAAGTGTAAAGGGTTAATAAAAGGCATCTAATAGTTGGACATGCTCTTTAATAGAACTCTTCTAATTGTTAGGCATGCATTTTGCTGTATGCTCTTTGCTTTTGTGTCATATATTTCTATATCTGTCTTACGTTTTAATTTCTTATATGCAGACTTTTGTTTATTGTATATATTTTTTAAATGTATGATTGAAAACTTCGGAGTTTTCAATCCGGAGTTTATGCTGAATTTAAAAAAAACAATATGGGATTGATCACTGTACGTAACATACATTGAAGGATGTTGTTGTTATACAGCTGACGCCTTAAATAGAGTTTCTCAATTATTAGCTAATATGTAGGTTTATGATTTAAATTGTCTAAAACGAACAAAATAAACCTTTGATCAGATAAACCCTATAGATGCTCCATGTGTCTTGATTAAAAAAAAAAAAAAACGTTTATATTAGAACATTTTAAAAAGGGATATAGAAATAGCAGACACAATTCTTGATCCTCCTTCGTTTAATTCGTCGGCATTTTTGTGTTAAGTGTTGTGTGAGTTTGTGTGTGTAATCTTTTTTTATTCTGTAGTTTTTGACATATAGTTTCCAAGTTTCTTAGTGGCCATTTTTAGATGATTTATAATATGGCGTCCAAGATGGCTGCCATTCACTGAATCCTTTAATATTTGTGGTGTATTAGTGACCAGTATGTCAAATTCGGTGTTTTGTGGTAGAGAAATACAAATCTACACTCAAAATAAGCGTAAATTAAGTTATTTATTATTCATTTATAAATTTATTAACAAAATTACTAATATTGCTTGTTTTTTTCTTTTGTTGCATATGTGTAAGCTATATGTTCCCTGGAAGATATTTACTCATACTAGTGACTGTATTGAAATCTGTGAATACACAAAGAATTGTTTTGTGTTCTTGAAAGTTGGAAAATTATGTCAAAAACCTGGAATAGGCAATCTGGAAGGGTTGGAAGAATAAGCTGCAAACCGAGTAAAATTTAGTGAGCTCCACTCTGTGAACGAATAAGTATACTCTTACCGAATGTGTACCTTTGGTCCCGATATCATAATAACTGCTACAAAGAAATCGTACATGTTCAAAAACTCCAAGGAGTACAAAAACGATTTCACGAATCTTAACCCATACAAACACAAAAAAGCCGTCCTTCAACCTTGTCCCCGGTGATGTGTGGTGATAGTTAAAGCGCAAAATCTTTAGCAATAACTTTCACTACTGTTTCGTTAGACAATAACAGTGATGTTATCAAGAAATACAAAGTTAGGAATTTATATGGTTCTTTTCCTCTTACTCATACTGTGGTGACACAATAAAAGTTTTATCTAAAAAAACAAGTGTATCCGTCATGTCACAACCAAATAAAGTTAGGCAAAAATCTGCACTCAAAGAAGGATATCATGCCCATATAGGCTTCCTCAAATTCTATTCTGCTTCAGAAACAATAGGATCGAAAGAAGAAAAAGAAAACAAATATGCTGCAGTGTCACAATTAATAAAACTGCCACCAACAGACAATAATGCACTTTACGCAGTAATGTGCATTACTGAAGAAATTGCAACCTTTGTTCAGATACAAGCAGCTACATTCATAATGACGATGGGTATGGACTTGTATGAACGTGCTCTGAAAATTCAATTATCTACCGGCAATCAAAAGTGGCTGCTCCCGAATGAGAGAACATTAAGTTTTTTTGCATATCTCCATGCACTAGAAAAGTACATTGAAGATAGTGGCCTTGCTAGCCACAGCCACATTCTAAAGAGTTTATTTCACTGCAAGAAAAATGTAATCCACTCCGTGAGAAATTGCACAATTCGGAAATTGAAGATACAACTTTGTTTGAAAAAATCAAAACAGTACTTTAAAAAGTTTGTCTTCCTCATATTACACAATGCAGTGGTGATATGGGAAAGTTTCTTCTACAGTATATGAACCAATTTGAACCTTTGTTGCGCTTTATCCGTGGATTGGGCACTGCATCTCGCATCATTAGAGGAACAAATAAAGTATTATTTTGCTCATGACTTATTTCATTATGTAAGATATATTCCAGTATACATAGCACAGATGAAAAACTTCAAAACAACATATCCAGAAGTGTGGAATGTTTTTTTGAATCTGGTAGTTGTACAGTATTCAAATCCGATGTGCCATTTACGAAACTATTTGCAAACCAGAACTTGGAACAGAAAATCAAAGACCTGAAGAACATTGATGGAGCTATTGGTTTAACCGAGTATGAAAAAGCTCTCGAAAGATATTGCTTGTGTGCACCATAAATATTACGTATTGTTTCAAGTTTCTTTGAAAAGTGCAGAGATAATATCTATGAATATTGCATCCTCTTTGAAGATACCAGAATCTGGGATGAATGACAATCTCAATCGTGACCAAAAAGGCCAATTGGTGTTAGAAGAATTTGTAAGAGATAGACTACGGAATGAATCCGCAAAATTGTCAGTTAGGAATCCAATGAAAAAAATGAAATAATAAACAACTGTTTGCTCGCTTCCTTATTGTTATTGTGTCTAGAACTCAAATGTCTACAAACCTAAAAGATGCAACTGGAAACTGAAAATTTTCTCTACTACCAAGATCAGTATTTTCTTCTGATGGATATCTACATATTCCATCTTACAACAATTTATTTATTGTATAAATAGAACAATATAATTGTTCTCCTATACTTGAATCACTACAATCCTCGAAGGCTTCTGGGATAGAAAAAGTTTGTATTATGTATGTAATGCAAATCGTACAATCAGTAAAAAAAAACACCTGCCATGGAAACTCGTGAACACATCTGCAAATGCTTTCACCGAGATCATTATGAAAACGAAAAAGAGATACACTGAGGGGGGAATAATATTTGACCCATAACGTGTTAAAAAAACCCTCGAACAACAATGCTCCACTTATTGTTGATGATTGGGAAATGAATGGCGAATGAGTCATTTCTCCAGTCAAATGCTTGGAGCCAACTGACTCCAAAGGAGTTATTGAGCTTGTGAAACGTGGGTGTAAGAGAACGTATACAGTTGGGAAATGTTCGTGCCTAAAGAATTCTCTGATTTGTACTGCCCTTTGCAAATGCAGTGACTGTACAAATACAAAGGGCGATAAATCAAAGGACCCCAATAATAGTAGTGATTCAGAAGAGAATATGTAACACCCCAGTATCGAATATTACGTATAAATGCTGTTTTTAATAATTGTGTTAAATATCTTCAGTTATTTACGTTTTCATTAAATATTTTGTATAACTGGTTAATAAAAGACTAATATATTTCATAATATACATATGAAAATAATACATTAATATATATAATAATGTAATGGGAAATATAATAACGTATTTCATATTTCCCGTGCTTAATTGCATCACTTGAAAAACTCAATTTTACTCCTATTTTGATTGCAGATTTGTATTTCGTCACACCCAAAACATATAATTTGATATACGTGTAAATAATATGCCACACATATTAAAGAATTCAACAAATGGCAGCCATCTTGGACGTCATGCTGAAATTCACCTCAGAAATGTGTAAGAAAAAAATAGCACCTAACGTATTTGAAATAACCATGTACCTACAGAATGAAAGAAAAATATCAAAGTTAACACGTTAATTCAACTGGAGCCACATTTTATTACATTTCAATCCCTACTAATAGGCAAGGAATGAAAAATGAAAAATGCATTAATTAATTTGATTTTGAAAACAGCAAATTCATGTATAAAACAGCTAAAAATTGACGTACGTTACTCTCTGAAACTACTGAAGACAGTAAATATACTTTTATAGTTTTGACAGCAGCTAAAGTATAAACTGAACTTTTGGCAAGAAATAAGATTAAAAAATACAATAATTACAAACAAACAAATTCTAAGCTTTTAAATGAAAAATATGAATATCAAATTCTCAATATATCTTTACTTAATAGGTGCTAAAAATACAAATGTTAAAAACATTTTAAAAACAATGCAGATGTTGAGAACATTGAGTCACATGATGTTTAAAATCCGAGCGCTTTCGACTGAACCATCAGTCGTCATCAGGGAAAAGAGCACTGCCGAATGAAAGACAAACAGCTGGTTAAATATCAAAGGGCTAAAACCAAACAAACCGCAAAATAGGAGGGTGGGAAGGATGGAATAACAGAGAGGAGCAGCCAATCAGAAAAAGAGAGAGAAGTGGGAGAGGGGTGGGACAGGGAGGAGGGAAAATGGTTAATCAAAACAAAATTCCCCTGTAACCCCTAGAATTTTAAACCAGATTCTTGGTATGTTATAGGATAGAACATCATTACAGGTACTCTTGCCTTTTGCTAAAATTTCCAACGACTCTCTAATTATACAAATATTATAAAATGAAGCGTGTGCGATGATTTTAACTTCTTTGAATAAGATATCAATGTCTTTAACTTGACTTAGCCGGGATAGAGCTGTGGATGGTCTACCCTTTTTTAAATCTGTCATATGCTCCTTAATCCGTTCCAATAATTTCCGAGTGGTCATTCCTATATAAGTATACTTTTTTGAACTACCTCCAATCCTAAAAGGGACAATATAAACTCCGGATTTATCAAAATTGTCTATAGGATCAACTTTCTGTATACCAGTTGCTCTAATTTTGTCGGTGGTTTAGCGATAAGTGTAACATTATATTTCTTTAATGCATACTTAATTCTTTCAAAAAGATGTGGAATATATTTCATACTGCAAAATTTAGGTTTTTCTTTATTTTTGCTAACGCTTGTAGATATTTTGTTACTATTATATTTATAAATTAATTTGTTGATAAATTTATTCGAAAATCCATTTTCACAAGCTATCTCTTTAATTTTATTTAATTCATTATTTAGGTAAACTTCCGAACAAACTTGAAAAGCCCTTTTAACATAAAAACGATATGCAGCAGTTTTGTAGTTGAATGGAACATTACTGTCATAGGATATTGTATTGTTTGACCTGAAAGGTTTTCTATAGACTTTCATATCGATGCTTTTTGTTGAAATGTTTTTAACCAGTTCTACATCTAAAAAAGGTAACGAACCATTTCCTTCTATTTCACAAGTGAACTTTATCTTGTTACCTATACTGTTAGCATGATTCAAAAACTCAGTTAATGTAGAGTTTCCGTGATTCCAAATTATCAGAATGTCATCGACATACCTAATCCATAATGCGGGTTTAAGGGTGGAAGAAGAAATTATATGATTTTCCAGAGGTCGTAATTTAAGTTCGGCCAATAATCCAGAGATTGGTGAGCCCATTGGGGCCCCTTCTGTTTGCTTGTAATACTTTCCATTAAAAAGGAAGACATTATTGTTTGTAATTAAATAAAGCTTGAAATAAGTGTATTTTTAATATCGTCGTTATATAATGGGTTATTTGAAATGAAATCTTCAATAACAATTTTAACTTCTTGAACATTAATGGAGGGATATAAAGATTTTATATCAAAACTTACTAGTATGCTGTTATCTTCTAATTTATAATCTTTTAGTATCTTAACTAGATCTGCAGTAGAGTTGATAACGTGTTCAGATGAGGGCAATATATCTTTAAGTAGAGGCACAAACACTTTTTCAATAGTGTACGTAGGTCCTAAACACTTTGAAACAATTGGACGGAGGGGGAAATCTACTTTATGGTCTTTCAACCTCCCGTGTAACCGGGGGGTGACTGCAGTTTTATTGATGGAGAGCTTTACTTTCATGTCACCTGGCCAAACACCATGTTTAATTAGATCTTGAGTTTTCCGGTTGATAGTAGAATTAGGATCTTTATTTAACTCAGTACAATTCATATCCCTAATGCAGCATTCCGATTTATCTGTATAATCTGTAGTAGACATAATTGCTAATTTATTCGATTTATCTGTTTTTATGATAATAATATCTGACCACTCTTTAAGTTGCTTTAATGCATTCGTAGGATTATCACGTTTTTGGATGGAATTGTTTATATGTTTTTGGACATTATTAAATAACATACTTCTAATTTCCTCTTTACTATTATGATCCATAGCATTGACTATTATTTCACATTCTGTAATAACAGTTTTAGGGTTGAACTGTCTTTCGAACATATGTTTAGGGCCCAGTGATAAGATATTATGCAACCGTTCATTTATATCATAGTTCGTAAGGTTTATATATTGTACCGGTTGTTTTCGAGGTAAATGATCTGCAAATTCTTTAAGACTGTTGATTTTTCTATACATAACTGCTTTTTTTCTGACTCTCTGAGTGATACGGTAGATTTCTATCTTTCGAAGAAATTCATCAAAGTCTGTGTGACTTAAAGATTGAACTAATGCATTGTACAGGGAAAAAACTTTATCCGAAAGAAAATCAATAACCTTGAATTTATTCCTAATGTATGCTTTAAGGGCGAAGAAATCCAACTTAGTTCCAACATTAGGAATGACATTACGAATGATGTGATTCTTGTTCTTCAAAAATGTGGGAATAACTTTGTTACTTTTACATAACTGTAAAAACCTTATATTAATAATTTCACGATCCAGCCGCAGTCTTTCAATTCTAAATCTCTTCGCCAAAATAGTGCGTTCCATAGTATCCAGTATCGATAAAATTCAAATTAAATAAATATAGAAAAACTATATTTTCAAAGAACGACAGATTCACCTTAATAATATAAATGAAAAATATGAATATCAAATTCACAATATATCTTTACTTAATAGGTGCTAAAAATACAAATGTTAAAAACATTTTAAAAACAATGCAGATGTTGAGAACATTGAGTCACATGATGTTTAAAATCCGAGCGCTTTCGACTGAACCATCAGTCGTCATCAGGGAAAAGAGCACTGTCGAATGAAAGACAAACAGCTGGTTAGAGGAGGGAAAATGGTTAAGCTGTTAGTCTTTCATTCGGCAGTGCTCTTTTCCCTGATGACGACTGATGGTTCAGTCGAAAGCGCTCGGATTTTAAACATCATGTCAGAAGTTAAAATCATCGCACACGCTTCATTTTATAATATTTGTATAATTAGAGAGTCGTTGGAAATTTTAGCAAAAGGCAAGAGTACCTGTAATGATGTTCTATCCTATAACATACCAAGAATCTGGTTAAAATTCTAAGGGTTACAGGGGAATTTGGTTTTGATTAACCATTTTCCCTCCTCCCTGTCCCACCCCTCTCTCTTTTTCTGATTGGCTGCTCCTCTCTGTTATTCCATCCTTCCCACCCTCCTATTTTGCGGTTCGTTTGGTTTTCGCCCTTTGATATTTAACCAGCTGTTTGTCTTTCATTCGGCAGTGCTCTTTTCCCTGATGACGACTGATGGTTCAGTCGAAAGCGCTCGGATTTTAAACATCATGTGACTCAATGTTCTCAACATCTGCATTGTTTTTAAAATGTTTTTAACATTTGTATTTTTAGCACCTATTAAGTAAAGATATATTGTGAATTTGACATTCATATTTTTCATTTATATTATTAAGGTGAATCTGTCGTTCTTTGAAAATATAGTTTTTCTATATTTATTTAATTTGAATTCTAAGCTTTGTTTAATTAACGCAAGGTTTTATTTTTTTCATTTTTATTTCTTTCCAAATCATCAATTGAAATGTTAGCTTCTGCCACAATTATTTAATAAAAAAATATTCAAATCCCTTTGATCTTTCCCGAAAACAAATATATCTAAATGAGCACACTCTAAAAAATAAATGTGTAAATTAGTCAAATTTACACATAAATATGTGTAAATTTGTGAAGTTACACACTTGTGATGAATTTAATACATTTTTTTCAAAATTGTACCTTTTTATATGTGTATTTAGCTTATGAAACTAAGTGTGTAATTTGTTATCGCTTGAAAAATACAAATAACTGTGTAAATGTAGAAAAAATACCTGAATTTACACGAATTGGTGTGTTACTGTAATTTATGCATAATTATGTATACTCTAACTGTGTAAATTTCTAAAATCATCCACTTGTCATAAAAATTACACATTTTGTTCAAAAAATTACCTGTTTTTATGTGTATTTAGCTTGTGACATTAAGTCTGTAAGTTGTTATCGGTTGATAAACCCAGACAAGTGTGTAAATGTAGAAAAATACCTGGATTTACATGAATTGGAATGTTACGCGCACAGGGCCGGCCCAAATCGTGTGCGAAGTGTGCCACCGCACGGGGCGCCGAGCCGGTAGGGCTACCAACCAGATGAAAGGGAGCGTACAAGAACACCAATAAAAATTATTTTATATTATTTTTTTTTCTTTTACACTTTCTATAGCTAGGTTGGGGCCGGCTCGATAAAGAATTCTTCGTTGTGTTTAAAAATATATTCAAGAGCGCTGAATTTTTGCATGAAGGCAGTGGCTTCTGTCCTTTGCTATTAACCCCCTCGCTGTGCAACCAGAGATTTTATTGGAGATGCATTTTTTTACTCTTAATTAACCCTCCTTGATTATTCCCACCAGTTATTTTTTATTGTAAATTTTCCCTTATTTAATCGGAGTATTTTCATGATTAAATTAGATAAAAAATTTTGTTAGAAATTATGCATGATGGGCTTGGCGACCATCTTTCCATATTTTACACAAATTTCTAAGCACACAAGTTCGTAATATCATTGCAATATTAAGAATTTCGAACTTCTAGTTTTAACTACAGACAGATAAATTAAGAAAGTCTTTTATTTAAAAAAAAAAAAAAATTGATTTTTATTGCTTTAACTAATTAATTACCACCCCCCCCCCCCTCCGAATAAAAAGAAATATAAAATGAATCCTGAAGCTACTTCAGCTTTATCTTAAGACACAAATTTCTAGGCACACATTTCCATAAATGAAATGCATAAAATGTTTGCTTTAGTAACAATTTCGAACTTCCGATTTTAACCACGAACTTGTGTGCTTAGAAATTTGTGTAAAATATCGAAAGATGGCTGCCAAGCCCATCATGCATAATTTAAAAAAATGTAATTTTCAGAAACACTTTATGAGGTATTTAGTAAAGGAGAAAAGGCTTTCTATCAACGCATACGTAGGTACTCGACTTACATATGGTAAATTTTTAATAGCAATGTTAAATAAGTACCATAATATAAGCTTGGAAATTTGATATCATACCATTTTTTAGCCGCGAATTTCATCTTTTTTTGTTTTTTTTGCTTGGCTTTTTTTCACTTTTCAAAAGTTGTTTTTTAGTATATTTCATTTACAGTGCAAAAGTGTATCTGTTACATGTATTTTTGTTGTTGCGGTTATATAAAAAATTCTAGCCATCCCAATTCCCTAGAAAATTTTTAGTAACCTTACAGATTTTTTTATTTTCAGTGCAAAAGTGTGTCTGTTACAAGAATCTTTGTACTTGCTGCTACATAAAAAGTTCTAGGCATCCAGCTTCCTAGAAAATTCGTAGTAACCTTACAGATTTTTTGATTTACAGTGCAAAAGTATATATGTGACAGGAATTTTTTTTGTTACCGTTACATAAAAAGTTTTAGGAATCCCAGTTTCCTAGAAAATTTTAGTAACTTTGCAGATTTTTTTACAGTGCATCGATGCCGGATATTCTAGGTTATACTGTTGTGTACACTGCTTCGTGATTTCAAAACTTGCTAGCCCCCGTCATGAATATTTCACCAGTGCGCAGACCTCCGAAAATGTTGGTTTAAAATTTTTTCAATAACATGCATTTCAGCTGTGTTTGGGAACTCAAAGACTACATTTTATACACAGCTTGTGATTATTTATTTTTAAAAATTTACACGTATGACATGTACTAGTTTTGCTTTATATCTTTACGTAATATTTTCTAAAAAACAACCTTTTTTGGCGATAGTTTCTAGTGCGATTTCGGTATAATTAATGGAAACACATATTTAATGTTTATTTCCAGTCATTAAATTACTTACAATATTCATATTATACTCTACAAAAATGGAATATTTGGAACTATATTCACATTAAAATGTTTTATTTTTATTTTTAGCAATGTAATAATAATGTTATTTTATTTCTGTAACGGTTATCAAGTTACAAATCAATAATACATGGAAAAACTAACAATGCATCTAACTTAATATTTTAAAGTAATTGTACATAACTTTTTTATATTAAATATGACAAAATAATGCAAATTTTGAAAAATGCAGAATTTTACATTACAATGCATGATTCCATATAAAATAATTTATAATTATAATAAAATTTATTAAATTAATAAGAAGAATTATTATAGACTTTTTGTGGCATCATATAAAAGGTATAAACATTTTCTAATTATTCTTAATTACTCGGTTTAAATATGAATTCTCACACAGCACTATTTTTATATTTGAATGGATTTCATTTTTTAAATGAATCTTGATGAATTGTTTTATTTTAATTATTAATAATATCTCTAAAATTAAAATTATGATGTAATTAAATAAATATCTCCTCATTTAGAATCGAAAATATGAAATAATGTACCATATATATCTTTGAATAATCACTTCAATTATTTCTTTAACATAATGACAGTTTTCCTACGCTTGATAATTATTTAATATAATTAAAATGGGCACAAATATCATTTAAAAATATTGTTTTAAAGACATTTTTTCGCTTATTAGAATGTGTATTTGAAGCTGGTGATTATAATTTTATGCATCTGAAATGCATTTAAAGTTTAAAAATAATTATGTAAAGTATCTTTTAAAATCACTTAATTTTTCTACTTAAATACATTTTCAGTTTTCATTATTATTATCTTTTAAATATTTCTATATCCTTCAATGATTAAATATTAAAGAGAATACATTAAATAGATTAATTAAAATAATTAAGACGATCATTTTGTTCATTAGTATTGAGACAGTATTGAGTAGAATTATTTTTTATGTCTAGAGGGGGCGTAAACACACTTTTAAAGTACTTGCTTTTTCTATTTAAATAAACACCGATACCATAATATATTTAATCCTAATAAGAATTGAGATAATTCAAAAGCTTAGAAATGTTCTAGCATTTTCTCTAAATTTCAGTTAAACAAGTTGGAAATTGTTCGTCAATCGTGGCAAATGAGGTGAGTTCGTACTATAACTAGTTTTAGAAATATTTTTTGCACCGCATATTGTACTGAATGTATATTTTAGTGCACTTCATAAGTGCATATCAATTTCATTCTGTTCGAAAGGCTGTAAGATCATTAAAATGCACTTGAAATAATTTTTTCTCATTGGCCGCCTTGTAACGGAAAACTTTTGACTGTCCCTGTAATTAAACTATGCATCCGATTATCATACAGTTTGAAATGACTCGACAAAATTTTGCAACAATTATATATTTAAAATTTCAGACCATTCGGTTGGGTAGTTTTTGCTCTGTTATATGCGGACAGACGGACAGAAAGACGACTATAGGTGCAACGTATTTATATAATTACGAACGAACCTAAAAATAATAATTTAAGTAATGTAATTTCCTTTTTAAATTTGTCCGGTTTTAATTTTTTATATTTTTTTCAACCTGGCTTCCGCTAGATTCTCTTATACACGGGACGTGGCTGGGGACCTACGAACCTGGCTTCCGCAAAAGAGTCAGAATAAGAGAAGCAAAACTTAAAGGACCGCGGACAGAAAGAGGGCGTTTGCCGCGGCGCATTATTGAAATCAAACTTCAAAATTTCCAAATTTAGACATCCAATATTGCATAATATGAAACCGAAGTCTTAATTCATTTTTTTTTTAAATGTAGTTATCTCCATTTTGTATAGTATTAGAATTATTAAAGAATATCCTACAATACAGTTTGTTCAATTACAAGGTGTTCATATTTGATAGATATATCCCAGATATAAATTTTAATAGTATCAAATGTAAGCGTCGTAGAGTTTTGGTTCAAAGTTACAAATAAAGAGTAACCAAATAATTTTAAATAGGCGCATGCGCGATACTGCTTTGTTATTAACTAGCTTGCAGTACCACATACGCAAAATGGCGACTCGTGAGCGTAAAGCGTTATTGCAGGGCCGAAGATTTAAAAGCCTTTGGAACTATGCGATTTTTTCCTTTGGGGCTTTATAGAAGATTGTCTCTACGTCCTACCTAATGATTTTCCAGAGTTAAGACACAGAATTGAGAGGCTGTTGCGTCAATTTCTCCGGACTTGTTAACCAAAGTGAGGGAAGAATCGGATTTTGTATTGGATGTGTGCCGTATAAATAAAGGAGCACCTATTCAACATTTGTAAGAAAAACTACATTACATTACCTTTAATTTGATGTATGATTTGTTTTAAGTAGTCTAATTTAAACTGTTATAATATACCGTTAAAACTGGGACATTCTTTTATGGACACCGTGTGTAATTATTTTGTGCAAAGTTACAGCCAAATAATCGAAAACAAGTAATGTAATTAAATGCATATATAAATATTATACAGACATACATACAATAGACCCAACTGGAGTGAAAAACTAGCCAGAGCCATTAATCGGAACCCGGGACCACAGTATACAAGACTTCTGCTCTAACTACTGAGCTACTCTGGCCGATACCTGCGTCTGCAATTTCTCACTAATAAACCATGTTAGGGAATAATATTTATCTATACCTTTTTATTGTATTTTGTATTATTATTACACGGGGGTATTGCAGGGTCGCGCGAGAGTTGGTGCAACGGTGGTGCTTTTCCAACTTTTGCAGACACCCCTCATGTGACATATCATTGGAAAACACTGTAATCACTATTTCATATTATACATCTCCTAAATCCCTCCCCCCCCCTTGCCACCCTAGGGCGGAGCCCTTTATGAACTTTAAATATTTATTGTATTTTTTATTGTATGTAATATTTGTATTTTTTTTTATTATTTTGCATTGTTTGATTATTGGGGAAGTCACCAGCCATCTTCCCGAACATGGTTTATTAGTGAGAAATTGCAGACCCAGGTATCGGCAGGAGTAGCTCAGTGGTTAGAGCAGCAGTCTTATATACTGTGGTCCCGGGTTCGATTCTTGTGTCTGACTAATTTTTCACTCCAGTTGGATTTATTGTATGTATGTCTGTATAATATTTATATATATCTTTAACTGTTGAATGCAGGCGTTACTTATGTGTTTTATTATAAGTAATATATATATATACATATATATTTAAAGTCAATTCCTACTTAGGAAAACAAAGAAAAATTTAATATAATCCCTTAATCCAATATTAGTTTTTGTTGTATTAAAATATCTCAATTTGTTGATTTTTTATAAGCAAATAAAACTTATTGGTTTACAATGGAAGTCTATGGGAATTTGGCGAAATATTAGAGATATCGCTAATTTGGCGTCACTTTTGGCGACTCATTTTGGCCGTCAAATTTGGCGATAAACTTGGCGGTATTTGGCGACAGACCAAGGTCCTACCCTATCGTAACCCCCTTATATGTATGAAGATGCATTAAATGCTGTTCAATAACCAATGGCCGCCATTTTTTCTCCCATATAAAACTAAAATTAATTAATTAAAATTTAATGAATGAATTAATATTTGAAAAAAACTGTATTAACATCAAGTGTCATCCGCTACAAGTTAAAATTGTATTTGAACTTGAGTGGGTGAATAATAAGTATTTTATTAACGATTGAAAATTTGAACAAGATAGCTATAGAGAGAGTGTCAGCTAATAGTAGGAATTAAAAAAAGCAGCAAAACCTGTTAAGGTTGATGTGAAGTATTTTTCTTTCTCTTGAATGCAACTAATGTATGTGAATACTAACAGACAGATTGTAGACTGACAGACAGACTTTACTTTATTTGAAAGTACGTCATTCAAACCTAGGTTGGAATTTCCAAAAAATGTGGCCATGTTTCGATACTAATAGGAGGACTTTTATCACTCTGATTAATCATTGGTATCAAAGTACTAAAGTCCGAAGTGTCCTTTTAATTTTTCAGCTAATAAGCATAATACAAATATGAAAACATCATAAGGAGTTTATTAGGTACCCAGAAAGCAATGTTTAATAATGTGTTTATTTACTGAAGGTTGTAGTCAAAAAATTGAAAGAAAATTGGAATAAAATTTGCCATGTTAGGTCTAAGTCGCGCAAAACAAAACTTGTAAAGGCAGGAAAAGGAGCAGGAGTGCAATTAGTGGTATGTTATCAGTGCTATTTACAACGTTATGTGTTTACATATCAGAAAAAAAAATCATATTTTATGGAAAATCGAATGTCTTACTAGAATGTGAAATTCAAAAACATATTTTATGGAAAATGGAATGTCGTACTGGAATGTGAAATTCAATCAAAGTACAGCTCTGTGAAGCGTTGTGATACTTTGGTGTGAATGCTATAATTTTAAAAAAAAATCCATTTTTACCAAGCAAACAAAATGGCGGGTGGGTTCCATGTTTTTAGGAGAGTGAAAATATTTTTTCTTATGCGATGCAAGCATTCAGACCAAAGTGCTGCACTGCACAGAACTATACTTTTATTCAACTCCACATTCCATAGTTTTTTCTCTCCTAAAACCGGGAAACTAACTTTTCTAGCACTAATTATTCTCTCGCACCCTTTCCTTCGTTTACCAGTCTTCTTTTGCGTGACTTAGATATTACTTAGTTATTTTTCTTCCACATTTACGTCAAATTTCTTAATATTTGTAGCCTTCTGCATTTAACAATATTACACATTGCTTTCTCGGTAACGAATCAACTTCTTAAGACGTTTTCTTAATTTTATTACGCTTTGTAGCTCAAAAATTGAAAAGACACATAGAACTTTAGCAACTTGATTGTAATTCATTAGACATAGTTATAAAAGTCATCCTATGAGTACACAAAATATGGCATCGTTTTTAAAAAAATCGTACCCTATGTTTGATTAACATATTACAAAACAAAATTAAATTGGAATATCACTTCAAACATTCATGTGTATCGGCTAAATTTTAAGTCTGACAGTGGGCCATTTATGAATATGGGCGTGAATTATTTAAAGAAGGATTTTAATTAAGTTACGCATCTTCGATATGAGTATTTAGTTAGTATATTAAGAGATGTTTGTAGAATAGAAGTAAATTGTAATAGTTATATTGTAACTTCTATGTGCTTTTAGAAGATTTATGTTTTTATTTGCTTTGAATTAATACTTAGTTTAATATGTGGTTTGTATAAAACTCTAAAGATAATACATGGACTGTACAAATGAATTACAGGGCAATTCCTCTTGTTGTTAGAAATTGCTGAAGGAGAATTTTCTTCGGTGTTATGCGTTTTCTGAATAAACTAAATTTTAACATACTGAGACGAATATAAACATTTCTATATATTATAGATAGGGCTGAACGAAATGATTTGAGCACATTAATGGCTATGGATGGTAATTTATGAAATATACTTTTGAAACAGTTATGTGTTTTTCTAAATTATTTCAATAGTTAGCTTCTTTCATCTTATTCAACGGGGAAGTTTCGTTAGAATGTTTTGGAAACGTTGGAAAGTGTTTTATACTCAATGCTTGGCGCATGATTTTTCTTTCTTACTCTTATTTGTATTGGGGTAAGACTTTTTGAATAGGTGTCGAACGTGAAACATGCTGGAAGCAATGTGATTTGTAAAAAAATAGAGCATTATGGTTAATAATGCTTTAATGCCATTTATTAAACCAGATGCCTCAAAGAAATACTCTATTCGTATGACTAGACGGAAATTTAAGTATAGAAAAAAGAAGCGTCCAGCTGATATTAAATATAATAGAAAAACAACGGCGATGGCAAGATCATATCAAGAAGAAACTATCCCAATAAATTTCAGTGAAATTAAGATAATTTTCCCCTCCAGTCTGTACCATCCATCCATTATTCCACAGAAAAGCATCATTTTTTTGGTGGTGGTTGTGGGGGGGGGGGGTGAATCAAACTTATAATATGTTTAATTTAAGGGTATGATTGGAAAACATGATATATTTATATTCTATAGAGAAAGTCTAATAAAAAGGCATTGTAAATTACTGCTTACAAACTAAGTTAAGTACCATTATTGTCTTTGTAGAGTCATAATATTACGTCAGTTACACAATAAAAATTACGTCAGTTACACGTGTAAATGCCATTTTTTTTCTTTTTTATTATTCAGAAATTAATTTAAAAAGTTACTGTTATAATTTGGCATTACTTAGTGTTGTTGAGAACAATAAATCACTTTTTTTAATTGGATAGTTTTGATAATTTTTACACTTCAGTGAAGGCAAAAAAAAAAAAAAATGTATATTTTATGTTACGTCAGTTACAGAATTTTGAATTGCAATTTTCGGGACTCAAAGAGAGATTGAAATAATCTACAGGTATTTGGGTATTAAGACCTTAGTAAGAACTATTTTAAATTGTTAAAATTTGTTCTTGCTTTATTAGTAAATTTTCTACATAGATTTGAAAACAAAATTCGATGATAAGATGTTACGTCAGTTACGATGGAATTGCCCTATAAGAGTAACCACAGAGATCGTAACACGCAGAGACTGAACATGCAACGATGCAACATTATTTAACTTACGGAAATTATGGCTCGAGTTGTCAATGGTTACGGAAAATAGAAGTTAACATCCCACTACAATAAAAATCAACGTGCATAATAGGAAAGATTACGTAAATAATTGAATGATGGCGTTTCATAGACCGTGCAATTCTAGAATTTATTTATTTATTTATTTTGAAAATGACTCGGGCGGAGTCGAAATATGTCGAAAGAGTTGAATTAACCTATTTTTACTGCTTTTATCGTTTTAATCATACACCTTTTGGAAGTTGAAATTAGTATATTAATGTGTGCATATAATTTTTTTTCTGATGTGCTTCGATAACATTCAAAAGCTTAATTATGTTGTTTTTAAGCTCCTTGGTACTTTATTCAATGTTTAAAAGAAGAAAGTACTGGATTCATGAAAGTTTTTGAATGCCGAATTTACACGTTTTAGGGGTCAGAGAAACCGAAAAACATGTTTTTACAAAATGTCTGTCTGTCTGTCTGTCTGTGTGTGACAAAAATTTTGTGGGCGCGCTATCTCAAGAACTAACGAACGGAATTTAATAAAACTTTAGATTCCTTTAGTCCCTGATATAAAGTGGTTCTGATTACTTTTTGATGTAAATCGCCCAACAGGTTGCACTGATATGATGCATTTTTCCCGATTTCCGCAATAGCTATATCTCAAGAACTAATGCACGGATTTTTATAAAACTTCAGATTCAGTTAGTCCCTTGATTAGTTTTTGGAGTAATTCGGCTAACAGGTGGCTCTGCTATGTAGTTTCTTACGATTTCCGCAATATCATACGATTTCCGAACTTCAAAAACTAATGCACGGATTTTCATCAAGCTTCAGATTCAGCTAGAACTTGACGCAAGTTGTTGCTGTTTAGATTTTGGTGTAAATCACGTAACCGGTCACACTAATATGCTTTATTTTTCAGGAAATATTAAATTGTAGGAGATAGAAGAATGTTTTGGGATTGCCACAACCGACTAGTTTTTAAAAGTTTTTTTTTATAATTTGAATACTTCAACTATTTTAAAAACTTAAAAACAAATTTCATGTAAGCTTGCTTAAGTATTACAAAATACATAAAAAAATATGAATAGATGAACACATCTTACGCGTACATAAATATAGCTCTATCTATTTTCCGGTTATGCATTTTTGTTAAATTGCCAACATCATCCCTTTACGCGGATTCATTTATTTTCAAGTTACCATAAAATGAAATCAACAATTAAAAGAAAATTTCAAATTGTTTTAATTTATCACGATACATAACATATTCCTATTGCGTGCTGATTTATAAAACTTAAATAAACATTTAGCTTTACATAGCAGATAATTAAATAATTGAAATCATACATCAAAACACTTTATTTTTATTAATTTCGTCTTCTATAATGCAAAGGACTTGCGTGCTAGAATCAATTGCGAGGAAATAAAAAAAAATATTTAGGCTACGATTTCTTTTTATCGATCAATTTCTCAATTAATGTTCTATTTAAATGTTTCTATTTTAATTAAACAGTGTTTGTTCCATGCAAATGTTTCTATTTTAGTAAAGATTGTATTTTTAGAATAAACCGATTTGAAGCACATTAAGTATTTTGAAAAATTTATTTTATTGTATCAATGAAAAAAAAATAATCAATGTAAATATTTCTCTCGCAAATTAAAAGAGCGTATAATTTAAAGAAAATATTTCTTAAACAGCTTCAATTCTTTTCGTAATCGGTAAACTGAAATGAAAAAATAAAAAATTTGCAAATCACCTACTGTATAATTTATTTTTATACAGCAGTATTAATTATATATAAACATTAAAACATACATATAATTAATTAAAAGATGCTAAAACATATAAAGATATTATGTTATATAACCCTGAGATCTTTGAAACGCATACACGTTTATTTTCAAAGAGGAAAGGTGACTGACCGGAATAGAAGAAAACATACGTAAAACAAAACAAAATACTACGCATGCGCAAGCGAAGTTGCGTCCACTGCTGTAGAAGAGGGGTGAAAATATAGTCTTATTTTGAGGAGTTCTTGAAATACCCAGAATTTAAAACCAAATCGCGGGAATATTATAAGAAAGGACATTGTTACAAACAGTATCATTCCTCAATGGGTAAAATCTCAATGGATTCACGATTATAAAATAGTAATGCTTAAGTGATAAAATGATTATTTTAACTTTTTCAAAGTTTATCTTAATATTTTCTTTTTGATGCATTCTGAGTAAAGCTGTACTTAGTTTGTTAAATTTAATATCAGACAAGTGCTGTTTTAGCCTTTCTTTAAATTTTCGAGATGTCATACCAAT
The DNA here is from genome assembly GCA_963932465.1 of Maratus speciosus. NCBI lineage: Eukaryota > Metazoa > Arthropoda > Arachnida > Araneae > Salticidae > Maratus > Maratus speciosus. The sequence goes on along the minus strand of OZ010789.1, from coordinate 30,471,211 downwards.
ATAGAATAAAATTTTTGGTGTTCTGTGCTGAATGGGATTATGTAATATCCTGCTTTTTCACATTTTAGAATTGGATCAATTTTACTGTGAATCAAATCTTTCTATCTTGCTGGAGTTTTAGCAATTAAATAAATATTATACATTAGTAATACATATCTGAATCTGTCATAAAGCTGTGGGATATATTCGAACGTGCAATAAATAAACTAGCTCATACTTAATTCATTCTTTTGTCTTGCTTGTTTTGCCTGATCGACTAATCTATTAATGCATTGAGCGGGAAAAGTATTCTCAATAGTTTTCTACTGAGTACTAAACTAATATCTTTTTCTAGGTATTTATCTGTACAAACTTCGAAGGAACGTTTAACATAAAACTTGTAGGCAGCAATTTTGTATGAAAATGGTGTGTTACAATCAAAAGAAATAGTGCTGTTATATCTGCATTGTTTTCTATAAACAGTAAGACCTAATTTATTTACATAACTGTTTTTTATTAAAAATATCAAGAAAGGGTAAAATACCCTCTTTCTCAATCTCTAACGTAAACTTTATCTTTGAATCCAACTCATTACGTTGTAATAAAATAAATATCTAAAGACTACAAATCATGATCCCAAATTATGAAAATGTCATCTACATATCTACTCTATCCCGATTGTTTGATTTCAAAATTTTCCATAATCTCTGTTTCTAAACGTCTAAGTTTTAATTCGGGTAAGTATCCTGAAATGGGGGATCCCATAGGAACACTCTTTTGTTTTCTGTAATATTTGTTCTCGGTCCGGAAACCAGGATCGTCTTGAATTACTACAATTTTAGCAGAGTATGGAAGAAATTTAATTTGAGTGCTGTAGGTAACCATGGCAGGATCGTGACTAAGAAAAATGTAAAAGTGTAAAGACAAGTAAAGATACATATAAGTTTCAAATAAAACTAACGTTTATTTTTAACGAAAAACATGACTTATATAATTATCAGACATAACATAATAAAAAGTAAATTAAATTATGATGAAAGAAATTTAATGACAGATGGCAGTAAACAGTATGCATATTATATATTTCCCAGCTGTCAACATTCACTTAAAGTAATAGAGTAAAAAAGAGACACTCACAGTTTGGCTGAGCATGATGCATGACCTCTGATACACGGCCCATGATAATATGACGATAATAACACAAATGACGATGTTTTGAAAGAAACGAAAAAAGATGAAGAACCAAGTAGGCTCAAACCACTGACGATATAATACACCATCTTTATCAGAAACATAACACCATTCTTCTATTTATTTTTTATTAACGAAAAACGTAAAACACATCGTTGCTTATCCAGAAATATGTTGAAGTCGAAAAAATAACTGCTGAATTGAATTGTAGAACATAACTCACACATCGAAGCTTTCTTCAAACAAAAACACCTTCAAAAGTTTTAAAACTATTAAGCTTCCTAAACCAGTAAAGATTCACATTCCACAAGTTCTTTAAAAATTAACAATCAGCCATGAAACAAACTAAGAACCGCATAGCTCTTTAAAACCTACAAGCAAGTCTTCGACTTCCCATCTCCTACAACTTCAAAATACACCAGCATATATCGTGTTGGGCATGTTGGGCATACCCAACACGCCCCCTTACGATCAAAACATTCTTTCCCGATCCGTGGAGTTGAGAGAAACGCATCCTGCCTTACGGCAAAACCAAAAGACGAAATTGCGTATCTTCCGACACGGTCCAAAGTTCAGCGATCGGGGAAAGACGTGACGTCACATCGGTACGGCAAGATCGGAGCGTTTGGAGAAATGAACAGCCGATTTTTGAAGAACGATCGTAACGATAAATGATGAACGATGCGTGAATGGAAGTTTGGAAATAAAACTGTATATGGATGCTTTAGATATACTAAAGAAATAAATGACAATAATAACCAAAAGAAAACTTCGTTATTGTAATTGAATTGTATTAGAATGGAAATAAAGAAAACCAAAGGAATAAAGGTAAGTACCATTTCAGGGTGTATAAGTATCAAGGAAAATAGGCTGTCAATTCTGACAACATTTACTGTTAAAAACGAAAACATTATTTTGTGTAATCTGGTTAACTGCTGATTTTAACTGGTACGAATATCCTGATGAAAATTTGGGTTACTGTCAATAGATATTTCATAGGAGGATAGAATAAATATAGACATAGGATAGAATAGACATAGAAGGATAGAATTTAATATCCATAGAAGGATAAAGACAATGTCTAGGCTGGCAAGAATGCGATTATAGTTAATTGAGATATCTTTTATCCTCTTGACAAAATCAGCAGTTGAGTCAATAACAGAATCTGATGGTGGGAAAATAGTTTTTAAATATGAAGCAAAGACCTTCTTGAATAAAGCAGGTAAAGACAGAATGTTTAGTTACAATGGGGCGGAGGACGGTGTTTTCTTTATGATCTTTAAGGCGACCAGTTAATCTTGGAGTAACGGCAGTTTGATTACAAGATAAGATATGCATTACTGAAGTATAATATTAATTTGATTGCTAACATTACAGCAAAATTGAAAGATTTGATTCACAGTAAAATTGATATAATTCCAAATTGTAAAAAAGCAGGAGTTTACATAACCCTCAGCAAAGAAAAAACAGTTGGCCATCAGCTGGAAAAAAAGATGGCAGCCAGCACTGCCATCAGCGGTAAAGTACAATTGTGCCATTCCTCAGACCAGTAAAAAAGTGTGCGTGGGGAATGCATCTGGCCCATCAGTGATGGCCAACAGCAGGCCAGCATTGGTATGCCATCACATTACTTCAATCCGGCACTTTTCCTGCAGTGCTAGCATCTATCCAACTGCTATTCCTTTGTTGGCCCAAAACTTTCCCTTACAAAAATTCCTTATAGAATTCTAAAGTATTATGGCCCTTTTTTCTATAAGCTAGTTTCACCAAGAGCTATAGAAATATCTGTAGAAGTGTCTATAATAGAATTGTATACAGAAATATTTGAACTTGCAGCGGTTTCCATGTGGCCACCCTCCCAAGTACTAACCGCTCTCGGTGCTGTTTGGTTTTCGTGATCGGACATGAACAAGTACTTTCAGCGTATTCTAAGACCGCTTGTTGTTTCAAGCTCTCATTACACTATTTCAAGTTTGTTTCGTTTGTCATTTACGTTCCCAATCATTAAACTGGTATAGAAATTATTGTATTGAATAGAATTCCTATATATTTTATACGCTTTTTATTATCATTATTTATTCTCAACTGTGTAAATTATGAAAACCGAAATCCTTTGTAACTTAGTAAAACCAGGTTTAAGGAGAAAAAAAATGCGTTGAAATAAAGAATTTATTTATTTATTCATTTACTTATTTATTTTGTTGGTGGCAGTGGTGTTATATTATGTACAGTTTAAAAAAATTAGCTTCACAGTTTAAATTGTGTTAAGATATTCATTTCAGATTTGTGTTCAAATACTCAATGTCTTCGATATTTACAACGCCACCTAGTGTAAGGGTTCCCAGCAATAATACTGCAAAAGTTCGTGCACTTCTATATAGTGGTGGGCCAGAGCATAAGATAAAACGGAAGCCCACCAGAATTTTATATGATGATTTCCAACAGCAAAGCTGACTGAAGCTGTCCAGCAGTGGTCATGCAGTAGTAGATCTTTAGCCATCACTTCTCCATCATTACCACCACCTATCTTGCTGCTGGCCAGCAATTTCCTCTTTGCTGGGTCAGCACAGAACATCAAAAAAAAATATTCTATATTGGTAAGACATGTCAAAAATTTAAAGAACGGCTAAAAGAGCACTTATCTGATACCAAGTTTAACAAACCAAGTTCAGCTTAATGCAGATCATCAAAAAGAAAATATTAAGATAAAATCCGAAAAAGCTAAAATAATCATTTTAAAATTAACCATTACTCTTTAATAATCCATGAATCTATTGAGATTTTACTTAGGAGTGATACTGTTTGTAACAATGTCCTTTCTTATAATATTTCCGCGATTTGGTTTAAAATTCTGATTATTTCAAGAGTTCCTGAAAATATGACTTGATCTTTTCACCCCTCTTCTAGAGCGGTGGGCTGAACTTCCCTTGCGCATGCGTAGTATATTGTTTTGTTTTACGCATGGTTTCTTTTATACTCAGCCTTCTAAAAATGAACGCGTGTGTGTTCGATAGATCTGAGGGTTATATTAACTAATATCTTTATATGTTTTAAGCACATTTTAAGTAATTATATGCATGTTTTAAAGCTTATATTAATAACAAGGTGAAAATTCCTTCACGACATTACTTTTAGTACAGTTTTTTTGTTTCTATTGAGTATTAATTTTAAAAGAAAAAAATAGAAAATGAAAACTGTTCAATTATAATGTCTACTGTATAAGTAATATTTTTGCTTTCTGGTATCTTTACAAGAATAATTTATTGGGTTCTTTGTATCAGGCGATCCTCTCGTACATTTGTCACACGTGGCCTCCCAGACCGACATTTTGCTTTATATTCAGAACCACTCGATAAAACTCGATAAATAGATTTTTTTGACCTATTAATAATAGCAGAAATTTCAGAAACGCTCTTCCCTTCACCTTTCAACTGCCAAATCCTTGAAACCTCATTCACTTGAATTTCTTTAGCTCTCGGCATGTCGACTATGAAGCGCAATCGTTTGCAGAACTTAAGTACCCCAAATTTGTGACATCATCGATTCTAAATTTGCATATGCCAGCGAATATTCAAAGAAATTTAGAATAGTGTCTAAACTTTTGCGACAAGCACATTTGAATTTTTATGAAAAAAATTAGTATTATAGCAAATAAAACGACTGTCTTTTGTACATAGCATTTTAAATCAGTTTTTGAATATATTTACAGGTTTTTGTAATTCTGACGTCATAATTCTACATTTTAAAGCTGAATGACGTCATTGTCTAAACTTTTGCGTCATAGTGTAAAATGTTTTAAAAAGGACATTCTCACATTCTCATATTATATTATAGTATTAAAATATTTATTTGCTTAAAAGACGTTACAAAAACACATTAAAAGTAAATTAAAAATCTATATTTACATGTTTCAACTCATATTCTGAGTCGTCATCAGAATGTATAACTGAAAAATGGAAAAAAATCATCGGATACACTGTTAAAATTTTTCCTGTGAAATTACAGAGAATCTACGGGTAATCCATTATCTTAAGTCTTATGTAAAATTACAGAGATTAGAAAAACAGAGATTCTGTTAAATAACAGAGAAGTTATTTGGTAAATTTACACAAGACTCTGTAAATTAACATCGTTAAAAATACACAAGACTCTGTAAATTAACATCGTTAAAAATACGCAAGACTCTGTAAATTAATTTTTTTTTTTAATTAAAATAATTTAACTTAGTTTTTGGAATCAGCGAATTTTAGAACTTCGAAGTATCAGAGTTATTCAAGCAAATTTGAACTGCTGTGTCATTTAATCTTGTTACACAACTTGCTTCTGACCGGCCTGGGGTTTGAACCCGAGACCTCTGGGCAGGAGAAAAACGGATTACGGACTGCGCCATAGGAGCTGTTACTGCAGTGTATAAAGGATGTCCTTTGTAATAAAGCGGGGAAAAATCTATTGTCCTATTCAAAGATTTCGCTTCAAATATATTCGTTAGAAAATTTCTTAAACGGTTTATTTTAATTTAGTTTGGACCGAAACATAATACCTATTATTTTTTTTAATCAAATTTAATTATTTAATTCTTTATTTACGGAATTATTTATAAAGAAATTGCTTCTTCTCAATAATTATCTTCTTTAATATCTGAAGATATACTGGAATTTTTAAATAATAATAATGTGAAATTTAGGTGTATTTCTTCATTAAAATTGGTTAAATATATTGGTAATTATAACATTTTTTGTAAAATATTTACAAAAAATAATCAGATTAATTAACCAAAATTTCTTTTAAGTTTATATCACGATTCTTATAAAAGCAATGTATTTAAATGTATTATGATTCTTTAATATCTGAAGATATACTGGAATTTTTAAATAATAATAATGTGAAATTTAGGTGTATTTCTTCATTAAAACTGGTTAAATATATTGGTAATTATAACATTTTTTGTAAAATATTTACAAAAATAATCCGATTAATTAACCAAAATTTCTTTTAAGTTTATATCACGATTCTTATAAAAGCAATGTATTTAAATGTATTATGATTCTAACTAACTAAATGAATGAAAAAATAAATAAAAAAATTGAAACTAAATTTCTTTCTTTAATAATTCTAATTAAATTGGAAAAGAATTTTAAACGTGTGTTTTTCAATTACAAGTTTTAACAAAGCTGAAAATTTTTTTAAATAAAAACACGGAAATCCCTACAGGGAATTAGATACAAGATAAGGGAAATGTCTGTAAATCGATGACCGAGAAACTCAATCGAACTCATTTAACCGAGAACTAGAGTAAATTTACAGAGAGTCTTGACCGAGAAACTCAATCGAATGCATTTAACCGAGAACTGGCGTAAATTTACTGAGAGTCTTGACCGAGAAACTCGATCGAATGCATTTAACCAAGAATTAGTGTAAATTTACAGAGAGTCTCGATTTTTTTTTCTGTGATTTTACAGAAATTTTTAACAGTGTATAAACAAGTAATCATATAATGCGCCCTATGTTTTCGCGATTGCTCGTGTTCCCTCTATGTCGCGACGCCGCAAGTTATCCAACCATTCAACCCATAAATTCGGGATACGAAAAGATAATGTATCGTTACAAACTCCTGAACCTCTTAAATAAATTTCAATGGACTCTGTTATGAATCCTTCTATATATAAAAAAAAGTAACGCTTTGGAAATGGACCAATGAAAATCTGCGTAGATAGCGCGGAGCGCATCTGATTGGTCAAAGTTTTCTGACGCTATAAGGGAAGTTACAATGGAGGGGACCCCACTCTGTCGTCAAACGTCGCCAACTCGGCTATATATCGCCAAATTTGGCGACCAAAATTATTCGCCAAAAACACGCCAACTTGGCGCTATTTCCAGTATTTCACCAAATTTCTATAGACTCCCATTGAAATCCAATACGGTTTACTTGCTTGCAGAAAATCAACAAATTAACGTATTTCAGTGCAATAAAAACTAATATTAGCTTCTGAATAGAGCTTAATTGAACTATTTACGTTATTTTAAAACACAAACACTAACTATTTACAATATTCGTAACACTATATATATATAATTTTATATTTAATATTTAATAATTCTTATAATTATGAAACTCTAAGCTCAAATGATTATGTTTTTGGAGATGAGGAAATAAAAGTGTCAGGAGATGGGAAGGAGCGCGTGTTTACCAAGTGGTATCTAAAAATTAAATGCATAGAAAATAAGGGATCGCGAAGTGATCCAGAATGGATGAAAATATTACATCTGGTGTTGGCTAGAAAATAGGGATTTCTTTGCGATACCGAATGAAATCGCGAAGTGATTACGCGGGGGTTTGGTGAGCGTAGCGATCAGGTGGGCGGAGCCCTCCTAGTAATTGTAAATAAAAATTATAACTGTAGATATACATTTTTAATTTACTTTTAATGTGTTTTTATAACGTCTTTTAAGCAAATAAATATTTTAATATTATGATATGATTAGTAGTGGACGTAATTTTGACTTACTACTCGCACTTATTTATATTCTCACATTAATTTGAAAATTATGTTACTGCATAAAACGTACGGTTTTACTAAGTTTGTTTTTTTAACAACGGTTTTAATTTTTTAACGATAGCGTAGATAAATCCACGATTTCTTTTTTGTGTGTAGATTTCAGATTTTTTTAGAGTTTTCGTTTATCTCAAACTAGTTCAAAAATTTTATGAATGTTTGAATTTTTTGAAAATGGGAAAAATGTGTCTTCGACCACGTTCTAATTAAAAATAATTTTAGGAGTTTTAATATTTCTTTTTTGAGAAATATATTTAAACTTATTTAAACTTATTTACTATAAATGCTTCAATGTATAAAGTATGGAAAAAATTAACAAACTAACAAAACAAAATCTTGCTAATATATATATATATATATATATATATATATATATATATATACATATAAATTAAAATTTGTGCATTGACACTACTGCCAATCAGCTATTTATCTCATTCATAAAAAAGTTTCATAACGTTTAATAAATGTAAAATTTAATAAATTAAATTTTTCACAACTCTTTGTGGTATTGTTTTACATTTAATATATTCTAATTATATTCTAGTAATATTTTACTTGGCGTAATTTTATTGTACCTAATTAGTTCTTCTGTAAAACATGCAAAAATCAAACAATGTGTCATTTAATATTTCTGCAAGAATGCATGCTGTATTATTAGTGAATAATTTTTATTAATCACGATATTTGATTAGTTGGATTTGTTAAATAAATTATACATATATAAAATAAATCATTGTTAAAAGAAAATTCTCTCCTTATTTAATATGACTTTGAAAATTTCCACTTTTCATTTACATTTTAATAAATCATATAGAAAAATAGTAATTAAAGTAAAAATCTGAAATATTAAAAATGTTTATTTGTTTAAATTATCTGTGACATTAAATTTAAGTTTCAGTACATTTTCTAATTTTCCTTAAAACCTGGCTTAATATGTAAATTCCCATATGTATATATTAATATAGATAGTATGATTTTATTATTGAAAGTCTAAAAATCAGATGAATATTGTTAACATTTATTGAAAAGATCCATATTTAAATTAAATTAAATCTCCGTGTTATAACTAAACAGGCCTCGCTTGCAGCATACGTCAAATTAAAAATATTCAAATTATGTCTGGATAATATAATTTGCTTAACATTTGTTATACATATATTAAATAATGTAATCTAATTTCATCATGTACAAATATCATTTATACATGATCAAAAAATGTTTTAATAATGTAATGATTCCATTCTAAAATATCTACACTAAACTTAAATAACTGTGTGCTTTTAAAATAACATTTATAAAATTCTAAACATAACTTTTTTAGCGTTTTTCAAAAAGATGTATTAATTATATTTTGTCGTTGCTGACAGTTCAATGAATAGATTTTATTTTAATATGAGAAGGAAAAAATAAATATACGTAAGTTGAATATTTGAGTAAAATAATCCTAGCTGATTTTAGTCATTAGTTGCAGACACTGTTTTACACTTTGGAAACAGGCACAATATCTGTGTTATTTAAATGGTTGTTAAATAATGATTTTTTTTTCAAAAGCTCAGTTGGAGAAAGCCTTTGAAATAGTTTTCTGTTTATTTATTTATTTATTTATTTATTTATTTATTTATAGCTGGCAATGCCGAATCCTGGTTTAGCACACTCTAGATTGCTTCAAATAGTTAGTCATGCTCTTTAATAGTGTGCTTCTAATAGTTGAATATGATCTTTAATGGAACTCTTTTAATAGTTAGGCATGCTGTTTAATAGAATGCTCCTAATAGCTAGTCAGCCATGCTCTTTAATTGAATGCTACTGGTAGTTGGACATGTTGTTTAATAGAACTCTCCTAATATGTAGGTAAACTCTTTAACAGGATGATCCTAAAATTTAGACACACTCTTTAATATATGCTCCTAGTAGTCATGCTCTTTAATAGAATGTTCCTAATATTTGAAGATACTCTTTAATAGAATTATCCTAATGTTTAAGCATGCTCTTTATACAATGTTCCTAACAGTTGGACATGCTCTTTAACAAAACTTTCCTAACAGCAAAACACATTCTTTAATAAAATGATCCTAATAGTCATGCTCTTTAATAGAATGCTAATAATAATTGGACATGCTATTTAATAGAATGGCCCTAATAGTTAGGCACACTCTTTAATTAAATGCTCCTAATAGTTATGCTCTTTAATAGAATGCTCCTAATAGTTAGCAATCATTTAATAGAATGTTCTGAATAGTTAGTCCATTTCTTTAACAGAATGCTCCTAATAGTTCGACATTCTCTTTAGCAGAACTCTCATAAGAGTTAGGTTCACACTTTAATAGAATGATCGCTGTAGTCATGCTCTTTAATAGAATGCTACTAATAATTTGACATGCTCTTTAATAGAACTGTCCTAATAGTAAGGCACACTTTTGAGAAGAATGCTCCTAATATTTAGTCATGCTTTTTTAACCCTTTGCACTCGAGAACTGACTCTCACTTACCAATAGTGTTACCAGGTGTCCCGCGTAATTCGTAGCTCCAATTGATCTGGACACCAGTATGTAAAAGGAATTTTGTTCCCATTATCTAATTGCAGAATTATCTGCGATTAAAGATGGCGAAATAAACTGTAAAAAACATGTGGTACCCAGAACATTTGGAACCCATATTTACGCGGAACACTTCGCAAAACTAGTGGTGATAGTGAGAGTCACCTCCCAAGTGTAAAGGGTTAATAAAAGGCATCTAATAGTTGGACATGCTCTTTAATAGAACTCTTCTAATTGTTAGGCATGCATTTTGCTGTATGCTCTTTGCTTTTGTGTCATATATTTCTATATCTGTCTTACGTTTTAATTTCTTATATGCAGACTTTTGTTTATTGTATATATTTTTTAAATGTATGATTGAAAACTTCGGAGTTTTCAATCCGGAGTTTATGCTGAATTTAAAAAAAACAATATGGGATTGATCACTGTACGTAACATACATTGAAGGATGTTGTTGTTATACAGCTGACGCCTTAAATAGAGTTTCTCAATTATTAGCTAATATGTAGGTTTATGATTTAAATTGTCTAAAACGAACAAAATAAACCTTTGATCAGATAAACCCTATAGATGCTCCATGTGTCTTGATTAAAAAAAAAAAAAAACGTTTATATTAGAACATTTTAAAAAGGGATATAGAAATAGCAGACACAATTCTTGATCCTCCTTCGTTTAATTCGTCGGCATTTTTGTGTTAAGTGTTGTGTGAGTTTGTGTGTGTAATCTTTTTTTATTCTGTAGTTTTTGACATATAGTTTCCAAGTTTCTTAGTGGCCATTTTTAGATGATTTATAATATGGCGTCCAAGATGGCTGCCATTTACTGAATCCTTTAATATTTGTGGTGTATTAGTGACCAGTATGTCAAATTCGGTGTTTTGTGGTAGAGAAATACAAATCTACACTCAAAATAAGCGTAAATTAAGTTATTTATTATTCATTTATAAATTTATTAACAAAATTACTAATATTGCTTGTTTTTTTCTTTTGTTGCATATGTGTAAGCTATATGTTCCCTGGAAGATATTTACTCATACTAGTGACTGTATTGAAATCTGTGAATACACAAAGAATTGTTTTGTGTTCTTGAAAGTTGGAAAATTATGTCAAAAACCTGGAATAGGCAATCTGGAAGGGTTGGAAGAATAAGCTGCAAACCGAGTAAAATTTAGTGAGCTCCACTCTGTGAACGAATAAGTATACTCTTACCGAATGTGTACCTTTGGTCCCGATATCATAATAACTGCTACAAAGAAATCGTACATGTTCAAAAACTCCAAGGAGTACAAAAACGATTTCACGAATCTTAACCCATACAAACACAAAAAAGCCGTCCTTCAACCTTGTCCCCGGTGATGTGTGGTGATAGTTAAAGCGCAAAATCTTTAGCAATAACTTTCACTACTGTTTCGTTAGACAATAACAGTGATGTTATCAAGAAATACAAAGTTAGGAATTTATATGGTTCTTTTCCTCTTACTCATACTGTGGTGACACAATAAAAGTTTTATCTAAAAAAACAAGTGTATCCGTCATGTCACAACCAAATAAAGTTAGGCAAAAATCTGCACTCAAAGAAGGATATCATGCCCATATAGGCTTCCTCAAATTCTATTCTGCTTCAGAAACAATAGGATCGAAAGAAGAAAAAGAAAACAAATATGCTGCAGTGTCACAATTAATAAAACTGCCACCAACAGACAATAATGCACTTTACGCAGTAATGTGCATTACTGAAGAAATTGCAACCTTTGTTCAGATACAAGCAGCTACATTCATAATGACGATGGGTATGGACTTGTATGAACGTGCTCTGAAAATTCAATTATCTACCGGCAATCAAAAGTGGCTGCTCCCGAATGAGAGAACATTAAGTTTTTTTGCATATCTCCATGCACTAGAAAAGTACATTGAAGATAGTGGCCTTGCTAGCCACAGCCACATTCTAAAGAGTTTATTTCACTGCAAGAAAAATGTAATCCACTCCGTGAGAAATTGCACAATTCGGAAATTGAAGATACAACTTTGTTTGAAAAAATCAAAACAGTACTTTAAAAAGTTTGTCTTCCTCATATTACACAATGCAGTGGTGATATGGGAAAGTTTCTTCTACAGTATATGAACCAATTTGAACCTTTGTTGCGCTTTATCCGTGGATTGGGCACTGCATCTCGCATCATTAGAGGAACAAATAAAGTATTATTTTGCTCATGACTTATTTCATTATGTAAGATATATTCCAGTATACATAGCACAGATGAAAAACTTCAAAACAACATATCCAGAAGTGTGGAATGTTTTTTTGAATCTGGTAGTTGTACAGTATTCAAATCCGATGTGCCATTTACGAAACTATTTGCAAACCAGAACTTGGAACAGAAAATCAAAGACCTGAAGAACATTGATGGAGCTATTGGTTTAACCGAGTATGAAAAAGCTCTCGAAAGATATTGCTTGTGTGCACCATAAATATTACGTATTGTTTCAAGTTTCTTTGAAAAGTGCAGAGATAATATCTATGAATATTGCATCCTCTTTGAAGATACCAGAATCTGGGATGAATGACAATCTCAATCGTGACCAAAAAGGCCAATTGGTGTTAGAAGAATTTGTAAGAGATAGACTACGGAATGAATCCGCAAAATTGTCAGTTAGGAATCCAATGAAAAAAATGAAATAATAAACAACTGTTTGCTCGCTTCCTTATTGTTATTGTGTCTAGAACTCAAATGTCTACAAACCTAAAAGATGCAACTGGAAACTGAAAATTTTCTCTACTACCAAGATCAGTATTTTCTTCTGATGGATATCTACATATTCCATCTTACAACAATTTATTTATTGTATAAATAGAACAATATAATTGTTCTCCTATACTTGAATCACTACAATCCTCGAAGGCTTCTGGGATAGAAAAAGTTTGTATTATGTATGTAATGCAAATCGTACAATCAGTAAAAAAAAACACCTGCCATGGAAACTCGTGAACACATCTGCAAATGCTTTCACCGAGATCATTATGAAAACGAAAAAGAGATACACTGAGGGGGGAATAATATTTGACCCATAACGTGTTAAAAAAACCCTCGAACAACAATGCTCCACTTATTGTTGATGATTGGGAAATGAATGGCGAATGAGTCATTTCTCCAGTCAAATGCTTGGAGCCAACTGACTCCAAAGGAGTTATTGAGCTTGTGAAACGTGGGTGTAAGAGAACGTATACAGTTGGGAAATGTTCGTGCCTAAAGAATTCTCTGATTTGTACTGCCCTTTGCAAATGCAGTGACTGTACAAATACAAAGGGCGATAAATCAAAGGACCCCAATAATAGTAGTGATTCAGAAGAGAATATGTAACACCCCAGTATCGAATATTACGTATAAATGCTGTTTTTAATAATTGTGTTAAATATCTTCAGTTATTTACGTTTTCATTAAATATTTTGTATAACTGGTTAATAAAAGACTAATATATTTCATAATATACATATGAAAATAATACATTAATATATATAATAATGTAATGGGAAATATAATAACGTATTTCATATTTCCCGTGCTTAATTGCATCACTTGAAAAACTCAATTTTACTCCTATTTTGATTGCAGATTTGTATTTCGTCACACCCAAAACATATAATTTGATATACGTGTAAATAATATGCCACACATATTAAAGAATTCAACAAATGGCAGCCATCTTGGACGTCATGCTGAAATTCACCTCAGAAATGTGTAAGAAAAAAATAGCACCTAACGTATTTGAAATAACCATGTACCTACAGAATGAAAGAAAAATATCAAAGTTAACACGTTAATTCAACTGGAGCCACATTTTATTACATTTCAATCCCTACTAATAGGCAAGGAATGAAAAATGAAAAATGCATTAATTAATTTGATTTTGAAAACAGCAAATTCATGTATAAAACAGCTAAAAATTGACGTACGTTACTCTCTGAAACTACTGAAGACAGTAAATATACTTTTATAGTTTTGACAGCAGCTAAAGTATAAACTGAACTTTTGGCAAGAAATAAGATTAAAAAATACAATAATTACAAACAAACAAATTCTAAGCTTTTAAATGAAAAATATGAATATCAAATTCTCAATATATCTTTACTTAATAGGTGCTAAAAATACAAATGTTAAAAACATTTTAAAAACAATGCAGATGTTGAGAACATTGAGTCACATGATGTTTAAAATCCGAGCGCTTTCGACTGAACCATCAGTCGTCATCAGGGAAAAGAGCACTGCCGAATGAAAGACAAACAGCTGGTTAAATATCAAAGGGCGAAAACCAAACAAACCGCAAAATAGGAGGGTGGGAAGGATGGAATAACAGAGAGGAGCAGCCAATCAGAAAAAGAGAGAGAAGTGGGAGAGGGGTGGGACAGGGAGGAGGGAAAATGGTTAATCAAAACAAAATTCCCCTGTAACCCCTAGAATTTTAAACCAGATTCTTGGTATGTTATAGGATAGAACATCATTACAGGTACTCTTGCCTTTTGCTAAAATTTCCAACGACTCTCTAATTATACAAATATTATAAAATGAAGCGTGTGCGATGATTTTAACTTCTTTGAATAAGATATCAATGTCTTTAACTTGACTTAGCCGGGATAGAGCTGTGGATGGTCTACCCTTTTTTAAATCTGTCATATGCTCCTTAATCCGTTCCAATAATTTCCGAGTGGTCATTCCTATATAAGTATACTTTTTTGAACTACCTCCAATCCTAAAAGGGACAATATAAACTCCGGATTTATCAAAATTGTCTATAGGATCAACTTTCTGTATACCAGTTGCTCTAATTTTGTCGGTGGTTTAGCGATAAGTGTAACATTATATTTCTTTAATGCATACTTAATTCTTTCAAAAAGATGTGGAATATATTTCATACTGCAAAATTTAGGTTTTTCTTTATTTTTGCTAACGCTTGTAGATATTTTGTTACTATTATATTTATAAATTAATTTGTTGATAAATTTATTCGAAAATCCATTTTCACAAGCTATCTCTTTAATTTTATTTAATTCATTATTTAGGTAAACTTCCGAACAAACTTGAAAAGCCCTTTTAACATAAAAACGATATGCAGCAGTTTTGTAGTTGAATGGAACATTACTGTCATAGGATATTGTATTGTTTGACCTGAAAGGTTTTCTATAGACTTTCATATCGATGCTTTTTGTTGAAATGTTTTTAACCAGTTCTACATCTAAAAAAGGTAACGAACCATTTCCTTCTATTTCACAAGTGAACTTTATCTTGTTACCTATACTGTTAGCATGATTCAAAAACTCAGTTAATGTAGAGTTTCCGTGATTCCAAATTATCAGAATGTCATCGACATACCTAATCCATAATGCGGGTTTAAGGGTGGAAGAAGAAATTATATGATTTTCCAGAGGTCGTAATTTAAGTTCGGCCAATAATCCAGAGATTGGTGAGCCCATTGGGGCCCCTTCTGTTTGCTTGTAATACTTTCCATTAAAAAGGAAGACATTATTGTTTGTAATTAAATAAAGCTTGAAATAAGTGTATTTTTAATATCGTCGTTATATAATGGGTTATTTGAAATGAAATCTTCAATAACAATTTTAACTTCTTGAACATTAATGGAGGGATATAAAGATTTTATATCAAAACTTACTAGTATGCTGTTATCTTCTAATTTATAATCTTTTAGTATCTTAACTAGATCTGCAGTAGAGTTGATAACGTGTTCAGATGAGGGCAATATATCTTTAAGTAGAGGCACAAACACTTTTTCAATAGTGTACGTAGGTCCTAAACACTTTGAAACAATTGGACGGAGGGGGAAATCTACTTTATGGTCTTTCAACCTCCCGTGTAACCGGGGGGTGACTGCAGTTTTATTGATGGAGAGCTTTACTTTCATGTCACCTGGCCAAACACCATGTTTAATTAGATCTTGAGTTTTCCGGTTGATAGTAGAATTAGGATCTTTATTTAACTCAGTACAATTCATATCCCTAATGCAGCATTCCGATTTATCTGTATAATCTGTAGTAGACATAATTGCTAATTTATTCGATTTATCTGTTTTTATGATAATAATATCTGACCACTCTTTAAGTTGCTTTAATGCATTCGTAGGATTATCACGTTTTTGGATGGAATTGTTTATATGTTTTTGGACATTATTAAATAACATACTTCTAATTTCCTCTTTACTATTATGATCCATAGCATTGACTATTATTTCACATTCTGTAATAACAGTTTTAGGGTTGAACTGTCTTTCGAACATATGTTTAGGGCCCAGTGATAAGATATTATGCAACCGTTCATTTATATCATAGTTCGTAAGGTTTATATATTGTACCGGTTGTTTTCGAGGTAAATGATCTGCAAATTCTTTAAGACTGTTGATTTTTCTATACATAACTGCTTTTTTTCTGACTCTCTGAGTGATACGGTAGATTTCTATCTTTCGAAGAAATTCATCAAAGTCTGTGTGACTTAAAGATTGAACTAATGCATTGTACAGGGAAAAAACTTTATCCGAAAGAAAATCAATAACCTTGAATTTATTCCTAATGTATGCTTTAAGGGCGAAGAAATCCAACTTAGTTCCAACATTAGGAATGACATTACGAATGATGTGATTCTTGTTCTTCAAAAATGTGGGAATAACTTTGTTACTTTTACATAACTGTAAAAACCTTATATTAATAATTTCACGATCCAGCCGCAGTCTTTCAATTCTAAATCTCTTCGCCAAAATAGTGCGTTCCATAGTATCCAGTATCGATAAAATTCAAATTAAATAAATATAGAAAAACTATATTTTCAAAGAACGACAGATTCACCTTAATAATATAAATGAAAAATATGAATATCAAATTCACAATATATCTTTACTTAATAGGTGCTAAAAATACAAATGTTAAAAACATTTTAAAAACAATGCAGATGTTGAGAACATTGAGTCACATGATGTTTAAAATCCGAGCGCTTTCGACTGAACCATCAGTCGTCATCAGGGAAAAGAGCACTGTCGAATGAAAGACAAACAGCTGGTTAGAGGAGGGAAAATGGTTAAGCTGTTAGTCTTTCATTCGGCAGTGCTCTTTTCCCTGATGACGACTGATGGTTCAGTCGAAAGCGCTCGGATTTTAAACATCATGTCAGAAGTTAAAATCATCGCACACGCTTCATTTTATAATATTTGTATAATTAGAGAGTCGTTGGAAATTTTAGCAAAAGGCAAGAGTACCTGTAATGATGTTCTATCCTATAACATACCAAGAATCTGGTTAAAATTCTAAGGGTTACAGGGGAATTTGGTT
The DNA here is from genome assembly GCA_963932465.1 of Maratus speciosus. Taxonomy (NCBI): domain Eukaryota; kingdom Metazoa; phylum Arthropoda; class Arachnida; order Araneae; family Salticidae; genus Maratus; species Maratus speciosus. The sequence goes on along the minus strand of OZ010789.1, from coordinate 30,453,621 downwards.
TTGATTAACCATTTTCCCTCCTCCCTGTCCCACCCCTCTCTCTTTTTCTGATTGGCTGCTCCTCTCTGTTATTCCATCCTTCCCACCCTCCTATTTTGCGGTTCGTTTGGTTTTCGCCCTTTGATATTTAACCAGCTGTTTGTCTTTCATTCGGCAGTGCTCTTTTCCCTGATGACGACTGATGGTTCAGTCGAAAGCGCTCGGATTTTAAACATCATGTGACTCAATGTTCTCAACATCTGCATTGTTTTTAAAATGTTTTTAACATTTGTATTTTTAGCACCTATTAAGTAAAGATATATTGTGAATTTGACATTCATATTTTTCATTTATATTATTAAGGTGAATCTGTCGTTCTTTGAAAATATAGTTTTTCTATATTTATTTAATTTGAATTCTAAGCTTTGTTTAATTAACGCAAGGTTTTATTTTTTTCATTTTTATTTCTTTCCAAATCATCAATTGAAATGTTAGCTTCTGCCACAATTATTTAATAAAAAAATATTCAAATCCCTTTGATCTTTCCCGAAAACAAATATATCTATATGAGCACACTCTAAAAAATAAATGTGTAAATTAGTCAAATTTACACATAAATATGTGTAAATTTGTGAAGTTACACACTTGTGATGAATTTAATACATTTTTTTCAAAATTGTACCTTTTTATATGTGTATTTAGCTTATGAAACTAAGTGTGTAATTTGTTATCGCTTGAAAAATACAAATAACTGTGTAAATGTAGAAAAAATACCTGAATTTACACGAATTGGTGTGTTACTGTAATTTATGCATAATTATGTATACTCTAACTGTGTAAATTTCTAAAATCATCCACTTGTCATAAAAATTACACATTTTGTTCAAAAAATTACCTGTTTTTATGTGTATTTAGCTTGTGACATTAAGTCTGTAAGTTGTTATCGGTTGATAAACCCAGACAAGTGTGTAAATGTAGAAAAATACCTGGATTTACATGAATTGGAATGTTACGCGCACAGGGCCGGCCCAAATCGTGTGCGAAGTGTGCCACCGCACGGGGCGCCGAGCCGGTAGGGCTACCAACCAGATGAAAGGGAGCGTACAAGAACACCAATAAAAATTATTTTATATTATTTTTTTTTCTTTTACACTTTCTATAGCTAGGTTGGGGCCGGCTCGATAAAGAATTCTTCGTTGTGTTTAAAAATATATTCAAGAGCGCTGAATTTTTGCATGAAGGCAGTGGCTTCTGTCCTTTGCTATTAACCCCCTCGCTGTGCAACCAGAGATTTTATTGGAGATGCATTTTTTTACTCTTAATTAACCCTCCTTGATTATTCCCACCAGTTATTTTTTATTGTAAATTTTCCCTTATTTAATCGGAGTATTTTCCTGATTAAATTAGATAAAAAATTTTGTTAGAAATTATGCATGATGGGCTTGGCGACCATCTTTCCATATTTTACACAAATTTCTAAGCACACAAGTTCGTAATATCATTGCAATATTAAGAATTTCGAACTTCTAGTTTTAACTACAGACAGATAAATTAAGAAAGTCTTTTATTTAAAAAAAAAAAAAAATTGATTTTTATTGCTTTAACTAATTAATTACCACCCCCCCCCCCTCCGAATAAAAAGAAATATAAAATGAATCCTGAAGCTACTTCAGCTTTATCTTAAGACACAAATTTCTAGGCACACATTTCCATAAATGAAATGCATAAAATGTTTGCTTTAGTAACAATTTCGAACTTCCGATTTTAACCACGAACTTGTGTGCTTAGAAATTTGTGTAAAATATCGAAAGATGGCTGCCAAGCCCATCATGCATAATTTAAAAAAATGTAATTTTCAGAAACACTTTATGAGGTATTTAGTAAAGGAGAAAAGGCTTTCTATCAACGCATACGTAGGTACTCGACTTACATATGGTAAATTTTTAATAGCAATGTTAAATAAGTACCATAATATAAGCTTGGAAATTTGATATCATACCATTTTTTAGCCGCGAATTTCATCTTTTTTTGTTTTTTTTGCTTGGCTTTTTTTCACTTTTCAAAAGTTGTTTTTTAGTATATTTCATTTACAGTGCAAAAGTGTATCTGTTACATGTATTTTTGTTGTTGCGGTTATATAAAAAATTCTAGCCATCCCAATTCCCTAGAAAATTTTTAGTAACCTTACAGATTTTTTTATTTTCAGTGCAAAAGTGTGTCTGTTACAAGAATCTTTGTACTTGCTGCTACATAAAAAGTTCTAGGCATCCAGCTTCCTAGAAAATTCGTAGTAACCTTACAGATTTTTTGATTTACAGTGCAAAAGTATATATGTGACAGGAATTTTTTTTGTTACCGTTACATAAAAAGTTTTAGGAATCCCAGTTTCCTAGAAAATTTTAGTAACTTTGCAGATTTTTTTACAGTGCATCGATGCCGGATATTCTAGGTTATACTGTTGTGTACACTGCTTCGTGATTTCAAAACTTGCTAGCCCCCGTCATGAATATTTCACCAGTGCGCAGACCTCCGAAAATGTTGGTTTAAAATTTTTTCAATAACATGCATTTCAGCTGTGTTTGGGAACTCAAAGACTACATTTTATACACAGCTTGTGATTATTTATTTTTAAAAATTTACACGTATGACATGTACTAGTTTTGCTTTATATCTTTACGTAATATTTTCTAAAAAACAACCTTTTTTGGCGATAGTTTCTAGTGCGATTTCGGTATAATTAATGGAAACACATATTTAATGTTTATTTCCAGTCATTAAATTACTTACAATATTCATATTATACTCTACAAAAATGGAATATTTGGAACTATATTCACATTAAAATGTTTTATTTTTATTTTTAGCAATGTAATAATAATGTTATTTTATTTCTGTAACGGTTATCAAGTTACAAATCAATAATACATGGAAAAACTAACAATGCATCTAACTTAATATTTTAAAGTAATTGTACATAACTTTTTTATATTAAATATGACAAAATAATGCAAATTTTGAAAAATGCAGAATTTTACATTACAATGCATGATTCCATATAAAATAATTTATAATTATAATAAAATTTATTAAATTAATAAGAAGAATTATTATAGACTTTTTGTGGCATCATATAAAAGGTATAAACATTTTCTAATTATTCTTAATTACTCGGTTTAAATATGAATTCTCACACAGCACTATTTTTATATTTGAATGGATTTCATTTTTTAAATGAATCTTGATGAATTGTTTTATTTTAATTATTAATAATATCTCTAAAATTAAAATTATGATGTAATTAAATAAATATCTCCTCATTTAGAATCGAAAATATGAAATAATGTACCATATATATCTTTGAATAATCACTTCAATTATTTCTTTAACATAATGACAGTTTTCCTACGCTTGATAATTATTTAATATAATTAAAATGGGCACAAATATCATTTAAAAATATTGTTTTAAAGACATTTTTTCGCTTATTAGAATGTGTATTTGAAGCTGGTGATTATAATTTTATGCATCTGAAATGCATTTAAAGTTTAAAAATAATTATGTAAAGTATCTTTTAAAATCACTTAATTTTTCTACTTAAATACATTTTCAGTTTTCATTATTATTATCTTTTAAATATTTCTATATCCTTCAATGATTAAATATTAAAGAGAATACATTAAATAGATTAATTAAAATAATTAAGACGATCATTTTGTTCATTAGTATTGAGACAGTATTGAGTAGAATTATTTTTTATGTCTAGAGGGGGCGTAAACACACTTTTAAAGTACTTGCTTTTTCTATTTAAATAAACACCGATACCATAATATATTTAATCCTAATAAGAATTGAGATAATTCAAAAGCTTAGAAATGTTCTAGCATTTTCTCTAAATTTCAGTTAAACAAGTTGGAAATTGTTCGTCAATCGTGGCAAATGAGGTGAGTTCGTACTATAACTAGTTTTAGAAATATTTTTTGCACCGCATATTGTACTGAATGTATATTTTAGTGCACTTCATAAGTGCATATCAATTTCATTCTGTTCGAAAGGCTGTAAGATCATTAAAATGCACTTGAAATAATTTTTTCTCATTGGCCGCCTTGTAACGGAAAACTTTTGACTGTCCCTGTAATTAAACTATGCATCCGATTATCATACAGTTTGAAATGACTCGACAAAATTTTGCAACAATTATATATTTAAAATTTCAGACCATTCGGTTGGGTAGTTTTTGCTCTGTTATATGCGGACAGACGGACAGAAAGACGACTATAGGTGCAACGTATTTATATAATTACGAACGAACCTAAAAATAATAATTTAAGTAATGTAATTTCCTTTTTAAATTTGTCCGGTTTTAATTTTTTATATTTTTTTCAACCTGGCTTCCGCTAGATTCTCTTATACACGGGACGTGGCTGGGGACCTACGAACCTGGCTTCCGCAAAAGAGTCAGAATAAGAGAAGCAAAACTTAAAGGACCGCGGACAGAAAGAGGGCGTTTGCCGCGGCGCATTATTGAAATCAAACTTCAAAATTTCCAAATTTAGACATCCAATATTGCATAATATGAAACCGAAGTCTTAATTCATTTTTTTTTAAATGTAGTTATCTCCATTTTGTATAGTATTAGAATTATTAAAGAATATCCTACAATACAGTTTGTTCAATTACAAGGTGTTCATATTTGATAGATATATCCCAGATATAAATTTTAATAGTATCAAATGTAAGCGTCGTAGAGTTTTGGTTCAAAGTTACAAATAAAGAGTAACCAAATAATTTTAAATAGGCGCATGCGCGATACTGCTTTGTTATTAACTAGCTTGCAGTACCACATACGCAAAATGGCGACTCGTGAGCGTAAAGCGTTATTGCAGGGCCGAAGATTTAAAAGCCTTTGGAACTATGCGATTTTTTCCTTTGGGGCTTTATAGAAGATTGTCTCTACGTCCTACCTAATGATTTTCCAGAGTTAAGACACAGAATTGAGAGGCTGTTGCGTCAATTTCTCCGGACTTGTTAACCAAAGTGAGGGAAGAATCGGATTTTGTATTGGATGTGTGCCGTATAAATAAAGGAGCACCTATTCAACATTTGTAAGAAAAACTACATTACATTACCTTTAATTTGATGTATGATTTGTTTTAAGTAGTCTAATTTAAACTGTTATAATATACCGTTAAAACTGGGACATTCTTTTATGGACACCGTGTGTAATTATTTTGTGCAAAGTTACAGCCAAATAATCGAAAACAAGTAATGTAATTAAATGCATATATAAATATTATACAGACATACATACAATAGACCCAACTGGAGTGAAAAACTAGCCAGAGCCATTAATCGGAACCCGGGACCACAGTATACAAGACTTCTGCTCTAACTACTGAGCTACTCTGGCCGATACCTGCGTCTGCAATTTCTCACTAATAAACCATGTTAGGGAATAATATTTATCTATACCTTTTTATTGTATTTTGTATTATTATTACACGGGGGTATTGCAGGGTCGCGCGAGAGTTGGTGCAACGGTGGTGCTTTTCCAACTTTTGCAGACACCCCTCATGTGACATATCATTGGAAAACACTGTAATCACTATTTCATATTATACATCTCCTAAATCCCTCCCCCCCCCTTGCCACCCTAGGGCGGAGCCCTTTATGAAATTTAAATATTTATTGTATTTTTTATTGTATGTAATATTTGTATTTTTTTTTATTATTTTGCATTGTTTGATTATTGGGGAAGTCACCAGCCATCTTCCCGAACATGGTTTATTAGTGAGAAATTGCAGACCCAGGTATCGGCAGGAGTAGCTCAGTGGTTAGAGCAGCAGTCTTATATACTGTGGTCCCGGGTTCGATTCTTGTGTCTGACTAATTTTTCACTCCAGTTGGATTTATTGTATGTATGTCTGTATAATATTTATATATATCTTTAACTGTTGAATGCAGGCGTTACTTATGTGTTTTATTATAAGTAATATATATATATACATATATATTTAAAGTCAATTCCTACTTAGGAAAACAAAGAAAAATTTAATATAATCCCTTAATCCAATATTAGTTTTTGTTGTATTAAAATATCTCAATTTGTTGATTTTTTATAAGCAAATAAAACTTATTGGTTTACAATGGAAGTCTATGGGAATTTGGCGAAATATTAGAGATATCGCTAATTTGGCGTCACTTTTGGCGACTCATTTTGGCCGTCAAATTTGGCGATAAACTTGGCGGTATTTGGCGACAGACCAAGGTCCTACCCTATCGTAACCCCCTTATATGTATGAAGATGCATTAAATGCTGTTCAATAACCAATGGCCGCCATTTTTTCTCCCATATAAAACTAAAATTAATTAATTAAAATTTAATGAATGAATTAATATTTGAAAAAAACTGTATTAACATCAAGTGTCATCCGCTACAAGTTAAAATTGTATTTGAACTTGAGTGGGTGAATAATAAGTATTTTATTAACGATTGAAAATTTGAACAAGATAGCTATAGAGAGAGTGTCAGCTAATAGTAGGAATTAAAAAAAGCAGCAAAACCTGTTAAGGTTGATGTGAAGTATTTTTCTTTCTCTTGAATGCAACTAATGTATGTGAATACTAACAGACAGATTGTAGACTGACAGACAGACTTTACTTTATTTGAAAGTACGTCATTCAAACCTAGGTTGGAATTTCCAAAAAATGTGGCCATGTTTCGATACTAATAGGAGGACTTTTATCACTCTGATTAATCATTGGTATCAAAGTACTAAAGTCCGAAGTGTCCTTTTAATTTTTCAGCTAATAAGCATAATACAAATATGAAAACATCATAAGGAGTTTATTAGGTACCCAGAAAGCAATGTTTAATAATGTGTTTATTTACTGAAGGTTGTAGTCAAAAAATTGAAAGAAAATTGGAATAAAATTTGCCATGTTAGGTCTAAGTCGCGCAAAACAAAACTTGTAAAGGCAGGAAAAGGAGCAGGAGTGCAATTAGTGGTATGTTATCAGTGCTATTTACAACGTTATGTGTTTACATATCAGAAAAAAAAATCATATTTTATGGAAAATCGAATGTCTTACTAGAATGTGAAATTCAAAAACATATTTTATGGAAAATGGAATGTCGTACTGGAATGTGAAATTCAATCAAAGTACAGCTCTGTGAAGCGTTGTGATACTTTGGTGTGAATGCTATAATTTTAAAAAAAAATCCATTTTTACCAAGCAAACAAAATGGCGGGTGGGTTCCATGTTTTTAGGAGAGTGAAAATATTTTTTCTTATGCGATGCAAGCATTCAGACCAAAGTGCTGCACTGCACAGAACTATACTTTTATTCAACTCCACATTCCATAGTTTTTTCTCTCCTAAAACCGGGAAACTAACTTTTCTAGCACTAATTATTCTCTCGCACCCTTTCCTTCGTTTACCAGTCTTCTTTTGCGTGACTTAGATATTACTTAGTTATTTTTCTTCCACATTTACGTCAAATTTCTTAATATTTGTAGCCTTCTGCATTTAACAATATTACACATTGCTTTCTCGGTAACGAATCAACTTCTTAAGACGTTTTCTTAATTTTATTACGCTTTGTAGCTCAAAAATTGAAAAGACACATAGAACTTTAGCAACTTGATTGTAATTCATTAGACATAGTTATAAAAGTCATCCTATGAGTACACAAAATATGGCATCGTTTTTAAAAAAATCGTACCCTATGTTTGATTAACATATTACAAAACAAAATTAAATTGGAATATCACTTCAAACATTCATGTGTATCGGCTAAATTTTAAGTCTGACAGTGGGCCATTTATGAATATGGGCGTGAATTATTTAAAGAAGGATTTTAATTAAGTTACGCATCTTCGATATGAGTATTTAGTTAGTATATTAAGAGATGTTTGTAGAATAGAAGTAAATTGTAATAGTTATATTGTAACTTCTATGTGCTTTTAGAAGATTTATGTTTTTATTTGCTTTGAATTAATACTTAGTTTAATATGTGGTTTGTATAAAACTCTAAAGATAATACATGGACTGTACAAATGAATTACAGGGCAATTCCTCTTGTTGTTAGAAATTGCTGAAGGAGAATTTTCTTCGGTGTTATGCGTTTTCTGAATAAACTAAATTTTAACATACTGAGACGAATATAAACATTTCTATATATTATAGATAGGGCTGAACGAAATGATTTGAGCACATTAATGGCTATGGATGGTAATTTATGAAATATACTTTTGAAACAGTTATGTGTTTTTCTAAATTATTTCAATAGTTAGCTTCTTTCATCTTATTCAACGGGGAAGTTTCGTTAGAATGTTTTGGAAACGTTGGAAAGTGTTTTATACTCAATGCTTGGCGCATGATTTTTCTTTCTTACTCTTATTTGTATTGGGGTAAGACTTTTTGAATAGGTGTCGAACGTGAAACATGCTGGAAGCAATGTGATTTGTAAAAAAATAGAGCATTATGGTTAATAATGCTTTAATGCCATTTATTAAACCAGATGCCTCAAAGAAATACTCTATTCGTATGACTAGACGGAAATTTAAGTATAGAAAAAAGAAGCGTCCAGCTGATATTAAATATAATAGAAAAACAACGGCGATGGCAAGATCATATCAAGAAGAAACTATCCCAATAAATTTCAGTGAAATTAAGATAATTTTCCCCTCCAGTCTGTACCATCCATCCATTATTCCACAGAAAAGCATCATTTTTTTGGTGGTGGTTGTGGGGGGGGGGGGTGAATCAAACTTATAATATGTTTAATTTAAGGGTATGATTGGAAAACATGATATATTTATATTCTATAGAGAAAGTCTAATAAAAAGGCATTGTAAATTACTGCTTACAAACTAAGTTAAGTACCATTATTGTCTTTGTAGAGTCATAATATTACGTCAGTTACACAATAAAAATTACGTCAGTTACACGTGTAAATGCCATTTTTTTCTTTTTTATTATTCAGAAATTAATTTAAAAAGTTACTGTTATAATTTGGCATTACTTAGTGTTGTTGAGAACAATAAATCACTTTTTTTAATTGGATAGTTTTGATAATTTTTACACTTCAGTGAAGGCAAAAAAAAAAAAAAATGTATATTTTATGTTACGTCAGTTACAGAATTTTGAATTGCAATTTTCGGGACTCAAAGAGAGATTGAAATAATCTACAGGTATTTGGGTATTAAGACCTTAGTAAGAACTATTTTAAATTGTTAAAATTTGTTCTTGCTTTATTAGTAAATTTTCTACATAGATTTGAAAACAAAATTCGATGATAAGATGTTACGTCAGTTACGATGGAATTGCCCTATAAGAGTAACCACAGAGATCGTAACACGCAGAGACTGAACATGCAACGATGCAACATTATTTAACTTACGGAAATTATGGCTCGAGTTGTCAATGGTTACGGAAAATAGAAGTTAACATCCCACTACAATAAAAATCAACGTGCATAATAGGAAAGATTACGTAAATAATTGAATGATGGCGTTTCATAGACCGTGCAATTCTAGAATTTATTTATTTATTTATTTTGAAAATGACTCGGGCGGAGTCGAAATATGTCGAAAGAGTTGAATTAACCTATTTTTACTGCTTTTATCGTTTTAATCATACACCTTTTGGAAGTTGAAATTAGTATATTAATGTGTGCATATAATTTTTTTTCTGATGTGCTTCGATAACATTCAAAAGCTTAATTATGTTGTTTTTAAGCTCCTTGGTACTTTATTCAATGTTTAAAAGAAGAAAGTACTGGATTCATGAAAGTTTTTGAATGCCGAATTTACACGTTTTAGGGGTCAGAGAAACCGAAAAACATGTTTTTACAAAATGTCTGTCTGTCTGTCTGTCTGTGTGTGACAAAAATTTTGTGGGCGCGCTATCTCAAGAACTAACGAACGGAATTTAATAAAACTTTAGATTCCTTTAGTCCCTGATATAAAGTGGTTCTGATTACTTTTTGATGTAAATCGCCCAACAGGTTGCACTGATATGATGCATTTTTCCCGATTTCCGCAATAGCTATATCTCAAGAACTAATGCACGGATTTTTATAAAACTTCAGATTCAGTTAGTCCCTTGATTAGTTTTTGGAGTAATTCGGCTAACAGGTGGCTCTGCTATGTAGTTTCTTACGATTTCCGCAATATCATACGATTTCCGAACTTCAAAAACTAATGCACGGATTTTCATCAAGCTTCAGATTCAGCTAGAACTTGACGCAAGTTGTTGCTGTTTAGATTTTGGTGTAAATCACGTAACCGGTCACACTAATATGCTTTATTTTTCAGGAAATATTAAATTGTAGGAGATAGAAGAATGTTTTGGGATTGCCACAACCGACTAGTTTTTAAAAGTTTTTTTTTATAATTTGAATACTTCAACTATTTTAAAAACTTAAAAACAAATTTCATGTAAGCTTGCTTAAGTATTACAAAATACATAAAAAAATATGAATAGATGAACACATCTTACGCGTACATAAATATAGCTCTATCTATTTTCCGGTTATGCATTTTTGTTAAATTGCCAACATCATCCCTTTACGCGGATTCATTTATTTTCAAGTTACCATAAAATGAAATCAACAATTAAAAGAAAATTTCAAATTGTTTTAATTTATCACGATACATAACATATTCCTATTGCGTGCTGATTTATAAAACTTAAATAAACATTTAGCTTTACATAGCAGATAATTAAATAATTGAAATCATACATCAAAACACTTTATTTTTATTAATTTCGTCTTCTATAATGCAAAGGACTTGCGTGCTAGAATCAATTGCGAGGAAATAAAAAAAAATATTTAGGCTACGATTTCTTTTTATCGATCAATTTCTCAATTAATGTTCTATTTAAATGTTTCTATTTTAATTAAACAGTGTTTGTTCCATGCAAATGTTTCTATTTTAGTAAAGATTGTATTTTTAGAATAAACCGATTTGAAGCACATTAAGTATTTTGAAAAATTTATTTTATTGTATCAATGAAAAAAAAATAATCAATGTAAATATTTCTCTCGCAAATTAAAAGAGCGTATAATTTAAAGAAAATATTTCTTAAACAGCTTCAATTCTTTTCGTAATCGGTAAACTGAAATGAAAAAATAAAAAATTTGCAAATCACCTACTGTATAATTTATTTTTATACAGCAGTATTAATTATATATAAACATTAAAACATACATATAATTAATTAAAAGATGCTAAAACATATAAAGATATTATGTTATATAACCCTGAGATCTTTGAAACGCATACACGTTTATTTTCAAAGAGGAAAGGTGACTGACCGGAATAGAAGAAAACATACGTAAAACAAAACAAAATACTACGCATGCGCAAGCGAAGTTGCGTCCACTGCTGTAGAAGAGGGGTGAAAATATAGTCTTATTTTGAGGAGTTCTTGAAATACCCAGAATTTAAAACCAAATCGCGGGAATATTATAAGAAAGGACATTGTTACAAACAGTATCATTCCTCAATGGGTAAAATCTCAATGGATTCACGATTATAAAATAGTAATGCTTAAGTGATAAAATGATTATTTTAACTTTTTCAAAGTTTATCTTAATATTTTCTTTTTGATGCATTCTGAGTAAAGCTGTACTTAGTTTGTTAAATTTAATATCAGACAAGTGCTGTTTTAGCCTTTCTTTAAATTTTCGAGATGTCATACCAATATAGAATAAAATTTTTGGTGTTCTGTGCTGAATGGGATTATGTAATATCCTGCTTTTTCACATTTTAGAATTGGATCAATTTTACTGTGAATCAAATCTTTCTATCTTGCTGGAGTTTTAGCAATTAAATAAATATTATACATTAGTAATACATATCTGAATCTGTCATAAAGCTGTGGGATATATTCGAACGTGCAATAAATAAACTAGCTCATACTTAATTCATTCTTTTGTCTTGCTTGTTTTGCCTGATCGACTAATCTATTAATGCATTGAGCGGGAAAAGTATTCTCAATAGTTTTCTACTGAGTACTAAACTAATATCTTTTTCTAGGTATTTATCTGTACAAACTTCGAAGGAACGTTTAACATAAAACTTGTAGGCAGCAATTTTGTATGAAAATGGTGTGTTACAATCAAAAGAAATAGTGCTGTTATATCTGCATTGTTTTCTATAAACAGTAAGACCTAATTTATTTACATAACTGTTTTTTATTAAAAATATCAAGAAAGGGTAAAATACCCTCTTTCTCAATCTCTAACGTAAACTTTATCTTTGAATCCAACTCATTACGTTGTAATAAAATAAATATCTAAAGACTACAAATCATGATCCCAAATTATGAAAATGTCATCTACATATCTACTCTATCCCGATTGTTTGATTTCAAAATTTTCCATAATCTCTGTTTCTAAACGTCTAAGTTTTAATTCGGGTAAGTATCCTGAAATGGGGGATCCCATAGGAACACTCTTTTGTTTTCTGTAATATTTGTTCTCGGTCCGGAAACCAGGATCGTCTTGAATTACTACAATTTTAGCAGAGTATGGAAGAAATTTAATTTGAGTGCTGTAGGTAACCATGGCAGGATCGTGACTAAGAAAAATGTAAAAGTGTAAAGACAAGTAAAGATACATATAAGTTTCAAATAAAACTAACGTTTATTTTTAACGAAAAACATGACTTATATAATTATCAGACATAACATAATAAAAAGTAAATTAAATTATGATGAAAGAAATTTAATGACAGATGGCAGTAAACAGTATGCATATTATATATTTCCCAGCTGTCAACATTCACTTAAAGTAATAGAGTAAAAAAGAGACACTCACAGTTTGGCTGAGCATGATGCATGACCTCTGATACACGGCCCATGATAATATGACGATAATAACACAAATGACGATGTTTTGAAAGAAACGAAAAAAGATGAAGAACCAAGTAGGCTCAAACCACTGACGATATAATACACCATCTTTATCAGAAACATAACACCATTCTTCTATTTATTTTTTATTAACGAAAAACGTAAAACACATCGTTGCTTATCCAGAAATATGTTGAAGTCGAAAAAATAACTGCTGAATTGAATTGTAGAACATAACTCACACATCGAAGCTTTCTTCAAACAAAAACACCTTCAAAAGTTTTAAAACTATTAAGCTTCCTAAACCAGTAAAGATTCACATTCCACAAGTTCTTTAAAAATTAACAATCAGCCATGAAACAAACTAAGAACCGCATAGCTCTTTAAAACCTACAAGCAAGTCTTCGACTTCCCATCTCCTACAACTTCAAAATACACCAGCATATATCGTGTTGGGCATGTTGGGCATACCCAACACGCCCCCTTACGATCAAAACATTCTTTCCCGATCCGTGGAGTTGAGAGAAACGCATCCTGCCTTACGGCAAAACCAAAAGACGAAATTGCGTATCTTCCGACACGGTCCAAAGTTCAGCGATCGGGGAAAGACGTGACGTCACATCGGTACGGCAAGATCGGAGCGTTTGGAGAAATGAACAGCCGATTTTTGAAGAACGATCGTAACGATAAATGATGAACGATGCGTGAATGGAAGTTTGGAAATAAAACTGTATATGGATGCTTTAGATATACTAAAGAAATAAATGACAATAATAACCAAAAGAAAACTTCGTTATTGTAATTGAATTGTATTAGAATGGAAATAAAGAAAACCAAAGGAATAAAGGTAAGTACCATTTCAGGGTGTATAAGTATCAAGGAAAATAGGCTGTCAATTCTGACAACATTTACTGTTAAAAACGAAAACATTATTTTGTGTAATCTGGTTAACTGCTGATTTTAACTGGTACGAATATCCTGATGAAAATTTGGGTTACTGTCAATAGATATTTCATAGGAGGATAGAATAAATATAGACATAGGATAGAATAGACATAGAAGGATAGAATTTAATATCCATAGAAGGATAAAGACAATGTCTAGGCTGGCAAGAATGCGATTATAGTTAATTGAGATATCTTTTATCCTCTTGACAAAATCAGCAGTTGAGTCAATAACAGAATCTGATGGTGGGAAAATAGTTTTTAAATATGAAGCAAAGACCTTCTTGAATAAAGCAGGTAAAGACAGAATGTTTAGTTACAATGGGGCGGAGGACGGTGTTTTCTTTATGATCTTTAAGGCGACCAGTTAATCTTGGAGTAACGGCAGTTTGATTACAAGATAAGATATGCATTACTGAAGTATAATATTAATTTGATTGCTAACATTACAGCAAAATTGAAAGATTTGATTCACAGTAAAATTGATATAATTCCAAATTGTAAAAAAGCAGGAGTTTACATAACCCTCAGCAAAGAAAAAACAGTTGGCCATCAGCTGGAAAAAAAGATGGCAGCCAGCACTGCCATCAGCGGTAAAGTACAATTGTGCCATTCCTCAGACCAGTAAAAAAGTGTGCGTGGGGAATGCATCTGGCCCATCAGTGATGGCCAACAGCAGGCCAGCATTGGTATGCCATCACATTACTTCAATCCGGCACTTTTCCTGCAGTGCTAGCATCTATCCAACTGCTATTCCTTTGTTGGCCCAAAACTTTCCCTTACAAAAATTCCTTATAGAATTCTAAAGTATTATAGAATTATGGCCCTTTTTTCTATAAGCTAGTTTCACCAAGAGCTATAGAAATATCTGTAGAAGTGTCTATAATAGAATTGTATACAGAAATATTTGAACTTGCAGCGGTTTCCATGTGGCCACCCTCCCAAGTACTAACCGCTCTCGGTGCTGTTTGGTTTTCGTGATCGGACATGAACAAGTACTTTCAGCGTATTCTAAGACCGCTTGTTGTTTCAAGCTCTCATTACACTATTTCAAGTTTGTTTCGTTTGTCATTTACGTTCCCAATCATTAAACTGGTATAGAAATTATTGTATTGAATAGAATTCCTATATATTTTATACGCTTTTTATTATCATTATTTATTCTCAACTGTGTAAATTATGAAAACCGAAATCCTTTGTAACTTAGTAAAACCAGGTTTAAGGAGAAAAAAAATGCGTTGAAATAAAGAATTTATTTATTTATTCATTTACTTATTTATTTTGTTGGTGGCAGTGGTGTTATATTATGTACAGTTTAAAAAAATTAGCTTCACAGTTTAAATTGTGTTAAGATATTCATTTCAGATTTGTGTTCAAATACTCAATGTCTTCGATATTTACAACGCCACCTAGTGTAAGGGTTCCCAGCAATAATACTGCAAAAGTTCGTGCACTTCTATATAGTGGTGGGCCAGAGCATAAGATAAAACGGAAGCCCACCAGAATTTTATATGATGATTTCCAACAGCAAAGCTGACTGAAGCTGTCCAGCAGTGGTCATGCAGTAGTAGATCTTTAGCCATCACTTCTCCATCATTACCACCACCTATCTTGCTGCTGGCCAGCAATTTCCTCTTTGCTGGGTCAGCACAGAACATCAAAAAAAATATTCTATATTGGTAAGACATGTCAAAAATTTAAAGAACGGCTAAAAGAGCACTTATCTGATACCAAGTTTAACAAACCAAGTTCAGCTTAATGCAGATCATCAAAAAGAAAATATTAAGATAAAATCCGAAAAAGCTAAAATAATCATTTTAAAATTAACCATTACTCTTTAATAATCCATGAATCTATTGAGATTTTACTTAGGAGTGATACTGTTTGTAACAATGTCCTTTCTTATAATATTTCCGCGATTTGGTTTAAAATTCTGATTATTTCAAGAGTTCCTGAAAATATGACTTGATCTTTTCACCCCTCTTCTAGAGCGGTGGGCTGAACTTCCCTTGCGCATGCGTAGTATATTGTTTTGTTTTACGCATGGTTTCTTTTATACTCAGCCTTCTAAAAATGAACGCGTGTGTGTTCGATAGATCTGAGGGTTATATTAACTAATATCTTTATATGTTTTAAGCACATTTTAAGTAATTATATGCATGTTTTAAAGCTTATATTAATAACAAGGTGAAAATTCCTTCACGACATTACTTTTAGTACAGTTTTTTTGTTTCTATTGAGTATTAATTTTAAAAGAAAAAAATAGAAAATGAAAACTGTTCAATTATAATGTCTACTGTATAAGTAATATTTTTGCTTTCTGGTATCTTTACAAGAATAATTTATTGGGTTCCTGAAAACGTTCGACTACACTTTTTAGGGGTCAGTGATACCGAAATCATGTTTTTATGAACGTTTGTCTCTGAATCTTTGACTTTGCCTGTCTGTATGTGACACAATTTTTGAGGGCGCTCTATCTCAAGAAGTAATTAATGCACGGAATTTAATAACAGTTTATATTCAGTGTGTCTCTGATATAAATTGGCGATGATTAGTTTTTGATGGCAATCGCCCAACAGGTGACGCTGCTGTTCTGCATTTTTTCACGATTACCGCAATAGCACTATCTCAAAAACTAGTGCACGGATTTTTATCAAACTGCAGATTCTGTTAGTCATTAACATTAATTGGTGCTGTTTATGTTGGAATACAACGTCCATTTATCTTACCCTTTTCTTTCAGCGCATGCGCGTACAGTGACGTTTCTACAAATCCGCTCTGCGAGCGAGATTATTTAGTTCTGTTAAAAACATGTCAGTGCTTAGTCGCACTTAAGCTATGTATATATTTTTGTCTTCGTGTTAGTGTTAATAAATGTTTATGTCGAGCTATTCTGCTAACTCTGTGTGCCCCCAAAACCAACAAAGGTTATGGGTACCAGAGACGCTACTCACTGCGCTATAAATAGCAGAAATATTTTTTAATTCGAACTTTCGAATCATAAAGTCTTAAGCCTAAACCGAAACTAAGAACTCTTCTACGTTCTGTCATTAACTGTTTTGATTTGTGGCTGCGAGATATTTTATTTAATCATGTCACATGTTACGACAATTGAAAAGCTCGGCAAAGATAACTTTGATAGCTGGAAACTTCAAATTGAAGCAGTATTAATAAAAAATGATCATTGGGATTATGTAACCGGCAAAGAAGAGAAACCGGCCGAAGGTAGCGCTGATGAAAAGAAATGGCTCCAGGCTGATCAAAAAGCCCGTGCTGATATAATTCTGGCCATAAATCCTAGTGAATTGTGCCACATCAAGCATTGTGCGACTTCAAATTCTGTATGGAATAAATTGAAAGACGTTTATGAATCAAGAGGCCCTGCAAAGAAAGCAACGCTGTTAAAACAGCTTCTGTTTCGAAAGATGAGTTTCAGTGAAACGATGTCTGAACATTTAAATATCTGTTTTGAGATTGTTGATAAATTAAAAGAAATGGAAATAGAAATTGCGGATGATTTGTTATCAATTCTTCTACTCTACAGTGTTCCTGAGAATTTCGAAAATTTTAGATGCGCTATAGAATCGAGAGATGAATTACCTAAACCCGATTCTTTGAAAATTAAGATGCTAGAAGAATGGGAAGCTAGAAAAGGAAAAACCACTCATGATTCACAAAATGCCTATTATATAGAAAACAAGAGAAACAATCAAGAACAGAAGAAAAATGAAAAATGGAAGACTAATACAAATAAAAATTTTCCTGCAGAGAGAAATTATCGTAATTTCAAGTGCAATTATTGCTCCAAAATCGGGCATAAAGCTAACGAATGTAGAAAGAAAATAGCGGACAGAAAGCTTGCATCTTTAAATAAAGGAAATCAAGGTTCAATGATTAGTTATGAAGAACCGGTTAGTATGGCATTTAACGACGTATATCATGAATCTACTGCATGGTGTTTAGACAGTGGTTGTACATCTCATATGTGCAAAGATAAAAATTTATTTACAGAATTTCATCCTCGTGATAATTCTACAATATAGCTTGCCGTTGATAAAACAGCAAAAATCACAAGAATAGGAACAGTTTTTATTACAGTGCCTAACGGTAGTGGGACTACTAATCTCACACTTAAGAACGTTCTGTGTGTACCCGAGTTAAAATGTAATTTGATTTCAACGTCAAAAGCAACGGCTAATAATCGTTCTGTGCTTTTTAAAGAACGATATGCTAAAATAATTGAGCCTAATGGTTCTATACTAGTACAAGCTGTTCGTCAAGGTGATTTATATTATGTACATCCAATCCCCGAAAGAGCTGCAATAGCACAGGTAAGTGATTTTGTAAAATGGCATTTAAAGTTAGGACATTTAAATGAGTCTGATTTAAAGAAACTTAAATCTAATAATATGGTTAGAAATTTAAATTTCAATGATGATGAGTCTCTTAAAGATTGTAAAGTTTGTATTCAAGGTAAACAAACTGTCCGCCCTTTTCCTAAACAATCAAATTTTGAAAGTAATGATTTATTATTTCGGATCCATTCAGATTTATGTGGACCCATGAGAGTCCCTTCCCATGGAGGATCGCGATATTTTGTTACTTTTATTGATGATAAATCACGTTATATTGAAGTTAGTTTTCTTAAAACCAAGGATGAGGTTAAGAATGCATTTGTTAAATACAAAGCAGCAGTCGAAAACCGATTAGGAAAGAAAATAAAATTTCTTCGTACAGATAATGGCTTAGAATATTGCGGCGAAGAATTTGATAAATATATCGAAGAATGCGGTATAAAACGAGAATTTTCTTCCCCTTTAACCCCTCAGCAAAATGGCACCCCTGAAAGATCGAATAGAACGTTAACTGAAATGGCAAGGTGTTTATTATTACAAAGTAATCTTCCACAATCTTTTTGGGCCGAAGCTATAAATTGTGCTGCTTACAAACGCAATCGCTGCCCGACACGACGTTTAAGCGAAAATAAAACTCCATATGAAGTATTCTTTGGCATCAAGCCAACTTTATCATACTTCAAAATATTTGGGCAAAAATGTTTCGTACTTAATAAAAGGCAAAATAAGGGAAAATTTGATCCTAGATCAGAGGAACATATCTTTGTAGGTTATTCTAATGAATCAAAAGCATATAGGCTTTGGAACAAGAAATCTAGAAAAATTGTTATAAGCCGTGATGTTCGATTTATCAACGAATTTGAAAATGATCCCTCCTGTAACACCGAAATAAAATTAATTTTTCCTTTCTCTCAAAATAATGAAAATACGAGCGCAAATACAATTACGCAACAATCAGAAATATTTTCAGTCATGAAAACGGAACCAGACAATTCTAGTGGCGACAGTGAAAGAGAAATTGATTCGCAATCTGATGAAATTTCCGACCCCCCTTCTTTCAGAACGCGCGGGAGGCCAAGAAAAATAAAAACAGGTAGAAAAGGGAGACCTCGAAAGGAATATCAAACAATTATTATTCCGAAAGAAGAAAAATCTCAAACTGCAGTAAATAATTCTTTTGACTCTTGTCCTGAATTATTTGAAGCTCTAAATAGTCCGTATATAAACGAATGGATTAATGCGATGAATTTAGAATTTAATTCATTAATGCAAGAAAATGCTTGGCAAATAGTAGATAGGCCGAAACATAAGAAAATTATAGGATCTAAGTGGGTTTTAAAAACAAAATATAAGCCAGATGGGTCAATCGAGAAATTTAAAGCGAGATTGGTAGCAAAAGGTTGTACACAAAAACCTGGTATCGATTTTGACGAAAATTTTTCTCCTGTAGCTAGATTAAGTTCAATAAGAACTGCGATCGCATATGGCATCCAAAATGGGTTCACTGCATATCAATTAGATTTTATTATGGCTTATGTAAATGGTGATTTAACTGAAGAAATATACATGGAATTACCTGAAAGTTTTAAAAATGAATCTAATGATGACAAAGTCTGTTTATTAAAAAAATCCCTTTATGGATTAAAACAATCGGGTCGCCAATGGTTCAAAAAATTAGATGAAAAATTGAAACAAATGAAGTTTAAATCACTAAATGCTGATAAATGTGTGTATTTTTCTAAATCTCCCATTGAAGCTATTATCATTGTTTATGTTGATGATCTCATAATTCTTACTAAATGTAAAGAAGATTATCAATATATTCGAGATGAATTAGCAAAATCATTTAAAATGAAAGATTTAGGTCTCTTACACTATTGTTTGGGCATAGAATTTATGCAAAACGGGGACAATATTAAAATTACACAAAAGAAATACATTGAAGATATTCTGAGGAAATTTAATATGCAAGAATCCAAACCAATATCTACACCTTTTGATAATAACGTGAAGCTTACTAAAGATATGTGTCCCAAAACTGAAGAAGAAAAGTCTGAAATGAATAATGTTCCCTACCGTCAATTAATAGGATCCCTTATGTATTTATCAGTTGCTACTAGACCTGATATAACTCACGCTGTGAATTTCCTAAGTCAATTTAACAACAATCCAGGTAAACCTCATTGGATAGCTGCAAAAAGAATTTTGCGATATCTGAAAGGAACCCAAGATCAAGGACTGATCTTTAAACGTGATTCTGAATCCTTGATAGCATTTGTCGATGCCGATTGGGCGTCGGATGTGAATGACAGAAAATCGTACACTGGCTACATTTTTAAATACGCCAGTGGAGCCATATCGTGGGATTCGAGAAAACAGCGAACTGTCGCATTATCCACAACAGAGGCGGAGTACATGGCATTGTCAGAAGCCGCCAAAGAGATTTTGCATCTCAGACGGTTTTTAAGTGAACTTTCGCCTGAAACAGTGACTGCGCCTACTATAATATTTTGTGATAACCAGTCTGCTCAAAAATTAGTACGAAATCCGGTTTACCATTCGCGCACCAAACACATCGATATTCGACATCATTTTGTGCGTGAAATTTACGACAATGGCGAAATAGAGGTTAAATACCTAGAGACAGAAAATATGCCTGCAGACATTTTAACCAAAGCTTTAAACGCTTATAAACATAAAAAATGTTGTGAAATGATAGGACAAAATGTTTAAAATTTTTCAGCATTATTCTGTATCCTTTTGTATATAAGTATATAATTTGTATTTGTAATTTTTATATTAATATTATTTCTCTGTAATTTGCTTAATTGGAGAACATTGTTTTGTTAAGAAAATGCAAGTTGTAAAGGGGGAATTGTTGGAATACAACGTCCATTTATCTTACCCTTTTCTTTCAGCGCATGCGCGTACAGTGACGTTTCTACAAATCCGCTCTGCGAGCGAGATTATTTAGTTCTGTTAAAAACATGTCAGTGCTTAGTCGCACTTAAGCTATGTATATATTTTTGTCTTCGTGTTAGTGTTAATAAATGTTTATGTCGAGCTATTCTGCTAACTCTGTGTGCCCCCAAAACCAACAGTTTACGTTTTGGCACGCTGCCAGCGGCACATTTGAGCACTTACTGTAATTGTTATTTCAATAAAACGCTAGATTTCAATCTCCCCCCCCCCCCCGCCTCCATTTCTTGTTTTTGACTGAAACTTTTAATTTTGGACTCCACTTTGCTATGTCAAAATTGCATCTTTATGGGTACTTTATATTTCTGCATTCCCTTAGAGTGTGTCACATAAATTTGGAGACACCTTGCATACGAGATTTGTGCATAGCATTTCTATATAAAAACGCAACGTCTTCATTTAAACTGGGGATTTTAAACACTGTTTTTCAGACTTTCATGCAGAAAATCGACTGCTGAAAATTTAGAGAAACATTCAAAATGTTTTCAAAAAACTAAGGACGTTCATTCACCAAAAGCGTAATTGTTTCTGTAATCATATTTCCAATAACTCTGCCAAAGTGACAAAGACAACTTTTTTGCCACTTTTTCAGTGTAATAACGTCCCGAGTTTGATTACCAGATCTAAGGATAATCCAAATATTATTGAAAATATATAGTACATGATTTATCACATTGCTAACGAAGCGCAGAACCAACAATATCAAAAAATGTCCAAGCCGGGAATCGAACCCTGAACCTCTTGGAATAGCGTCCAAGTGCTTTGCCATTTAGGCTACGAGGACGATGTACAACTTAGCATTTCCCACATATGTTGGCAAGGCTGCAACTGCAGAAAAAGATGGAATAGTTTTCATGAGTACACAATTCTGCGTCGAAACATGAGACAGAAACAAACCCAGTATCGGTGAACACCCCAGCAAAGAGGAAATTGCTGGCCAGCAGCAAGATAGATGCTGGCAATGATGGAGAAGTGCTGGCTGATGGTCTACCACTGCATGACCACTGCTGGACAGCTTCAGTCAACTTTGCTGTTGAAAATCATCAGATAAAATTCTGGTGGGCATCCATTTTATCTCATGCGCTGGCCCACCACTACATGGAAGTGCACGAACTTTTGCAGTATTATTGCTGGGAACCCTTACGCTAGGTGGCGCTGCGAATATCGAAGACATTGAGTATTTGAAAACAAATCTGAAATGAATATCTTAACACAATTTGAGCTGTGATGCTAATTTTTTTTTTTGAAACTGTAAATAAATATAGCACCACTGCCACCAACAAAATAAATAAGTAAATGAATAAATAAATAAATTATTTATTTCAACGTACATTTTTTTCTCCTTAAATCTGGTTTTACTAGGTTACAAGGGATTTCGGTTTTCATAATTTACTCAGTTCAGAATCAATAATAAAAAAAGCGTATAAAATACATAGGATTTCTATACAATAGAATAATTTTTATACCAGTTTAATGATTGGGAACGTAAATCACAAAAGAAACAAACTTAAAATAGTGTAATGAGAGCGTGAAAACTATGAGCAATCGTAGCGTACGCTGAAAGCACTTGTCCATGTCCGATCACGAAAACCAAGCAGCATCGAGCGCGGCCAGTACTTGGGAGGGTGACCATATGCAGTTCAAATATTTCTATTATAGACGCTTCAACAGATGTTTCTATATCTCTTGGTGAAACTAGCTTATAGAAAAAAGAGCCATAATTATATACTACTTTGTTTTTTTTATAGAATTCTATAAAAAAATTTTGTAAGGGAAAGTGCTGGGCCAGCAAAGGAATAGCAGTGGGATAGGTGCTAGCACTGCAGGAAAAGTGCCGGATTGAAGTAATGTGATGGCATACAATTCTGGCCAGCTGTTGGCCATCACTGATGGGCCAGCTACATTCGGCTTGGACACTTTTCGACAGGTTTAAGTAATGGCACCCTTGCACTTTACCGCCGATAGCACTGCTGGCTGCCATCTTTTTTCCAGCTGATGGCCCACTGTTTCTTTCTTTGCTGGGACATATGTAATTTTAATTAATTTTTCAAATAATTTTCAGAAGTGAAATTACGCTCGAAATCATTGAATATATACTACGTGGTTTATCACATTGCTAACGAAGCGTAGCAACAACAATGTGAAAAATGTTCAAGCCGAGAATCGAACCCGCAATCCTTGGAATAGCACTCGAAGTGCTCTACTATATAAGCTACGAGGAAGATGTCCAGCTTAGCATTTCCCACATGTGTTGGCAAGGCCGCAACTGCAGCACAAGGTGGAATAGTCTTCACGAGTGAAAAATTAATTAAAATTATACAATATTGAAAAAGTTTAATGGTACAAATTTATGGAGGATATATAAAATTGTATACAGATAGACTGGTAGTTATCTTAAGGAAAATCGACAGAATTTTTATGTTCATTTTTGAAAGAGAAGATCATTTAGAATGAGTAAAATTTTCTAAAAACACAAATCAGCAGGAGAATCGGTGTTTTCAGAAAATTTTATTCTTGGAGATGGTTTTGAAGATTAAACCGAAACGTTGAGTTCTATGTTATTCATGTGTTTTATTTTTACATCATCTTTAAATTTTTGAATGAAGTATACATTGGATAGTAACCTATGTTTTCTTTAGTGTTCGATTTTACATCGTAAAGTTCTTAATTATTATGACATTAGAACATTTAAATATAAAACGAGGTAAATATATTCAAAAATATTATTTTCATATTATTAAAAATAAAGTGGTAACAAATGCTATAAAAACCCAACTTACTATTCTTAATACAACTATAACACACATCTTGCCGAAGTATAAGAGATAATTTGTCAAAGATAAGTTCACGAAAAACTATTTTTCCAAGGTATACACGTTACTAAGAGTATTCCAACAAGAGAATGTTTATATTGTGTAGGTAAAGCTGTAAATCCCGTACAATAAGATGAAATCTCTCTACACATGTTGCACCACATAAAAAATCCTTACGTAATAATCTATATTTATGATACTGATCCCCTGAGATATCCGAAATACGATTTATTCCGGGTATTCTATGAGATAGATAAAAGATGTTTGTTTATTCATACTAAGACGGGAATACATATGTTTAACTGTACTATTATGCTGCATGACTTAGATTTGAAAAAACTGAATAAATAAATATACGCAAAAAAGGTTAGTTTAAAACATTTTACATATTAGGATATATTGATTATGTTTAAAATCTCATATATGTTGGACGTATAAAAGCTTACAAAAACAATCATGGGGAAAATGTTTATTTGGCTACGTAAAGATTAGCTCATTACCTCAGACAATTATGGTCTAATTTAATATTTTATATGCTTTTGTTTTTAAAAGAAAACAAAAAAATTAACATGTAATTTTGAAGAAATATTTAAAACTAATTTCAAGGGATTATGTCTCATCTAATTGTACGCTGAAGAAACAAACAGAAGTTTCTTAAGACATTAAAATACACGATGTCTATAAATCTACGTCTCAGTTTCAATGGTATATTATAACAGCTTAATTTAGACTATTTACAACAAATCATACATCAAACTGAAGGTACACTAACTTAGTTTTTCTTTAAAATGTCCAAAATGCCCACCTTCAGTTATATGGCCCAATCCTGTGTCTCCACTCTGGCAAATCATTGAGCAATGACGATTAAATGCATGTAATGACAAATAGTTGCTCCTTTAAAATGCATGTAGTTACGTAACAGTTTGAAAATACTAAATAAACGTACGAGTTTTGCATTTATTTATTCTCACCATTTATGTGCGCAAGTTGTATTATCGTATTAAACCGATTCTGCTCTATAATTTTGTAATTGAATATTTATCAGTACATTGTGCGAATTTCCTGATAGATAGATTATTTCGTTACTTTGTAATGCTGTGGGCAGTAGAAGAAATAGGGACAGACTGACATTAATATACTTATATTTCTTTTTCTATAGGTCTCAAAATTGTACAATTTAATAACTTTAATTAAATATAATTGTTATTACGTTCATTGCTATATTTGAAAATTCCGAAATAAATAAATACTCAGATCGCATAAAAAACTGCTGTCAGCAACCATAAGTTCAGTTTTCTTTCGAATCAGCAGTAAATTTTCAGAATTTTTGTACTATTCTTTTATTACCCTTAGAAATCAAACTGTCTGTTTCACTGGCCCCATACACTAAATGATGTTACATTTTGCCCATTAGATTGACCGCGAGGGTTCACAGAACTGCTGATGCTTTTATGGCCTCACGATATTTTTTAAATGGTCTTATTTTGCAATAAGTAAGCTTTCTTTGCATGTATTTTTTCATGTATTTTCTAATATTACCGTATTGAAATGGGGGAAATAACACAATCATCACATTAAAATTTGTGAATGGATTTTTATGTAATTTTTACTGCTGAATTCGAAAATGACCTTCTTTTTAACAATCACATCAGAATTTTTCGCACATCGTAAATTTCAAAGTAAAAAAGTAAAAAAACTAGCGAAAATCTGATACTTGAAAGTAGATTGGATGGTTTTGTTTTTTAACTTTTGATAATTGATTTTTATGTAATTTTTAACGCTGAATCCCGAACTGCTCGAAGTTAAACATAAACCGTAAAGAACATAACAAAGAACATAAAAGAAAAAGTGCGGAGCAGAGCATGAGAAGTCCAAAGAAACTTCCACACTTGGAATAAAATTGTGAGGATTTTAGATACACAATATTTCACATGTTTACCTATAAAAATGCATAGTACTAGACAAAAAATTAATAAATCATTTAAAGAAAGACTTTTTACGTCTATTTCATACTATGCGATTTTCGCAATACTTCGACATTTTAAATTTTGCGATTTCTGAAAAGCCATGACTTGATGGTAAAACATTCAGGTCCTTTTTGGATTAACGGCTACAAAATACATAATATTCATTTACCAAATTCTAAAAAACACAACCGTCACATCTATTTCATAGCATAAGATTTTCACTATTTTTTTTCCTTTATCTTTAAAATTTAGGATTTGCGGAAACTTCCTGACTTGCTGGTTAAAAATGAAGATCATTTTTGTATTCAGACCTACAAAATACAATAGAATCAATTATCAAAGGGAAAAAAAAAAAAAAAACCTAAACTTTGCACGCTAGTGTAATCGATGAAATATTTTTCTTACATTTAACAAAATACTAATGATTTTTATCACCTTTCCCGGCTGAAAATCAATAGATGTAAAAATTGAGTTTCTCCGTTCAAGATAAATATAGCACAAAAAATAAGACATTTCATTTACTAACGGCGTAATTGAAGCTGTAATCATATTTCCAATACCACTTCCTGAAGTGACAAAAGAATGCCGTTATTGTCATTTCTTCCGTGTAATAACATCTCGAGTACGATAACTTGTGATAACTCAAATCTTGTTTTAAAAGTTTAATGATTCCAGTTTATTGGAAAGGCGTAAAATAACCCTGTTACCTTGTGGAAAAGTGTTTTTATATTTATGCAAATGCATTTCAGTATTCAAATATTTTAAAAACAAATTTATATACATACACTGAAATAATTTATGATTTTGTTTTCATGTTATGATTATCAATAGTTTTTCTGAATAGTGTTATAATTTATGCATGATTTAAATGATATAAAAAATAATCTGAATGATATCAAAGGGTGTCACAAAATGTATAAGGCAACGTCCATTCGTTACTCTTGTGATAATTAGAGCAAATTTTCATATATAATTCCAATTATTTTATTGGAATATAATTAAGATATAATTAAGATAAAAAATGATATAATCAGCTAAATACCACTGTGTTCCACACACAAACATGTATCTAATTTGTAACAAAAAGCATTTTGCTTATGTATATATTAAATGACTCTTGTGACACCCTGGTCACAAGAGTAACAAAATTTTGATTGATTATATAGACTAGGGAAATGTTTTTGTTACAAATTAGATATATTTTATGCGAGTGGAACATAATTGTATTTAACTGGTTATATAAATTTTTGTTTTAATTATATTTTGTAATAAAATAGTTGGAAGTACTTGTGAAAATTTGCTCTAATGGTCACAAGAGTAACAATGGACATTCCCATTAATCTTTTAATTTAAAAAAAATAACACATTTATTATGGGAAAAAGTAACTATTTACTTTATTTGGTAATAGAGATATAAAAGTTATTATGCAACAAGACGTTTCTCAAATGTTCCCTGCGGTCATGGTAGCACATGCTAACTCTTTGATTAAATTAATCTATATAATAAAAGTCAAATTCATGTGATTGTCATGAACGAGTACGGGCTGACTGTCTCAATTTAGATATGCCAAGCTCCCATTTTTAAGAAAAAATATTTTTTCGTATAAAAAGTGCATTTTTAGAACAATCGTATAAAAATATGATGTTTGAGAGATGAGTTAAATTCAAATATGCATATATTCTGAGATAACTTTAGTTGAAATTACATTGGCATCCCAGTAGATCTTTTCACGAAAGAAAACACAAAAGATTAGTTCTTCAGTGAGCCAAAAAAATAAGATTTATGGAGGTAATTATTTGCAAAGCAAGTTCTCCTACAAGGAATTTTGCAGTGTAAAAATAATTCGTACCTATAAGCCAATCAAAGTTTAGCATCATTTTGTTATGTGAAGTAATCTACAACTAGACTTCATATAAGATTTTTTCTTGGCGAAGTGAAATGTAAACAAACCCAAATCACGTAATAATATTTCATGGATCAATTTCATATTGCATCGTCGGTAAATGAGTTATTTACGTGTTAACCGTGAAAGGAAGATAAATCACCGAAAATGAATCTTAATTGCCGATAATATTTACCATTGCCAATGACCACTCGTATTTTAAATAGTAATTTAAATACATTTATTAAATGCGTATCATAATTAAATATAGTAAGAATTTAGAAACAAACTAAAAGAAAACGATAACTTAGCACACATTTATTAAACATATAACTCACATGTATAGTCGTGACATGTGTTAGTGACGTCATGAAGTAGTTTTTAATTAGATATTGACCTGTATTATTAATGATGTTTTAAAGATTTATTAGTTTTTCGTTAATTAAAATAAGAATTACGCCATTAGATGGTCAAGTCCTGATATTAATAGATCACAAGCAATTAAAAAATATGGTATTGTAGGTGAGATCGGGGCTAGTAGGCTCAGTTTTTAGTTATTGATTTTTATAAAATTTTTTGTTTAGGTTTTTTAACAAACTTTAACTAGACTTTTAAAGAACAGACATTTGGCTATAAATACCCGGAGTTTTGAGTTAGTAGCTCTTGTAGTTTATGTTTAGTGGAAGCCTAAAGTAAAAGGAAAATTGTGCTCCAACCTACCCCGTCACGAGGCAAGTTGCTTATACCTATGGGGTAGGTTGGCGCGCGCTTTATAAAAATTTAAATGAAACTCAAATAAGGCACGCAGTTAAGAGAAATCAATTTCATTATTATCAGTAAGTTTAAACAAAGGCATTATCGCCGTACAATCTAAATTCTAAATTATACAGATATAATAATAATGAATAAAACATTGACACTGAGTAACTTCTATCTTACTCGATATCATCACCAGAATTACAGTTGTCACAAATAAAAAATCGAGTGCCTCCATTTGGGCAAGCCCCATGTGCAAAAAATCTTGCATTACAAACACTTTTCACTGTATTTGTTATACTTCAACCTACCAGCACACACCAGACGCCGAGCCAACTTACCCCGTATTCAATGCGTCTACTAGCCCCATAATAAATTTCTTCACAAAAGGGAGGCGTAACCTTCTAAAATAAATAATTTAAGTAAATCACATATGGGGTAGGTACAGTGAATCATACACTTAGAAAAACTGCACAAGTTAAATCGCAATTATTAAGATAAGTCTTAGAAATTAGAAAAAGAATGAAGCAACAAAAAATTACTTACGAGTGCAAAAAACAGAAAAATCGTAATAAATGTCCACTGCAAGTAGGTAACGCTGAAAAACTACAATGGGGATTATAAAATGCAAGAAGAAAGGTACTCTGTGACTGGTTGCGCAATCTATCCACAAACAGGCGATTTATGAGGACTGCGCCTACTTACCCCTGTAGCCAACTAGTCACGGTCTCCCCTACTCGTACAATCAAACAGCTTCACCCGTTTCAACTGACCGCGTCCATATTTTTATTGGTCATCAAAGTTTGGCGATAATTTTTTTATGGGGAGTACACGACAGGATAACGGGGAATTACAGCAAAAATATATTAGCAATAATATGGATTAATGTATGTGTTGATATCATTTAAGACTTTACACAAAAAAAATCATTGACCAGATCCTATTACCTAAAGTACGGCAATTAGTGTCGGATCCAATTACGGAAGATTATATAATAGCTTTAAAAATCTCCATATAAATGAATGTATTGCAACTGATAAGCAAACGAACATGAAACATGAATGTCTAAGTAAGCTAACCGAACATTTAGCATAATTAGTAAGTTGGTTACTTATAAGGAGTAATTGATATAAGAGCGATTTCTGAGCGGTCTAGCTAAGAACGATTTCTGAAAATGTCAAAATTTAAAAAGACTGAAATGAGCGAAAATGTTTTAAATTTTGATTTTGGAAATGTTTAGAATTAGAAACTTGAAATTTGGTATGGCTGTTACCTTTGAGTAATAAATACTTTTACAGATTAAATTTTTAAAAAATTAAGTGTGCAGTACACTAAAACAATCTAAAATTGCTATTTTCTTGATTCTGTTGCGTCTATAAATTTCAAATTTGCAGTAACGTTACTTAGAAAAATATTTCTATATATAGAAATATTCTCTATGTAGACAATATCTCTGTAATTAAGAAAAAATTATTACATTCTCACCTTTATTAATTCTATCGCATAACAGATGAGTATGCAATTAATTTTCTTGTAATATTATGATTTTTTTACGATGAAATTAATAAAAACATTGAAATTACTAAATACAAATCAAGCACAAAAGATACGTAATATTTAAATAAATTAGAAAAATCTGTTCTATTGCTAAATGTGTGTTCTATTAGAAAAATATATTCTATGTTTTTCTCCTATTGCATATATCAAGTGAATATGTTATTCATTTAATGCTAATGAGATAAATTGTTTTAGAAGGAATTTGTTAAACACAAAGAAAGCATAATAGGTTCGTAATATTTCTATAATTTTAACAACCTGTTCCATTCTTATCAATTTGCTGCTATTTCATATGATGTAAATCTGCAATTAATTTAATTGTAATAGTATAGTTTCCTTTACAATAGTGGTGCACAAACTTTTTGAGAGAAGGGCCACTTACAAAAATGCCTGGGTTGTCGAGGTCCACATCAGTAACACAGAGATAATGCTATTTCTTGGAGGTGGGGGAATCTGTGGCTTATAAAAAAACATTATTTCAGAGGAGTAGCAGTTTTACCCCTCTAGGTTCCCCTACCCAGTTAACATACCCAATTCAGTTGGTAAGAATATATTAGCAATTTATGTTTGTATATATAGCAAGGATTATTTTCAAGGAGTGAAAATATTCCTTGACTTTATTCGAGGGAGTAAATTTTGCTTTATTAGAAGTGCTAAAAAACAAACATAGCATTAAAAAGGCTAATGCCGAAAAAATGTGAACTTTATAAACGAAGTTAAATTGGCGAAACTCGCAATTTTTCTGCAGCCGATCAACAAAAATTTAGATTTTTCCGTGCCTGATCGACATAATTCGCGATTTACCCTCACCTTACCAACGAAATTCGCAATTTTTCCATTCCCGGTTTACGGAATTCGCGATTCTTAATTGACTGAAAAAATTTTCAATTTTTTCCCGCGGAGAATTGTTACGACTTTTTCTCGCGATAAACTACCGAAACTCGCGATTTTATCGTAGCTGATCGACGAAATTTGCAATTTTTTCGCACTTAATCGACAAAATTCGCGATTTTTCCACTGCCCGATCAACGAAATTAGCGACTTTTTCACGCCCGATCGATAAATTTCGCGATTTTTTCGTGCACGATCAACAAAATTGACGAATTTTCCGCGTCCAATCGACAAAACTCGCGATTTGTCCGCGCCCAGTCAACGAAATTCGCGATTCTTAACTGACCGACGAAAATTTAGATTTTTTTCCTTTGTCAAATTGGCAAAATTCGCGATCTTTCCGCAGCCGATCAACGAAATTTGCAATTTTTTCGAGCTTCATCGACAAAATTCGCGATTTTTCCGTTCCCGATCAACGGAATTCGCGGTTTTCCCGTGTGCGATCAACAAAATTCGCGATTTTTCAGCGCCCGATCGACAGAACTCGCAATTTTTTCGTGCTCGATCGACGAAATTCGCGATTCTTAACTTACTAACGAAATTTTATTTTTTTCCTTGGGCAAATTGCTGAAATTCGCGACTATTTCTTGGAATAAACTGACGAAACTTTCGATTTTTTTGCAGCCAATCAATGAAATTCGCGGTTTTTCCACGCCCGATCGACAAAACTCGCGATTTTCCAGTTCTAGATCGGCGAAACTCTCGATGTTTTGCACCCGATCGATGTAACCCGCGGTTTTTCCAAAGCCAATCGACGAATCTCGGGGTTTTCCGCTCCCAGTACACGAAATTCGCATACCTTAAATAGTTGACGAAATTTGCAATTTTCCTTCGGCAAATTGGCGAAATTTGCGACTTTTTCTCGCGATAAACTGACAAAACTCGCGACTTTTCCGCGCGCGATCAACAAAATTCGTGACTTTTCCGCGCGTGATCGACGAAATACGCGATTTTTCCGCTCCCGATCGATGAAATTCGAGATATTTTTCGACTAGCAACTGACGAAATTCGCAACTCGGGAATTTCCTATATTGATACAAATGGTATCGGCCGGGCGGTTAATGAAATTCGCAATTTTTAATTGATTGACGAAATTTGCAATTGTTTTCCGCAGCAAATTGACGAAATTCACGATTTTTTCCTGCAACCTATGGTCCAAAATCGCGATTTTTGCCAATTATAAATTGACGAAAGTCGCGGGCCGCACCTTAACCCCTCGCGGGCCACTTTTGGCCCGCGGGCCACAGGTTGTGCATCTCTACTTTACAATATATTTATTAAACACAATGAAGTTGCTAGACACAAAAAAGCGCAAAAGATTGAAAATAATTCTATAATTTAGGAAAAAATAGTTATTCAAAACGTTTTTGTTCCTATTGCATAACATGTGAATATGAATTTCATTTTATCTTAATAATATATATTGTTTTACAATGAACCTATTAAAGGAAATGAAATGATAAGACACAAATAAAGCACAGTAGGTATGTAATCTTTCTATGTTTTGGAAACTTCTCTTGCATTCTTTTCATTTTGCTTCGACTACATATCATACCAAAATGAAATTCCTTTTGTTAAATTAATAAAAGGT
This sequence comes from Maratus speciosus, assembly GCA_963932465.1. Lineage (NCBI taxonomy): Eukaryota > Metazoa > Arthropoda > Arachnida > Araneae > Salticidae > Maratus > Maratus speciosus. Next base: position 30,421,043 of record OZ010789.1, on the reverse strand, counting down.
AATTCGGGGAAGACTCCACATATAAGGATGTTTTGCTTAGTAGAGCCAAAATTGAAATGATATGATAAATAAAAAATATACCACCATGCTCTTTAATATTTAATCGGTCATGTACAATCATTAATTCCTCTCCCAGTGTTTAAATGATTGACAAATTTAATGTTAAATAAACTCGTGTAATTGTGGCATGTTCCCCCATATATACGGGGAAGATGCTACCTGTTGTGGGGGAAGATGCTACCTGTTGTGGGGGAAGATGCCACCCCACAGAAAATAAGAAAAATAAGACTAATACTCCATTGTGCGTCGCGTCGGGCGTTTCAACTTGTCGAATATTATATAGAACAAAAAACGGCTTTTATTGCATAATGCATCATTTAAATTGTTCAAACAATGTAGCCAAAAAGCTGAATTTTTTTTTCGCGAGAACACGCTCTTAATACGTATTAGCTATCAATTAAGTATAAACTGAATTTTATCATTTGTTGGCAATAATTTATTTTCTATTTCAGATAGTCTAACATTTATTACATAGTGTGATTACCTCGATACTTTTTTCCCCCTAAAATGCTTTAAAAAAATATGCTTTATCAATATTTATGTAAAAATAAGTAAGTTATTATTAAGGATTAATTGTTAAATATCCATAGATTAAAATGTCTTGATTATTTTATCCGAAATTTAGTTAAGGCTGCAACATAAGATGTATGATAATGTAGAATTATACAGAATTGTCTCAATGTAATTCAGTTTTTTAATTTGTGAAAATGAAAAATAAATTGGTATTTAAATTGAAAGTCATTGTAATCATACAATCTCCTTTTATGATCAATTAGATGCCGACTAATATAAAAGGGACTAGAGTTTTTCAAATATTTTAATTATTGCTTAATAACTTGAATGTAAAGATTCTCGTAAAACTCTTTATTTAGCTAAAGTACTTTCTTTAGCAATCAAAACTCCTCAATTAGTTGAATAACTTTAGTTTTCTATTATAAATATTTTTCAATGAGATTAAATTTATCGCGTAATTAAATGCGATTTATCTTTTTTTTTTTTATCTAGCATAGATGCACAAGAAAATCTTTTGAAAAAATATTTGACTTACATCAAAAAAACTTTTAGATAATCGCGTTAGATTTTTTGCTGCTTAATTGCTTAATATCATTAGAAAAATATCACTGTCAGTTTCGTGTACATTTTTAAGAAAATATTTTTTCCAATTTTTGTCAATTTGTTCATTTCTACGTTCTTCAACACAATTATATTCATTACTCAAAAGTTAATAAAAAAAATTCTAATCACTATAATATAAATTATTCGGTTATCTTTTATTTGTTTCTTTCTCCAAATTCTTACAGTAAATTTTTGCAAAACACTTAAATAAGTTTTAGTTGAACAATAAATATAGTTGGTAACAAATTCTGCACAAAAAAGAAAAATCCCTCTTGGTAATAGCTATTTGTGGTATAAACACGAAATTCTAAATTCTGGAAAAATGTATTTTCAGAAGTACAAAATAATTGAAAAAATCATTGCCAAATATATTTCGAAAATATTTTAGTTTTATCAGCTTTAAATAAAAAAAAAAATACAAATGCATTTTCAAAAAGTATTTTTAATCTATTTATATAAAATCCAAGTCTCTGTGTGTCCCTCACGATTCCGGTAGGACCACCTCATTGAAATGAGTAATTGTTCAAAAATACTAATGCAGGGTTTCCATGGTAGCGCCAAATGTTGGCCAACTTGGCGATAGCTGGCTGATTTGGTGAAATTCCCATTTAAAACTATTAATCTTTCATAAAGGAGGTCACTAAAATTTAATTTAAATTTCGTTCTTTTAAGATATTTTTTCAAAATCTATGGGTGAGAATTTAAAGTACATCTTTACATCTTCCTCCCGATGCTACTAATAAAATAACCGCCAATAGACGACGCTGTACTGTATGAGCTCCTAACTGATCGATTTTAATGTGCTTTAGGTACTTTTTCAGTATAGCTGACTTGGCGAAAAAGGAAATTTGGCAACATTTTCCGGGAACCTATCAACTGTTTCATTTTACATACACACGCATTTTTTTTTCGATATTTATACGATTTATTTAACATAAAAAAAAAGCCGTTTCTCTAATTTTATACAGAAACAGATATAATTTGTACATAAAAACATGAATAATATACATATAAAATAAACATATAAAAAAAAAAACGCTAATCAAGGTTGTTTTCATAGCTGTTTATATGATTTGACAACAAATCTCAATATTTTTCCGTTATACGAACACCATGCCAAAATGTTTGCGGTACTTTTCCGTTATACGGACAGCATTGTCGCCAAGCGCAATAGTTGGCGCAAAATGAAAATCACGTGAATTGAAACGTTTGAAAAATAAAAGAAAAAACATTGTCGATAGTAAAGTGGGCATTTTAAAAATATAACATTTGAAAATTAGAAACTTTTACGGACTATTTTATTAAATCACAAATATATACTTAAAATAAGTGAACAAATAACTGTTATACAATAAAGTAATAAAATAAAAAATCATATTAAACTGCTGCCATAAAATTGTAAATATTTTTCAGCATTGCAGTAAACATTTCATTTTTTGAATGAAGGCGTCACCACATAAAATCTATGAGATACGACTCTAAATGATGACGAACAGCTCCCCGATGTCTTTTGTTGCGCCATTTTGCGATGCCCCATAATCTCTCAACATTTGGAGTATGACATCCAGTATTAGGGTCGACAAAATTGTATTTGTGATTTACTGTGAAATGATCATAACCAGCACTTAGCAGTTCATCTGTTTTATATCCTTTCCAGCAATCTGTATAAATAATACAAGACTTTCATCTACTTCTATAATTTTATTAGGTCCACCGATTTTTCTATTTGGTCGTGAACATAAAGCATTTGCACCAACTTCTCTCGAATAACTATTCCATTCCACTGTTGTGTTGTGGTTCTTATCAAGTTGCAGCTCACAAAACTCAATCGATGTCAACTCTTTGCACGATAAATATATAAACCTCAAAGCATTAGGAAAAGTCACCCGCGATCCTTTAAACCAAGTTTTTTTGTCGTATTCCTACGCTTTCTATGCACGATCGTAAGCTACATCTCAATTTCGGATTTCCAGATTTTTGAACACAATCTTTTATTATGCAGAATTCCAAATTCCTGAAACTGTTTTATCACAACTTTCTCATCATCTGGTAATTGCCAAATTATAAAATCCATCTGAGCATCAGCAGTAAAAGTAAACTATAACTTTATAAAAGAAAAGCATTTTTAATTCGAATAATAGCAGATTAAAAAGCTTTCCAAGGTTAAGGTTAAACAATAATCATTCACGTGATTCACGTTTCATAAATAACAAATCACAATGTTTCGCATGGTTTACAATAAAAATCTACGATCAGGGTTGAAATAATTGGCGCATTAGCATACATTTTGGCATGCTGTCCGTATAACGGAAAAGTACTGTGTATGCTAATGCGCCAATTATTTCAAAATGCTAAAAGATATTTGCAATTTTATGCCAGCAGTTTAATATGACTTTTATTTTATTGCTTTATTTTATAACAGTTATTTGCTCAATTATTTTAAGTATATATTTGTGATTTAATGAAATAGTTCGTAAAAGTCTGGAATTTTCAAATGTTATATTTTTTAAATGCTCACTTTAGTACGACAATATTTTTTCTTTTATTTTTCAAATGCCTCAGTTCACGTGATTTTCATTTTGAGCCAACTATTACGCTTGGCGACAATGGTATCCGTATAACGGAAAAGTACCCAAATCTCACTTTCTGATGCCCAAATTACACCAAACTTTTTTTAAAAAACGCCAAAGCCCCTACAGTGGAAAAGTATCAAACTGTCTATTATTTTGCGCTGTCTGTTTATACTATATGCAAGGTGAGTGGAGCGAAAAGTTTAAACATTAAATATTAAAGTTTCGGCACAGATGTCATATACACAACGGGTACTTAACTGTCGCCAAAGTGTCGTTATTTTGCTTGATATGGTAACCCGATGTTGTTGTTTATGCTGTTGATGTTTTCGCAAAATTGGCGTCGGAAAAAAGCCCTCCAACATGGGGTATATATGACAACTGTGCCAAAGTTTCTATAAAGCAGTATAAGACTAAAAATTAAGAATAAAATAAATGCAAAATAAAACTAAAGAAGAGAGAAAATCATGCGTTAAGCTTAGAATATGAAACACTTTCCAACACATCCTGAATGCTTTAACAAAACTTCGTTATTTAGGCAAATAAGGTAAATAAGATAACTAAGTAAACATTTTAGAAAACGGATAAAATTTTTTAAAAATTAATTTCAGCAGTTACCGTCCATAGCCAATAGTACCGTTATTACATGCCACTATTTAGCTAAAATTTAATTTAAACTACCCTTAAAGCTACTGAAATCATATTTCCAGATATTATCATCCATAGACGGTTATGTATCCAATTCTGGCACAGATGTCATATTCGCCCCATATTGGTGCGATTTTTTTCTGATGCCAATGTCATATATGCAACGGGTACTTAACTGGCGCCAATGTGTCGGTATTTTGCTTGATGTGGTAACCCGGATTATGTTGTTTATGCTGTTGATGTTTTCGCCAAATTGGCAACCGAAAAAAAATCGCGCCAATATGGGGCGAATATGACATTTGTACCCCAATTCTTTGCGTGACCCTGTATATCATTTTATCTATATTCTACAAACATTTCTTAGTAAACTAAATGCAGTTCAGCGTAAAACTGCATAACTCCTTTTAAAATCACCTTTAAGCAATTTATTCTCATACTCAGTAACCCTTACGAATTCTTTTGTGTAGCCCTGCATATGAACTGTAGCATTTATACACACGGTATAGTATGCGTAAATGTAGTGAAACATAAAAGCGCATATCATAATTAAAAATGCATTTCTAGCAATCATTGCTTATGTACGTACAATACTTCGGAGAAAAGTTTCTTGGCGAGAAAGAAGTTTGCCAACGTATTTTCTGACAACCTATTTACTGCTTTATACTCACAAGCAATTTTTTGCACATGTATACAATTTATTTACCCATTTTTATAAAGAAACAGAAGTAATTTTTGCACAGATGTCATATACGCATCGGGGTTGGCGTGATTTTTCTCTGACGCCAATTCGGCAGAAATCTCGCTTTCGAATGCCAGTTACTTATATATTTTTAAATTATTTGCCCTCATTTTGAAAAGGAAATAACTATAAATAAATAAAAATTTGAATAATAACTATAGAACAAAACAGTTTATATAATTTAAAAACAGAAAATAAAAGTGGGTACAGATGTCATATTCGCCCCATATTGGCGCGATTTTTTTCCGTTGCCTATTTGGCGAAAACATCAACAGCATAAACAACCTAATCCGGGTTACCACATCAAGCAAAATAACGACACTTTGACGCAAGTTAAGTACCTGTTGCCTATATGATATTGGCGACAGAAAAAAATCGCGCCAATATGGGGCGAATATGACATCTGTTCCTAAATGTGAATAAACAATTTATTAATAAATAAAAAACAATAGCCGGCCAAATAACACAATTTTAGCACCATAGGTATCCCGGTTCATATCTGAAATCTGTGCCGTAATTTGTATATAAAAAATAATATATATATTTAGAAACGATTTTTTTATGTATATAAGTGCATATATAAACAAAAATAAAAGTTCATTAGATTTGTTTTCGTAGCTGTTTATATATTTTGGCAACATATCTCACTTTCTGATGCCCGAATTACGCCAAGCATTCTTTAAAAATGCGCTATAATGGAAAAGTACATAAATGAATAATTAACAGAAATAACCAATTATACAAACTAAAACTTTTTATTTCGAGATCAAAGCATTGTTTTTAATTTCGATTAAAAATACGGTACAGATGTCATATTCGCCCCATATTGGCGCGATTTTTTCCCGACGCCGATTTGGCGAAAACATCAACAGCATAAACAACAACATCCGGGTTACCATATCAGCAAAATAACGACACTTTGGCGCCGGTTAAGTATGTATTGCGTATATGTCATTGGCGTCAGAAAAAAATCGCGCCAATATGAGGCGAATAAAACATCTGTGCCAAAAATACATATATCCTTGAATAACTTTAGTTGAAATTACGTTCACGACTTAATATCTCAGTCCATAAACCTAAACAAACACAAGTGATTCATTCATCGTGAACCGTAAAAATTATTAAATCATTGAGGTAATCATTCACAAACTAAGTTCTCCAACAATCAATGGGCAATATTCTAATGACGTCATAGTAGGTAAAATGGTGGCGGCATCATCTGTTTATGGTTTGAAATCACAAAGATTTAATTTTGCAATGTCTCTTAGTTACATTATTTTATTGTCATATTTATGAGATCAGAACAAAAGCATATTTTTTCATTATTTAGTTATTAAAGACGGAAAAAAATTATAAATGTGCATGATTTGAAAAATTTAAATAATTTTCTTTCTTAATACTAAAAAATAACATCGGGAAGTAACAGCGAGTGTAATTTAAATAAGTTTAGCTGTTTAATTCTGTTGTAATATTCAAAATAACTGTATTTATTAGATTTCAGTAAAAAACATCAGGACCCGATTAAACTTTGAAGTTAGAGGAACTACAATGTCATTTCAGGACCTTTCTTTTGGAGAAGCTTTTCTAAATTCCACATATACATGGAAACTCTTCAGTGTTAGAAATATTATTCCCAGGACTGGCATAACATGAGAACGGGCTGCAATTTTTCGCAAGTTTTTGAAAACTACTTTATATCAGAAATTTCGCTAAAAACTGGTTACTTTTTTGTTATAGAGGCCCACACTATTAGAATTATGACAAGTTGCAGCCAGTTTCGCCAAAGTCGTAACCAAGATCGTGAAGCACACACATATAATACCATATAATACCATTTCATGAAATCGTATACGATAATTTAATAGTTTTTACCTTACTTCAAGTGTGTAATTTATTTATTTTTAAGGCTTAACAATCTAAATTGTCCAATATATGAATTTAAAAAAATGTAAACAAAGATTGAATAGACATGACCACAAAGAGCCTCAAATCTGCATAACACTTGGAACCGAACTGTGCAGATTAGTGGTCTTCTACTGTACACAGTTTTTCATAAATGTGTTTCATTCTTAAAATTTGTTATTTTCATCTATCACTGCGGAACAAACGAGAAAACTCATATTCTTGCACATGAGTTGTATATATCTTTATATCTAAATTTCCGTCATTTTTGACGGGCTACCTTTCTAGTATATATATATTCGATACTGTTAACTCTTTAGAAAGCACATAATATCATTTATTACCTTTCTTCTTTGTGATAGTTTTAATACAGGTTTACTCCATAGCACAATGCTATTTATTTTTATATGGTGTTTCAGCAAAATGGTAAAGAATAGGCATTAAATATTAGACTTAAAATTTTCTTCGTATCCTAATGAAAAATGTTGAAATTGATAAACTCGAAAAGTATAATTTGTATTAGAATTAGATTATAAATAGAATTTTCATAAGACGTTGGATGCTCATGGACACTAGGTAACCCCTCCCGCCGGGTACACTCTGCCTAATTCTAATTGCAAAGGTTGCAGAAAAAGGCTGTTTGCAACAGAATATTTACCTGTTGCCTGACCAAAGATTATGACAAGAACTCTATTGGAAAATTTCCATTTTTAGCTCACAGGCTATTAAAGCCTGAGAGCTAGGATCTGTATGTACGTACGTATGTACGTAACGCGATAACTCTTGATAGAAGTATCCGATTTGCTTCAATTTTTTTTTCTAGTTTCATTCTGATAAGGCGATTCCCTGATTAGTTTTGGGGGTTCATTGGTTAAGTATAAAGGGTGGGGGGAGGGGGGCTAACCCCCTTAACTTAGATAAATGGGTTTTCATGCCGAATTATCAGATATTCTTCTAATTTGTATACCGGTTAATTATGATAAGGTGCTTCCCTGATTAGATTTCAAGGTTGTTTGTTTAAGTCTAAAAGCAGGAACGGGAAGTTAATACCCCCTTAATTTAGATAAATGGGTTTTTCTATCCGATTTGGTACAATTTTTTTTATTTGTTTATTCTGATAAAGCGCTTCCCTGATTAGATTTAGATGTTCATTGGTTTAATATAAAGGGGAGGACACGGGGCTAATACCCCCTTAAATTAGACATTGGGTTTTTCTGTCCGATTTACTGCAAATTTGGTATACCGGTTTATTTGGATAAGACGCTTCCCTGATGGTATTTGGAGGCTCATTGCTTCAGTATAAAGAAGGGAAACGGATGGGGCTAATCCCCTCCCTTAATTTATTTTTCGAGCGGCATTATTCTTTGAAATAAGAGTTATTATACACAATTAGTGTGAATAGCCTATGAGCTCAATGCCATTAGTTTAACCGTGCACATTTCTTTTTTATTTTCAAATATGAAATTCAAAAATGAAAAATTTTTATGTGCGTTTTTTTCTTTCTTTTTATTTATTTATTTATTTATTTATTTATTTATTTTTTGTTTGTATTATGTACTTTAAAACTAAAAAATTCAAAGTTGTTTGGGATTGACCAGTTTTTAGGAGCTTTAAAGCCAATAATAATAATAATAATAATAAAACATAAATAAACATCTAGACAGACAATTATGTATTTTTTGAATTCTGATGAAATTGATGTTCGTCAACCGCCAAAAAATTTATTTTCAGCAACAACAACAGCAAACAAAATATTATCAAAATAGGAGAAATTGTTTAAAATTGCAAGTGAACATCGTCGCCTCAATGCAACAGTAGGACATCTAGTAATAATAAAAAATGAGATGTCTAACTTAATGCTATGGATAACTAATTGTGTTCACATCTAATGGAGCAACTTCTGAAACACAAAGTTGTGTTTAAGGGGTCTGGGACATAAGTTAAAATAATTTTTAGTTATTGAGTTAAAATTTTGAATTTTTTTGTGATGGTTAACCATGTTATTTGTGTACAAAATCACATGTTAAAACTTCTCATATATTTAAAAAAATAATAAAATTTAAAATTCTTTAAAAAAGTGGGGTTATTTAAAATCGTTATAATTCGAAATATTATTTGTATAATTGCATTTTTTTTTCATTTAAATAAACAGAAGTATATAAGTTTTAATTTATATTTAGCATTTAAAAAAATATTAATTTGTAAAAAAAAAATTAAAAATATTTAAAGTAAAAATTTTAAAAAAAATGGTGTAACTTTAAAAAAAAAATCATATTTGCAAAAGTAAATATTTTTTTCTAATTTGCTGAATCAAAATTAAAGTAAAACAACTAAAAAAGACATGTTTCAAGTTTGAACCATTTATCTTTAATGGTTCTTGATTTATAACGATTTAAATACGAGAAATGGGGAAAAATGCCATCATGAAGAAAAACGCATTTTCACAAAAAATCGTTTTCATGACAATCATTGCTCGAAAGTTAGATTTTGAAAACAAACCAAAACGAAAAATTTAATATTTCCTGTTCTAATTAAGATAGAAACATGATTTAAACGTTATTTTAAGGAGAAAAAAATAAAGAAAATTTTAATGCAATAAAAGTTTTTTAGAAAATTCGGAGATTTTTGTGTTCCGGACACCCTTAATACTATATATCAGATGTGTTTTATAAAAATTCACTGCTGATCCAATAGATGCAGACACAGTTTTTCATAGCAGTAAGTCAGACATCTCATTTTTGATTATTAGTAGATTTCCTTCTGTTTCTACATAAAAATGGACACAATTGTATAACGACGATTTTCTACAAAAAACTTTTTTTTAGTATAACTTACATTATCTTCAAGAAGTTTTCAGAAAAAGAATATTAATGATATTTATCCCAGAAAATTTAATAAAAGAAAAAGTAATTAATTAATAAATAAGCAATATTTATCATATAGCATAACAAAACAAATGAATGTGATATTCCTTAACGATACAATATTCTCTTTAAAGCACAAGTTTTATTCTTTGGAGAATTTTAAAATAATTAGTTTAGGGAGAAAATGTTCAAAATTCTATTGATGGTGTAGGCATCTGTAATATAGCAATCAGAAATTTAAATATGGTAATGAACAAAAATAATATCCATAAATGCATTCAGTGTGTATGGGCATTCGTGGAAAAGAAAAGTAAACACCCCCTCCTCAACAAATTATCGTAAAAGAAAGTTACTGGTACCGAACGATTGGAAATAATGTCTATTTTTAAATTATGTATATAAAATTTGCTTAAGAGGTCATCTACATATTAAAACGAATCCAAAATAAATTTTTTTCAATGGCAATGCCGAGTTATAACAAGATATTTCAAATCTTCGGTTCAAACTGTGTCTAGACACCAAATTTCAAGTCATTTGAATGATAATTTTTGGAATTATAAACATTTAAACTTTATTGCTTCCAATGTTAAATTACATTTTCGTATTTTCATTAATATCTCCTCAAAATTATACTCCTAATGTGCTAATTTTTTGTGTAGCAATAATGCTAAAGTACCCCAACATAAGTAAGTTGAATTTGCAATTTTTATAATTTTATTGAATTATGAAATTAATATTCGAACAAATTATGAATTGCAATCTACAATTTTTTTTAAGGATTTAGATTTATTAGGTCTTGCTTTATGGAAATCCAAAATTTCACATTTTCCTACCAAGTAGTTCTCAAATTATGCTTAAAAAGACCACAAAATGATGGTTTAAGAGGTAGTCTATGATAGAAGTGACTAGATATTTTTAAATATCTTATGCTATCCTGTAATCTAGCAGTCTTCAATGACTGCTCGAGTGGCGCTTAAGGTGCCTTGATCAAGAAGGGGGCTCTGTCGGTCAACATTCGAGTACGGAACATCAATTTGCATACAGCCCCTAAAATAACTGATTTCTCGGATATGTATCGTACGAATTACATAATTTTTATTAGGCTAATTGAAGGGTGTAGAGTTCATTTATGCTGTCAGAATTGTGTACTGCTATTGAAAAAACAAAGTTATGTTTCGTTTTAATATGTAGATGGCCTCCTAAGCAAATTTTATATGCATCATTTAAAAGTAGACTATATTACCTATCGTGTGGTACCAGTAACTTTCTTCTATGATAATTTTTTGCAGAGTTAGTAAGGCGTGTGTACTTTTTTTTCCACGACTGTACAATCGGCACAACGTATACTTCTTACATTTTTCTTCTGTAATAGAACTAAGCGACAAATTTTTCATTAATTTTATTAGTGGTTGCGGAAGTATCATAAGAAGTACCTGAATTTTTATCAGTCTAATACATCTATTTCTACAATACATACATTTATGTTTTATTTATATCTTAGTAATACTTTCTATTTACACTTCAATAACTATTTGTTAATTTCGGAAAAAAAATCACTATTACCTATGTAAAATCATATCCGGTAAAATATATAGCTATGCAATCGAATGAGGATGTGTGTTTATTAACTCACCTTATCCAAAATTTAAAAAAATGCGTTTACTCTAGCAATCTACTCTATTGGTAAACCTGCCCATAAAAAACACTACAATCTGCAAAAAAAAAAAACTATTTTTATCGTGTATTTCTGGTATTTGTAAAATCTTGATTTACAATGAAAACCAATGAACGCTGTTAGAAGTTTTTCGCGATTTCCAAAAATTTGAATTTCAGGATAAATTATTTTGAATTTCAGGAGTATTTAACCCTTAATTGCATAGTGATGTAAATTTCCATCACCTTTTTATATAATTTTTAATACATAAATTAAGTTCTTACAACCACTATATTTATATAGAAATATTAATCCTCAAAAAATTACAAAAATATGCTACTAAATAAAGTTAAAAATCTATCTTAAGATTTCTGGTGTCTAATCCTTAATATAAAAATGAAAAACACAATTCTAAAAGAATAATTCAAGCAATTAAGGGGTGAACTCACGTCCTCATACTAATCATTATATATTTTTTTCTTTGCACTATTTTAAAATATAATTTATGAAACTTTTACATAAAAACTGGATTTTTTTTTATATTTAAAGTGTGCAAAAACTTTCTGTTATAATCCTAAACTAATGAATTTTGTAACTTGTCTAGAGAAATACATGCTAAAACCTGTTCGCACGCTCTGTTCTCGCATACCTCATTAATCATTTTAAAACCAAGTTCATCAGTATAGATAAAAAAAAACAAAAATATCTTTTTTCTGGTGAAACTATGAAAGTTTATAATTCTGTTTAAAGCTTCCATAATCTATGGAATATTTTTTTTTCATTTTATATACCAAATAATAGTGTAAGTTTTGCATATTTTAAAAATATATCTTAAATCACCTAATTTAGATATAAAAAGTGAGAAATGTTAAAACTAAAAGACTAAAATTTCATTATGGGTGTTAGATAAATTGAAACTTTGAGTTAGAGAAATACATTTAAGATGGGAAATTTAAAATAAAAGGTCTAGAACCAATAAAAAAATGAATTGGCAGACTTAAAAAGTAATGATTAATATACTTTATCACATATTTATCTCGTACTTCAGGAAAAAGTAATGTCATAATATAAAATTTTTGGCTGAAAAAGTAATTAAACACAAGAACTCCTCCCATTTGACATTTTGTTTACATATATACGAGTACATGGATCTTTGAGGATTTCAAAGTCAAATGGATTTTACATTAAAAGTGCCTTAGAAACAGGTAATTCACTATAAATAAATTTGATAAACAGACTTATCTTACTTAGAAAAATTATGAACATAAGAGAATAAAAAAAATTAGTTATGTAATCAATATTACGAAGTATTAAACAATACAATTACACTTTCGAATATTAGAAATATTCTACTGATTTTGCAAATGGTTAAAATATTTCTTCGGCGTTTTATAATGATTTTCATAATTATTTTTTCTTACTTTCAATAACTGTTGTTATACATACAGAATAATACTGTTATTTTTTTTTTTTAATCTGGAAAGCTTTTATTTATTAATTGATGGTTTTAAATGGAAAAATTATTATCGTTAAATACGCATTTTCATTCGATTAACTATAAATTGAATAAACATTTAAAGATATATATTTTCTAATCAAAAACCAAATTATTAATTCGTATTTTTACATTGAAGTTTACACATTCAATGTTTATCTATTTGATTTAACTATATTTGATTCTGTATTGCATCTACAAAATCTTCAATTCAATATGAAATTTTCATGAATACTGTATTATATTTTTGTTTAATGTAATGCAGTCAGTTTCCAAAAAATAAATGGAAATTAGTACACTGTAAAAAAAAATCTGTGAAGTTACTAACATATTTCTCGGAAACTGGGATTCCAGGAACTATTTATGTAACGGCAACAGCAAAAATTTCTGTAACAGCATCTGTTACAGGAATTTTTCTTGTTGCCGTTACATAAAAAGTTCCTGGAATCCCAGTTTCCTAGAAAAATTTTAGTAACTTTACAAATTTTTTTTTACAGTGTAGTGTCATATTCAACAAGTAATTAAATGCCTCAAGTGATCAAATTTTGATATGCTAGTATTTAATTTAAAGAAACATGTAGAATTTATAAATAAAGAAATTAATCTGCTAATCAAAATTGAAACAAATTATACCAATATAAATTTAAGGACATTTTTACTCTTATAAAAGAAACTTTTACAAAATTCCAGTTCAGTTCAATACGTGACCAACTAACTTTGTAGTTAGCTTTCATTATTCTGAAAAATTGTTTCAGAAACATTTTCGATGAGAAAACATTGAGAAATCTTACATAGTTGAGAGTTGCACAAAACCGGGTAGGCGGGTAAAACCGGGTAGCGCAGATTCTTCCTTGAGTTGTACTGCTATCTATCAGCCAACACGAGAAATTACTTGTCGATCACCATTACGGCATTTGTAGCTGAACGAAACGCTACTGTGCGCGGTTCTTTTGTGTGTTAGGATTTCGTTTGAATTACTCTTAATTTTTTTTCTAAGTTTTACGCATATAACCGCTGTTGTTTTAGCATATTAAATATTGGTGAGTACTATATCTAATTCTTTGCTTTCCTGTTGATATTTTAACATTTTTACTGATTTTTTAATGTAGGATTACGATTAGAGACGCCATCTTTTAAAATCTGTGTCATGTTGGGGTAAAACCGGGTACTTAAGAGTGGGTTAAAACCGTGTATACCCGGTTTTGTCTTATACTCATGGAATGATTTTTTTAGTATGGTTAATACATTAGCATGAAGCTTTAAATTGAATTTCCAATGCTAAGTTAATTTATAATTCTAAATCTATCTACTTATAGTGGAAATGTTAATTTTTATTTTGCTTTATATTAAAAAATGGGACTAATTTTTAACTTAAATTCATGAAATTAAATAAACTGCAATTATTAATGAACGAAATAATGTTACTAATTAAGGTATAATATTATATTACATTTTAATAAATAACTTTCTAATCTGAGATATAATAACTTGCGTAATAGACCTACTTAAAATTCAAAACATATTTCGTAAATTGTTTTTTAAATAAAATAATCTGTCCTAATTAATAAATAATTCATAAAATCTAAATTCCATATAACTAGGCTACATAATCTATAACAAGAATTTTTCTCAAATAAATATTAAAAAATCAAGCGAAAAACATTTCTTGATGGATAATGCTTTCCCAGACTCACTTGCTGTATATAATACGAGTGGATGGATTACGAAAAAGGTCTTCATTATTTGGTTTAAAAAATTATAGATTTTTCCTATCCTTGTCCTGAAAAGCCTGTTCTTTTAATCTTTGATGAGCATTAAACTCATACTAAAAGCATGGAGTTAATCAATCTAGAAGCACTGTATTTATCTCATGGTTCCCTCCGTACGCAACACATCAATTTCAGCCCCTTGATGTGTCATTCATGCACCTCTAAACTCATTCTATGAACAAGAGGTGAGGAAATAGTTACTTTCAAACCATAGGCGATCTGTACCAATTTACCAAATTGGAAAATTATTTAAAGATACACTTTCGAGAGCAGCAGTTGTGAATACTGCAATCAGAGGCTTTGAGAAAACAAGGATTTTCCCCTACAACAATGATGTTTTCCAGACCATCTTTTTGCTCTTCTGGAAGCAACAGAGAAATCCATGAAAGTCATGATAACACACCTAGGTCTATGCAGCCACAGGTTGGCATAGCTGCATCAATAAATATTTCTGAAACATCACAGGATAATGGAGCTCAACCTTCTAAACCTAAAACAGTTGACATCACACATCTAGCATTTGACAACATCCAGCGTCTTTCACGTCGAGCTACTTTCACATGCAGCAGCTAGCAACAATATCACAGACGTCATCAGTGATTCAAAATGTTACCTCTACAGAATACATTAGTAAACTATCCATTCGACATCTTCAGACTATGTAGCCCAGGAATCTGTATTTCCAATTTCACCTGAAATGTTATTATTCCCTCCCAGTGAAGGATTCAGAATTGAGAAATAGCTAACAAAAGAAAGGAAAAACTGTCACTTTGAATTCTTCGCCGTATAAATAGATATCGAAACAGATATTAAAGAGAAATAAGCCAAATAAACTGCAAGACGTAAAAAGAAGATTCCTGAAAAGAAAAAAGAAATTAAGAATCAACAGAAAAACGAACCAAAAAACATTGCGGAGACATCTTCAGAAGAAGAAGAAGATAATGAAACCGGGATGTTTTGCATTGAACTTTACTCAAATTCTAAATTCAAAGAAGGTTGGATACAATGTTTGAAATGCCACGGATAGGCACACAAAGCATGTACTAATGCAGAAGAATATGATGACAAATCCATTTGGGATTTTTGCAGCTAAAAGAATTCTAAGACTTTCAGTATAAAATAGGTATGCCTTTACAACAAAGAAAATTTGCCACAGATTTGTTTTTGGCACATGGAAGAACGCATGTACAATTTCGTTTTGTCAAAAATAACAAAAAAAATTTTTAAACCATATTAAACATGAAATTTTTGCCCAAAATGAGCTTTTCAGCAGTTTTAAATAAATACCCGGTTACCCAACCAGTGGGTTAAAACCGGACTTTTGCATATTTGTGAAATAACCTATTTTTTACATAATCAATTATATGTTTTATTGAAAGGAATCTGATTTATTATAGCCGAAGATTCATTTTATATTAAAAACTGTGCTAAAAGTTTGTTTTCCTTTTTCACTGCATTTCAGAATAAAAACATTTATGGTATCCGATTTTGCCCCACCTTCCCCTACATGTAAGTTTAGGAAATCAACAGAAATTTGTTTTCCTAAATTGGCAGGAGGAATAGAGATGATTACTAGAGAAACACGCCTCCTCATTCTATAAAACTTATTATTGTTTACATTTCTTTAAAGTATTTTTTTTTCCAGAACTGTGTGTAACAAAGAGTCTACATTGAAATTTTCGCAAGTACATTTCTATTATATTGATAAATATTTCCTCAGTTTTTTGTAGGATGTGTGTAGAAAATGTTTACAATAATTGAATATGCAGTACACCTCTGTATGTCTAATTTCTACGAAGGCAAAAAAAAATAAAAAAACAGACATCCGATATACTGAAACTTATATTATTTAGGTTTTATTAAAATAATTAATTAAAATAAATAAGAACATACTAGCAAATTATGTAACATGAATGTAAATTGCGGAAATATTGAAATCAAAACTGTTGCATTTTTGCAACTGTTGCTGTTTTGTTGCATTTTTTTAAACAATTTCTCTTAAAAATAACATATGCTAAGACATGTTAATACACTCATTTAGCAAATCTTATTAAGCAATTTATTAACTAGCAAAAGCCATGCTTTGTTTGGATTCGCGAAGCATTATTTAATAAGATAAATATTTGAAAGTAACAATTTAATTTTTTTTTGCATCTATATTAAGCAAAAACGCTATTTTATGTTTTGACGCATTTTAATTTTTGAAATGTAAATTCAGCCAAATAACTAAGAATTTCCTCGGAATTTTTTATTTATGATATAACGAATTTAACAATTGATTTTATTTGTTTACAATCATTTAGTTGCCACTTTATATTAAAAAAAAAATCATAATATAATTCTTTTAAAATGCGTAAGTATCGTAGGCGTAAATGATTTCACATAAATAAGAATAAATTGTGTATTTGAATTCTTAACACTGAAAAATACTTTTATAATTGAATGTAAATAATTGAATTTTCACAAATTTTAATTCAATAAAAATATGCTATAATTTTCATAAAAAGGTATTTTGAAAATATCATAAAAGAAATCGTGAAACAATTTAATTAACCATGATTCTATCTATAATTACTTCTTATATAATTTTTCTTCTGAAAATATGCGTGTTTCATTCTTTTATTTGCAAAAAATGCTTCCGTAATGGAAAAACATGTAAAATAAATAAATTAAAATAATAAATTTTTAAGGTTATTCTGTAAAAAAATAATATTGTGCAAATCTAGAGATCATAATTTATTTTTATGTTTAATTTAGAGTAAAATACTGAATAGTTTTTTTGTAAAGTGTACGACAAAATGAAATTTATGTTGCTTAGTAGAGGATTCGCTTTGCTCATCCTAATAAATATTATATTGTGTTGTTATTATTAATATTACTAAATGCAGAAAAATATCAAATAATATAATAAATGGTCACATATTTTCAGAAATAATTACAAACATTTTATAATTATTATGAAATAATTAGAAACATTTTAGCCTTGACGTATAATGAATTCATACACAAAATAAAACATTTTTGTGAGACAATGTGAGAAAAAACTTTTTCCACTCATGTCTTCAAAAATAGTCTTAAAGCCATTTATAGATAGATACTTTACAGCTTTAAAGAAACACGCGATTCTTTAAATAAAAGGCAAAAAAAGTCTTGGGAACATAGAAAACGTATAATTCACTTATTTCTGTAAAAATGTCATTCATAATACTGAAAGTATAATGAGAAGAAAAATCAAGAAGAATGGCAAACAACATTTTTCGAGTCTCCGGTAACAGCTTGATGAACAGGCAGCTTAATTAGTTTAACAATAGAAACGATCTTGCATGGGAATGTAGTATTTAAATTACTATTAACCAAATTTGACTACGTTAAAAATGTGTGATAACTTAGTTAAAACTGATAGCTCAGTTCATATATACGTCCGCTGCTCAGACTAATTTAATACTTTTCCTGAGAAAATCAGGTTACATGGATATATTTGTGTGGAGTTACGTGATGGAAATTAATCAGAATCTTCATTAAAATTAGCACAAAAATTAAAATTTAATTCAATAAAATTAGTATATTATATATTTGTTAAACAGAGCAGTGAATTAATTGTCATGTAGACCTGACACTAGTGCGTTATAAATAAGCAACTGTATAATAAAAATACATTTAATAAAACTCAGTTTCTATCAAAACTGAATGAATATCTATGTTAAAGTATTTTTATAAATGTATTGCCCTTTTTTACAGCATTGTAGGTAATATATCTCCAAGCTTTCTTTTTCTAGAAGACACATAACTGTTCTCTTTATGTTTAAAGTTTTTATATATCAGTACTGACATTAGAAAAATTCTAAGAAATGTTCTAGACAGAAGGACGAATTGAATATAATTAAAAATATATATACTTAATTGTTTTCTTGATACATTTTCTTTTGTTTGTCTTAGCATTAATTTTAATCTATAAAATATTCCATAAATGGGAGTCTCAACAATGGAAAGAGGCGGGGATGGATTCGTCGCAAAAATTTCCAACCGTTTTAGATATTACGAAAATAATAAAACATAAAAAACACCGCCTAACCGCGACCAACGCCATACAAGGCCTGTTCATGCATTTTAAAACGTCAGACGAAGTGCATCATCTTTACCCGGGGATTGGCGCAAAACGATGGACGCGCCGCTTTGTACCATCACCGTATGACGTTGTAAATGTCATGGATTGTATTTCGTTAGTTGTCGACTAACCGCAACAAACTTCCATTTGTAGAAAATGTCTATTTGGACATCTATGGACTCAGGCACTGCAGCGCCAGTATTTAATTACACTCTTTTGTTTAACTTAACCTGGTTTTTGTACTTAAAGGAAAAAAATTGCAATCGATTCTGCATTCATTTCCTGAAATTCTAGAATTATACAAATTACGTCCACAGATGAGTTTTAGAGGACGATAAAGTATTTTAAATGTTTTAGAACTTAATTTAGAACCTTGGTAATCAACTTTTGTTGTATTAGCTTTATAAATCAACATTGTGTTCGGCAAAAAATTCGTCGAGCACACTGCACACAGGAACTTAACACGCTTTGAAGTATTTCATGTTTGGAGTATACCAGGGACGGCAAAACTATGGCAAGCGTGCCAAAGGTGGCACGCGAAAAAATAATTTTGGCACGGTGTCGCATGTGGCTCTATATCAATATACAGTGATACTGCACAAAATGCACAACCTTTAGATGATCTTATCTTGTCTAAATTCGATTAATTGGAAATCGAAGAATTTTAATTGCAGCTTTACCGTAAATTACCACATAATTAAAAGTACCAGTGATAAAATTATGGTAACTTAGAAATTAATTTTAGAGAAACTGACGTTTGCCCTTTTAATAATTTTTCCACCTATATCGTCATTATTTCCTCAAAAAAAAAAAAAAGCAGTTGTTAGATAAATCCAGATATATTTTTTTAAATAATTTCTAAAATTTAATTGTTTTTATTATTATTATAGTGTAATACCTCACCTGTATATATATATGTTACCCATTTTTTAAAAAATCTTAATAAGTGATCTTTATTCATGATTTTTCGATTCACTAAATGTGTTGGCACGTCAAGGTCATGTAAAATATTTTTGAGAAAAAAACTGGCACGTGGCTATAAAAAGGTTCGCCAACCCTGGATAATACGATCCAGTTCTTCTGATTGCCAACATTTACTGAAAGATAAATTACTGTCCACCCAGGTTTCGTCGATGTAAATTATGGGTGTACCTCTGTACGATATCTTTTGATATTTCCTAAAAAATGGATGATCTTGAGAATAATATCCTCTCGTTCTAATTGTCTTCTTCTTTTGTTTTGGCACATTTTACACTTAAGGGGTCTTGTATTTTTTAAACGCTTCGAAAATTAACGAAAAACTTCAAAGTTTGAATTAGTCTATCTTTAGTCTATCTTCTTATGTATAAACATGAAATTTTGGATATTGATTAAACAGATTGTGCTTTGTAATGTTAGAAATTTTTTAGCCTTTTACAGAATTCGTGTATTGTTGAAATCGAAATAGCTCTTTTTTTTCTGCAGAAGTCATTGCGCGCATGATATCTTGAGAAAGTATGCATGGATTGTCATAAAATTTCGTAAAGATACTAAACAAATATGTGTATTTAAAATTAACTACTTTTAAGTATTTACAGTGGTAATATATTTAGTTATGACTATTTTTATTCATTAAAAAAGCAAAATTTTTATTTTTTTTTTTTAGAAAAATATTTTTTATGTAGTTAATGAAATAATTTTGGCCTAAGAGTAGTTCATTTTAAACACATATATGTTTAGTATCTTTACCAAATTTCATGATACTCCGTACATACTTTCTCACGATATCATGCGCGCAATGACTTCTGGAGTAAAAAAAGAGCCAGTTTGATTTCCACAATAGACAAATTCTGTAAAAGGCTAATAAATTTCTAATGACAGTATATTACAAAGCACAATATGTTTAATCAATATCCAAAATTTCATGCTTATACATGAAAAACTTTTGAAGATAGACTAATTCAAACTTTGAATTTTTTCGTTAAATTTCCTTGCGTTTAAAAGGTATTATTCCCTTAAATACAATTTTATGACGAAATTGACGCAAAGTTTTTTTTTTTTTTTTTTTTTTTTTTTTATTATTATTATTATTCAAATTAAAATTGATTGTTTCTTTTAAACAAAAAGCAATTTATTCAAAAACGGGATTGTTTTGTCTTTGACATAAAAATCATGTACACTTTATCTAATAACGCTGCAGTCGAATTTATCTATACCTGCTTTTTCAAAGACATACATTCTTTTTAAATCTTTTGTTTAAGTGAACAAAACACAGGATTACGCTCATCTCCTGCTTCTCGGCGAATTTTTTAATAGTACTACTAGAAACCCCAGAAATTTGATTGGCTCGTTTAGTAGGATGATCTATCGAAACAATTATTTTTCCTTTTTCTACTTCATGATCATGAAATTGAATGACAAGTATAATATTATTATCACTCCTGAAAGATTTGTTTCTGCTCGAAATAGCCATTTGAACACTAAATATAGAAGTTTTAAATTGAATTATAACGAGATATTAATATAATTTTAAACTTTCATCGGATGTAATAAATAACAAACAAGTGAGCACCAAGAGAACGCCAAAGTAGAACTTCAGAAAATACCCAACTCGACGTAACACCCCTTTGGATACTAGAATTGTCGAGTGCTAGGAGCACCTTTCTAAAACGAACTGTAGTACTTTTCGTTTTTTACTTTTTTTGTTATATCAGTGTTTATTGAAAAATGATCATTTTTCTACAAATAAAAAATATGTTAAATTGCTATTTTGTAGCTATATTTAATTAATTAAATATATGGTCTATATATAAATATATATATAATTTGTGCAATTCATAGCACAAAGACGAAATTTCATAGTCATAATTTTTTAAACTAAAAACGTTTTACTTACTAAATGTAAATTTACGACAATGTAATTATGTAAAATTCTTCAAATTTAATATGTAGTATTTCATTATTTTAACTACTTACTATGTAAAATAATTGCTTCATCTTAAACAGCGTGTGTTATTTAATCACTATTTAGATTTCATCACTTTAAATTTCATCAATAAGTTAAACGTTTTATTTTGTACTTAAGATATTTTAATTATGTTTTTATGAGTTTGTATTTAATAATACGTCATCATATGATGAATTTTTCTTTCAAGCACATCTATTAAGACAACAAGTTAATATTTAGTTAATATTTCTCTAAATTAAATGACGAAGTGTGATATATTAGTCTTAATTATTTGTTATTTAAAATATCTGAATGCTTACATAATCATTATGCTTCAAAATCATTATCTATATAAAAAGCAGAAAAATATAAAATTAAATAATATAATGATATTAAAAATCATTTTAAACACCAGTTAGAAAAAATATATATATATATATATATTAATTTCTGGAAGTGCAGAAGTAATTAGTAATTAAAAAAAAAGACATTCAAATAAAAAAAAGGAATTTTATTAAAAATCAATTAGGCCACTCTAAAAATGTTTGAAGAGTTTTTCAGTTATCTTAAGTATTAATTAAATTTTAGAAGATACAAACACTTATATGAACATTTTATACAGTTGAATTCAGTCACTCAGTGTATAAAAACTCTGATTTAATTAGTATAAATACATTTAAATTAATTTATGTATGTATTCATGAAATTTAAATATATGAAATGATAAAATACCAATAACCCTTTTTAGAATGAAACTTTAATAAAATTTCAAATATAGTTGTAAGAAATTGTTTCGCAGACTATCGTTACATTTATGTTGTACTAAAAATTGCTTTAACTTAAATTATATAACACATTTTGTTTATATAAACTTTTCTTATAATGTATTTTAAGCACATTCCATATATATACCGGGTAAGCCAAAAGTTCGTTAAAGCTTTAAAAACTCATAAAAAGGAAGAAATTATGATAAAGGTTTTAACATAATTATTGTGGTTTGCTTCAGCAATTATTTCCGGTTTGCAAGAAAGGGCTCACAAGGTAGTCGGATTTTTTTTTAGCAGCAAAAACAAAAACAAAAACAACTCCATTAAGTTAAAAAATCACATGTAGAGGGCGCTGACGACCTGAAACACAATGAACAGGCACTACGACACAACCTGGTTGTGTCGTACAATGCTCTGGAGGTCATGTTGAACAATTGTTATTGGAAGAACAAATGAGTGGAGCGTATTGTTGTCCTGTTCCTTGTATTTCGGGTCATCAGTGCCCTCTACATGCGATTTTTAACTAAATTTTTGTTTTTGATGCTAAAAAAATCGGACTACCTTGTGAGCCCTTTCTTGCAAACCGCACTCCTTTATCATAATTTCTTCCATTTTTATGAGTTTTTAAAGTTTTAACGAACTGTTGGCTCACCCGGTATTTATAATGAATGTGCTTAAAATACATTATAAGAAAAGTTTAGATAAAGAAAATGTGTTATATAATTTAAGTTAAAGAAATTTTGTTTTTCGAAAACAGTTTTCAAATTCCATGCATTGTCTCTTAAATAAAATAACAGATTTTATGTTATTAGTTGAAACTTCATAGGGGAGACCGGGGCTAGTAGGCGCAGTTTTTAGTTATTGATTTTTATAAATTTATATAAATATAGTTTTTTATAAAAATTTTACTGTACTTTTAAAGAACTGGCATTGGGCTATAAATACCTGGAGTTTTAAGTTTGTAGCTTTCGTAGTTTATGTTTAGCGGAAGCCTAAAATAAAAGAAAAACTATGCGCCAACCTACCCCGTCATGGGGCAAGTTGCCTATACCTATGGGGTAGGTTGGCACACGCTTTATAAAAATTTAAATGAAACTCAAATAAGACATACAGTTAAGAGAAATCAATTTCAATATTACCAGTAAGTTTAAACAAAGGCGTTATCGCCGTACAATGCAAATTCTAAATTATACAGACATAAAAATAATGAATAAAATATTAACATTGAGTAACTTCTATCCAACTCGATATCATCATCAAAGTTACAGTTGTCACAAATTAAAAATCGAGTGTCTCTGTTTGGGACCCTCTCTGTTGAGCCTCGTGTGCCCAAAATATAGTATTGTAACAACTTTTCTCGGTGTTTGCTGTTTTTCAAGCTACCAGCACACACCAGACACCAGGCCAACTTGCCCCGTGTTCGATGTGCCTACTAGCCCCATAATAAATTTCTTCCCAAAAGGGACACGTAGACATCTAAACATAAATAATCCAAGTAAATCACATATGGGGTAGGTACAGTTAATCATACAATAAGAAAAATTGCACAAGTTAAATTGCAATTATTAAGATAAGTATTAGAAATTAGAAAAAGAGTGAAGCAACAAAAAATTACTTATGAGTGCAAAAAACAGAAAAATCGTAATAAATGTTCATTGCACGTAGGTAACGCTTCAAAACTGCAATGAGGATTGTAAAAAGCAAGAAGAAAAGTACTCTGTGACTGGTTGAGCAATCCACAAACAGGTGATTTATGACGACTGCTACTACTTACCCCTGTAGTAGTAGAGAGTAGTAGAGAGTAGTACTAGCCCCGATCTCCCCTACTTAAAAACAGCCTAAAGAATTAAATATAAATTTTCTATTTCTTCCAATCTTTATGTAAAGTTTTGAACAAATAAACCAGGTTTCATTTACGAAGAAATTTATATGGAATAAAATTACATTTTTGCTATTCTTATTAATTAATATCCAGTGATTATAAAATTTTTTGTACAAGAATTTAACAATCAAGTTATCTGAAAGATACGAGCAAAATCCTAAACATTATATTTCCTTTGAACAAAAAATTAGAATATTTTCTGACTATCTATATCATAAAGCACAAACGTGTCCGTGCATAACGCTGACGCCATTTTGGTGTTGGAAACATTAGACTATTAAATTTCGCTTTTAATGCAATTTTTTAAACTTCTAAACATCGCACATTATTTTTTTATGCTGTGGAATAGAGAAAAAAAATTACTTACGGATGCAGTTTATTTGAAAAGTGCATTGCAATTTACACAATTTTTTTGTGTTTTTTAAAATAATTTTTGAGCATGATTTTTTTTTTTTATATATACTATTCTCTATCACGTGATAGCGATTATCAAAAATATATATGTTTGCATGCATTTGTTTCCAGTTAATATCCACAACGAAGTTATTGCTTCATCAATAAAATAAAATAATATAAATAAAAAAAAAGAAATTTAACAAATTACAACGACCATTTGGAAATGATTTTTTCGAAGGCATAAAAAATCGCGCGGAGATGATCATACATTACGTACGCCATGAATTAAACATTAATTGTGTTATTACAGGTAAAAATTGTAAGCGACAAAAATCGCCTGCGACTCGTACGTATTATCAACCTGAAACTTACGTATTATCCAAGCATTTCATTGGCTGTTCGGGAAAAGGCTTTTCCATCGTCAGATTTCCAAGAAATCTGACGACCCATTTTAAATGAAATTTCATTCTTAAACTTCTAAACATCCCACAATATTACTTTTTACACCGTCGTATAGAGAAAAAAATGTACTTTTAAATGCAATTTGTTTGAAAGCTGTATCTCAATTTGTTTCTGAGTTATTCATTTATTTTGTAGTTTTTATTACTTTTTTGTCATAGTGGCAACAGAAGTATCCATCTCTGTTGAAAGTAAAGGGAAATACATATTACTGTATAGACCGATCGGAAAACGAATAAAATGCAGTTAAACCAATAAAAAGCTTCAGATATGCTTTTGATTTCCTATCCTGAAGAGGACAATAACCATTTTTCCAAATGGTTAATAACACAAATTTAACAGATGCGTAATCGAACCACGCGCTGAGAACTTCGCGAAACAGACAGACTATGTATTCATAGAAGTGATTCCACTTTTAAAAAGATTACTCAAGACAGTTGTTAAAAATACAGACTGATCAGTAAAAAGTAGGATCGAATCTTTCCGTGATGCAAGCAGCAACCCGTTGAGCTACATATATTAATGAGACTTATCACTAACTTGAAAATACAGGGTGTCCCAAAAATGACTGATGGATTTTAAAATTCAATAACTTGCAAATGGTGACAGATATTAAAAAATTCTTGAAGGACTGTTATGTATGATGTCAGGAGATTTTTATCTGTGATTTTTCATTTTAGTTCGAATTTCAAGCAACAGATGGCGCTGGGAGCAATAGGTGCTCAGTCCAGACCCGATTTTTGGTACTTCGGGATCCATCCAATACAATTTAATCTCTTTTTTTCGCATGGAAGAAGAGAGAGGCCGAAAAATCGAGCCCGGATTTAGCGGTTACTGCTTGCAACGCCATCTATCGATGCTATTTGTAACTAAAACGTAGAATCGCAGCATAAAAACTCCTGGCATCTTAAAATAACTCTCCTGCAAGAATTTTTTTAATAACTGTCACCGTTTGCAAGTTGTTGAATTTTAAAATCCATCACTCATTTTTGGGACACCCGGTACATGCTCCGTAATGTTAAACGTACGGACAGATTGTTTTCGAATTTCTCGTTTAAATTTGAATATTTGTAAATGATTTTTTTTTTTTTTTTTTTTTTTTTTTTTTTTTCAAAATATAGCTGATCTTGATCTCTAATAGGGCCATTTTCTACTTTTTCGATTTTCGTGGCAGATTTTTTTAATAGAGGTATTTTCACTTTCCAAAAGTAATAAAAAAGAAAAGAAGAAGAAAGTTTAAAAATACTCAAATTTAAACGAGAAATTCGAAAATAACCTGCCCGTACGTTTAACATTACGGAACATGTACCGGGTGTCTCAAAAGTGACTGATGGATTTTAAAATTCAACAACTTGCAAACGGTGACAGATATATATAAAAAAACACCACTCGGACAGGTTATTTTCGAATATATCGTTTAAATATGAGTATTTTTAAACTTTCTTCTTCTTTTCTTTTTTATTACTTTCGGAAAGTGAAAGTACCTCTATTAAAAAATCTGCAACGAAAATCGAAAAAGTAGAAAATGGCCCTATTAGAGATCAAAATCAGCCATCTTTTGCAAAAAAAAAAAAAAAAAAAAAATCATTTAAAAATATTCAAATTTAAACGAGAAATTCGAAAACAACCTGTCCGAGTGGGTGTTTTCAAGTGAGTGAAGATTCCTCTTAACGGCCTACTTCAGTAACGCGAAAAGACCCGTTCGCTAATGCCTATTCCTATGGAAGAAATTTATAAAGATATCTCGGTCGCCTTTCAATATTTTTAGATGATTGTTTTCCAATGGCTAGATGAGGTTAATTTGTAAAAAGGTAGTTTTTTACTTTTTCGATTTTCATTGGGGATTTTTCTCAAGAGGATGCTTTCATTTTTGGAACCGGTTCCAAAAATGAAAGTGTCCTGATTAAAAATACTTATAAACAAAATTGAAAAAAGTAGAAAACATCCTGCATACAGATCGACCTCAGCTAGCCATTCCAAAATAATCATCTAAAAATAGTGAAATGCGACCGAGATATCTTTATAAATTTCTTCCATAGGAATAGCATTAGCGAACGGGTCTTTTCGCGTGATGCGTGGTCTTTCGCGTCCATGACCACAGTTCGACCTCTTCAAACTCAGATGCAATAACTACACACTGTATTTTGTGGAAAAAAAAAAAAAAAAAAAAAAAAAAAAACGGAATTTTTTCTTGAATTCACGGAAGAAAATTCCGTTAAAATACGGAAATAGTACTGGTGTGTCGATTGCCAGTACAATTTCCGTATTTTAAAGGAATATTTTTATACAGTGCAGCCTCGTTTCCATTTGGGAATCCATTATACCAATAGCGCAATTGGAACCGTGATCTTCTGTCCAATACCACTTTTAAAAGTGGTAAAGGCAAATTCTGTTATTGTTATTTGTAATGACATCTTTAGTAGGATTAACCAGTCTGGGGATAAAATGGCACTTCGCTTAAGGAAAATTGTTTTCATACTTTTTGTGAAAAAATATCATTTTATGTAACACTTTTTTGGATTAATTTTTTATATATACACCGAAATAAATTATGGTTCGATTTAATGTTATAATTTTTTTGTTTGATTGAATACAATTCGCATTTATGACTTAATTCAACTGATTCAGTATAAATATTTCATCCTTTTATGAGTGTATTTCCCATGTGAGAAATAAAATTGAAAAGATTTTTTCTCACCATATGACAGGAAAAAATTTTACAAAACACGAAATTAATTAAAATGCTACTTAATACCTTTCGTTGGTGAAAATAAATACATTCAAAAACAGGGTTCCGTGATTCAAGTTAAATATAGCGCAAACGAAGATCTTTAAGTTACTATCAATATAAATGAAGCTGTAATGATATTTCCGATACTTCATCCTGAAGTGACAAAAGCAAAATCTTTTTTTGTCATTTCTTCAATGCAATAACATCACCAATATGATTATCGTATCTTGCGATGATGGGAATTTTTTTATATTGTTATTTACGATTGATCGATTGATTTCATAGTTAAAAAAACAATAAAGTTTGGAATAAAAGAATGAATACAAAGAATATATATCCTCATCAACCTTGAATGTTTTTTACCCGACTGTCAAGAAGGGTTATGTATTTCACGCGTATCTGAGTATGTGGATTTCATTATACCCTCGAAACATTCAAACAGCTGGATGGATTTTAATGAATGAGGTCTCTATTGATTCGTGTTAACCGTCCAATGGTTATAGGCTAGGTTTTGTTTTTATAAATTCAAAATGGCGGCCATAAAATACAAAATGGTGGTAGAGCGGAAAAAAATTTACGCAGAGGTATTTTTGAGTGACATATCATTGGATAGGTCTTTCAAAATGAAGACGATGTTTCATTGACTATTTTACAATCAGAAGCTCCGCTAAAATATTACACAACCTGGAAGTTGTGTAGGTAGGATCTCTAGCTTTACTGCAACACTAATCTTCGTAGACATCTATAGTCGTCATCAAAACAGTTTTTATACATAGGTACTAACAATTAAACACAACTTAAATGTCACTAATACAAGTAAATAAATAATAATAAACGGTCAAGTGCGAGTATTACTCGCGCACAGCGGGTTCCGTACAACAATATATGAATTAGTAATTGTATTATTTAAAAAAACCGTTACTAAAAGAATACTAAACTATGAAATGTAGGGTTGGGTACAGCTGTATATAACAGAAAAGTATAAATTGATATGCCATGAAAGTTTAAAGAGATAAGGAACCTAAATAATTTCAAATATAGCTATTCTGTATAACTCTTTTTTCAATCTTATCCTAATCTGTTTAAAATGAACTTAATTCGATGCTGACAATAAAAGTAGTGCATATTTAAACTTCATTTGGCATTTCATAAACCAAAATTCAGCGTAGTAATAATCTTTTCTTTTTACAGTGTACCTAAAGCAGAACCCTTGTTCAAAATTTAAACTTAGCATTGTTCTAAGCGCGCTTCGAAAGGACGTCGCAAAGTTACAACGACGCTTTGGTCCGTGCCGCGTTTTAGGTTTTGAGTTAAACATTAAAGACAAGGTAGGTGTAGGTGTATTGAGAGAGGCACTCAATACAAACTAGTCGGGAATCCTGTAATATTTATGTGATTAATTCGCATTAAATTAGTCTGTTTTTAACAATTTGACGTTTATTGCTTTTATACTGCTACTGGGCATTGCATTATACAAATATATCCTTAAAATTTATTATCTAGGCTTTAAAAGCCGATGGAGCATAAAGTACGCCGTACCTGTATGCCATTATGTATGTCCAAACCGTCCGTGTGTTTAAGAGTTAATATCTCGGCTATTTACCGACATTTTTTCCGAAATTCATGATCAACAATGCTTTTATACTTCTGCTACGATAGATACCTGCAACTCTGGTCAATACTTTTGCTGAATGCCCGTAAATAGAAATATTTGTGTAACGGAAAAATGCGGTTTTCTCAAAAACTATGTAACCTAGCGTAATCGCTATAATTTTCCTGCAAGGTTTAAATTAACGTCTACAACCTCTAATTTTTTCATAATTTTAGTTTCAATAGATTTGGAACATATTTTTGCACTGCATTTTTGACCTCAACTTCGAAAATGTAATACCTAAAATTAAATGAAATATATTTTTGTGTTCAGCGTTACGAAAGCTTTCACACGATACCCCACACGAAATACAAAGAAAAGATTTTTTTTTCTAGTAACTTAATTAACCCTCTACATTTTTCCTAAATATAGTTATGAATGTTTATTAATCTGAAAATATGTGGGTCAACTGTTTTTATTACTTCACCCAATTTGAACATTCCACGTTCCATAGTTTACGAGTAAAAGGGCTGTGACAGACAGATAGACACAGGAGTGATCTTATAATGGTTCCGTTTTTACTTTTTACGTACGGAACCCTAAAAAATAGGTAAATAATATAAAAAAATAGTTTCACATTGATGAGAAATAATAAGTTCGATTTTTACGCAGTCGGGTTTTTTTTATTTTTTTTATTTAATTTTTACTTGTTATTCATGGTGAGACACATTTCATAATAGAAAAACTAAACAAATCTATTAATACAAATATACTTAAAGTAAATTATTTATTTTTATGTTTGTATAAATAATAAATTTAGAATCACATTCTTTTTTTATTTATTTTTTTTTTTTACATTAGAAGCATTTCTAAATTTAGAATAATTAAAAATGACTTAGTCACAAAAATATTTTTTTAATTCAATTTACTTAAACCTTTATAATTATACCCTTGAAAATAGAAAACAAAACATTAGGCAAAGTTTGCTGTAATTAATCTTTCTTCACATTTATTTTTGTCGCATTTTATTCAAATTTGAGAAATAACCATTAAATATGTTTTTTAGCTTTTGACAAAAAACTAATAATATTTAGGATCATTCCGAACTAAAGATCAATAGATGTAAAAGCATCGGTTGAATTTAAAAATAGCTCAAAAAGTAATTTCTTTTATTTACTAACATCGTAATTGAAGCTGTAATAATATTTTCTATACTCCCTACCTTAGGGACAAATGCAAACGCTGTTATTGCCATTTATTTCTCCAGTGTAAAAACATCTCTAGTATGATTATTATAACTTTCGGTAATGCAAATTTTATAAAATTAAAAAAAAATAATGATTCATAAAAAAGACTTTGTTAAAGAAAATAATTTATTGCAAGGAAAATGTCTTTTATAATTTCTAAAAGTTATACTTATTTAACGTAAAATACTTTAAATAAAATTGAATAAGAACACTTTGATTTAATTTATGCTTCTGAATTTATACTAATTCGTCATTTTAAATAGACGAACAAACCAAACTTAAAAAAAAATAAGCCTCACTTTTAATATCTCCTCTTTCCTTTTTCTTATTTTGCTTTTTTTTCAATAAAACTAAAGAAATAACATTATTTTATTAGTATAAAACATCATAGCGTTTAAAAAAAGAATGATTGTTATCTCATTTCCTAGCAAATAATCAATACACGTAAATATCGATTCGCGATTCATGATAAATATCGTCCAAAATGTAAGATCATTCTTTAACTAAAAACATAATTGAAGTTGTAATGATATTTCCAATAGCTCCTTGTGGAGTGACAGAAAACGTTATTGACATTTCTTCCGTGTGATAACATCCCGTTGTGATTGCTATATCACGCGATAATGCAAACATTTTTGAAAAAGTTGAATGTTTCCAATTGATGCAAGAGACGAAGAATGATTTCGTTAAAGAATATTATTTACCTTTACAAAAATCTCTTTTATCATTTTTTTAAATATCAACGGATATTTTAGTAAAATTGATTAAGCATACTCTAATATAATTTATGCATCTACTTTTGAGTTTTTATTTTTGATAGTGGATAAGAATAATTTTTTTCATATCACATTAATGTGAGGATTTCATTGTTATGTAAGAATGATTTGAAAATGATACAGAACTGCACTCACTTCATATAAAATATCTGTATTTATAAAATGTTTATTTAATAATTAAAACAAATATAATTAAAAAAGACAAAAAGTTACCCTAGTAAGAAGAAGATTTAATCACATCCTTTAAAAAAGTAATGCGTACCGCAAAATAAATGGTTAGGTAAATTTCGCCCACATTTGTGAAAGTGATGTAAATTAGCTTTACAACACTGGATATAAAAACATTTCAAAATTGGATATTCTACCAGTAACTGCTGCCTTTTTTTTGTCTAAAAACGTTATTTCTTACACACATTACGGCTATCTTTAGAAATTTATTTTTAAATAACTATCATGAATCTAAATTTTAAAAAAAGTGTAGTTAAAAACAGCGCTATATCCCAGGAAACTATGTAACCACACGTTAATATAATGAATAGCTATTTCTGGAATGTAAGGAACGTGAAAATGTTATACCGAATAATTTTAAAGTGGTGCAGTTTTTTTTTTTTTTTTTTTTTTTTTTTTTTCTACGACTGATTATTTGCGCGTGGTACATAGGCCGAAGGTAAAGATTCTCCTACGTGTTTCTACGTTTTACTTTTTCTCATAGAAACTAACACTTATTTAAGCATGGTTAAAAAAAAAAAAAAAAAAAAAAAAAAAAACCTCCGAACAGTTAACCCCACCAGCACGAAATGGCATGAATTTGAACCCAGCACCTTTCGTTCGCCAATTTTGAAAACAAAATCTTTCAGCTGCTGGAGCACAGCATAAATTTCA
This sequence comes from Maratus speciosus, assembly GCA_963932465.1. Taxonomy (NCBI): domain Eukaryota; kingdom Metazoa; phylum Arthropoda; class Arachnida; order Araneae; family Salticidae; genus Maratus; species Maratus speciosus. The sequence goes on along the minus strand of OZ010789.1, from coordinate 30,388,464 downwards.
GAACAAACAACGGATCACATTCCCAAACCAATATTCCAAATATTTCTAGGGTGGAATACATCAGGACGTAGAGGTATTTTGTTACAGTAAACGCAATTTCTCTTAATCTAATACAATTAGATGCAATACAAATACAATAGAATAACATACAATACATCTAAGAATGGTGCCAGGTAAGAAAATTTAGGAATAGCAAACATATTCAATTTAATCTTGAGTCGAAATTTGATTCTTGTAGAAATAAATGCCAATTTGTTCAAATAATGTCTAAAATGCTATTATAGCCAGTTGGTATTATTTTGTATTTATGAATGTGAAAGTTCTTAAAATAAAAATAAAAGATTACTAGACTTATTTTATTTTTTAGGGATGAACAAATCTTTAAAGAATAATAAAATGTTCATTAAAAAACTAATAACAGTATGATATAATTTATTTATTCGTGATTTATAAATATTTTTTTTTAATTATTTAGAATCCAAATAGATTATAAATAAAAATTAAAGTATTTTAGTGTTAGCCAGAATATTTGCTTTCATACTTTTAACATAATTTAAATTATATTATTAATTTAAAAAAATTCAAAAGATTCTATTAGTAAGATAACCTTTATTGAAAATTCAATTACCTTTAATTTATATATTTTAATAATAGTTTAGAAGTTTTATATAGTTTAATTATATTGAAGTTCTCTGTGCACAAATAACAGCATCACATAATTAAAATATATGAATTTTTATTCAATAAAAGCAGTTCCGTAGTTTTCGATATATGATAATTTCGTCAAATTGCGTCAAGAAATACTTGGTAACTTTATAAAACTTCTCTAATGTAACACACTTTAAGTTTTATTGAAAATATTGAAACCTTTACTCACCAAAATTACTTATTATGTATGAGTACTTTTTGTTTCAATTTTATTCAAATTTTGTCATAAATTTTATAAACTTATTCATATGAGCGTGCATAATAAAAATCCAAATTTTAAGCAAAACTCAAGACATCTGTTGAAAACTAAGCGAATACTTGCTAAAAGTTATAAAAGTACATATTAAAAGGCATATAAATACCTTTATTCTAATCTGCATGTTTCACAAACGGCAACTTTTTCAAGTCCAATATTGACAAAAAATATTTCCTCAAAGCGTTTTTTTTATCAACATAGGTCTTAAAAAAGTCACCATTTGTGCGATGAAACATGTAGATCAGAATAAAGGTATTTATATGCCTTTTAAAAATACTTTTATCACTTTTAGTATTTTTTTTAAATAGTTTAATGATTATAAGGGATTTGCTTACATAATTTTATAACATCTAAAGTATACGAGATAACATGGCCAAAAAATGTTCAATGAATAAATGTTCATCCAAGATACGATATTGTTTAAAGATTTCTGTCGAAGGCATGTTTACATTGAGTAAATAAATCTGGAAAACAAATAAAATTGTAGGGAAGCCTTTTGCGCATATTTCATGGCATAAAACTTTCTTTCTATAATAATGTACGGTTATAACATTCCTCCTTTGGGGGCTGTGAAGTACAATTTATTATGAGTATTCTCTGAGATAGATTGATGCAAGATCATTGTTTACTCACCCTGAGATAAAATTTTGTTTCGACATTTGATTATGAAAAGTTGCAAAAACGTAATATATGCATTAATTATAATTTAGAAATAAATTGAAATCAGCACTAAATTTCAATAAAAAAAAACTTTAAATAATACATGCATCGTTTATTGATTCTGAAAATATATCAAGTCTAAAATTTTCGAAGTAAAGATAATCTATTTAACTAAATCACGTGTCTTGTGTTGAAAATATTTTTTGATTAAGTTGTTGCAGTTAAACAAATTTCATCATACATTGTGCATTCATTTTATTTTGTTTTATTTAAGATAAGACAAACATGTTTTCGTTTAAATTTAGAAGTAATTTTCTATATGATATTATCATATCCAGAATTAAAACAATATATTTCAGAGACGTTGGCTGGAAACTATTCCTTCTAGATATAGATGTTGTTTTAAGTATTCCCAAATGGTTAAGATTACATTGGGAATACACACTAATCTGCGTAAATTTGTTAATCGCAAACAACAGAAGAAAGTCCTTCTAAACACATTTCATATGGTAAAGATTGATATGGTAAAGACATGATTATTTAATTCATTGGAAATCAGGAAAAGATTGAGATTAAAAAAAAAAAATTACAAATAATCATTTTAAGTAATTTATTCCAAATTTGGAGAACACATTCTTGTATGAAAAATGTGTAAAAGTAAAAACAGTTTATTATTATTTTTTTTTTATTATAAGAATTCAATGTTTATTTTGAAAATCACGGGTAATTTCATGTCCGAAATTTATTATTTTTATCCATAAATGTCCGTTTGAATACATTAATTTGGCTTGTAGACCAAACTCGATCATTAAAAAATTGCTTATTTTTTTATGCTTCATACAAAACGCGAGCAAGTGAATTTAATATAAAATGTATAATTTTAGCTCTATACGATTTTTAAAGTATAACTACTGGAAAAATTTAGCTATTATTTAAACTATACTTCTAGGATTTCTAAATTGATTTCTCAAAATATTATCATAATTTTAATTATATAAAGCCAGTAACTAATTAAAACGTATTTTATAAAATATATATTGTATTTTAAACTTTGTATTCATATTTTATTTCTTTAAATGTTTAATATATTTTGTGGTTGCAGTTTCACAAGCAGTTGGCCTATATGGGAAAGCGTGGTTCGAGCCATTATTAAATGCATTGTTTTTCTAATTGCTATATAATTGCTCATGATTGTCTAACTGAAAAATGCCTTAAAATAAATATGATAATTTGTACTTAAGTTCTAAAAATAATCAAATGCATTAATGTCGAAAACATATATGTGATTATACGTTGATTTTATCTTATCAGGAAGGGAGTAAAAAATCATTTACATTCCATCTTTACATAAAAAACAGAGTTGAGTTAAACAGGCAAGTCGGGAATTGTGCGTCAAACGTGGCAAATGAGGTGCGTTCGTACTATAACTAGTTCTATAAATATTCACATCTTGGTGAAATAGCTGTTGCACTCTTTTGCAAAAATGCATGAACACAAAATTTATCACGGTTATATATATTAAATTCATTAATGCGAAACTAACAGTATTCCATCTTAAATAGGACGTCAACACCTTGGCAACCTAGAATCATTACCTACGACGGGATATCATTAAATTAATGACATATGTTAGGATTTAATAGAATTAATAAAACTTGGTGTTAATACCGTTTTAAGTTTCGATTCGATGTTCATATAATTTGAAAGGACTCGACAAAATTCTGCATCAATTATATATGTGCAATTTCAATCCATTCGGTCGTGTAGTTTTTTAGCTATTATATGCAGACAGACGGACAGACAGGAATTTGGACGGTCTATACGATGACTATAAGTGCTACGTATTAATGTAATTACAAGCGCACCTAATAAAATGTAAAAAGGACAAAAAAATCACTAGATTATCAAAAAACGACGTTTACGGTATATTTGCAAAGATTTTAATTAAAAAAGGTGATAAAATATTCTTTTCATGGACTGTTTGATCTATGCGTAAACATTTCATTATTTGAAAAATTTACAAATAAAATCTTGTGAACAAAGAAGATAATTATTTACTTTATTTAGAACTCATCTAAAAAATAAAAATAAATGAAAGATAATGAAAAAATAGTTTTATGTTCTTTTATACAATTTCGAAAAAAGATAATTGTTTCAAAAAAGACAGAAAATCTTTCATTATTTGAAACTCTGACAATTAAAATCTTGTGAACAAAGAAAACATTTTTTTATTTCATTTAGAATAGAAAAAAATCAATAAAACATAGACACGTTAAAAGAACACAGAAAAGATTGCATAAAAGAACACAGAAAATGGCAAATTCAATTATTCAAAACTATTTAATTGGAGAGATTGTATGATGTATAGCTCTCAAAATATTCAAATATGGGCAAAAAACTTCGTTACTTGATGAAAAGAAAAAGTATTTTGATAATGTAAAAAACGATTATTACGCTTATTTAGAAAATACATAAATAAGAATACATTGCAAAATAATCATTTAACGGTGTATTTTATGCTTTACTAAAACATTTCACAATTTAAAATAAGGGGGGGGGGAGAGGGAAAGATATTATAAGAAAGCACAATATTTCTTTAAAATATGTTTTCTAAAATACAGTTTTTTAAATGTTGCTCAGCAATTTGACAATCCATTAATATTCGCGCTCGAAACCTTGACGGTCATGTGTATGTATCGGGCACGATGATTAAATTGTTAAATTAAGCATGCCAAAACTAGAAAAATAATTATACTTATATTTTTGAGTGAAAAAACAAATAAAAGGGCTTCATAGCAGTTTCGCACATATTTCTAATGAAAAAAATTGCTTTGGGTATTTACTTTCTACGAAAAGTATTTTGAAGCATTGTGTTTGTTTTGTGAGTGTGTGTGTGTGGGGTGGGGTTGGGGGTGGAATTGAAAATTTAAGGATAGCGAAATTTCTACAACCAAGCTCTTTACATGAAAAAGACAAGGTCAGCTGTATAACAAAGATATATTTATAATTATGTTATCTTAAAAAATGTAGGTGATATTTATAAAATTTTACAAAAAAGTAAAGTAAATAAAATAAATTAAAAAAGGCATATATTTCTTTCGAATTTTCATTTTTGTCTTCAGTAAGATAAAATAATTACAATAAAAATATTATATATATATATATATATATATAATATTTATATATATAATTAAACAAACAATTTTAGATACATTTGTTTGAATCTCTTTAATGTCGTTAAACTTAATTTCAGATTTTTCTCATAAAAATATATTAAATTAGGGAGGATAGATAATACGGAGAATAAATTGTCAATCAAACTGAGAAGAAATGTACAATATGACAAGCTCTTTTTCTTGCAGTATCTAAATTGTTTTACAAATGAAGAGTACAATTTGTCGCCTCATTTTTTCTAATACCAATAGATAATATCCCTATAAGTTTCTTTGTGTTAAAATAATTTTAAATAAAATTTCTTGTTTTAAATCTTCTTTTGCTTAGCAAATGAGATTGATTAGATGTATTAGGTATTTTTAAGGTAATTGTTTGAAGAAAGTCTAAAGAAAGTGAACAAAATAAGAAGAAAAAAAAAAAAACGCAAAACATATTATATATATATATATATATTTAAAAAAGTTGTATAATTGTTTAATCAGTAAACATAATTTAATTGAAAGCAATCAGTATTTTAAACTCAGATACGATACCTCCTGAAATGTTTTGAAATAAGGACATCCTTTATACAACTAATATTTATTCTATTTAACCCTTAAATGCCTTGTGTTTCTTTTCGGCAACATACCCAATTTAGGCTCTAAAATACTGTTAGAATAATATTGAAGCTATAATGCCTAATGTTTCCAATAAAATACATTCTGAAAATATTATTAAATCGATTTTCAACCTTTATATGGCAACACCTGTACTGTTTAAGAATAAAGATAAATTTATTTTTTCAAATGTTGCTACTTGTTCTTTTTGTTTTATTTGGAAGCTTGCGAAAAACCCTATTTTGATCTGCAGTGAGCAAGTAAAATTTATTTCTTATTGTAGTTCCTAAAATTCTTGTGTGTTTAATATTATAGAATTTTATCAAGGAAAATTATTTTTTTCAATTAAACACCAGTATTGCAGATTAGTAACAAACTGTTTTTTAGCCGTAAACTATATTTAAAACAAAATATGATTTTTAAAAGTATTTTTCCCATGATTTATTTAAAAAATGAAAGCCGAAAAACATTATTACAATGATTTTTGAAAAGTCAGGCATTTAAGGGTTAAATGAACAGTTCTTTCCTTTTCATTTTTTAAAGAATAGATTGTATCCCATAAAATTGTGCACTATAGTACTTTTAATATAAATATATTAATTCTATGTAAAATGATATTCTTAAGAGAAATATTCTGTTTTATAACTTCTAAGAGGCAAAAAATGAGATAATAAGAAGATAATTAAAATATCCCCAGATTCGGTAAACCAAATTATTTAAAAAAAAAAAAAAAAAAAAAAAAACAGTCTTTTTACAAGAAATTAAAATAAATAAATAAAATAGGGTTATTCACGTAATTTTTTGCATGTGGGCTGTACTATTTTTAAATAAACTCAATGCTATTTTTCCGCTTGACCAGACGCTCCAACTTATATGTAATATTACCCAATAATTTTCTCTCTTAGCTTACTTAATATCCATTGTTCTATTCCATCACTTTTTTTTATTTTGTATCTGGAATTAATTTTGTTTTTTTGACGTTCACAAAATCATTGTTTTTTAAATGGTAAAGATATAGGGAACATCGATGCTCACAGAGAGGGGGGGGGGGTCCCCTTTAAATAGTAATATTTTTGTCCACTTTTCACCAATTTTTAGTCAGTTTTCCCTATTTAGCTTATCCTTACTGCAAATTTTGCTTGCCCAATATTAAACAAATATGAGCATAAAATTCTCTTCAGCAGATGTAAAATTTATTTTCTCCTATATATTTTACTTTTACCTGTGAATATGATTCAGTAACCCTCTATTTTAATCCCTTGACACTTACTATGCATCTATAAGAGTTTCTTTTTTCTAGGAATGGGGAAGGGGGAGGGGGTGATTAGACTGGTCACAAATATTCTAATAAAATCATAATTGCTAGACGCTTTTCTGGCAGAACTCATATGCATATATAGAAATCTTACTTTGTGTAGAGTTGTCTTATTTATTTGTGTACAACAGTATGGACTACACCTTATCATATATACACACAATAAAAGTAATACATAAATACAATATATTCAAAATAAGCTGATAAAATATCAGGAAACAAGAAAAGGGTGGGGTGTGTAAAAAGTGCGTGCTACCACCGGGTGGAATGTTAAAGAAGTGTCGGTGGGTCAATTTGTCTCATCAGACATATCTAGTTTAAACATTATCATCTTAATATATTTAAGAGCGGTAATGGCTTAAATGTGTTGTTGATCTCTGTGAGAAATTATCCGTAGATATATTAAAAGACTCGCCGTTTTTAACTTTCTATAATATCAATGAGTTGCAAGAGTGAACACATGCAAAAAAGAAAAAAAAAAAGGCAGACTGTTCCGAAATCCAAACTGGTTACATTTATCAGGCATTCGCGATTTCATTCTTAATCTTAAATTCACGAAATTTCAAGGTATCATTATTTAGAAGCAAATAGATCGAATAGCATTTCCTTTTTTCCGTAAAGACAAAGGTACTTTCAGAAAATACTGTAAAATAAACTGATTTTTGGCATGAAAAAAAAAAAAAAAAAAAAAAAAAAAAAAAAAAAAAGGCATCAATTGCTTGATTTCATATAAAATTTAAAAAATTCTCCAGCGACCTTTCAAAAACCCTGCATTAGCGTACAAAGCTCATAGCTATAAAAATATAGTTCTTCAAATGAAGCGAATGTACCGCAGAAATATTGGATGTATTTAAATGCTTTATATTTATTTATTTATTTATTTATTACTGATTGTTTATGTCATAAAAGTTTTTAACGATTATAACACTGCTTTTTTGTTTTCCGTAGAACAATTCCGGAGTAATCAGTGAACATACATAAAAATTACATACGCATCAAAGTGAGACACGTCCCCCTTTTTTATGTCGGTTAAAAAATAGTTAGGAATTATTAAGGTAATCTTTATTATGGTTTGCTTAAATAAATATTATTTTATTTGAATAAGATACTTTCTGAATAAATTATTTTCAAATAATACTAGAATTCAACGAATTATTAATATTCTGAAACAGGCAATATACGGTTTCATACGCAGGGGATAAAACATGATTATTTAGTTGTCTGTGAAGATTAAATTAAGGTGGTTTTCAAGTTCCCTGCTCAAAAATCGTGAAACTTTCTGACACATTTTGTTAATCATTTTTAACGTGAAGGCATAAAGCTGCAAGCCTGACTATTCAAGGGATTTGTAAATCGAATTCAGTTTTCCCATTTTTGCCAAATAAATTACTTATCAATTTACAAGCGATTTTTGTCGCGTATCAACAGGTTTTCTACTTTTCTGATCTGTCTCGTCCGGAAATTCTGTTCAAAACGCCAACTTTCACAGAATTTTCTTATATATTTTTGCCTTTACTAAAACACTGAAAACGTCCTTCGATTACATAAATTCTAAATACGAAAATCTGCCAATTTCATAGGTTTTCGAACAACAATGAATTTAGAAATGCGTCAGAAATTAGATCCTTTGGATTTGAGAATATGTAACTTGTTTTCTTAATCTACAAAAGAAAAAAAAAAGAAAACTAATTTTGGTTTGATTAATTGTTCTATTACAAAATGCTATAAAATTACTACATTTTTATTTAAATAGTAACCATTTGATTTTTCTTCAATTCAATATATAAAGTTACGTGCATAATTTTTTATATCTAGTGTGTTAGTGCGAAATAAAACAAATAATAATTCTATATTTAACATTCTAAGAACAGAAACTTAATCAAAATTAGCAATATGAAACTACTAAAACAAGTTACTGAAAATAATCTATTCAGTATCATGTCAAAAATGTCACTATCATGTCTCTCAAATAAGAAATAACTTCGAATAATTCGTAGCAATTGGGGGAAGAAACATCTTTAAGTCATGTGTGTAAAAATCTGTTTAATTTCTTTACTGGAAAATTTTCCCTAGAAAATTAATATATACCCTACAGAATTTCCCTTCTCTGATACGCAGTTGGACCCATCTTGAGCTAAACGGTCTTAATGATCTCCTGCACAGCATCTTTGAGGGGTAGAAATCTTCGGGAAGACGGTAATCCCAACCCCATATTTTTCAACGTTCCTTTTCTTGGGATTACGGTAATCCCCCCGTAAGCTAAAGGTTAAGATAGCTGAACAGAACATACTCCGTCTGATTAAAATAATTATATGAAAACTAATACTATAAATTCAGACAATTTAATGAAATAATAAAATCCCGTGTAGCCATAAAAGCGTGTAGACGTTTCGGAGAAACATTCATCCCTCATCAGGATAGTAAAAAACATTACGGTGGGGTGAAATGTCAAAATGTAAATATGCATCCAAGACCCGAAATTTAAACTCCAATTAAATGTCCACGACCACATCACGGATTTTCTTAACTTTACATTAATTAAACTGCATTTGAAAACATACGTAAGCTGCACTTTTCTTGAAGTCTGGTACACAAGATTAGTTTGTTCACTCTTAGGGGGTGTCAGGACTCTTAAAATTGGAATTTTTTTAAAAAAAATACATTTTCAACATTTAATATCGTAAAATGTTATTGATTTTAAGACACGATTTTTCTTGGGATGAAATATCTAAGTATGTTCTTTCATTTCATGTATTTGAAAAATTGCAAGGTGTAGAATTAGCATTTTCGGCGGGCTCCAAACTGTCAGACATTTGACGAGCTGAAAATTGCCATAACAGATTTTGCGCAGGATTACAAAATAAATTTTACAAATAGAATGAAAATTTTTGTGCCCACTTATAGTTCATATTGTAATGATTACCCTGATTTTAAATAAATTTGTTTTTAAAGCATTTTATATCTTTAGTACAAAGTTGTATTTAGCTAATGCAAAATTTAGAAAATATCAACAGTATAATCACATTTTTTTTTCTTTTTGAAAAATAAAGAGGAATAGATTCAGTTTACACAGACGAACATGAAACATATGTTTTGAAAATTTCATGAAAAATATTCAGAAGATTTTGAGATATCGTTATGCCCACAAACGTCATCTAGAGAAATATTACTTAAAAATTCGGAAACGTCGCGTCAGCTATTGAGTGGGTAAATTCTAAAAGCCATAACTTCTGTTCTTATCGGAATTTCAATGAAGCAATTACATCAAAGTGTTTGCAAAAGATAGGGGTTTAAAAAAAAAAATAAATAAATAAAATTTCGAAAATTTTAAAGTGTTAACCCTCTTGCTGCGTAATTGTTTTATCAAAATAGCTTCAAAAATTGCGTATCTAAACCCTTCGTGATAAGCGTCCTTTAAGAATTTTCATCTTTTTTGTCACCGGTTTTTTAAAACAAAATTTTTTGTCTAATTTAATCGGGAAAAGAATCTGATTTAATAAGGCAAAACTTACAATAAAATAGCTGGTGGGAATAATCAAGGAGGATTAATTAGAAGGAAAAATGCATGCTCGAGAAAAACTCGGGTTGCGCAAATTTTGATACTTTTACGTTGCCCGATGAAATCTCGGTTTGCGCAGCGAGAGGGTTAAGTGTCCTGAGACCCTATAAGTGAATCAAGAAGTGTTCCTTCAAAGTACACCGTTTTGCTACGATTTTAACATCGAATTTAATAGTTTTGACCTATGGCATTGCGAATAACAATAGGCAACATTGCTATACTAGGCGATAGTACTTTCCATCATTCGCATGATTGGCATTTTATGTTCGAAATTTATTTATCGTCTGCCAATGCTCAGTGCGAGCATTTTTGTGTAAGTTTAATTTCTAAAAAATGGCAACGTTCTGTTTTGTTGACATGTATTTTATTCTATTCTAAGTGTGTGAAACCAAGAGGGTTTATAATTAAACGTGTGATACAGTTCACTTTGTTATTTATTAAGTGTTGTGTGTTATTGACGAGTTTGTGTTTATTTAATTTCAACCAGCGCTACATAATTTTTGGTTACGTCTACCGGAGATTTGATATTTTTGTTCTTTTTGTTAATCGAGTGATAGAACGAACTTAAGATGAGTTTCGTTTTCAAGAGTAATCATGTGATCGTTCCGAAGTTGTGATGTGAAAATAAATAAATAAGCTGCGTCATTCAAACATCTATACTATTTGGTGAGTTTTTTTTTTTTTTTTTTTTTTTTTTTTTTTTTTTTTTTTTTTTTTTTTGTTGTTGTTGTTGTTAATATTATCTCATTATGACTGAATTTAAAGACATTTTAGTTAGAAAACGAGTTTTAAAAGCTACTGTCACTAAACTAGAAAATAATATTATTAGTTCAATAGATGATGCTGATTCTAGTCAGCTTGCTTTATTTGAAAATAAAATCGAAAAATTAAATGAGGAATTGTATGAAATTTTTAATGCAATTTTTTCACAATGTAAAGAAGAAGGTGTAGATAATTTTGTTGATGAGCAATAATCCGTACAGGATAAACTTGACAATCTTTGGTTAAGTGTTAACCGAAAAAACTCAAAATTTATTTAAATGAATCGAATCAAAATAATAGTCTTTCTAAATCTCAAAGACCAGAAGTAAAGCTCCCAAAATTGACACTTCCTACGTTTAGTGGTAATTTAGAAGAATGGTTATCATTTTATGATTTATTTAAAGCTAGTGTGGATAATAATGAAAGTTTATCAGACTGTCAAAAATTGCAGTATTTGAAATCGGCATGTAAAAACAGTGCCCTTAAAATTATTCAGAGTCTTCCAATATCTGATTCAAACTATAAGACAGCTTTAGAATTATTAAAGGAGCGATATTCAAATAAGCGTGAGTTAATTAATGCATTAATTAAGAGGTTAATTGGAATGCCTTGTATTTCGGATAATGCACAGTCTATTTTAGAGAGTGTAGATATTATAAACGAATGTGTGCGTTCGTTAAGTGTGCTTAAACAAGACGTTAGTGGATTTTCGGAAGTAATAATTGTTTATGTAATTAATGATAAATTAGATAAAAATACGAGATATTGGTGGGAAAGAACATTAAAAAAGGAGGAGGTGGGAACTCTTGATAATTTATTATCTTTCTTGAAGGATCACGCTAGAACCCTTCAAAACAGCAAATCCTCAGTAAAGGAAATAAAGAAAGCTAAACTAACGACATTGTTGTCTTCTAATAATAGTTGTTGTGTATGCAAGGAATCACATCCGTTGTATAAATGTCCTAAGTTCTTGCAGTTAAGTGTACATAAAAGAATAGAATTGATTAGAAGAAACAACTTCTGCTACAATTGTCTTTTAGATAAACACCATGCAAAAATCTGTCAGAGTTTAAATAAATGTAAAGTGTGTCATATGCCTCACCATATAATTTTACATCTTCCGAGAGACCCGAAATCTTATTCAGATAGTGTAAATGAAACGCCGACTGGCCCTCTGTCTCCGAACGCACCAGAATTTCAGCCGAGAACAACTGAGTCATTAAATCAAACTTCTTGTGCTGGCATCTTTGAGTTTCCAAACAACTCTGTGTCGGGATTACATTCATTGCAAAATAAGCAAACTCTACTTTGTACAGCAATGATTAAGGTTCGTGACTTACTGGGTAATCTTGTAAACTGTCGGGCTTTGCTGGATAGTGGCAGTGAAGCCTCTTTCATAAGTGAAAATTGTATGCGTAAATTATGTTTGCCAAGGCAATCTACTAAAGTACAAATTACATGTTTAGGTTCTTATAATGCTGAATCTAATGAAGAGGTAAATTTAAATTTTACTCCGCATTTTAATTCTGAAGTGAGATTTCCCACTAGAGCAATTGTGATAAAAAGAATCACATCAAATGTGCCGTATAGTTCTATTTCTTCAAATATTGTGAATAATTTCAATGATTTAGTTCTAGCAGACCCAATATTCTTTGAGTCAAGACCAGTAGATATCTTATTAGGTGTTAACGTTTTATTTGCATTGCTTAAAGGGGAAGTTATAAAAAGAGAAGAAACTTTACCCTTCGCCGTATGTTCTAAACTTGGTTGGATAATTACGGGAACTACCTCTTTTGATACAAGCCAACGTACATTTTCTGTTACTAATATTCAATTTCAACTAGATGATTTAGTTCAAAAGTTTTGGTCTTTAGATTCCATTCCTGAGCTAGTTCGAATTTCTAAGGAAGAACAAGAATGTGAAGACCATTTTAAGAGCAATTATTTTCGAAATAGTTCTGGAAGATTTGTTGTGAAACTTCCATTTAAAGATTCTCAATCGCAATTAGGTGATACTAAGGAATTAGCCATACAGCGATTTCGTTCTTTGGAATGTAAGCTTTCAAAACAACAGTCTATTTATAAAAACTATCGAGTGTTTATGAAGGAATATTCGGATTTGGGTCATATGGAACGGATATCCAAATCGGAAAGGGTCCCTGCATTTGTTTGTTATTTACCTCATCATACGGTAATTCGTGAATCCAGTTCGACGACAAAATTAAGAGTTGTTTTTGATGCCTCTGCTAAATCTACATCTGGTGTGTCCTTGAATGATATTCTAATAGTCGGACCCCGTATACAACAGGAACTTTTTCCAATTCTTTTAAGATTTAGAGCTTTGCCTATTGTTGTGCGAGCAGATATAGAGAAGATGTTTAGACAAATCTTGATTAATCCAGAAGATAGAGATTTTTAAAGAATTTTTTGGAGAGAGAATTCCCAGGATCCGTTACAGGAATATCGTTTAACAACAGTCACTTATGATACGGCATCTGCCCCGTTTCTGTCTACAACAGCTCTTCATCAGGTTGCCTTAGATGAGAAAAGCGATTTTCCTTTGGCATCTGCAACTGTGTTGAAAGATTTTTATGTAGACGATTTTCTCTCTGGCGGCCAGAATGAGGAAGAAGTTGTGGAACTAATTAGTCAGTTGACATTATTAACGAAACGAGGTAGCTTTAATTTACGAAAATGGATTTCAAATGTACCTGGAGTACTGAGGAATATTTCTGAAGAATGTAAGGAAAGTACAGAGTCATTGCTCTTGACTAATGATGGTGGGATAAAATTTTAGGAATTCAATGGAATTTAACGGGTGATTTCTCCTGTTTCACTGCTTTAGACCATGAGAAAAAGGACAGATATTCTAAAAGAGATATTTTGTCAGAAGTTGCAAAGGTGTTTGATCCGCTAGGCTTGCTTTCCCCCTGTCCTGTTTTCATGAAGGTACTGCTGCAAGACTTATGGAAGTTTTCACTTACCTGGGACGAGCTAATCAGTGAAGAACATAGTAAACGGTGGACATCTTTTCGGAATGATTTAAAGGTAATTTCTAAGTTGAAAATTCCTCGATTTGTATTAGCTGCAGATAGATAAACCTTCAAATTCACGCCTTATGTGATGCGTCTGAAAAAGCATATTGTGCAGCAATATATATGCGTTCAGTTTCTCAGAATGAGACAATCACCGTAAATCTTTTGACATCTAAAACTAAGGTCGCACCCATTAAGACTCAGTCAATCCCAAGGCTGGAACTTTGATCAGCTCTTCTTTTGACAAATTTGCTAAAAGTTGCTTTGGATCACTTAAGTCTCAAAGAGAGTGAAATAGTTGCGTGGACGGATTCTAAGGTTGCGTTGGCATGGCTTTCTTCAGAGCCTCATAGATGGCAAACCTTTGTAGCAAACCGTGTTGCTAAAATCCAAGAAACACTGCCTAATATTTCGTGGAATCATGTTCGCGGGCTTGAAAATCCAGCTGACTGCGGAACAAGAGGTATGCTACTATCGGAATTAGTGAATTGTGAGCTATGGTTTCATGGTCCTAAATGGTTAAGAGAGCCATGGGATAAACCGTCTAATGAATCATTTGAAGGCAAGGATGTACAAGAAATTATCCTAAAGGAAGAAAAAAGGAATTGTGTTGTAAATATTTCTAAACTTAATGATGATCATCTGATTTTCAGATATTCTTCTTGGAATACACTAGTACGAATCGTCGCGTGGTGCTTAAGATTTGTAGACAATGCAAGAAAGTCGTTATCAAATCGAGTAAATGGTTTTCTCTCAGTCTTAGAGCTTTCAAATTCCACAACGAAAATTCAGAAAATAGTCCAAAACGAGTGTTTCCGTGATGAAATATTTGATTTAAGTCATCACAACTCTTTAAAATCTTCAAGTAAACTTTTCTCTTTAAACCCATTCCTGGATCATAATTGTATTTTGCGTGTTGGTGGAAGATTGAGACATGCTAATGTCTCAGAAGATCAGAAACACCCAATATTATTGCCTAAGACACATCATATAACTGCATTAATTATCAAATATTATCATATAACTTATTTACATGCTGGTCCACAGCTTCTTTTAGCTGTTCTTCGAACCAATTTCTGGATTTTAAGTGGTCGAGATGCAGTAAGAAAAATAGTGAGGAGTTGCTTAAAATGTTTTCATGCTTCACCATCTGTTGGCACTCAGATAATGGGAGATCTTCCAGCCGTACGTGTTAGGCCAAGTCGTCAATTCTCAAAGACTGGAATTGATTATGCCGGCCCATTTATGTGCAAGGAGAGAAATCGTAGAAATATCAAGTCGTTTAAGAGTTATATTGCTATTTTTATTTGTTTTTCAACTCGTGCTATTAATCTTGAATTGGTTTCGGATTTGACAGCTTCCACATTTTTGGCTGCTCTGAAAAGATTTGTTGCCCGTAGAGGTAAACCAGTTGCGTTGGTTAGTGATTGCGCAGGAAATTTCAAGGGTGCAAGTAGGGAACTGCGTGAGTTATACAATTCCGTATCCTCCATTAGTAAGGATCAAACATTACAGAATTATGTGGATAATGAAGGTATCATCTGGAACTTTAATCCCCCTTCTGCTCCACATTTTGGTGGGCTGTGGGAAGCTAACATAAAATCTGTGAAATATCACTTACGTAGAACAATGGGAAATTCACTATTTACAATTGAAGAATTCTCTACATTATTGTCACAAATTGAAGCCTGTTTGAACTCTAGACCTTTATGTCCTCTGTCGAACGATCCAAGTGATCTACAAGTCCTGACACCAGGTCATTTTTTGACTGGTGCTGCCTTGACGGCTATTCCAGAACTTGACGTTTCTGAAATTCCCCCTAATAGACTTCGCCGTTGGCAATTAACCCAGAGAGTATTTCAGCACTTCTGGAAGTGATGGAGTGGTGAGTATTTGTCTTAACTCCAGCAACGTCCCAAGTGGTTGTGTGCGACAGCAAATTTAAATGTTGGTGACTTAGTGCTAATTAAAAATGAACTTCTTCCCCCTCTTCAGTGGAAGTTAGGAAGAATTATTCAGATATTTCCCGGCCATGACGGTCGTGTGAGAGTCGCCATAGTAAGAACTGCTTCCGGAAATTTTAAATGAGCGGTTCATAAACTCTGTCCTTTGCAATTTCATTAACAACAACTGTCATTAACATATATAACTCTTTTATTTGTACCCCTTGAAGATTTCAAGGCCGGGGGTGTATGTTCGAAATTTATTTATCGTCTGCCAATGCTCAGTGCGAGCATTTTTGTGTAAGTTTAATTTCTAAAAAATGGCAACGTTCTGTTTTGGTGACATGTATTTTATTCTATTCTAAGTGTGTGAAACCAAGAGGGTTTATAATTAAACGTGTGATACACTTCACTTTGTTATTTATTAAGAGTTGTGAATTATTGACGAGTTTGTGTTTATTTAATTTCAACCAACGCTACATTTTACAGTGTGGTGTATCTCATTTGCTATTGATTAACATACATAAACCTCTTCAGAGCTGTAGGATGTACACTGGTGTCCAAAATTAAGGACCATTCAGAAAATGCTAATTTTTAAGTAAGCTAATACTCAAAAAGAAATAATATAATTCAAATAATTACAATCCCTACAGCACAGCTAGTCCATATAGCATCTTATTCATGTCACACGTGGTCACATGCGTCAGAGTGACTATGGTGAAACAAAAAATAGGAAATACCACACGTCTCATTATGAGTCTCAAATGATCACTATATGTGACTCCACTGAGACGTCAATGTGACATCTGCTTTATGACGAGTCACCAGATGAATTTGCAATGTAGTTACATTTCGACTCACATGTGACTGTCATTTTTAGACTCAATTTTAAAGTCATCATGAACTTTGCATTATGTTAAGTTACCAAATAATATCACATTATAGTCACATGGTGACTTTTCACAAAAGAGCACAATGTTAAATTCACAGTAGTATCTCTGTCACCTGAAAGTCATCATGTGACTTTAATGTGACATTTTTTGGTAACTTATCACAATGCAGCTTTCACGATGACTTTGAAATTGAGTCTACAGATGACAGTCACATGAGAGTCACAATGTAACTACATTGTAAAGTCACATGAGGACTCGTCAGAAAGCAGCAGCCACAGTGGAGTCATATATAGTGATCATTTCAGACTCATAATGAGACGTATGGAATTTCCTATTTTTTTGCTTCACCGTAGTGACTGTGACACTTGTGACCATGTGTGACAGGAATGAAATGTTATATGGACTAGCTGTGATGTAGAGACAGTAATTATTCGAATTATATCATTTCCTTTTGAGCATTCCCGTACTTGAAAATTAGCATCTTGTGATTTGTCCTTAATTTTGGACACCGGTGTATTATATCCCACCTAATATTAATCAAGATTCGGGCCAGAAATTTTTAATTAAATTTTTTAGATATTTGGCGGAAAACAGATGTAAAATCGCCTTTCCTTATTTGAAAATAAAATTTTTCGATAATTCCGGTGTGAATGAAAACTTCAGAAACACAATTACTTGCCCCTATATGTGTTAAACGAAAAACTGATCTAAAATTGTATTAAAAAAATAATAGCTTACGTCATTCCTTCGCACATTTAGAACACCACTTTCATGCAGAAGGTAAGTTATTGGATAAAAATACGTTTTAAAGTGCTTACGAATGCAATATATATTTTTTTAAATACGAAGTGCATTCATGTTCTAAGGCGTCGATTTAACTACTCACACGAAAACTATGAAACTGGCATTACTTCTCGACGTAATCACCCTGCAGACGTACACATTTTCACAACGTCGACGCCATGATTCCATGGCCGCGGCGAAGATTTCTTTAGGAGTCTGTTTTGTTTTGACCACTAGAAAATCGCTGAAGCAAATCGTGCTGTTTCACCAAGACAACGCACCCGCACATCGGGCTAACGTTACGTAACAGTTTCTTCGTGAAAACAACTTTGAAGTGATTTCTCATGCTCCCTGCTCCCCAGC
Organism: Maratus speciosus; assembly: GCA_963932465.1. Taxonomy (NCBI): domain Eukaryota; kingdom Metazoa; phylum Arthropoda; class Arachnida; order Araneae; family Salticidae; genus Maratus; species Maratus speciosus. The sequence continues at coordinate 30,370,417 of OZ010789.1, read as the reverse complement.
CCTGGATTCTAGTGACTTTTGGGTGTTTGCAACAATGGAAGACACTCTCCGTGGCCGCACATTCACCAGCCGTGCTTCTATGCTTCAGCGATTTTCCAGTGGTCAAAACAGACTCCTAAAGAAGCCTTCGCCGCGGCCATGGAATCATGGCGTCGACGTTGTGAAAAATGCGTATGTCTGCTGGGAGATTACGTCGAGAAGTAACACCAGTTTCATAGTTTTCCGGTTACTAGTTAGTTAGAAAAAAAAAAATTGGAGGCCTTAGAACTTGAATGCACCTCGTAATACAAATACAAATATTTACCTATTAAATTCACTGTGAGTCTTTATTATTAACATTTTTGAACAGGGCGTTCAAAAAATCGCAGGAGGTTAACAAATAGAGGAAAGTTAATTCATTAGACCATTTTTATTGTCTCATTAACAGTTTCTTAAATAGAAATTTTTATTGCATATATTTAATCATAAATAAATGAAAAAATAGGACAGTGAATATTCCGCTTGTCATACAAATTAATCGCAAAAATATCAAATAAGGTATGAAAGACAACGATAATTAAAAGAAAACTAAAATATTATTTTTTTCCTCGTGTTTTATCTAAAACACTATTTACCAAACATCACTGATCACTGTGTTCTACGTATAAAAAATCTATTCTAAGTGTTTTCTGCAGCAATTAGTACAAAAAAAAAAATACAAGAGAAAAAAAGGGCTAATGATTTTTTTTTTCTTTCTTGAAATTGTAGAAGTAATGAAATGTATAAAAGGCATTATTTCTTTTCCGGTGTTATGGAATCGATTGATTTGAAGAATTATTTTGTGAACAAAGGCGAAATTTTTACTAATAAAATCATTCTTAGAATCATGAATGAGTGGAAATACCTAACGCTAATGTTTTGGTAATGTTCACACAAATGAACATGATTTATAAAATTAATAAAAATATATAGATGTTATAAGATGGCTTTTTTGCATTTTAAAAGGCGGCTAAGTCCATATTTTATGCATGATGAAAAAACGACCAATAGTTTCGTTTAACCCTTTGTGTACTGTGAATTCATGAAAATTTCATCTTCTAACGAATTTTTCGTGAATTTTTGAAACTGCGTTAATAATTTTTAGAAGGACTTTAGAAGGATTAATTAAATTTGAATTTATAGGGATTATGTACCATATTTATAAACCCACTCAAATCTTTTATTTTACATATTTTTCCTAGTATTTTATAAAATTAGGAAATGTACAAATATAATGTTCTTAGAATAGAAATATTTCCGAATGGAAAATTCCTCCTCCTCCAACATCAAGGAAGCTGAAAAGACGCAAAGGCAAAAGAAATCATTCTTTTAAAAATATTTTCGTTTTGTGTAACCAATAATGCTTTTGGAACAAGATAAAGTAATGCATCTATAACTCATCATTCTAATCTGTATTACTACTACTTGATGTATTAAATGAATTTTATAACGAGTTATTTTAATGGTAAATATAAGTACCGTCAGTAGATAAAGGATTAAAGTGGAATGCAACCGACTGCAAACATTCATGGTTGAGTCTGGATTGGATTTTGGCAACCTCTAGCCAGTAGACGGCACCCGAACTACTAGTCAAACAGATGTACAAAAGAGTGTGACTTAAATTTGTCCTATTCTATAATTAGAATTGAAACGGTTACACTGTAAAAACAAAATCTGTAAACTTACTAAAGTTTTTCTAGGAAACTGGGATTCCAAGAAATTTTTATGTAACGACAACAAGAAAAATTCCTGTAATAGACGATGTTACAGGATTTTTTCTTGTTGCCGTTACATAAAAATTTCTTGGAATCCCAGTTTCCAAGAAAAACTTTAGTAACTTTACAGATTTTTTTTTTTACAGTGTACATGTACATAAAAAAGGAGTGGGATAGCTATAACGTTTTCTTCATCTTCTGTATAATTCTCTATTTAGCACACGATAACGGAAAATTATTGTTTTTTTTTCTCATTCACTCACCTGGGGTCGAATGACTTCAAATATTTGAAATCATTCGTAAATAAAGTAAAAGTGATTTTTCAAAATCATACTTGAATGAAATACAAATTTCATACACTGTAAATAAAAATATGTAGTTCTACAGATGTAAAATTACATGCTTACTAAACTTTCATCTGTAACTGTACAAAAAAAGCTGTAAATCTACAAAACTAATTGTTGTAAAGCTACAGAAATATGTAGCTTTACAAATGAATCTGCTATAATTACAGCAATCTTACTAAAATTTTATCTGTAACCTTGGGTGCAGTTACATGAAAAGTTCTAGGCATCCCAGTTTCCTAAAAAATTCTTGGTAACCTTACAGATTTTTTGATTTTCGGTGCAAAAGTGTATCTGTTACATGAATTTTTGTTTTTGCCGTTACATAAAAAGTTCTAGGAATCCCAGTTTCCCAGAAAAATTTTAGTAACTACAGAATTTCTTTTACACTGTATAAATTCTGGTAATTTTATAAAACACTAATAAATAACGAGGTGATATTTATAAAATATAGAAATAAGAATGGGAGACATATATAAATTTCCTCAGAAAACATAATTCTAAAGTGATATATTTACAATATGTAAAAAAAAAATAAGTTTGGTAATTTGAAATTAATTTTAATCAGTGAAATTAAGACATCAACTATATGACAGCATTTTGAATCAGACCATCGAATTATAAAAATCAATCATCAAGCATAGATTATGAAGCACTTTGCAGCACTTTGGGAATAATGTAACAAAACCATTACATAAGTTACTGCACCGTTTAATAAGTTAAAATATTATGTCTAATTAAACCACTTGGAAACGCATAACATATTTTAAAACACAATGTCAGCTGTTCCCATCTACATTTGGAAGATTAGAAGAAGATTTGGAAGATCCGAATTCTCTGAGCAACCCTGTATATCATATATAGATCTTTACCTATTAACTACATACATTCGAAAAATTAGGTCAGTTAGGAATTACATATCTCAGCTGAAAATTTCCTTTCAGTAATTTCCGCTAATAAAATGGTACGTGAATTCTTTTGTGCAGCCCTGTATATTAGATATAGAATTATTATACAACGAGTAACATGGAAAATATTATTTAAATTTAAAAGCACATACCGAAATTAAATACGCATTTGAAGCCATTATTGCTCAAAGGCAGTACCGTAACCGATTTATTTTCCTGTGTCCCTGTAAATGAACGACAAATGCTATGAAAGGCCCATTCTTTCGTCATCATTGTGTAGTGAAATTCACTGATTTATATTGGTTTCAATATATTTTAAATAGCGTAATGTCATTAAAATGCCTGCAAACGATTTTTCCCACACTGTCAAAAATTTGCAGCAGGCCATTTGACCGTTTTTTCCGAAAACAGTTACACAACCGTAATTTTAACACTATTCTGACCATATTATTGGCCCTTTTATGGTCAGAATATAGTTAAATTATGGTTATGAAACCGTTTTTTCAAAAAACGGTAGAATGACCTGCCAGAATGCTGCAAAAATTTTAACAGTGCATGTACCAAAATGTGATGGTATTCTTTTGAATACCCCTGTAAATGAACTATTGATGCTACATACCTCATATACAATACCGGACATGCCATGGTAAGCAGCATTAACAGATTTCAATTGCATGGAAATCCGAGTATATTTACGCGAATTTGAGCGTGGACAGACGGACAGAGAAACCGAATTAACAAACACTTTTCAACTTTGTTGTTAAAATTTGTTAAAGCATATTTAAATATGAGAATGAAAATGGAATATAAATGAAAATTCTCCCAGTTATGCTCTAAATATTTAAAGCGTACACAATTAATCTTCACTTAAATAAATCATCTTATTGCTTTAAATTTCGATTCGCGAGCAAAAACTGAAGTAATTAAGAAAATGATTTTCAACTCTGTTGAACGCATGTGTAAATAAAAACATGCATTTAATAAGCGCATTCTTGCAACAAAAAAAATCTACTTTGAAAATATAAAGTAAAAGCAAATAAAAAAAGAAGAAGCTTCATATTGTATTAAAGAAAAAAAAAATGTTTAAATATTTTGTTAATTATGCATCAAAAAATATAAATTCTTTGTCTTTTACATGCATTTTGGTTTCTATAAACAAATGAAATAATGTTACGACGTATAATGGATACATCTTTTCACTTGATGTTAATCATGCTAATTGTTATTAATCATTACGTTTGGAAAAAAAGAGAAAAACGTTCGTAGTTGAAGGAATGAGATTTATTATCTTTAATAGAAAAATAAAAAAATAACACAAAATAATATAGCATTCATATTTGGTTATTAATTAAATATACTAAAATTTTCATAACATTAAAATGTTCATGATTGTAAATAGTTATTGCAAATAATGCTATAAATCAATGCACATACACTGTAAAAAAATTATCCTCTCTGACTCCATTTTATTGAGTAATTTAACCAATATATCTGGTGTTACGTTACACTAATGTGTAATATTACACCAGTTATATATGTTTAAATTACACTATTATATAAGTTAAATTACTCCACAAAATTGGAGGCAGCACGTTGCCACTAATTTTTTGGAATGACGTTATACATATATATTTTTTCTTTATATCGTATTTATGCAATGAAAGGTTTTCTGCACAAATCTGTAATTCAAATGTGACTGATTGGAATTTTATAAAGAAGTTAAAATGTCTCCCCAAAAAAGCCACTTTCATGAGCCTAAGACAGAAACCGTCCAAAAGTAAAATCATAAAATATTTTCGAGAGACCGTATATTTCCTACTTAATGTTCTTTCTGACGTTATAGAACTCATAGCTTTTGAAGAAATCTTAAGTACTGGACAGTTCGTAACATTGAAATGGTGATAATTCTTAGCGACCTGAACTCCTCTATAAACCTTTTAAAAATATTTATATTTTATTTATTTTAAAAGATCTCCTAAGTGTGCGTGTACTTTTATGCACTTTTGTTGCATCCCATGTGCTGCTTATGTACCGTAAATAAACGTAGTTGCTGTTCGTGCACTCGAGATTGTAGCGCCAAACTTAATCTGAATAGAGTTAAAGTCTTCTCTTGTACCGTGTTTTACTTGTAAATAATAGTCTATTGCATCAATTTTAATTTGTAAAATATCAACTTATTATTATTATTTTTTTCTATTATTTTTTTTTCTTTTTATTAGCATTTGCATATAATTCTTGGTTCAACTCGTACTTGCATATGGGTTTTGGCATAAAAATAAAAATTAAAACTCACTTCAAAAAGAGCTCTATCATTAAAAACGAAGTATTGCTTTGAACATTGTTATTTGTTTTCTAGCATCGTGCTTTTCTGTAATTAGTCTCCTGTGTCAGCTCTTATATATTGTTTTATTTTTTTAATGTGTAACAGTGTAATCCAACATTGTATCCTATATGAAAAAAATGGGAAAAACTTCTTTTAACTCCCATTGTTTTTGTTGTATCTGTAAGTCCTATTAAGTGGATTTACCACATTTGGTTCACATCTGGGCTTCTTTTGTTTAGTGTATTTTTATTGTTTTTTACTTGTCCACGAATGTATAATACTGTAATCCAACATTGTATCCTATGTGAAAAAAATGGGAAAAACGTCTTTTAACTCCCATTGTTTTTGTTGCATCTGTAAGTCCTATTAAGTGGATTTTCCACATTTCGTTCACATCTGGACTTCTTTTGTTTAGTGTATTTTTATTGTTTTTTACTTGTCCACCAATGTATAATACTGCATTATGAGGTTTTTTTTTTCCTTCAAAATCTGTAATGTACATAAGATTGTATAATGATAAGTCCAGCACGCCTGGGATATAACTGAGCTGCCACTTGTAACATTTCTGTATAATTTTGTAAGTTTTAATATAAAGGGGTCTTATTCAACGAAGGTATTTCCGGGCCCTGCCTCCGGCAGCGGCCCGTTATGATGGTAGTTATTCTGCTGGGCGGGGCTTGTTGAGGTGAAACCATAGTGGTAGGCCTCCCCGCCTGGACTGAAACTGTCATTCTAAAGTTGAGGGCGGTGCAGCACACATCATTACGCATTATAAGTATTTCTGTATGCATACAGATGCATAATATGAGTACGAATATTTCACTATAGTAAATAGAAAAACTAAAGAGTCAAAACAGATAATAGGTCAACTTTTTTTTAGAAGATTATGCATGAAAGTTCGAGAGAAATATGTGAAACAATTAAAATGAAAATAAATTAGTAAAAAAATAGAATTCAATACAGAAAATCAAAGCATACGAAAGACAGAGAGCAATTCTTATGTAACGACATGATTAAAGTAGTAAAGTACTTTAAGAAAGAGGGAAGCTAGCAAAGAGTTAGAAGATCTCATATTTTTTACATATTAACCCACTAAAGACTGACATTGCCTTTTCGCAACATTGTGTTCGTGATTTTTTAAATTTTATTGTGAATATTTTTTCACCAAATTTATTATGACATATTGTATATATGACTTTTATTTTTAAGAAAGAAAATGTTCATTGATTCGAGTTGTAAAAGAAGTTAAATATGAACGAAATAGTACGGAATGTTTCAAAAATATTTATTGGTAAAATTTGGATCATGTTCATAGACGAACTATAAAGAATAAAATAAATTTCAGCAGTTCAAGATACAGATATTATAGCAGTCAAACTATAAGTACGTGTAGTAAGTCTAATGTATCGCTAAATAGTAAATGCTTCAAAGATTTTCATCCGGCAAAATTTAGTTGATTTCTACTGACGTTTGCGTTTACGCAACATGTCATATCTCACATGTAAAATTTCTAATAAAACTCTTTAGATGTGTTCTAAGTTATATAAATACTTAGCACCCATAGCCGTCGTTTGGTCCGTCTATCCGCATATAACTGCACTAAAACTACGAAAGCGATTGGTTTAAAATTTAATATATAGAACTGCTGCAGAAATTTGTCGAATCATTTCAAATTTTATGAAAATCGGATGTATAGTTTAATAACAGGGACAGTCCAAAGTTTTCCGTTACATTACGGCCAATGGGAAAAAATTACTTCAAGTGCATTTTAATGATGTTACAGCCTTTCGAACAGAAAGAAATTGATATGCACTGATGAAGTGCACTAAAATATGCATTCTGTACAGTATGCAGTGCAAAAAATATTTATAAAACTAGTTATAATACGAACGCACCCCATTCGCCACGGTTGACGTGCAACTTCCAACTTATTGTATAAGAGTGCAACAGCTATTTCACCAAGATCTGAATATTTACGAGACTAGTTATAGTACAAACGCACCTAATTGGCCACGTTTGACGTACAATTTCCGACTTGTTAAGAAATTATAGACTAGTCAATAAAAAAAAAAAAAAAACTACAGACAACACAAAAATAAGAACAGACAAATTGGCACAACAGTAAAATAAGAACAACTGCGGTCTATCTGCATAAACCGACTGCATTTCTGACTTGTTGTTCTCTTAATAACTGATTAATATGTATAAAATAAAATTTTATTCAATTTGCGTCAACTATAAAAAGGTGCGGTGCTTAATGCGTTAATTTCTACTAATTTGGCTTAAAACTCACGTGCATTTTACAATTTGTTTATAAAAAAAATAGACTACACTTTCGAACGTTTCACATTACAGTAGGAACCTGCTAATCAGCACTAATTGGGATCGGTGCCTGTTCGGATTACAAAAAATTCGGATTATCCGAAATTCCATTAAAAGATCTGTAAATAAATAAGTAGAAATGCTTAATTCATCTTTAAAAGTTAAACTTACACTATGTGCAAAACTACTTAAAAGATGAGACAATATTAAATAGATGTTAAATTATTTTAATACCTTAGTACTTTCAACTATAAAAAAAACATAGTCTTCGTCAGAGAAATATAAGTAATACAATTGTTATTGACGTCTAATTTTCAGAATTCACGTAGATGGTGACGAAAGGAGTGAAAGTGGAAGTTAATTTTTAGATCCGTAAAACATTGGTAAAATAAAACATGGATATAGGGAAGTGGAATATTACTCGTTTTATGATTATTTAAGAAAACTGAGCCACATTCTGGGTATGTTGTAGGATAAAACGTCATTGCAAACAGTATTTTCTTTAGTAATAATTTCAATTGATTCGCGGATGATTAAATCATGATAATTCTTTAAGGGATATATAATTTTTGCATCTTCGAAATTAACTTGTATATTCTGCTTCTGGTTAAGTCTTGACAGGTCTGTTGTAGGTCGGTTATACTTTAAATCTCTCAAATGTTCTTTAATACGGACTTTAAGTTTACGTGAAGTTATTCCAATATATTCGAGATAAATATTTTCTGTTTTCAGTGGAATTATATATACTCTAGAAACTTCAGATAGACCCGATTCCGGAAGATGAATTAACCGGTAATTAACCGAGATATTAATCCATAAAGATACGGACAGTTTGGACATACATAATGACAGGGACGGTGTACTGTATCTACCATCAACTTTTAAAGCTCAGATAACAACTTTTAATGATATATTTGTGTAGTGCAATGCTGAGTAGCAGTATAAAAGCAATAAACGACAAATTTTTAAAAACGGAATAATTTAAGGCATCTTGTACCTTTTAAAAACGTCGAAAATTAACGAAAAACTTCAAAGTTTGAATTAGTCTATCTACAAAACCTTTTGATGTATAAACATGAAAATTTGGATATTGATTAAACAGACTGAGTTTTGTAATATGCTACCATTTGATATTTATTATCCTTTTACAGAATTTGTGTATTGTTGAAACTCACAATTGGTCTTTTTTTACTCAATGAGTCATTGCGCGGTTATCTTGAGAAAATAGGTATGGATTGTTATGAAATTTGTAAAGGATTGTATGTGTGATTAAAATTATCTACTTTTAAGCATTTACAATGGTAATATTTTTAGTTATGACTGTTTTTATTCTTTAAAAAAGTGAAATTTTGATTTTTTTTTTTTTTTTTTTTTTTTATAGATAGTTAATGAAATAATTTTGGCGTAAGAGTAGAACATCATTTTAAACACACATATTTGTTCAGTATCTTTACTAAATTTAATGATAATCCATACATACTTTCTTAAGATATCATGTGCGCAATGACTTATAAAGTAAAAAAAAGAGCTATTTTGATTTCACCAATACGCAAATTCTGTAAAAGTTTAATAAATCTCTAATGGTAGCATATTACAAAGCACAATCTGTTTAATCAATAGTCAAAATTTCCTGTTTATACATAAAAAGGTTTTGAAGATAGACTAATTAAAATTTTGAAACTTTTCGTTAATTTTTGTCACGTTTAAAAGGTACAAGGCCCCTTAACTAGAATTAATCACATAAATACTATTGGATTCGCAACTAGTTTGCCTTGAGCGGATCTCTCAATATGCCTCCTGTGTCTTTAAAAGTTAAGTAAAAACCTATCTGGAACTACGCGGCATGGACCAAAGGGGCCTTGCAACTTTGCGACCTTCTTTCGAAGCGCGCTTAGCACAGGGCCAAGTTTAAACTTTGATCAAGGATTTTGTTTTGGCTACACTGTAAAAAGAAACGATTATTACTACGCTGAAGTAGTTTTATGAAATGCCAAATGAAGCACTACTGATAGTCAATACTTTCATTGTCAGTACCGAATTAAGTTCATCATAAACAGATTCGGATAAGATTAAAAAATAGTTATGCAGAATGGCAATATTTGACATTATTTAGTCTCCATATCTCTTTGAACTTTTATGGTAAACCCATTCGCACTTTTCTATTATATACATATATACCCAACCCTACGTTGCATAGTTTTTTTTTATTCTTTTAGCAACAATGTTTTAAATAATACAGCTAATAATTCATAAATTTATTGTATGGAACCCTCAGAGTGCGAGTAATACTCGCACTTGACCGTTTACTTACCATTGTTCGTAATGTAACAGAAAACTTTTGACTGTCCCTGTCATTAAACTATACATCCGATTTTCATAAAATTTGAAATGACTCGACCAAATTTTGCAACAATTATCTATTTAAAATTTCAGACCACTCGGTTGGGTAGTCTTTGCTTTGTTATATGCGGACAGACGGAAGGACAGACTGAACGACGACTATAGGTGCTACGTATTTATATAATTACGAACGCACCTAATGAGTTTGGAGGTCCCTTGTCCCTTTAATGTTCTCAACTTCTCAAAACGCGTCTTTCTATATGTTTGTTATACCTATCCAGGCAAAATTTGGGGCCTATTTAGGGCCCTTTTACAAAAATCTATTTAATAAAATATGCCTCTTCACGAAAATAAATTTCTAAAAATGGGCCCCTTCACAAAAATAAATTAATAAAATGGGCCTCTTCACTAAAATTAACTTAATAAATTCCTTTTAAAAAAATAAGCCCCTTTCGTAACATTCTTTTTCATAAAAACTGTTTTAAAATGTTTAATTTGTAAATAAAACCAGGTCACGAAAAACAAAAACTTTAGCAAGAGGATTTAAAGAAGTTATTGTTAATAAAATCTTGATTCGAATTTGAGTATCTGGATTTCACCTTTCGTTATAAAATCATATTTTTCACAAAAAATATTATAAAATTCCCCAAAATAACTTTTACTTTTCGCAAAATGGGCCCAAGTATAAAAAACTGCATCGAGCCCTGGTTTGATAACAGTTAATAAACAAGGAATGGTTCAATTTACAACTTAATCAATGTTTTAATATATATAATAAAAAATCTTTTTCCAAAGTAAGTCAAAACATTGAATGGTAAAACGAACGCTTTAATTTTATTTTTATCGTAAACGATGACACAGATCACCCAGAAATAACGTTTAAACACAAAAGAAATTAACTTTATCATAAGTGCAAACACTCATTTCTTTATATCTTACTTAACAACTTGTTAAATAGACAGATTAATTAATCTAACAATAGAAAAAGATCTAGATGAGCGAATATGTTAATTTTGCTAATCAAATTTCGCTGCATGGAAAAGAAAACTGATAATTTTGTTAAAACGGCTGAAGCGTGCGTGATGTACAGTCGTGGAAAAAAAAAGTAAACACCCCTACTAACTCCTCAACAAATATCGTAGAAGAAAGTTATGGGTGCCGAACGATTGGAAATAAAGTCTACTTAAAAATGATGTATATGAAATTTGCGTAGGGGGCCACCTACATATTAAAACGAACCCAAGCTTCATTTTTTTCAATGACAATATCCAATTTTAACAAGATATTTCAAATCTTCGGTTCGAACTATGCCCAGACACCAAATTTCAAATCATTTATAATAATATTATTGTTATTATATACTTTGTTGTACAACATTGTATATATTGTTAATATATACTTTGTTGTATAACATCTGTACCAATAATAAGATCAAAAGATATGGAATAATCTGGGACTACATAAACATTAGTTGTATAATTAAAATCATCTATCATAATGTCCGTAGAGTAAAAACCCAGGGGTTTGATTATAGTATTTCCTAATCCAGTAATGTGATGGTTGAATGTTCAAGGTTCGAAATTGTAGGGAGTGTGCGGTAAATACTTTCCTTTAGAAAGCTTCTTTCACTACCTGTGTCTACCAATGATGTAACATTTACAGACGAAATAATGACTTGTTTGGTCATAAAAGTGTTCGACGTGACCGTGGAAACATTGGAGGGTTCAAGCTTAGCTCTAGGCCTCCTTGGTTGATCACAGTGAGCCAATTTATGGCCAAAATTTGAACAATTGAAACAATGAGGGTCTTTGTCTTTATGTCTGCATTGGCTACTTTTATGATTTGACAAACCGCAATTAAAGCAAAAACGATCAGATTTTGGTCGAAAGGATTTCTCTTTCACTGGCATTTCAGGTTTGACTTTACGAAATTTAGTGTTCTCAAAGTCATGTCGAATTTTGTCATAAATTTTGAGCTTTTGTTTGAATTCTACAATGGATTGGCATCCACATAACATTGATTTTCTAAGAACAGGGTCGGGTATACCATTTATGATATATTCATTAATGCGGAATCCTCGATGTTACAACGCGAGCATAATTCTTTCATTATAAGAAAACATTCTTCTATTGATTCATTTTCTTGCAATTTTCGTTTATTTAATATATCATGTAACTCGGCAGAATTATAAGTGGTACTGAATTCTGAAATTAAGAGTTGTTTAAATTTGTCATATGAATTGATATGAAATTCTGTGTGTACTAACAACTGGGCTTTTCCTCGGATCTTTTACAAAATATGAATTTATGAATGTCAGATAAATTAAACATACTAGTGACATCGTCAAAATTACTGAGCCAGACATCTATATCACTAAAAGAATACTTCCGTCAAAAGGAGGTACAGCACTTTCAACAGTCGGTGAAACTAATAGACGATAGCACAAAACTTTGAACTGGAAGTTGCTTGTTTTTGTCAACATTTGATAATTCGTTGTTATTACTTGAAGTCATATTATTTGAAGGTAATTCCAGTTCCGAGTCAGTGTCACTTTCGTTTTGTATAATATTAGTTTGTAGTAAGCTCAAGTCTGAAAGGTAATTTTCAAAACATGTGTTTCATGTTTGTTTGTATAAACTGAGCCTAACATATTTCGTTTTATATAAAAAATACCCTTATATAAACCTAAAATTCCATTTTATAGTTCAAAAAATATTTTTTATGTGATTATACTGCTGAAATTTCCAAAATTTTGTATTAGCTAAATATAACTTTGTATTAAAAATATAAAAATGTATAAATACGAATTTATTTAGGTTCAGGGTATTTATTATAACCTGCAGTAAAAGTAGGGTGTAGAATGTTCATTCTAGTTGTAATATTTATATTGTAATCCTGCGCGTAAGCTGTTATACCAATTTTCTGCTCGTCAAATGTCTAACAGTTTGGAGCCCCCCCCCTGTAAATGCTAATTCTGCATCTTGAAAATTTTCAAATACATGGAATGAAAGAACATACTTATATCTTTCTTCCCAGAAAAAATTGTGTTTTAAAATCATATACATTTTAAGATATTGAATGTTAAATGGTCCTTTTTTTTTCTTTCTTTCAATTTTAAAAGTCCTGAGACCCCTTAAGACATTAATATACTCCTAATAGTTCGTTTAATAATTTTAGTTCATTATGGAGTTCGCATATAATTTTTTTTCTGCCAACAATAAAATTGAGAAACCAAATTCAAAATACGTTTTATCGCAAATTAATTATACAAAGTAAATTCCAGACATATATTTCATAGTATTCCTTATAATTCCAAATAATACAATCCATACAATCAACATTTTAACAGTTAATATAAACAATTATCATTGAGCAATCGGATTAATTTCTTTAAATAATCACACATTTAAAGACAATATATAGTTCTAGTTATTAAATTAAATAAATAAAAGAAATCATTGCTTTATAAATGTAAAATGAAATTTGACAATTACACTCAATAAAAGTCTGTTAATATTACTGTATAGAATCAAAAACAAAATATGTGAATCAGTATTATTCTTTGTTTGTAAGGCATTATACAAAATAGCGTTATTGATATTATCATTTTATTAGGGCAAAGTATTTTTTTATATACAAAACCACATCTCTCAAGGAAAAGTTTCGGTTAAATTATTGAACAAGGAAACTTTTTCTAATTTTAAAATGGAAAATAAAATTATGTTAATAATTAAAGGATTTCATTTCTAACGAGCCCGCATTTTTTTAAAATTAAAGATAATTAAAAAGTACTTTAAAATACGAAAAGAATAAATTTTTTTCGTCTCATGATCGTTGAAAGTTTTTAAACTTGCTTTGTATTTGAATTAATGATCTTAAAATTTTATTTCTAGTGTCATAAACAAACATTAAAGGAATGTGTATATTAATTTGAAAACCGACAGTCCGCATATTCAAATAAAAAATGTGTTTTTAATTAAGTTCGTCTAGATACGAAAACATGTGCTTTCACCTAAAGATCTCAAGAAAAAATGTAATTACGTGAATAATTAAAGGTCGACGACATCATAACTGAATACATGAAACAATTTAGTTATCTTTATAACACTGTAGTTTGTTTGTGAGCCAGTACAATAAAATTTTAATTTATTTTCCATTTATAATAGATATAATTTAATTTAAATGGAAAGGGCGTTTCAACGTTCATAAACGTTCAATATCAACGTAATATCAACGTTCATGCTGGGCTTCTGAGCAAAAACGCCCGACGAAAAATTTGAACTTCAGATTTTATCTCTGCTTATGTTATTGGCGTATCAAAACACTTGATCAACAAATGTCACATATAACGTCAAGTTTATAACATTACGTGCTTAAAAAAATATTACTTCAGCGGCGTGATAATTTTTTACATTACAAAAAGAAATATTACTGCATAAATGTCACAGTATTTTTTTACAGTGTAGTAAAATTCTTCTAAATAAATACATAAACTACATAATGTATACATTTAATTTACATTATTTAATACGTAAATTTAATTTTTATTTATGGGATACAAGCGCCAATAGTCATCAAAACTCTCAGTAACCAGCAGAAATAAAATAAACAGCGCCAAACTTTTTTAAAAACGCCATGACTCCTATAAGAAACAAATTAAGTACGTACTTTTTAAAATTCATTACATACTGGGAAATAATAAACTAAATAAAACTATATCCTGTATTAAAATAAACAATTAAGAAACAACAACACAAATAACATGATAACGACGGAAGAATAAATTTGAGCTGCAGATATATAACATTTAAACTGAATATTCAAAACGTCAGTTGAAACCCACCATTGATGATCTCCATATAGTCTAATCTGTTTTTAATGAAGTATAAAAAATAAAGCACTAAATTAGAAATTCGCTGTATTCAAATTAAAGATTTACCTCAGATTATTCAAAACCCTTTCTGAAATGTCTTAAGAGGTCTCAAGACTCTTAAAGCTTTAAAATTTTTGAAATTTTAAACTTTTTAGATGTTAAACTCCTATCTATTCTGAACATTTTGATATAATTGTTTCCTTCAAATTCCCATTAGAACAGAAGTTATGGCTTTTAGAATTATACCCGTCCAATAGCTGAAGCTGCGTTTTCGAAACTTTGAAGTCATTTTTCTCCAAATGACATTTTTGAGCATAACGCGCACAAAAACTTCTGAATTCTTTTTCATGAAATTTTCAAAACATATGTTTCATGTTAGTCTGTGTAAAGTGAACATAAATTTTCCTTTTTATTGTAAAATAATAATAATAATAATAATAATAATAATATATATATATATATATATATATATATTAGGTGATTATACTGTTGAAATTTTCAAAATTTTGTACTAGCTAAATACCACTTTGTATTAAAAATATAAAAATGCTTTAAATAGAAATTTATTTAGGTTCAGGGTAATTACTACAATCCAAAGTATAAGTTGGCACTAAATTGCCATTCTAGTAGCAAAATTTATTTTGTAATCCTGCTCGTAATCTAATATGCCGATTTTCTGCGCGTCAAATGTCTGACAGTTTGGAGCCCCCTGTAAATGCTAATTCTGCATCTTCCAATTTTTTAAATATTTGAATTGAAAGAACATATATCTTTCATCCAAATTAAAATTGTGTCTTAAAATCAAATACATTTTAAGGTGTTAAATGTTGAAAATGGTCATTTTTTTTCTTTTATTTTTTTTAGCAATTTTAAGAGTCCTGAGACCCCTAAATTGTATATAAAGGAATATTAATATTTATACACGATTTTATTTACAGGCTTATGGAATCTTAGTCACGCAATATTGAAACTTTCTGTCGCCAGCTGCCATTTAAGTGACATCATCACTTCACTGCCGTACACTGTAAAAAAAACGGACTAAAATACGGAAATACTAGTGGCAATCTAGACGCCAGTACTATTTCCGTATTTTAACGGAACTTTTCCCGGTAAATTACAGAAAATTTTTCCGTTAAATTCCAAAAAAAACGGAAAATTTTCTGTAATTTACCGGGAAAAAGTACCGTTGAAATACGGAAATAGTACTGGCGTCTAGATTTCCAGTAGTATTTCCATATTTTAGCCTTTTTTTTACAGTGTATAAATAATAAGTCGGTATGTCAATATTGTATGTCAAACGTGAACAACGAGGTGCGTTTATATTGTAACTAGTTTTATAAATATTCAGTCCTGGGTGCAATAACTGTTGCACTCTTATGAAAAAAATGCATGAATATAAAATTTATTACGATGATTCCTGAGTATAAAATTCAGTAATACGGAAATAATACAACTCCATCTAAAATAGGACAAAATCCCCATGGAAACCTAGAATCATGACGTATCATGGGATATTGAATTAATTACGTATGACAGGATTTAATAGAATGAAGAAAACTTTTATTAATGCCTTTTTAAGTTTTGATACAATTATCATAAAATTTGAAATGACATAATTTTGAAAAGATTCTATATATTAAATTTCAAACCATTCGGTTGGGTATATTTTACGCTGTTATATGCGGACAGACAGACAGAAGAACGGTTGGACCAGACGACGACTATAAGTGCTACTATTTTATATAATTATGAACACGCATAAAAATTTCGAATTTAGCCAGCCGACTCGGAACAATTAATACAGATAAAATTTAAGCTGTTTCATTCTTTAGTTTTTAATGAAAATAAGTTTTGGGCCATCCAAAAAAAAAAAAATAAATAAATAAATAAAAGATTGTCCAACGACATTAGTCCCTAAACTGGCTGCCTTGATTATTCTTCAAAATTTGAAGTAATTTGCGAAAATGACACAAGGTATCAACTTATTTTCTTAGTAAATACCTTTAGACATGCAATGTCCGTCAGAAGATATTGCATGACGTATTTTAGACTTGATATCTGGCTAGCAGACCGTTAGTCACACTGCAAATTCGTAAAACAATTTTGCAACACTAACTGAACAAAGTAATTAACAATTCTAACTAAAATCAGTTTCAATTGTGTTGAGAATGTGTTGTGCCAAAAAAGAAAAAAAGAAAAAAAAAAAAAAAAAAGACTGTGAAAAAAGTGTTGTTAAAAATTACAAGATGAGAAAATGTGTTTTCAAAACATTTCAAAACATTCATTTTTAAAATTGTGTTATAAATGTTTAATAAATTGTATGTTTTGTGTGTGTGTGTGTGTGTGTGTGTGTTATTTTAAAAGCACCATTGAGAAAGTTTTTTGAAAGTGTTTTACATGTGTTGTTTTATAGTGTTCTAAATTGTGCGGTGTTTACAATGCGTTGTTAATTTGTTGACAAACTTTTGTGCAGAACAACACTATTGTAAGAAAATATTTTCGTCAACACTACTTACAACACTATTTTTAGAACACATTTTTAAATAGCAACACTTTTACAACATATTAAGAATACAATCACAATACAAAAAATATTTTGTAGATGAAGTTTTCTAATTCAGAACATATTAACGTGTTGTTAATTTGGTGACAAAAAGTGTTGTAAAATGTGTTTATTTTTGCGGTTGAGAATTTGCAGCGTATATATTTACAGAAAGTTAAAAAACTGAAATTAAAGAACAAAAAAACTATACACATAGCATCACAAAATGCATTTAATCAGAATTCCATCTCATTTACTCTCCAAATAAAAATAGGTATATTAAATACCAAGGATTCCACGCAAGTTCTTAATGAAACTAATATCATCATATATATTATCTCTGTTCTCAACATCATTTATTCTCACATAATATGTAGGATATAACGATGAATGAGGTATCATTGGATGTTTTGCGCACATTTGACAAAACAAGCTAAATTTAAACGGTGATTGATGAAAATGACGCAAAACGATGAATGATGTACCATTGTATGTGATTTTTTACTCACATATGACATAGCATACTGCATTTAAATAATATGTATCGTACAACGATGAATGAGGCACCATTAGATAGGATTTTTTGACTATTTTTTTTATACTTTTAGGCTGAATATCATAATATACGAGGGTGTATCAGTAAGTTTTTGCCCTCACATAGAAATAATTGAGTGAAATTTATGAAATTGCTACAGTGTATTAGTCCTTTTCTATATGGTCATCTTGCACAGTAGCACATTTCTGAAACGGTATTTCAAAGAAAGGGGGGATGAGGTGGTATTCCAGGAGGTACGATAATAGACCCAAAGGAGGGCATTTTTCTAATTTTAGCCGCCCCCCACATGTGACATATTATTGGAAAGGCCTGTGACCAATTATTCATGCTATGCACCTCACGAGCGACTGTCCACCAAATTTGACCTCCGGGAGGCACTTTTTTAAATTTTACGGACATCATTCATGCCCCCGGGGGGCAAATTTATGGGAAGGGGCTCGGGAGTTGCATAGCATGAATAAGTAGTCACAAGCCTTTCCAACAATATGTCACATGTGGGGGTCGGCTAATGTTAGAGAAACTTTTTGGACGTTTTTCTAACTTTCGCACCTCCTGGACTACACCCCCCCCCTCTCTTTGAAATACCGGTTGCACAAATGCGTTATTGCGCACACTGGCTATATAGAAAAGGACTTATAAAATGTAGCAATTTCATAAATTCCACTCAATTGTTTCTATGTGAGGGCAAAAATTTATTGATACACCCTCGTATATTATTTATCATATCAACATTACTTTTTCTTTGTACACATAAATCGCACAGCGATGAATAGTGTTTCGAAATGTTTTTTACTATGTTTTTCATATAGTACACTGATATGTCGTTAAAAGAATTTGTCTGATTAAACAAAATGAAGTTAATTATAAATTTATGAAAAATGTATCAGAAAATAAATATATTAAATCTATCAGGTTTCAGAGCGAAATCCTAGTTACATTTGTTACACTAATTCAATATTTAAAAAATAAAAATCTCACATACTAGTTATGACATAGTTACTATAATAATCCTTTTAGAAAACAAATTAATTATGAGTTAAATGCATTACCTTAACAAACTAAACCTGTAAAAGCATTCCAAAACTGAGAAGATAAAAATGATAGAACGAAGTATAACAATCTTATAAAGCTTAAACTCTAAATATAAATTGAAATACTTATATAACGCATTTTATATAAATCATGGATATAATATACACATTTGAATTTGCTTACACAAACATTACTCACTTGAAATGCCTTATTCAGTTAAATTCTTTGTACGATGGAAAAATTACAGTAGCATTATTGTAGTTTGAAAAAGTCGGATATTTCAAATTAATTTCAGAATATGAATATAATGGAATTATTATGTCATTAGTATTTCGAATGAGACTGGGAATTTTCAAATAGAATGTAAAACAAAATACACGTTAAGAGCTGGCCAAAACTGAAAGAACATTTTAAATGCCACTGAAACTAACGGAAACATATATAAAGATTTTGCACAAAATCTAATTATCCTAATATATTTCGGTTTTGAGTTATAGTCAAAACGTGAAGGGAAATGTAAGAGGATTTTTTAAGGGTTTAAACTATTTTGTAAATTATACAAAATGCATTTAATTAAAACAATCTTAAACGAAAATAACATTTTTAAAGTTGTTAAGAAAAAAAAATTCCGCTGAATAGTTAAATTTTCTAATTAATTCAGAAAAGATTAAATCTTTACTAATATACATTGACAAAATTTTACTAGATATTTTGCGAGAATTTTATATAGCTAACCTAAAGTAACGTTATACAACGCAACATACAGATTCGCCTCCTTTATACTCAATTTTGTAAAAGATGTAATAGATAAGAAAAAAAATCATGCGTCAAGCATAGATCATGAAACACTTTCCAACACATTCAGAATCTATAATAATAATGAAAGAAGTTTGTGTGTGAGTGTGTCGACGATGTTCTGAAGAGACCGCTGTACGTAGAGCTACAAAATTTGGAGAAAAGGTACGTCTATATATGAAGTTTTGCACCTCAAAGCCCGATTTTCGATTTTTTAATTAAAATTTTTTTAATTTAAATTTGTATGCGATTTTTAGTGCTTTTTAAATTTCGAGGCGACTTTTCCACATTAGTGAAAATAATACGGTTTCTTTCTTTTAACTCAATATAGTAGATTTTCTTCTCTTTTCAAAAAAGTTTATTCGGAATTCGTACAGCGATTTTTGAATTTTTAGCGAATTTTTTATGCGATTATTGAACAGCATTTAATGCATCACCATACCTATAATGGGGTTACCGTAGGGGGGGGGGGCAGTTCAGTCGCCAAATACCGTCAAGTTTGTCGCCAACTTGGCGATATATATCACCTAATTTGACGGCTAAAATTAGTCGCCAAATGTGACGCCAACTTGGCGAAATCTCTAATAATTCGACAAATTCCCATAGACTTCCATTGTAAACCAATAGGGTTTACTTGCTTACAGAAAATGAACAAAATGAGATATTTTAATGCAACAAAAACTAATATTAACTTAAGAAATTATATTAATTGTATTTAAGGGAGTCCAAGTAAATTAATTATGAATAAAAGTAACATGATACAGTGCTTAGCATTCTTTCCCAAACATAAATTTTAAGAGAGCCCACAGGTCAAAGGAATTAGATTTGAAACTTTTATCCAATTATAGTAGATTTTGACTTTTGTCATTTTTGAACATTTTGTGATTTTTAATGCGATTTTAAGTGTTTTCGCGATCTTCTGCAATATTTTGACATTTCATTTTTGACCTAAAGTACATTCTGCCCTCATTTCAATAAAGTTTATTCGGATTTCGTATAGCAATTTTCGAATTTTTCGGAAATTTTGTATGTGATTTTTAGTGTATTTTAGCCATTTGTTACCATTTTTCCTCATTAGTGGAAGGAATCAACTTGCAATCTTCGAACACAATGTATAATTTTTGTCTATTTTCGAAATTTGTGCAGCGATTTAAAATTTTTTCGCGATATGTTATTGTGATTTTCTGAGCTTTTTCGCAATTCCTGCTGTTTTTTGATGTACCCGGGAAACGCCGGGAAAGTTCGCTAGTAATGTAATAAAACTGCACCGTTTAATAAGTTAAAATATTATGCATAATTGAACCCTATGGAAACGTATAACACATTTCAAAACCCAATTTCAACTGTTCCTATCGACAATCGGAAAATTATCCAAATTCTTTGAGCAGCTATATTAAGTTGAAATGTTTTAAAACGGTATTTAGAGTCATTATATACATTTTTTTAACAAAACATATAATTTTTATTTTACGAATTTACAAAAAACATTGCTTTTTAAAAAGTAACCTATGCATTTAAAACAATTCAGAACAAACATTTATGATATTTAGCGAAATATTCCAGATTTCTTTTTCACGCATTTATAAAAAAAAAAAAATCTATCTTTAACCTATCTTTAACTGGACAGTGCCTCTAAAATTGATTTTGACAGTGAAGCCCACCAAAGCGGAGATTGCTTTGGGGCCTATAGCAACTATGGCTGTTCACCTCGAATGATCCTTATTATACACAGATACAAACCACAATTTTTATATCCTTTCCCCATTACATACAGGGACGAGATAGTCACAAGGAAATTTACAGCACCAGAGAAATGCAACCGGGAGCTCCACAAAGAGTGTGCAACGGAGCCAGCGGGGGTGGAACCCGCAGACCTCCTACGCTCTCAAGCGATTAGCGGCGTCGTGCCTTAACCACTCGGCCACGGAGGCCCCAGCCACAAAAATTACTTTGAACCATTTTAAAACATCAATATGTATTCCAGTAATTCTAGAAGCAGAATTGGGATCCACAAAAAATCTTCTTGATGTATTTCCATCATTCGTGTTGGCAAAACCTGCTTTGGGAATATCTACTAGAGGATCCATTTCTTCTTTAAAACTATTTTGAATTCGTTTTTTTTTTTTTTTTTTTTTTTTTTTTTTCTGCCACAATTTTTTTGTTTTTCTTGGTTCTCGCTTGCCACTTTTTAAAACGAATTTTATATGACAAATGCAAAAGTGACTAAAAAATAGAATCAGTGCATAAAGAATTGATAAACAAAATCTTGAGAAATCAGGATTCTCAGGATTTTTCTTCTCCAATTTATTAATTTACTTTTTGAAGTTTCTCCCCGTATGAAGCATCTTATTATTGATGAAGTACTAGTCGCAGCATTGAAAACCTTTACACCTATCATAGTAGGTATCAGCGTGAGTTTAACGTAATGTAATCTACCATTAGTTAGTAGGTATATCAGTTTTATTAAGATTTTAAATTGATTTTCAATATATTGAATTTCTGTATTAGTAATATCATTCGTTTGATGAACAAAACGAATGCGTATTGTCCTGCAGAATCTTTTAGAGGAAGGTAGAGGGTTCTGAGGCAAAATCTTTTCTTGATCGTTGACTTCGCATCTTAAACGTAAATGAACAAGAGAACTCTGAAATATATTTGCATCACTATCAGAAGTATTCTGTAATATCTGTTTAAATTCCGACAGTTTGAGCCACTACAACCCCATTTAGATATTAGTTCTAAATTGTGGTTTTATTCTACTGTATTATTTTGAATCACTTCTTTTAACTATTTACGCAGTCTTAAGGAGGTGTGATTAAGAAGATCCTGTAGGTTAACTTCAGCGCTTGTTTCTATCACATTCATCGACTCCTATCTTGGATAGCAGTCTTTCCGTGCTTTCTTAATCAGGGATTAACAAGGATAAATATTCTTATTATTGCACTATGAATAATTTCCTATTGCTTTCTCGTTAGATAAGTTTCTACAAAAATTGGTAAGGCTTCTGTGTATGCTTCTTAATGGTTTCTTTTTGAAGAAGTTATATTTTTTTCTGTATTTGGTAGCTTTTGTATTTGTCGTATTTTGCCACTGAGGATATGTTTATAGTTGAAAATGCTAGGAATTAATGTAACTTAAAATCGATTGATATTTTTATCATCTTTCAAGTAATAAAGCACATTATGTGCAATTTTATTTTTGTATTTTTTTCATAAGTTTCTATTTATGATTTTTTTGTAATATAATTATTAATTTATTTATCTTATTACAAAACATATATTTTTTTAAAAATACACATGTACGTTATTTTTTGGACATTTTTCGATGCGTGATAAAATGTAATGGCGTACATTAATTATTTCACATACCGTAACATTATACGTAATTTAGTGTTAAAAGTTCTTTTGATGAAAAAAGCTCACAGACTCCAAACAGATAAGTTTCAAAGACATCCAAAATGAATGTCTTTGAAATATTGAATAAATTAGGAGGAGAAAAAAATGCAATTTGACTTATATATGTAATTAAAAAAGTAAAATAGACTACCGATAATTAGGGCCTCTAAGTTTTCAGATCATATCTCAGATTTTCAGCGCTAGAAAATTTGCTTCTTCTGAGAATTTTCGTAAGGAAAGTTTACTTAAAAAAAATTAAATTTAAAAATAATGATATCTTTCTAATGCCTTTTCGTTTTTTCGCTCAGAATCTTTTTTTTTTTTTTCTTGGAAATATAATAGTCCATTTTCAGTTTCTTCATTTAAAAAAATAATATTTAATAACTCTTTTTAGAAAGGAGTAATTTTTTGCTGTTATCGGTTTTGTAAGTTTTTGCTATTTTTGATACATTATTCTAATTTTTATTACTTTTTTTTTTCTTTTTTTGATAATTTTTGTTTTGAAGATTAATGATCCATTTTAATTTTCATTATTAAAAAAAAAAAACATAGTCCTTACTAATATTTATTTGTAGAAAACTGGAATTTCTTGCTTTATGGGATTTGTGTTTTTGCGGCTTTTTGGTTCATTATTCTTAATTTTTATTGTTTATTTTCTTTTAGCTAATTTTACCTTCATTTTAATTTTTCCCGTAAATTTTTCTTTCATGTTCGAAAGGATATTTTTACTTTTATATCTTTTTTTACAGTGGTGTTTTCTCTCTTGTTTCAGCTAATTTTTTTTCTGCTTTTGTTCGTGGTTTTGTTCGTGGCTTTATTGTAAATATTTGCAGGTTTATTACATGATTTTGACGTTTTAAGGTACAATAATTACTTAAAAATCTACACTAAATAAGCATCATCAAACACATATTTATTAAAATTGAAAAACATTAAAATGATTGTCAATAGAATATTATTTTACAACTTTTAACTTCCCAACTTCAAACTAATATTATAAGTCGATTCGAAAAAAAATGAATAATGATTTAAAATAATATGTGATAATCATATAAAACATAAACGATTAATTCCACTACATAAAAGGAAACATTGATATAAATAAAGAATTTCATATTGCGCACAGACGACATCACATCAAAACTGTTTCGTTGAAATTTGATATTTAATTAAGTTCCCGGTATAATGACAAATGTACACTAGTATTATTGAAGACGGAAATGTTCGGTTACTTCAAAGGGATTTCAACATGTGAATATAGTGAAATAATTGTATGATTGGCATTTCAAACGAGATAGCAAATTTTCAAAATGAGCGAAAAATAAAATACACTTTAGAAGCGACGAAATTGAATGAAAACTTGAAATACTCTTATTTTCCATTTAAATTAAAGAAAGTGTATATAAGAGCGTTCCACTTAATTTAATTATCTCTATGTGTTTAAATTTTAAGTCATAAACAAAAAGGAGGAAACATTTTAAATGAATTTCAATGCAATAAAACTAATGTGTAAATAATAAAATATGCTTTTAATTAAAGTTATTTTGAGTCAAAAGTAACAGCTTTAAAGATCTAATGATATAGAAATAATTAAATTATTAAATAATAGTCTAGTAATTATTTTCTTTTTTAATAATATACATTGTTAAAAGAGAACTATCTGTAATTTTCTATAAACTGTTAAAAGTAATATTATAACATTTCTCATACAGATTTACTATATGAAATACTTACAATTTCAATTTTTTATTTGTTTTTGTGCAAGCAATAATTTGATAAATGCAAACGTAAAACAAATATAACTGCTTTAAAGATCTAATAATATAAAAAAAATATATAAATAATTAGATAACAGTCTCGTAATTATTTTATAAATGTTTCTTTTTTTTATTAGTATAGATTAAGAAAAGAGTGATACAGAAGTTGTAGAATTTTGTACAAACTGATAAATACAAATGTAAATCAATTCTCATACAGGTGTACTTTATGAAATATATGCAATTTGCACATTGTATTATACATTTGTTTTTCATTATATTACATATTTCTTTTTGTGCAAACAATATTCAATCCCGCATTAAATAAACACAAACGTAAAACGAATATAACTGCTTTAAAGTCTAATGATATAAAAAGAATTAAATAATCAGATAATAGTCTCGTAATTATTTTATAAATGTTTCTTTTTTAATAATATAGGTTGAGAAAAGAGGGCTATAGAACTTGTAGAATTTTGCACAAGCAGTTAAAAGTAAATTTATAACATTTCTCATACAGATGTACTTTATGAAATATTTACAATTTGCCCATTATATATTATAATTTTTTTTTCGCAAACAATATTCAATCACGCCTTAAATAAACACAAGCATAAAACAAATATAACTGCTTTAAAGATCTAATTATACAAATGAATAAAATAATCAGATAACAGTCTCCTAATTATTTTATAAATGGTTCTTTTTTTAATAATATACACTGAGAAAAGTATACAGAACTTGTAGAAATTAGTATAAAATGTTAAATGTAAATTTATAACATTTCTCATGCAGGTTTACTATATAAAATATTTACATTTTGCACATTATATTATACACTTGTTTTTGCGCAAACAATAATAAATCACGCAATAAATAAATGCAGACGTAAAACGACTATAACTGCTTTAAAAATATAATGATAAATAAAGAATAAAATAAATAACAGTCTCGTAATTATTTTATAAATGTTTCTTTTTTAATAACCTACATTGAGCAATAGGTGCTATAATACATGTAGAATTATGTACACACTGTTAAAAGTAAATTTATAACATTTCTCATGCAGGATTACTAGATCAAATACTTACAATTTGCACATTTTATTATACATTTGTTTTTACGCAAATATAATAAATCGCGCATTAAATAAATGCAAATGTAAAACGAATATAACAGCTTTAAAGATCTAATGATATAAAAAGAATAAAATAATCAGATAACAGTCTTGTAATTATTTTATATTTTTTTTTCTATTTTAATAACATACATTAAGAAAAGAGAGCTATAGAAAATGCAGAATTTTGTA
Source organism: Maratus speciosus (assembly GCA_963932465.1). NCBI lineage: Eukaryota > Metazoa > Arthropoda > Arachnida > Araneae > Salticidae > Maratus > Maratus speciosus. The sequence goes on along the minus strand of OZ010789.1, from coordinate 30,344,188 downwards.
CAAGTTGTTAAAAGTAAATTTATAAAATTTCTCATACAGGTTTACTATATGAAATATTTACAATTTTGCACACAATATTACACAATTATCTTTGCTGAAAAATCATAATAAATCATGCATTATATAAATGCAAACGTAAGGCGTATACAACTGCTTTAAAAATCTAACGATATTAAAAGAACAAAATAATGATATAACAGTCCCATAATTATTTTTAATTTTTTAAAATAATATACATTGAGAAAATAGAGTTATGGAAGTCGTAGAATTTTGCACAAACTGTAAAAAATAAATTTATAACATTTCTCATACAGGTTTATTATATGAATTATTTACAATTTTCACACCATTTTCACACACTTCTTTTTGCGCAAATAATAATAAATCACATTTTCAAAAAATGTAAACAAAAGATGAAAATAACTGATTTAAATTTCTTAAGTAATCAGGGAACAGAACTGAATAGTTAAAATCTGATCATTATTTTATTCTTGAATAATATAAATACAGAAAATAGAATTTGTCGTTTTACATTTTTTGCATAAGAAACCATACCTGCAACCAACTTATTCTATCGAAAACTCAGGGTGTCACTTGAAGCTAAAACTAAATTTGTATCTGCATACTACCAATAATGAAGATATCTGAAAGTTATTTTTAACACAAAGGGCAAAAAGAGAGAGACTAATTTTAATAGTAAGTAAAAAGTTAACGGATAACTATTGAAGTTTTTCTGGTAGGAGATTAATGTATAAATTCAGAAAAATCTTTAACATGCTTTCATGATTTACTTCCAAAAACATGTAGATGTCGATCCTCTGTCACAAACTGCTAGAATGATCAAACTAATGTATAAAATGTGTCAAAGTTACCGTATCTTGAAACTTAGTTTATTTATATATATTTTTATGGCTATCTACTTTCAAAAGAAATTAAACCATTGACCGAAAATTAATAATTTATACACAACACATAACCCAACATATGCAAGGCACAAAAAAACTAGTGTAAAAAAAGGGCTTTGTTAGAGATTTTCAGCATAGTAATAAGTTTCTGTGCAAAAAACGTTATCTGTTAAACTATTTATTTCTTAAGGTAATTGTGGTAAAATCATGACCGTGAAAATAACACAATCTGCATTGTGTAAAAGATAAATAAAATTTAGGATTATAAAATAGTACAACTAATTCGATTTTTATGTAATATTAATTATAAAAATCTAAAATTCGTGAAATCGTTTAATTCAATCTAATATTTAGAAATTAGAAATAATTTAAGAAATAAATTTCAACTCCTCCCCCCAGGGCATCATTTCCGTGCACAAAATTGTTATTAACGTAATAAAGAAAAACGCAAACATTAATATACTTTCACGATATCTCCAAATACTGTGATAATGATAGTCCAAAGCAATATAAAACACATCTCTTTATATTTAATGAAAAAGTTCTTTCAGAAATTTAGCATTGAAATAAAAAAACTTCTTTTACATTGACACATCCTTACGGTTTATGATATTTTTCCTATTCTTATATTAAATATAAATATAGCAACGAGAAAAAAATCTGTATCGTATTAAAACACTATTAATAAACAAACAAGAATTACTCTATCTGAAACTATCCTGTTATGTTTTATTTATATATTTTATTTATTACATTCCTGAACAAATCATAATCTTCTTTTTTAAAAGAGAAGCCTTTTCTCACATATCAGTGTCATCATTTTTATACGTGATAAATAACGTTCAGCAGTTTTAGATACATCAATAACAGCCATAAATGCATTGATGTATCTATGTTCATTTGAAGGGCTTTTGTTTTTAATTTATGGAATAAAATTCTGTATTTATATATCTTACATGAGTATTAGATCAATCTAAAAAACCTTTATCAAATGTATTTTATTTGAAAAAATGATTCAATAATAATAAAAAAAAATTAATTCATTTGATTTTTACGCTGCATATAACACTGCAATAAATCATCTTACACTAAAAATAAAAGTTATAAAACACTATCTTTTAATTTGTACAATTACTTCTGTACAGAAAGTTTAAAATCTTTAAATAAAATTTTAGGGCACAGCACAGCACTAACGCGCTAGAACATATATTTAGAAGAAAGATTATAAGTAAAGCAATAAATGCATTTTAGTTTATATGTAAAGTAAAAAATACATTCTGTGAAAACAATTGTTTTTATTTGAATGTTTAAAATTAAATTAATTTTGACTAAATGTCTGCAAGTGTAGAACACTCTTATGTCCTTCTCCAAAAAAGTATTGAAAATAATTTCCTGAAGAAGTGCAGTGTTGTGTATTATATAATGCAAAAATAAGTAGAAACATTTTTCTTTATTTTTCAAAAACAAATTAATTTTTAAAAGTCATAATAAAACATTCAGTAAATCATTGAGAAAGTATAAATAAGATTTAGTACATCTTCTATTTAATTATATCTACATACCGGGTGTCCCAAAAATGATTGATTGATTTTAAAATTCAATAATTTGCAAACGGTGATAGATTTTTTTAAAAAAAATCTTTCAGGACTGTTATGTAAGATGTCAGGAGATTTTATTCTGCGATTCTCAGTTTAAGTTATAAATAGCATCGATAGATGGCGCTGCAAGCAATAACCACTAAATCCAAGATAGGTTTTTCGGACTCTCTCTTCTTACATGCGAAAAAAAGAATATTAAAATGTATTGAATTGATCCCGAGGTACCAAGAATCGGGTCTGGACATGGCGCCTATTGCTCTAGGCGCCATCTATTGTTTGAGATTCGAATTAAAATCAAGAATCACGTTACAAAATCTCCTGATATCATAAATAACCCTCCTATAAGAATTTTTTAAATATCTCTTAGCGTTTGGAAGCTATTGAATTTTAAAATCCATCAGTCATTTGTGGGATACCCGGTGCGTACTTTTAGATGTTTTTCACACTTTCTCTACATTTTCTTTCTTTTTTGAGCCTTTGAAATAGAAAAACGGGTACATTTAACTCTTAGACTTAAAAATATAGTTAAAGTCTTTAAATATATCAGAAAAAAATCATACATTAAAATTAGACATTATAATTTATTATAAAATTACAAAATGATATAAATTTAAACATTTATATGAACCATTTAAAGGTAAATAAACATATTCTCCGAAAAATTGCCAGATGGAAAATTTTGCCTGCGCCAGATTTAATCAGTTTTCTAGAATTCAGATTTTTCTTAAAAAGAAGTTTTTTACAAACATATGAAGCTCCAATTAGAAATCTCCACGTGTCAACTTGTGCCCCTTCTAAATTCGAAAAGTCACATTAAAGTCGTCCCAAAATTCGTTCCAAACTCGAAAAAAATCTTCGTTTACCCGAAGATGATACGCACTTCAATCCAAAACCGAAGTTTAAAAGAATTTCATATTGTAAATAAATTATTTAAGTAAAGTCCTAAAAAAAATCTCTAATTCAATGTTATCGTGATTGTGCAAAAAGAAACACATATACAATATACACTGATCAATATTCAAATATCACTGAGTGTATTAAGGTAGTATCTTACGCAATATATATATATATATATATATATATATATATATATATATGTGTGTGTGTGTGTGTAAAAATAATTCTTACTTTCTTTTTAAAAATTGGTTCTTTAAATCGATTTAGTGGAACTAAACAAAATAAAATGTATTTGTTAACCATTTCGGATTTCACACGACATCTGATTTTTACCTTTACTCTAACTTTTACTTTTTTTTCTAAAATTCACACAGCACAAGGTTTTTTTTTTTTTTACAAAAAAACAATAATTTAATAGCTATCATTAGAGAAATACCATTAAAATTCACAAAGCATAATATATCAGAAACTAATTCAAAATTTTAAATTCTGGGAGTTTATATGCGGAAACTGGTGTTAATTACATTGTATTCTGTTTCATATTCTAGGAGAAAAACTTTGTGAAAACAAGCAGTTGGATTTTAATATAATTGCTCCTCGTTAAAAAGAACTCTGATATGTTTTTATAATAATTCCACTTTTTGAAACAAAATGAAATCCTCATGTGTGTGATAATATTTTTAATAATATAATTTTTTATCAAAAAAGTACATTAAAATGAAATTTAAAATATGAAATAAACAATTTAAATTTTTAACTATTCTTTTCTAATAACCAAAGCTAATTTTCACTTCAGATAAGTAAGGGCTGGAACATTAAATTTATTTCTAAGTTGATGTTTAAATAATTCTGAACATGCAAATAATTTTTATTAATGAAAATGTTGGGATGCTTATTCAGTAGTTATATCTGGATATGAATTTTAATATAATTTTAAGAGACTTCAGGATCTACCTCATTAATTCACTAGATTTTAAAAGAAAGACTTTAGATAAAAACGAAGGGCTTTGATAACTAAAATAACCTGGATAATGCTTAAAACTACTGAGACTTGCTTTTAGTATTTTGAATCATGCATAGAATATGAAACCTGTTTAATAAAAATCCCTATTCCCACAGATATTATTCAGTACATAATCTTGTACTTATAATTCATTGCAAGGTAATTGTATGGAACCTAGTCATCTCTTTAAAAATTTTCAGCATAAAAGTTTTCAAGGTATATATTTTTAATTTTTCTAAACTTAATTCTTAACATTTCTGATTTAAAGTACATTATTAATTTTTGCTGTTATGTTCTTTTTTTGTTTTACTCTTTACATGTTTTGATTACTTATGATTTTAATCTTTGAAATGTTAATAATATATATATAACTAACTGATTTTTTTTAATTCTGAGAGTTTATATGTATCCTATGATCTATGTGGATAACTGGTGTTAAATACATCGTATTGTATTTCATATTCTAGGAGAAGTACTTTGTGAAAACAAACAGTCAGAATTTAATATAATAACTTCTTAAAAAGAACCCTGGTATGTTTTTATAACAATTCCACTTTTGGAAACAAAATGACATCATCACGTTTGTGATTATATTTTTTATAACATAATTCTTTATCAATAAAGTACATTAAAATAAAATTTAAAACATGAAATAAACAATATAAAAAACATGAATACATCAAATGATTCATAGTTTTATCACTAAAATAGGTGGAAAAAATAATTAAAAGGTTTTAAGCATTACAATCAATATACAGATGTTAAATATAAAAGAATTCGCCGGAGCGCTTTCGACCAAACCTTGGTCATCATCAAGAGGTGAAGTGAGATGGAATCAGCAAACCTCCAGAATGCACAAAGTTTAAATATTGCAGGGCGAAATCAAAACTGGAAAAAGTGGGGGTGGGGGTGGATGAGTCCATGGACCGACGTAGGTCATTCTAAACCAATTACCAACATGTATTTTAATTAACATTTTATTGTGAATATGAGGTACTTTTACATATAGATTTTCTATATGATTTTCTATATATATTTCAACATAAATTTTCAACTATTCTTTTTCTCATGGAGAAAGCTAATTTTCACTTCAGATAAGTATGGACTGGAATATTAAATTTATTTCCAAGTTGATATTTAAATAAATCTAAACATTTAAATAATTTTTATCAATGAAAATGTTGAGTTGCTTATTCAGTAGTTATAACTGGATATGAATTTTAATATAATTTTAAGAGACTTCAGGAACTACCTCATTAAAACCTCATTATTTCAAGAGATTTTAAAAGAAAGTCTTTTGATAAAAACGAAGGGCTTTGATAACTAAAAGAAAATGAATAATATTTAAAACTCCTGAGACTTACTTTAATAGTTTGAATCATGCATAGAATATGAAACCTGTTTAATAGAAAGCCCTATTCCCACAAATGTTATACAGTAGATAACCTTTTACTTATAATTCATTGCAAGTTAACTGTATGGACGCTAGTCATCTCTTTAAAGATTTTCAGCGAAAAAAGTTTTCAAGTTATTATGTATTTTTAATTTTTCTAAACCTCATTCTTAATATTTCTGATTTAAAGTACATTATTAATTTTCAATCTTATGTTCTTTTTTGTGTTACTTTTTGCATGTTTTGATTGCTTATGAATTTTAAGATTTGAAACATTCCGCTAGCCTACAAAATTTGGGTTGTGACATGTTTTTAGATTTTGCTAATTGCTTCTTATGTAATTTGTAGCTCTGAATCCGAAAATGACCTTCAATTTTTACCATCAAGTAAGGATTTTTTGCAAATCGTAAATTTAAAACTTAAAGAGTCATAAAATAGCGAAAATATGATACTATAAAATAGATGTGATGGTTGTGTTTTTTAACTTTTGATAACTGATTTTTATGTATTTTTTACCGTTGAATCCGAAAATGATCATTAGTTTTAATCATCACATCAGGATGTTTCCATTTGAACCACTTCTCCCCACTTTATCCTCTGAGTAGTTTAGCTGTATGAGTTCCCAGTATAAGCCACACAAATGAATTAATTATTCGATTAAATTAAATTAACTTGATCAAAAGACGTTTCGCAGCTATTTTATTGTACCAGATTTTCGTTATTTTTTAACTTTGAAATTTACGATAAGAAACACATCCTGACGCGATGATTAAAAATGACGGATTTTTTCAGATTTAGGGCTAAAAAGTACATAAAAATAAATTATCAAAAGTTAAAAAACACAACCATCCCTTGTATTATTTAGTATCAGATTTCCGCTATTTCTGGTATGTTAATTTATGATTTGTAAAAATCCTCACATGATGACAAATAAACGGTCAAGTGCGAGTAATACTCGCGCAAAGAGGGTTCCGTAGAATAAACATATGAATTATTAATTGTATTATTAAAAAAAACGTTGCTGAAATAATATGAAGACTGTAAAACAATTATACAACGTAGGGTTGGGTATATACTAGAAAAGTGTAAATGGATATACAATGCAAGATCAGAGAGATGTGGAACCTAAATAATATCAAATATAGCTATTCTGTATAACTCATTTTTTAATATTATCCTAATCTGATTGTGATGAACTTAATTCGGCGCTGACAATAAAATCGGTGCATATTTAAACTTCATTTGGCATTTCATAAAACTAAATTCAGCGTAGTAATAATCTTTCTTTCTACAATGTAGCTAAAACAAAATCTTTGTTCAAAATTTAAATTTGGCATTCTGCTAAGTGCGCTTCGAAAGGAGGTCGCAAAGTTGCAAAGCCGCCTTGGTCCGTGCCGCATTTTTCCAGATAGGATTTCAATTAACTTTTAAAGATAAAGGAAGCGTATTGAGAGATCCACTCAATGCAAACAAGTCGCGAATCCCATAGTATTTATGTAATTAATTCTCATTAAATTACTTTTTTTCAACAATTTGACGTTTATTGCTTTTATACTGCTATTGGGCTTTTATTAAACAAAAATATACTTAAAACTTGTTATCTAGGCTTTAAAAGCGATGGAGCATAGAGTACGCCGTCCCTGCCCTTATGTATGTCCAAACCGTCCGTATCTTTAAGGGTTAATAGCTCGGCTAATTACTGACGATTTTTTTTCGAAAATCATTATAAACAATGCTTTTACACTTCTGATACGACAGGTACCTCTAATATACAACATATAGTAAGGTATAAATTAACATTAAAATAAATTACTAGACATTTGTGGTGTTTCAGAAATTAACGGAATTATAAAATAAACAAAATAAATATGCCAGTTTTTTTTATAAGAAAAGCACCTTTAATATGGAGTCTGACCACCCCTAGAAGCAATACAGCACATGCAGCGATGTGTGATACTGTCAATAATGCGATCGATAAGTGCGCTGGGGAGTGCGAGCTATTTCTCTTCGAAAGCAGTTGTAAGCATGGCAAGGGTCTGAGGAGTTGGAATTGAGAGCAGCAACACATCTTCTTAAAGCATCCCAAACTTGCCCGTTGGGATTCAAGTCCGGTGATCGAGCGGGTTTCCAAGCGCTGAATTGTTTGGTGCTGAAGATAAACGTGTACGATGCGAGCCCTCTGCGATCTAGCGTAGTCCTCCTGTAAAAGGAAATCATTACCTATTGCGCGGCATAAGGGCGAAAATAAGCATCAAAAATATCATCTCTATCGACGTGAGTATTCACAGTTCCACGTGGAATGACATGGAGGTCTGTATGTCATCCCAAAAGATACCATCCCAAACACAGACACTGCCTCCCCCGTATTAATCTCTTTCACGAATTTTTGATGGATGATAGTGCGTTCCCTGTTCTGTCCAAATCAAACAGCGCCTACTATCGCTTTGGAGGCTAAACCGAGACTAATCCGTGAAGAGAACCCGCCTGCATTGATTATCCGTCCAGTGGACATGTTGACACGCCCAACTTAAACGTTCCCTCCGATGACGCAATGTGAGCGACACACAAATGGAGGTCGCCTCAAGTAAAAACCACTTATATATGATGCCTTCTACGTGCAGTAGACATTGATACAAATCTTCCAGTGGCTGAAGCAAGGGGGACTGTAAGATGAGGGGGTTGATGTTGCATTCCTTTGTACACATAACCGCAGGTATTGGTCATCAGTGCTTGTCGTAGCTCTAGCCCGTCCTTGGCTGAGCATTCTGGAGGCCGAACCAGCAGTTTGAAATTGTTGACAAAGCCTATGATCAACAGAAGCATTCACATTTAGCAATCTGGTCCCCTTTGTCTGACTTTGACCTGCCTACAATCTTCCAATAGCTCTACATCGCAGTTCTGCGGACAAATGATACCTCGGGGTCATCGTAATGAATTCGCTGTCTCGGTTTTCTTATTTCATAATCACAGACACCTGCAGCCGTACTCTCTAGCATGAGTTTTTATGCTCCTTACAGATGACGCAATTCGACTGCAGCACCACTAATTTGCATTTTGTTATTTTATTAAGCATCGTTTAGTCAACAACATATCCAAATTTCATATGGATAGGTTTCTTTTTGAACGAGTTATCGCTCTTTTTGTGATTTTTCCTTAATTTTTGGAAACTAGTGTATTTCACTAAATCTAATGCACCCGACAATTTATTAACTTGATGGATATATCTCAAAATATAAGATTTCATTTTTTTTTAAAGTCACATTTCAAATTGATCTCAATTGCACAATATGAAGATATTTCAAAAGTAGCTCTTACAAAATACTCATTTTTTCCAGATCAAAACTGTCAGATTTATTTAATCTAGTATCAACTTATTAATTATTTTTAAAATAGCATACCTTGAAAAGATTATCAGATTTAATCATATGTTTTAAACCAAAATTATTTTGCGCAGCGAATACCGAAAAATACTAAAACACCGAAAATACCGAAGAACAAATTTCATACAATATAAGTTCTGAGCTTCTAATGTAAATAACAACTCAACTGGATTCTTCAACAGATGGGGGAATAGAAAATAGAGTTAGCTTAAAAAAAGAGCTCAGTATTGGATAAAATAACCAATTAAAGAAAAGTATATTCGAATGAAAGTTTATTACTTTCTATTCCGGAATGAAAGTTTATTACTACTATTATCTTTGCAAGAAGATGTGTGGTTTATATGATTTTTATGACGGCCGATTATCTACACGAAGGATATAGGCCCAACTTTGCAAGAAGAAAGGATTGGATTCGTGAAAAATTTCGACTTGCGGCAATGAATTTGTACGTTTTAGAAGGTCCTGAACATGATTTGATGGTTTTTAGAAAATGGGTGCCTGTAACTCTGTCTGTATGTGACAAAAATATTGTGGGTACTCTATCTCAAGAACTAATGCACGGAATATCACAAAACATTTTATTCAGTTTGTCGTTGATATAAACTGGAGCAGGATTAGTTTTTGGTGTATACTGTCCAGCAGGTGGCGCTACAATTCTGCTTTTTTCTTGATTTTCGCAATATCTTTAACTCAAAAATTAAAGCACGGATTTTCCTCAAACTTCAGATTCAGTTAAAGCTTGAATTATGTTCTTGCTTATTAGGTTTTGGTGTATATCGCCCAGCAGGTGGCGCTGCTATGCTGCATTTTTCACGATTTCAACAATAACTCTATCTCAAGAGCTAATGTACGGAATTTAATAAAACTTTAGATTCATTTAGATTGTGGTATAAACTGATTAGCTGATTAGGTGTTGCCCAAATGGTGGCGCTGCTGTGCTGCTTTTTTGTACGATCTTCTCAGTAGATCTGCCTCAAGAAGTAATGCACAGATTATTACCCAATTTCAGATTCTGTTAGACGTTCACGTAAGCTGTTACTGATTAGGTTTTGATATAAATCGTATAATAGGTGGCGCTGCTATGCTGCTTTTTTCACGATTTACCCAAAAACTCTACCTAAAAAACTAGTGTACGCAATTTAATCAAACTTAATATTCTGTTACATTTTCACATAAATAGATCCTTAGTAGACTTGGGTATATATTGAATAACAGGTTTATACTCTTTGTGTTGGAAATTTTGGTTGACATCTTAGAGGGTAGGTTCTCAAATTCCATGATTTGTTTGAAACAATGCGATACATATATCTGCTTGTTAAATGCATTCAATTCAAGGAACCTATATTCCTTTACAATCCTTATGATGGACATAGATTTCGTTTAATTCTGGAATTGTGATAGCGAATTTTGAATTATTAACATGCATGAGATAAAAGAAAGTTTTGGGATTGGCGCATCCGATTAGATTTTAAATTTAAAAGGTATATAATTTAGATGATAATTCAGCTGCATAATTTAATTTCGTAGCTCTAAACGAAGCTTCCAGAATTTACATGTAATAAAGTAATTCAATTCGTTTTTAGAATATTTTTATCTTTATTTTTATTTAATTGTAACTGATAAAAGGGTAAAGGAATTTCGAAAATACTTTTTATTGTTACACTGTAAAAACAAATATATAATTCCACAGATGTAAAGCTACAAAAATCTGTATACTTACTAAAACTTTCCGTACACTACACTCTACAAAGAAAGATGTAAATCTGCAAAACTAGTTTTTGTAAAGTTACAGATTTCTGTAGCTTTACAAAAGAATTTACTAAAAATTACAATAATCTTACTAAAACTTTATCCGTAACTTGTGTTGCAGTTACATAAAAAGTTAGAAGCGTCCCAGTTTCCTAAACCTTCATTCTTAATAACCTTACAGATTTTTTTGATTTACAGTGCAAAAGTGTATCTGTTACATGGATTTTTGTTGTTGCTGCGATATAAAAGGTTTTAGGCATCTCAGTTTCCTAGTAAATTCTTAGAAAACGCAAATTTTCTTTTTACAGTGTACGTATTAGATAAAACAAATTGACTATAAGAAAAATAAAAAATAAATAAAAAGAAAATTTTAAGAATAAAAAATATATACATCAAAATCCATGATAAGTAATACAGAAATTCTCAATTCAATCACAGCTCTTCTTCAAGAATAACTTCAATTCATTTGAACAGTTTTAAAGAGATTTTAATTCTTTACCTCCTGCAACATTTTAAAAACGAGCATTTTATTTAAAGACACCCTGTATATTAAAAAAAAAACTTTAATTTAAAATAAAGTATATAATCTTCTCGCTGTAAAATTATTTTCATATCCTTTAAGTCTGCTGTAACTTTAATGATACCTAAATAAATCTGGACATGTAAAAAATTAAAAACTCTGTTCACAGTTTATTTTATTCAAAACGTTGAACTTCATATTGAGTAATGCTATTCGGTTATGAATTTTCATACATTTTTAAGAGTGATTATTTTCAAGACCCACCTTTTTAAAACCGATTACTTCTTGAGATTTTAAAGAAGTTCTTTTGATAAAAATGAAACCTTCGATAACTACAGCAAAGGGAAAAATCTGAAAACTCCTGAGACCTTATTCTAGTAGTTAGAGTCATGAATAGAATTTTAAGCATCTTTAATAAAAAGTCTTTTATCACAAAATTTATGCAGTAGATAATTTTGCGCTTAATATTCATTGGAAGCTTATTATATAGAACTTTTGTTAGTCATCTCTTTAAAGTGTTTCAGATAATAAAGGTTCCATTTTGAATATATATTTTTATATGTCGTTGAACATTGTTTGTAGAATCAGGCGACTATTTATCATTTTTAAAGGAATTGTACCACTTATGCAGACTATAGTCCATGCCATAAAAGCCCTGCATCTGAAGGAGTAATCCGAACCCTACCCGACTAGCAGTTTCATTTGGTTCGGGTTTTGTTACTTTTTTTCAATGCGTTTCGGGTTCCGGTCCGGTGGATTATAAGTGTTTCGTACTCGGAATGGTTTCCACTTAGGTTTTGATTGTTTCATTATCAAAAACGTACTCAGGTTGAGAAAGTTCTGCCAGATATGTCCAGGATAACTCAATTGGTAGAGCATTGGCAGGTTACGCCAAGGGTTCCGGGTTCGTATCCTGGTCTGGGCACGTTTTCGATCAGTTGGAGAATTACAATTCGTATTATTTATTTACCAATTAGAATAATTGTAATTAGGGGAGAGATCACATTGAAGGTTAAAAATTTTGACATGGACGCCTTCAAATGTTACAAATCCACTGCAAAAAGTATTTTACAAAAATACCAATTAGAACAGAAGTTATCGCTAAAAATATCTTGCATGATAGCATTTGCTGTAACGCTATAAAGTTAACTTTCAAGCAGTTTTTAAAAAATTGATTTTTTCACATAGCTCATCACTCTCATTTAAAAACTAACTATCAGAGAACATTGAAATTTTGCATATTACTAGTTTTCATTTGAATTTTATGCAAAAACTAGATTTAGTCTGATTTTTGTCACACAAAATTGTGTATTGAAAAATTAAACATAATGTTTTTGGAAAAATTTATTGAATATGATTACAAAAGTTATTAATTTTGTTAATGAATTTGAATATACTTTCAACTTTCGGTTCAGTTGTAAAATATAGTAGTATAAGTAACAACATGAAATATTAAACATGTATCTGCAGTAGAATTTTTATAAAATTGCTGCATTGTATAAGTCGTTTTCTATATAGTCACTGTGCACAGTAACGCATTTCTGGAAACGATATTTAAAAAAATATGGGAGGATGTATTCCAGGAGGTGCGAAAGTTAGAAAAATGTCCAAAGAGGGGAATTTTTCTAACTTTTGTCGACGCCCACATATCACATATTGTTGGAAAGGCCTGTGACCACTTATTCATGTTCTGCACCTTCCGAGCTCCTACCCCAAATTTCCCCCCGGGAGCATGAATGGTTTCCGCAAAATTTAGAAAAGCCCCTCCCTCCCAACGGAGTGCAAATTTAGGGGAGGGGCTCAGGAAGTGCATAACTTGAATAAGTGGTCACAGGCCTTTCCAACAATATGTCACATCAGGGGATCGGTAAAAGTTAGAAAAATGCCCCCCTTTTGGTCTTCTATCGCGCCTTCTGAAATACACCCCCCCCCCCCTCTTTTTGAAATAATGTTTGCAGAAATGTATTAGTGTTCACGGTGACTATATAGAAAGGACAAATACAATGTAGCAATTTCATAAGATTTACTCAATTTTTCCTATGTAAGAGCAAAAACTTATTGATACCCCCCCCCCCTCGTATGTTTTATTCAAAGCATAAGAAAGTATACAAAAAATTATTAGTATATTTCATTCATTGGTTTTGACACTACATAGTTTTTCGTGCTGCTTTAAATATGATCATTTGCCTGCTGCTCAACGTGATCCCGCTGCTTAAGATTAATTTAGTGTAATTACGTATTCAACGTTTCTTGGAGTTCCATTAACTGCGATTTATTCTGTTGAAGTGGTTCAGGTATCAGACCAGATGCCATAAACAAAAAGTTTCTCTGAGTGAGAATAGTCCACAAGATTTGTCCAGGGTTGCGCAATTAGTAATACATTACCAGTTTATGCTAAAGATTCCTCGTTCAAATAATAGCCTGAATACTTTTTCACTTAGTTGAAAATTACATCTCATAAGATTACTTACCAATAAGAGCATTTTCGTTAATATATAGTGACTTATAATACTGTTTTTCATGTATAAATACTTACAATGTTTGATTTTTATCAATAAACAATTGAGATGTTTTCCTGTGTGTAAATCATTGGTGAAAGTAAACAATATTATGTTTATGTGTATGTACTGTGGTGGGGGAAAAAAACGTAATTACCCCCTACTAACTCTGCAACAAATTATCGTAGAAGAAAGGTACAGGTACAAAGCGATAGGAAATAAAGTCTACTTATAAATGATGTATATAAAATTTGCTTAGGGGGCCATCTACATATTAAAACGAATGCGAACTTCGTTTTTTTTTTCCAACAGCAATACCCAATTTTGACACCCTAAATAAATTCTACACCCTTCAATTAGCCAAAATGCAAATTTTCATGAAATTTCGGTAATTACTTTCCGAGAAATTAATTATTTTATATTTAGCATGTTTTAGGGACTGTATCCAAATTGAAGTTCGTACCCCATTGTTGAAATACTACAGAATGACTATGTCACTTCTATTAATATATTATTTCTTGCCAATAAGATCATTTCACTGACTTAATATGTCTCGACTATTGACAGCCCAAATGTTTCATTAAAATGAGTAAAATATATTTTTTCAATATGCTTTTCTGGACGTGATAGACGCTTAAACCATCATTTTGACGTTCTTTAATGATCATTTGAAATTTATTTAAAATAAAATTGGAAATTGTGAATTCGCATAAAACAGCACATAATGAATATAAATCTATCAAAAAAATTGAAGGTTGCAATTCATATTTTATTTCGAATATCAATTTCATTATTCATAATTCATATTTAAAAATTTTTAGAATTACAAATTCAATGTATTTATGTTTGGTTTATTAATATTTTAACCACACACACAATATCACATTAGGATTATAATTTCAGGAGATATTAATAAAAATATGAAAATGTAATTTAACATTAGAAGCTCTAAATTCTGAATGTTTAAAATTCAAAAACGCATCTTACAAATGACTAGAAATTTCGTTTCTTGGCATGGTTTGAACCGAATATTTAAAATATAGTGTCAAAATTGGGCGTTGCCTTTGAAAAAAACAAAGTTTGGTCAGATTTTGGATTTGTAGATGACATTTAAAAGTAGACTTTATTTCCTATCGATTGGTACCACTAACTTTATTCCATTATAATTAGTTGTAGAGTTAGTAGGGGGAGTTTATTCCATGACTGTAGATTCCACGATCAAGAATTGATTTTTTTTACTATTTAATACTACCAGTGCAGTTTTACTAATGTTTAAGGATTGGGAGCAAGTAATCATATGCATGGGGATATGCACAGTTCTTTATAAGTCGTTCGTAGTGATTGACAATCAACTGTACAGTGTACACTGTAAATTCTCAAACACAAAAATAAACACATTTTACAACACTTTTTGTCACCAAATAAGTAACATATTAATGTGCTTTGAATTAGAAAATTTCATATACAAAATATTTTTTGTGTTATGATTGTGTTCTTAAGATGTTGCAAAAGTGTTGCTATCTAGAAATGTGTTCTAAAATAGTGTTGTTAATTGTGTGGAAATCGTGTTGTAAATAGTGTTGATGAAAATATTTTCTTACAATAGTGTTGTACTGCACAACACCACACAATTTAGAACACTATAAAACAACATATGTAAAACACTTTCAAAAGACTTTCTACGTGGTGCCTTTAAAATAACACACTCACACACTTAAAACATACTGTTTATTAAACATTTATAACACAATTTTAAAAATGAATATTTTGACATGTTTTGAAAACACATTTTTTCCTCTTGTAATTTTTAACAACACTTTTTATTTGGCAAAGCACATTCGCAACACATTCAAAACACATTCGAAAATGATTTTAGTTAGAAGTGTTAATTAATATGTTCAGTTAGTGTTGCAAAAGTGTTTCCAAATTTACTGTGTAATAGGAAGGTTACTAGTAATTTCTTGTTTAGCCATCATTTTTTTAAACTGTCTGTATATATGGCTAAAAACAATACAGGACTGCAAGTTCCGCCCTTTATTTTAGAGTACTGTCTACATCCTTTTCAAATGCCTTCTCCATCTTTAGAAACCGCACAAACTAACTTACTTTTCATATTTGAAGAAGAGTTTATAAAAAGAAAAATTTCTTTTGTTGCCCCTGATTTTTGGAAACGTTTTTGAGTGGCTCGTATAGTGTATTAATCAATCTTACTAACTGTTTAACCCGTTCTACGTACGGGAGTTCATAGATTTAATTCTAAAACCAAAATTAAAAATAATAATCAGTACAACAAGTCTCCCAAATGGTCACCCAACTGAACACCAATATTTTCTTAGAAAAAGATTTTACTTGGAAATTGTACAGAAATCACCTTTGGAGGTTAATTGTAGCGTAAATTTTAAAGAAACCTACCATGAAATTTTCTGTTAAAAAATATTGATATTCAGTTTGCGGACCATTTGGGAGCCCTGGTACAACCAAACTAAAGTTTATATTTTTCTACTACTGTGTATTTTTAAAAATAAATTAAATTTATCATGTTGCTATGGCAGCAGACGATAAAACGATATCTATGGAATAAGAGAATAAATAGAACCAAAAGTTTTGTTGATGCTTGTGATAAAATATTTTTCTTTATTTTTTTTAAGGCATTAATTAAGCGCAATTAAATAATCTCTAATTATTTGCGTGCGAGATAAAATAATTATCGTAATACCGGCTACAGGTTCTTAGTATTGCAACGTGGAGTACGTAATATTTATATCTCACATTGCAGTAAGCATTTATAACTGGTTAGAACTCGCACGATTACGGGTTGAACATAATAATGGCAACAATTCATCAAAAACATTATATATATATATTTAAAACTTTCGAATTTTTGTCCCAATTGTTCATGGGGATTCTACCAGTAACCCTGTGCCAAATTTTGTAGCCCTGCTCTCTGTGGTTTCCGAGTTTTTGTGGTTACATAGATACGCGCACGGATTTTAATAGGGTAGATAAACACTTAATGTAGGTTCTTCGAATACTATAAACTCTTATGTAAAAATTTTGATGTTTTACCGCAAACATAATAAATTAATATTCTTAATATTAACATTAAAATAAAGTTATTTCGTTAATCTTAGATATATGAATTCAATTACGCAGTTGAAAATGATTTTATAACATCCTAAAAACCAACCGATGCAGAAAAACTTATTAATGCACGATAAATACTATTTAAAACGTTTAAAAAACGTTTCAGTACATCAGTATAGCAAATGAACTTTGTATTTATAAATATTTTTTTTTATTATTATTCTCGAAAATATATTGGTTTATCAGGTTTCTAGACATAAAAAAACGCTTTTCTAAATTATGGGTAGGTCGGAAAATATTACATATGTTTTCGTTTGTGGTTCTAAAATAATTGCATAAAAAACACATTGAAATATACACTTAATGCTTATCAGCGTACATATATATAAAATCGATAATTAAACCTCAGATACATATTTAAAATACCCGATGTTTCGAACTTTATCTTTAAAGTCATCATATGGGGGTTGATATTCGTTTAGAGTATACCGTAAACCTTTCACGGAGTCAGTTGTTTGAATTTCTGAAACGTTCAAGGAGTGCTCTAAACGAAGATCAACACCCAGGTGCTGAGTTTAAAGATAAGTTTCGGAACGGCGGGTATTTTTATATGTGTAATATAGATTTTAGATGTTCATAGCTGATTAGCATCAAGTGTAAATATATATAAATGAGAGTAGTAAGCCAAAATTACGTCCACTACTAACCATATCACAATATTAAAATATTTATTTGCTTAAAAGACGTTTATAAAGCACATTAAAAGTAAATTAAAAATATATATTTACATGTTTCAACTCATAACTGAGTCGTTATCAGAATGTATAACAGAAAATTACAAATGCATATGAAAAATGGAAAACATCATCGAATATAAACCGGTAATCATATAACGCGCCCCTACATTTTCGCGATTGCTCGTGTTCCCTCTATGTCGCGACGCCGTAAGTTATCCAACCATTCAACCCATAAATTCGAGATACGAAAAGGTAATGTATCGTTACAAACTCCTGAGCCACTTAAATAAATTTCAATGGACTCTCTTATAAATAATTGTAAATAAAAATTAGACCTGTAGATTATTTTGCTCTCGTTAAAAAGTATGTTAATGTTCTCTATTTCATTTAGCCGGGATTAAACAGTATTACCTATATTATATTTTATGTCCGCTATATGTTCTTTACATCTGATATTGAATTTCCGTTCTGTTATACCTATTTTATAAAACACATTAAAAGTAAATTAAAAATACATATTTACATGTTTCAACTCATAACTGAGTCGTTATCAGAATGCATAACAAAAATTACAAATGTATATGAAAAATGGAAAAAATCATCGAATATAAACAAGTAATCATATAACGCGCCCCTACATTTTTGCGTTTGCTCGTGTTCCCTCTATGTCGCGACACCGTAAGTTATCCAACCATTCAACCCATAAATTCGGGATACGAAAAGATAATGTATCGTTACAAACTCCTGAACCTCATAAATAAATTTCAATGGACTCTCTTATAAATAATTGTAAATAAAAATTAGACCTGTAGATTATTTTACTCTCGTTAAAAAGTATTCCATTATATAGTTTCCAGTTTATAGTTAAAAAGTATTCCATTATAAAGTATTTACCATTTTTCATATGCATTTGTAATTTTCTGTTATACATTCTGATGACGACTCAGTTATGAGTTGAAACTTGTAAATATATATTTTTAATTTACTTTTAATGTGTTTTATAAACGTCTTTTAAGAAAATAAATATTTTAATATTGTGATATAGCATCAATTGTTTATTTTAAAATTAAATTTGGCACCGTAAGTCGAGGTATTACTGATAAAGAATTTATTTTCTTTTTTTACAGTATGTACAAGGTGGCCATAATTAAACTGACATTACGCAGAGTATTCTGTAGCGCGATCTAATTGAGAGAATGGCGCCAATTTTTTAAAGAAGATTAAACAAAACGAGGGACGAAGAATTCCACGAAAAATAAAATAGTTCCAAAAGTCACCGCTAGGGCAATATGTAGCGCTGTGTAACAGAAAAGTGAGTTTTAAAAAATGCAGAATCAATACTGAAATAAAATTACCTTTTATTTAGCATATTTAATGATTTTAGTATTGATTCTGCATTTTTTAAACCTCTCTTTTCTGTTACACATTGCCACATATTCCCATAGCGGCGACTTTTGGAACAATTTTTTTTCGCGGAATTCTATGTTCCCCGTATTGTTGAATCTTCTTACAAAATTTGGTGTCATTCTCTCAATTAGATCGCGTTACAGAACACTCTGAGTATTCTCATAAGGAGAGGGCCAATCTTGTTAATCACAGATTTTGATTATATTAATATATGTTGTAGTTATAGACTCCTTAGTCTCAGGTTCAACGGATTTTATACAACGCTCGTTAGTTCTTGAGAAACAGGTGGTCTAATATTAGTATATGATTTAAATACTTACTTTGTAACAATAAGGATAGGTTGAGCGTAGCTCAGTTGGTACGGCATTTGCTGACTGATCGGCGGGCTCGGGTTCGATGCCCGAAAGCACTAAATTTGTTTTTCTTATATTTTGTTTTATAAATGTACTTGTAATTATAACTTAATAATCGCATTGTCAATTAAAATTTATACTATTGTATTTCAATTATAATTTTAACATATTTATTTTTTTTTTACTTTTAACTAAATAGTTGTATAAAACATCATAAAAATGATAATTTTTTAAATTCACTTTTAAAATGTATTTCATATATTCAGTATGTATGCAATGATATTGAACAATTGTGTCAATTCATGATTTTAAAGAAATATCATTTATTCATTGCTTTAACAAGGGAAATCAATACGATGATACTATGACTCTGTTTTTAAAGTAACAAACATAATTATATTAAAAATTAGCATCGGAATTAAATTACAACGGATTTTTTGCATATTAAAGGTTTTTAAATTTGTAATATGTATGCTTGCGCTTTCAAATATTTCGTTTTCCCCCTCTATCTTCTTTCTGCTTTTATTTTTATTTTAATTGAATATGTTTTATTTTATCATAACTAGATGGCACCACAACAGGTTTCTAACGATTTTGAAATTTTTATTATTCAATAATAGATCCAATTTCTTTTTAAATGTCTTTAAAGGATGAGAAATAATAGTTCAAAATAAAAAATGATAAATTTAAATTTAAATTTGTTAACATTATAATTAATGTACGATATTAAAATTTTTAATTGAAATTATTAAATTATAATTACAAGTATATTTATAAAACAAAAAATGAGAAAGACAAAAAATGCAGCGCGTTCGGGTATCGAACCAGGGCCCGCGGGTCAACCAGCAAACGCCATACTAACAGAGCTACACCCAACCTGCCCTTTTTATTTCAAAGTAAGTATTTAAGTTGTGTACTAATATTAAAAACCCTCCCGGTTTCTCAAGAACTAACGAGTATTGTATAAAATCCGTTGAACCTGAGACTAAGGGGTCTATACCCTACAACATACATTAAAATAATCAAAATCTGTGATTAACAAGGTTCGCTCTCTCCTTGTCAGTTTAATTATAACCACTTTGTATTTCTACTCTAACTTCCTTTAAATATAATTATAAAAAAATGATTGAGAAAACTTTCTCATTGCAGGTAGCTTTATAAGGTATAATGAAAATTTAGTTATTAGAGATATTTAGTTTTAATTAAAAAATTATAATCTAAAGTTATATTAGAATGACATTTAAATTATTTTGATAAAATATAAGCTTTTTTCCTTTATAAACTATGTATTAAAAGATCAGTGTTGAAATCTTCCTAATCGATGAATTAAATAATATAATAATAATATTTATATAATAATATTTATATAATAATAATATTTAAATAATAATATTGATATAACAATAATATTTAAATAATAATATTTATATAATAATAACATTTAAATAATAATATTTAAATAATGTTTTTCTTTTTAAAAAATTATTAAACGAGCGCGTATTAATTCTTTTTTAACATAATTTTTTATTTCAATCTGCAATTTTAACTCCTAGTTCGTATTTTGTATAATTTTTAATAGCATATTAAATTGTGTAACTGAAGGAACGCTAAATCTTTATGAATATTCATTTTCATTTTTTTCAACATATGTTAGAATTTACGGAACATTATTTACTTACTGTATCCTTGTTCATATTAAAAAATGAGCAATGTAAAATTATGCAACTACAAGTATAACGATCAGTTAATTAATTAAACTTTTTACTCAGTTTTCTTCTTGCAGTCGTAGAATAAAAGGCAAACAAAGTACTTTTCTTTCGTATTCGACAACGGCTGAGTGAACATTTATTTTAATTACGTTTAACGTGGGAAAAGAAGTAATGCGGTACGTGAGTTTAGAGATATCTAACCTCACATACATTATATGTAAATGAACCAAAGGCGCAGAATAATGATGTAACATGTGTAATAAAATGCCATTTATTAAATTTCTGTTTAAAGTTAACTTATATCTCCTATATTTTAACGAAATTTACTTTTAAAGTTAATGATATGTAAAATTGTTTTAAAATTCGTGAATCAGAAGGAGGAATGTTAAAAATTATTAAATATGCTTTCTCGTGTATTTTCAGGAAACTTTATTTATTACGTAATTGACGTTTCTATTATAAAATCCCTGCCGGCCCGGCCTACAAACAGAGGTAGATTTCTAAGTTATGTATACTAATTTCACCATAAAAAACTAAATCATTATTCGGTATAAATCCCCTTTAACAGTTTTATCTGTCTACTTTTGACGAGTTTTTATTTAATTTTTATAAAATAGCTGGTTTTATCAGAATAATGTTAAGCCGATATTAAAAAAAAATATTTTTCCATGCTCAACAACTCTAAATTTTCTGGCACATTTTCAAATTCATTTTTAATAAGAAAAAAATATGAAACATGCTGACGTGATTTTTGAAAAGATTTATAAGCAATCTGTGTTTTTATTTTTCTTTCAATTAATTAAAACTTGATTAATAAACAATTATTTTCTCAGCAGGGCAATATTTTTCGTTTCTAAAACAATCGCTTCGGGAAATTCTGTTCAAAATGCCCACTTTGACATCATTTTTTGAAATATATTCTGCCTCTATCAAAAAAACGATCATTACTGAATAAGAGAATCTAGCAATTGGATGCGTTTGAGAGCAAAAATGAATTTAAAAATAGTAAGAAAATAAGCAGTTTGGATTTGAATGCACCCTTAATAAGATGATTTTTTTCTTCAACCGCTATGTACTTTTAATTTGTTTTTGCATTAAGAATTGGCCCTATCAAAAACTTGTCTATATAAATGTTGAAGACAATATTAAGAAGATATATGATAAATTCATGGAGATTTTATATCTTGTGAATTAAAGGAGTTATGAAAATTTTTCTTCTTCCACTCCCCTTTTTTGTTTTCGTTTTTAATTTTTTTTGCGGTACGAATTGGTCCTATCAAAAACTTGTGAATATAAAAGTTGTAGATAATATTAAGGAGATGTATAATAAAATTAATTGGATTTGATATCTTGAGAATTGACGAAGTAAGGAATTTTTTTCTCCCAAAATCCCTATTTTTTGCGCCCCTTGAGACTATTTTTAATTTCATCAAAAATCTGTGATGGATGAATTTTTGGAGTTATTTTTAGAAGCAATAAAAATTTTAAACTGATTTGATATGTACAAAAATTAAGATGTTATGGGAATTTTTCAGTTTTTACAAAACACCTCCCTACTTCCATCCCCTTTGTCCGCTTTTGACCATTAACGAACTTGACCGAGATTTTATGTCCCTTGATTTTATGTATCAGTTTGGAAGAGATTTGTACAGAATTGCGGAAGTTATCGTGTCCAGAAGAAAGTGA
Source organism: Maratus speciosus (assembly GCA_963932465.1). Classification (NCBI taxonomy): domain Eukaryota; kingdom Metazoa; phylum Arthropoda; class Arachnida; order Araneae; family Salticidae; genus Maratus; species Maratus speciosus. Next base: position 30,321,269 of record OZ010789.1, on the reverse strand, counting down.
TATATATATATATATATAAAGTTTTTTACTGAGGGTGGTTTTGGGTTCTAGGGGTCATGATCGGTGTAGATCTGCAAAACATTTTCAGAAATTCCAACATAGGAACGATCCCAATAGGTAGTATTTCATACGAAATCTACCTAAAAAAAATATGAAACTTGCTGACGGGATTTTTGAAGAGATTTATAAGCGACCTGTGTTTTTATTTTTCGTTCAATTAATTAAAACTTGATATATAAACAATTATTTTCTCAGAAGGACAATATTATTCGTTTCTAACACAATTGCTTCGGGAAATTCCGTTCAAAATGCCCAATTTGACATCATTTTTTGAAATATATTCTGCCTCTGTTAAAAAATCGATCATTACGGTACAATATATAGTTTCTGAAGAGGAGCGTTTGGATGTTTCATCCATTGGATGCGTTTGAGAGCAAAAATGAATTTAAAAATGAGTCAGAAAATGAGCAGTTTGGATTTGAATACACCCTTAATAAGGTGATATTTTTCTTCAAACGCTATGTATTTTTAATTTGTTTTTGCTGTAAGAATTGGCCCTATCAAAAACTTGTCTATATAAATGTTGAAGACAATATTCTGAAAATATATGATAAATTCATGGAGATTTTATATCTTGTGAATTGGCGAAGTTATGAAAATTTTTCTTCTTCAACCTCCCTTTTTGTTTTCGTTTTAATTATTTTTGCCGTACGAGTTGGTACTATCAAAAAATTGTGAATATAAAAGTTGTAGATAATATTAAGGAGATGTATAATAAAATTAATTGGATTTGATATCTTGAGAATTGACGATGTAAGGAATTTTTGTCTCCCAAAATCCCTATTTTTTGCGCCCCTTGAGCCTATTTTTAATTTTATCAAAAATCTGTGATGCATGAATTTTTGGCGTTATATTTAGAAGCAATAAAAATTTTAAACTGATTTGTTATGTACAAAAATTAAGAAGTTATGGAAATTTTTCAGTTCTCACAAAACCCATCCCTATTTCCATCCCCTTTGTCCGCTTTTGCCCATTAACGAACTTGACCGAGATTTTATGTCCCTTCATTTTATGTATAAGTTTGGAAGTGATTTGTGCAGAATTGCGGAAGTTATCGTGTCCAGAAGAAAGTGATATATATATATATAAAGTTTTTTACTGAGGGTTGTTTTGGGTTCTAGGGTCATGATCGGTGTAGATCTGCAAAAATATTTCAGAAATTCCAACATAGGAACGATCCCAATAGGTAGTATTTCATACGAAATCTACCTAAAAAAAATATGAAACTTGCTGACGTGATTTTTGAAGAGATTTATAAGCGACCTGTGTTTTTATTTTTCGTTCAATTAATTAAAACTTGATATATAAACAATTATTTTCTCAGAAGGACAATATTATTCGTTTCTAACACAATTGCTTCGGGAAATTCCGTTCAAAATCCCCAATTAGACATCATTTTTTGAAATATATTCTGCCTCTATCAAAAAATCGATCATTACTGTACATCATATAGTTTCTGAATAAGCGAATCTACCAATTAAATGCGTTTGAGAGCAAAAATGAATTTAAAAATGAGTCAGAAAATAAGCAGTTTGGATTTGAGTGCATCCTTAATGCAAGGATTTTTCAAACACAATCCGCTTCGGGAAATTCGGTTCAAAATGCCCACTTTAACAGCATTTTTTAAAAATATATTCTGCCTGTATCAACAAATTGACCATTACGGTACATTATATAGTTTCTGAGTAAGAAAACGTACTAATTGGAAGCCTTTGAGAGCAAAAATAAATTGTAAAATGAGTCAGAAAATAAGCAGTTTGGATTTGAATACACCCTTACTTAGATAATTTTTTTCCTCAACCGCTATGTATTTTTAATTTGTATTTGTTGTAAGAATTGGTCCTATTCAAAACTTGTCTATATAGATCTTAAAGACTATATTAAGAAGATATATGATAAATTCATGGGGATTTTATATCTTTTGAATTGACGGAGTTATTGATTTTTTACTTCTTCAAACCACCCCCTTTTTTTGCGGTACGAATTGGTCCTATCAAAAACTTGTGAATATAAAAGTTGTAGATAATATTAAGGAGATGTATAATAAAATTAATTGGATTTGACATCTTGAGAATTGACGAAGTAAGGAATTTTTTTCTCCCAAAATCCCTATTTTTTGCGCCCCTTGAGCCTATTTTTAATTTTATCAAAAATCTATGATGCATGAATATTTGGCGTCATTTTTAGAAGCAATAAAAATTTTAAACTGATTTGATATGTACAAAAATTAAGAAGTTATGGAGATTTTTCAGTTCTCATAAAACCCCTCCCTATTTCCATCCCCTTTGTCCGCTTTTGCCCATTAACGAACTTGACCGAGATTTTATGTCCCTTCATTTTATGTATCAGTTTGGAAGTGATTTGTGCAGAATTGTGGAAGTTATCGTGTAAGAAAGTGATATATATATAGATATAGATAGATAGATAGATAGATAAAGTTTTTACTGAGGGTGGTTTTGGGTTGTAGTGGTCATGATTGGTGTAGATCTGCAAAAATTTTTCAGAAATTCCAACATAGGAACGATCCCAATAGGTAGTATTTCATACGAAATCTGCCTAAAACTCATAATCTAATATTATAAATCCACATGTTTAACTATTCTTTAATTATGTAATTTTTTTATCCAGCTTTCGCCTTGCAAAGAATGCGCGATAGAAAAAAAGATAAGCAGTGTACTGTTTTTTTGTTTGTGGCAACCGCTGAGTGAACATTTACTTTAATTAACCCTTTGCACTCCGCGTTATTTTGAGTATGGGCTACCAGCAACTCCGCGTCGTTAGACAAATATTTTATTCGATCGGCACCACTTATTTAAAAGAAGTTTTATTTAAAAGATGAAAAAGTACACAATTAAAAAAATGCTCTGACTAAATAACATAAATTTTATTTTATTTTATTACTGGTGCCAAAAACCAAATTTTCAAGACAAGATGACGTCGCCACTGTGTCGACAAAGGAGTTTTTCACTTACATTACCGTGTCGCCGAAGCGGCGACAACGGGGTTTTTCACTTACATTACAATGTCGCCGCAGCGGCGACAACGGACTGCAAAGAGTTAAATTTATTGTGAAAAAAGAAGTTACGTCGTGCTTGAGTTTATAGGAATCTAAACTCAATTAAACTTAATGTAAATGAACGAAAGTTGCATAATAAGCATGTAACGTGTATAAAAATGTAACTTATTAAGCTTATTTTTTAAATTAATTTATATATCTTACTTTTTTGGCAATTGACTTTTAAAGTTAATAATATGTATAATTGTTTTAATGTTTGTGATTAAGAAGAATGAGTGTTGTACATTTTTAACACTTTTTAACTAAGTTCAAAAGTGTTTATGACTTCGGTTTTTGTCTGCCCGCGCTCTAACTCTCGTAAATTACCTCGGATTGCACTGAAATTTTTTGATGTTATTGACGTTTACCCTAGCACGAACCCTATTGTAAATGCATTTTGTAGCAACTTTAGATTATTTACAGGGGCTGTCAAAAGTATCCCGTTACATTACGGCCAATTCAAAAAAATCGTTTTAAATGAATTTTAAAGATGTTACACCTTTTCAAACATAATAAAATTGATATGCATTTACTCATTTTTAAGTGCACTAAAATATGTATTTTATAGAACATGCGGTGCAAAAAATAGATACTATTCATTTACAGGTCCACCCAAAAGAATTCCATTACATAATGGTATAGGGGGGGGGGGGGGATGTTTGCGGTGTACTTTAATTTTTAATTATGATATGCGCCTTTAAGTTTCACTATATTTATGTATACTATATCGTGTGTATAAATGCTGTAGTTGATATACAGGGCTACACAAAAGAATTCTTAAAGGTTACTGAGCATCAGCGTAAATTGCTTAAATGTGGTTTTTAAATAGGTTATGCATTTTTATGCTGAACTGCATTTAGTTTACTAAAAAATGTTTGTAGAATATATATAAAAGGATATACAGGGCCACCCAAAGAATTGGATACATGGCCGTCTATGGATGATAATTTCTGTAAATGGGATTTCAGTAGTTTTAAGGGTGTTTTAGTTTGAATTAAACTGTAGCTAAATAGTGGCAAGTATTAAAGTTGCTGTGTAAACTACAAGACTGAACAAAGGTATGTAAGTATGTTTCCATCTATTAGTATAAATTGCTAAAAGAGAAATTACAACCTGTTATGCGTTTTCTTGCTAAACTTAATTTTCCCAGTATATATATCATATATATATAGTATATATATCAACTTACTGATCAAATACAGGGCAGTTCAAAAGAATTGGAATACACATTTGGCTATGGAAGGTAACTGCTGAAAATAAATATTCAAATGCTTTTTATTTCCTAAAATGTTTATTTAGTTAACTTATTTACCTTATTTCCTTAAATAACGAAGTTTTGTTAAATATTTCAGGAAGTGTTGGAAGGTGTTTCATAATCTATGCTTAACGCATGATTTTACTATCTTGTTAAGTATGCTTTCTTGTGAACTTTTGGGACACTTTCTTAAATCCGTAATTGATGTTTGTATTATAAAATGCCTAATGTAATATTATGAATCTACATGTTTAAATATCATTTAATTATGTAAAAAAAAAAAAAAAAAAACTTTTTATCCATCTTTCGCCTATAAGAGAACAGGCGATAGAAAAAAAAAGACAAGCAAGTACTTTTATTTCAAGTGCAGAAAACGCTGAATGGACATTTACTTTAATTGCCGAAAAGTCAGTGAAGGTTTATTGTGGAGACCCGAAAAGTTTTTGGTTTCCGTTTGTTTGTTTGTTTGCTTGTTAGTCTGTCTGTTCCGCGATAACTGCCACAAAAAACATCCGATCAGCTTGAAATTAAGCAAGCATGTTGGTAAGGTACCCGGGATTAGCTGTATAGTTTTTGGTTAAATTTCGTTCATTCGTTTGTGAAATATCGAACATTTTCTTTTGCGTCATAATGCTTTTCCATGGCAATTCAGACGATTTTCAAATTTCCATTTGTTGAAAGAAAATGGCTCAATCGACTAATATATTTAAATGGTAAATTATGAATGCTAAAATTTACAAATAAGGGTTTTAAATTATACCAATTAGTTTGAAATTTTGTCAATATATTTGCCAGATTATTTTAATTACGTTTATAATTTTTGGTGGAACTTTATGCATGTTTTTCAATAATATAAAGCATTTTGTTTTATCAATTTACTTATTTGACATAATGCATATTTCATTTTCTTTCTTTTCTTTCATCAGTTGCTTAGCAACGTATTTGATCATAATAATATTATTATTAATGTGTGTATAATGTTTGAGTAAAGCCAATATTCGAAATGGATGAATTAATGCATTTGTATCTTTACATATAGATGGATTTTAGCCCAGAAAAAAAGTAGGCAATATTTTATTTATGTTATTCAAATATTTTTTCATAAAAATACAAAATTTCCTTATTTTCACAGAGAATAAATTGACATTTTCCATAAAATTTACCAATATTTCTTTAATCGTTGCCAATAAAATCAAAACCCGGAATAATATTTTCTCTTAAACAATTTTCAATTGAAAGATTTTCACGTGAAAAAAAGGAAAAAAAAAATAAGAAAAATAAAAATGAATATAGCGTCAGACTGGAAATAAAAAGAAAACTCTCAAGTATTTCTTAATATAACAAGGTGAAATGTTTTGAGTAAGTACGAATAGCAGGTGAATTAGACGTCATTTATCGGAAACAAAGATGTTGGAATAAAATGATCTTGGGTAAAATAAAATTAACTATTATTCTCGGAGGAAAGAGATGGATGAAGATCAGTATGTCGTAAAAACAATTTGCAATATGATGCGCGTTATCGCTCAGATTTAACTGCCGTCATTCGGCCCAAACAAAACAAGCACGTGGAACAGGGACCGAGTTTTTGACTTCACAGTGCAGGTGTCTACCTAAACGTATTAATGTTAATAGTTTCCCTTTCCCCCCTTTAAAATTATGCCTTTTTAATTCTTAGCTTTAATTATCTGTCTGCATTTGGGTTCAATGTATTTTATATCGCTCTTTTACCTTTCATAAATTAAGCAGTCAATTCTCAGTCTCTTTAATATTTTAACCGCAGCGCACTGCATTTAAAAGAAAAGAAATAATTTCCTTTTCCGCCTAGCAACGTATTTCTGATTTCATCCAAGTGCCTTATTTTTGATGCTATTAAGAATTAGACAGACATTTTACTTCTACATTCAAGCGACCGTTAGTCCAGATGCAATATTAATCATTTCATTATTGGTACCCTGTCTTTAATTTGTTCTATTTTATTAACGCTCGCCTTCTGGCGTTTCAGTCCCGTGAGATTTTTGGCAACCCCCTATAGAATGTTCTATTCCGGTTCATGCGCCATATTTCTTACGCATATCAGATGGCGGTAAATAATTCATATTACTCTTTTGACGCCTCCAATTGAGTTATAATTAACGAACTTTGACCACATGTTTCCACTCATTGTATTCTCGCCATATAGCATACGTAATTGGCGAAAATGGATATGTACTCTTGTCAACCCTCAATCATTTGTAGAAAATGTAATTTTGCCACTTCCTTCTTGACTGTGACTCTGGTAATATAAAAAAATGTAAAAACTATACTCTCTCTCCAACGTTCAGCTCCTTCCGAGGGCTCGCCTTGCGAATAGTACTCCGATCCTGGTGTCCAATTGGACAATAAAGAATAGTTGCAGTAATCGGCTGGTCTCTCTCTGGAATATAGACTAATTCGTTCTTTTAATGTTGTTTCACATCATTCTCAACAGCAACATCTATCCGGGCAACTCAAAACACCTGTACATTCATCCGTGCATTTTTTTTCTAAATTAAAATGATCTGCTTATATTTAATCATTCTAAAATAGCATTTCGTTCTATTATGAATTAAAAACTGCATTACTAAAAGTATCCTTTTTTTAAGCACATCGTTGTGTTTGCGCCGAATGTAGCGGATTTTGGGGTTACATTTTTCGCGACACTTCAAGATTTATCGTCTGCCTACGGTTAACATGAAGATTTTATTTTTTATTTTGAATTTATTAATTTTTTAAAAACTTTTGCTTATTTTTGTAAATTACAGCGTAAAAAATCTAAGATATACTATAACCATCCGCACAATCTATAAAAATTACGAGTGTAATTTTAAGTAGACTACGGGGGTTTCAGGGGGACAGAGATCCCCTGAAGAAATGCAAATTTTAATTTAAAAAGTTACCAGAATAAACAACACATCAGAATTTTAGAATATCATTGTATAATCACTTGTTTAACATTTTTAATTTCTGAAACTTTACGAAGTATTTTTTATTCTCATAAATATTTATGTAAGTTGAATATTAAGCAAAGAGTGTTAAAAAACAAGGACTTGCAGAGATGATGTTGAGGCTCCTGATCTGCAGATTTACTAGTTACTTTTAATGCGAAAAAAGAAGACACGTCGTGCATCAGTTTAGAGAAATCTAAACTCAATTAAATTTAAAGTAAATGAACGAAAGGTGCATAATAATCATGTAACGTGTGTAATAAAATGTAACTTATTAAACTTCTTTTTGAAATTAATTTGCATCTCTTATTTTATTTTGGCAATTGATTTTTAAAGTTAATATTAAACAAAAACATAATTTGAAGAACATGTTAAAAAAACAAAATTTATTTCCTACATTGTTTAAGCCCGAGAAGGGACAGATATTAAGATATTTCATTCAATTAGTTTTACATTTAATGTTAAATTTTTGTAACAAATTAGTTAAGCCAATTGAAGATTAAAAAATAAAAATAAAATTCATACAATATGATACTTAAAACACCCTAAAAAATTAGATTCCGTTCAAATGAAATCGAAATAAATCTTTGACTTCTTCCATTTTTAATTCAAAATATTTGTATTGCAGATTTTGCATTATGTTTATGACAATTGTGAATAAAATGATAAGATGCATGCAAAATACAAAACTTTAAAAAAAGTCTAAGATTTATTTCGATTTCATTTGAACGGAATCTAATTTTTTAGGGTGTTTTAAGTATCATATTGTATGAATTTTATTTTTATTTTTTAATATTCAATTGGCTTAACGAATTTGTTACAAAAATTTAACATTAAATATAAAACTAATTGAATGAAATATCTGTCCCTTCTCGGGCTTAAATAGGAAATAAATTTTGTTTTTTTAACTTGTTCTTCAAATTATGTTTTTGTTTAACATGTCAAGTTTTTTAATAACTACTGAACTCAGACGAACGCATTTCAAAATTAATGGAGAGTATCATCATCAGGCGTTGATGTATGCGGTATTGCATCACAATGTGGGATGCAGTTTACCAATGTGTAATTCAAAATGTTTCACGATTGTAGTAATGCCGGTTGCGGTAGTTTGGACAAAAACTTCCAATCTGAACATAAAAAATCTATAATCAAAACATAAAAAATGAACTAAATTTAAATTTAGATACCTATTTCCCACTCAGGAACGCTATGAATGTAAATGTAAATTGCGTTGAATCCTTACTGCTAATATTTAACAATATTATAGCTGTGATACAGAAAAAAATAAAAAATAAAAGTTTTACTTAAATTTTTAAACCCTATTCTCTCCCAAGGGGTGATGTAAACATATCAGAAAATTATTACCTAAGTTTAACTTGGGATAAAATTGTTCTCATCTCGCAAAAAAAAATACATTTTAAAATTTAAGTTATGTAGTTCCCCACTAAGTCGCTACCTTGCGTAAAAATAGCTATCCATTAGAAACTTTTTACTAAAATATAAACTTGACCAAAGCAAAAACTTATTCTGAAAATATCCTTTTTATTTCCACTATGACGCCATATTCACCTTTTTAATTTTTGAAGGAAAAAAAAAAACTAGCTCAATTTAATATTTCACGTGAAAATCTTTCAACTAAAAAGAAATAAATTATTATTACGGCTTTTGAAATTTTTGCAACAATGAAGTAAAAATGTTACATTTTCTATGAAAAATGTCCGTTGATTTTCAATGAAAAAAGTGAAAATTAGAATTATTAAGAAAAATATTTGAATAATGTAAAAATAAATTGGCCCATGTTTCTCTCTGGGTTATAATTCACCAATATGCAAAAGCATTTTACCATTCGTTTAGACCCTGACGTCAGGCAATCGTTTTTACACTTTAACTTTATAATATCATTAAAATTAGTAAAGAATAAAAAATGAGTGGCATCAGGGACAGAAAGGTGGGAAGAAAAAATGAAAAAGTTATGATCTCCATAGGCTTTTCCATGTTAAATTAACATTGAGAAGTGACACTGGAAATAAATAAGTATTGCGCTGCCGCGCAATACTTAAATGTATAATTCTTTTAAGGTTTGTTAATAAGAAGAATGAGTGTTGTACATTTTTAAGTATGCTTTCCGTGAACTTTTGGGACAATTTCTTAAATACGCATTTTACGTTTGTATTATAAAACTAGTGTAAATGCCCGTCCTAGGACGGTGGGTAAAAATTGTGTTTTTCACTTAAAATTTGAAAAACTGATAAAAAAATAATTGACAATATGGAAGCGTTTAGATGAGCAAAGTTCGGCTAGTTTATGTTCTAATAAACACACAGTTAGCATTTACAATATTTCTCGGTAAACCTGGTTTTCCGGCTAATATACTATAACAAAATTAAGATTTCTTAATAAAAAAAATATTTAATAAATATGCAATAAAAGTGCGTAATTAAAACAGTCTGCTGCAACTATTGAAATAATACTATTTTTAATAACACTTTGAAATTGTATTTTATCGTTTCTCCCCCACCCCCTTCTTCCTCCTACCGGCAATTTTTTTAAATGTATATTGATTAATAAATAAGTATCTCGGGTTGAATCCCAACCGTGTAATCCCCTAAGCTTCTGTCCTCCTGATGCAAAGCTATAAATCAAAAATTGTTAATTTCACTTTTCGTATAAATAATAATTTTTTACTTTTAATATATAAGATATATATATATATACATATTTAAGTTTAAGTTTAAATTTACATACATCTCTACATAGAAAAGGAAAATATAAGTAATGTGTAATTTAAAAATAAGTTGCAAAATGCCAGAATATTATTTCGGGAGGGGGGGGGGGCGTCTAATCCCCTAAGCTTCTGCCCTCCTGATGCAAAGCTATAAATAAAAAATTATTAATTTTACTTTTCGTATAAATATTAATTTTTTACTTTTAAAGTATGGAATATGTTTTTTTTTTAAGATTAAATTTACATACACCTGTATATAGAAAAGGAAAATATAAGTAATGTGTAATTTAAAAATAAGTTACAAAATAATAAGTCTAAAATATTTAAATTGATTACTTTTTAAAAGAAAGTCAGTAATCAATTTTTTGCAGGAAAAAAGGGATATTTTTAAAATTACCATATCATTGTTTTCCATGAATCACTTTATATGAGAAATAAATTAAAATTCCTTACATGTTGCAAAGAAAATTTAATATGATTGCAACTTAATACTTGAAATAATCTCAAGTGACACTTGGCTATTTATTTTGGTGGTGAAATGCGATGTGCCTTCTGATTTGTTAGGAAGAAGTGTCTACCACTGCTCAATTATCAGGACTTGTAATCTTGAGAAGTAATCGCGGAATTCTTGTTTCTTGTCAACCAATGGGAGAATGGAACCTTTCACCCTTGAGACTCTTCCTCGGAGACTGGTAAGATTGATGGATTCGCCCCGTATGCGTTACACTGCCTTTTATTATATAGAGATGCCTAAAGTAATATTATGAATCTACATGTTTAAATATTGTTTAATTATGTAAAATTTTTATCCAGCTTTCGCCTAGCAGAGAATACGCGATAGAAAAAAAGACAAGCAAAGTGCTTCTCTTTCGACTGAAGAAAACGCTGAATGAACATTTACGTTAATTAAGTTTAATGTGAGAAAAGAAGCGCCGTGCGTCAGTCTAGAGAAATCTAAAATGGATTAAAGTTAGCACAAATGAGCCAAAGTTGCATAATGATGATATAACATGTATAATAAAAAGCCACTGATTAAATTTCTGTTTAAAGTTTATTTATATCTCCTATAGTGTTGCGGAATTTACTTTTACATTTAGCCATATGCATAGATTATTTAAGATTTGTGAATTGGAAGAAGAAATGTGAGACATTCGTAAATATGCTTTTTCGTGAATTTTCGGAAAACTTTATTTCTAACGTAATTTAAGTTTTTATTATAAAATTCATTATCTAATATTATGATATTATGTCTGATATCATATGTCTAATATGATGTTATATCTGATATTATGATTATATCTAATATTATTATAATCTAATATCATGTTTAAATATTCTTTAATTATGTAATTCTTTTACCCAGCTTTTGCCTTGCAGATAATACGCGGCAGAAGAAAGAAAAGCAAAGTACTTTTATTTCGTTTGCGGCAAACGCCGAGTGAACATTTACTTTAATTTCGTTTAATATGAAAAAAGGCATGTCGTACGACGTTTAGATAAAACGAAACTCATTTAAACTTTATTTAAATGACCCAAAGTTTCAGAATAATGATGTAATATGGGTAATAAAATACCACTGATTAAATTTCTGTTTAAAGTTTTTAATATGTATACAGTGAAACCTATCTGTGCGACCACCTCCCTGAACGACACTTTTTTATGGAACTAAATTTATTCCCATAGGCTGAATACTAATTTTTCCTCTATCCAGAGACAATTGCAGTTGAACTCCCTCTAGGAGCGACCAATTTCTTTGAAGAAAATTAAACAATTCCGTTTTTTTCCTGGTCGCTTGAAGAAGGGTTTATTAGAAAAGTTATTCCAGTGGGCGCATTACTCAAACTTCTAAACTAAGTTTAGATATTTTTTATTATTCCGGTAACTTTTAAATGTTTAAACCTTTTTGTGCCTTTTTAGGCAATGAATTTAACTCTTATGATGGATTAAGAATGACGGTCAATAAACTCTTCTGCTACATTCTTTCAGGAAACTCTCAAAGAAATAGATAAATGAATGAAATCGTCATTATTTGTTCCCGTCCAAAAAAATTGCATTTATTTACTAAACTTCGAAAGGACTTGGAAATAAAAGTTATGAAAGATAAAACCGTAAATTCAAAGCAAACGTCAATATATTCATTTTTTATACTCTGCGGTAATTCACTTATGTAATTAACTTGTGTATTGATACTTAAATTTTTATATTTTTGCCTAATGTGGCAAAAAAACTTTGGTAACATTAATTGTTACGTTTTTTCAACAATTGAAATCTAGATTTAAACATAGCCTCTATAAAGAGACCACCTCTCGACGCGACCATTTTTTATTGGAGCGGAAGGTGGTCGCTTTAAAGAGGTTTTACTGTAATTTATTTAAGAATTGTGATTCAGAAGATGGAAAATTAATCATTCTTAAATATTCTATCTCTTTTATTTTCGGAAAACTTTATTTCTTATGTAATTGACGCTTGTATTATAAATTGCAGAATCTAATATTTAGAATTTAGATGTTTAAATATTCTTTAATTATGTAAACTGTTTGTAGGGATTTCGCCTTTCAGAGAATGCGCGATAGAAAAAAAGACAATTGAAGCAGTTTTATTTCGTTTGCGATAACCGCTGAGTGAACATTTAATTTAAATCTAATGTGAAAAATAAATGTCGTGCATGAGTTAGAGAAATCTAAACTCAATTAAACTTAATGTATATGAACAAAAGTTGCATAATAATCATGTAACATGTGTCATAAAATGTCACTGATTAAATTTCTTTTTGAAGTTAGTTTAAATGTCTCATATTTTTAGGCAATTGGCATTTAAATTTAATAAAATATGTAATATGTTTTAAGGTTTGTATAGCAGAAGACCTAATGTTATACATTCTTCAATATACCGTCACGTGAAATTTCTGGACAATTTCTAAAATGCGTAATTAAAGTTTGTATTATAAAATGCATAATCTAATATTATGAATCTGCACGTTTAAATGTTCTTTAATTATGTAAACTTTTTTTCCCCGCTTTCACTTTGCAGAGAATGCGCAATCGAAACAAGTAAAAATTAAATTTAAAAAATAAAAAAAAAACCGACTGCGTAAAAAGCGAACTAATTAATTATTTCTCATCAATTATTTTTTATATTACTTACCTATTTTTTATGTAACTGTATTTATGACTTTTAAGTTGTGTTTAATTGTTAGTTCCTACCTATAAACACTGTTTTGATGAGATCTATAGATGTCTATGAAGGTTAGAGTTGAAGTAAAGCTAGAGATCATACCTACACAACTTCCAGGTTGTATAATATTTAAACGGAGCTTCTGGCTGTAAAATAGTCAATGAAACATCGTCATCATTTTGAAAGACCTATCCAATGATAGGCCAGTCAAATGGTTGCGTAAATTTTTTTTCGTCTCTACCGCCATTTTGAATTTATAAAAAAAACCTATTTATTTTATTTACAAATTGGTTAAAACCACTGTTCAATGTCTTGATTTTTCTTTTTTAGGTTCTGAATCATTAGAAAAAAAAATCGACAAAAGTTGTCGTTACTTTTGTCTGTAGTTCTTCCCTTCTATTTTTTTAAACTTGATGTTCCAATCACTTTTGTGCTTTGAGAAATACTTTTTTGTTTGTTTTTTTCTTTCAAGGTTTACTTTATATGGCTAATAAGATGTTAGTACAGCTGTTTTTGGCTCCCTCTGTAATTTGAAAATACTGATTTTGGCAAGAAAAATAGCAATTCTAATAATTTTTTTGGGTGTGTGTGTGTGTGGGGGGGGGGGTTGTAGATGCAGACGTCTTGCGTGTCAATATCTTCACAACTTACTCTTTCCTTTTGGTTTCCTATACCTTTAACAACTTTTACTCTTCATTGCTTACTTCTAAAATTTATGATCATATCGCTTGTGCAATTTAAGCTCAAATTGGAACGATTAAGACAACATTTAAAAAAACAGATTAATCGCAAGACTAAGAACAAAAACGAAAGCAAACAAATACGCGTAAAAAATATACGCAATATACACATGAATTTAGATATGTACATGAAAGCATAACAACTTACCTTACTTTTAAAGTATTATCTTACGTCTGGTACGACAAAATTAGATCAAAACAGCTAATTTTAGATTTTTAAAAATTGTCTGAAAGCCGCACATGGAGGGCGGGTGCTTCTTCTAATCAAAAGTGACGTCATTCTGACGAGAAGGCGATTTCAGCAATAGTTGGTGTCTCTTTCTGTAATTAACGGCAGAATTTCAGAGGTCTATTTAAAGCGGCGGTCCAAATATGGCTACTCTACCCTGTATCTCTTATCTTTTTACGCAATTTACTTTTTAGAGTTAATAATATGTTGAATTGTTTTAAGATTTGTGAGGCAGAAGAAGAAATGTTAAGCATTCATAAATTGTTTTCTCGTGAATTTTCGGGAAACTTTATTTCTTATGTAATTGATGCTTGTAGTGAAAAATACATAATCTAATATTATGAATTAAAGAATATGTTTAAATATTCTTTAATTATGCAAACTTTTTGTCCAGTTTGCGCGTTACAAAGAATGCGCGATAGAAAACAAGACAAACAAAGCACTTTTTTGTCGTTTGCGGCAACCGCTCAGTGAACATTTACTTCAACTAAATTTAATGTGAAAAAGGAAGATATGCCATGCATACGTTTAGAGAAATCTATACTCAATTAAAAATATAAAATGCACTGATTAAATTTCTTTTTGAAATTAATTTATATATCTTTTATTTTTAGGCAACTGACATTAAAAGTTAATAATATGTATAATTGTTTTAAGCTCTGTGGAGAAGAAGAAAGAATGATACACATTCTTAAATATGTTTTAACGAGAATTTTCTAGAAAATTTATTTCTTAGGTAACTGACGCTTGCATTATAAAATGCATAATCTAATATTATGAATCTACATGTTTAAATATTCTTTAATTACGTAAACTTTTAATCCAGCTTTCACCTTACAGATAGAGGAACGATAGAAAAAAAAGACAAGCAAATTACTTTTCCTTCGTATGCGGCAATGGCTGAGTGAACATTTCCTTTAATTGTATTTAATGTGAAAAAAGAAATTACATCGTACTTGAGCTTACAGAAATCTAAACTCAATTAAACTTAATGTAAAAGAACGGAAGTTGCATAATAATCATGTAACACGTGTAATAAAATGGCACTGATTAAATTTCTTTTTGAAATTAATTTATATCTCATAGATTTTTAGGCAATTGACATTTAAAATTAATAATATGTATAATTTTTTAAAAGTTTTGTAAAGCAGTAGAATGAATGTTATATATTCATAAATATGCTTTCATGAATTTTCCGGGCACTTTCTTTCTTACGTAAGTGAAGTTTGTATTATAAAATGTATCATATAATATAATGCAATTGCATGCTTAAAAGTTTTAATTATGTAAACTTTTTCAGTTTTCGCCATGCATAGAATACGCGATAGACAAAAGGGTAGCATTGTACATTTTCTTCATAATTCACGTAGGCTGAGTTAACATTTATATTAATTGCACTTATCACTTGAAAACACGGATGGTTTATACTAACATAAAGACCCGTGCGGCGCACTCTATTTAACATTGGCTTTTAAATCGTAATATAAAGTTCTAATAATATTCTTGTTTAATCTAATGTCTAGTAGTAGTATAAAAGTAATAAAGATAAAATTGTTTAAAAAAATGTATATTAGAATTAAAATATTACTGGCTGTTACAGTATATAAAGACATGGAAACGTACTCGATGACGCCTTTTAACTCCTAAGTAAAAACTCTTAGTGATATTTCTGTTTTGTGCACTGTCCAGCAGTACTATCCTCTTTAATAAAAAAACTATCTGTTGCTGGCGACTAGCTTTTCGCTAATCGTTGCCACAGATTAATCTCTGAAAATGAAACAGTTGTAGTTACTGAAAAAATTAATAGCTCGAAAAGTATTTTTACCCGACTGCCAAGAAGCGTTTTGTGTTTCACGCGTATCTGTGTATGTGGATTTCTTTATACCCTCGAAACATCCCAACCGCTGAATAGATTTTAATGAATGAAGTTTTTATCGATTCGTCTTAACCGTCCGATAATTATAGGCTAGGTTTTGTTTTTATAAATTCAGAATGGCAGCCGCAAAATACAAAATGGCGTTAGACACCAAAAAAAAAAAAAAAAAAAAATACTCATTGAGTGGCATATCATTGGATAGGTCTTTCAAAATAAGGACGATGTTTCTTTGACTATTTTACAGTCAAAAGCTCTGTTTAAATATTACACAACTTGGAAGTTGTGTAGGTAGGATCTCTATCTTTACTGCAACTCTAACCCTCCTAGACATCTATCGGCCTCATCAAAACAGTGTTTATCAGGGATGAGAGCGCTCCGATCCAAATGACGGATTGCTACCACTAAAATTAATGGTATTCCTCCTGTTATTTTTATGAGAAAATTTCTGAGATTTAATAAAGCAAATATAATAATAGACTATTAAATTTTAGTGTAATTTTTAGTGAATTTTAGTGAAAATCACCCATTTGTGCCGGAGCGCTCTCATCCCTGGTCTATAGATAGGAACTAACAATTAAACACAATTTAAAAGTCATCAATACAAGTAAATAAATAAAAAAAATAGATAAGTAATATAAAAAATAGTTTAACATTGATGAGAAATAATTAATTAGTTCGCTTTTTACGTAGTCGGGTTTTTTGATTTTTATTAATTTAATTTTTATTCAGAAGATTGTTAGACAAACTGCGTTAGTAAGGTAACAAAATGTATTTTTTCTTGATATAAATTTCAAATCTAATGATTATGCGTTTTTCCGAGATTCAATTTGAAAATTACCAAATTTCACAATGGAGTACCTTAACGAAACCTTAATGTAAAAAGATAAGGGCAATGTGTCCTGGTGGTATACAACTGCTATAGCACGAGTTACATATTACAGTAGACTTATTATTCTGTTAAAATATAAAAGTGAATTATGATGTCACGGGTGCATGATTTTTATTTAATTCGCCACTTCTTTTTAATTGCGAATAATACAGGTGAATTCACGTATGACCTCATATTTAAAACGGATATATGAATAAAGCATGATTTTTAAAAGAGAAAGTGATATCATGAATAGCCCAGTGGTAGGGGAGCAAAAAAAGGCCCAATTGGGAAATAATTAGGGGAAAGTTGGAAATTGTTTTAATCCCTTCAGTTTATTTCTAGAATGAATATGCTACGTTTTCCCTCTCGTACCAGGTGAGCGTTAGGAATTATACATTGATTTATAGTCAAAAAACACGTTTTTTTTGTTTTTGTTTTTTTTAATACCATAACACTATCTTGAAATTACTAACTTTTTCAAAAACATTGTCAATACAAATGTTGTAGAGCTTAAAATTCTGAATAAAATGAGTACCTACACTTAATAGTTTTATTGAATATTAAGGTCACGATTCTACTTTAAGGTTTTAGCCCCGTGGTCAGAGGGTTGAACTCAGAATTAATTAGGGGAAAACTGGAAATGGTTTTAATCCCTTCAGATTAGGTCTAAAATGAATATTCTATGTTTTCCCCTTCGTACTAAGTGAGCGTTAGGAAATATGTACACATTTACATTCGAAAAGCACGTTTTTCTTTAACATTTTTAACAATATCTGAAATTGCGACCTTAATTTTAAACAAAAATATTAATGTGAGTATTCATTTTATTCAAAATTTTAAGCTCTACAACATCTGTATTGGCAATTTTTGATATAGTTAGCTGTTTTGAGATATTGTTAAGGTAATCTGGTCTCTACTATCTTGAAGCTCTTGATTAATGATTAAGGCAAAATTTTGAAATGGAATTGCGACCTTAATTTTGAACAAAAATATTAATGTGAGTACTCATTTTATTCAGACTTTTATGCTCTACAACATTTGTATTGACAATGCTTTTGAAAAAGTTAGTGATTTCGAGATAGTGTTATGGTATTTAAAAAAAAAAAAAAAAAAAAAAAAAAAAAAAAAAAAAAAAAAAAACGTGTTTTTTGAATATAAATCAATATATAATTCCTAACGCTCACCTAGCACGAGGGGGAAAACGTAGCATATTCATTCTAGACCTAAACTGAAGGGGTTAAAACAATTTCCAGCTTTCCCCTAATTATTTCCGAATTCAACTCCCTAACCACTGGGCTAGAAGGGCTTTTCATGAATTTCATTTTTTTTTTCATTTTTTTTCTTCAAGAATCAAGGAAATATTTATTTAGGATTAGGAAATATTTTTTTAAATACTGTATAAAAGTAAAATTTATCAAGGTTTTCGATATATTAAAAAATACAGCATTTTTGCGCGAGATTCATAGTACGTACGGTGATTAATTAAAATTAATTTTTCTAATCAAACATATTTAAACCCCGGACAACGCCAGTTATTTCATCCAGTAAAAGTAATAAACATCAAGTAGTTAGTTTTTATTATTAGAATTAATGTAATGCAAATAGCTTTGAGCAGCATAAAGACAGGAATGGAATATTCCATGCACAAACGCCTTTTAACGCCTAAATAACAACTTTTAATGATATCCTTGCTTAATACTATATCCAATAGCATTACATAGAGAAATGCACATGAAATAAAAAAATAATTGCAATTACAATAACACTGACGATTTTTAATAACATAAACTCATGTGTGTGTGTGTGGGTGGGGGGGTAGAACATTTTTCCATATACCAACGCCTTTTAAAGCCTAAATAAAAACTTTTAATGATATTCTTGTTTAATGGAATGCCACGTAGTAGTATAAAAGTAATATGCATTAAATTGTTAAAAGAAATATTAGAATAATTATAACACTGACCGTTTTTAGTAACATGAAGACAGAAGCAGAGAACTCCATGCACCAACGCCTTATAAAGCTTAAATATCAACTTATGATTCTAAAGAAAAATAGCGTCTAATGCCTAGTAATGGTTTAAAATGAATAGACATAAAATTAAAAAAATAAAACAGAATGAATTACAAAAATAAGCGGACGGAGTGATGCAAATGGTGACTTAGCAAAATAAATAACTAATAATAATAATAAAAGAGAGACGAAAAATTGCGAATATCAACTTTAATCTCCTAGCTTCTGAAGTATCACATGGGATACTTCCGAACCGATGAGGATATAAACTAAACTATTTTATTTTTTTACATTTTTACTTTACTTCTATATAGCTGGATGTTTTTGTCTTAAAATCCTCAAAACCAATCAAGGATCAAAACCAATAAAGGACAGAACCGATGTTTATTTCCTCATAAAATAAGTGTTATTATTATCTGAGTTTGCAAAATGTATTCCAGACAGTGTGTCCAAAAAAAAAAAAAAAAAAAAAAAAAAAAAAAAAATCAGAATTTTTCAACTTGATGCTTTAAAAAAAATTATTGAGGATTTGTGGATCATTCAATTAATTAAAGGCCTTCAATTTGTTACTGAGTACTTTAGGTTATGAATAATTAAATGGATATTTTAAGGGTGTTAGTAATTTTATTTTCCTGTTTGTGAACTTAAATTACCAGCCACCCTAACGTATTAATTTCAGAAAAAAGGGCTTCTTCTGTCATTTCTGCATCTATGGAGTGTTTTTTTTTTTTCGAAACCAATAAATGCGTATTCGCAGTATTATTTTACCTTCCGGTTTGAAAAGTTTATTCATTGAAAGTTTTATTATGTATGTAGTTTAGAATTTGCAGCTGTTTTTTTACTGAGTGACGCACTCGGTACTTCGCACTCATCTTTAAATGTACATGTACGAAATTAAAGTCAAAGTGTTTGGATTTGTAGTGTTTTCAAATGAAATTAATCCAATTTATAACATGGAATTTACATAATAATGACATTTAAATTGTTAAGAAGAAATTAATTATAATTTCCTTAAAAGTACCTTGTGAATTTGTTAAAAATTTACAAGGGACTTTATTTCTGACTGTATTTAAGTTTGTATTATAAAGTGCACAATTTAAAATTATGCAACTACACTTATTCAAAATAACTAATTATGTAAATTTTTATCCACATTTAACGTTTCAGAGAATGGTGATAAAAAAATATTTTTTTTTTTCGTATTTGAAATTGTCAAAGTAAACATTTATACTAATTAAAACATAAAGTGAAACAAGAATGTAGTGCGTGTGTTCAGATAGTTCTTAATGTACAAAGTGGCCATAATTAAACTGACGGTACTCAGAGTGTTCCGTAGCGCGATTTAATTGCGAGAATGGCGCCACATTTTGTAGGAAGATTAAACAAGACGGGAGACGAAGGATTCCGCGAAAAAAAAAAAAAAAAAATTGTTCCAAAAATAAACGCCAAAGGAATATGTGGCGCTCTGTATTCGAAAAAGAAAGTTTCAAAAAAGAAGAATCAATACTGAAATAAAATTACCGATTTAGCACATCCAACTCATGTTCGATGTGGCCGCCGTTTTTGTGGACCTGTTTTCTCAAACTTCTCAACCATTGCTTTTAAACCATTAATGGACAAATGACCGTTACCTTTACGCATTTTTGTGGTTTCTAAAAGCACGAAGAGCGGTTGGCGCATTGCACTGGTTGAAGAATTTGACTAGTAGAGTTCGCTCGTCTAAAGAAGGAGACATTATGAAAGATAACTTTCAATGAAATTGCTTCTATTAGTAGCACATTACCTTTTAAAGCTGAATAAGCTGGCACTGGGCCAAAAGATGTAACTTGAAATTTGAATAAAGAACTTCTTCTTCTTCTGTTGCTTTCTTTAAGGATCTGTAAGTGAAATTGCAATCTGCAATAACTAAGAAACTTTAGCAGTGTTTATGTAAATTTTTAGCTTTTTATAAACTGTTACCATTTTGAGCTTGGATTAAATTGCTAAATTCGTTAAATAAACGGTAATTTTATTTCAGTATTGATCCTTCATTTTTTGAATCTCTCTTTTTTGAATACACAGAGCCACATATTCCCCTAGCGGTGATTTTTGGAGCTATTTTTTTTTCGCGGAATCTTTCGTCTTGTTTAATCTTCTTGTTAAGCTTGTTTAATCTTCCTACAAAATGTGGCGCCATTCTCAAATTAGATCGCGCTACAGAACACTCTGAGTACCGTCAGTTTAATTGTGGCCACCTTGTATTAAGCATAATTTAAAAGAACAAATCTTTCTACTGTTAAAACGTTTATATTATTATTATTTTCTTTAATTCTAAGAATATGTCTTTGAAAAGTGACAAATATTAAAATTCTACACTTCCCATGAGAGGGAAAAGAAAAATAGTATTTTGGTACTGTAACATTAAACCATAGCATTTAAATCTGCATGTATCTGTAAAAGCTTACATCGAAAAGCGTTAAAATCGAAAAAAAACTTAAGAAAAAAAACTTAGTAATAAGCACCACTTATTACGACTTTTTTCTATAATAAGACTATTAGAATAATAATAAGCAACATGATATTTTTGCAGTAGTGACAGTTTTCTTTCGGCTCAGCGATGTGTAGTAAAAGATCACTGATTGAATCTCTTTTTGCACTTAACGTATAATTAAATTCACAAAGCATTCAATGAGCAAAAGCTTCAAATGTTTCTATACTGATATCTTAAAAAAAAACATAATAACTAAAATTTTCCGTTGTAAAAAATAATTTTACGAATGTAAGTATACATATTCAAACAAATCCGTACGAATATATATATATATATATATATATATATATATATATATATATACAGTAAAACTCGGATATAACGCGCACCGCTTAAAACGCTTTCCCGCTTTTTACTCTCATTTGTCTCGGTCCCTTGAACCATACCCATAAGAACAATGCAAAAATTCCTCGCTTTTAACGCTCCCCGTTTTTAACGCTTTCCCACTTTTAACGCGCTTTTTATTGGTCCTATGAACAAAGAAATCCCGGATCCCTGCTTACGTACTTTGGTTTACACCCGGAGTTCTCATTTTCTCGCCCGTACAAAGAGACAGATAGAGAAAGAGAGGATACGTGAAATTGGCAGCCAGCCAACGCTCAAAGACTATGTAAAAAAAAAAAAATCCGCCAGAGCGGCGGTCTTTCTCATTGGATCAGAGAACAAAAGAATTTATGCCGTCCATCTCAGCAGCACCTGTCTGTCTCTTTCTTTACACAAACTATTTTCGCTTTTTTCATTTACACATAAGTACGTAGCATCACTGCCGAATACAATTAGGTGCAACATGGAAGCTAAGAGTATGAAAAGTAAGATGCTGATACTTTCGATAAAATTAGAAATTCTATAAAATTATGACAAAAAAATCACCTATTCTGAGCCAGAAAGATTTTGCGTTATCTATGAATATCTCGCCGTCGCGTCGTCTCTTCGGACTCTTCTTCAAAACAGAAAAGATATTGAAAAAATGCTTCAATTGGTGGCTCATGGAAAAAAAGAGTGAAAACAGGAAAATATGAAGATTTAGAAAAAGTTATGTACAAGTGGATTCTTGAGTCAAGACACTGTAACATACCTATCAGCGGATCCATAGTTAAAGAAAAAGCTGCAGAAGTAGCCCAAAAGCTAATAATTGAAGATTTTACTGCATCTAATGGGTGGTAAGACCGATTTTGAACCCACCATGGCATTGTGTGCAAGGATATTTGTGGAGAATCCGCTGCCGTGAACATAGAAAATACAGAATTTTGGAAAAAGAACAGTGTTCCAATGCTTATCAAAAACTGTCACAGTTGTGATATTTATAACACCGACGAATTTGGCTTATTTTTTTAAAGCGATTTCCTTAACGTTAAAAGATGAGCAGCGCCATGAAGGGAAGCTCAGTAAAGAACGTGCGACTGTGCTTGTTTGTTCCAACGCCGATGGGAGCGACAAACCCAAGCCTCTGGTGATTGGAAAATCGGCCAAACCTCGCTGTTTCAAGAACATAAAACGGCTGCCCTGTGACTATGCACATCAACGTAAGGCTTGGATGACGGGTCCCCAGTTCATTAAATATGTTTCTGATTTAGATGCCGAGATGCGGAAGCAAAATAGGGATGTTATACTATTCTTAGACAATTGCGCAGCGCATCCCCAAGAAATAACAGATATTTCAAACATCTTTCTGTAATTTTTACATGCAAATACCACAAGCGTACTTCAACCGATGGATCAAGGGATCATAAAGGTTTTGAAACAACATTATCGCAAACGTATAGTAAAACGATTTCTACATGAAATGGAAATTAAAAGTAATCGATCATCTTTAACTCTTCTCGACGCCAAGAACTTCCCTAGCGCTGCTTGGGATGCAATCGAGCTAAAATAATTCAAAATTGCTTTAAAAATGCAGGCGTCATAACGGACGCCGATGATGATATGGATGCGATTGAAGAGGGGTCTGATCGTATAGACGACGAGGATGGCAAGCTGTTTGCGAACATCTTGCAGAAAACGCACACAGCCTTCAGAACTATCGTAACATCTTCGCACTGAGTATTAATGCAATATTATTGATTATTACTGAGTTATTTCTTCTCCTATTTGACCTTAGATCGAGATTTTTAATTTATTTGCAATAGTTCGAACCTTAGACTTCGAAACATATCATTCTGATTTCGAAATTGTAATTATGTTCGGGTATCATTAATAAAACGGGGCAAAACGAAGGTCCATATATGTGGACCCAGGGAACGAAGAGATTAACATTGATAAAGACGTTATCACAAGCAACGTTAGGAGCATTGGCGACATTATAGGGGACACTGTACAGGATGCTGCAGAAGAAGCTGGCCCTGAGGAAGTTGCTGATGGCGACGTTCAAGGGTGCATCCCAACGATAGCTGAAGTAATGGAAGCTTTTAGCACTATCCGCCTATACACTGCTTCAGTAGATACCACCGCTTCACATGAAGATATATTAAGACACAGAAACAAAGCAGAAAACGCTCTTTTAAGTGGCCGTTCGCCCACCCGTCAGACGAAGCTCGAAGAGTTTTTCTCTAAAACAGAATAAACAGTAAGTGAAAGTTTATAGTCCTCATAGTGGTGCTCAAGAATACAAAAGTTACTTTTTTTTTTTTTTTTTTTTTTTTTTTTTTTTTACAAAATATTATTATTAGTTCCGTTCATAATTTTATTTTATGTTAAATATAAGGATATAGGTTCCTATTAGAAATGTTAAATATATTTTGTAGCTTTTGTTTTAATGCTAACATTTCTTTTACTTATTCTGATTTGAAATAATAATACACTTTGTAAACACTATGACTATGCAAATTTGTGATATTTTAAATGAAGGAAACTTTTTTGTACCTATGCTGTGGAGTTTCTACTTAAAATAATACACAAAAATTATTCGCCGTATTATTTAAAGCAGATAATCTACTATTCTCAATTTTAAAATGCCGAAAACCTTCTCCCGCATTTAACGCTTTCCCTCTTTTAACGCTCTTCTTGCCCGGTCCCACGGAAGAGCGTTATATCGGGTTTTACGGTGCATATATATATATATTTATATATATATATATATATATATGGGCGTGTGTGTGTGTGTGTGTGTGTGTGTGTATGCGTGTGTGTGTGCACGGTGTACCAGTACAGAGGTTACAAACTTTCAGGACAGATAGAGTACACTTAGATGATTGGAAATCACATAGCAATGCATGGTTGGAAACGCTTTCCTGGCGCGGTACTGACGACACAATACCCAAGAAAGACAGGACACGGATAATAGAAGGAAACATGTTTATTATCTTTAGTACAGCAAAAAACTATGAAAAAAGAACATTAAAAGCAACAACGATCGTCATTAAAGTAGGTTTTCGAAATTACGAAAGCGGTCCGTGATGCACGGAAGTACATCTCCGGCGCATGGAAGATCTAATGTTCTCGAAAATACCAGGAGTGCTCCGGACTTCTCCAGTAGCTGCCACGATGCGTGCAACAAGTTTGCAGCACTTTCCAGCATTGTCTCGACATTTTTGCAGCACTAAGAATAATAAACATGATATTTTCTCTTCCTATTCGTGTCCTTCCTTTCTTGTGTTTTGTGTCGTCACTACAGCGCCAGGAATGCGTTTCCGACCATTCATTGCTGTGGGATTTCCCATCGTGTAGGTGTATTTTATCTCTCCTGAAAGTTTGTAACGGCTGTACTGATGCACCCTGTATATATATATATATATATATATATACAGGTTGCTCATAAAAGAATGTCCCAGTTTCAATAATATATATCAACAGTTTAATTTAGACTATTTACAACAAATCACACATCAAATTGAAGGTAAACTAACCTAGTTTTTCTTACACATGTTCAATAGGTGCACCTTGAGTGATACGGCACACATCCAACCTAAAGTCCAATTCTTCCCACACTGTAAAAATTCAAGCAATACTCTCTTCAAATCTGTCTCAACTCTAGCAAATCAATACATAGCGGCGGAATGTAGACACGACACCAAAGGAAAAAAAATGCATGCCTCTAACGACTATAAATCTTCAGACCATCAATAATGTTTTACGCACAGCCATTTTGCAAAGGGGCACTGCAAGCCAGTCAATCACAAAGCAATACTCGCGCATGCGCTTATCTAAAACTATTTGAGTTACTCTTTATTTGTGATCTTGATGTAACATTCCATAACGCATACAGTTGATGCTGTTAAAATTTATAACAGGGGCATTATTATATGGACACACAGTGGTCATTAAAATTAAAGGATAATGAGAAAGAAAATATGCTGACTAAATTAATGTTGCAATCAATCACCGATACTGCAATTATTTATGTTAACTTGCCGCCCTTGGTGACCAGTTTGGTCTCCCTTAAATATATATGCTAAGCATTGTATCACGTTAATTTTATACATAATTTAATTTACTTGCTCAATCATTATCCAAATCCGGAGATTCTGATAACAGAAATCATGAACTCGGGATTTTTATGTTATCCGGGTGCAGGTGGTAAATGGCCAAACATTGTTCCCGTCGTATTTTTCCGTGTTTCATTAATTTCCTGTAAAAATACGGTTCTTTCACTCATTTTATTTAAAATTCATTAACTGTAATTTCAATCTCAAATATTTAAAATTTATGACTCTCAATTATTGCTTTAAAAAAAGCAAAGCAAAGAATAAAGAAAAGCAATAAATAATACCAAAAAACATAACATTTAATTTCAACATGAAAGCCTTGTTTTAATTTACCACGCGATTTTTTTTTTTTTTTTAATGTCGACTATGGTCGAAATGGACTATTATAATACTGATGACATGATGGCGATGAAACAATATTTGTGATTTATCATCTGCTCTTGACTAACATTAAATTGCCAAATTGGCCGCCTGGAATAAAAAAGCGAAGCGGTCAACCCGGAACTGTTGATGACAGTCACATGACTTGAGCGTTTATTATATAGATTAAATGCTACTGAATGTAAAATTGCACTTCCGCGCATACGTTAACATCGGAAATATCTAAATTAGGTTACTGACAATGTGCTGAGCAACGGACGTATGTTGGAACTCTGTTCTGTGGTGGAGTTTAGAATGATCAGTATTCCTTATCTATGGCTCAAAGTAATCATTCATGTGAAGGTCAAAAAGGGTGAATGATTGGTAGAATCGAGGAAGTTCAGACGCAAATGAAGGTCACCCAAGATTTTAATATCCCTCAAAGTGTCATATCAAGAGCTTCAAGTCGCTTTTTTATACACTGGATCCGTTGATAGACAGCCTGGTCAAGGAAGCTTTCCCGAGGTGGTCATCGCTGCCATCGCTGTTCAAAGAAGCCAAGAACAACAATTGCATCCAAAAACAGTTTCCCCTCTTTTGTCGGCTCGAAACCACAGAGTGACAACGAGAGATTTGGTTTCAGACCTTCAAGCTGCCACAGAAACTCGAATTAGCCGTTCTAACGATGTACGAAGGATTAACAAGGGTGGACTTTATGCGCGGAAACCAATAGTTTGTGTCTCACTCACTCTAGCTTCCAAAGAGTTCCGTTTAAACTGTTGTCGTCGTCATGTTCAATGGATTCAAGAACACTGGACTCAAGTGTTGCTTACTGACGAGTCCAGATATATTCTGAACATTGATTCTAGACGTTGTTAGATCTACAGAGAGGAAGGAACATGGAATTTGCCTTCCCTTGTCCGTGGCCGGACTAGTGGCCAAGAGGTTCTGCTCCCGAAGCTGGTAGACGGGTGGTGCTGGGTTCGAACGCAATCGCTCCCGTCGGCCTAATCGTTCGCAGTTTTCGTGGTTTTCTTCGAACCTTGGGTTTCCAAGCGTAAATACGGGTTAGAACCCCTTAGAATGTTCCCCACGAAGGGCACTCCCCTCTCAGGCCTATATCCTTCGAGTAGATTATCGGCCATCAAAGATCAATCCTCAACCCACTCCCTTGTCCGTGAAATATTCCGTTCAAACCCAGTGTTCTTGGCTCTATTTAACATGACGACGGTAACAGTTTAAACAGTCCCCTTTGGACGTTGGAGTGAATGGGACATGAACTTTTTTATTCTCGCATACAGTACAACCTCATTAAGCCTCCGTGCAGTAGTTGAACGGCTAAAACAAGTTCCTGTGGCAGTCTGAAGGTCTGAATCTAAATCTCGTGCTGTTGCTTCGCAGTTTCTCCGAGCCGACAAAGACAGAAAACGGCCTTTGGATGCAGTTGTTGCTCTTGGTCTCCCTTGAGCAGGCTGTCTATCGACGAATCCAGTGTTATAAAAGTGGCTTGGAGTTCTTGATATGAGATTTTGAGAGATATTCAAATCTTGGGCGACCCCAATTTGTGTTTGATCTCCCTTGATTATAGCAATCATTCGGCACTTTTGATTTTCATTTAAATGATGCCGTTGAGTCCAACTAATGAGTACACATCACTCTCAGACAACCCATTCACTTTAAACAATACTACAGACCAGAATTCCATCATACGTCCATTGCGCAACCACATTGTCAATCCCTTAATTTGCATATCTCCAACGCTAACGTATGCACGGAAGTGCAATTTTGAGTTCTATACTGTTTACTTAACATAAATAACTGCAGCATTGGGCATGGGTTTCAACATTAACTTAGTGAGCATAATTTTTCTCATTATCCTTTAATTTTGAGAACCAGTGTATCTAACTAAACTTTAACTAATTTTATTTCACTAAAACTAAATATAACTAATACTTAATAGGCCCTTAATTTTTTACTCTATTCAAGTTTGTACTGAAAAATGTACAATTTAATCCAGCGCAGATATAAATATGAGGAATGTTTTATTATTTTAACATTTAACCAGCTTTCTTTTTTTTAAAAAAAACACGTGATAAAATAAAAGGCAAATAAAAGAACTTTTCATTCGTATTTGACGAAGACGGAGTGAACATTCATATTAATTACGCTTAATGTAAAAAAATAGCAAGTTGGTGCGTGAGTTTAGAGAATTCTTAATTTTACCTAAAGTTCTTTAACGTAATTGAACTTTATTTAAATGAACGTAAGTCACATAATAATGATATTTAAACAGTTAAGAGAAAAAATTAAATTTTTTCCTTAAAAGAACAAGTGTAGTAAAAGGTCACTGATTAAGTATATTTTTGAACTTTATTTATAATATCTAGTTCGTGCCCAATTCAAAATTATTATTTATTATTCGTATAATTTTTAAACCCATTATAATTTATAGTAAAGAAAGGGTGGTAAACATTTTTAATATACTTTCATATGCTATTAATTAAATTAAAAAATTAAATGTTGGTGTTGTATGTGGTGAAGAATAATAGTGTGTGATACAGTATACTGGGTATACATAAAAATGTCGTACTTTCAATGGTATATTATAACAGTTTAATTTCGACTATTTACAACAAATCATAGATCGAATTGAAAGGAAACTATCCTACTTTTCCTTACAAATATTCAACATGTGTATCTTTTGATTTAACTTAACAAATTAAAATAGCATTTTAATTGTAAGAATATTTATATGAAATAAGTTGTAGAATATAGATAAAATGTTACTTTAACAAAAATAACTACACTTGAAGAGTTAAAATTACAAATACCTTTCTGTGTTCCGTATCTTAACCAATCAATGAAAATCAGATTCCATAACAGTAAAAGCGATATGTGTGTATTGCCTTCGAGTAGCACCTAATTTTTGCAATTTCTGCGCATGTGCTGATTGTGTATTATCTCAACAGAGGGATTTTTTGCTTTCGTCACTTCCGTGAATTAAAGATAGTTTTCACAACAAACTACTCATGCAAGTGGGTGCTGGTGTACCTAACGGGTGATTCGCTGTGAATTTGTCACGTCAAATTTGTGACGGCAAGATAATATCGGGAAAAAAAATTCCACACACCCAACCTAAAATTCAATTCTTCCCTCCCCTTCAGTTAACAAATCCGGAGTAATGGATGCAATAGCCTCTTCAATTCTGTGTCTTCTGTGGCTAATCATTAGATAGCCGTTTACAAAGCCCCAAATGAAAAAATCCTATGACTCTAACGGCTTTTAAATCTTGAGCCGAGCAATAATGCTTTATGCTCAGTTCGTGGTATTACAAGCAAATCAATAACAAAGCAGTACTCGTGCATGCGCTTATCTAAAACTGTTTGAATGACTCTTTATTTGTGACCTCGGAGCAACACTATACAAAGCTTCTAGTTGATACATTTAAAATGTATAACAGGGACATACTTTTGTTGTTATAATCCCGATATTTACGTAACTAAATTTTAATAGACTAAAACTAAATATAACTAACATTTAATAGAAACTTATTTTTTTTTACTGTTTAAACTATCGCGGCTACAAATATGAGGATTATTTTATTTATTTAACATTTAATCAGATTTCTCTTTTTCTGAAAACACGTTGATAGAAAAAAAATTAAACAAAATAACGTTTCTTTTGTATTTGCTGACGACTGAATGAACATTTATATTAATTACACTTAATGTAAAAAATAGAAATGTGATACGTGAGTTTAGAGAATTCTTAACGTTACCAAATGTTCCTTAACGTAATTGAGATTTGTTTAAATGAACGAAAGTTACATAATAATGATATTTAAACAGTTAAGATAAAATTTTAAACTGTTTTCCCTAAAAGAACCTGTGTATTAAATGGACACTGGTTATGCATATATATATATTTGAACTTAATTATAAATGTGTTTTATACTCATTATAATTTATAGAAAAAAATGGGTGACAAAAATTCTTAAATGTATTTTCTTATGCTATTAATTCAATTAAGGCATGTTGTAACTTTTTTTTTAAATAGATTTTTAGATATAGATATTAATATTCACTTTTTAAACTGTCAGAAACAGTGTGATGAAGCAGTGTATTCGGAATTCATATTGATTCAAAAGTTACCCATCTATTGTTGCTCCACTGGACAGCCTGAAAAAAAAAAGAATTGAGGAATAGGAAGCACAGGAGTACAGGAAATATACTGGGGATTTTAATTGATATGAAATGCGCACGAGGCATTTTGAAAAGTTCTTCATAACGCTTAAACTATTCAAGAAAAATCGTTATTTTTCTCCCCACCATTTTTTTTTTTATGTGTGATAAATATATGCCATAATGCATACAGTGTGCCCTTAAATAGTGTTTGAAGGGAAATAAATAAAATAATAATAATAATTTTAACAAAAACATTCAAACTAAATTATTTTTTTTTATTTATTTCAATTTAAATACTATTCAAGGTCACACTATATGTATTATGGCATACATTTATCACACAAGAAATAAAAAAAAGTTTTTTTGAGAGAAAAATAGGGAATTTTCTTGAATAGTTTAAAAGCTTTTCTAAAAGCCTCATGCGAATTCCATATCAATTAAAATCCCCAATATTTTTATGCAAGTTTGGTTTATTTATACAAATAAAACTGCGCATTGACTTTTTTTATATTTGAATATAAAGGTAAGAAAAAAATATTTTCTAAATTTTATGAAGTTTTCAGCATTTTTGTATCATATTTCTGCAATTAACTACCGATAACTTTTACAATAATATTTTGTTTTAAGAAACTAAGCACAGTTTTATTTGTACATAGCATCTTTGGCTAGTTGATCTGCATGTCATTTGCTTTAACACCAGTGTGCCCCCGTACCCATTGAAATTTAACTGATTTAGATGTTTTCTGTAAGGCTATTATAATTTTTGATGTGATAAAATCTGTACTAAAAACGTTCTCCAATAATGCATGACTTGACTGGTTTTCTGTGTAAATGACGAAGTTCTCGTCCCCTGAGGAGTCTGCCCATAATATTGCATCTAATATGGCAAGTTGTTCAGCTTGAAAAAGTCCTTCCGGCCAGTGCCGGGAGGAAGAGGTAGCTTTCATATTCCTTATTAAAAAAAAAAAAAAAAAAAAAAAAAAAAAAAACTTATATCATTCAAACACACGAAGCTCAATTTAGTGGAAACCGAATATAGGAGATTCAATACTAATTTTTATCAATATAATGAATGAGAATTTCGCGAAATTAGTCAGCTTTATCCAAGCTGCTTTTCTTTAAAGTAACTTATATTTGGCTGCCAAATTCGGCGATTTCTTGAAGTGCCTGCCATTTTAAGACCAATGGACTTGGTCGAGACCTTAGTAATTGCTGTGCACATGCTCACTCACATCGGAATCGGTTGATATATACGAGTGCTGTCGCATGCAAAAAATCAGATTTTTCAAAATGTCAACCACAATAGAAATTGAAACTGCTATATCTGAGCCTTTTTTTAAGGTAAAGACAAACAAAAAATGCTCCTGAATCCTTATATCAAGGTCAAATACTTAAGAAAGAAACCTTTTTCAATTTCTAATTTTTTTGCACCTCAATTTAAATACTTATATATATTTTAATTTAATGGCCGCCATTTTGAAACAAGATGGCTGATGAATCTGGCCATCGAACTTGGTCGAGGTATTGATATATACGATCCACATGCCTTCTTACATCGAAATAGGAGAATACGTGTGTTATCGCGTGACAAATACAAGATCGTTTCAAAATGTTAGCCATGCTAGAAATTCAAAGTGCTGTAATTCAAACATTTTTTAAGATATAAACAAAAGAACAAATTTTCAGAAACAAAAACTGCTCCGGAATCTTTGTATTAAGGCCAAACACATAAAAAATAATCTTTTTCATTTTCCAATTTTTTAACACCTCATTTTAAATTTTAAATTTAATTTATTTTTAAATGGCAACCCTTTTGAAACAAGATGGCGAATGAAGCTGGTCAACGAACTCGGTCGAGACATTGGTATGTACTATGTACAAACCAAGTTACATCCAAATCGGTTCATAAATACGCCTGTTATCGCGTGACAAAAATCAGGTAGTTTTAAAATGTCAGCCACAATAAAAATTCAAAATGCTATTACTCAGCCATTTTTTTAGATATAGACGAAACAAAAACTGTTCCGGAATCTTTGTATTAAGGTCAAATACATACGAAAAAAATCTTATTCATTTTTCAATTTTTTGGTATCTCATTTTAATTTTTTTATTTTTAAAATTTTTTTAAATGGCCGCCATTTTGAAACAAGATGGCGGATTAAGCTAGCCAACGAACTCGGTCGAGATATTTGTATGTACTATGTACACACCAAGGTACATCCAAATCGGTTCATAAATACGCCTTTTATCGCGTTACAAAATTCAGGACGTTTCAAAATGCCACACTAGAAATTCAAAATACTGCAACTCAGCCATTTTTTAAGATATAGAAGAAACAAAAACTGCTCCGAAATCTTTGTATAAAGGTCAAATACATAAGAAAAAATATTTTTCCATTTTCAATTTTTTGGCACCGCATTTCAAATTTTAAATTTAAAAAAAAAAATTAAATGGCCGCCAAATTGAAACAAAATGGCGGATGAAGCTGGCCAACGAACTCAGTCGAGACATTGGTATGTACTGTGTACACACCGAATTACATCGAAATCGGTTCATAAATACGCCTTTTATCGTGTGACAAAATTCAGGACGTTTCAAAATGCCAGCCACACTAGAAATTCAAAATGCTATAACTCAGCCATTTTTTAAGATATAGACGAAACAAAAACTGCTCCGGAATCTTTGTATAAAGGTCAAATACATAAGAAAAAATATTTTTCCATTTTTAATTTTTTGGTACCACATTTCAAATTTTAAAAATTTTAAAAATTTTTAAATAGCCGCCATTTCGAAACAAAAAGACGGATGAAGCTGGCCAACGAACTCGGTCGAGGCATTGGTATGTACTATGTACACACCGAATTACATCGAAATAGGTTCATAATTACGAGAGTTAGAGTCTGTCATAGGTCAGATATATATATATATATATATATATATATATCAATTTTGAACGGAGGGTGGTTTCGGGGTCTGGGGGTCATGATCGATGAAAATATACCAAAATTTTTTGAAATCGCTTTCCTCCGAACGGCTGCAATAGGTAGCTTTTTGTAATGAAAGCTACCTAAAATTGAATTTGATATTTGTAACTTTATTTGATGAGTATGGATGCATTTTCCTTCTTTATAAACACAAAAAGCATACGCTGTGCCAGCATCTGATTTTGAGCTGTCAGTGTATATATTTATTGTTGAAGTGGATGGAACTCCTTCTTGCAGTAAAAGATAATCTTGATGTGGGGAAGGTATGAATGAGGATATTTTCGGTTGATAGAAGACTGGAAAGTTGTCCTCTATTTGAATTCCCAAACGTAGGACCTGTCCTGAATTTGCTAATATATTTAATTGGATCCCCAATGGTTGAATCCCGCACAATACATTCAAAGCTGCCTTTGATGATTTTCTATAAGCTCTCGACAGGAGCAAAAGGCATTGTGTCTGTATTGCCGATAGTAGCCTGTAGCCGTGTGAGACTGGTAGGTGTGGAAACCAACATGAAGCGGCATCGGATATTTTTTCTCTAATATTTGTAAGTACCAGATATTTAAAATTTGCTTCGAAAGGCCTCCATACGCACCGGCGAATTTTAGAAGATTTTGTGATATTTGATTAATTTCTATACGTTTTTTATTCAGGTGCGGAAGAAAAGACAGTGTTTTATCTAATGTTAAGCCCAAGTAGTCTATTGTATTTTCAGATTTAAGACAGTGCCCATCCAATTTATATATTGGTCCTCTCTTCAGGAAACGTGGTCTTCGAAGATTTAATGCTACACATTTGTCATATGAGAATTTCATATCCGTTTGTTTCGCCCAATCACTTATTATTTGTAGTATCTCTCTTCCCATCTGCTCCAACTGTCTTCTTGTTTGGCCAAAAATAATTAGAAGAAGATCATCGGCATATGCTATTATCTTAAAGCCATGTTTCTTTAATATTCTCAGTAATTTATTCAGGAATATTCTCCAAAGAAAAGGTCCAAAACAAGACCCCTGTGGGCAACCCCTTCTAAACCAGTGGATGTTTTTTGACAGCCAATTCGGCATTGCTCCTCTTGTTGAAAGAAATGATGCTACTACCTTTATTAATGCTTGTTTTAGTTTTAGGAATTTTAATTCTTCTAAGGTCTCTGGCCAGGGTACACTGTAAAAAATAGTGGGAACGTTTACTATTCTAACAGAAACATTTCTGATAGTACCGGATATGTGAGAGCTATTTCTATTTTCCGAAACAACCGGGAATGTTCCTGGGTGTTTCAATTTACTTTCCCTCGTACTTTCCGTGTAACAGAGAAAGTGCCTGTACGCATGCGCTCCAAGTATTTCACCACTATTTCTCATTTCTCCTTACGCTGAAACGGACGGGAGGCAATCGCCTAAAGTGAAAGTCAGCTCGTGTGTATGAGATGGCGGCGTAGGACCACGTGTATTTGAATTCGCTTTTATTTTGAAAAAAAAAACAATATTATAACAATTTTGTTATATTTTGTGGGTATTTTTTATTGCGTTTTAAAGTTATGCAAGAAATGTATCTTGGATATTATCAAAGGACTTTTTCAGAGCTTTGGAAATTTAGTAATTTTGAACGCGGAACGATCGTAAT
This sequence comes from Maratus speciosus, assembly GCA_963932465.1. Classification (NCBI taxonomy): domain Eukaryota; kingdom Metazoa; phylum Arthropoda; class Arachnida; order Araneae; family Salticidae; genus Maratus; species Maratus speciosus. The sequence goes on along the minus strand of OZ010789.1, from coordinate 30,286,211 downwards.
TCTGGGTAAGTGTTTTCTTTTTTTTTTAACCATCTACAGTATTACTTTTACTTACTATTATTTATTATTACTTCTTTATTAGTTTTCTTTGTTGCAGTACACGAAAAGAAATTAATAACCCATTTATTTTTTAATATATCAGACTTTGCTTTGTCTTTTTTTTTATTATAATATATATACATGTGTGCGTGAAAATAAGATAATATAGTTAAACTTGATGTTCATACTGATTGCGGTATCGTATTCTCCTTTTTACAGCGTGTTCTTAACAAATTATTAAATGCGTTATTAAAAGAAAATTTATGTATTATATTTTAATCAAACAAGCTGAAGGTTCATTGTCATTTTACTTCTTTATTGTTGATTGCTTTTACGTAAAAAATAGGATTTATTTTTATAAATCATTATGTTAAATAAAATTGATTCATTTGTTTTGCTGTTTCCTAAAAAGATTTCAAAAATTTCATTTTTTATATTCACCTTTTGTCTTCTCCAATTTTGAAAGAAAAATAAAAAGAATCGTTTTAAAATCATTAACTTGTTTAGTACTCAGGTTTAGATAAGTAAATCCCCCCCCCCCCACAAACACACACTTTTTTTTTTTTTTTAATGCTTCGAAAAAATTAACCATTGCATTTTTTGCGATTTGAATTTTACTTGTTCATCTAAATGTTCTTACTTGAAAAAAAAAATGTTTTCTTCTGATTTTGCAAGACTGAATTATATTAAAAAAAAAAAAAAAAAACTATTGTTATTTAATTTATGCACTTTACAGTAAACAAAATTGAAAAATTCTAGATCATTAACCATCAGCTTATTTTATGAAAATATAATACACAAAATTTCTTGCTTTAAGTTATAAGGCATTTTAATTTATTAATATTATGCTGTGAAAAGCATAATACGATATTGAATCAACAATAACATAAATTGCAATCATATCTTATTTACATGCACTAATAATAATAAAATGTTATGTGTTAAAATGTCTGTACAACAAAGAAACGCTAATAAAGAACTAAATTAATAAGTAAAAATAATGCTATAAATGATTAAAAAAATAAGTAAAACGCTTTTCGAAAGAATTTATCATTCCATTTTCAATAATAATGCAGTTCAGGAACTTTAATGTTACTTGTTAATCCGCATGGTTAAAAAAATATCACTGCAAGGTGTTAAAACGCAATAAAATTTTATCTAAATTATGAAAAAGTTATAATAATATTGATTTTTTTTTCAGAATAAATCCAAGCAGATATATATATATATATATATATATATATATATAAACTCAGAAAAAAGATCATTCAGAAATGAACTTCCATATAAGACTCTCATAAAAATTCATTTAATAAAACTGGCTTCTTCACAATATCCATTTTACTAAACTAAGCCCCTTTCAGAAAATAATCTTCAATAATTGAATGTCCAAATACTAGTGCTAAATTCAACTTGAGTAAATAATTAAAATTTATGTAAAAAAACTCACATAAATGTACTAAAACTACTTGCAGGTGCATTACACATAATATAAAATTATTTAAACTATATTAGAAATGTCTTAAAATTTTTAATGTATTTTTGAGATATTTCTAATGTATTTTAAATGATTTTACATTATATGTATGCACCTGCTAGTAATTTTAGTACAGTTATTTGTGCTTTTTTAGGTAAATTTTAAAATAATCCTCGTCTTCAGAAAGGTTCCACATATATTCAGACACCTTTCCAATTCGTAATAAAAGGTTTCCTATACATTCAAAAGCATTTCTTAGTCTTCAGAAGGATTTCATATGTATTCAAAAACCTTTCCGATCCGTAATGAAAGGTTTCCGATATATTCAGAAACATTTCATTGCGAATCGGAAATGTTCCGTATTATAACCGAAACAGTTTTCTGCTCGAATCTGAAACTTTTCCGTTAGTGTCGTGCAGCACAGGTCTCCGTTACATTCGGAAACGTTTCGGTAAATTTTTTACAGTGTAGTCGGTCAAATGCATTCTTGAAATCTAGGGATATTAGAGAAATATAATTGTTATTCTCTTTGAGCAGATTTATAAATGAGAAAAGTTCGGCAATCGCTGACTCCGTTGACCGATCTTCTTGGAAGCCATGTTGTGATTTTTGTAGTTCTTTTTGGCTGTATAAGTTAAAGTTTATCCTTTTTAATAATAGTTTTTCATATATTTTACCGCAGATTGGCAGTAAGGAGATTGGCCGATATGAAGATGCGATGTCTGGTTTTTTAGTGGGTTTTATGAAATAAACCAATTCTCCAATCTTCCATGTTTTGGGGAAGTAATTTAAATATAGCAGAACATTGTACATTTCTAGTAAGAGAAACTTATGGTGCTTGAATAATTATCGTACTATGTTATGATCAATTTCATTGGGCCCCGGGGCCTAGTTCCTGTTGAAAGAGTAGATGACATTTTTAAGTTCTTTTAAAGTAAAATTTTCAATTGTCTCTGCCTTCTGCTGGTTAAATATTGAGTCCGCTGGCATTTCTGATTGGCCAAATATTTCTGTGGTTAGTGTTTCGTAGAATCTTTCTGTGTTTCCGTTTCTTACTCTTGTTCTTCTAATGAATACAGTTCTCGATTATGATAATTTTTAAAAGCTACTTTTTTTATTTTTCCATAAGGGTTTTTGGATTGTGTACAAAATCTTGTCCATGCCTGTTTTTTTCGCATTTAAAATTGCTTTTATATTCATGGCTTTTTGTGATTTAAATATAATTATATCTTGTACTGTAGCTGTCGGTAGCTTTGTTTTTCTTCTTAGTGCCCTAACTAAATTACGTTTTGTGCGTAGCTCATCGTTCCACCACGTTATCTTCGATTGGTGAGTACTTTTTCTTTTCTTGAGTGTCTGATCACATGTTCTTTTAAGTAGTTGGTAAAATTCTTCATATTTTTCTTCAAATTCCTCAGCGGATTTTATATGTTTGAAGTTGAAATTTTGCTGGTTTAATTCTTTTATAATTTTATCGTTGAATTTTTTAAATGATGTTTCTTTTGTTCGATATCTTCTGTTTGGTAACTTCAATATTAAAGCCGATGCGATCAGTCTATGATCTCCAAAGTCCATATCTGGGTGTACCATCCAGTTGTCCAGTAAAGAGAACAGTGACATTGATGATAGTGCAACATCGGGCCAGCCTTTTCTTAAAGTTGTATTGTCCTTTTTATTAAATAATTCATACGTTGGTAAACTATGGGGATCGTTTAGTAACAAGAGTCTTTTCATTGCCATATGCGATATTAATTTTTGCCCTTTGTCACCATCTTTTTTGTAACCCCGCAAGGCACTGTGTGCGTTTAGGTCTCCAGCCAATAAGAATAAACTGCTGGAGCCTTTTACTTCATGTCAATCATTAAGATCATTTTATAAACCTGTTGACAGGGGTGAATATTGTGATCCTATTGTTAGTAAATTATTTATTAAATTGCGAGATATTCTAAATATTGTTAACCCATTAATAGTCGCGCGTTGGTCTTTTCCCCGCCCGAAATTCGTTATCTTCCTGTAACTCATTTCCCGTTAAAGTTACGATAGCCAAATTCCGTGTAGCTGACCTTGAGTGTTCACACTCTTGTGTAGTAAAATTTCAAGTCATTCCTGCTATTTCTTAGCATTTTATCGCATTCTTAAGTTTCAATCGGTCTAAATGACCGCGTTGCGACCACTTACGTTAGTTGAATTTTTCCCCCTCGTTTTCATCCTTTCCCATTTCCGCGAAATCTGTGGGGAAAGTTTCTTCGAAGTACGCACTCTCGTCTGTTGTTATTTCGTCTTTCTTTCCTTCTGCTATTTTATTCGTTCAAATAGTACTTTTTTACTTTTAGAATGTGACTTAAAATTGTTTTATTATATTAGTTCTGTAGTCAGTTCGCACAAAAAAATGATGGATGGTCAACATTTTTTTCATTGTCAAATATTATGGGAATAAATTCTCAAATCGATAATTATTTAAATATGGATAAAAAGGGAAATTCACCATCATTATTTGAAAGAACTCGCTTTCCATTTATTACCGGAACATATAAATGAAAGAAAACAGACAATAACACTGCAAAACTATTAAAAAAAAAAAGATAAGAGAATTTTGTGGGAATCAGTAAAAAAAAATTGCCGTATATCCAAAATCTGAAAAGTATCGTTTTTGTGCAATAAAACAAATTCGAAAGATAAAACAATCTTCTCAGAAATGTATTGTGTATATTTGCGAAGAACATACATATAATTTATTTGTACAATAAGAAAAATAATGAGAATTTCATAATGTAGGTTAGAAATTACGCAAATAAAAAACTCTTTTGGATAATTCAGTGAATGTTTATACTATGATTTAAAAAAAATATTTTAAGTATTTTTATAAAATTTATCTATTTTTAAATTTTTATACTGTAAGTAAAAACACATTTTTTTAAACAATGCCGCAGAAAATGTTTTTTTTATTATTATTATTGAAATCCAATAGATGCTTGTGGACGGTATCTAACAAATTTAAATTTGTTGTCCTTCATCAATTGTTCAAACTATTTTTCAGAATAATGTTTTCCAGAATATGAGAGAAAATTCATTTAAATTAAATTATTGATGCATATTTATAATTTCGGAGAAAATTTTCTTATTGTTTTTATTATTTTAATGAGTGGTATTATAAAACAATAAATTATAACATTAATACCTTACTATGAAATGTACAATTGAATATTTATTTTAATTAAATAGTTGCTGTAAAATACATCTCTATTAAGATGAACCTTTCAGCGATTCTATTAATTAAAATAATTTATCCATCTTAGGATTTAAATCTACAATTACAAATGTATTTAAATTAAATATATAATTTCAATAACTTATTTATTATTTACTTTATATAAGCGAAGTTCGCATCCAGAGTTTTTATTCAAGGGCGCTGCTCCCACCCTGAAATAAGTAGAAAAACTACAAATCGTGAATTTTCATTTGAAAAATGGATTTAATCACAAAATCTCGAGAGCCCTCCCCCTCTCCTCCTCTCTCCCTTCATACACACACAGACACCCCACAAAATAAATAAATAAATAAAACGTAGTTACAACATTTACATTTATAATTTCGAAGTTAAGTATTTTTTAACCTTTTCTTTATTATATATGTATAATTATACATTTTTAATAATATTTGGTTTATGTGGTGTTTGTGATTTCATAATTATTGGTCATTTTCATTATTTTTCAATGGTATTATTGTACAAAAAGTTTATATATATATATTATATATATATATATATATATATATATACTTTTATTAACTTAACTTATATGTCATAGGTTCCATTTTTATTTTCAGTTTAATTGTTCAAATTAATGTCAGTGTATAATTATCAAATTATTATTATCATTATATTATCAAATTAATGTCAGTGTATTGATGCTAAATTTATATCAATTTTATTTTATTAAATGGATATAGAGTGCCGGGGTATCATAAAAATCTACCTGATTCCGATTCTGTCCTTCCAAAAAAGAAAAAAAAATACCCCTATCACAAATTTAGATTCATATTCGTAAATGTTTTCCTACTAATTATTGATTCATAGCAACATCAGAAATTCAATTAAATCATTTACTGTTTACTTTTAAGTATTTATGCAAAACGAAGAAAGAGCTATTAAAAATATTTATCTAGATGCCAACTGAATATATACTTAAGATAAATAAATAATTTCTGTAAAAGGTTGTAAAATGAATAATTGCTGTAATCTTTAAAGTTCAGTCAATATTTTCACCCTACGTTATCCGTTTTCGATCATCCGATAACACCGGCAAGTTTCCCCTTCGTTTTCGGCCTGCTGGTAACGGCGGCAAATGGACCGAACGCGACTACTAACGTTCTAAAAAATGTCGCGACTACTCTCGGGTTAATACACCCAGCGCAATTACATACACAAATTGAAACTTTAACTCCGCGCTTTTTCTCCACGTTCATATTTTCTTCTCAATTTTATGTTTTTAAAATGCTATTTTTTTTTCTTTTTTGAGATAGAGATTTAAACTTTTTTTGTACATGTTCTTTATTATATGTGTAATAAATCTGCGCATGGATTTTTTTTTTTTAATAACACTATTAAGATGCGTTAAATTTCATCGTTTTACACTATATACACATATATAAGTAAAAAAAATTATATTAAATGTAATATTAGATGTATCTAAAAATCTGTTTGAAGTCTTGAGTAATACACATTTGAAAATCTCAATAAAATCACAAAAATATCAATATTTAAAAAAGTAGAAGGATTTAAAAAAAAAATCAAATTTTTTAAAACCTTTTTTAACATTTTAATTAAATATGCAAATATATTTTTTTTCAAAATGTCATTTTATTTAAACAGTAAAATTCATTTGAACCATTATATCTGAACCATATATTTTAAAATAAAAAAATAGTTGAAGAGGTAAATTGTCCATTTAATTTAACAATTCTTTCACATACGGTGGAATTCTAAATTTTTATAGTATTTATCTACAAATTTATGAGATATGAAACATCTTACTGGAGTTTAAAAAACACATATTAAACAAATAAATATAAATTAAACAAATCATAACTATATGGTTTGTATTATAAATACTAAACTTATGCATTAAAAATATAAGGTTTATGCTATTCTAATAGTTTCTATCTACTGATAGTTCTGGTTGCAGTATATGCGAGATAAAAAAAAAAAGTTATATAGAAATTTTCTTCATTCGTATTTGGCGGTGGCTGTTTGAACATTTATATTAATTATACCAAATGTGAAAAAAGGAGGGACATGGTGCGCGAGTTTCGAGAATTCTTAATGTATTAAATTTCATTAGGGCGAACGAACCTTACATAATAATGATATTTAAATGTTTAAGAGAAAAAATAAGTATTTTTTTTTCGGAAAGAGAACCTTTTTAGCAAAAGTTGACTAATTAATTTTCATTTGAACTTAATTTTTAACTCTTATGATGTTCGCATTTATGCTTCGTAATTAGTTTAATTTTATAAGAAAGTAGTAAGAAAAATAGGAGAAAATGATTACTAAATTTTCTGAAATTTTCTTTTCACACATTCAAATCGATAATCATCGAATAAGAAAAATCTATAATTTGATTAACAAGGGATTAATACAAAAAAATAAATATATAATTTTTATTGAAATTTTTACATAATAATGTTGGTAATAATGATGTTCTTTAATTGGTAATTTATTATAAATACGATGATGAAATGTATACTCCTTAACATTTTATTTTTAATGCTATTTTCTATTTAAATTTACTTTTCTACTATATGACTTTTTTCTAGAAATCACCTACGTCTTATAACCCTCACAGACAAAATATTCTGCGGAATATTTATTGGATATTCTATTCAGTTTAATTTGATGTGTTTTAATTTGGAGTTCTATAAATAATTGTTTGTATTCACAATATAAAATATTTAATTGTTGTTTTTATTAAAAAAGAACTAAAAAATGTTTTTACATTCAGCTTTTAATGTACAGGATGTTTACAAATTAGTTGAGCAACTTCGTAAGTTAAGGATTTCTGAAATATTAAATGAAATTAATTTGTTGAAAGTTGGACTAGCAGTAATATTGCCAAAGTTTATTCATAGATGGCGTTAGGTGTCATAACTGACGCTATCGCTTGGCGAGCGGAGATGTTATTCAATGGCCATCAAGATCACAAGATTTTTAAAAAATTGATTTCGGTGTATGGGGTTTTGTAAAGCATCAAGTGTACAAGCCGCCACTTCCTGCATCCATCCCTGAACTAAAATCAAGATCCTGCATTGCAATTAATTGGATCGTCGGAAACATGCTGACAAATCTTTGGCAAGAAATGATTTACCGATGGGACATTTGCAGAGTCCAGAAAGGAAGTCACACCGAACATTTTTGATAATGGTAAATTTGTATTAAATGTTTCTATCTTACAACAATATGTACTTTCATTTTTTTCTTGTCAATTTCATACAATAAATCCTTCTTTTTGCCCAACAAATTTGTAGACACCCTGTATATTAAACAGCAAAATAAAAGCATCATTTTGGTGACTGCATTTTTTTTTATAAAACATCATTTTGTTGGCTGCATTTTTAATTAAAACCCTCTGAGTTGTTTGCCCGTATTTTTCCGTTTTCGTAAAACAACTTTAATCTGTTGTATACAAAAATATTTTAAACAGAATTAATTGTATTTCGAGATGTATATCAGACAAAGGGGCATGAACTGTATTTTAGAAAAAAAAACCAAGGAAAAAAATTAATTAAATTATTTTTATAAGCAATTTTATGAAAATGCAGGAAATCCCTCAAGAGGCTCGGAGGGTTAAATAGTTCTGTAGCGTAAAACTTTATTAAAATGTATTTTGAAATCTACAATAAAGTATTTAAATTTTATAAATATTCTTATTCTGCTCATTGACTATTTTCACTTCGGATAGTTATGTTCTCAAATTCACTTAATCCAGCAAAATTTTTAGTTTTATTTACAAGTTGATGTTAAATTAAATCTGAACATGTAAGTAACAAAACATCAACAGGATGGTTCAAAAAGGTTATGTCCAAACGGCACTATGGTGAAGTTCAGTGTTCGGGTTCGTAAAAGTGCATAAGAAAAACTCCAACCCAAGATACAGGAACTAGAAACTTTATTTTAACATTTTTGACATAATAATAAAGGGTAATTTACTTAGAACTATAAGATGGGAGAGAGGAAATACGAGCAAGAGGGGTACGCCTGAGCGTACCCTTAGACCACAAGGTCTTTTACGTCCGTACCGATTGAGAGCAGAAGTTCAAGAGGGCCATTTCATAAGCAACATATGAGACTTGGCGCACAACATCGCCAAATTCTGAGCATTACAATTAGTGTACGGAAAGCAGACAAAAGGTGATATTTACACGCCAAAATGATTAACCCAGAATCTAGCATCCCAACAAAAAACAATAAATAAATCGCGTGATGCAGACAGATTGACAGAAAAACGGTTCTACATATGTATATTACAGACGCCACAAAGCCGGCCATAAATTATCAAAACAAAATGATTATGTTCGATGAATGGTACCTAAAATTGCGAAATACTGAGAAAGATATGTTTTAACACTACTGATAAAGAAAATTAATGTACATGAAAAGTAATTTAAACACCGCATCAATAATCATTCATTTTGTATTTTAGATAAATTATTTCAACGGTCACTTACTTAAATAAATAAATGAGAAATAATTACATCTCGCGTGAGCAATGCCAAAGAAAAAGAAAACAAAATAATATTCATTGAAATCAACAGCAGGTGCATCTGATTTATCTATTTATATTTTATTTTTAACGGCCGTAGATGTTATTAGGAAAGCTATAATAAATAATTGAATTGAGACATACTGCACTAAATCCTAGAGGATATTGAAAGAAAGAAAAAAAACAAAAACTAGAAACTTTATTTTAACATTTTTGACATAATAATAAAGGGTAATTTACTTAGAACTATAAGATGGGAGAGAGGAAATACGAGCAAGAGGGGTACGCCTGAGCGTACCCTCAGACCACAAGGTCTTTTACATCCGTACCGATTGAGAGCAGAAGTTCAAGAGGGCCATTTCATAAGCAACATATGAGACTTGGCGCACAACATCGCCAAATTCTGAGCATTACAATTAGTGTACGGAAAACAGACAAAAGGTGATATTTACACGCCAAAATGATTAACCCAGAATCTAGCATCCCAACAAAAAACAATAAATAAATCGCGTGATGCAGACAGATTGACAGAAAAACGGTTCTACATATGTATATTACAGACGCCACAAAGCCGGCCATAAATTATCAAAACAAAATGATTATGTTCGATGAATGGTACCTAAAATTGCGAAATACTGAGAAAGATATGTTTTAACACTACTGATAAAGAAAATTAATGTACATGAAAATTAATTTAAACACCGCATCAATAATCATTCATTTTGTATTTTAGATAAATTATTTCAACGGTCACTTAGTTAAATAAATAAATGAGAAATAATTACATCTCGCGTGAGCAATGCCAAAGAAAAAGAAAACAAAATAATATTCATTGAAATCAACAGCAGGTGCATCTGATTTATCTATTTATATTTTATTTTTAACGGCTGTAGATGTTATTAGGAAAGCTATAATAAATAATTGAATTGAGACATACTGCACTAAATCCTAGAGGATATTGAAAGAAAGAAAAAAAAACTAGAAACTTTATTTTAACATTTTTGACATAATAATAAAGGGTAATTTACTTAGAACTATAAGATGGGAGAGAGGAAATACGAGCAAGAGGGGTACGCCTGAGGGTACCCTCAGACCACAAGGTCTTTTACATCCGTACTGATTGAGAGCAGAAGTTCAAGAGGGCCATTTCATAAGCAACATATGAGACTTGGCGCACAACATCGCCAAATTCTGAGCATTACAATTAGTGTACGGAAAGCAGACAAAAGGTGATATTTACACGCCAAAATGATTAACCCAGAATCTAGCATCCCAACAAAAAACAATAAATAAATCGCGTGATGCAGACAGATTGACAGAAAAACGGTTCTACATATGTATATTACAGACGCCACAAAGCCGTCCATAAATTATCAAAACAAAATGATTATGTTCGATGAATGGTACCTAAAATTGCGAAATACTGAGAAAGATATGTTTTAACACTACTGATAAAGAAAATTAATGTACATGAAAAGTAATTTAAACACCGCATCAATAATCATTCATTTTGTATTTTAGATAAATTATTTCAACGGTCACTTACTTAAATAAATAAATGAGAAATAATTACATCTCGCGTGGGCAATACCAAAGAAAAAGAAAACAAAATAATATTCAATGAAATCAACAGCAGGTGCATCTGATTTATCTATTTATATTTTATTTTTAACGGCCAAAAATGTTATTAGGAAAGCTATAATAAATAATTGAATTGAGACATACTGCACTAAATCCTAAAGGATATTGAAAGAAAGAAAAAACAAACAAACTGATAAGATTCTAAATGGATTTTAAGCGTCGAGTTAAATAAAGGATTTTACCTAACGAAGGGAAAAAACGACATGTTTCGAAAGCCAAAAATAAATGAATTAAATTAATTTTGAAGCAATAAGGATATGTGATAGATCTGTATCACATGTACTCATTTTTGATTCCATGGTTATGTTCAAATATGAGTCGTTATGTACTGCCCCCTGAACCTACAAATTAAAATAAAAATGTACTGACATTTATTTCCCGTTAACAATTATTAACGAGACATGTTTAATTGATTATTTTTAAAGAAAAATAGCAAAATTATTAGCAAGATAGCCAAATCGAATATTTTTATGACAAGAGCATTGTTTTCAAGCACTTTTAAATTACTTTAAAATACTGTGCATAATTTAATATTTACATTAATAAACATCTTTTATGCCGGCATAAAATAAATAAATCATTACAGGGTACAAAATTACTGTTTTGTTTGGGTTTGATAACATGTGATGGATCAAAATTGAAAAAAGATAGGTTCATTTTTGGTCCAAAAATACTCAATTTGATATGAGTACATCGATTTACTCATTTTTGAGTACTTCATTTTTTTTCAGTGTAAGCAAACTGAGCCAAATTCTGGGTATATTGTAGGATAAAACATCATTACAAACGGTATTTTCTTTGGTAATAATTTCTATTGATTCGCGGATAATTAAATCATGATAATTCTTTGAGGGATATATAATTTTTGCGTCTTTGAAATTAACTTGTATATTCTGCTTCTGGTTAAGTCTTGACAGGGCTGTTGTAGGTCTGTTGTACTTTAAATCCCTCAGATGCTCTTTAATACGAACGTTAAGTTTACGCGAAGTCATTCCTATGCATTCAAGATAAATATTTTCTGCTTTCAGTGGAATTATATATATTCCAGAAACTTCATCCTTCGAGATCGGGTCTATTTTGACACTAATTAGATTTTTCAGTTTTGCTGGAGGAGTGGCGATTAAGTTTACGCCGAAGCGAAAAAGTGCATGTGTGAGTTTTTCGAAAAATCCTGGTATGTACTTCATTTTGCAATATCTCATATTACTCCGTGGAATTTTTTCTATTGCCATATGGTTCTTCTGTGAGTTTATTAGCTTATCAATAATGCGTATTGGGAAACCATTCTCAACTGCAATGTTTCTAATGGTATTTAATTCATTTTCAAGGTGATTAATAGATCAGACACCAAAGGCTCGTCTTATATAAAAGTTGAACGGAGCAAGTTTGTAGTTAAAAGGTGATGTACGTTTAAAAGGAATGGCTCTGTTAGACTTATTTACTTTCCTGTAGACTGTGCGCTCAATTGTTAAGTTTGATTAATTTTTAGTTAGCATTACGTCAAGAAATGACAGCTGGTTATTATTTTCTATTTCTATGGTAAATTTTATGTTAGGGTCCATATTATTTATTCTATTAAGAAATATGCACAATTCAGATAAACCATGATCCCATACTATGAAAATGTCGCCCACATAACGATACCATACTGACGGGTTAAAACGCTGTCTGTTAAAATTCTTTCTTCAAATGGGCGTAATTTGAATTCGGCTAAAATACTTGAGATGGGGGAACCCATTGGTGCTCCTTTAGTCTGCTTATAAATCCTCCTATTAAACATGAAAATATTATTTTCAGTCACTAAGTCCAGATTTTACGGTGGTCTTCATTTCTGAGTTTAATGATGGCTCGTTATCAATAAAGCTATTAATGAGTAATTTTACTTCGTCAACATCAATTGATGGAAAAAGTGAAATGATGTCAAAACCTGCTAAAATACTCTCATTATTGAGCTTCAAATCCTTAATCCGGTTAATAAAATCAGTGGTCGACGTTAAACTATGGTTAGACGGTGGTAGAAAAAGGCTCAGAAAAAGAACAAATGCTTTTTCAAGGAAATACGTAGGGTCTGCACATTTTCCTACTATCGGTCTTAAAGGACAATTATTTTTATGGTCCTTTAGTCTCCCAAATAGTCTTGGATTGATGGCGGTGCTATTTACTCTCAATTTGCTTTTCATTATTGATGGCCAACATCCTCTATTAATTAAAGCTTCAGTTTTACTCTGGATTTGGTTGTTCGGATCCTTGTCAAGTGGTGTGCATTCCATATCTGTGATGCATATTTCCATTTTTGCGATATAATCCATATGGTTCATTATTGCAATTTCATTTGTTTTGTCTGTCTGTACAATAATAATATTTTCATCTGCTTTAAGTCGATTAATTACCATATTATTATTACTTTTATTCTTAATATTTGATTTGGTAACGAATGCTTGCACATTATTATACATAACACTTCTCGCAACATCTCTTTTCTCTGGGTCTATTGACAGGGTAACTTTTTCACAATCTGCGATTATGCTTTTGGTGTTTACATTATTCTTAAACATAAATTTAGGGCCTTTTACCAAAACTCCATCTTCCTTATTCGATATTTCTCTATTCGAAATATTAATATATGGCACTGGTTTGCACTCATGATTTTCTGATTTCAAAATATTCAAATTACTGAATTTCTTTTGTATGGTTTTCGACTTATTTTCCGTTCTATATCTCTGTAATGCTCTATAATACGTAGTGCGCTGTCGAAATCTGCTGCTGGTAATGAACTTGCTAATGAATTATATAATTGGAAAACATTCACTGTAATCTGGTCAATTAATTTATATTTTTATCTAATGCATAATTTTAGGCAGTTTAATTCAAATGCTTTCTTCAGAGTTTCACAATGGTGACTTGCAAAATAACTTTGGCACTTTAAAAACTTCGGAACAAGATTCACAGCTTTACAGTTTTTTAAGAAACGTAGATTTAAAATTTCACGATCTAATCTAAGACGTTCATGTTTGTATTTCTTAATTAAGTTTCCGCACTCCAATTTTTTTTAAAGTCCATTATCGATTTCTTTACATAAGTAAATAAATAAATAGAAATGCTTAATTCATCTTTAAAAGTTAAACTTAAATTTACACTATGTGTAAAACAACTTAAAAGATGACAATATTTAAAAGATGTTAAATTACTTTATTACCTTATCACTTTCAACTATAAAAAACATAGTCTTCGTCAGAGGAATATAAGAAATACTATTGTTATTAACGTCTAATTTTCAAAGCAAGCAAATTTTAATGTACATCACCTTTTAACTATAAACTTGCTCCGTTCAACTTTTATATAAGACGAGCCTTTAGTGTCTGCTCTATTAATCACCTTGAAAATGAATTAAATACCATTAGAAACATTGCAGTTGAAAATGGTTTCCCAATACGCTTTATTGATAAGCTAATAAACTTAAGGAAGAACAATATGGCATTAGAAAAAACTCCGCGGAATAATATGAGATATTGCAAAATGAAGTACATACCAGGACTTTTCGAAAAACTCAGACATGCACTTTTTCGCTTCGGCATAAACTTAATTTCCACTCCTCCAGCAAAACTGAAAAATCTAATTAGTGCCAAAATAGACCCGATCCCGAAGGATGAATTTTCTGGAGTATATATAATTCTACTGAAACAGAACATATTTACCAGAAGCAGAATATACAAGTTAATTTTGAAGACGCAAAAATTATATGTCCCTCAAAGAATTATCATGATTTAATTATCCGCGAATCAATAGAAATTATTACCAAAGAAAATATCGTTTGTAATGATGTTTTATCCTGCAATATACCCAGAATTTGGCTCAGTTTGCTTAAAGTATCATAAAACGAGTAATATTTCACTTCCTTATACCCATGTTTTATTTTTCCATTGATTCCCGGATCTAAAAATTGACTTCCACTTCCACTCCTTTCGTCACCATCTACGTGGATTTTGAAAATTAGACGTTAATAACAATAGTATTTCTTATATTCCTCTGACGAAGACTATGTTTGTATAGTTGAATGTACTAAGGTATTAAAGTAATTTAACATCTTTTAAATATTGTCATATTTTAAGTAGTTTTACACATAGTGTAAATTTAAGCTGTTAAGTATTATTTTACTACAGGTATTTTAATATTAAAAGCTAAGTATTTTTAACAATAAATAGCATATTATTTTTGTCGTAGGGTTTTTTTAACAAGCTTTCTTTTTATCTCTTTAGTTTAAGACTCTTTATAGGTATGATATAACATTTAAGTTAAAACTAGCTTTTCATGTCAGCGTATGGATCGCTTAATATTCATGAAAACCATTAAAAAAATTATATATATATATATATATATATATATTATTGCAGAAATTGAATAATGATAAGGTTTCTAAATAAAGTATGCAATCAATTGTATGTTTGAGGTGAAAACAAAAATGTTGTAGAACATATTCACCATTTACAGAAAAGCTGTCATGTGGCCTGGTAGCCCTACCGGTCCTTACTTGTGTCATCAGATTCATCAATAAAATTTCCTTTTTTCATAATCATTGCCGGATTCCCTAATATTCCAGTTATCTTCAAAAAGGCTTGATCAAACAGAATCCATAATTTATTAAAACATATATAACACAAGTCAACGTTATTTCTCGGAGACTACATTAACAATATATAAAAATGTATATGGGACTTTCGAAGACAGTTTACTCGAGGAGCCTGGGACCCTTGTCCCACATCCCCGACGCATAAGATTATGGAAGTTAACTGATGGAGCAAATTCATACCTGGTAGCATTGGGAATGGAGGGCATACTAGTAAAAAAAATTAACAGAAATGCAAGGGAATAGAGCTCATAAAAAGAAATGTCTAAAAGGAACTTTTAAGTATAGCATTACAACAACTAGATATACTTTTTATATTTTATAAAATTTTATAATTTTTTTATAAGATATTTTCATGTGTTTTAAAATTTTTTGTAGGTTTTTTTATAATTGTTTATAAAGTAAGAAGTAAAAATAAAAGCTGAAGGTAAGGGATGTTAGCAATGAAAGTAAAAAAGGATAGCCTAAGCCTAAGTGCCGATGAACCTGCGTTTTGTATCCTCTCAGGTTGACGTCAGATGTCTAGAAGCTATGCCGTAAAAAAGTCAGGGCAATGCCGCGAACGACCATTTGACTATGCAAGGTTCTGAAGAGAACCATCCCCTAATATACATCGCCCGACTGAATGGAATTCACATCAGGATATTATCTTTAAAACAAAATTTATATGGAAATGCCATAAAAAGTTTGTGGTTTTAGAAGATTTTTTTTCCGTTAATGAAACGCTTTTAAATCTCTAGCCCGTTAATATCAGGGGTTCGAGAAATAGAGAACGATACTTCAACCCGTCATATTGACGGAAACTATAATTAAGGGGTTAAACACGCATACTTGCAATTATTTAAGTGTTACAAAAACAGACACTTTTTAATTTATTATTTTTATAATATTTTGATTTATTCAAAATACATACGAAAATTATTATAAATTTATATTACAATTAACGAAATAATCACAACGTTTATAGTATTAAAAATAAAGCAATACCTTTTTATGAACAAAATTTAAAAAGAAAAAACAAGCAACAAAAAGTTGTATGTTGACAGAACTTTTTAGCTATACCGTACAGATTAACAAACACATACGGTATATATAACGATTAATAATGCTTTATTTAGAAAAGCGTCTCTTAGTATAATGCAACTCATAAAAAAAACACATATTCTTTTTCAAAGGCTTTCGTTTCTCGTTTTTATTTTGTGTGTTAAGAAATAAATGTTGCTAAAAAAATTCAGCTTTGAGCAAAATTTATAGAGAACGGAACTAAAACAAATATTTTCTACATTCTTAAAATTCAAAAATATGGAAAATGTTTTTTTTTTTTTTAATTCGAAAAAATATTTATAAGAACTTGAGTGCATAAAAGTTAAAACGTACTGCTTTATTAATATTACTATTGTGATGGAACGAGAATTGGTTCAGTAAATAAAAAAGACTTTTATTTCTGAAATAGTAATGTAATTAATGCAATATTTCGAACAAAAAAAAATACCTAACGTACATAAATTTAAATTTTGTATTCAATGATTTTTAAAATCATTTACAATTTAGTCAATAGATGGCACTGCATTGTCTCAGCCTTCACGAATGTCAAAAATAACCACAAAAGTTCACAACGGAAGTCACTTTTTTTTTTTTTTTTTTTTTTTTTTTTTTTTTTTTTTGTTTCAAGAGACTATAAAAGACAAAAGTGACTTTGAAAGCTATTATTATCCATTTTTACATTTTAGTTTAAACATTCACACTTTTAAGATCTAAACGTGTTATATGCTGACAGAAACGTGAAATAGTTTTTGAATTAACACATGTAAAATTTTTCAGCTGTATTAAATGCCACTTAATTTTCCTATATAAGTATTATAATTCATTTCTCATTGCAATGGGACATCCTGAACATAGATAAATAATTTAATAATATTAATATATATATATATATATATATATATATAAACCGTGATATTTTGTTTTTCTGTAATATGTATCATATTTTAGAAAAAAATTTTAACGCCGATGGTTTTGGTACATATGGTACACTGGCATTCAAACGTTAAGGTAACAGTGAACGGATGATTTCGATTGTACACGGTTTGTCAAACATCTACGAAAATTCTCGACGAATTGTCCTTCAACTTCGATGGTGTAAAGAACATGTTTGACTTAATATTTTCCAGCAAAGATTTAGTCGCGGGCATAATTAGGGTTTAAAAGGTAAATTTAGTAATAAAATGTTTGTATTCCACATATTTAACATGAAATGCTCAAAATTGTCTGTCGTTGTAGCAAATGACTATGGTCGTGTGAATTTGTGTAAGCATATCACGCATATTCGGGAAGGTATTAACGCTTCTATGAAAAATTTAAATGTTTAACCCAATTTAACCTACTTACCGAAAACATAAAAAAAACAGTAAAAACTATTTAATGCCATTAAAACACAAATATATTGAATATTTGATGATATATGGTCATTTGTATAAAATAATTTCTAACCGTGCATGCACGAAAGTTCATTTTTTTAAATTTCAGAATTCATTGTGACCTATTTAGTTCACTCCAGTATCCCAAAAATTCAGAAAGATATTGGAAATGTAGAGAATTGCTATTTAAAAATAGCTATATTTTAACAGATTTTCCACAATTTGTCAACCAGCTCTGTATGTTTTTGAAGCATCTATCAGATCGCTTTCAGATCCAACCCGCACGATCGTGCGGGTTAGACATTCATATAAATTTTTGCTTCTGAAGCAGTCGTATGTAATAAAAACCCGAATCGAACGATCGTTCTGGTTTGCAAAAAGAGTAAAGTATCATTTTTTATCAACACATGAAGGTTGTGGTACATGTTTTATTTTTAGCCGGCATGACTAGCTTTGTTTACAAGTACACTGCTCAAAACAATTAAAGGATATTTGAAGTTTTATATAAAATAAAGATATAAACGAAATTTTTTTTGCCGAAAATAGAAGAAGAGAATCACAAATGCAAATTTTTCTGGTTTTCAAACTGTGGAGTATGCAAATTTTGAGTTCGACGTCAAAAACGTCGCTTCAGCGGCAGCGAATGAAATTTGACTTTCAACTGGATAAAAGAGAATGAAGACAAGGATGATCGGCATTCAGTGATTGCTTTGTTTCGATGAGTACGATGTCTCAGCGAAGTCATTTGACAGATTCAGAAGCTTTGAGAATTGTTGGTAGGTTAGAAGGGGGCCAAACTCAAGCCGAAGTAGCGCAAGCCATTGGAGTGTCGCAAAGTGTCATTTCCAGGATCTGGAACCGTTTTTTGGAGGGTGGATGTGCAGGCCGAAGACCAGGGCAAGGTCGTAGACGGGCAACAACGCCCAATGAAGATCGGTATTTAGCGTTAACAGCTCGGAGACACCGAACCATGAACGCTACTCTTCTCCAACAACACCTTCGCTCGGCTACAGGCACCACGATTTCAACTCAGACTGTCCGAAACCGGCTCCATGCTGTAGGTCTGTATGCTCGCCGACCGATGGTATGTGTTAGATTAACATCAAGGCATCGTCGCGACCGCAGGGAGTGGGCAACCGAGCATGTAACTGGAGGAGAAATGAATGGAGCAATATTCTGTTTTCTGACGAGTCCCGTTTTTCTGTGCATCCGGATAATAAGCGTATTTTCATCTGGAGGGACCGTGGCAGTAGGAATAATCCTGCGTTCGTGCACGAAAGTGTCAGATTTGGCGGTGGAGGAGTGTTGGTGTATGGTGGCATCTCCATTGACGGGCGCACTGACCTCTACATCATTCGAGATGGAGCTCTGACTGGTCGCCGATATAGGGATGAGATCCTCAGACCTATTGTAGTCCCTTACGCTGCAGCAATCGGAGATAACTTCATTTTAATGGACGATAACTGCAGGCCACATCGTGCAAACCTGGTGGAGGATTTCTTTTTCGAGGAAGGAATCGTTCGAATGGAATGGTCAGCGTGTTCTCCAGACATGAATCCAATCGAGCACGTTTGGGACGCTCTAGGAAGACGAGTTTCTGGCCGCCAACAACCCCCACAAACTCTCCAAGAACTGGAAAGAGCTCTTCTGGAAGAGTGGGCAGAATACCCCAACTCGTGATTAATAGCCTCATTGAGTCCATGCCTCAAAGGTGTTCAACGTTGCTGGCCGCCCGTGGAAACCATACCCCCTACTGAAAATGATTTTCTTTGAAGAAAACACCTTTTCTTATTCTTTTTTCTCATATGCACAAATTGTGTTTTTTTCCTTTAGTACACAAATGCGCAATAAAATGCATTTTTTCTGCCAAACATGTGTAATTTATTCTCATATAACCTACTATGTCTGTCGACCATGTATCAATCAGCTAAACAGTTTACCAGATACAAAATCCACCTAAAACTGCAATATCCTTTAATTGTTTTGAGCAGTGTACAACGGATACAGCTCATCACTTTATCTATCGTAAAAAAGGTAATAATCAGTATATTTTTAATTGCTTGGATAAATATTTTTGCTTTAATGTCTAAAAATAAGTGTAATACAATAAAAAACATTAATTATACACTATTTATGTTGCTCGTAGGACTCAAGATGTCGTTACCCGCACGATCGCGTGACTTGGGCGTTACGTTATTCAGTGCTTCTGTAAAGGTAAGAACTTTCACAATGTTTATTTTGTTTTCTGTTTCAATAATTTTGGTGACAGCCAGAATAAAAACGATGTATGTTGTATAATTACTGCCATGTTATTTTCTTGGGTGTTGTCATGTTTTTTATTTCTTTTCAATTAATAAAATTTTCTAATACCTTTTATTATTCTTTATGGAATACTTTGTTAATTTTTAACAAAGCAAAAGAAAATACTTTTTCAGATGTCTGAACGGAAAAGAATTCTCACACAAGAAGAAATATTGTAACTGATGAATAAAACAGACTCTGAATTTAGTGATCTCTCGGATGATGACGATGTTGAGAACAAAACATTTGAAGCAGATTTATTAGAGGATAGTCAAGTTCAGATGAGCTCGATGATTTAAAATTTACAAATATTTCTAAAGAAATGACAAATTTTGATCATTCTTCCTCATCAAAGTCTCCTGAACTCAATCTCCAAAATTCTACCTCCAAGCCAGTTTCGGCAAAGGCAGAATGAAAAAAGAAAAAAACATACAAGTAGGATGTTAAGAAGTTGATTTCTGTACCTCATCCTGGGTCTTTAGCTTTTCCGTAATTACAGGTATGTCTTTCATTTCTTAAATTTTAATTTAAAAAAGTTATAGAGTTATAGGAAAAATGAAATCGATATCATAAGAAAAGTTTTAAAAATTTGACAAATATTTTTAAATTAATTAAAATATGTATTTTTTGCAGTCGATAAGTACATCTCCGATTCTCATCTCCAATTAATCTTTCCAATCAAGTACATCTCTCTATTATTTTTTTCTTCTTTTTCAGGCTTTAGAGGCAGTAAGGATTCCATTGCAGTATTTCAGCCAATACTTTCCAAATCATCTTATAAGTAATGGTTTCACAGAAAAAACCCAACCCGCACGACCGTGCGGGTACTCTCCACGCTTCAGGGGTGATGAATTTTATTTTATTATTTTTTTATGTGTCATTAGGGTCAGTATATAGTTAATAACCAGAAGAATGTAACATTTAAATGTGAAAATGTTTCGGGTCTCAAAGGGATACATATCAAAACCATCGACGCTAAAATTCGCATTGACGCTGCGTTGCCAAAACGTGACGTAGCATCCCGGACTATGGATACAATAATAACAAACACAATATTAAGATACATTAAAAAAATATTTTTTCTCATTACTTTATAAATCATACTTTGGAATATTATTTAAAGACAATTTGTAAAATATTTTATTTTTTTAAACATTATGTGCTGCCACAACTAGACGCTGCCTCCCAAACTACAAACAAATGATAAACACATTATTATTATACATTAAACAATATTTCCCGCCATCACTTTATAAATCATTCTTTGAAATAATTTTCAAAGGCATTTTGTAAAATAATTTCATTGTTTAAACATTGACAAATACAAATAAATTTTGCGAAAACTCTATTTAAAAATATTTTAAGACAGAAACAACTATTAATATTCATATTCAATATTCATTTATTATAATTTGCATGAAGAAGAAATTACCTCGAATGTTTTGCTTTTTTATTGAAAAGCATTTTTTGAATCCTAGTGTCATTAAACTTTTGAAATCTCTGCAAAATTTGATTGCGAACACAATAAAATACATTTACGTCATCAATAATTGATTACGTCATAAATAGATTAATGCAAAATTGCATGCATAGTTGAATCTCAGTTATAGTAGCTTTGATAATTTAAAAATTTGAGGTAATTATTATGTGATTGCATTTTAATTACGGTCATATATTAATATTACAAAGACTCTTAAACTGCTGTTTCAAAAGTGTAATAAAGAAACAGTTATTTAAATTATTCCTGATTTATTTTAATAGAAAAAAATGAGCATCGACTATTTGTATGTTTGAATATTAACAAAGATTCAAATTTTGAAAGGTTTCAGATAAGCTGAAATTTATCTAAATGATTAATGATTCTAGAAAGTTCTTTAAAATATTCTTAAATGAAAGTACATTATGATTTCTTTTTAAATGATAATATATGCTTTAAATTCATAATTTATATTCAACTTCCTTTATCTGGAAAATCATTAAAAATATATATATAATTTATTCATTTTAAATAACTTTTTCTGTAAAAGGATGTATCTGAAATATTAATGTCTCACGAGTTTCAAGAAATTTTATAGAGTAAAATCATAATTATTTGTTTTAATATTTTAATAAGTTGAAGGTCTTGTGTTAAAAAAGATGTTTACACGAAAATGCAAGTTTTAAAGAATTTTGCAACTTATTATCTAAAACATTTATTAAAGCATAACATATATTTCAAGAATTTCAATTGAAAAAATTCACTCGTGGTATTCAAGGCACTAGTAATTTCAACTACTTTACATCAGATTTTTGCTTTATTTTAACTTCAAAATTTAGTGTAAGAATGTTGCAATGGGTTAAAAAATTTTAACCAATGAATATTAATTTATCTTCTGATTGAGTGATTTTTTTTATGAAAAACTATTTTCAAAATTTATTATTCCTGGGAAGAACTAGAGACTCTTTTAATTTCGGATACAACGTTTTATGTCCTCCCAAACATCTGTATATACTTTAAACATTGCATAATCAGTGTTATCACATTGTTCTGGTTAGAGATTATAATGCTAACATGAACACAAGTTGACCTAAACATTGAAAAAACAAACGTTTTGTGATTTTGAAGAAAGTATGACTTATGAATATTAAATGTTAAATTTATCATTACAGAATTTAACTTTAAACAGTATTCTAAGCTATAAAATAGACCATTAAGATAAAATAATTAACTCATGAAGCAAGAAAACTGAATGGATAGATTTTAAATTAACAATTAATATATTTTATTTAAAGGATTATTTAAACAAAATATATCTAATTACAACTATCGAAGTTCATTCGACCTGCTTGAACGAGCCATAATAATTTTTTTGTTATCAATGTAATTCAGAATCATAATTACCTTCTCTTAACCCTCTCGTCACCCTGAGCCTCATATGAGACTCCTACTTCGAATTTCACTATTTGAAAGAAAAAAAAATATTTTTTTGTTAATTCCAGCACCTAATAGTGATAGCATATGTCGATACATTTACTATCATGACATTACTTATGTTTCAGCATTTAATAATAATATAGTAGTAAAAGTTTTATTAATTATTAGTAAACCGTTGGCGTTTCTTTTAATGAAAACATATGTTTCACTCTTTAAATTTAAATTAGGGACTCCTTTTCCGAATAATTTGTGATAAAAGAAAAAAAATACTACTAAATATTTTGTGTTTGTTTAATCTGGTTGTAATACGACATTTTCCAAACGTCTTTAAAAATTCTTCCTTAGACTATTTTTATATGAAAAACACGCAACATAACTACACTCGTTAGGTTTCTGTAAAGAACACTTTTGTTAAATTTCCGTAAACTGTAATTTCTGAGATTTCGATAGCTACTTTTAATTTTGTTCCCAAAATTTTTCCTAAAATTGGAAAAAAAATTCAGTTTCGAGAGGGTTAAATCATTTCCTAAATTCAAATATTTCATTATTTTAAAATTTGAGTATTTCAATTTTAAATTCAATTATAATCTAGGTTAATTAAAAAAATAACAGAAATTAAACTATCTACGCAGATACACGCTGTTTTATTATATATGTTACCGTTAAAGCGTATAATTCGTTATTTCATAAAATACCTAGTTATTTTATGAAATAATTAACCAGGTCGGTTAAAGTGTATAAAATTGCTGAATTTTACGATTTAACTAGTTATTATATAGAATAACGATTGTCTAACCATTAAAGTACTAAAGACGGCACACGAAAGCCGTTTGAACCAATTATAGCTGGTTTTAGTCAGTTTTGAATCAGTTATGACTGTTTCGCTGTTAGAGTTTATGCTGAATTTCCTCTTCTTCGTTGCTAAATGTCTTTCGGAGTGCATGTTTTGTCGATATGTGTATTTGTGAACTTGCATAAATATTTAAGCGGTGTATTTACGTTACCGTTTTTCATTTGGGATTATCCTCAAAGATTTTTGCAATCTTTTTTTAAAACAATGAGTTCTACAGGCATGAAAGATCAATAGGCAAATAAGAAAAACTTAATGCAAGAGCGGTTGAAATCCTTGTTAAAAAAGCGTAAAAAGAAAACAAAAAAAAAACAGAGTTTTACTTACTCGTGATAAAAATATTAAATTCGATTGCAAAAGTAAGCACTGTGTGATAATAAAAAGTGTGCTTGTATCAAAGATATATATGGAATGAAATTCTAAGTGCATCACAGCGATCCTTGTTCTTACTAATAATGGAAAATTAAATGAAAGTATTTCATAAATTTGAAATTAAAATGCTCTTGCAAATTAAAAAAAAGTTTATGAAGTGTTGCTATTAAATAACAAAATTATTACTGCTGTCATTTTTTAATAATATTTAAAATTATTATTATTATTATTGTTGTTGTTGTTGTTTTTGTTTCTTTTGTAATCATTATTTATATTTTGCGTTTTGGATAAAATTTTTCTAATATGTTTTAAAAAGTGTAAATGTTTATGCCAGTAGGTCAAAATACCTAATAATTATGTAATTAAAATTTATGAAAATTTAAATATAACTATTACCACACTGTATTCTGTTCTGTTGTATTAATGTTTTACTAATATAAAAATAATATTATATTATATATTCTGTTTTTATATATTAGTTATCAATTCATCTATTAATGCTTTGAAATGTAGTTTTCGAGTGACTTTAACTATTTATCATCAGTTAATTTAAAAAACAACGGATTTGTTTTAATGTCAAAATGATTATTTTAAACTTTAACGGTTAGGCAATCGTTATTCTATAAAATAACTAGTTAAACCATAGAATCCAATAATTTTACACACTTTAACGGAATTGGCTAGTTATTTCAAGAAATAACTAGCTATTTTATGAAATAACTGAATTTTACACTTTAATGGTAACATATACATTAAATAAAATCATTTTTTACTTAGAAGAATCAGTTAAAAAATACCTTTGAGATTGTTAAAGGTTGTTTCCTTATAATAATCGTCATATTATTTTTTGTTATGAGTTAGAATAGTCATTCACTCCTGGAAGATACATTTTCTTGTCACTAATAATAAAACAGTATTGATTTTTTTAACTGACTCATTGAAGCCCAAATTCCACGGAACATTTCTTAAAATGATGTTGACAAAACCTTGTTCATAATTAAGCAGAAAAATACACGTAGCATAATATAAGAACACGTAGATCCGTGCATCATCCTCAGCTTACGAAATTTTAGGTTTATGAAAATGACAATAATAATCCCATAATACTCAAAAGGACTATGTATAGGGAAACTTATTAAATTCCTTTTTCAAAAGGTACTAATGACAAAGATGTACATACTTTTAAGAGACTTCACTTGGAGCGCGGAAAAAACACTCCTTCACTTGATGGCGATACTTACACACCAAACGAAATTCATGTACTGAGCCTCCTCCTCCCGAATGCCTCTTATTTAGGTTGTGCCCTTCAAACAACATGGCGACTTTTCTTATCTGTTGTATATCAGGACTGAAAACTTCCAAGTTTAATAAAACGAAGTCCAAAACTAAAACTTCCAAGTTTCAATTTTATACTCGTATTTTCCGCGACTTCGGAAATGAAAAAACTTATCCAATACAATATGTGTCTTTGAAGAAATATAAAAAACATCAATTATAAAAACTGTTAATCCATCACTCTAAAACTTTATACATAAACAATAAACATGATTCTTAAAAGTTTTTACAAAATATAACCTTCTATCTATATTTTCTATGATATATATGCGCCATTAAAAGTCCAATTACGCTGAGTTTGCGTCAGTTACAAGGATGATGGAAGAGAAATTGGAAAGGATACATTATCTTCAGAAGTTGTCACTAAAAATTACAAACCTCCAAAAATTTGCATTGCAAACGCATTAAACAAATTCAACATCATTTATAACTTTATTGGATTAATTACTTTTCGCTTAAGATTCAAAAACAACATTTGAAACTTAATTCAATTTCCACTCTTCATGTGTTTAATAATAATAATAAATTAGAAGTAATTATTATATGATTCCATTTCAACAGATATCACGCATTAATACTAAGAAGACTACCAATTGTTATTTAAAATGCACTATAAAAATATAATTTTTAAATTGATATTTTTGTACATAAGAAAACTGAGCTTCGGCTAATTAAATTTTTAAATAGTAACGCAAAATGAAATAAGGAAACTCTTTTTTGTATAAGTCGAAATTTGTTTAAACGTTAAAAAATACATAGACAATTTCTATGGAATATACTTAAATTAAAGAAACATTAAGATTTTTTTAAAGTGCGGAGCTCTCGAAGTGTTTATCCAAAATCCTTAGGACCACTGAAGATTATTGCCGTGTGTCGCCACTTTTTTGAAAAGGCATTTATATTTTCAGATCAACTTATATGTAAACCTGATTTCTTGCTCATAATAAGAATAATAAAATTATTATTATAAATATTTTCTAAATGAAGAATTATATTAGATTTCTTTTTCCCGAGAAATAGTATGATCTCATGCAATGCAAATGCAACATATCGGATTGTTACGCCATCTAGTAAATTATATTTGTATGTAGCAAATCAAGGTTGATTTGCTTGGTAGGTGTTTATTATAGTCGCTGAATTGCATATGCTGCCGATTCATGCGTTTATTCGTTTTATGTATGTCTGCATCTTAAAATACACATTACATTAATTATAGAAATATTATATATTTTGCTTATAATAATAGCAGTTGTAAAAACTTAAATATTCTTTCTTCAATTTATAAATAATTCATCTTTTTAAAAATAATTTCAACGCCACATTGACATTTTATTTATTTTTTACGAATCACAAATCTAAAAATAAACAGTAAATTTCAGGAAATCAGGTCTATTTTCCCGAAACAATTACTTAATAACAATCTTTTTTTTTTTGTTGTTACTGCAAATATGTTCTCAAAATTAGCGTCATTAAATATAACAAACTTCAGTAAAATTTCTTTTGATATTGCATTAAAACATCTTTAACATTATTTAAGTATTTAATAATTTAATTGAACGTCATTGAATATGTGAAACAAAAGTAGTTCACATAATTCAATTTTATCTGCAAATACATTTTATAAAAAAAACATGAAGGTAATAACTTCATGACTGCATACTAAACAAGGCCATACATCAGTAATAAAACGACAACTAAATAAATGTTTAAAATGCATAGTAAGTAAATAATTATTTCAATTGCTCATTTTCTTTTAAAATAGAAACACTAAGCATTGACTGTTTAACTGATTTAATAATAACGAAGACGATAAAATAAAAATGTTTTAGGTATAGTCTGAAATGTATCTCAAAAAATAAAAATATCTAAAAAGTTCCTTGCTATGCTTTGCATATTTAAATGAAATTAACATTAACATTTCTATAAAAGTTTTAACTCACGCTTCTGGTTCAACATTTATATTCAGTTTTTTTTATCTCGAAGAACAGCCATGTAGAAATAGGAATATAATTGTGCTTTTAAAATAATTCCTTTTGTTAAAAGTCTTGATTTAAATAATTAATGTCCCAACAGATTTTAAAAATTTTATCGGTGTAGTTCTCAATTATTACTTTTAATATTTTTTTATAGTATTCGAAAGTATGTTTTTAAAGGCTTTTATCTCCAAATACGTGTTTTAAATTCTTTTACAGCTTAATTACATTATCTAAAATATACTAGAAAAATATATGGAACAATTGAAACTGAAAGTATTGAGCCTATGTATTTATAGTAGTATCTCGAATCTGAATAATTTCATCTAAGTTTAAATTATTATTTATGATAACGCCCAAATTTCCTTTAAGTATTTTGAAAATGGTTAAAAATTTGTAAACTTTGAAAGTTCAGGGGGAACAGGACCGAAACAATAAAGGTTAGCCCGAAGTCACGAGCTTCAAGGGGGCTTTCTTTTTATCTCTATTTTTACCAACCTTTTGACACAGCTCGCAAGTTCTTACAAATGTCTTAATTTCCTTGTAACAATTTGGCCAAAAATAGCATTTAATTACCCTATCTTTTGTTTTAGTCGCCTCTAAATGTCCCGAAACTTCCTCATGACACATTTTCATTATTTTCTCTCTAAATTCTAATGGCAAACATAATTGTAATTTCTCATCCCCACTATTTGAATGTGAAACTCTTACTAATTTATTACCTATTATTTAAAATTCCTTTTCTTCAACATTATTCGCCTTTTCTCATAATGTTTTTAAAGATAAGCACTGTTTCTGAGCTAAGCTGAAATCTTTCGCTGTAATTTTATTCAATCCCACATTATCTTTCTCCTCCCATTTCGGTAATAACATAAGATCTTCGATTTGACTTTCTTCCTGTCTATTCTCATCCATTTGAACTACCTGCGTTTCTTTGTTCTGTGAGCAATCCCCAATTTTATCTACCCTACCTGGTTGCTCTTCTAACTTTGCATGCTCGATAAACGACATTTCATTATCAGCATCCCATTGCTCCATTCCTTTTTTAAAGAATCCGTCCTACTACGGGTAACTACCATATTTATAGGAACACCATTTCCTTTATTTTGCTCAATAAGCTCCGCAGTTTTATTACCTAAGAGATAGTAACCTTGCTCCGTCTCCGATGGTTTAATCGCCGCCTTAGTGGTGATGCAACCAAAATCCCCTTATATAGTCATCCATGCTAATGGTAAACATTTACATTCATTATCAAGAGGTTGACGTACCCAAGTTATATCTCCACTAAAATCCTCTGTTTTAACCCAATTTCTATCGCATAGATCAATCCCTGCTCCCGTATCCCTCAGGTAGTGTCTTTCAACCACCATTTATTAGAGCTTTTTTTTTAGATAAGGTTTAAAACAATCCCCTAAATCAATATCATTACCTAAATGATTAACTGTATTGAACTGATTTTTCTTTTTTAACCATTCCGCACAATCTGAATTTATGTGCCCTGGTTGATTACAAAAAAAAAAAAAAAAAAAAAAAAAAAAAAAAAAAAAAAAAAAAAAAAAACCACCTAATCTGCCTTTTCCTCTCAAAAGCCTGGTCTTGTTTAAATTTATCATTTTTAAAATTTTCCGTTTTATTATTTGTCACATTTATCAGCGAACTTCGAAGCCTCTTTCATTTCATCCCATTCATCCATAAATTTTTCTGTTACTTCAAAAGGAACGCGTTTTTTTTTACTTGCTCAGTGAGCATAAGTTCTTTTAAAGACTCAAAATCCTTTATTTCTAATGATTCCAACCAATTATCCAAATAATTTGTAAAACACCAAAAACCAAAAAAAAAAAAAAAAAAAAAAAAAAAAAAAAAAAAAAAACAATAAGGAATAGGATTTTATCCTTTAGATATATTTCAATGCATAAAACGATAATACAATTTTCCTACCGAAAATTTTCATGCACTTGTTATATCCTTTAAAACTGAGTAAATCCTCAAAATTATTTAGATACTCACAGTACTATATAAATACAATTTATGTATAAACAATTAATCCCGCGTTTTCCTACAGCATACCCATAAAATTTCAAATAACTTTATTGCTGTAATAAACAAAAGCTGTATATGCCCCAACTTTATAACTAAAAGTTACATCCACAACTATGATTAATTTTAATGATTAATATTCTTTTATTAATCAACCGTAATTTACTATCCCCAAGTAAATTATGAAATACATAAATATTAAATTTTCAAAACCAAATGAATTACCTTACAGACCTTAAGAAACCCCTTTTAATATAAAAATTCTAACTAAAAATTTCGATCCCAAATTAATAGCTACCCTAGACTTTTTATCTATTAAACATATACAAATTACCAAGAACAGACATATACAATATTAAATCCTAACAGACCTCTCTGGAAAATTTCATAAAAGGGCTTAACTTCAAATGTAGACATTTCTCTACACTGCTCCAAGGCTTTCCTGCACTTTTTTTTCAGGTACTGTCGTATCTCCGGATCTAACTTGATTTCCGCCGGGAAATTTACACACAAGCTGTCTCCATGGATTCATAAGGGCGATCGATGAATAGTCTTCTATCCACTGCACTGGACGTTTACTGAAGAAATTTTCTATATCGTCGGATCCTTTGTCCTTGTTACATACCAGCTAACATTTTCGACACTCCAGATTTCACAGTTCCTCACCGGATACACTTGAAAATCTTTCTCGTCAAACACAAGATTTCATCACCGACTGTCCTTGTTTCTAACACAGTTTCCTTCTGTCCATCAAGTTCACGTGGGTCCAGTCTAATTTATGCTAGACCTAATTAATCCGTAAGCTGCCACCATTTATAATACTATAGCTGCGATGTAGTGGGCCAGAGCTTTTTGATTCACTAAGATCTTGTGAGATATCGTTGAAAAATAATACATATTTCTTACCAAAGTCCTTATTAGAACAACTAACATAGATTTGAAAAAAGTAATAACAAACTTTACCATTCATAGGTAGACACTCTCACTTTTTATTAACAGTTCTATACTTCTCATAGCCAACCTGAGTAAACGATTTTTACTCGCATCTCTTCCTTTGGTAAAAAAACGACCTGACTTGATCAGTGTCTCCAGTCTACTGTTCAGCCTGCTCACCAGCTCCTGCCTGAGCCTTTTCTTTCTTTCACTTTGGGGACGAGTTGCCACACATTGTCCAGTCCTCCCTATTTCTTGGAAAAGTGGAAATACTCTGTTGAGCAGATCCCAAGGGCAGAGGTATGCCTGCTATCTCCCCTGCATACCTTTACACAAAAGACTATTGTCCTCCACGGAAATGCCTGTTGCTTCCCCCATCGAAAATTTGTGGAGAAGGTACGATATCACAAAGGGTTATGTGTTTCATGCCTATCTGGGTATGTGTATTTCTTTATACCCCCGGAACATCCCTACGGCTGAATGGATTTTAATGAATGAGGTCTCTATCTATTCGTCTTAACGACCCGATGGTTAAAGGCTAGATTTTTTTTTATAAATTCAAAATGGCGGCCGTAAAATACAAAATGAAGGCAGAGACGAAAAAAATTTTTACGCACCCTATTGAGTGGCATATTATCGGATAGGTCTTTCAAAATGAAGACGATGTTTCATTGACTATTTTACAGTCAGAATCTCCGTTTAAATGTACTGTAAAAAAACCACTGTAGATTTGCCAGAACAAACTCGATCACAGTGAATGTGCTGTATCTTTCTTTGGTTTCCTGACTATATTAACATGGAAAGTACAGTAGTTGCGTAAAGTTAACAGCACAATGTGCTGGCAACTTGGACGCATTTTTTTTACAGCACAAACTGCTGGCGTGCAAATTGCCAGCACATTGTGCTGTTAATTTTACGCAACTACTGTATTTTCCGTGTTAATATAGCCAGGAAACCAAAGAAAGATACAGCACATTCACTGTGATCGAGTTTGTGCGCGAGATGAACAGTACCTTGTACTGTAAAAATGTCGTTTTTTTTTTGTTTTGTTTTTTACAGTGTATGACACAACTTGGAAGTTGTGTAGGTAGGATCTCTACCTTTACTGCAACACTAACCTTCATAGACATCTATAGGCGTCATAAAAACAATGTTTATAGATAGGAACTAACAATTAAACACAACTTAAACCTCTCGCTGCGTAAGTAATTCTTCGCGATGAGCGTATTTTAAAGAATTTTTAATTGTTTATCAACGGTTCTTTAAAGCAGAAATTTTTGACTATCGTTATAACAAAATAGTATTCATTTGACCGAAAAATGCATGCCCGAGCATATCTCGGACTGCGCAGCGAGAGGGTTAAAAGTCATCAATACAAGTAAATAAAATAAATAGGTAAGTAATATAAAAAATAGTTTCACATTGATGAGGAATAATTATTTAGTTCGTTTTTTACGCAGTCGGGTTTTTTGATTTTGTAAATTTAATTTTTACTTGTTGTTATAAAGAATTAAGAAACCGACAGCTTTAATGTATAGTTCCAATTACAAAAATATTTTAGATACATTTCTTTTTCAGATTTAAATCCATTTATCTCAAAATAATAGTTTTTTTAATAGAAGGCGGGCAATATATTCTAAAAATAACTTACAGAGCCCAGGGATTGAATAAAAATTTACATTTTGTAAAGTTTATAAACGTTATATTTTGTCACAGGTAATGGTAACTCCAAGAAATGTTGAATACGTAATTATACTCAGGATTTTCCATTACCTCTGATATATTTCTGATTTGCTTATTCAGATAGCAGGGAAAGGGTAAAGCGAAATCCGAACCGTAGATCTAATATGTAAGCCTGATGGAGAGTTTTTCTACGGACGGCCGTAACCCATTTGTTAGTCCATCTTTTTGACAGCAGTTTTTAAAAGATTGGTCAGTGTTTATGATTTAGTAACTCAAAAAGCCGTAAGATTCTCAATTTTTCTGCCAAGATTAAAACATGACGATTTATAATAAATACAAAATATTAGTAACAAAATTAATACTTGTAATAACTATAATAACAATAATAATAAAGATAATAATAATAATAATAATTAGTGAATAGATATGAAAACTATTTACAATGGAAAGAAAGAAGATAGCAAAAATATATCGTAAATCATCGTCTTAAGAAGTGTCCGAGAGGTATGGATAATTATTTCTAAAAATGACTAATAATACATGGGCTGTGATTTGTGAAGAAAAGAAAAAGGTAACGATTATTTATGGTAAATTGAATAGGAACACTTGGTAATCAGTTATGTGTGTCTGTATTTTCATTGTCCCATCTTTGCTACCATTCATTGTTTCTGTTTTAATTTATATTTTAATGAGAAGCCGGATGTTGGAAGGAAGTATGACGTGACATTAGTGTCTTCTACTACTTTTTTTGTCATCAGATTTCGGGTTCGTTAAAAGTGGGATATAATCTATGAGTTATTTCCTTTTGGAAAAGTGCGGATTTAAATTATTAATGTCCCATCTGTTTTAAGAAATCAAAAGAAGTTATTAATTATTCATTTTAATATTTTAAATTGTTAACGGCAATATGAAATATGTTTTTTAAATGGAAAGTTTTAAAGAAATGTACACCTCAACTACAATATCTAAACCAGGGTTCCCAAACTTTTAGAACGAATACCACTAAATAGAATGTAATATTTTCCGCACACGACCATTTGTCAAACACAAAGCTAAGGCAGAAAAACCTGCGTAAACGGAACATGTCTAAAACGAAATATTTTTCCAGACTTTTCTGCTTCCGTCTGAGGAGATTTTACTGATTTACATGATTACATTATTAAATTGTTGCTTATATTGACTTTAATATTTTTTAATGTATATAAAGTGTATCATTTTTGGGTGACAAATAAAGATATATTTAAATACAAAACTACTGCATAGCTTTGTTAAACATGGAACAAATACACATTTGAAGTCACCTTGATCGCCATTTTTCTGTTGTTCAAATACTATTTTTATATCAGTAGTAAATTACACATAAGAAAATTTAATAATTGAATAACCTGCATAAGAAATTTTCATACCTTCTGAAAGTAAACCGCTTATTAATACGAGACCAGAGTTCGTTGAAATAAGTAACATACAAAATAGTAATAGAAGAAAAAAAAAATTTCGGTGTGTATGCAACATCTACTGAATATTAATTCCATTTATCTAGAAATTCTCATCCAAATTTACATGCCTACTGAAAGTAAACTGCTTATTAATACGAGATCAAAGCTCGTTGAAATAAGTAACATACAAAATAGTAATAGAAGAAAATTTTATTTTTCTCGGTGTGCATGAAAGGTCAACTCAACATCGACTGAATATTAATTCCATTTATCTAGAAATTCTTATCCAAATTACATGCAAATCGCTGTGAAAGCAGTAACAGAGAGAGCAAACACCACGGAGCTGGTGAACTGGCGCATCGAGAAAGAGGAGGGAGGAATGTGGTATTGAGCTGCTTTTTGATTTCACATGCTGTAATTTTTATTTCATTTCACGTACCAGTAACAGACTTTCGCGTACCACTGAAGAGCGCGTCTCGTACCAGTACTGGTACGCGTACTATAATTTGAGAACACTTGATCTAAACTATTTTGAAGTAGAAGTAATTAATTTTGAAGAAAACGTAAACTGGGTTACTGACACCCAGACGAGGTGCATTTACACACGTAAGAAAATGTTTTAGATCAATCCTGGTTCCAGTGTGTTAAGTGTATTCACATAATTAAAAAATACTTTGCGAACAATTTCAATATTCACAATGAATTGGATCCAGAATAGATTCTAAAATAAAATTCTTGGCTGTACGATAAAGTAACACAAAATTACGGTATCATTAAAAATATTTATGAACTCAAAAAGATTCAACATTGGTTTTAATAAAAGTAATCTAAACTTAAATAATGCTTCATGTTAATTTTAAATTTTACTGTCGGAATATCGCAAATGTTTACGAGGGTGTCTCAAAAAGTTTTTGGCTTCACATAGAAATAATTGAATGAAATTTATGAAATTGCTACATTGTATGAGTCATTCTCAAATAGTCACCGTGCACAGTAACACATTTCTGCAAACGGTATTGGAAAGAGATGGGGTGGGGGGTATTCCAGGAGGCCCGTTAGTAGACACGAAGAGATCATTTTTCTAATTTTTGCTGACCCCCCAACATGGGACATATAGTTGTTAAGGCCTGTGACGACTTATTCCTGCTATGCACATCCAGAGGCCTCTCCCCAAATTTGCCTTGCGGAGGCCATGAATGATGTCAGCAAAATTTAGAAAAGCGCCCCCAGAGGGCTAATTTGGGGGGGGGGGGAGGTGGGAGGAGAGATGCGCATAGCATGAATAAGTGGTCACAGGCCTTTCAAACAATATGCCACATGAGGGTGTCTGCAAAAGTTGGAAAAATGACCTCTTTTGGGTCTACTATCGCGCCTTCTGGAATACATCTTCCCCTCTCTCTTTGAACCCAGTTAGCAATTTTAGTTTGCAGAAAATTTTCAGCAATCTTACTTTGCAGATTTGCAATGTTGCAGCAAGCTCAGCATGACAAGTCTGAAAGTTCATAACAAGACTGCAACAAGATTATGCAAACTCCGAAGTCACCATACTTTGAACTTGCAGCTAAGTTGTCGTGCAAGTTGCAATCTTGTTGCATCAATCTTACTGCAAACTCATAGCAAACTAGTAATATTGCGATGTCAGGCTTTTTGCAAACGCATTGTAAATTTGCAATATTGTCATGTCAGAACATCTGCAAATGAATTGCAAATTCGGAATCTTATCATGACAAGTATAGCTGCAAATATGTAGTAATTTCATTGAAATGTTGTTAATTCTTTGAATTTTGCGTGTAGTACACAGGTAAAATAGGATTTTTTGAGACAGCAGATGCCCATTCACCCAAATTAGGGTAGAACTTCGTTTTGATACTAAAAATGAAGATCTAATGAGTACTAAAAAAATAAAGTTGTTTTATCATGTTTTTTGCGCAAAAGGGGGCATTGTTAGCTCAGGGAGCTACTAAAAATAAATAAATAAGTAGGTGAAATGGGATATTGTTTATTATGTTTTTTATAATTCCGAATCAGGTGAAATCATCAGCAAGTCAATACGATCATTTCTTACAAAGTTACGGCAGGTTTTATTAATACAAAGTCTTTTGCAGGTAAAATAGGTTTTTACAGTAACAAGTGATTGCTATTCACGAAAGCTTGACACAAACCTCGTTTTGGCACTACAAATTAAGATCCGATGAGTCTCCAAAATGTAAAGTTGTTTTACTGTGGGTTTTTTTTTTTGGGGGGGGGGGGTGGCATTTTAGCTCGGGGGGGAAAATTCAACTTTATTTAAATAGGTCAAGTGGGATATCGTTTCGTATGTATTTGAATAACATTATCGGCAAGTCGATACGAACATCTATAAGAAAGTTACAGAAAAGATTTTATCAATGCAAAGTGGAAAATTATATTTTATTTTTTACATAGTTTTGTCACATTTATTTTACGTTTAAAAAGAGTTTTTTATATCATATTAAGCAGGGCTCCCAAATGGTCCGCTAACTGAATACCAATAAATTTTAACAGAAAAATTTATGATAGGTTTGCGCTAGAATTAACTTTCAAATGTGTTTCCGGGGTGGTTTGTAAGAAAAATCTAAAAAGAAATTTTTTCTAAAATAATATTGGTATTCAGTTGGCGGACTATTTGGGAGCCCTGTATTAAGTCATCTCAAAACTATTAAATGTCTTCAAAATAGCAATAGTCAAAATCAGGATAATTTTGAGTTTATTTCAAAGTCATTAAATTTACCAAAATCCACTGCTTATAATCTGGCCTAACTTTGTAAACAATGATCGTATCGGCTTGCTTGCGATATCATTTGATTCAGAATAAAAAAATTCACAACAAACGATACCCCATTTGACATTTAAAAAATAAGTTCTGTTCGCACATGCATGTTAAAGTCCCCCCCCCCCTCCTCAAAAAGAACTCCACGATGATTCAACTTTATTTTGGGGGAACAAATCGTATCTACAGTTCTAGTGCCAAAATGAAGTTCTTACCAGATAAATTTTCTTGAATGGCTATCAGTTGCTGCTGTAAAAACCTACGGTACCTGCACCAAATTATAGTTTTCGACTTCGTATTCATAAAACTTGTCGTAACTATGTAACAAGTGATCGTATCAATTTGCAAATGGTAATCATTCCATTAAATAATAATAATAATAATAATAATAAACGATACCTGTCTCTTAACATACCTAAAAAAATTTTTAGTTTGCCCCTCCCGCTCCCTGAGTTAAAAATGCCCCCAAAACATGATAAAAGAGCTTTATTTTTTAAGGACTCATCGAATATTCATTTTTAGTATCAAAATGAAATTCTTCCCAAACTTTGGTGAATGGTCACTAGTTGCCGCATTTCTACTCAAGTTTTGATTGTATATTTTTTATCTGTACGCTATTAGTCGTACTTTTGAAGGTTGTGCGAGTTTTGTGCAGGATTCCATATAATCGGAGGTTTGTCAAATGCTTGACATTTTTATGCTACATAGACCGAGTAAACAAGGTTTAAAGTAGATTCCAAATCACCACAAATATACTACCACAACCGCAGGAATTAAACCCGACATAGTTGAATCGGAGGCCACAGGGCTAACCATTCAACTACCTGGTAAGCCCCAATAACTTCCAATAATATACCTTAATTTGTTTAGAAGTTTTATTAGACTCGCCAATTCTCAATTAGTTGCTTATTCCCTTCTAATTCTTAGAAGGTAATTAAAAAACAAACCTAGATGAGTACAAACGCACACCCTCAATTTTAATTTCATATATAATTTTATTAAAGAAAATATAATTTATTTTCATTTCTTTTTGGCCAGAGTGGAATATATTGCTAAAACTTATTAACTTCCAGAAGGAAAAAAAAACTCATTTTAAAATTAAAATTTCTCTATGGGGCGATCCATAAATGATGTCACACTTTTTTTCAACATTTTTAACCCCCCTCCTCTCCTTTGTCACAAAATGTCACTCTTCACCATACCCCCTCCCCTCCCCTTGTCACATGTCACGCTATATTACGTAAATATATACTTGCAGCTCCGAAACAAAGCACTATGTTATAGGTCATATTTCAAATTTTATTTTTGAACTTTAACTATGTGTTTTAATGACATTTGTGAGCATAACAATAAAACTGATTCGTGTATTTATTTTATATGAAATAAGATTACGGTTTACAACAAAAAACATAATATACAATAATAATAAAATATTAATATGAAAGAGCAATTGAAACAGTAGTATTTTAGAATTTGAAATGGAATTTAATATATTTGGTTTTTAAATCCTATATTTACTTTATGAACACAAAATACTTTAAAACATTGATTTTGAAGAAGAACCCTCAATATTAGTTTTACTTAAATGGAATTGCCATAACATTTCATTTGTCACATTAATATGAACATTTATAAAATTATATATTAAATCATAAAATAGAAATTACTCCGAATCATTTACTATAACGACTCTTCCTCCCTTGGAGAAAATATATGCTCGTCCATAGAGTACACAGGCATTTTGGCATCGCACTCATCCTCGGGAATAGTAAGTCCTCTAATATCTATGCAATGTTAGTAAGACCTCTAATGTTTAACCAAAATGTGTGATGTCAGACTTCTTCTTACCCCCTCCCACCCCCTTGTCACAATTTCACGAACCCCTCCTCCCCCCCTCCAAGCGTGACATCATTTCTGGATGGCTCCTATTCACAAATCTGATTAAATATAATTCCACAAAAACAAAATATTTGAAAAGTTTCAAGAATATAAAAAGAACAAAGTTATAATAAAACAATGCAGTCTATTAAATTACAAAGTTTATTTTCACACAGCTACAAATAATAGTTTCTAATACAAAG
Organism: Maratus speciosus; assembly: GCA_963932465.1. Classification (NCBI taxonomy): domain Eukaryota; kingdom Metazoa; phylum Arthropoda; class Arachnida; order Araneae; family Salticidae; genus Maratus; species Maratus speciosus. The sequence goes on along the minus strand of OZ010789.1, from coordinate 30,247,553 downwards.
TGTTAACATAATATTTACCAAATTAACATACAATTATTTAACATTCTTCTATATATTATTTCCGTGTCTTTGCATCCTAAAAGAGAGAAACAATAGAGTGCATTTTAAAAGTTACAAGTTAAATTTTCACTGTTTTCAAGAATCCTGCTTAGATTTAGTTCTAAAGGTGATCACAAATTATAACTCTTCAAGCAAAATGACCGAATCGCTAATGTTAATCCAACGAGATATATCTTTTAAAATATCTCGTCTGTATTTTTATATTTTAAAAAGACTTTTTCTTTTGCATTGGATAGCTGAGGTAAATTTCTGCAATTGCGGTTTTTACTTTATTTTAAGTTCGTTGAAGTTTTTATTTAATTTTCTTTCTTTCTTTTTTTTTTTTTTTTTGTGCGGACACTTTTACTCTTTTCACTGTTTAAACCGGCTCGAAAGGTGAAAGTATATAAAAAAATCATTTAAAAATATTGAAATGCAACCGAGTTACCTTAAAAAAATTCTCTTATTGGATTAACATTGGCGAATTGGTGTTTCCGTTTGATTGAAGTAGCCTCTTAACCCTTTAAGCCCTGACCCACACAATTGTACGGGCAATTACTAAAGTAAAAGAGAATGACTACCTCCTGTTTTTGTGCGATTTAAAACCAAAACCGCACATTTATATGAGTTAATTGGCTTTAGATGTTTTGATAAGACACAACTAGGGGGTACCATCTACAATACAGGGTTATACTTTCTGCTTTCAAAAAGACTATATCATCTGACAGCAATAGACAAAAAGTATGGACTGTCGTAATTTCATTTAAATATGATTTATAATGTTTGCTTGAATTTAATATTTCTTTTCATATAGTTTATTCGTGATTTTAATTGATTTTGTCTTTGATAAATTTAATTAGGCTTCACAAAAGTTGAAAAACAAATGAACCACACAATTGTGCGGGTCCGGCATTTACCAAAATAGATACAATTCCTAATATATATTAAAAAAATTTTAAGTGATTTTTTTAAACTTATGTTTTTAGCAATTTATTTTTTATTAATTACATTTTTAAAGCTGACCAATTTTAAATTAATAGGTTTGTACTATTCATGATTTCTATTTAAAATGGATAGTATTAGATATATAATATGCACATGCAACGAACTGTATGTTTCTTCTCTGAGTTATAGATGCCATATATGATTTATAAGTTTTATATGAGTTATATGCATACCACGAGATTGATTTTTAAGTTTGATAAATTCATTCCATTTTGTCGACACAGCAAGTAAGCCACCAGGAATAAATAATAAATTATAGAACGTTCAGCAAATGCTCGACAGATTCCGTAGTGTCTGCTTGAATTTACCAGGAGATCAGGGAAAATTTTCAATAGATGAGCAGACGATTCCTTTTTTTAGGACGTGCCTCGGTAAAGCAGTATATAAAAACCAACCACACTCTGTTGTAACAGCATCATCTGGGATAGTTTTAAATTTTGTATTATACCAGTGGGAAAGTACAGACCTGGTCCACAAGGATCTAGGCTTAAGACCTGCTGTCAGGGCCGAAACTAGGGTGGGGGGGGGCAGAGGGGGCATGTGCCCCGGGCGCCAGAACGAAGGGGCGCCAAATGAAGGATTATACCTTTGGAAAGGATTATTTTCTTCTGATGGACTGATGGCTTCCATTATTATGAAACAGCCATTATAAATGAAGTGTTAGGTGAAGATGAAATAGCAGTCGTAAAAAGTTAGAACTCTGATTTTCTGGTCAGAAAGGGAAAAAAAAAAATGGCCATAATTTTTTTTGAAAAAAAAAATAATAGGTATAGGGAAAAAAAGACGAAATGGGAAAAAAAGGGACTGTAAGGATGGAACGGTAAGGAAAAGTATCACCTATTTTTAGGAAAATCATGTTAAGATTAAGTGATAGCCACAATGTTCATTGATTTCTAGAAACAGTTGTTAACATTGGATTAAATAATTTTTTTTTTCTTAATTTACCTCGAAAAGTGCAGAAATAAACCTTGGGGGCGGTAAGACTACCAATAAAGCCACGATCTTGAAATTGATATTTAAATGCTGATTTAAATTTTGCAGTAAATTTCCTGTCAAAGAATTTTAGACATTCTTTCTCTAGCATACGTCTCCATGAGAAAAAACTTGAAAAAAATTCTGGGGCTGCATCTGAAGTGATTTTCTGTATAAGTTTAGCAAGAGGGACGGCAAGGATGAAAAACCCAGGGACACAGTTAAAAAAATAATATCAACCGTAAAAATGTGTGCAGGTTAATTTTTTGCACAATATTTATATTAAACAATTGTCCCAGTTTCGGAAAAAAATTACATCGAATTACTTTTATTGAAACAATTTTATACAGACAGCTCCAAATTTAAAAATCAGCATCAGGGACGGGACGGTATAGGAGTTTTCCTGGTATTTGGACCCCCAACATCGTCCAAAACTTATTTATCTCGTTAATATTGTTATATGCAATCATGCAATGGAATGTTCTCCAGTATATGAAATTTAAAAAAAACACAAAAATGTATTAAAATAAAAATTATTATTCAGGGACATAAAAGTCAAAAGATTGTGAGAATTCCCCATATATTGTTGTGCTTTTGTACTTTTTCGGTTTTGGTTACAGTTTTCTTTTATATGAGTACAGTTTCACTTTCAGAACAGGTTTCAAAATTGAAAGTATCTGCAGATAAAAAATTGCATAAAAGCTCGAAAAGGTACGATTGCACAACTATATATATCAACCAGGTGTATCCTATGCAAAAAATAATATAAAAAAATATTAAAATGTGAGCACAAAATATGCAAAGAACTGTCCATAGAATTAACATTAGCTTGAATGTTAAATTTTACTTCAGGTGACTAGTGTCGGTTTTTAAGAATTACATTTTATTAAAGATTGTTATCATAGAAGAAAATAATAAATAAAGATACAGTTGAACACTATTTTACATGTGAAAAAGGATTCAAAACGAAACATCTTTAATAATAACACAAATAAATAGTCTTCGAATCTGACATTAACAATATAACAATGGAATTAAGGTTTTAAGGTCCAAAGTTTTAATTATCAAAAAAAAATATTTTGTAACTATTAAAATAATATTTTGGTGCTATCCGAGGTTTTAAGTATCACACAAAGCTATTTTATAACTTTTTTTTTGGGGGGGGGGAGGGGGGGGGAGAGTTTAAGTAATTAGTGAATGCATTTTAGTTATTTAGTTCTAATTCATTGCAAAAATTCTGGATTTTTTTTAAAAGTTCCGTATACTCCCGGTTTCTCGAATAAATCTATATCGTACATACTCTAGACATGACGTTCATGACTTTAGCGTACACCCTCTGATTTTTTTTGACGATTACAACACTGCAAACCAGATCAATATTTGTCATAATTTTACGAACCGAAATATTGTTCCGATTTGCTCTGCACATTTCAAGCCCAGGTTTGCTGTCGAGAAAAATTAACAATTTCAAAATATTCGTATTTAAAATTTATGAAAAATAGGAAATAAAACGACTTATACACATCCGATTAACAAGCAGTTATGTCAAAAGAAAAGAGAAATTTTTAAAGAATTAAATAAAACTGACGCCGGAAGGAAATAGTGTTAATAACTTTAATAAAAATTAGAAAATAGCGATACAATAGAAGTCCATGATAAGAAGCATGGAGAAGCACACTAAGAAACTGTTTAAAATACTTGATATTTATATATAGAAAGGGGTTTAATGGCCATGAAAAGATAATTTAAATTTAAAAATACATTCGAACGCACTGCTGAATTCAAGAGGAGGGGGATTCCCCCCGGAAGGTTTGATATTTTATGCCTTTTAATAAGCAATTTCCATACCGAATCTCTAAAATGTCCCCCCCCCCCCTCCAGAGCCGCAGAAATTAATCCCGGAGAAAAATATCTGAATTCAACACTGCTCGATCGGCGTGAGCAAGAAAAAAGGCAAATATTAATTAAAACGATATCTTAGAAATTCCCCTTAAAGTTGAGAAAAATTCATTTAAAAATTAAAATTTTCAATAATGCCTTAACATGGACCAAAACCAAACTATTTAAAAATGTAAGCATTCCTCAGTAAATAAACATAACTTTTTAATTTATTAAAATTTCTGTACGAAATAAGTTGTAGTTTGTACAGAGAAAATACAAAAATATCCGAATCACATTTGAATAATTAAAATAATAAATACCTTTATATCTGGGTTCTTTACTTGAACGCTAATCCAATGGCGCTGCTTCATGGAATTCAATAAAGAAGTGTTGTAATTTTGTCTTTGTAAAATTTCCGCGCATGCGCGTTTATATCTGTTCTCCTTCCAACAAAAGGAATTTTTCGCTTACGTCGTTATTTTATGACAGTGTTGTATCAGGTTTAGAGCAAAGTTGCGTTGCAAGAAAGCGATTGATTATATTCCGTCTACCTAGTAATGTCCTTGCGGCAATATTATAACTTCAAATTTTTCGTGACAAGAAAATATCAAGGAAAAATTAATCTTGCTGCAATTGTTCATGCTATCTGGGAAATACCGGATGCACAAATGTGTCACTGCGCATTATGACTATATAGAAAAAGACTCATAAAATGTAGCACTTTCATAAATTTCACTAAATTATTTCTATGTGAGGGCAAAAACTTATTGGTACACCCTCGTATTTTTGTAATTATTTTGAAGTTAATTTACTGATTCCATTTACTAATATATATATATATATATATATATATATATATTTAATGTTTCATGTAATAAATACATTTTTAATCTTAAATCTAGAGTTTGAGTAATTGGATGAAAAACATCTGTATTGCAGTATATTCTAGGAAAAAAAAACAATTATCATTCTTTCATTTATTATAGCTTGGTTATATTGGACAAGAATAGTTCTGTCTCAGAACTGATTGCATGATTCTAGATTAGATTTTGCGCTGATTCCGAATATCCTTTCATTTTTTTTCTCTAGGTGGTGTAGTTGTTAAGAAATTTCCATATTTATTTTTATGCAAATTTTAAGCTTTTTTGTGCTATTTTTTGTAAATTTTAGATACAATAGTTTTCAGATTGAATTATCTTTTCTAGATAATAAATACTGGACTATTTGCTTCAGATAAATCTCACGATCTGCATATTCTTAACATTTGTCTGTCAGTGATTAAGCCTAATTTGCATAATTTACTATGGTGTAATGTTTACATTATTATCGACTTTAAACTAGTTGCCGCAGAACTGGCAGAATGTTTTTATAGACTAGATGTCTGATTTCTAATCTGCAATCTCATTATATCACGTCTAATTTTAGGGTAAAACAAATTTCTACTTTTATAGGGTATCGACACAAGTTTGTACCTCAGTGTCTAAAGGATGAATAGTGTCAGATTCCTATCAGGCACATAAAGAACAATTTATATAATCGAAAGAAATTGAAACATGTGGTTCAATAATTATTGCCCCGAGTGTGTATAAAACATTTGTAATTGCCATGATTGATGTGGAATATTAAAGCCTGATATCTTAGATCCCTATATGCTCAATTTTAGAACCATAACTGCTATATTAACATATTTGTTTTGTTTTAGGTGGGAGAGGGGACACTTAGCTTGAAAAGGGCAGTTGGGGGCAAAGGCTTGTTTGAAGCTTATGGGGCCAGATCTGAAGCAGTTCTGTGATAGATTTGTGACAGTGGATGAGACGTGGCTGAATCACTATGATCCCAAATCCTAACAACAGTAGCCACGTCTCATCCACTGTCACCCCGTCATACCCTCTTTCAAGCTAGGTGCGACCTCTCACATCAAAAACGAAAAACAATATGTTAATATAGTAGCTAAAGTTCTGAAATTAAGCATATAGATATCTAGTACATTGGGCTTCAATATTCCTCATCAACGATCCCATTACAAATATTTTATAAACACGCGGGGACAATAATTATTGAACGACTCTCGTAGTAGAATCTATCCGAACTAGTTGAAGTATATCACAAAGTAGCGTAAAAAGCAATTTTTTCTTTTACTTTTTTTTTTTTTTACTTTAAAAAAAAAAGTCTAGACTAGATAACTAAAAACAGATAATAGATTTGAAATCAGCACACAAAACTGGTTTAGAAGCATATTAACGTACTCGTGTGGCAGAAATATTTGGATGTCAAGAAACATTATTAGAATAACATGAAAAATATGCAAATTACGCCCAATATTTCATGGTCTCATGATCAGTCTCGGATAAAAAGTTTTTGTAAAGTAAACTAGACAGTAATCATAACATAAAACAAAAAAGTCAGTCTGATAATGCTTTAAGCCTTAAATTTGCATATAATTGTGCAAAATGTACTAAATATGCATAAATCGATATGTGCAAACATCTGAAAAACCTATCTGAAGTAAGTCTAAATAAGATTCGGAATCAGCACAAAAAACGCATAAGAAACAACTAATTTCGGTTTTATGAAAGAGCAAAAGTTGTCTACCAGTGTTATTAATAAATCGAGGTTTTTGAATGATTTGTTTTTTATATAAGAGTCCTTCTATATATAAAAAAAGTAATGCATTGGAAACGGACCAACGAAAATCTGCATAGATACCGCGAAACGCATCTCATTGGTCAGAGTTTTCTGACGCTGTAAGGAGGGTTAGCAAGGGCAGGATCCTGCTCTGTCGCCAATCGTCGCCAAGTTTGTCGCCAAATTTGGCGACCAAAATTATTCGCCAAATGTGACGTTAACTTGGCGCTATTTCCAGTATTTCGCCAACTTTCCATAGACTCCCATTGAAATCTAATAGAATTTACTTGCTTTCAGAAAATCAACAAATTGAGATATTTCAATGCAATAAAAACTAATATTAGTTTATGAATATAGCTTAATTGAACTATTTATATTATTTTTAAGCACAAACACTAACTATTTACAATATTCGTAATATTATATATATAATTTTCGGCATATTTAATAATTCTTATAATTATGAAAATCTGTAAGCTGATTATGTGCTTGGAGATAAGGAGGTAAAATTGTCAGAAGTTGAAGAGGAGCCCGTTTTTACCAAGTGGAATCTAAAAATTGAATGCATAGAAAATAGGGATCGCGAAGCGATCCAGAATTGAAATTAAACGCGAAACAATTACCGCTGGGGTTGGCTAGAAAATAGGGATTGCTTCGGAACCGGAATCGCGAAGCAATTACGCGGGGGGTTTGTGAGCGTAGCGAGCAGGGGGGTGGAGCCCCCTGGTATTTTATATGATTCTAATTCCTTCAGTACTACACTCTTAAAATTCTACAGCTAACTGTCCCTACATTCGACATTTTTTTAAAGATAACTGTTACTTGGTCATAATACTAAACGTATCTGACCATATTATTGTCCAAAGGTAAATTACAGTTATGTAAACGTTTTCTACAAGAATAAAGTCGTATGACTAGACAGTTCTTTGCGAAACTTTGAAAAGTGAGTAGACCCTTGAAAATATCTATTAAATACCCGATAAAACATTTTTTATTATGTACACCTTTAACAATTTACTTACACTTTTTTGGATTGAATGAAACATATATTGAATCTCATAACTAGTTCTTAACTGCAACGACTTCTAATAAAGCAAATGGATGTAGTAATTATATGATAGCATTATACCATAGTACAAGCTTTTTAAAAAAATTCAGATGTTCTTGTTTAGCTAAGAAATTCTTGCAAGTACTTATTTATAAATGTTAATATTGATTAGGACAAATAATTTCAAAATGTTAATTGAATATTATTATTTTAAAATTTAAAATGTTTTTTCTTGTTTAATATTAAAATTTATAAAATACTATTTATGAGAATTTTATAGATAGGCAGGAACATCCGAAATAAATCATTTAAAAGTTTGTATTGTGATATTTGTAACCCTGATATGTCAAGTCAACAAACGTGCATTAAACTTGACAGTGCAAGCTAGCTGCAAATCAAGATCAAGCGTGCAAGTTTACACTTGACCAACTTGATTTAACCAACAAATTTACATTAAACTTGACAGATCAGGCTTGCAAGCTTGACGAAAGATTGAATCAAGCATTAATGTTTACACATAATTGATAAAATGGCACACTAATGTTTGACACTGCAAACTTTATGTATCCTTGAAGTGCCAAGATTATGGCAACCTATTTTATCATGTTTGTCATGTCAAGTTAAAATCAAGCTCGTCATGTGCAAACTTGAAGTCTTGATTCAAACTAGGCTTGCAGACATAATCTGTCAAGTTTAATGCAAGCTTGTTGAAATCAAGCTTGCAGATTGCCTAGAGCAATTTTTTGGTAATGTATGGATGAATGCTAGCTTTCTTTATTATATATGTTATACCTGTCGATATTAATGTAAATTGTGATGTTGAAATCATGCAAATTTATTTCCAACCGGTAATTATTCCGTAGAATATTTATTTTGCAGAAAACGACGGAAGACAGGAATGAAGTCGTTGGAAGAATTTCCCCTTCAGTCAAAATGAAGCGACATAATTATAAACGAATTTATTGAATTTAACATGAATTTCTCAATTCCACTAGTCATCCAGTTGAAACTCGTATCTGGGTTGCACTACGTCATAGCAAACAACGAAGAAGTTAATTAATTTTAACGACGTATTAACGACGTATTAGAACTAATTAATTTTAAAAATAACTCCGCCAAGTGACAGGTTTTTGTTAATAGACTAAAAAATGTACAATCCTTTTTTTCCAGGTTAATTTAAGCTGTATATATATATATATCAGGAAAACGCGCAAAGGCACACTACTTTCTCTACGCCATAGCCAAAGAAACTCATGTTAGGAAGAAAGCTAGGGGAAGGCGTGCTTAGCGATTGGGTTGAAAAGGATGCGTAGGGTGGCCAGAATTTGATGTAGTGACAGAACCATTTATTTATAGTGGAAAATTTAAAAGTGAAAGGATTAGACTCTCAAGGATTGTTGGGATATCAAATAATATTTTAATAATAGATAAGAATGGTATTATAAACATCCGAAAGCAATAAGAATTTAATATCTCAAAATATGAAGGAATTAATAGATTGAATTTTATAAATAAGTTTAGCTTTTAACAGATTAAGGTTTTTAGAATAAGAAATAAAAGAATGGGTTGATTAAAGCAAAGCCGCCTCAAGACTACAAGCCAGACACGCCCTTCATCCCCCCACATGTGACGTCACAGCCCGGGGCTGGCTAACTGCCAACGCGCCAGCCCCGAACATTTCAATTTTGTATTTTCCTATTTTACGTGCACGTGCGTTTTACTTAGCCTAATAACATATTTTTTCCAAGGTAAGTTTTATTTTCAAATTATATTTATATGCTATCAGCACAAGTTTTATTTCTTGTGTTCAAAATCTTTTATTTTTAATTTCTTTGAAATAAATTAACTAGCAAATCCTAGTACGATTCTATCAATAGTACCGTATCTCAAAACGAAACGATAACCGTATCTGAAAACGAAACGATAACCGTATCTCAAAACGAAACGATATTATTGTAGTTCTGTTTCTTTCCACATAGAGCAATAATTTAAAATGGCAAACATCCCTAAATCGTGTCAAGACTTATATAATTTAATTTGTATCTCTCTTTATAATTTGTTCTGTTTTCTCTATTTCATTAGAGTGACCTTTAATTAACGCCCATTTATTAAAAGACACTTGTCGTGTGAATAATAACTCGGGTTATTTTGTATGCAGAATTAGTTGGACATTAATTGACAACAAATTTATGTACATATATATATATATATTCATACTTAAAAATTTAAATATTCTAGAAATTTTCATAAAAGTCGCTGTGAATACATAGCATTTTTATCTTGTTTACTTCTTTTAAAGCAAACCCCAATCGATATACTTGCATCAGTTTATTGTTGTTTTTTAATCTTAAACGTTTGCTATCTTAATAAAAATTCTTTTTATAATTTTTTGTTAAATTATAAATGCTTATGTACTGTGTAAATAGAGCTATGGGGATAATGGTTTTGAATCTCTCTATTTTTGCCACAACTGTAAACAATTTATTTACAAGTCTAGAGGAAGTGTTGTTAGTACCCTTATGCAAAACAGTAGTCCCCCCCCCACACACACACACCTTCTTGCAAAAATCCTATGTGTTTTCATATACATTTTAATGTTTAATTAAAAATAACAATAAATAAAATTATTATTCTATAATTATAAATTTACTTTTAGATCTAGTCAGGAAATACTTTTCATCTCATAAAAATTGATTATTTTAAGCTTAAAAGATGTGAACAAACATTTAAGAACCCACACAACATTATTTTGGAAATGAAATATTTTCGTGGAAGTTTTTTGTGTTTTTCGATGTTTCTTTTTATCAGCTATTACCTAAACATTCGAGGAAAATGAACATAAATTAGGAATATTTTAATTCCAATTGATGAAAGTCTTTTCTTTCTTTCTTTTATTTTTCTCTTCATATGTCAATACATTTTTTAAAAAATCTATTGCTTGTACCTTGCATAATATATCAAACTAATACAAAACTAAATAATAATTTTCTGTTTCATGAACTTGCGTTGTTTTAGTATTATGACAGTTTTATGTTTTGTAATTTAATGGATTTTATGTGAAAATTACCCATTTCTGATAAGTTTACAGTACAAAAATTTATTTATAAGAATACCTAATTTCATGTATACTTTAATTTTGCTATTTATTATATGCAGGTTTTAAATCACTTAATATTTAATAGGATATTTACTGTATAATTTCAAGCCCAAATAAAAATGGAACACAACTTGAATTTGTTTCCATTTAACATTCACTTTTCTTCCACTTTAATTTAATTTTTAAATGTGGGTTTTGATTGGCACAGTTATTGTTATTTATTTATTTTGAAATAATTGAAAGCAAAATAATTCAATTTATGTGTTTAAACTGCAAATTTATATATATATATATATATATATATATGTATATATATATGTAATAATGTATAATGTCTTGTTTTTGAATATATACCAAATAGATAATTGATATTGTTTATAAATTTCAAAGTAGAATAAATAATAAAAACTGTCTACTAAAATAAATTTAATTCTTGGGATTTTTTTTTTTCATTAACGAACGAATTTTCTTTAATGTATCTTTAATTCTGATGCACATTTTCATTGACACAGTGATATTATTTCATAAATATTGTTTCTGTGTTATCGTTATTATTGTTTCGAGTGATCGAAATTGATTAAAAAGCACTTACTTAGCGTCTTTAAACTATAAGTTTTAATTTTTTTCCCCATATGCTGTGATAATAAGTTGAAATATGGTTTAAATAATTAATGTTTTAAATAACGCATGTGCTCTCCACGGCTGATCTAAGCCCCGCGTCGTGACGTCACGAAGCCTTGTGTTTGGCTTGTAGTCTTGAGGCGGCTTTGATTAAAGGCATGAGATTAAAAATATAATTGATATTTAAGATATTATTAAAAAATAGGTAAAAAAGGTAGATATTATAAGAATGTGAAATAATTTAATTAAGGTAAAATAGCGAAATTATTTTATTATAACATATATACCGTTAAATTTCTATATAAATATAACTGAATGATTATTCAAATTATTTTAATTTATGATTTCTGCATTGAGTATTTTATGTGTTTCAATATTTACGAAGATGAAAAATTTAAAAGTTTCGGTTATAAGTTTACCTGCATATCAAAAATTAAAGAATCTAAAAAAATGTTTGCTGCACATTTAAATGAAGGAAATATTAACGAATCTTTAAATGTAAAAATCTACGCTCCATATTCATCATTTATATTCAGCGTACTTCAATTCGAAGGGCAGCCACGTTACAACCGAGTATAATTCGCGCTTTGAAATAATTTCTTTTGGTAAAAAAGTGTGTTTAAATAATTAATATCTTATGAGTTTTAAGAAGGTACGACCATAAACTTCTTAATAATAATTTTAAAATTCTTAATTACTCATAGCATTTGAAAATACGTTTTTAAAATGATTTCAGCTCAAAATGCATGTTATAAAAAATTACACCTAAACTTAATTATTTAAAACTTTTGAGAGTAAAAGAAATTGAACTTTGTATTTAATGACATTATTCCGTATTTCAATAACTACAACTACTTTATGTGAAAAATTATTTAAGTTATGATTTAATTTAAGTTAATCTTTTCTGTAAGAATGTTATGTTGCATCTAAAAGCTGCAGTTTATCTAAATAATAAAAAATATATATAACGCTCTTAGTTATGTACTTAATTGAAAGTAACATTAAGAAATTCTTTTAATTAATAATAAATGCTTCAGATTTATAATTTATATTCAGTTCCTTTCATCTGTAAGAACAACTGCATTCAAACGAGAATATAATATGAGCATTTAAAATGTATAAATAATTTGTTAATAATTAGAAAAATCCCTGATACACTAGCTGGGCATTAATTATTTAAATCCACTATTGTAACAAAAAGAAATATTTTTTTTTTATAATCTTATTTGTCTGTTCTCATTTTCTATAAAATATTTGATAAGTTTTATACAGTAAATTATTTGTTAGACCATGGTTTATAAATTCATAACAAGTAAATACTAAATAGTAGAATTTAAAAACTACAGATGTGTCTATCATCGTGACGCTATTTCTATAATTGAAAGGATTTCTGTTTATTTTCGAACTAAATGTAATCAATGGTAATATTTCAATAATAATATTAAAAATATATGTTAAATTAAATTAACATTGGAAAGTAATATTAATGGAGTGTTATGAATGTTTTAACGGAAATAGATTTTACAAGCTTTAAATACGTAAATCTAAACTGACAACTAAATTGTAGTAACTGACAACCACATAGTAGTTTTTGAGATAAGGTAGGGGGGTACACAGTGAGACATGGTACACAGTGAGACAGCAGCGACTTTGACATATAGTTGTAACTTTTTCTTCAAGCTGACACACACACATAACGACCTCATCTTATGCAACATGTGAATATAGTTTCGGCACTTCACTTACTCGTCCGACAAAATAGTAAATAATTCCTTATTTTATAGTGGTTAAAGTTACAAAAACGTTTATTCTAGAATTTATTTCCTTCAATCTGACATATATTTACTTTACCAAATCTAGCTATATCTAATAAAAGACTATTTCGTCAAAACGACATAAACTTTTTAAAGCGATGAAATTGGGGTAACAGATGTGGCATCCATTTTGTTACAACGTAACGAAAGTACACAGTGAGACACACAGTTATGGTACACAGTGAGATGTGTCTTATTGTGTACCTACTATGTTGTTCTGATGTTAAAAAAGTTATTTATTAATAAAAGAAGGTTTCTCCCTCTCTCTCTCTTTCTCTCTGTGTGTGTGGGCGTACGATGGCTAGGGAAATCTACCAAACGTAAGAGGCTGAAAATTTGCATGAAGTTAGCCCAAGTTCTGCCATTGTCCACCCGAGGCTCATAATTTTAATATTTTGAAAATCTATAAATATTAATTAGAAATTGTAAACTGCAAAAAGTTATTGATAGAGTGTAAAAATGTATTATTTAGGAAAATATATACATTGTCTCACTGTGTACTACTTGTGGTACACAGTGAGACAATTTTCGATACTCCGTTATGCTGCTTCTGTGCTTTTATAAATAACTTTTTAAACCATTTACGCATTAATGTGTAGCGCAATGATGTAGCAAAAGTTTTTTAAAAAGAATAAAAACAGTCGCCATTTGTTAAGTAATAATAATTTTCGTCTTACTGTGTACTACCCTCCAATACATGTAAAGTTGATCCGGCTTTGCAACGATTTAAAATTAATATAAAATTAAGAATTTCCAATTTTATGCTTCTTTATATTTTTTTCCTCAGCTTATTGACATATAAATTTACAGTTTGGAATACTGAGGCAAACTTTTCCAAGGAATATAAATTCTGTGTTAGCATTGAACATTTTAATGTTCATTACAAAGCTAAAATGAAGGCGTTTCCCTAAGAATAGCTTAAGAAGACGGTGGACGTTAAAAAAAAAGTTATTTTAATTTTCATTATAGAGATATGAATTTTTGTGGTAATATACATTTCACAATATCTAGAACAAGATTTTCAGTCTTATTATAATTTTAAGGTTTAAAAAAATGTAATTTTAAAACAAAATTTTTAAATGCTCCGGGTGTCTTAATTTTTGAGATATTCCCTCTATCTTGCATTTGAAGCACATGAAAGTTTATTGTAAACAAATCTGTGCATCGATTACTTAATCTCTTGAATAGTTACCTTTTTAGGGATATTTTTCTGAATTCTATATCAATTTTCATCAAAGTTTTGTTTTTTAATAAGTTAAAAATCAAATTTAATTATCTTATGAAGTCGAATTTTATAATACATTCACGGTTTCTTTGTAAGTAATATCAGGATTATTCAACTTCCTTATCAACTTCATGAATTTAGATAAAAAATTAAGACGCATGGACCATTTAAAAAATCTAAAAACGCTGAAAAAACAGTTTTTGGAAAAGCAGATTTAAAGTATACATAAAGAGTCCAAAATTTTTACGCTTGTAACTTTGCGGAAAGTAATTGGATCTGCATGCGGGTTTTTGCAAACGACTCAGACAAACTGAAAAATAATAATATATACAAAAAAAAATTTCGATTTTTGTGTCGAATTTTGTGATTTTTGTGTCGAAAAATAAAGGTCCACGGTCCCCTTAAAAGCATTCTGTTACTTATTAGACGCTATAGCTAACAATCTGGTATCAGTCACATTTTTTATAGAATGATTTTCAGGAATGTTAAAAGTGTATCTCGTTTTCCCTCGGATGAGCAATGTTTTCAAAAACTAAATAAAGAATTATGAAAATTGAAAAATAAATTGCATGTAACCCGTTTATGCTTAGAGTCTATTTATTGTTTAAAATGAGGGCTTTTTTAGGAGTTTATAAATTTTTCATTTTTCGCGATGGCGAAATGTAAAAAGGAGGTTTATTTATAATTTTTTTCTACAAATTATCCAAATAAATAAGTCATAATCTTAGCTTGTAGACTTCTTTGAAATATATGTTTTTTAAAATTATGAAATTATTTGTTCAAGCCTATTATTTATGCATTTTTGAAACGTACAAAATATAAGACGATAGGCACAAATCAGTGCATATTTTTATTAGCTATTCAGCAGACAGTTATTTATATAAAGTCCTTTTCAAGATGATTATGAAATAAATTGTTTTTAAGCCTCGAATACGATTATTCCTTTTTTTTTTTTTTTTTTTTCACTAATACATATAGTTAAAGTTAAAAATGCTATAAAAAGTGATAGAAAATCTTTATTAAGATTGACGATCGTTTCGTTGTACAAACGGCAACATTTTCAAAATCATTCAACGATAGAAAATATTTTTACATAATTAAAAAAAAAAAAAAAAACAATAAACATAGTAAACAATGTCACGCGACATGATGAATAATGAAAAACATTGTAAACATAAAATTAATTTAAAAGATTAGATTAGCTATAGGTGAGCGTGGATTAATTTTCAAAACAATAACATGGTAAACAATGTCACGAGACAACATGCATAATGAAAAGCATTGCAAAATATAAAATACAAATAAAATTATATTGGCTATTTGCGAGCGTGGATTAATTTCTACTATTGTTACTAAAATTACATAGCATCTCTTTCCAAATTTTAGGTAATTCTATGGACACTGAATCATTGCAAATATTCTTGTTGCGTAAAAATATCTCTATTGATTCTCGGATTATGGATGGTAAATAAAATCTTGATGTATAAATTAACTTGCTATTTTTAAAATCGATCTATAAAGGTTCTTCGCTGTATAATCTGGCCAATCTTATCTTGTCTATAATCTAATCTTTTAAATTAATTTTATGTTTACAATGTTTTTCATTATGCATCATGTCGCGTGACATTGTTTACTATGTTTATTGTTTTTTAAATTATGTAAAAATATTTTCTATCGTTGAATGATTTTGAAAATGTTGCCGTTTGTGCAACGAAACGATCGCCAATCTTAATAAAGATTTTCTATCACTTTTTATAGCATTTTTTAACTTTATCTGTTTATAAGTGATTATTATACATGTGTTTATAATACATATAGTGTTATTAGTCTAAGTAAAGCAATAATATATGTTTTTAATAATTCATAAAAATACTAATTATAGTATATAATACACAATTTAAAATCATATTTTACATAAATTTTGACAAAACATTTAATTATATTCATATATTACAAATATTATATGCATGAATTACAAATATTATGCAAATTTCCATATTTAGTACATTTACATTTTATCAAATAAATACAAACAAAATTTTTGCGGAATTTTTTAAAAATATTTTTCCAGTTCATGTTGCAACATTTTAAAAGGATTTTACCAACAAATTTGAGAAAACAAGACTCCAGTCACAAACGAGTTAAGAAGACAGTTCTTATGGAGAATAATGTGCCAGTAACAGGTCTAAATTTTCTAACGGTCGAAATAAAAATTTCCTCAGGAATATTAGGTAGCGATTACTCCTCATTTTCTATTCTCGAACTTGTAAATATGCAATTTTGTGAACAGCTGAAATCGCTGAAACATTCCCTAAAGCTGCTGATTTCTAAACGAAGTGAAAAGATCAAGAAAGTAGTTTCTTGAATTCAGAAGCCCTTTTTATGATGATTAACTTATGTCTTTCTGTAAATAATCTTTAAACGTTTCATTTTGAGGAAGACTCATACTACATTATTTTCAGATATATATGTTAAATAATTAGTCGCAATTGTGAAAAGGTGAAACTTTGTAGATAATTGAGCAAATAGATGTATCAATCATCATTTATGCGGATAAGAATAAGAGCAGCAATAGCCCTTGGCAATCGATGTAAAGTGGCATGCTTATTACTTTTTGTAGATTGATGCCAGTTAGTAAGCGAAGGGCGACTCTTTCACCATTCTGTTTAGTAGATTAACCTTAGCAGTCATCATCATACGCTCCATACATATTTTTTTTGCGGTCGCGTGGCAGAGGGTCAGAACAATGGAGGTTTCCACTAGTAATTTTTCCGGGAGACAAGTCACGAAGCATTTTATCGTCACAGATTTGTATTAAACAACATCGATAAGCAGTTCTCCCTAGAATGCTGGGTAGTGCCATAGATGATTTCGATGAGTTATCACCTTATATTCTCAACATCCATCGATCGTTACTCTCGAACAAATACTAGATTCAATCAATTGGGAGAGGTAAATCTTTTAGAAACTTCATAGTTCTAATAATTTAACACATACATCTAACTTATATTAATAATAGAATTAGATACTTTATTTTCAGTTTATAAACCAATTTTTTTTAATCTGTCTAAAACACACATTATCAGTTAATATAATCCTCTGATAAATCACTCTAAGAATACACAGTATTAAAGAAAATACTCAATTAAAAACAATTAGAAACCAAGAGTTTAATAATCATATTTTGGTTCCTTTTATTTGAAATGCTATATGAATGAAAACATGATCTCGAATGTTTTGTACTTTTATGAAAAATCATTTCTTGAAACAAAGTGTTATTAAATATTATAAACATCTTACAAATCGCACATGGAAGAAATTAAAATATTTTTAATCTCAATTGCACCATACATAAGGAAATTGCTGTTCTCGTTAGAAACAAAAATAGCACACGTAATTCGTTTACAGCTATAAAGGATATAACAAAGTAATAACTATGTGATAGCATTGTAAATGGTGACTTGCATTAGTATTACAAACACTATTAAAAAAGGTGTAATAATGAAATGGATATTTGAATTGTTTTAATTTCATTTTGAAAGAAAACAATAACATCCCCTATTTATATCTTTTAACATAAAAAAGAATGAAACGATAAAATTTCCGTAATAAACTCACATTTATCTAAATAATTTAAAAACACCAAAGGTTCTTTGCAACTCTATTACAACATTGTGAATTCTTTTTCTGTAATCACGTATTCTTGTAATTCATCATTTATGTTCAGTTCACTTAATCTTTAAGTGAAACTGATTAAAATGAGAAGATAGTGTACTCATTTATTTTTTTTTCAGTAAAAGCTTGAATTATATTAATTAAAAGCTCAAGTGTTTTAAGAAAATTTCCAAAGAAAGTTATGAGATAAAAATTTAAGTATTTTTAATTCCAAATCGAATTCAACACTACGTATTGAAAACATCTTAAGCACAAAATGAATGTTTTATTTAATTTTATTTCTTAATTTTGCTATTAATATAAAAATATGAAAACATTCAAAAAATGATTCAGTAAAATGCATTACTAAAATAGGTGTGATGTAATACGCAAATGGTTTAAAAAAATTAAAAGTATTAGATTTTAAAAGTATATAAAATGCACTCCAAGCGCTTTCGGCTAAACCTAAGCCAATTTCAAGGAGAAAAACCAATGGGGAAAAAAATCTACGTCGACTGACATACGATATCAGGAAAACGGCTTTCAGAATGCCCGCAGGCGGTCGAAACCATTAATAATGAAGGGGGGTGGAGGTAAAGAAAACTCAAACATTCTGGAGGCCAAACACTCCTGTAATATGTACGAACTCAAACCAAATACGTGGAATTTGCTATGACAACATGTCTTTACAACAATTTCTTGCTTGCGTTAAAATCATCAAAAACTCTCGTATTGTCCCAGACTAATGAGTATTAATGATTAACTAACTAGCGAAACAATGCTACTAACTTACGAATTTTTGAAGCATTCTGCAAGTGGCAAATAAGTCATTTAACTAATTTGTTTGTTTAACACTATAATCCATATAGCACAGGAGCTCCCAAATTCTTCCTTGGGAGCTCCAACTCATCCCAGATTCCTCCCAAAATTAAAATGACAACTGCAGGCTCCTCCTGGGAAAGCTAATTTAATGATATCCTGAGGAGTAACGTCCTGAGAGATTCGCGAGGAGTAACCTCCCCGGGATGACATTCCAAGGGACGTACCTAGGAAGTCACCTTCTAGGAACACCTTCCTGGGGACATCTCTATCAAGTTATTTAGTATTTAATAGATTTTTGTTGAAAATAGAAAATATTTTGACTTTATTATTTATATAACTTGACTTTAAAATATAACATCCCTATAGCACGAAAGCTCCTCAATACTACCCCAGGTGCTCCAAATCATTCCAAATTCCTGCTAATACTAAAATGACAAGATCAGGACTTCCTGGGGACGACCCTTTTACAATTTTTACGATTTTTACGACCCTTTTACGATTCTCTCAGGAATGGGCTCCCAGTAACGTCCCACGGAGCAACTTCCGAGGGGCGCCACTTCTGAGGAAGTACTTAGGAAGTCTTAGTGCTGGCGCCATCTCAAGAGTGGTTCTGGAAAACAATACTCAATTTCTTTTTATTAAAATAAAGTTATTTCAATTTGATCGGAATCAATTTTTAATGAGTTAGTTTTATATTACTAATTATTCGATTCATTATTTTTTAGAAAATTAGATAATTCTTATTAAATTTTAATTAATTTTAATTATTTCAACAACTTTTAATCTTTTTTAGTTAAAATAAAAATTTTAATTTAATATTTCAGTAAATTCATATTTCAAATCATAATTATATATGTCTTTTAAACCCAATTTTGTTCATTTATCATTATTTTATTAATTTTCAATAAATAACATAATACATTTTTCTTTATTATTATTATTACTTTTTTATTAATTAAGTAACTAATTTATTATTTTTTTAATAAACTAAATAATAATTTTCTAAATTAATACATTAAAACCTCTAAATGGAAGATAAATTTTGACCATGTATTATTTCCGATATTAAGAGGTAAATCTATCTATAGAAAGAAAAGAAGAAATACTTACCGTGTGTTTGTGTGTAAGTAGCAGTCTGAACATTTATTGCGAAAATACTCTAAATCGACACCTGAAGCTCGGATTTTTTATTAATTGATAATTTGCAAACATACTTATCAAACCCCACATTTAAAAACCAGACAAAAGTATCGCGACGAGGAAGGCCATTTTTATCGCGGCATAAAACACCAACTTAAAGAGAATACAATTCACGTTAAAATGGCACATTTGGTAAACAAAAAATATAAATATTGAGCCCCCCCCCCCCCCACACACACACACACCGATACGAGGTTTATTTGCAAAGATTTTCTGTTGCAAAAAATACATTCTTATAAAATCGGTTAATACATATAAATTCATGCAAATTCTAAGTTTATTCAGGTTATTATCCCGGGCCTAGGCAACACCGCTAAGAATCATCTCGTCTAGTTTATATAGGTGTTGGGAATGAGAAAATGGTAACTAAATAGAACTGTTCATTTTAAGCGTCAGTTCTGGAGGTTTAACCATATTTTGTTTTATTTTATCTTTAACTTCTTTTTTAAATATAAATTTGACTTGATAATTATTTTTCTATTATCTTTTTTAAATTACCATACATAATATTATTTTTTTCTCTAAATAATAACAGTGAAGTGTCCATTTAAAGAACTTCAGAAATATAAATATCATTATAAATTCAGAAAATATAAATAAAAATGTATCTGTATTTCCTAAATAATAAATATAACTGCATAATTTTAAACTGAGGGGTATTTTGCATTATCTATATCACATTATAATATTATTCACTTCCATTTAAGAAGCATATTTTCTATTTAGCAAATTTTTAGTTTCGGATATCTATAAAAGATTATTTTTCATGGAACTTCTTTTCTATTTTAGAATGCATATATCCGACAGACTTCTCATATAAGTATCTTCTCTCTGAGATAATCCCTAACTAGGTGTAAGGGAGAATATTATAACTGGATTGCCATTTGACTCTGAATAGAGCGGATCCACACCCCGCCCCATCCAATCACTTTTGTCAGCTAAGAATATGTGTGATTGCTTGCAGTAATTATCTGCAAAAGAAAGTCTTTGAAAGGAGAAGAAAAGGTGTTATTCCAAGAATTACCAGTAAACCCACTTCTTAAATAACTAACATAAAGCGTTTGTCCTTATAAATGGAAATCAGAATTTTTTAAAGTGGTCATCAAAGGTTGCTGTAAAAGAAAAGAAAAAAAAAAGTATTTATTTATTTTGGTATTTATACAAAATAATTCGTTGATAAAAAAAGATCTGATAGTTTAAACCATAGTATTCGTACTTTTGAACATTTTAAATTGCCTGAAATGTAAGTTTTAGTAACTAAAATTAAATTACGTTTCAAGAAATCACTAAACATATTTCTCATCGTTAATTGAATGAAAAATAGTGCATAATGAATTTCTTATTTCACAGAAAGTTTTCCAAAGGATTTTAAAGATCGTTAATTGGATATCTAACTGTAAATTATCTTTATTTATTACAGTAAGAAAATAAAATAGTTTTGTAACAGACATAAATTTTATTAATAGTTTCTATTTTTATGTAACTCAGCCTGTTTTTTCACTCTAATGATGGAATAATGCGATCTATTATCATCCCAGATCCTGATATGACAGAATTATATAAATTTGTACAAAAAATGTGTTTTTGATGCCAAGAAGAGCATTTTAACATTTTCACAACGTAATTGTAAAATAATACATAGATTTTAAAGAATTTTTCAATTCGCCCACGACAGGTGGTAAATTGCCAAAACATCTGCAACTCGTACAGTCGTATGGAAGTTTGATAAACAATGAAATTAATGACGCGTCTTTAAATGCACACCAAAATATGCCAAATCGCAATGAAACTGCAACAATGAAATATTTTAAAGAATAAAAAGTAGAAAAAAGATTATAAATAAAAAATGAATTGTAAAATATCATTTTAAAAATATGTCTTTAACAGTTAATAATTTCATATTAACTGATTTGTGATTATACGTTCAGAAATCAGTGTAGAAATTCCAAAAAGATGGTTTAATTAATGTTTAATTTCCCCCCGTCTTAAAAAAGAAACAGAGCAAAAATTATGTATTTTTTCATAAATTTACTTAATAAGTGCGCTTTTAACCAAGCGTGAAATAAGCTTTCTTCTGTAAAAAAAGAGAGAGAGAGAGAGAAAGAAAAAAGTATTTTCTTTGAAAGGATTCCCTCAATTGGAATTTTATAGTTTAGTAATCATAAAAGGAATTCATATTTTAAATATGAGTATCCATATTTTGCATTTTAAATCTCTGGAAATATTAATTTTTTTTAACTAAAATTAAATTATGTCGCAAAATATCCTCAGAAACGTTTAGCATCATTAATTGTATGAAAAATACTACAGAATTATTTCAATGTAATTTAAATATGAAAAGCTAAACAATATTATTGTCATTTAAAAATATAATTTCATGTAGGAATTTGAAAATTCAAAGACATTCATGCTATCTTAAATAATTATTTATAAGCCTTTTTTTTACTTATGAATTTAAATTTATATTGAATATATACAAAAGGCTATGCATTTAAATTTGCAATAAAAGTTAGATAATTCCGGCTTTTACGAAGCACATAAAATATAGATATTTTCTAGTTTTGAGTTTCAAAAGAGGCGAAACATACATGAATACCTTAGAAACATTTCTTGTTCAACGGCCCTGTAGCATAATAGATACGTCTAGTGTTCGTAAGTACCCTGTATCAAACCCAGAAGACAGAATGCAGGTAAGAACCTTGTTTCCAAAAGCTGTTTTTCATGTAATTCCGTGTGCGTGCTGGATAATTGTAATGTCTGTTACTTGTGAATGGGTCTGATAATTAGTTAAAAAAATAACGTATTTATTTCTGAAAAAAATAATTAAATTGTTTTACATTAATTACTTTAAACCATAGCTTCAAATTTTTTTGTAGCATATTAAGTGACCTTGAAGTTTCCCAAAGTCCTCCACAATCACTTCCTAAAATCTTCCCCCGAACATCCCGGGGAGGACTCTAAAGGAGGTCCTGGGGAGCTCTCCAGGATGCTGCAAGGCGGACATTTTCTGTTCCTGAGGACCTCCTGGTGCCAATTTTCTGCATCCTCAGGGATGCGTGGGAGATGATGGTGTTTTATTGTAAATCTTCTTGGGGATGTCCTGGGGAGGCAAATGTGCTATATGGGAATTACCTTATTTCTTGTATGCCTAGAACTACCGGGGTGGATCTTAGCTGACCCATCATCTTTTAACACCTAGTGCTTTTAATGTTTGAGAACCATTTGCATATTTCATTACACCTATTTTAGTATTTATTTCAGAGAATAATTTTTTTCGTATTTTTATAGAGTAAACAAAGGGGAATAAAACGTTTTAAATGGACTATTTATAAAATCAGTTTATTTGCTATCCAAAACAGATATTAGAACGATACTTTGAAGAATTTAAATGGGAAAGTAGGAACTAGACTTTAATGGAACTGTCCCAAATATGAATACTGTCATCTAATATTAGTTTGTCATATGCTTTACATAAACTGCATAATTTTCTGTAATGGTGTGGCAATTTGTGATTTATTTTTGACTTTAATAAACAATTTATTATATTTGCACATTTTAAGCGAAAATTCTTTTAAATAATATCAGGGTATTAATTAAAATAAATATGAAAAAATATCAATGAATATTAAGGATCAACTAATTAGTGAAACAATGCTAAAAGGTTGGGAATCTTTCAAGAATTCTGCAAGAGGCAAATAAGTTATTTAACCAATTTGTTTGTTTAACACTATAATTACCGTATTTCTTGTATACCAAGAACTACGGGGAGGATCTTAGCTGATTTATTATATTTTAGCATCTAGTGATTTTAATGTTTGAGAATCATTTGCATATTTCACACCTATTTTAGTAATGTATTTTAGAGAATAATTTTTCTCTTCATATTTTTATATAGTAAACAAAGCTGAATAAAATGTTAATGGAACTATCCCAAATTTGAATATAGTAATCTAATATTAGTTTGTCATATGCTTTAAGTAAACTTCTGTATGTGGCGATTTGTGATTTATTTTTAACTTTAAACAAAATTATTTCTTTACGCATATTTTTACGAAAGATTCTTAAAAATAATAGTCAGAGTATTTAATTGAAATACACATTTAAAAATATTAATTAATTTTAAGGATTAAATAACTACTGAAACAATACTAAGTTGCTACGAATTTTTGCAGCATTCTGCAGCAAATGAGTTATTTAACCAATTTGTTTGTTTAACACTATAATAACTGTATTTATCCTATACCTAGAACTACCTGGGGGGGGGGGGGTTACTTAGCTGACCTTTTATCTTTTATCATCTAGTGTTTTTAATTTTTGTGAACCAATTGTATATATTTAATAACACCAATTTTAGCAATGCATTTTACAGAATCTTTTTTTTTTCATATTTTTTTTTATAGTAAACAAAGGTAAATAAAACGTTACAAATGGATTATTTATAATGCCAGTTTATTTGCTATTCAAAACAGTTATTAGAACGATAGAATGATAGGATGATGAAAACTTTGAAGAACTTAAGTAGGAAAAGGGGAACTTGATTTTAATGGAACTATCACAAATTTGAATACTATCAACGAATTATAGTTTGTCATAGGGTTTGCGTAATTTTCTGTAATAGCATACAGTTTGGTAATTATTTTTAACTTTAATGAACAATTTATTGTATTTACACAGCATTTAATAAACATTTCTTAAAAATAATAATCAGAAAATTAATTAAAATAATTATAAACAAGAAAGAAAAATCACGCGTTAAGCATAGATTATAAAACATTTTCCAACACTTTCTGAATGCTTTAACAAATCTTCGTTATCTAGGGATATAAGATAAATAAGATAACTATGTAAACATTTAAAAAACTGATTTCAGCAGTTACAAACCATAACCTAATATGTATTCGAATTCTTTTGAACAGCCCTGTATTTGATATGTAGATTGATATATATACTATATAATGGGAAAGTTTAGTTTAGAAAGAAAACGCATAAAAGATTGAAATTTCTCTTTCAGCAATTTATACTACTAGATGGAAACATACTTGAATATTTTTGTACAACCCTTATTACACGACATTATTTAGAAAAAAATTAATTCAAGCTAAAACACACTTAAAAGTACTGAAATCACATTTCCAGAAATTATCATTTACAGACGGTCATGTATCCGCCAATGATATACAGGGGCGTGGCCCTGTATATCATTGACTCTATATTCTACAAACTTTTCTTCGTAAACTAAATGTAGTTCAGCATAAAAGTGCACAACTTATTTAAAAACTAATTTTAAACAATTTGCGCTCATACCTATTAACACTTACGAATTCTTTTGTGTAGCCCTGTATATGAATTATAACATTTATACACACCATATACTTCTATACATTCTAATTCAAATACAGTGAAACATAAAAGCGCATAACATAATTAAAAATGCATTTCCAGCAATCATCGCTGCTGTACAGTACTACTTCGGATACAATACAGTATCTGAAATCTTTTGTGTGTCCCTGTAAATGCTATGCACTTCGTATTATCTATGAAATAAGTTATAGTAAACCTCAGCGACGTATATCAATTACATTATACAAGAAATAATTTAACGTAATTAAAATACGCCGTAAACAAGTCCCTCCACCCCTATATCATTTTGTAACGGAATTCTTTTGTATGGGCCTGTAAATGAAAAACTATTCTTTGCACCGCATATTCTACATTTGTAAAGTAAACTAACTAAAAGTTTCATTCCGCTCTAGGACATTTTTCACAATGTTGGTTGTACTCTTCGTTAGCAACGTGATAAATGACGTAAAATATACTATATCTAAAATTTCAACCGTAATTTTACTGCTGAAAATTAATTGAAAAATTAATTAAAAAATTATGTATTCAGGTTCTTTTGTAATATATTTATTTCTTACTTACTCTGCAATATTTAAAATATTTACATTTCTGATTAATTTAGAACATGCTGTCTTTTTAAAAACTAATGCATTTTTGACCACTAGATGGTGAACCGCTGGATTATTAACGGGTCATCGACCAGAAGATATTGAACACTGCAGTTCTATATTCCATATGGTTTCACCTTTCGCTTCTTCCAAATGCCTTTAAAGATTTAATTTATTTTGTATCTTTCTCTCCTTTTTGTATTTTCTAATTTATTTCGTATTTTCTTCAAAACTCTTACGATTTATTGATGTTTTATGACCTCCTGCATTACTTTTACACAGTATATAGGTCGCCACCATTTAAACTGCATGCGGAACGATGAAAATTTATTGGCGTTTTTTCCGAAATTTGTTTCGTTATTTATATCACAATCTTCAACATAATCAGATCTAATTTATTAGAAAGAATTATTTTCTGAAATCTCACTTAGTAATTTTAAATTTACCTCCACTCGGTGTGGCCCCATCACTAATACATAAGGAAGACATTTAGTTCTTATTCATTCACACCAGTTTCAACTTATTTTCTTTAATTTGTTGCACAGCTAGTAAAGAATTTTTACTTTTTTTTCCCACGACTGTACAATATGATACCTAGTTTTGATGTATTATATAATAAAATTGAGCAAAAGCACATAATAAAACATTGTATTATTTCGATGAAAATTGTCCTCCTTACACTGTTTCGAAATACGTAACTGTTAAATTACACATGTTAAATTACATTCTAAAAAAATAGGCTTTCAAAGTTTTACTTAAGTGCTTGACGTTAAAATAAAATACAAGATGCAAAAGACTTTTTCAAATGGAATTCATTCATTTTATCTCATATGATATGTAAATACATATATGAAACTGAAATCCGATAAAGTTTTCTCGTATAATAGACGAAAAAATCTTACATAAGAGGATGATAAAGTACGGAAGATTTCAAATTTTATAGAAATAGTTATTTCTTTTTGTGTAATACCTCACGTTATAATGAGTTGAAAGCCCTGTTGAATAAAAAAATTAGCCATTATCTTGTTCAAGCCAGTGATGACCCAGCATGGTAATACTAGTTGTATAGATCTATTGATAAAAAACATTCGATGGATTTCAACTAAATTCGTGTTAAAGCAGTGTATTTAGTATTTATGAAAAGTCAAAAAATTTCAAGGTTTTATCTTGAAAAACAACAGCGAAAAACAACATCTTGGTCACAGAAGATTTTGGAAATTCTAGTAATCGATCCAGATGTAATGCTGAGTTAGACCTTAACCCGGCGCAATATTTCTTAAATTAATGATAAAAACTCATTATCATGAGTAATAACATGTATTAAATCATCCTAAGGTCATAGCATTAAAAATAGAATTTTTTCAGTACTATGCGCTTAGAGACATCTGGCCAGAATATCATGAACTACAACATAACAAAACTTTAACCAATTCCAGTAGGGTCCCGTTTTATTATAATTGGTGTATATTTCCATTATTTAGGTATAGAACAACATCTGTATATTAAACAAATTCCGTTGTAAAAAATGCATTTCCATTTTTTAAAGAGAGGCATTTGATGCTTTTAAAACACATTGTAAAGCGTTTCGTAAAATATTTAGATAGAGTATTTTTAAATCGTGATTTTCATATTTCACATCAGTAATATTATTGTATCTCTTACATTACATTTATACTATCAATAAGTATCCCAGACAAAAATCTTTTAAGTAAAAATGCGCATGAACAATATGATTCCTGTTGTTGATGCATTATATGACAAAACTAAGCAAAAACAGATAATACAAAATTATATTATTTCGAAGGAAAATTCTCCTTCTTGCACTTTTTAAAAATAAACAACTCTTACATACCATATTAAATTACATTCTAAAAAATAAGCTTTCAAAATTTAACTTAAATGCTTGACGTTCAAATAAAATAGAAGATGTAAAAGACATTTTTTCAAACAGAATTCATTCATTGTATCTCATAAGATATGTAAATACATATATGAAACAGAAATCCGATAAAGATTTCCCTGTAATAGATAAGAAAATCTTACATAAGAGGATGATAAAATATAGAAGGTTTCATTTTTATAGAAATAGTTCAATTTTTTTCTATAATACCTCACGTTATAATGATACCATATACGGAATTCTTAAATTCATGTTTTAAATTCCTTACATACATTTGTATTCTTACGTAACATAGCAGAATTTATTATATTTCCATGTTATAATTATCTAATATATAAAAATGAAAATTTGTCTGTCTATCTGTATTGCTATACAAATGCACAGTTTGGAAGCCAGAATTGTGAAATGTTACGTACATGTGTATTAAAACTCGGCCGAGGCAAATAAAGCAATCCGTAATCGAAATAATTTATAGTTAATTTTTAATTAATAAAAAACCACCCATTTAGCAGAATTTTCCTATCAAATTTAAACATTTTTCGTTTTAGCAGTTGCCAATAATTAAAAATCCAAAATAAGTTTCTTACAACAACAATTACTTTTCTATTGCATGATTTCCGCGTGAAAACTTAAAATGAAAAAAAAAAGTAGTTTGATGAATTTAAAAAAAGTTAATATTACATCATAACTTTTCTATTGCAAGATTTCCAAGTAAAAAATGAAATACATAGTTTGACGAATTTTAAAAAAGTGAATATCACATAATATTGGTAATATAATGGACGTCAGCAGATAAATATATAACGTCATATGAGTTTCAAAAAACGTATTGAAACATGATAAAAACCCAATTATGGAAATATTGACATATTTTAACATTTTGAGTTCCTCTGAAATTGTTTACGCCATTTTTAAATCTATTCTACATAAGCGCGTGTGTGTATGCGTGTATATTAGAATTTCCACAAAGGTTTAGGTTCCAAGAGATCATTCTTAGTGAAGAACTGAAATCAAGTTTTCAGATTTCTTGAAATAAAATTTATAGAATTTTTAGACTTGCCATTTTTTTAAACATGAAAAAATTATTTTAAAAACAAAACACTCGGAAACAACACGGTTTTAATGCCCATGTCAATCCAGATCACATATTATATTTACTAAGCAAAAAGGTTATCTGTCGACCGGATTAAAAGAAAAAAAAAGAGTGAAAATTTCGTAAAAGAACAAGCCTTAAAATTCCGAGAAACGCCCGGTACTTTAGCTAGTTAGATATAAATATAACATTAATAGTATTAATTATTACATTCTCCCAATAGAATCGAATTTTAGCATTAAGAAATCTTTAATATGAGCGCATTATTAATATTATCATATTTCTGTTAATAAAAGGTTAGAGTCTATCTTTAAGCACTGCATTAAAATAAGGTCAGTTATTTTTAAACAATATTTTTATTTTACTTCAAATAATTTCTATTAAATATAATTTAAATTATCTTTAATGAACCTTTCGTTAAAAACGGTAATATGTTTAAAAATAATTCTGCTTGTTATTTATAAGTTGTGATTTTAGTTTCTTTCGATTTAACAGCAATAATATATACTATTTAACTATATATCTATGTTTACTATTATTATACTATATAGTTATGTATTGTATACTATTTACACTTGAATAGTACTAGAAAATTAAAATGTTAGAATGAATTTTCTAAAGGGACTAGGAAAGCGCATGCGTGAAGAGTACAAAATTAACCCGAGTTAATTTTCTAACATTCGTTTGATGCCGCCAAGCAGACATTATTAAATTCTAAATTTTAAAGGCTCCTGAAAATTATTTTTTTCCTGTTGAAAGTGTCTGTTGCTTTAGTGCATTGAAACATGGAGCTAAGTCCTTTAATTCAAACCTCACATGTCCCGAATTCTGCAAAAAAACTCGCGATCGGGTTTCAATATAAGCTTTTAACGTTAAGTCTATTGCATATTCAGGGTGAGTAAAAATGATGAACCCGATCTTAAAAAAAAACATAATTTCGAAACTACTGCACATATTACAATAAGTGATACATGGATTTAAAGAGAAATATACCAAGTTTTTTTCAGTTACAAATGTCCTATGTGTGAGCCTCTTGTTACACGGCATATGTCCCATCTGTAATCCAGTTCGTTCCAAATACCAAACGCCCCATCCACCGGCGTGGAAGCTCCTCGTTCAAGTTACTACGTACTTGCAAAGACCAATGAAGTTGGACTCCATCCTGCTGAAACACAAAATCTGCGCTGTCCTCAAGCGGGTGATGGTGATTTACCTTTAATCACATGTCCACCAAGATCCGCAGACCAAACACCATGTGATTTCTTTTTTGGGCGTTACGTCAGCGACATTGTTTATATCCCGCGAATACCGAAAACACTGCCAGAACTTAAAGAGCGCATTTGTGAAGCATTCAGAACCATAGACAGAGTGATGCTACAAAATGTTTGGAACGAACTGGATTACATATTGGACGCATGCCGGGTAACAAGAGGGTCAGACATCAAACATATGTAACTGAAAAAAAACTTGGTATATTCCTCTTTAAATTCATGTATCACTTATTGTAATATGTGCAGTAGTTTCGATAATATGATTTTTTAAAATCGAGTTCATTATTTGTACTCACCCTGTATTTGATCTGTTTATGGTAAAACGTTTTCCTCTGGGTCTTAGGCTATAGAAAACCAGTTCCTTGTTAAAACATTGAAAAATCACTCAATTTGAAAGCTTTATGCTCTTCCTAAAATTCACTCACTTTTTATTCTGCTACTAAAACGACGAAATGCATGTAATAGATCTAAATAATATAAGAAATATTTATTTAATTTCAGACTAAGGTTTTCTTAGTTAACAAATTTATTAGAAATATAACGGTAAAATAAGTTAGGTTATAGCCAATGTTTATAAAAATGGCTGAAATTCCAAGTGTTTAAAATAAGATTTGCTTATAACTTATACACATTATGCAACTTTGTTTACCTAAATATGTTTTATTTTTTGATTTAAATATTAATTTTTAATATTTAGAAAATGTTTCATTTAAAATTTGCAGACGATGTTTATATGAAATTTTGCATATTTAATAAACAAATAAACGGTCAAGTGCGAGAATTACTCGCGCTCATAGGGTTCCGTACAATAAGTATATGAATTTTGAATTCTATTATTAAAACAATCGTTTTTAAAGAAAAACAAGACTTCGTAAAAACGATACAACGTAGGATTTGGTATAGCTGTATATACTAGAAAAGTATGAATGGGTATACCGTAAAAGTTCAAAGAGATATGAAGCCTAAATAATATCAAATATTGCTATTCTGTATAAATCTTATTTAAATCTTATCCTAATCTGTTCATGATGAATTTAATTCGGCACTGACAAGAAAAATAGTGCATATTTAAACTTCATTTAGCATTTCATAAAACTAAATTCAGCGTCGTAATAATCTTTTATTTTTGCAGTGTATCTAAAACAAAACCCTTGTTCAAAGTTTAAACTTGGCATTTTGCTAAGCTTCAAAAGGAGGTAGCAAAGTAGCAATGCTACTTTAGTCTGTGCCGCGTTTTTCCATACAGGTTTTTAGTTAACATTTAAAGACACAGTAGGTGTACCGCGAGAGCCACTCAATGCAAACTAGTCGCGAATCCCATAGTATTTGTGTGATTAATTCTCATTAAATTAATCTGTTTTTAACAATTTGACGTTTATTGCTTTTATACTGCTACTGGGCATTGCATTAAACAAATACATCCTTAAATTTTTTTATCTAGGCTTTAAAAGTGATGGAGCATAGAGTACGCCATCCGTGTTATTATGTATGTCCACACCGTCCGTGTCTTTAACGGTTAATATATCGGCTAATTACCGACGATTTTTTATGAAATACATGCTCAACAATACTTTTATACTTCTGCTACGATAGGTACCTCTAGCGCTGCTCAACACTTTTGCTGAATGCCCGTAAATCGAAATTTGTGTTTAACGGAAAAATGCGATTTTCTCAAAAACCAAGTGACCTATGGCAATCGCTATAATTTGCCTGCAGGGTTTAAACTAACGTCTACTACCTCTAACTTTATTCAGAATTTTAGTTTCAGTAAATTCGGATTTAGATGGGAGGAGGGGAACATATTTTTGCACTACATTTTCGACCATAACTTTGAAAATATAATACCGAAAATTAAAAGAATTATATTCTTGAGTTCAGCGTTACGAGAGCTTTCACACGATATACAAAGAGAAGATTTATTTTTTCAAGTAACTTAATTAGCCCCTATACATTTTTCCTAAATATGTTTATGAATATTTATTAATCAGTAAATATGTGGGTCAATAGTCTTTATTATTTCACCCAATTTGAACTTTCCACGTTCCATAGTTTACGAGTAAAGTGACTGTGAGAGACAGAAAGACAGACAGACATAGGAGTGATCTTATAATGGTTCCGTTTTTACTTTTTAAGTACGGAACCCTAAAAATGAAAAATATGGCTTTTATTTCTTTAATTTAGTTTATGAAATCAGTCCTGTGACAATAAAGTAACGTGACTAAGAGAAATTGGGGTAAAAACCTCTATGAATACAAAGCGTTAACAAATGATCACGCCCGAACTTCACCTACTGTGACATCACGAGAATATTTCCCATTATTTTTGGCCACACAATTAAAAAAATAATTTGTTTTTAGGCGAACCATGCAGGTTATGTAAGCTATAACACTTCTGGAATCCATCGTCATCTTGACCATCCATTCACCATTTAGAACAAGTAGTGTAAAAATAATAATTGGAGTGGACGAATAAGGGATTTGGTCGTTCCACCCTATAATTAGTCAGTTTATGCAATACTAGCCAGTTTTCTCCCGTCTTGGGTTTGCTAAGGGAACAGGGAGGGCAGATGCCTTCTTATGTGTTAAGCACTATTTTTTAATAATTTTTTTTCTAAATTTCAATCTTCAACTAAAACTGCTGAAGAGTTCTGACGAAATGGTCTAAATTTTAGAGCGCCCATCTAAAATCCTTATAAATGGAAATCCGCGAAAGCCAATGAAACATCTCGGAGTAAAGCAGTAGTAGCTTCCCTTCTTATCAGTTTGAACTTCTTTGGGTAAATGGAGGATATTCCATCTACGTTTGGATCACGTGCTCAAGGTAAAAACTTCTAGCGTAAAGAAGGGAAGGCTCCTGCAGACGTAAAGAAAAACCCTCGCCAGCCAGTGAAACAGTTCATGCGGAAAGCAGTAACCTCCCTTCTTATCAGTTAGAAGTTCTTTGGGTAAATTACCGGTATCACGTGACTTTTTACAGGCTCGAACCCAGATTTTGAATATAGTCCATTTAAAAAATAATTTGTTTTTACGCGAATCATGCAGGTTTTGCAAGCTATACACTCTAAAAACGACGTTTTCAAAAATGAGTAAAAAATACTCAAATCTGAGTATGCCGCATCGTCAAAATGGCTCCGAAACAAAATTACTCAAGTTTGAAACATGTATATACTCATTTCTGAAAACATGCACACACTTAATAATGAAACATCATGTGCTCATTTTTGAGTATGCCAATGTTTCAAAAATGAGTATGAACTGACCACTATGTGCTCATTTTTGAGTATGTCCATGTTTCAAAAATGAGTATGAACTGACCTCTATGTGCTCATTTTTGAGTATGTCCATGTTTCAAAAATGAGTATGAACTGACCTCTATGTGCTCATTTTTGAGTATGTCCATGTTTCAAAAATGAGTATGAACTGATCTGTATGTGCTCATTTTTGAGTATGTCCATGTTTCAAAAATGAGTATGAACTGATCTGTATGTGCTCATTTTTGAGTACGTCCATGTTTCAAAAATGAGTATGAACTGACCTCCATGTGCTCATTTTTGAGTACGTCCATGTTTCAAAAATGAGTATGAACTGACCTCCATGTGCTCATTTTTGAGTACGTCCATGTTTCAAAAATGAGTATGAACTGATCTGTATGTGCTCATTTTTGAGCATGTCTATGTTTCAAAAATGAGTATGAACTGACCTCCATGTGCTCATTTTTGAGTACGTCCATGTTTCAAAAATGAGTATGAACTGATCTGTATGTGCTCATTTTTGAGCACGCCCATGTTTCAAAAATGAGTACGAACTGACCTCTATGTGCTCATTTTTGAGCATGTCTATGTTTCAAAAATGAGTATGAACTGACCTCTATATGCTCATTTTTGAGCATGAAAATACTCAAAATTTACATGTATTTTTAGGTTTAAGGTGCATTGGCGAGATATAAAATAATTACCAATCCTGCACGCCTCCTAAGAGAAAACTGGTTCACTTAATAAAATGAGCATATATTTGAAGCCTGTAAATATATTGAAACTATTTTATAAAAAATGTATCAGTCGGTCAAAAAAAATAAATAAATAAACCGTATTAACTCTAATACAAATTATAGAAGTGAAATAAAATTGCTGTCTACTTCAATTTTAAGACTTTAAAATTTTTAATCAAGGGGTCATCTACATATTAAAATGAACAGTAACTTTATATTTTTAATATAACCCCCCCCCCAATTTGATAACAATCGGAAAGAAAACAACTCAATTTAGCCCAATTACAAATTTTTAAGACATTTCACAATTAGTCCAAGAGTTAGTAGACATAGGACTAATGAGTTCTCAGAGTGAAAGATTTTTCTCTTAAAAAAGTGTTTATAAAATTCGTGTTACTTATAATTCCTACCTCTAATAAATCTTCAATTGTAGAAACGTCTCTTAAAATAGTACTTCGGGTAGTTGAGTGTGTTCTTTCTAACTGCATTGTCAAATTTGGAGGTTTACATTGAAAAAATTAAAAATTTGTGTTCACCTTATCATGTAGATGAAACCCTAAGGAAAGTTTTAATAGGTTAAATTGAAATAGACAATCCATGTTGATTGATACCAGTTTCATTTCTCTATGATATTTTTTATTCAAATTAGATTTTTTTTTTTTTTTGACCAACTGTACATAAAGCTTCAAATGCATGCTTGTTTTAATAAAAGCGCCAGTTTTTCTATAGCAAGTTGTTTAGAAAATTAGCAATTTCTCTATACCTCAGCATACGCATTGGTCGTCCATCAGTTTATATGTGAAAGTTGAAAAAAATGTGATGTGTGATACAGTTTTATTGGTCCAGCAAGAATAATTTAGTAATGAGTTTTATCAATTATGTAAATCTTTAGTACTATGGTTTCTTTCATTTGTGGTTTACTTCATCAGTGCAGATGTCAGAAATACACTACACTAAATCAAACACTTATAAGTTGATGATGGAGCACAAACAGAACACAAAAACGCATCTGACGGGATGTGTTAATTTTAAAAGTTTTCATAAGAGCAATCTCATCTTTTTTCTCCAAAAAAAAAAATATGCTCTGAAAATTTTTATTAAAATATATTTATTTTGCAGATTTCTAAAATCTAATGTTGAATTTTTTTTTTTTTTTTTTTTTGTATACATATGATGTGAATGACTGATTTGCATAACAAAAATGCTTTTGAAAAATAATTTAAAAACCAGTTGTAAATTCAAATCATTTAAGTTTCAAAGAAGTCCTGAAGTCAAAGAAGTCTGAATCTTAATTTTAGAAATGTTTATTATATTTATATAAATAAATATTTAGTTTTTATTTGAAATTACACCCACATTTAAAAAATGGTTGGGTCCCTGGGACATTCAAAGAGTCCATTCACATCACTGTCCTTGCAGTCTATTCATTTTGACAGTCTTTCATATAATGTAGGATTTATCCAAATCCGCTAATGATTTCATGTAACATGTTCAAAATTTTATATTTCAGAAAAAATGTCCTCATTAAATTATATCATAATTGTCTTTAATATCACTTTCACCCTAGAGATTAATTTGAAAATGCACTTCTGCATTTTACATATATTGACTGAAAATGGACCAGCACCCATTATTATAACTTGTCAGAAAAATTCAAAGTGAATATTTCCTCAAATACAATCATCAATCCTTTTGAATTGACACTTCTAAATTACTAAACTGAAAAAAAAAGAAACCAAATACAGTAGACTCTCTCAAATCCGCACAGCTTGGCACCAGAGGTTGTGTGGATTTCTGGTCATTGATTTGTTTACTTTTTTTAAAATGTAATTTGAATGTAATAATGCAATCAAAATTATAATGAATGCTTGCAATATAGTAAAATAATTAAGCAAAGTAATAAACTAAAATAATAAAAATCAAGATAATTTTTAAAATGATTAAAAGTAAAGGTCAAGTAAATGATGTACAATTAAATATCCATAATCAAGATGAGGTACATTTTCCTTGAATTATTCAAAGAAACTTTC
This sequence comes from Maratus speciosus, assembly GCA_963932465.1. Taxonomy (NCBI): domain Eukaryota; kingdom Metazoa; phylum Arthropoda; class Arachnida; order Araneae; family Salticidae; genus Maratus; species Maratus speciosus. The sequence continues at coordinate 30,211,321 of OZ010789.1, read as the reverse complement.
CTCTTAAAGGTACCCAATTAATTTATATCAAAATCATGAAAAAAGGAAGTTTTGCTTCAGGTTTAGCCAGACTTAATAACAGAAAAGCTCGATTATTACATAAACATATTTGCTAAAAAGATTGTGATTACCATTGATATAAGCAAAATCTTGATTTTTTTTTTCAGAAATAAATTTATGCTTCCTTCATGAAAAACCATGAGTTCAGTCATATCGAGAATTACATATTAAAATACATACGGAATGATATAAAACTAAAATTTTTTGTCATTTTGACCCTCCATCTGAAAAAGTTTTATTGTGTACATCTGCGATTATGTGCGAATTTGAATGAGTCTACTGTACTATGAAATCATTGCTTTCTTTTGTAATATGTTTGATTTCAAACATTTTTATGGTATGTGCCAAAGCCAATTCTTGTTTATTGCTTCTGTGTTTTTTTAATAAATAGTCACAGCTAAAAGCAATGGGAAGTTAAGGCTATTCTCAACTGCTCTGCTCAACAAGCACAAAACGTTTTGACACATTTACAAATTCATTTTTTAACGGAAAGATATAAAATTGGAAAGCCTCACCATGGAAGCGATTTGGAATCGAACTGTGTTTTCCATTTTTTGATCAACCAGTTACCTATTGAGTTATAAGAGATTTTGATCACGTGATACGGCATTTTTCTCCATTTACTGACTGGATTTTCTTCTTTCGTTCGGAAGTTCAGTTCTAAATGCCAACTTTGACAGTATTTTCTGAAAGATTTATTGCGTTTACAAGAAAACGGAAAAAAACAGTTTGATCACATAGTTTCTGAATAACAACACCTGCTAGTTTCATGCGTTTGCGAACAAAAATGAATTAAAACTTATGTCAGAAAGTTGGCCCTTTGGATTTGAGAACAGTCTTAAATAATTTTTAAGCAAAGCTTCTGCTACTGACTATACATATTTTTTATAAATTTTCTAATTGAGCAGTTTATGATATTTGCTTAAAAATCACTCAATTGTAAACTTAAAATTACACGAGGCTCTAACTTTTATACATGAAAAGAGCCTTTCTTTTTTCAAAAAGATTACTACACGTTCTTCTGCTATACCTTAAAGTTACTAGAAACTCATTATGCCCATTATAATTAATAAACATAAAAATAAAACTAAAGTAATATCAAAATTGTTTATTTTAAATCTAACAAGTATTTTTACAATCGATAAAACACAAAGCATCAGTACAAAAATAGAAACTTAATCTCTCTCTATATATATATGTAAAACAGTTAGTACAAAATTGCCAAGTGCTTTAAATACTACAAAACTCAAAATATAGCAGAAAGTATTGAAACCAAATTATTTGTTATGACATTTATTCATTACAGGTCAAATTCAAATCTATTATTATTTGATTTTTTACTTTTGTTCTTATTCAGTCAGGTGCTTTCGATGGCTATTCCCTGTCTTCTTGGGGGCTGTTATATTCCTTGCAGGCGTGGCGTATGTCTGCTTTCCCCCCTTTCTCGTTTGTGGGCTTCTCTGTCCGGTAAGCATGCAGTACCACCTTCCGTCCAATCTGTAATGTTCGGTTTCATTTACTGTATTTCCAAAATTACAGTGGAACGGAAGGCGGTACTGTATGTCCACTAGAGAGAGAAGCACATAAGCCAGAAATGAGGGAAAGAAGATACATTCATCCCGGTGAGAGATATATCAGCCCTCAAGAAGAGTGGGAATAGTGATTGAAAGTTTGAGGCTGAATAACAATTCAAGTTTAAATAAAATGATAAACATAAAAAGTAAACAATTTATTGCAGAGTAGTTTTGTATTAGTCTCATATGCTACCATTATCTCTGACTAATGTGGATTCTAGCAAAAAGCTACTAAATTGTTTCAGGAGATAAAAGTTGCAAGATAACATTCAAAATTTTGAAAGTAAATTAAAGAATCTTAATTAAAAAAACATTAAACTTGACTTTGGAGTTGGGAGGGAGATCCATCAACATAAAAATCTGGCTTACAGGCAATGTAATATGATTATATATGCATAAACTCGTGTGGAAATTAAAACCGTTAATTATCATAAACAATTTATGATTAAATATGGTTCCATCGGCAAAAGGGAAACGAGTCAGAGATTCATTCGGCCCCAGGTCAGATTTTAGGAAATTTTTTTATGTAATGAGGGGCTTACCACAGCAGGGAGACGAGACAGTTTTGTTTGGTTTGAGGTTAGTTTTTCGCTAGAGGTTCTGGGGCCCCACTAGCCAGCGAAGCCAGCTAGTCCTTTTTTATATGGATCTTTTGTTCAATAATAACCTATTAAAACACAGATGCAGGTAAAAATTCAGACAAATATACATGCACATTGCCATACAATCATACTTTTGAATACGAAACTGTTACAAAGCTGCCAAAACTTTGTATTTACCTAATATATAGCTGGATCCCCTTCAATTAGTTTTAGATAAATGCCTGCTAACTTCTTAACCTAATCTCCTTAATATAAATCTTTTTTATAAAGTTATACGTAGAGAGATAAGCAGAACACCTAAGTGAAGGAAGTGGTTCAGATGTATTTGCAGTAAAAGAGCAGACACATTCAGCATTATCTGGACAGGTATAATATCAGATACATTATTAGCTATGGTAAAACATCACATGTTTCTATTTCCAAACCGGAAAGAACGCTTTTGGGATTTGAAATGGTGTCAAAATTTATGTCTAAACCAGAAAATTTTCAAATAGACCAAGATGGTCATTGAAACGAAAAGATGCTGGAATTTTATTATAATGTTATTGCTATTGTTGAACCTTTCAACAATGTAAAACTTTCTTTGTTGATTCCTTTACCTAAAAAAGTGCATTGATGCAAGAGAGTTGAGAAAAGACTGTGAAAGCAGAGACATTAAGAAAAGTATATGAAGTATGGCAAATAGATAAATAAAATGGACAAGATTAGAGTTTGCTGCCCATAGAAAAAACAGCTGGATGCAACCATAATAATATTTACATAAAATGCAAAAGTCTTTTCAAAATTTTCCTTTTAAATGTTATATTTTAATTACACAACAGTTTAAGTTAGATTTTTTTGCCAAATTTAACAACTTTGGACAATACATTCTATGGTTATTATTTCAAATTATGAAAAATAATGAAAGCCAATCAGCTATTAAAATAGGTGTTTTACTGCTGCTTTGTATTGTACAATATAAAAAATCCCTTACCACAAAACATATGATACAACCCCATACAAATTAACAAATTTTTGGCCAACTAGAAACATAAAACTGACTGTACTACAAATATAAAGAAAACAATTAGTACTAAATTTTACCTCACCACTGATCCATAAAACTATTTCAATTAAATACTGAAGATTTACAACAATAGTTTCCTGATATTCATAATTTTAACAAAAAGAACAAAACAAAAGAAAACTAAATATAAATTTATTTAAAAAACAAGCAATCTTTTAAATTATTTCAAATTTTTCATTTGTACAGCATGGATTATACCGCAGTGTAACATACACTGATTTGTCATTTAAATCATATGAGTTTCTTATATGCAATGGAACATAGTTAAATAAATCTTTTATGTTTATTAGATTAACAGCACCAGTAGAACTTACAACATATCAGTGAAAATGGCTGTCAAAACCTAAAAACTCAAACAAATCACAAATTAAAAATGCATTATTATTAAGGACAAACATTTTTTTTTTATTTTACCAAAAATAGGTAACTCATCAATGCAAGAAACAAACACAACCATATTTTTTTAATATGTTGTGCCATTATAACGAAAACCATTACACTGCATTACTTCCGAATTGTCACTCAAACCGTTTACTTCAAGTTTCAAATTATGTTCCTTTTAACTATGCATTTTTCCATATGTTGTTTCCAACACATTTGATATTGCATTGCATTTAAAATATTTCTCATGTAAAGTATGTGCAATTTATAACTGATGGCGTATGGCTACTGTTTTAGCAACATTTACAAAATTTTTGCTAGCTGATGCACATCTTTTTGAAGGATAATGTTTGCTTACATATCGCATGCTCCAATACATAACTGGAGGCCCTAGCTGCCTTATGATCCTAGGATAGTGTACTGCAAAATGCATTTTTGGTGATAAATGTTTATCTGGAAAAAGCTCTAAAAAAAGTTTGTGATGATCTGCTATATTTTCTGCTAATTTAAAAGTTTCAGGTAATGTCTGGAGCCATAATAGTATCAATTAATTTCAACATAAGATTAAATAACTGCCAAAATTCGTTATCTTCAGAAATTTTGTCACCAATTAATAAGGGTATGTTTCGAATCAAGGTCCACATTTGAGATGCACTTTGCCCATTAGAACCATCAAGATTTAAAAGTTTTTCTCTGTTTATTGACACTGGTTTAGAACTTGATTCATATTTACCATAATTAAAATTTATTATCCTATCATTTAAAAGACTAAGTGAAAATTTTGGCTTTAAAAACAAACTGATGTACTATTAAGAAGGTTTCACTAGCACACCAACCTTCAAAAAGATCGTGCATTACATCTACAATCAAATTATTTGTCACATGCCAATAACTTAAATCATTTAGGCAGCAAGGAGTTTTAACACCACATTCTGATACTGTTATGTCACCAGAAGACACTTTATTAACATGCATGTCATGCTCAGTTTTATTACGTAGTAAACTAATATCTTCCTTTATATTTTTATACAAAATATATTTTTTTGCTAGACAAAATCTACAACAAAAAATAGCAGTAAAGCTCTCAACAAACCCCAGCAGTTTATTCAACCCTAAATTATCACCTACCACTTGCCAAATTACAACTTTGTATATATTTCCCTGAAATTCTATACCTTCATCTGAAAGCTTTTTCAAATCATGAACAAGTCTATCTAGTATTGTCCGATAACCATATTTTTCGACATCAAGAGAATAGTGTATGTTAGTTATAAATATTGAATCTAACAAAGATTGAAGGTGCACAGGCAAATCTTTAATTTTAAAATATACGAATCCCAATTTATGTACACCGGTATGTGACCCCAATGGATTTTGTAAGCTCCACATCATCTATATACAACTCGATTACTATTGTATCCACAGAGCTTAAAATTGCATTGGAATAATAATAAAATCCATCTTGGATACTACAAAGGGTTGCATTTCTAAGACTTTTGTTTTGTTTGTATGTTTTGAAAATATGCAAAAATCCATCAATAGAAATAATTTTTTTCATTGTGTCTACTATACTTATGTATTGGCATGTGTCATTTTTAAGAATTTGGTGAGGTAGCCATCTATAAACTTTTGTTCATATCGTGTACCTAAAGCAATCTCCTTTGGCTCAACATAGCGACCACTTGCTTTAATGGCATTGACTATTTTATGTTTTGAATAAAATGTAGACAATGAAGAAGCAGCAAAATCAAATGTTGCCATCAGTGATTTTGTGTTTTTTTCACATTTCATTCCATTTTCAGTTAAAAAATTCACTGTTTCTGATTTTAAATAATTTACAGTATTGTACAGAAAAGATGAAGTACTATTGATAGATGAGATAATACTAGAACAGTAGTACACTGCTTTTGCTACATGTTTCACTGCAATATTGCAAAATATCCTTTTGAAATTGTTCATGTTTACATATTTCTGAATCACCCAAAAAATTGATTTGAAAATATCAATTTGAGGGTAAATCATCAGAAGACAAATCACCATCTTTACTATTTATCGGCTGATTTGAAAAATTACGACTTTCTGAAATGTCTATTTCTACGTCACTAGCATGAAATCTTTTCAGATGTCTCTCATAGTTAAACAACTTCATAAATGCTTGTCTACAGCTTTCATCATAACACACATACCGCTTAAGTATACATGTCTTATGATAATTTCGAATGTGACGGCAAAGATCATGTGGATTTTGAAATTTTTTTTTGCAAAGTGAGCAAAACATGGCTGCAAATTTTTAAATACAAATTGTAGCTGATAAAATATAAGAAAAAAACAGAATTTAAATGTTCTTTTAATTCAGTCTAAAAACAAGTGCAGAAATATTAAAGTCCCTCTCCCAACTCCCTATGAGAATATTTATTTCTCAAATGACAATTTACATTAAGATTAAAATATTATATTAATAGTCCTTTTTAGTTCACTGATATAGGATGTCACTTCATTTTGTTTTTTGTGCATCACATTTAGTATAAAACAGGCATTGAGAAAGTTTCATACATTACTACAGTAAGGAGATGAAAGGCTTTCCTACACCAGCCCCAAACAAATGACTATCTCAAATGAAATAAAATTTACATTAGATTAAAATATTATGACATTCAGTTGATATCTATAATAATAAAAAAAGGATAACTAGGATGAAAAGTTTCATACTGGTACAATGCAAAGTAAAAATATGATATTTACACACTTAAAAAAATCCGTTCTTTCAGTTCTCTGATACAAGATGCCATTTCATTTTGTGCATCACATTTATAAAAACAGACATTTAGAAAATTCCATACATTACTACAGTAAGGAGAAAATTCCAAGTTTAAAATATGTTATCTTAAAGCATAAATCAACTGCTTTTAACATACTACTTGTTTTTATACAATGGTTTTCAAAAATTAATGTTTGTACAGGGTTTAACTTCCCAATAGCTAATACAAGCGGTTGTTTACAGTCTCCACCCAATAGTCTGTCTTCTTTCATAAACTTTTCGATGCCTTGGCACTACCTATAAACAAAAGAAAAACATTTTAAAAATAAGTGCAATAATTTCTTGATTGTTGTCACCCTGTGAACAATTTACAAAAGCAGCATGATTTAGGGCACTTCAGAAATATATACAGATTGTAAGAACTTTGTGTCGTGTAATGAACTCTTTTTGTGAGCTCCTGTAAGTACTGTATCCCATGCATAAATACTACACACTTAATTTTCAATAGCAATCTTGCTGCAATAATCCAATAGCATATATCTTTCACAAGATTTGGATGTAAATACAGAATTATCAGCACTTACAAACTAAATTCAAAAATAAATAAATAATGAGAAGTGTTACATTTTTGTGGGGTAACATTTATGTAGTAATTTTAGAATTCATTACAAAATATTTTTTTAATTGAATAGTTTTAAAAACAAAAACGTGATAATTATCCTACTGTTGTTATCATATAAACCTCACAAAAATACAATACTTGATATTTATAATAATACAACTAATATTTTAATGTAAATCAACAATCACAAGAGTTATTGGCAGACCCATAACCAGGATTTTCCTTCGGAGGGGGCTCAATCTTGGAATTTTTTCTGATATGATAGCAATAATTTGCACACTTTAAAGTGTGAATAAAAAAATAAACAAGGCTTAAACTAAGGTGTATTCCTCCTTATAGTATACTTGATACCCATGTCAAAAATTCTATTTTTTTTTTTTTTTTAAGTGAAATTTTATTTTATGATCAAAAAGACAGAAAACGTACTGGTGACTATTTTTATATTCTATTCATATCACTATTTTAAAAGATAAAACTTTTTAGTACATTTCACTTGCACACATTGTCAAAGTACACTATGTGACATTGAACATGCAACACCAAGAAGTAGGAGAGGACAGATATTTATTCAAATTTCAGGATAGATGCATGTGATAGAGTTATTTAAACGATATGAAATGCGCAGCTCTCCAGTGCATGTTGAATAAGATATAACGGAAGGAACCTGCAAAATGGGCAGTATTCGTAGCTTTACTTCTGCTAGGGAAAGCATCGTAGAAATTTTGTTCTTGTCTCCCAGGACGCGTGTAATAGCAGAGAATGCCAGGCCACTGTCAACGGAGACATTTACAGCAGACAGACGATTTTACGAAGGGCATGGTGATTGGACTGAGACGGACAGGTTGGTCCATATGTCATATTCGCAGCTGAGACACATCTGTATGCATCCACAGTGCACCGCTGTGGCGAAGGTGGTTGGAACGAGGAAATGTGGAAAGTTTGAAGGGTGCTAGTGCAGCCAGAGTGACGTCAGCACATGTGGATAGACGCTTCCCCCGAAAAGCAGTAGTGAACCCGCAAGCCACCTCTACCTCCACTTTGCAGTGTGTTCAAGACACCCTGAATGTTCCCATATCGACCAGAACCATTGTAGTACTCTCATTGACTCTGTACCTAGACGTGTTGCTTCGTGTATCGTTATCCACGGTGGTCCTACATCCTACTGAGCTGATGCTATTCTCGCTTTGTATTATGGCTATATTTTCGAAATATTGTTCAATTCAACTACTGTCCGTTGCTGTCTCTCTCTGTTTGTCGAGTTTCATCATTTTCTGGCCACTCTTTCCTGGTGTTGCATTTTCAATGTCAGGTAGTGTATATGTGAAAATATTTTGGTTTGAGAAAGTGGTGCAAGACAGAATTAAAAATTAGTTACCAGCGGATATTTTATTATCAATAGAGATCTATCATCATTATATCTATCATAATTAGAGAAAGATTTTTTAAACTTTCGGGGGTGCTTCAGCCATCTCTCTGGCTATGTGATTATGTAAATTATACAATAGAAGGATACATACAGACAGAAATTGGATGAAATGATCAAGAGACTGGGTCCCAGTGGGTTTTATTATTATGTGCTTAGAATTTTTGGAACCAGATTTTCTAAATACTCCTTGGTAAAGTAACATTGGGAGTAAAATTAATGCACAAAAAATTTCTGAAAGAGGAAAAAACTTTGTAAATACCAAACTTTAGATTTCTCTGAAATCATAATCTTAAAAATAACACCTACTAGCTGAACTGCCATTGCCCAGGCATATGATAACATTAAATAAACCTCAAAATTATGATTTTATATATTTGACTCTATTTTGTCTGAATTTATATTTTTAAATGAAAAAATTCTTGAAAAAATATTTATTTTTAGTGATAAAACTACTTTTAAGAAGACATTTTTTCACTTGGTTTATTTCACTAGTTCTTGTCTGAATTGTTTAAGATATTCTGTAGTTATAATATAAATATGAGAGTTATAGATCCCATAACAAAAATTCGAAAACAAAAATACTGATATCTAGTTGATAAAGAAATGTGTGTTTTTTTTTCACATCAGCTCCATCCGTACAAAACTGTGAAAAAACACAAAGTAAAATGCATGTTTGGATCTTCCTTTCATCCTAATGCACAATCTGATACTAGGCATGCATTACTGGTTGACGCAGAATAAGAGATGAGGTTTTGATGAGAGTTCATTATCATTTTTAATTAATATCTTGACTAATTAACAAAAAATTGAAAATTCTCTGGTGCATCAGAAAAGGTCTTGGCATGGTTCCAAGTTACAAAATGTGCCAGGACTGAAAATATTTTTGATTCCCCCTTTCCCCCAGCTGAAGTTGAAAGGCTAAAGTATATAAAATTTAAGAATGTGTGCAAATACGTAATATTAAAAAAAATTCATCTTGATACTGCTCTAGGGAATTTTTAAAAGACAAATATGTCATGTCCTGGTGACAGCCCACGGAAGACTTGCACCCATGAGCCTTGGACTACCCTCACTCAAATTTTCAGCCTTGATGTACAGTTCGTAATTTTTTTCTAGTCATAGCGCACAGAGCAAAACTTTGTTTCATTAGAATAAGATATGGGTCAATAAGAAAAAAAATGGTTCATTTTAGGAGGGGTTGGCACGGTTGAAACCGTTTCTTTTTTTTTTTTTTTTTTTTTTTTTTTTTTTTTTTGGTCAAAAAAATCATTTGGTATTTTTAGAACAAATTTAATATAACATTTTTTCTTTTTTGTAATTTAAGTGCTTTTAATTATTAATAGAAGTAATTTCTACTTTTAACACTTCATTTCAGCAGACAACATGAGACATAACGAGTCTAGATCATGTTTCCATGCATGTGAAAGGAAAAATAGCATGTGCTGATGAACATGTCTTGTCTGGTACTCTAAAAGTTTATCTTAAAACATACAAAATTAGAAAAGATAAAATAGATAATAGTCCAGGCAATAGGGAATTTTACCTAGCAAAACTAATGGTAGTTCTGGAAATAGGCTTACTTATGTTTTTTGGGTCGCTGAATCCGAATTTGTAACTACCCACCAAAATTTCCCCCGGCAACACCCCCAAATTTTGGTAAAAAGCCCCCCAAAAAAGTTTATTAAAAAATCAATTTTTTTATTGTTTTAGGGAAAAAGTATCTAGAAATTCAGAAAGTAGACAAAATTTGCAACAAATTAGATATATGACATTATGACTTAGGATGAAGGGGAAGGGGGGATCTACCTCGGAACATGCTCCGCGGTGCTGCGTGGACTAAGTTGCACAATTCCACTTAACCACTCACACGTTTACATTAGCCCTCCCATGTCCCCTACGAACTTTCTCTATAAGGTTTACTTTAAGTTTGTTGGGTCGCTGAATCCGAATTTTTAACTTACCCCCAAAATCCCCCACCGAAAACCCGCCAAAATAGTTGTTTTTAACTTTAATTTCTTATTTTTTTAGTGGAAAAGCATTACGAAATTCAGAAACTAGACAAAATTTGCAACAAATAGGATATATGACATTATGACGTAGGATAAACAGGGAGAGAGGGGGCTGCCTCGGAACATTCCCCGCGCGCTTTTCTCAAAAACCAAATTTTTTCAAAAAAAACAATTTTTTGGGAGGTTGCCGGGTGAAATTTTGGTGGAAAGTTACAAATTCGGATTCAGCGACCCAAAAACCATAAGTTGAGTCGAAATCCATAACTAGAATTAATTTTGCCAGGTAAAATCCCTATTGCCTGGACGTAATAACTTAGTGCATGTAGCACCGCAGTGCATGTTCAGAGGCAGCACTCCTTCTCCCCGTTCATCCTACGTCATAATGTCATATATCCTTTTTGTTGCAAATTTTGTCTAGTTTCTGAATTTCGTTATGCTTTTCACCTAAAACAATAAGAAATTTAAGTTAAAAACAACTATTTGGGGTGGAAGTTAAAAATTCGGATTCAACAACCCAAAAAACTTATTTTTAAGTAAACCTTTTAGAGAAAGTTCGGAGGGGAGATGGGAGGGCAAATGTAAACGTGTGAGTGGTTAAGTGGAATTGCGCAACATAGTCCACGCAACACCGCGCGTATGTTCCGAGGCAGATCCCCCCTTCCCCTTCATCCTAAGTCATAATGTCATATATCTAATTTGTTGCAAATTTTGTCTACTTTCTGAATTTCTAGATACTTTTTCCCTAAAACAATTTTTTTAATAAAAACCTTTTTTGAGGGGCATTTTACCAAAATTTGGGAAGGGGGGGTTGCCGGGCGTAGCTCATAGGGGGCAGAGCCCCCTAGTATCTTAAAACATACAAAATTAGAAAAGGTAAAATAGATAAATAATTTTCAATATTTAGCATAAAATATTTTCATTTAAAAAATGCAGATTATTAAGAGCTGTTAATAACAAAATACAATGATCTTTAAGATTTTGTCAAGTTGTGAAAGAACATTTTCTTGATTGGGGGAGATTATTCTTAAAGAATTTTAAAAACTAACTTAAGATATGAAGTTGAATAATACAGATTGCAAAAATTGAGTGCTAGTTACAGTATTTCAATAATGCCAACCAATCTTTTTTGTTACTTGCTGAATCTAACGGTAAAATTTTTTAACTTGGACACTTGGAGTATCATCAGAAAACAAAATAACCAGAAGTATTTGTATATTTAAAACAAATAATAATAAACTACAGAACATTATATTTTCATGAAAAAGCATCAAATATTTATGGATTATTATATTATTAATCAAAAGATTCTTCATGCGATTTTCAAGGTATCAATGTTTCACTATGTAGAACAGTTTACTCTTTGAATATACAACATAGCGTTACTAATAGATAATGTTTAAATTAGAAATTTATTTCAATTTTCTACTTAATTGACTACTATTTACTTTTAATATTTTCAAGTGAAGTTATATTTCTTATAGATACAATATCCAACAATGTTTATTTTATCAACAGATATGTAGTTGTATGCAATAGCAAATTATATATAAATCTGGGTTTTTTACAAAACAGTTTTTTGCCACCCCTGATTTTAGGACCCTTCACAGAATTCCATTTCCTAAAATGAATCCTTCACAGAATTATATTTCACAAAAAGAACCATTCACAGAATTGTATTTTTTACACAAGGACAACATCATAAAATTTGCTTTATTTTCTATTCTATTAAAACGGCCCTTTCACATGTATTTAAATTTTTAACTGTGTATGTTGAACAAGACATTCATACTTTTTGTGGAAGATTCATATATAGAAATGTAAATGAGTCTGTAGGTAGAAAATGCACCCCCTCCCCCCACCCCCCCAAAAAAGGATCATTTTTTTATTATGCTACTTTTATTTTCACAAGTATTAGGGGACAAAAAATCGCAAAATTTCACAAAAACACCCTGTCAAAAATGTTAATAGAACAGTTAAATTTATTTTAGTAAAAGTAATGAATTTACTATAGAATATACATTTAGAAATTTACTATACATGCACATAAATATTTACTGCATACTTTCATTGCAGGGTTCAGCTGTACTCATATCTAATTCAAGCCAATTTGCAAATTCCTTAGCTGCGGACCTTCCGCAATGCCTACCTTGTAAGATAATGGAATTTGAAACTATTCCAAATTCTGAACAAAAGCTGTCGCCTTTCCTTTCATCAAAAATTAATTTGAATTCAGAATCAATCTATAAAAAAATTAATATACAATAAGAGATGGAATTATAATATTAAATACAATTATATTAATAGCTATGACAATAAAAAGATAAAGCAAAAATTTTAAGCTTTTCATTATGATTGTCACACTACATGTAAGGATAAACCAAATCTCCTGAATTTCAAAGCATTTTCAAAATGTTAGGAACTTAAAAAGCATCCTACCTTTATGAATTGCTAACTTGTGCAAAACTGATGTTAACCTTGAGAGATCTAGGTAAACTGTAACTTGTATGCAGGGGTGATTCTGAGTAAAAATAAATCTTTTGAAATTCACAGCAAATTATCTCAATGGTTACAATAGAGGGCGGGGGATCCTACTCTGGGGCTAATTATGCGATCCATTGACGAAAATCGCATGTTATATGCAATTCTTTGACAAAATTTGCATTTTACATGCGATTTTTTGATAAAATTCGTATTTTCTCCGGCAATCTTTTGCTTAAATTCGATTTTTTTTGCAATCCTTTGACTAAATTCAGGCTTTTTTTTGTCACGCTTTGATGAAATTCAGGCTTTCTTCCATCATCCATTGATGAAATTCAAGCTTTTTTCCATCATCATTTGATGAACTTCAGGCTTTTATCCATCATCCTCTGATGAAATTCAGGTATTTTATACAGTCCTTTGACAAAATTAGTGTTTTTTTGTAATCCTTTGATGATATTAGCATTTTTGTGTGATCCTTTTACAAAATTTGAGTTCTTTTTCAGCGATCTCTTGATGAAAAGCACGTTTTTTCCACGCGATACTTTGACGAAATTCACGTTTTCCCCTGTGATCCTTTGACGGAATTTTCATTTTTCACTGCAATGCTTTGACAAAATTCGCACTTTCCCCATGATGTATTGATAAAATGGATTTTTTTGGTTCCCATTTGTCAAAATTTAGGATTTTTTTATGTCTGAATTTTCAGACGGATGGCCGATATTTTAAAACTTTCATAACCGAAGATTTAAATTTTCGAAAAATTTAGAACAGAATCACCCGTGATTGTATGTTTTTATTTTTATTTATTTATTTTATTTTGCTAATTTATAGGGATGCACCGAATAGTGATTTTGGCCGAATGTCGAATATTCGGCCTACAGGCGAACCGAATTACCGAATATTTGGCTGGACAAATAATTTTTTATTTCAAAGGCATTAAAATATTAATTTAAAAAAATACATAATACTTAATACAGAAAATAACATTTGGATAAACAGGAGCTTTTTATAAGTAAACTTTATACTGAAACAAAAATCTACTTTGAGTTACTTAAGAATAGGATAGTTATAAACTTTTTTAATTAATAAAATTTTAAATTTCATGACTTCATCTGTGAATTAAAGCAAATGAATATTTTCTTAAATTCTGAAACAAACATTTTAAAATCAAAGAGAAATTGTGAAAAAAATTGGAAGAAAAACTTCACAGGGTCATATATACTCTTTATTTGTCCGGAAGCGACTAAAGTAAAAATAAATAATACAATCTATACAAATGATGGCAACTCAGCAAGGAAAATTTTAAATGGCATCCTAGATTAGTCTCTGAAATTTGCGATCCTAAAATCTTTCAACAAACTTTTAATAAAGATAATGTGGTCAAGAAAATCTTTTTTTTTTAAACATTAATTTACTAATTTTCTTAACTTTAATTTTACAAACAGCAAATAATGTAAAATTATTATTTTTTTTATTTAAATATAATTCTATTTATTTAATTGTTCTGGATATCATTATAAGTCGACAGTTAAAATTAGAAGTTGTGCAAGGTTTTTTTCAGTATTCGGTGCGCCAATATTCGGTGAGATGTCCGAATACCGAATATTCGGTGCATCCCTATCACTACTAATTTACTTACTGTACAATAAAGTGTCGTGTAATGTTTGCATCTTATAATACAGGGTATATACAATGATCCGTTTATATGTTTAAGTTAATAAGATAACAGATACTGTATGAACATTACTGAAATTGCATTTTTTAGCAATGTCTACATGGGGTGTCCATTACTGGAAATTGACTAATTAAGTGTTCCAGTAATGGACCTAAAAAATAAATGATAATAAACCTAAAAAATAAATGAAATTTTGTAAATGGCCATTAGTATATTCATAAAATTTAAAGTTTTCTATTACTATAAGTTATCTATTACTATAAATCAACCATCTTGTGCGAGTTTTAATGCATAAGCTAAAACCTTTTACAATGTTCAAATGCACAAATACGTACAATACCATGACACAAAAAACCACATACGGCCGTTTCAAAGAGTATTCTTGAATCCCCTTTCTCAGTGTGATAAAAAAAAATATTAAAAGATTAAAATGAGGTCAAAGAATCCCTCGGTTATAGACCCTGGCTATTTTTGTGATTCACCCCCGCGCCCCTCGCACTGAAGAAGGAGATCCAAGAATCCTTGGAACGGCCGTATGTAGTTTTTTGTGTCATGGTACTGTATGTGTTTCAGCGTTCGAAATCCTTGGTGGTCCGCTGGTCCGAGATCACTAAAAATTCAATCGGACCACTAATTTAAAAAATTTAGTGGTCCGAAGGACCAGTAACTAACAGTAACTTTTCCCCCTCTTTGACAGGTAAACGTAAATTTTCCCATCCCTGAGAAAACTGCAACCAAACATTACAATAAGCATAAAATTTGCATAAATACTTAGTCAGTTAAAATAAATAGACGGAAATAAAAAACATAATAATTTCAGTTTTTGTTTATGTACTATTTATTTAATTTTTAGCAAATTATAATTTTACATTTTATTATGCCGAAAATTTTGGGTAACTGAAAGGAAGTTTGGTTTATATTCTCGGCGGAGGAGAGGGGTGGGGGGTGTCACTCAAAGGGTTAAGGTACTTATATAATTTTATGTAGCAGTCCAGTAACGATGTCTGCAGACCAGTAAACTCTGATGTTTACTGGTCCTTGGGATCAGTGATTTTTTTAAATCAATTCTACCGCTGAAAATAGTCAGGGTTGCAAAATCGCTAAAAAAAATGTCGGTCATAACAAAAAAGATGACAGACGATCAAGGGAGAATATGCAAGGGATATTCAAAAACTCATTCAATTTCATTATAAAAATTAATATAAGGTTAACAGATAATATTAAAAATTCAAAACAATATTCTTGTATTTAATAACATTTGTTATAATACTTGTCCCCAAGCAGCATTAGCGATAAATACAAAATATTATTTTGTCTTCAAAAACATCGGTAAATTAGAAAAATTTTGGTTAAAAAAAAAAAATAAAATAAAAAAATAAAGATCTATTCAATCTATCTTTTAACATGCTTTTACAAACAAAATACCAAAGTTCTCCAAATGTTATTTTATGAAAAAAGAGAGAGCGAGAGAGATGGGGGAGGGGGAAGAGAAATTTGTAAAAAGCAAATAGTATAAAATTTTGTAATGATAATGATTCTGAGATTCATATAAATATTAAAATTGATCTAAGTCCAATCAAAAACAATGATATTTTCAAAACAAAATACCAACATTTTCCAAACGTTATTTCTAAAAAAAGAGAGGGGAAAGGGAATTTGTAAAAAGCAAATAGTAAAAAAATCAGGGTTGTCTCGGTTTTAACCATGGTGGTTTTAACCAGCGGTTTAAACCGGTTTTAACCGTCCTGGTCAAAATCAATTTTGACCATTTTGACCACTGAAATTGACTATTCAATTTATTTACTACTAATCAAATATATTTTACTAGCATATGTTAAAAACAAAGTTAACATTTGTTAAAAATGTCATAATATAAGTAACATAACACCAGCAAATACCAAATTTAAAAAAGCCATAACATAAATTACAACACCAAGATACAACACAAATGTTTTAATTATTTTTTATACACAAGCTCTTTTATCGAGACTGTATCATTTTAGAATAAGTTTCAAGATATTTTTCTTTTAGCAATCTTAACCATTCGTCGCATGCATCAGATATAGTAGCATCTTCTTTTTTAAGTTTATCTAAAGCAAGGGAAATAAGCTTAAGTTGATTTTATAAATGTTTTACTTCTTTGTATACGTTGTTAATGATTTTAACAATGTTATCAATATTATCTTCATGCTCATCTGCAATTTTTCATTTCAATAACATGCTTCATCATTGAATTAACTTTGTTTGTGTTTGTAATATCTTGTCCTACAAGATTCAAGTAATGTGCAGCACCAGACTTAGATAAAATGCAAAACTGTCTGCGAACTCAAATAATTTCTTAAAAATTTTCTGCAAAAAAACACCACGCCCCTCCTGAGTCCTACATCACTGCTAACAGCAAAAATGAAAAAGTCCTCTTTCCAATCCCTCGCATTACATTACATGCACTCAACTGGGGGGTTCTGAATTAAACTTTATTGAAAAGAGGATAATATTTACTAAGATATTAAAACTGAATTGCCCTTTCGAATGTAAAAAAAATTGCCGCAAATCGCAGAGAAACGCTAAACAAGCGCATAAACAATCGCAAAACTTTCCAACCAAATAAACTTTATTTAAAAGAGATCAACATTTAACATTTACTTTTTAACACAAAATTTATTTTTAATCTGTTAAATTAATGTGCAAAGCCTAAAATAATCTACAGCACCTGCTTCAGTGCTACACTGTTTCTGCTACCGGCCCTAGCAGGAGAAAAAAAAAGCATCGTACCTGCCGTTCCGGCATAAGCGCCATACTTACAATATTTTTAAGTTTTATAAATATATATGCCGCGGCACTTCTTCTAAAAAATACTGTACCATGGTACATGGCAAATAATTTCTAGATAACTTTTTTTTCCTCCAGTTGAAAAATAGTCTGCAGACCTTCTCAAGAGTCTGCGACGGGCCTCGCACTGATTCTCCCCCGGGGTCTTGATAATTTTTTTTAATGAAGAAATTTGTAAAAGAAACCATCAGAACTGTCTGCAAACTTTGAAAATTTTCTGCGAACAGCGTTCTCGTGTTCGTCTATATTATCTGACTCTGTGCAGCACATCCATAAGAAATAAACAGTTCGTCTCTATATGCATTTTGAAAATCCTCTCATGCGTTTCATCTTGTTTTCATTGTCACTTACAAAACTTCTTACTTTACAAGCAAACTAAACTTGTTTTCTACCCAGGGTTGGAAAAAAACCGGGTTTTTTTGTAAAAAACCAAAAAAACCGGTTTATTTGGTTTAAACCAGGTTTTTTTGGTTTAAACCGGGTTTTTTTAAATATAATTTCCTATTGTATACAGATGCATATCTGTTGATAAAATAAACATTTTTGGCTATTATGTAAGTAATATAACTTCAGAAAATATTTAAATTAAATAATTACAATCAATTATATAGAAAATTGAAATCATTTCTAATTTAAACATTATTAGTAACACCTATGTCTTATGTTCAAAGTAAACTGCTCTACGCAGTGAAACATTGATACCTTGCAAATCGTATGAAGAATCCTTTGATTAATAATATAATAATCAATCAATAAACATTTGATGCAATTTCATGAATATAATATATTATTCTGTGGTTGTTATTATTATTATTTTTTTTTAATATCCAAATACTTCTGGTTATTTTGTTTTCTGAGTGATAACTCCCAGTGTCCAAGTCAACATTTTTGGCCATTAGATTCAGCAACTAACAGAAAAGATTGATTGGTATTACTGAAATGCTATAAATAGCATTCAATTTTTGCAAGCTGTGTTGTTCAATTTGATATCTTAAGCTACTCTTTTAAATTCTTTAAGGATAATCTTCCCCAATCCCAATCCAGAAAATTTTCTTTTACAAGGCTGTTCTCAAATCCAAAAAGGCAACTTCCTGACATAAGTTTTAATTTATTTTTGTGCGAAAATGATCAAAACTAGCTGGTGTTGTTGTTCAGAAACTATGTAATTGAGCTGTTTTTCCATTTTTTTGCTAACTCAATAGATCTTTCAAAAAATAGTCAAAGTGGGCGTTTTGAACTGAATTTCCTCGCAAAGGGAGAAAAAGCTCTCAAG
The DNA here is from genome assembly GCA_963932465.1 of Maratus speciosus. NCBI lineage: Eukaryota > Metazoa > Arthropoda > Arachnida > Araneae > Salticidae > Maratus > Maratus speciosus. The sequence goes on along the minus strand of OZ010789.1, from coordinate 30,192,565 downwards.
AGCAGGCGAAAAACGGGTTTGTCACGTGATCGAATTTGCTGATAACTCAATAGGTAATCGATTGATCAAAAGATGGAAAAAACAGTTCAATTCCAAATCGCTTCTGTGGCCAGGCTTTCCAATTTTATACCTTTCCGTTAAAAAATGAATTTGTAAATATGTCAAAACGTTTTGCGCTTGTTGAGCAGAGCAGTTAAGAACAGCCTTAACCAAAATCTTAAAGATCATTGTATTTTGTTATTAACTGCTGTAAATAATCTGCATTTTTTAAATGAAAATATTTTATGCTAAATATTGAATAATATTTATCTATTTTATCTTTTCTAATTTCACATGTTTTAAGGAAAATCTTTAGAGTACCAGATATGTTCATCAGCACATGCTAATTTTCCTTCTACATGCATAGAAACATGACCTAGGCTCATTATGTCTCATGTTGACTGCTGAGATGAAGTGTTAAAAGTAGAAATTACTTCTATCTATAATTTAAAACAATTAAATTACAAACAAGAGAAAATATTATATTAGACTTTTTCTAAAAAAACCAAATGGTTTTTTTGACAAAAAAACCAATTGGTTTAAACCGTGGTTTAAACCATGGTTAAAACCACTTGGTTTAAACTGTGCCAACCCTGTTTCTACCTCTTCTTTAGCATCAGCTGCTAGTTTTAAACAATACTGGGCAGATTTCTTAGATGCTCCTGTATCAACAGCTGAAAGGAAGAACGATTTTTTTTCCCTGTTGATACACTATTAACAATGATAGGGCAATTATGGATCTAGCTTTCTTATTGTATTGCATAAGCATATTTTACTAATGAGCCTCCTTAACTTATCAGTGTATTATTTTTTTAACTGCCTATTACTTTTATTACTTATTAAGTTACTTTTAATTGCAAAGAAAAAATAATTATTAAAATTAAGACCATTTTTAACAGTTTTGACCATTTCTGACCACTTTTGACCAATTTTGGACGGTTAAAACCACTTTTATCCAGTGTCCTGGTCAAAATCAATTTTGACCCTGAAAAAAATAAAAAAAAATTGTGCATGCATGTGGCAGTAAGTAAAAAATACTGCATGTATGAGCACTGCATGCCCATAAAGCAAAAATTCAAAACAATATTCTTGTATTTAATAACATTTGTTAATGCTTGTCCCCAAGCAGCATTAGCGATAAATACAAAATATTATTTTGTCTTCAAAAACATTGGTAAATTAGAAAAATTTCGGTTAAAAAAAAAAAAAAAATCTATTCAATATGTCTTTTAACATTCCGATGAAGCAAGTAACTTTTTTCCCTCTCTGACAGGTAAACTTAAATTTTCCCATCCCTGACAAAAACCGCAACCAAACATTACAATAAGCATAAAAACTTAGCCAGTTAAAATAAATAAACGGAAATAAAATACATAATTAATAATTTCAGTTTTTGTTAATGTACTACTTATTTAAATTTTAGCAAATTATAATTTTACAATTTATTATGCCGAAAATTTTGGGTAACTGAAAGGAAGTTTGATTTATATTCTCGGAGGAGGAGAGGGGGGGGGGTCACTCAAAGTGTTAAAGGTACTTAATATAATTTTATGTAGAGGGCCAGTGATGATGTCTGCGGACCAGTAAACTCTGATGTTTACTGGTCCTTGGGACCAGTGACTTTTTTTAATCATTTCTACCGCTGTGTTTGTGCATTTGGAGATTTTAAAAGGTTTTAGCTTATCTATTTTCTATTACTACTCCATTAAAAATATTCAAATATTTCAAAAAAATTGAAGAATATATAAATTTATTAAATGAAGCCGGCTCATAGAATCTTCATTAAGATTTTCACTGAAAAACTGCATAAACTTTGAAACATTATTTTCTGTTTAATGATTGATTTGATTAAGGGTGTCAATAATAATCCAGATTATAAAACATGCAAGAGGGAGTTTTGAAAAAACAAAATAATGCTAAAAGTTTATTGGTTATTTTTTTTATAAACCAAAAACATTAAAGCGTGTCTACTACTGGCACATCTACCCTACATATTATTCAATCAGGAAGAAATTAAATACATGACAAATGCTAAAGTCAAATGTTATATGGTATTAAAATATCTTACAGAAACAACATGCATACATTTATACACTTAATAATTTCCAGTACGTATGAAAACATGTGCAACAGTACAGAATCAAATCAATTTCGAAGCTTTTTATCAGCAATTTTTTTTTTGGTGCCTAGGGATGCACCGAATATTCGGCCTACATGTGAAGTGAATACCGAATATTTGGCTCATCGAATACTTTTATATTTCAAAGTTTATAGCCATTAAAATGTTAAATTTTAAAACAATTTTAGATAATATTTAAAACAGAAACTTTTATTTTAATAAAGAGCTTTTTTCAAGTAAACTTGGTACTTTTCGGTTAGCTGGCCGGCAGTATTATGTATACATAAATATGTATACATACATATTTATATACATATATACTATGTGTGTGTATATATAAAACATATGCATAGATATATAATGTATATATACATGTATGTATGTATATATATATATATATATATATAACACTGGCGCCCAGCTAACCGAAAAGTACCGTAAACTTTATGCTGAAAAAAATCTGTTTTGAGTTATTCAAGAAGAGGATAGTTATAAACCTTTTTTAATTAGTAAAATTTTAAATTTCACGGCTTCTTCTGAGAATTAAAACAGATGAATAAAATTTTCTTAAATTCTAAAAGAAACATTTTAAAATCAAAGAGAAATTGTGAAAATATTGTGCAGGATCATATATTATTTGTTGGTCAGGAAGAGACTAAAGTAAAAGTAAATAAATAATACAATGTATTCAAATTTTATATGGTGGCAACTTAACAAGAATAACTGTTCTACTCCCTTTGATTAAGCAAGGAAGTTTTTTAATGCATTCTACATCAGTGTCTGGAGTGGGAAATCCTTTTCAGAGATTGTAAACGTTGTTCTGAAAATCTTAGAAAGAAACAGATTATTTACGGGAAAATATTCAGAAACTTGCATCTGTACATAATTAATTCCTATGAAAATCCTTGTGATTGGTTAATTTTCTTAAATAATACTTAACAAACAGCAAATAAATAATGTAAAATCATTCTCTTTTATTTAAATATGATTCTGTTTCTAATTATTCTGAATATCTTTTTAAGTTGACTCTTAAACTTAGAAGTTGTATACGGTTTTTAATAAAATGTTTAAAAAGTTTTTTTAGCCGAATACTTCGATATTCGGCATACCGAATAGCTTGATAATCGGCCAAACCGAATATTCGGTAACATGGCCGAATACCGAATAGATACCGAATATTCGGTGCATCTCTATTTATAACATTAATATTTATTTTAATTCATTAATAAGGAAGATTAAGAACCAGAATAATTCATTATTTGGCTGAGATAAATACAAAAGAATACAGAATATTTGTGAGATTAAACTCTATGGGTACGGTTATTTTCGAAGAATAACTAAATATGAGAAAAAAATTCTCTTATTTTCATTCTATTAAACGTATTTATATAAAAATCGTAATGCACATTATTTTAAACTTCATAATATGCTATCAATATAAAAACAGAATACTGAATTTCAAATCATAAAGGGAAAATCTTGTTTGTTTCATTTACTGCTTTTAACAAATGTTGCAACTAACTTTAAGAGGGAAGGGGGCGGGGAATCTAAATAAAAATTGGATTTCATAAACGAAGTGAAAATTTAAGCGCCAAATAAACATTAAGTTGATTACGTGGGTTTCATAGTCTAACGATTGAAATTATCATTTTTATATGAAAAATAAAGCATTATATATCAAAATTAGTAGTCAAAATAACAGAAAGAACAAATGAAGACAAAAACATTAATGTTACAATCATCAAAATGCCGAATGTGAAACATCGTGTATAGCTAACCCTAATCTTAAGACAACTTACAGAAATTGTGAAAACAATAAAAATATGGGAAAAAATTTCGACAACAACAAAATGAATGAACTTACTTTCAAAATTGTCGACGAATTCTTCCAAATTCCACTGCCGAAGTCTTTCGTTAACGTGATCGTCCATTTGCAACCTTGAGTAGAGCAGCAACAACAACAACAAAAAAACCTCTACGCTTCCGCTTCTGCGATCTCACCTTACGACGGTTTTTAAATGTTCTTCCGCGGACACAATAAAAATGTAGTTCGCCACGTTTCATGTAATAAAATATTACTGACAGGAGCGCTTCATTCGAAATCATAAGAAATAGTGATTAATGTTAATAAATTGAACTACCTTGGTGAAATTTACCCCATTTAACGAATAAAAAGTAATTTTGTTTGAAACTGAGTATGGCTGGTATTTCAAAATTGAAAGCATTGGGTTTTCATATTTGAAACAAAAAGTTTCAAAATAAAATGAAAACATCGATTTACTCAGATTTGAAAGCGTCATTTTTCTCAGTGTAGCACTTCTGAATTCCATCGTCATCTTGACTATCAATTCACCCATTTAGGATGAGTACACAGTTAAAAATCTGCATCTTTCGCTGCATAGTCACTCCACCCCTTTTATAGAATATCTCTATTCTGACCAATGAGAATGCTTCATAATGTAGCCAAGTAATCGTATTCTGTAAAAGCGATGGAGTGACTATGCAGAGAAAGCTACAGAGTTTTAACGATGTAGTGTCAAAAAGAAATAAGAGTGGACAAATAGGAGATTTGGTCTTACCGCCCTATAATTAGTCTATCCAATACGAGCCGGTCTTCGCCCGTCTATTATTCGTTTAAAGAAGAGGAAGGGCAGACGCTTTCTTATGTGTCAAGCACTATTTTTTAGTAATTTTTTTGTGAATTTCAAGCTGCAACTAAAACTGTTGCAGAGTTATGACAAAATGCTCTAAAATTCAGAGCATCCATTTAACACTCTTAGGAATGGATTTCTAACATAGCTGAAACACCCGTTTAATTATTTTCTTAATAGATTTGTTAGCCCAAAAATCTTGCTCGTACCTAAAACTGCTGCTGAGATACGGTAAAATGACCATATGACCAAATAAATGAAAACTTTCGATCACCCCGTTAAACACCATTAGGGAAGGATTTCTGAAATCGCTGAAATATGTTTTTAGTTACATATTTATTGTACTTTTTATCTAGGATTTCACCCTCCTACCTAAAACCGCTGCTGAGTTGGTTGATGGTTGATTTTTGACGGCCGATTATCTACACTAGGAATATGGGCCCGAGGGGGAAGTGCCCTTCCTGGGGGTCTTTCTAAGGGAACCTAACCCGTATTTACGCATGGAATTCCATGGCTCGAAGAAAACCACGAAAACTCCGAACGATTAGGCCGACGGGCGCGATTGGGATCGAACCCAGCACCTCCCGTCTACCAGCTTCGAGAGCAGAACCTCTCAGCCACTGGTGGGAACAGCTGCTGAGATATGGCGAAATAAAACTTTCGACCCCATTTAAACCCTTATGGGGGGATTTCTTAAATTGCTGAAACACGTGTTTAACTATTTGTTAGTATTTTTGTTTTCCTGAATTTTATGTACCTAAAACTGTTCCTGATTGCAGAATGACCTAAAACTTTTGACCCTATTTTAAACCCTTGTTGAGGGTGTTTGTGTGTGTGTGGGGGGGGGGGGGGGATTCTAAAAGTTTGTTCTTAATGGGTGCCTAAACAGTGTAAAGAACATGTCTTCCAAATTTCACTGTTCAACGAGCAAAGATTGAGGCTCGGAGTTGATTAAGAATTAGTCAGTAGAAACTTTTTTATATAAATATAGATAGATGAACATTTTGATGTATTTTTGAAGTCCTTTACTTGTTTTGTTTTCTCTATCAGTTTGAGTACTAATAAAATGCAACTGTTTTAATAAAATTTTCCGAACACGTGATAAAAATGATAATTTTATTAAAATAATTAATTTTTAACTTTCTTAAATTGTTTCAAAGGAACGTTTTTTTTTTACATCCAGGACAAAATTATTGATTTAAAATATGTCACCTTAATTTTTTTTCCTTATGCTGCTTGAGAGTCTAATAAAATGAAAAAAAAATACAAAAGACAACAGCCAATTAAAATTCATTAATTTTAATTTGTAAGATAAATATATCAATAAATATGCGAAACTAAAAAAAGGTTACTTTTCTAAATAGATTAGATACTAAAATCTTAAATACGCGGGGGACAAAATAAGGGAGATTTCACATATTTTTGAAATATCTGTCACTTCTTTGTACATCTGATTATAAATAATAAAGCTTAAATAAAATTTTTAGATTATTGCATTAATATTTTTAAGTCCTTTAGTAAGTTCTTTAAGTTCTTAGTTTAAGTACTTAAATAACCTGAAATAAACATATATTTTTAAATGTCATTAATTGTAGCTTTTGTTGTTCTATTAAAGCATAAGAGAATTTTTATATTAAAATTCTTCAAAAATATATAATATAATACTATTATATTTTCTAAAGATATAGTCAATAATTATTAAGTATATCATTAAGCGTTTCATAAAATATTTCTCTTACTTATTTTTAAAACATGATTTTATATTGCTTCGAAGAAATTTTATGAATTATCATTTGAAATATCTTTAGACTTTAAACATCCCTAAAACATTATCTTCTCATTTAGTTCTATAAATTTTATTAGAATTGAATTTTTTTGTATCGCTAATCTAACAGAGAGAAAAAAATTAAATCACTAAAAAGTGAAAGCTAATAAAATAGATAAAATGTTTGTTGTTAGGTAGAAGGAAACTTATATTGATTCAATCTTTCGAAATTCATATATGACATTCTATTAGACAGAGAAAGTATTTTGAGATTTCAAAGTAAAATTACATTCGGGAGATATGCAATAATTTAAATTATAAGTGACATTTGAAAATTGATTTTAATACCAAGAAAATCCCCGCCATTTATTCTATGAATTTATAGCTGACATTTCAGTACTTTGCTGCAAAAAGCACCACATATGAATGAAATGAGGCTTTTAATTTGTATTAATGAAACATCGTAAAGGTAAAAAAAAAGCAGTCAAATATTATGACGTTCACAAGGGATAAACTTTAAAATCCGAATTTCAAATGAGTGTACTGAAAATATTCATCAAAGTTGTCTATATGTGTTAAATATCTTAAACTTGTGCCCGATAAATATTAGTTCAAATAATAAATTATGTTACACAAAGGTATTTAAAAAGTATAGTACACTTTAATCCTTTATGTACTGAATTATGATTCATGAAAATTTTATCTTCTAAAGCTTTTTTCGTGAATTGTTTAAACTACATTAGAAGATTTATATAATCATTTAATAAATTTTAGAAGGATTTTAGAAGGATTGAACGATTTAAAACTATTAAGTAAATTTAAATTTATAGGGATTATGTGCAATATTTATAGCCCCATTCAAATCTTTTATTTTAAATATTTTTTTAATATTTTGTTGGATTAGAAAATGTACTAATGTAATGTTCTTACAATTGAAATATAGAAATGTTTCCGAATTGAAAAATCCCCCCCCCCCCCAACGCTAAGAACTAAAAAGATCCAAATGCAAAAGAAATCATCTTTTAAAAAATATTTTTGTTTTGTTTAAGAAATAATGCTTTTGGAACAAGATAAAGCAATGTATCTATAACTCATTCTAAATTGTATTACAACTAATAGATGTATTAAGTGAATTTCATAATAAGTTATTTTAATGGTACTTGTAAGCACCTTGAGTAGATAAAGAGTTAAATATGCATTTTATATTTCCAGTTGCATCTTCTCGAATATTTAAAGATATACATGTCATATTCTTCTGAAACTTTAGGATTATAGGGAATATGTTTGACGTAATATTTATCAATGTCGATTTCATAAGGATAACAGTTATAGGACCAATAAAATATTAAATAATAATAATAATATTTGACATCCCCCGTGCAAAATAATATGCACGAAATGATCTATCACTACAACACCCAGATATGTGGTACCCCTTTCTAATTGGGTATCCGAAGTAGAATTTACCAAAATATTCAAATACGATATGAAAATGAGATCTTCTTATTGAAGATTTACAAAATAGACACAATTTAAGCACGACGACATAGTCTAAGCTTATTTTTAAAAATAAACTGAAACAAGGCATGTTTAATCGAATGGCTATTTTCGTATTTTCTTTGGAAAAGTTGGTTGTTAAAATGCATGGGGTGTATCTTTTTTTAGAATTTCTGTTTGTTAAATCTAATACCACAGACTGATAATTACTTCCAATTCAACTTCATTTCATTTGAAATGCTTCCTTCAATACATCATTAATACCAAAATTTCTATCTTTATATTTTTATCTTTTCTTTAGGATTAATAAGATGTTTAGTGATATATATATAGATTTTTTTTCTTTTAACCGCTTCCCTTACCAATAAAAAAATCCTCATATTTTTTAATTCCGTTTTTAAATATAAAGCAAAGAAACAAAACATAATATACACGTTTTAAGTTCAATTTTTAATTTTTTACAGGTAATAAAACATTTAGTTTTATCATCAGTTTAGTATCCTAACTCGTGACTATTTTTTAATATTTATTAGCATCATTTTCTCAAAACAAAAATCGTTCACGTATACCTTGACAACATGTCCAACAGAAATATTCTAGAATTAAAAAAAAAAATAGTGGTGCGAGTACAATATAAAAATAGTAGCCAGTGGCAGTCGTATACATCCGAATTTACTCCTCGGGATAATAATTAATTGCAATATATATGAATCCGGGATGACTCGGTATAATCAGGGAAACGGTTAATTTTATATTTTCTTTTAAGTTTATTGATTAAATAAGTGAGTAAACTTAAATTGAATTTATAGAATATCAAATGGAATGACATTCGGTGAAGTAGTTTAAGAATTACGCAGATTTAAAGTGTGGAATTCTTATTATTAAATTACTTTGTAATCGTTGAAAAACTGATTTCAGTGCGAATAGTTGTTAAAGCATAGCTCAAAAACTACTTCGCTGAGTGAACTGTATTTATTTAAAGCTTCTATAAATCAATTCTTGTTTAAAAAAAAATCATAGCTTACAATATATATATATATATATATTAAAATAAATTTCCAGTAGATTTTGTGCTCTATTAGAATCGCAATTTATTTGTATTAATTAAAAATATATTATTAGAAGCTGAACACTTTAAAAATTTATAATTATTAAACTAGTTAACCGAGAGATTTCCTGTTTCCCTTCTTTCGAACCGATGATCCTGCCGGGAAGTCCCAACTGAACGGGTTTGATACCTGTATGGGGCCGGTGACCACCTAATCACCCCGTAGCGGCAATAAACCTAGCGAGAGCCAAGATCGTATCGGCAGTGCCTATTGCTTAGTTATGAACGGTGTTATGTCGGTTGTTTAACATTTATATCCTGTTGAATACGTTTATATACTGTTTATGTCCTGCATTGGAACTTGCATAATGTTACTAATGTTGATATCGTAATTTCGAACCTTGGTCAGATAACGAGACCTTCACCTGGCAAGGCACCTACAGATGTATAATTCACAGGTAACTTGGAGGACTTTGCACCTACGACGGATTTTACATGCACCAGGCGTCATTAGAGTACTTGGTGGATTTTAGCCAGCAGTTAGCCCTGATCACGCTGCCTTCAACTGCGGGTTGGATGCTCTGCCGACTGGGCCACCGCTGCCCGAAAAAGATTTCCTGCTTAGCATTCGAAAGGCAAATTTAACAAAAAATCAAAATATTGTCAAAATGGCATGCTTGTATTCAAAATTTTAAAGTTGGGCAGGATTTTAATATGAAGTTGTGCCTCCAAGCTTATTTTTTAGGATAAATTGAAACAAGACCTAATCCCCAGTGTAATACCTATTAACGTTCTCTCTGTAATTTTAACTTTTAAAATATTTATGGTGTATTTATTTTGTTTATTACACTTACTTTACTTGATAAAACTAATGCGATAGAAAATTACTTCGAATTCAATTTTACTTCTTTTGAAAATGTTCCTTTTAATATGTCATTAATGCCATAATTCTTATATTTATATTTTTATCGTTTTAGAGGAAAAAAAAAAAAAAAAAAAAAAAAAACTAGGTAAATTCTTTATCATAAGTTTTTGTTGCAGCATGTATTGTTATTAGAGCTATAGTCAACTATAATTTCAAGAATGGAAGTTTTAAATGATGCATATAAAATTTGCATAGGGAGTCAACTACAAATGAAAACCAGACCAAATATTGTTTTTTTAATGGCAACACCGAATTTTTGACAATATATTTTAAATCTTTGGTTATGACTAAATCATAAATTTCAAGTAATTTGGATGATAAGTTTTTGAATTTTACATTTAAAATTTAGAGTTTCTAATGTTAAATTACATTTTTATATGTTTATAAATATCTGCTGAAATTTTAATCCTAATGTGATAATGTTTTGTGTGGTTATAATACTAAGAAACCAAACATAAATACGTTCAATATGTAATAAATTTTCATAACAGTGTAACGAATATATTATACTTAAAGATCATTACGATAGATGGCAGCACAACCGGCTTTCCCCAATTTCCCGTCATTACCTGCGGTTATTTTCCCCCGCAGTGTGCTTAATGGGACGCGAGATGAAGTCGTTGTGAAATGCACACGTGTTGTTTTTCCCACGCGGATTTCTTCTGACATTACTAATGTTTTTAAATATGTACATCTTGTAAATAAATATGCTGCATGTAGTATGAAAGCATATATTAAACATTCTTTTCTAACTAAATCTCAGAGTGGCGCTTAATATTGCAGTCATGCGTCAATATTTCAAATTGTGAAGTCTACTTTTTAGAAAGTAGCTGTCATAATATGAATTATGAAATTAATATTCGATAAAAATATAAATTGCGACGTACAACTTTTTCATAGATTTATATTTATTATGTGCTGCTTTATTATGTGGTCGAATTTTCAATTTAAAATTTTTCTTTCAAGCAGATTTAGAGATATGAATTTAAAACAACAAAATGGTGGTCTAACTCATATTATACTGTTTTTGTACTAAATTTTATGTACCGGGCTATTATAAGTAAAATATACCTATTCAGAAGACTCTATCAATTATACTAGGACTCCAAATGAAACAAAATTTCACTTGTATCTATAGTTAAGCCGAGAATTACAAGTTAAACTACTGAAATAAAAAAAAAAAAAGCGGCAGTCTGTGAGACCACTAACAACAGTTAAGGGCTAAGCCGTTTGTTAGGAGTTGACAGCCGAAGGAATCGCCAAAGATTTCGCTGATTACAGCAGTTGTTTTGATTTGTTTGTCATTTCGTGGTTTAAGATTACATGTTAGTTAAATTCGCGTTTTATTTATAATATTTTGCTATTATTTATCTATTAAGGAAGCTGTCATTTTGTTGCGGAGTATTATTTGAAAATAAATTCTGGACTACTTATATTGCTATATAGATAAATGGTTTAATCTTTCGTAATCGCGCTGCACATGAAAATAGCAGGTTTTTGAAATAAATCATGCTTGAGCATGATTTAATAAACCATAAAAGATTAATAAATTGAGATACAGCTTTCAAAGAAATCACATTTGCAAAAAAAAAAAAAAAAATGTTTTCTATTCCACTGTCTAAAAATTATAATTATGCGATCCTTAGAAATTTAAATAATTGCAGTAAATCGACTTTTATTGTCCGATTCTTGAATATAAATCCAAAGTTACTCACGAACATGTTTTTTCGCTATGATATAGATATAACTTGCTATTGCTAGCCATAAAATACCCAGTTCATTAAAAAAATCTAAGAATAATTTCATTCGTTGTATTTCAATTAAAAAGAATGCTTCTGATATATGACATATTGTTACTTTTTACTTTCTAATTTATCTGAATAATGATTATTTTTTTTAAAAGATATAATTGCGTTTTTTTTTTTTTTTTATTTACGTAAAAAAAAAAAAAAAAAAATAATAATAATAATAATAATAATAATAATATTTCCAGAAAATTGAAAAACATCGTTTATCGTATTCTTAAAAATAATATAAGCATCATAATAAAATTAAAACATAAATCAGTATTTATGTTCGTCAGAGCATAAAAAATGAATTTTTTTATTCCCCGATATTAAAAATGAAATTTGTTTTGTTGCTGCTATTCTTATGTAACGAATAATATTGATATGTTTCATTTGAATTTCCATATTTATAATTATAAATTATAAAATGGTATTTCTATGAGTGTTCTCATATTATTTTATTATTATGGAAAATGATTTTCAATAGCTAAATAGATAAGCAAAATGTTTGCATTAATGTGAATAATACATCATGATTCTTTATTACTGTTTGACATAAACTAACTAATGAGTCGAGTCAGATTTTATTATTAACTTGCTTTATAGGTACGGTAAAACGCGCATTTGCCACTACGTGTAATAAGTGTATAATGTACCTGGTAGGCGCCTAGCGGTAAACGTCACAAATAGAACTGCTATCTTGAAAACATTAAAAATACCGACAAAAATATAAATTACGAAGCTATGGAAAATGATCTATGTAAAATGAAATGATTTCTTACTTGTAAAAATAGCTGTTTAGAAACTCAGAAATTAATTTTTTTTATATCTAAATCCCGGATTAAATACACTACTATTTCAAAGCGAATTGTTAAAAAAGATAAATCAGATGCAGGTCTAATAATAATTCTAACACATGTAAGCAAGTTATACATTATTGTAATAGAAAACTGAAACAATCTTAATGTGTCCACAATCAGTAGTAATGTATAAGCATTCTGCATGTATTAGAAGAGATGCCGCTGACACGACCGGAAGCACGATTTTTTTTTATCTATTTGTGCCAGAAAATCCCGTTATCGAATATCTTAGAATATCTTAGATATCGAATATCTTAGATTTAGTGAACAAAAATAGCGTATTACTTTTATATTATTATGAAACATATTATTTTATTAGAAATCACACAGAATTGATTATAAAACACACACAATTTTCTTATAAAGAGCAGACATTTACTTTATTATAGAACATAAATATTTATTTTTACACACACAATTTTATTATAAAAAGCAGACATTTATTTTATTATAAAACACACACATTTTTTGTTACACACACAATTTTATTCAAAAACACACACAACGTTTCACTTATTATAAAACATGCACATTATCAAGAATATGACTAACTCAACTAATAACACGAGGAGGCTTTGATTCACACTATATGGTTTAAAGGGTTGCCATCCGCTTTACTACACCAGGCGAAAATTCTCCATTTTGGCGCCGAAAAGAAACTTATTGTGCGTCTTCGACATCTGTAAACCTGTGTCCCGTTGGAGGATACATTGAGCATACTTCACTTTGTTGTCTTTTTAAAACAAATTCTAACATGATAACATGTGCTAGTTTTATTACTAAATGTGCATATGTTTTATACATTGGTGTCCAAAATTAAGGACCAGTTACAAAATGCTAATTTTTAAGTAAGCGAATACTCAAAAGGAAATAATATAATTCAAATAATTACTATCCTTACAGGACAGATAGTCCATACAGCATCTGATTCATGTCACACATGGTCACAAGTGTCACAGTCACTACGGTGAAACAAAAAATAGGAAATTCGACACGTCTCATTATGAGTCTCAAATGATCACTATATGTGACTCCACTGAGACGTTAATGTGATTGCTGCTTTGTGACGAGTCACCAAGTGACTTTACAGTGTAGTTAAAATGTGACTCGCATGTGAATGTCATTTTTAGACTCAATTTCAAAGTCATCATGAACGTTGCATTATAATAAGTCACCAAATAATATCACGTTACAGTCACATGGTGATTTTTCCCAAATGAGCACAATGGTGACTTCACAGGAGTCTCTCTTTCATCTGAAAGTCATCATGTGACTTTAATGTGAAATTATTTGGTAACTTATCACAATGCAGCGTTTACGATGACTTTGAAATTGAGTCTACAGATGACAGTCACATTAGAGTCAGAATGTCACTACATTGTAAAGTCACATGGTGACTCGCCGCAAACTCGCAGTCACAGTGACGTCTCAGAGGAGTCATATATAGTGATCATTTCAGACTCATAATGAGATGTATGGAATTTCCTATTTTTTTGCTTCACCGTAATGACTGTGACACTTGTGACATAAATGAGATGCCATATGGACTAGCTGTGCTATACAGATAGTAATTATTTGAATTATTATTTCCTTTTGAGTATTCGCGTACTTGAAAAATAGCATTTTGTGACCGGTCCTTAATTTTGGACACCAGTGTAATTCCAAACTTCTGCTTGTAATGTATTTTTAAAGTTTTGAGTAGATATAAAAAATTAGATATTAGATGCTTCTAATAAAACTAATTTTATATGTAACTAGCTAAAGTAACCGGCATTTCCCGAAATTTTAAAAATGTTTGCTTTGAAAAATCAATTTGAAAATTAAGCATACAATATAAAACAAACAAAAAGAAAGCAATAAAGCCATTTTCGTTTCAGTTCTTGACTAAGAATGAGCTCTAGGGACTTAAACCTTTGTGTAAATTCAAATATACACGCATACACACTCGTTTATGTAAGGAATAGATTTAAAAATGGCGAAAACATATTCAGAGAATACCAAAATGTTAAAATATGCCAATATTTCCATAATTGCGTTTTTATCATGGCTCTATACTTTTTTTCAAACTCATATGACGTTATATATTCACTTGCTGACGCCCATTATATTTCCAATATGACGTAATACTCAAATTCCTGAAACTATTTATTTCATTTACATTATTTACGAAGAAATCTTGAAATAGAAAAGTAATTATAAGACTTCTATTGTCGATTTTAATTGTTGGCAACTGCTATAATGAAAAATGTTTAAATGTTATAGGAAACTGCTGCTATATTAGTGGTTTTTTCCCACCAAAGAGCAAATTGCTGGCCGGCAGCAAGATTGGTACTGCAAATGGTGGAGAAGTGCTGGATAATGGTCTACCGCTGCATGACCACTGCTGGACAGCTTCAGTCAACTTTGCTGTTGGAAATCATCAGATAAAATTCTGGTGGACTTCCGTTTTATGACATGCGCTGGCCCACCACTACATGGAAGTGCACGAAATTTTGCAGTATTATTGGTGGGAACCCATACGTTATGTGGCGTTGCGAATATCGAAGATATTGAGTATTTGAACACAAATCTGAAATGAATATCTTAACACAATTTAAGCAGCGAAGCTATTATTTTTTTTTACTAACTAATTTTATTAACTAACATTTTATTAACTAAGTTACAAAGGATTTCGGTTTTCATAATTTACACAGTTCATAATCAATAATAAAAGAAAGCGTATAAAATATATAGGATTTCTATACAGTACAATAATTTCTATACCAGTTTAATGATTGGAAACGAAAATCACAAAAGAATCAAACTTGAAATATTGTAATGAGAGCTTGAAAACTACGAGCGGTCGTAGCATACGCTGAAAGTGCTTGTTCATGTCCCATTTTCAGGTCTCAGTTTCAGAATTAAGTGAAATACAATCATCAATCAGCACATCAATGTTAATTTCTTCTTTTTTTCTCACTATATCCACATTTTTATAAGTTAAGGGATTATCATTTTCCTCCTCCGTACTTACCGAATTCTCACTGCTGACAAAGAAGGCACCTGGTAAAACCAGTTCAAGGCCATTGAACATCATAAAATGTGTTTAAAGAAAGAATAAGTTTGAAATGTCCAGAAATATTTTGAGAAATGGGGAGAAAAAAATTTTTGATCACAAGAAAAAGTTCGTTAAATAGAGAATGCACTTCGCTATTTGGAGGTTATTTTACGAAGAAATTTGCAAAATGTTCTTGGTTCCAAGGAAAAGTTCGCAAAATAGAGAAATTCTCAAAATAGAGGTTCGTTAAATAGAGGTCCGACTGTATACATTTTTAGATATTTAAATTGGTTTGTAACTTGATACATTTAGTTATTTTGACAGAAATGTTTGAACGCAGAGCCTTTTTGCATTTTTTTTTCATGCTTGAAAAAAAAAATTATTCGATAACAAAAATTATATTTCGCTATGTAAAATGAAAGTACCTTCTATAGAAATGTAGAAGGTTATTGATTTTATTTGATATATTTTGTAAATTTACGGATGATAAAACTTTTCAAAAAATGACAATGAATAATAATTTATTTTATAATTTTCTGTAATTCTACAGTTTTAAACTAAAACAATTTAAAAAATTTCTATTTCATAATTAGTAAATATACTTATATGCATATAGGAATTCATATATACTAGGTACATATAGTACATTTATATGTATATTATAATGATTATAGATTACTATCATTTATGTATATGTAAATTATGTATAAACACCTTTATATGTATGATAACATGCATCCCTGCTTATTATATTGAAATCTTTTGTCCGAATGATTTTTAAATTACCATTCATTAAAGAAACTTTATAATAGAAAGATGCTACTGTTGATTGTATAAATTTAATAACAAAATATGAAGACATTTCTCAAAGGATTATTTTTGAATTTTGCAATAAATGTTATCAGGGACTGATAGCTGACTGTAACTTCTTTTCACATATGGTTTTACCAAAGATGATATATATATATATATATATATATATATATATATATATATATATATACTAGAAAGATAGCCCGTCAAAAAAGACGGAAAATAAGATATAAATTTATATAATACATATATGCAACAATATGAGTAGTTTTTCTCGCTTGTTCCGCAGTGATAAATAAAAATACAACATTTAAAAATGAGGAAATATGCTGCCAAATTTTCTTTTTCGTCAAGGGAGTTCTCTAATTCGCCAAGGCAATTTTCTCTATATTGCCAAAGCCGTTTTCGCTACATCGCCAAGGCCCCTATACTGGAAAAATACCGAGAATTTAATTTCGTTATCCGGCTATGTAAATCACATTAAAATTGGGCAGTTAGACGCCCAGATAGTACAGCGCCGTATAGTGGCGGTTATTTTATTAGTAGCATCGGGATGAACGTGTAAAGGCATTTTCGTATTTTAAATTCTGACCCATAGATTTTGAAAAAAAACTTAAATGCCCGGAGTTTAAATTAAATTGCGGCGAGTTCGATTATGAACAGTTAATGGATTTCAATGGGAATTTCGCAAAATTAGCCAGTTATCGCTATGTTGGCTTCATGTAGGGCAACTTATTTTTGTCGCCAAATTTGGCGGTATTTTGCCAAGTTGGTCAGTTTGGCGATATTGTGGCAACCCTGTCATTACTACTTTTCAACAATTACTCATTCTCGAAGTTGATAACCGATATCTCCATAGGAAGTCTAGCATGGTCGCGATCAATGAGGCGGTCCAACCGGAACTGTGAGGGACACTCAGAGACTTGGATTTTATATAAATAAATACATATTACAGCGTATACAAAGGGCCACTGTAGACTATTTTTAAATTTTATATGTAAATCCGTACTACTACTTTGGTACAATAATCTTCCTGGTAGATTTCTTTGCTACTCGTTGTAGATATCCCTTCTGGTACAGCCATTTATTACTGATTAAATTTTCTAAATTTTCATCATTTGTTCGCAAATTTAAATTAATATAGCTCTAATAAAATGTCATTTTAATTTAAATCCATTCTCTTCTATACAAAGGCAGCTGCTAATATTTATCTGTCAGTAACCGACCGCAAGACAAAATAAAAGAAGTCGGAAGTTTTACGTCAAACGTGGCAAATGAGGTGCGTTCCTACCATAACTAGTTTTATAAATATTCAAATCTTGGTGCAATAACTGTTGCACTCTGACGGAAAATGTATGAATACAAAATTCATTACCATTACATACATTAAATTCCTTAAAACGGAAATAATAGTACTTCATCTTAAATACATCACGATGGCAACTTAGAATCATTACTTATCATGGGATATCATTGAATTAATTACATATGATACGATTTAATAAAATAAAGAAAACTTTTATTAATTTTTTTTTTTAACTTCGATTCGATTTTCATAAAATTTGAAATGACTCGACAAAATTCTACAACGTTTATAAATATTAAATTTCTAACCATTCGGTTGGGTAGTTTTTGCGGACGGACGGAGGAACCAGACCATGCCTATACGTGTTATGTATTTATATAATTACGGACGCACCTAAAAAGTAGAAAAGATGTAATCTTCGGAACGAATTAAAATTATTTTTCTCTACACTTCTATTTTCCTTTATTCTGCAGGCTATACACCGCATCTGCTCAGTCGAAAAGACATAAAATAAAACAAGTTGGAAATTGCACATCAAACGTAGCAAATGTACTATAACAAGTTTTATAAATATTTTTTGCACCGCATATTGATCTGAATGTATATTTTAGTGTACTTCTTATGTGCATATCCATTTCATTCTGTTCGAAAGGCTGTAACACCATTAAAGTTCACTTGTAATACTTTTTTCCCATTGGCTGTAATGTAACGGAAAACTTTTGACTGTTCATGTCATTAAACTATGCATCCAATTTTCATAAAATTTTAAATGACTCGACAAAATTTTACAACGATTATATATTTAAAATTTCAGACCATTCTGTTGGGTAGTTTTTGCTCTGTTATTTGCGGACAGACAGACAGATGGACGAACGACGACTATAGGTTCTACGTATATATAATTACGAACGCACCTAATAAAAAGAATGATCTAATGAAATGTGTCTGTTGGCGCTCGCAGGTGTGATTTAAAAATAAATTTAGGACGGTTGCAGTGCTCGTTTACACAGCTCGCCCGTCCTATAAATGGTTGTCGAACGATTAACTTGGTGACAGTGTGTTCTCTGTTTCATGCCAAATAATTCAACTTTGTTCCATGGGTTTTCATGCAAAGAATTTTTCTCGTTATTATATTGTCGGTGTTGCTCGACACGACATGGCTGGATATGGTAAAATTGGCTTGACTCTGAGTTTTCACCATGTACTAATTTGCGAGGCCATCTCATAATACTTTATATACACTGCTCAAAGCAATTAAAGGATATTTGAAGTTTTATATAAAATAAAGATATAAACGAAATTTTTTTTGCCGAAAATAGAAGAAGAGAATCACAAATGCAAATTTTTCTGGTTTTCAAACTGTGGAGTATGCAAATTTTGAGTTCGACGTCAAAAACGTCGCTTCAGCGGCAGCGAATGAAATTTGACTTTCAACTGGATAAAAGAGAATGAAGACAAGGATGATCGGCATTCAGTGATTGCTTTGTTTCGATGAGTACGATGTCTCAGCGAAGTCATTTGACAGATTCAGAAGCTTTGAGAATTGTTGGTAGGTTAGAAGGGGGCCAAACTCAAGCCGAAGTAGTGCAAGCCATTGGAGTGTCACAAAGTGTCATTTCCAGGATCTGGAACCGTTTTTTGGAGAGTGGATGTGCAGGCCGAAGACCAGGGTAAGGTCGTAGACGGGCAACAACGCCCAATGAAGATCGGTATTTAGCGTTAACAGCTCGGTGACACCGAACCATGAACGCTACTCTTCTCCAACAACACCTTCGCTCGGCTACAGGCACCACGATTTCAACTCAGACTGTCCGAAACCGGCTCCATGCTCTAGGTCTGTATGCTCGCCGACCGATGGTATGTGTTAGATTAACATCAAGGCATCGTCGCGACCGCAGGGAGTGGGCAGCCGAGCATGTCAACTGGAGGAGAAATGAATGGAGCAATATTTTGTTTTCTGACGAGTCCCGTTATTCTGTGCATCCGGATAATAGGCGTATTTTCATCTGGAGGGACCGTGGCAGTAGGAATAATCCTGCGTTCGTGCACGAAAGTCTCAGATTTGGCGGTGGAGGACTGTTGGTGTATGGTGGCATCTCCATTGACGGGCGCACTGACCTATACATCATTCGAGATGGAGCTCTGACTGGTCGCCGATATAGGGATGAGATCCTCAGACCTATTGTAGTCCCTTACGCTGCAGCAATCGGAGATAACTTCATTTTAATGGACGATAACTGCAGGCCACATCGTGCAAACCTGGTGGAGGATTTCCTTTTCGAGGAAGGAATCGTTCGAATGGAATGGCCAGCGTTTTCTCCAGACATGAATCCAATCGAGCACGTTTGGGACGCTCTAGGAAGACGAGTTTCTGGCCGCCAACAACCCCCACAAAATCTCCAAGAACTGGAAAGAGCTCTTCTGGAAGAGTGGGGCAGAATACCCCAAATCGTCATTAATAGCCTCATTGAGTCCATGCCTCAAAGGTGTTCAACGTTGCTGGCCGCCCGTGGAAACCATACCCCCTACTGAAAATGATTTTCTTTGAAGAAAACACCTTTTCTTATTCTTTTTTTATCATATGCACAAATTGTGTTTTTTTTCCTTTAGTACACAAATGCGCAATAAAGTGCATTTTTTTCTGCCAAACATGTGTAATTTATTCTCATATAACCTACTATGTCTGTCGACCATGTATCAATCAGCTAAACAGTTTACCAGATACAAAATCCACCTAAAACTGCAATATCCTTTAATTGTTTTGAGCAGTGTACTAGTGCTATCTCTGTTCATTCTGTAACTCTTGCTGTGGTGAGAACAAAACTGGTATGCAAGGAAGATTTATCAACTTTTGTGATGTTTGTGCATTAATTCTTCATAGGTTCGCGAATCTCAATGATTCTGCGAGTGCAACGAACTGCTGTGTAATGCTTTCTGTTTGCTCCTAATTAAAGGCCACGTATATTGGATAATCTAACAAAGGTGATCAACGTGCACACAGTCACCACTCTCCTAATCCCGCCCCCTCACAAAATATTATTTGAATATATTGCCATGATAAAAAATATAAACTGTAGATGGAAGCATTTTTATATTTACGGTTTATGAAATTAATGATAACCTTTGAAAAATATATTCTGTGTCAAAAAATTAGTCACATCATGTTTATCTAAAACTCTCAATTCTCAACTCCCAATCTGACACCCATACACTTAAATTGGATATTTAAGTGTAATGTAATTAAGTGTGATTATAAGTTATTTATTATTAGATATTTATTATAAATTAGATATAGTGTTGTTAGATTAGGGAATCGAATCTTCTATATTCAAAATATCTGCCACTTTTTACGACTAGCAACCTTCGTTTTATTTAATGATGTAAAAACAGCCATTTATTAAAGATAATTTGAAGACCATAAATGTAATATATATTGTATTTTACCTATTATTTTTTTTAATCTGAAATTCTTCAATCTTCAATCTTCTTATTTTCAATCCCGCGGAAACATCCGCTTGCTAATGTTAATCCTACGGGATAGTACTTTTAAAATATCATGTTTGCGTTTCAATATTTTTAAACTTTTTTTTTTACGTTGGTATTTGGGGTCGATCTCTATAATGGCAGTTTTCTATTGCTTCTACTTTGTTTAAGGTATACTTTCACTTTCGTAACGGGTTTTGAAAGTAAAAATATCCCCATAAAAAAAAAAAAAAAAAAAAAAAAAAAAAAAAACGAGATCTACTTCAGCTATACAAGACAAAAATAATCGTCTAAAATACTGAAATGAAAATGAAATGCTTTACAAGAACAGCCCCATGAGATAAACATTAGGAATTGGCTTATTTCGTAGGAATGAAGAACTGGATTTATTTTTTAAATCTTAATGAAAAAAAGTATTTTAGTATAAAGCAAAATTGCAAAGTTAATATAGATGTACAAGTGTCAGACATGCCCATCCCTGTCCCAGTTGAAAAATATAATTGCATAAAAGGTTGAAATTTATGTAATGGTGCAGAAAATAATAAACGTAAATCAGTTTATCATAAAAAACACACAATGGAAAAATGTATTCTTTCATTCACGTACATCTCTGTTTCATATCTTTTAAAAGTTATTACGAAGGGAACTTTTCTACTTCATATATATTCAACTTTGTTGAACTATCATGAAGCAACTTTTGAAACATTGATCATATCGATGTTTAAATTCTATATTAAAGACGTGAATTATCACTTTGCTAACTAAGCGTAAACCAACAGAGTGAAAAATGCCCAAGCCAGGAATCGAACCCGGACCAATGAAATAGCGCTCCAGTACTTGGGTTCATTTGCATCTCATGTTACGCCGCAAGATTGTGTGCTCATGAAGACTTCTCCATCTGTTAGCTGCAGTAACAGTCTTAACGACATATGTGAGCGAGAGATGCCAAGCTGGGCATCGTCCTCGTGGCTTAAATGATAAAGCACTGGAGCGCTATTCCAGGGGTCCGGGTTCGATTGGCTTGGACATTTTTCACTCTGTTGGTTTACGCTTAGTTAGCAAAGTGATAATTCACGTCTTTAATATTCTATAATTTCACTGCTAAAAAGTAGTTGAAAAATGAATTAAAAATGTTTAAATTCTATTTATCCATTTACTTAGTTAAAATCATTTTCCTGTAATGATGACAAACAAAAACAATGCCGGAAACTTCTTTGTTCGGCACAAATATTAAAATAGAAATTTCAAATGATAAAAAATCAATATTATTCCTTAAGTAAAAATAAAAATCGTATTTTCTTTTTAATATTGGAAATGAAAAAACTTTTTTTTTTTTTTTTTTGCTTTGCTAAACATAAATAAATATCGGTTTATGTTTGAAGAAGAATTTTATTATCATATATATATATATATATATTTAATATGCTACGAACAATGTTTTTTCATGTTTCTGCAAATCGTTTATTTTGGAGATTAAAAAAAATGTAATTTTATCTGCATTTCTATCAGGATCTATTGATAACAAAAAATAAATAAACGGTCAAGTGCGAGTATTACTTGCGCTTAGAGGGTTCCGTAATATAAATATACGAATTATTAACTGTATTATTACAAAAAAATATCGTTGTTAAAAGAATAATAAGGCTTTGCAAAAAACTATACAACGTAGTTGTGGGTATAGCTGTATATACTAGAAAAGTATAAATAGATATACCATAAAAGTTCAAAGAGATACGATGCATAAATGGTATCAAATATCGCTATTCTTTATAACTTTTTTTTTTAAATCTTATCTTAATCTGTTTTTTTTTTAATGAACATTATTCGGTATTGACAATAAAAGTAGAGCATATTTAAACTTCATTTCATAAAACTAAATTCAGCGTAGTAATATAATTTCTTTTCTTTTTACACTGCAGCTAAATCAAAACCCTTATTGAAAGTTTAAACTTGGTATTGTGCTAAGCGTACTTCGAAAGGAGGTCGCAAAGTTCAACGCCGCTTTGGCGCCCGTGCAACGTTTTTCCAGATAGGTTTTTAATTGACTTTTAAAGACACGAGAAGCGTATTGAGAGATCCACTCAATTCAAACTAGTCGCGAATCCCATAGTATTTATGTAATTCAAATCAAATTAGTCTGTTTTTAACAATTTGATGTTTATTGCTTTTATACTGCTACTGGGCATTGCATTACACAAATATATCATTACAAGTTGTTATCTAGGCTTTAAATAGCTATGGTACATAGAGTACGCCGCTCCTGTCACTATGTATGTCCAAACAGTACGTATGTTTAAGGGTTAATATCTCGGCTAATTAATGACGATTTATTTCGACAATCCTTATCAACAATCCTTTTATACTTCTGCTACGATTGGTATCTCCATCGATCCTCAACACCTTTGCTGAATGCCCTCAAATCAAAATTTGTGTTTAACGGAAAAAAAATGCGATTTTCTCAAAAACTATAAGACCTAGCATAATCGCTATAGTTTCCCCAAAAGGTTTAAATTAATGTCTGTTACCTATAATTTTTCCATAATTGTAGTTTCAGTAGATTAAAAAATAGGTGTGGGGGGGGGGGGAGAAGACATATTTTTGCACTACATTTTCGTCGCTATCTCTGTAAATATTTAAACCTAAAATTAAAAGAAAAGTATTTTTGAGTTCTCTGTTACGAAAGCTTTCATACGATACCCCACACGATATAGAAAAGAAAGATTTTCTTTTTCAAGTAACTTAATTAGCCTCTCCATATTTTCCTAAATATAATTGTGAATGTTTAATAATCTTGCATGCCGCATTCGGAAACACTATCCGAATTGGCTATTTTCGACAGTGTGAAAAATAAAAAAAAATACAGCAATGAATTGCGATGAAGACGAACATGATGATGATGGAAATGTTCATTATGCAGGAATTAACTAAACTTCGTATGATGAAATGCTAAAATCATTTGAAACAATCCGACGCGGATTGTAGTTAAAAGAAAATAGCATGAACGGGTTTTTGGTGCATTTCAAAGATGCGAGACATATTATGAGAGACAGCACTTTTTAAAATAGAAAACTCAGGCAAAATTAACAGAGTTTTCAGAAATTAAATTTAAGGACGCATATGTTAATGTATGGTTAAATTTATTTGTTATAATAATAATAGATACGATAATGTCATTAAAATTCCTTAATTTTAATGTAAAACTATTTCCTTTAAACAGAAAATACAGTGTATTCCCGGACAATGTTTTGTTTTCCTTGCAGATTTCAAAGATTTAAACACATAGAAAAAATGAATTGATGATGGATATTGGTGGGTGAAATAAATAAAACAAATCGATATAATTTATTAAAAAAATGTGATTAATTACTTTTAGTAAAAATATTTAGAGTTTATGAATTTAAAATCTATTTTATGTAGTTTAAAGTATTTTAAAGGGTGAAACTCTATTGAACGAATTTTCCATATAACGAACTTTTTTCCGGGATTTAGCGACTTCGTTAAATAGAGGTTCGACTTTATTTTCAAAATTTTGCGTTTCTTTTTCTTAGTATTAAATAAATGAAAAACGTAAAATGGTTAGTTATACTCTCACTCAAACTAAATTTATTCCTTTCAGGTGAATTCTGCATTGCGACATAATATTCCAAATGCATAGGGAAAAAAAAGTATACTTTTTTTTTTTTCTTTTTTGCGCGTTAAATGTAAAGATCGCATATAAGAGGATAAAAAAATAAATACAGATTATTGATTTATTTTATTTCAAAATATTTTAAGTTACGTTCCACATAATATGAGGATAGCATGATAACAACTTTTAAATTCTTCTGGTTTCTTTATGAAAAATTTTTGTATTTCATCATGAATTAAAAAATTTGTATTTGAATCAAATCTGCATTATAATTACCGAGAAAAATTGGCCATTAGGGTAAAAAATCTCTAATTCAAGTTTGTTTTACTAAAACTTTTCTTAATATAAAGAGCATAAAATATAACAATGTTATCTTAGATATAAAAAGTTAGGAATCAATCATTAATTAATCAGTTTTATATTTTAATGATATAAATACTATAAAATATATAAGAATAAAATAAATTTTAAAAGTTGGGAAGTGTTGTTTCTAGAATGTGTTCGAACTACTACTTTTCCTTACGTTTCTTGCGTTTCTATTTTTATCTATCTTCATTAAAATAATGTTTTTTATTTACGAAAACTTCTGAATAAAATAAATAAATAATGTGAACATTAAAAAGGTCCACAATCTTACTTAAAAGGCGACTAATGTAATTAAAAAGATGTTACAAGTTTAAAATATACATTTTATTTAAAACTTCTTATACTTTCGAGTCTTCCAGGTTCATCTGGAACCATTGGGTCATCCAAGTGAACCTGGAAGGCTTGAAAGTACTAAGAAGTTTTAAATAAAATGCATATTTTAAACTTGTAACATCTTTTTCATTACATTAGTCGCCTTTTAAATAATATTGTGAAACTTTTTAATGTTCACATTATTTATTTTATGTTGAATCAAGGTGAAAAATTGCGTTTCGTCTTATGATATTTTTGAAAACTTCTGAATTAAGGTTTTTAGATTCCTGAATCAATCAAGGTACATTGGACCTTTTGACGCGACCTGTGTTCGAGGCTAAAATTCGTCTTCTGGCAGTATTTACTTTTGAATATCAGCATGGTGCTCTATAGAGTATGTGTTATAATATTTATATGTTAAAATATTGCAAACAAATCCTTGTTGTATCAGTAGATACTTAACATATCGAAACATAAATTGAAAATACTATTTCGTATCCAAGATTATTCGCTAAGTTAGCAAAATTTAGATTAAACTTTGTGCACTGCTCAATACACTGGCATATACACCGCTTAAAAAAATTAGGGGAGTAAACAAAAAAGGGAAGGAAACAGTGCATAAAATGGACATAAAATGCTTGTATCAATGCACAATATAGAAAAAAAGTCGCAAAAAATTGTAAGGGAGCTTTTATTATTTGAAAAGATGGAAAGAACATAAAAAGATGGTTTAGGGCAACAATTTGGTTACATGTAAAGGATGAAAAAAGCACTGTTTAGAAATGATGCAAGATTTTTAATGTGGCGTGTGGTCTCCTTAAACAGCTAAGACTGCTGCACACCCGTTTTCCATGGATAAGATGAGGTTATCGATAAGACTTTGGGGAATACTGTTCCACTGCTCAAAAATTGCAATCTCAATGTCCCTGACAGTAAAAAGAGGTCTTAGTCTCGCAGCAATGCGTCGTCTGAGTATGTCTCAAACATGCTCGATCGGATTTAGATCAGGAGATCAAGCTGGTCGTTCCATACTCTGTATTGTTTCAGCTTCAAGCATGTTTTCCACAAGACGAGCTGTATGAGGTCTGGCATTATCATGCATGGAAAAAAAATAAATCACTAATTGCTGCGACATGAAATACGACATGAGATCTCGGTATCTCGTCTATATAACTTCGGACCGTGAAAGTGCCATTCCGAATGATATGCAGGCTCGTACGTTCACCTATGCTGATTCCAGTCCATAGTATCAAACCACTTCGTCTGTAATGGGATATTTCACGAACGAATGTGGGATTATTTTCAGTGCCTCTTTCTCTCAATGCCAAAACACAGCAGATATCACATCCAGACTGAATCGGGACTCATCTGTAAACAGAATATGACTCCAGCAACGATGCCTCCAAACTCGATGTTCAGTTGCCCACATTATTTGGGCCGCACAGTTGCTTGAAATCAACGGAATACAGACCATTGCCTTATGTACATAGAGACCACCCAGATGAATCCTATTTCGGACTGTTTGGTTGGAAACCCTTCGCCCTGTGGCCAAGAACACCTGTGTTTGCAGCAGAATAGCATTGCCCGTTCCGTCTCGATGAGCTGTTAACAGAATATATATCGGTCATTAGTTTCTGTGGTAGAACTTGGCCAACCTTTTCCTTGTGAATGTCTACCATTCCATGTAGCTTGGAATTAGTTCCACAGCCTTGTATTGACACTTCTTGCGACCCCAACAGCGTCCACTACACTTCGCTCTGTTCCCCGTATTCAACTGTCCCGATAACACACCAAGCCATGGACTCCGTTAAATCCCATTGTTGTGACATTTTTAAGTCACCATTTCTCAAAACACAAGTTGAGCAATTGAATTTTACAATTGAAACAATGAAACAGACGTTTCTGGAAAATCCCGATTTCTGTACTTATCTCCATTTGCTAGTTTTTGATGTCATGAACTTTAATTTGCATGTGAAGTTTTAATCTTTAAACTTTAATTTCCATGTGTACTTACCTTTAAGTTATGGATATTTTATTTTACTTTATTTATCGGTGTAAATATTTGCGTAATTTTTTTAAAACAATGTGCTCCCCTAATTGTTTTGAGCAGTGTAGCATATATACATATAGCATGTAGCGCTCATAGGTAATCTTGTTATCGAATTTTTTGTACTTCTTTGCGAAACAAGGATAAATACTATTCACTCCATAACCTATAGAAAACATATTGTGGCGTGCATCACTTATGGTGATCAATCGCGTTATTTTTTAAGTAGGGTTGACCGGGGCACGTTTATGCATGGGGCACGTTTACGCATTGCACTTTTTCCAAATAGTCTTATAACTGGCGCGCAAACAGTCATGACAGATTGATGCTGCTCCATAGCGTGTATTCTTGCAAGTTTTTGAGCGTTAGTCGAGCTTTGGTCTAGCATGCGGAAATGATAACCTGTTTTCTGTCAAGGTGAGTAACTTTTGTGTTGAACTTATTGAAAGTTATTGTGAACTAATAATACTTAGTTTAGGATAAACATATATATGAACATTAGCAGAATTTTATCCTTATTTGAGAACTGTACTTGTATGAACAGAAATGTTATTAATTTTCGTTGAACGTTAAAAATAAATCCAAACATGGCGACGGGGCACGTTTACGCATTTATATTGGGGCACATTTACGCACGTTCTTACTGCGTAAAACGAGCCCCTGATGCTATTTTGCTCCGTACTGTCTCAAAATCATTTTAATATTTCAAGCTATTTAGCTTTGCAAATCATTATTTAACGTTTAATTGAGTAACAGATTCGTCTCTTATAGCTTGCAGTCATATAAGCTCAGACAAGAGCAGTTAGAAGCAAAAAAGAAAAAAATGATGGCACAACAAAACAAAAAGTAGAAATTATGTAAAAATTTAATAGTTTCTGCGGAAGCAAAACAAAAAGACAGCAAAGGAAAAAGTATGAAACCAAAAACTGCAAAAGGGAAAAAGTTGATACACTCTGGAAAAAAGAAAATATTGAATGTATCTTGTGACGAAGATAAAAACTGTATGTGTACTTATTGTTTGAAATCGTACAACCAATCCAAAAAAGGACAAGACTGCATTCAATGTCTTAGATGCAAAAGGTGATCCCATGACAAGTGTACAAAGGAAATACTTTATTTTTTTTTGTTTGTAAAAACTGTAACAGTGATGATGAAGATGACTAAATAGTTTCTGTTTTTAATTAGTAATAAGCCCTACGTTTTCGGTTTAGCCTATAAAATGTTCTTTAATTAATTCTTTTTAACTTTTTAAAAATAGTGTTTAAAGTTATAAATAAAACATTTCAATTTGATTAAATATTTATTTCACTTACTCCTTGGTATCACTTATAATATGTGTAAACGTGCTCCACTTGATGCGTAAACTTGCTTCGTTCCAGTGGCAAGTTTACGCAAAAGACTTGGACGTAAAAAAAATTTTTTTTAGTGTTAAAAACACAAATAGGGCAACAACTGAATACACAAATTTTGACTTTATTAACTGCTTTATAAAACCACAAGGTCTAAAATTTCCTAAGCTAAAACTTAAAGATTAGAAAAATCATTGGAAAATAAACCCGCCTAAACGTTCCCCGGTTGACCCTACAGTAACTTAAATGAATTTTACTACAAACAATTTTCACTATAGATTTTAATGTAACGTAATTCGGTTGTACATCCTGCAATCGAACTATAAATGCTAACCACTCTTTACTCTATCGAAATACGTTGTATTACACTTCAGTCATGTATGTAAATTTCCTTCCGTCCACAGTTTAGGAAAATCTTTGAAATGCACAGCAAGCGATTCTTCCAATATACATAATTTCACAAAATTCATTTGTGTCTCATTGCAACCGTTAATTTAATTAACGGTCAGTTATTTATTGGGTTAATTAGTCCATATTCATTAAGAAACATGTTATATTAAATCTCAGTATCATATAGAAATATTGTGCAGAAGAAACCAAGACATCTGCAATCTGCACTACTCTTTTCCGTTGGAAAGTGTTAAAAGCACTGAAACGTTAGAAGTATTAGGGTAGAGTCTATCCATTTCAAGTGGTTAAGAAAATCATTTATTGGTTGCTTGACCATTTTTAAAAAATCTGAAATTATTTGTACAACAACCCTAACATGATGGAAGTTCAAAATGGTTATTATTTTAATTTTATTAATTTCTTTTGTGCATGGCGGCCATCTGTGTTTCATCGTCGGCAGCAATTTCCTCACATGAAGGGTTTGCGGAATTGCAAATATTTCATCGTTTATTTCTCCAATTCAAGTGCGGTTTAAAGCAATTTGTAAGGAATAAATTGGGTTAAAAATTTGGTAATATAGCAGTTTCTTAAAATAAATCCTTATTGGTGAAATTTAAGCATAAAGTTTTAGTTTTTTTCCAAAATTTGTCCGTTTACATGATGAAAATTTTCTAGCAAGGAAAATTGTCAACATGACATATTTTTTTTATATAAATAGGCCGAAAGTACTTGTACTCAAACGCCAAGTTTCAGATCTGGGTCTTGCTTTCTCTTCGCTAAACGAAATGCCGAATTTTTCAAAAAATTCAAAAATCGCGCTTTTGAGGCTTTGATATCTCTGGTGGGGTACGATATAAAAATCTGAAATTATGGCTTCTGATAGTATCTTATGGTACTATTATGCACAAAATATTTAAAGATATAGATTTGACTACAAGCTGAGATATAGCGAGGAAAAGATATCAATAAATGCTATTAAGAGTACCTTAAGTTGAATTAGATTTATCAGTTTTATTACAATATTTACACACGAAATATGGTTTGTTGAAAACAGTGTAATACACATATTTCATTTACTAAGAGACTATGTGTGTTCTTGATAACTTGATTGAAGTTCTAAGCTCTGCTGTATCATAGAAATGAACTTTGATGTCACTATGTTCAAGTCTCACTTAATTAATAATTCCTAGCTTACTTCTTATCATGCAACAATGTCATTTTTCTGCAGTATAAACTTTGAAAGGGCTTTGGATATATTTACTTTCTGAAAATTACTTGAGGCTGATGCATGGTAACATCGTATAAATGTTTCATTTACAGGAACATACTTATGGTAGGAACAAGTTTCAGGGACTTTCAAGCAGCATTAAACCCTTCATGAGAGAACATTGCTGCAGACGATGAAACAAAGATGGTCGCCATGCACGAATAAAAATTTATGAAATTGAAATAAAGGTCATTTTGAACTCCCATCATGTTAAGGTTGTTGTACAAAAAATTTCAGATTTTTTTTTTAAATGGTCAAGCAACCAGTGCTGGACCACTTGAAATGGATTGACACGATAACTCTAGGATAGGTGACCATAGAGGAGAGATTGCCAGTCTAAATATTTCCAAAACTTTATCATATATTGCAGAACAAACGTTGTTCATACGAAATAATTCAATAACTTCATTCATTGCTACGTTCAGCTGTGTTTTTTAGTTATAAAAAAAAATAAGTGTAATCTTAATGTTTATCTTATTAAGTGGCTGAATATTTTTGTTGAGATAGGTATCGGACTATTTAGCTGTGCGTACGTTCCTTTTATTTTAACTACAATGTCTTTTAAGGCTCGTATATAATCCATTCTTTGCTTTTAAGCCTAAAACAAAGACATGCAATCGAAAAGTGATACTTTAAATTGGGTAGCTATCTATCCTAGAATTTAAGGATAGATGGCCACATCAAATCGAGGAGAGATGACCAACTATAATCAATAATTCAAAATTAAACGGAGTGAAAATTTTAGTGAAATATAATTATATTTAAAATAATTATATATAGTTTATGTTTATAATTATATTAATTGATTTAAGTGTTTAAATTTTAACTAATATAAACACTTTAATAATAATAATATAATAGGGCCCAACGATTTGGGCCTTTTTTCAGAAATTATTGAAAAACGTCTGAAACTTTCATCCCAGAAACAGATAAAATTGATATGTTAACTTAAAACCAAGAAAAACTGTAAAACAAACGCGAGAGAAAAACAAAAACGCGACGTTTCCACAAGCGAAGCAGATGAAATGCATTTGAAATTATCAGATTCTACAGATTCCGAGGGAACACAACTGGATGAGGATCACTGTATTGGTTGTGGAGAAGAATATAACACAACAACCAAAAAAGATGACTGGATACAATGCATAAGGTGCCGGAAATGGTTCCATAAAACGTATACAAACTATCAAGACCTTTTCCCAAAAATGTGGTAAAATTTTACGAAAGGGGAAGCATTGAAATTATACTTCTAATTTGTTTGTTCAAATTTTATTCTCCTTTTCAGTGATGTAACTGCATCTTTACAAACAACTATATGTTTTTCATGATTAACTATATGAAATGAGCTATTATTTGCTATTTTAACTTCATTTTTTCTTTCTTGTATTAGATGGTCATCTCTCCTCGGCTTGAAGGAGAGATGACCATCTGCCCTTGTAATTTCAATTTAGTTTCCCATTTTTGTTTTTAATATTTAACTCTTTTTTGCCGAAAATATGATGAGCATATGCACAAGAAATTTAAATGTGCATAAATATTTCCTATATTTGCATTCGAAGAATTTTCCTTTCAATGTTTAAAAACTATGGCCATCTATCCTAGAGGTAACCTATTAATAATTAATTTAAAAAAGAAAGAAAAAGTCCTGTGTCAAGCATAGGTTATGAAACACATTCCAACAGATTCAGAATAATGTAACAAATTAAAATATTGTCTAATTCAACCTTATGGAAACGCATAACACATGTGAGAACCTAATTTCAGCTGTTCCTTTATACAATCAGAAAATTATCCGAATTTTCAGCAGCCCTGTATATGATATATAGATTTGTATCGGTTATCTACATGCATGCCAAAATTTTGTTCAAAGAAATACCTTATTTGAAAATTTCCCTTCAGCAATTTCCTCTAATAAGGAGAATGGTACGTGAATACTTTTTTGCAGTCCTGTATATGGGTTTATAGCATTTATATGCAACGAGTAACATGCAAAAAATTAGTTAAATTAAAAGCGCACACCGAATTTTAAAGCGCATACTCCAGCAATTAATACTCAAAGACAGTACTACTGTAACCGATTTCTTTTGTGTGTCCCTGCAAATGAATAAAAAATGTTATGAATGCCCTGTTCTAACGTAATCGTAGTGAAATTCAGTGATTTATATCATTTCAATACACTTGAACTTGCGTAATGTCATTAAAATACTCCTCAAAGGATTTTTACCTATATACCATAATGTGATGGGATTATTTTCTGTCACCCTGTAAATGAACTATCAATCCTACATACTTTCTATACAGTACCGAACATGCTTAAGTAATCCTAAATAGCCTTTATCAATTGCATGAAAATCCGAGTATATTTACGACAGTTAGTGCATGACTACAGATGGACAGACGAACAAACAAACCGAATGCATGAACACTTTTCAACTTTCTTGGAAAGTGTTAAGAACACAAAAAA
This sequence comes from Maratus speciosus, assembly GCA_963932465.1. NCBI lineage: Eukaryota > Metazoa > Arthropoda > Arachnida > Araneae > Salticidae > Maratus > Maratus speciosus. The sequence continues at coordinate 30,159,412 of OZ010789.1, read as the reverse complement.
ATTCAAATTTTCTCATTTCATATTAAACTAAAATATGTGGTAACGCATCTTTCAGGTAACTTATAAAACCTTCTTCGTCTTTATCTTCATTTTCTTTTTCTGTATTCTTATTCCACAAACAAATTCAATAGGGCTATTTTCATTTCAGAGCAGTATAAACAAGAAATAATAAATCATGCGCCAAACATCGATTATGAAACACTTTCCAAATCATTCAGAATTATGTAAAAAAATTCACCTTTTAATAAGTTGAAGTATGATATCTAATTGAACCATTCGAAAATCCAATTTCAGCAATTCCCATCCATAGTCAAAAATTATCCTAATTCTTTCAGCAACCGTGTATATGGTAGATAAATTTGTATCTGTATACTACATACATTCAAAAATTTGGTTAAGTTGGGAAATACATACGACACTTGAAAATATACCTCTTCAGCAATTTCCACTAATATGGAGAATAGTACTTGAATTCTTTTATGCAGCCCTGTATATTTGGTATAGAATTTATGCAACGACTAGCATGAAATAAATTGAAGAGCGCATACTGAAATTAAAAACGCACTTCCAGCAATTATTACTCAAAGTCAGTGCTGCAACCGATTTTTTTGTGTGTCCCTGTAAATGAACGATAAATGCTATGAATAACCTATTTTATAATAATCATCTTCTATTGAAATTCAAAGATGTTATTTATATCAATTTATTACATTTTAAATAGTGTAATATCATTACTATAGACTGCAAACGATTTTTCCCCTTTGACCATAATATAAGGGAATTCTTTTGGGTGCCCCTGTTAATGAACTATTAAGGCTACACACATCATATTCAATATCGAAAATGCCATGGTAAACATCATTCACCTATATAAAATACATGAAAATAACAGTATATTTATGCAAGTTAGAGGGTGGACAGACAGACAGACGGACAGATAAACTGAAATCTTAAACACTTTTCAACTGTGTTGGAAAGTGTTAAAAAAAGATGTTTAGGAACGAAAAAGTTGTGTAAATAACATAAAGACTGCTTTCTTTTATGGTTAGGTGAGAAATATTATTTATAATTAATTAAAAAAAGCACAGAAAAAATTAAATTTTCTTATTTCGTATCAAATTAAAAAATATGATAAGGCATATTTTAGGCAACTGATAAAACCTTCTTCGTCTTTTCACCATTTTCTTCTTTTACATTCTTGTTGTACAAACACATTTGATAGGTCTGTTTGTCTTTCAGACCAATAAAGAAAAAGTGTTTAGGAAGGAAAAAGAAGTGTAAATAATATGAACTCTGCTTTCTTTGATAATTACGTCAGAAATAATAAATATAATTACGTAACACAAGCACAGAAAAAATTTAATTTTATTCTTTCGTATTAAGCTCAAAAATATGATAAAGCATATTTTAGGTCACTGATAAATTATTCTTCGTCCTCATCTACATTTTCTACTTTTACATTCTTATTTTACAAACAAATTCAATAGGGCTATTTGCCTTCTAGACCAATATAGATAAGATATTTTTGAAGAAAAAAGAACTGTAAATAATATAAACTCTGCTTTCTCTGATGGTTACGTGAGAAATATTATTTATATTTACTTTTAAAAAAGCGGAGAGGAATTTAAATTTTCTTATTTCGTATTAAAACTCAGAAATGTGATAACGCATCTTTTATTTAACTGATAAAACTTTCTCTGTCTTCATCTACATTTTCTACTTTTACATTCTCATTTTACAAAAAAATTCGAAAGTTTATTTGCCTTTCACAGCAGTATAGAAAAGATGTTTAGAATAGAAAAAGAAGTTTAAATATTATAAATACTGCTTTCCTAGATGATTTCATGAGAAATATTATTTATATTTAATGAAAAAAAAAAGAAAAATGTATATTTTTTCATTTCGTATTGAACTCAAAAATATGATAATTCATCTTTTAGGTAACTGATAAAACCTACTCTTCATTTACATTTTCCACTTTTAAATTCTTATTTTACAAACAAATTCGATAGGGCTATTTGCCTTTCAGAGCATTATGGAAAAGGTATTTAAGAAGGAAAAATAAGTGTAAATAGTATAAAAACTGCTTTCTCAGATGGTTGCATCAGAAATATTATTTATATTTAATTCAAAAAAGCACAAAAAAATATGATTTTCTTCCGTATTAAACTCAAAAATATAATAACGCGTCATTTTGGTGACTGAAAGAAATTCTACGTCTTCATCTACATATTCTAATTTTACATTTTTATTCTACAAACAAATTCGATATGTCTATTTGCTTTCCGACCAATATATAAACTTGTCAATGTGGCTTGACATGCCGATGCTTTCTACCTTTTGAGCTATCCGGACGGTGCGTGTCTCACATAATTCAATCTTATTGACACAGATAAGATTGAATTATGCCATCCAGGTACAAACCGGATAGCTCAAAATGTGGAAAATTGATGATCTGGACATTTTTCGCTTTGTTTGAATAAACCTCAATATGATTTATCCAGTTAAAATAAAATTGTCCTCTATTTATTAGTCCATAACAGTGTAATTTTTACGAAGTATTGTGTTTTATTCTAATTTGGATTATATAGTATGGTAGGTAAATTTTTCATTTGATATTGCCATTATCTTTGAGCTGATGACAAATGAGATTACATAAAAAGTAATCAATAAATATGATGAATCTGCAATAATGTGTGCGTGAGACAATCTAGTGATGTTATTTTATAAGCTTTTGCTTCAAAATCCATTATTAAAGTGTGATTTTTCCATTTAAGCTGAAGAAAATTAAAAAACAACAACATTATAATATAGCGAGATCTAAAACAAGTGTCAAGAAAACAATACTCTTAGTAATCCTTCAAGCTTACTTTTCCGCGTGCGAGAAAAAAAAGAAAGCATCAAATTATAAATGATATGATATTATGAATTTAAAAAAAAATATCTCCTCAGAGATTTCCTTTCATCGATAGATTAAAATATTTTTACAATAATACTGTAAAATTAAGTAATAATTCTTTAATTACAACTGTTACGATACATGTATGTACAGTCGTGTCTTGCTAGTACATGTGAAAGTATTTAACAACATTGGAAAAAGGAGGAAAATAAAAATATACATTCCGGAATAAATATCCCCTAACAGTGCAATCTCAAAGACACTTTTGCCTTTATAATAATAGTTTTTGTATACAGGGTATTTCTGAATTCCATTGGCATATTCAGAGAGGTTATAATAGGCTTCAAGAGGATGAAAAATTTCCATAGACATGGGGTAGAAAACCAAGTATTTAATCAAAAATATAGGGTGTTCTACCCTAAATGAATTTAGGTTGGCGGTAATAACTTTCAGAAAATTGGAGTATATTATAATAAAACTTTTATTAGAAATTGTCAATTTTGTTGTAAATGTGATAATAATAAAATAATTGGTAGAAATTTCCATTATATGCGCCAGCAGTATGGACTTGACGCTCCACATTTGGAACTGCGGTTACCAGTTAATATGGGATCACTGGTTGTTTAAGTACACCGTTTTTCCAGAACTTTTCGTGATGATATAACATTTCACATAAAACAAGGTACATATCGTTGCATTGTCATTGCAAAGTTTTTATTTCTCTCAAATTTATTACCATCAACCTAAATTCAGTTAGGATGAAACATCTTGTATTTGGGACTAAATATGTGGTTTGCAATCCCAAATTCTATCGTAATTTTTCATTCTCTTTCTGCCTACTAACAACCCTCTAAATTTGTCGGCAAATTCGTAAACACCTTGTATATAATCTGATAAGTAAAATGTTCTTTTTATTGTTTGCTATTATTTATAAATCGATGACAAAAATATGACAAATAATGATGATTAATTTTTATTAACTTTATACGAGAGACATTCTAACAAAGCAATTTTATATTATTTAACCCTTCACTGCACGAATGTTTCTATTTTCACGATTTTTTTTTTCAAATCTATATATCGGTCTAATAATGGAAAAAATAGTAAAAAAAAATAAATTTCAAAATTGCAGTTAAAATTTGATATTTTATAGTGTCTGCCATATGTACATATTTAGGGTTTTAAAATATTGTATTGCTATATTTTGCAACTAAAAGAGAGCTTAAATTAATTAATTTTATCTTCTTAACACTCTGCGACTACTATTATGTTAATATTTTTAAGTATTCAGTAAAAATAATGAAAGTAAATCTTACCTTAATAGCTTGATTGATTTTTTTTTGTTGTTTGTTTCCGAAGAACAAATTCTATTTTTTTATATAATGCAGCCATCTGACATGGAGACAAAATATGTGTTATTATATGCTTTGGATTGTTTTTGATCAGTTACAGTGATCATATTAGCCAAATTCATGGCACATAATCAAAATTATAAGGTTTTTAGGTATGTGCCAGATATGGCACGTCCTGCAGTGAAGTGTTAAAATGCTTTTTTTTTTATATATAATATTTCTATTTAAGCGGATAATTATTGAGAAAAAGGATATTATGTTATCACAAAATCTAAACCACGTGTCAAGAAAATTGAACTCTGTCAAACTATTTTTCAAGTTTATGCTTCCGGGAGACACGGCAGTGTAAGGAAATGATTCATTTTTCATCCTTCAAAAAAAGTTGCATATCAGTATAATTTTCATGAATCATTTTTCGTTTATAATTATAATTTAAGTTATACCGTTTAGTAAGTTACACTTTGGAAATTTTATTGACATTATCTGGAAGCGGATGACAAATATTAAAAATAAATAAAAATTGATGAATTTGCATTGCATTTTACGACAAGCTACACTATTTTATAAGATATTGCTTCAAGACTTATTCTTGAAATACTTTCTATCTAATCTGAAGATTATAGATAAGATCTCAAGATCTAAACCACGTGTGATGAAAACAAAACTCTGTCAAACCGATATTCAAGTTCGCGGCTCCGTGAAGGAGAAAAGCATGTCGATTCCTAAAATGTTTTCATTTTTTATTCTGGAATAAATATTCCTTAACTATGCAATTTTTACGAATAATTTATCTTTATAAAAATCTAACTTGGATTACATAGTTTACAATAATAACAATATATCAATATTATTGATATAATATTCTAGTCTAGATATAACAATATATATTTCAATAATATTGATACAGTAAAAGCATATAAAGATAATATTGGAAAGGAATGGGAGAAAACAAGCAATTTTACACAAGTTCCTGTTTGAGCAGATAATCTGTTCATTAATATTATCTCGAGTTTTTCAAAAAGATTTTGGCATAGATTCAAGTACTTGAAAAGCAAAATTCTTATTTTTTATGACTTATTTCGTTGATATCACATAATGGGGGCCTTCCACAAATGATGTCACGCTTGAAGGGGGGGATGGAGGGTTTTCGTGAAATTGTGACAGTTTGTGATAAGGGGGTGGGAGGGGGTAAGAAGACATGTGACATCATACATTTTGGTTAAAATAAAAGCAGTAAAAATCAGCAGATTAAATTTTGAAGTTATTTGGAAATTAAAGTATTTTTTATTGATAAAGTAAAGATAAGAATTAAAGCCAAATATATTAAATTCCATTTCAAAATCCAAAATACTACTGTTTTCAATTGCTCTTTCATATTAATATTTTATTATTATTGTATATTAATTATGTTTTTTGTTGTAAAACTTAATCTTATTTCATACAAAATACGTGCACGAATCATTCTTATTGTTATGCTCACAAATGTCATTAAAACACATAGTTAAAGTTTAAAAATAAAATTTGAAATATAATCTATAACGTAGAGCTTTGTTTCTGAACTAGAAGTATATGTTTATATAATATAGCGTGACATGTGACAAGAGGGAGGGGGAGGGGATATGGGGAAGTGTGACGCTTTGTGACAAAGGGGGGGAGGGGATATGGGGAAGTGTGACGCTTTGTGACAAAGGGGGGGGAGGGGGTCAAAAATATTGAAAAAAAATGTGACATCATTTATGGACCGCCTCATGCTAATTGATATGCTGATTGAATGTTGATATCCAAAGAATGCTGTACAATTTTAGACTGCAGGCTTCCAGATTTGCGCCATTTACATGCGCCATTCGCCTTGCCGAGCATAAACGTGCCTACAAATCTGGAAGCCTGCAGTTTAAATTTGTACAGCATTCTTTGGATACCGGCCATATCCCAGATTTCGCAAAAGTGACAGTTATCAGATCTGGTTGCATGAACGTTAAAAGTGGAGATTTCCTGGAAGGTGTGTTCACCCGTAATCAAATTTCGCCGATTAATGAATCCTCTGCAGTTCCACTTGAATACACAGCATTGCTTTGATATGGTTTCTTATACTTTCTTTAATTTTAACTGTTAATAATTATAAACTGTAAACATAATATGTAGTTTTCTGGTCATTTGAATACTGTTGCACAGATGAGGGGCTAAAAGTTACCCCGAAATGTTTGCATTTTTATTTGTATTAAATGTATTTATGAATTTTTTACCATTAAATTTAGTTTAATCTGAATTGCACTTAATGTATAATTGTTTTTTTTTTATTTAAATCCTTTAATACCAAAACAAAAATCACACAGATGGCTCATTCATATAATTTCTTTGAAAAAATGTAGGCCGAAGCCACGTGACAGCACTAAATTAAATCAAGTATTGACAATATTCAAACAATTCAAACAGTCTTATAAATTAAAAGCAATGTACAATAATTTCAAAAAAAAAATACGGTAAACGAAAATTCTAAGGTTAGATATTTCATCAAGATATTTTAAGAGAAAATAAGATTATCTTAAATATTAATGAAGAAGTGGAATTTAAAAAAGCTAAAAATACGCTAATACGCTAAAAGAGATATGAAAATTTAAAGAAATCAAACATGTCTACACACAATAATAAAAGAAAAATAAGTATGGAAATGAAGTCTGCTTCTGATTTATAATTTGTATTCTCCTCCATTATTTTTACTAAAGACCACATTAAAACGGAATTTATTTCTTTTTTTTTAAATGTAAATTTCAATAATTAATGAAGGAGAAATTTAGAAAACTCCGTTGAAGATGTGTTGATATTTTCATTATAATTTGTGTTTTCCTCCATTATTTTAACGAAAAGAAAAATTAAAACGGGAGTGTATGTTGAGCCTTTAAAATTATTTCTTATGTTAAAAGTGTAAATTTCAGCAATTAATTAACGAGAAATTTAGAAAATTCCATTGAGGATGTGCTTACATTTTCATTATTCTTATTCTGTGAAAATATGCATAATAATAGTGCTTTATCATCAAATCCATTTTATAATTAATATTCTAAATGAAAACTTTGAATTGTAACCATATGAAACTGCTCTTTGAGTAGTTTTTTTAATAGCACACTAGTAATGAATATGTTGCACTGTTTGAACTGAACTTCATCTAAAACATACAACAGGAACATTTTTTATTTAGACTTTTGAAGGGTTTTAGAGGAAGTCCAAATAAACAAATAATGACGTTAATTAGAAAAAAAGGAGAATTTTACCGTCAAATTCTTTAAAGGTTCCTTCAGATATTTACATTAATCGCAATTAATGTTGTATTGAGCATTTTTTGTTAGTGCAGTATTTTAGTCTCAAGAATTGCTCTTGAAAACACTTTCAGTTTTGGCACTACTTTTTTTTTTAATTGAATATCCTACATAAAAAAAAACATATTAACTTACTTCTGAATTAAAACTTCGAACTGATTCATCTCGCACGATACTCTACTGACACTCAGCATATCACTTAAATTATATTCGAATGATGTCAGAAGCTTAAAGCACTCGTTAGACTAAGTCCAAGGCGAATCATCCTGCTTTTCGGACCATGTTGAGTACTCGTAATTTAAAACACGCTATCATTAGAAAAAAAACTTCATTCAATACACAATTACATTTAAACTTATTCACGATTTAACAAAAAGCACTTATCACGGCTACCTCTCGAGAACAATTTATTCTACCTCTCACATTGCCAAAACACAACGCATAAGCGTGACCAAACCTAATATACACCTTCATTCCTTTAAAATTTGTACTAACTGACAATTTTCGATATCATTTTTTTAAGTGTTTTTAATTTCGTTTAGGATTAATAGTTAAAATATAAATAAAAACATGAAAATTTAACAAAAGCTATATTGTGATACTTTTTGAAAAACTAGAGATTTAACACTAGAACCGCCGTAGTGGTCATTTTGACTGGTATCAATTAAAAATACAGTCAGGTCTCTCTATAACGATACTCCATACATCGAATTTCTCTATATAACGAATTTTTAGTAGGAACGGTCCCCTTTTCCCATGATCTCATTAAAAACAGCTTCTACATAGCGAAATATCTATCTCCATATAACGAATTTTTTCATAAAATGTTTTTTATTTATTCAGATTGTAAAAAGCTTCCAAATCACATGGAATAAATTTTTTATGACTGATTCCTGATTAATCGTACAGTGCTGAGTTCTTTATGTTACTTTTCTACCTTGAATCTCCTTGTTCTTTATGTCCAACGAATTCATTCCCCACCCCCTCCATCCCACACACCTTTCAACCTCCTTCTTAAAACGGTGTCAGTTGGATTGCTACACATATAAGAGCGGGATCAGAGAGGTAATTCAAGTTTAAGGTGAATGAGATCGAAGATAATTCAGAAGGTTAAATTAGAAAAATAAACTCTCTTTTAATCAAACACAACACGTCAATATTCGTAATATTCACTGCCGGAACGCTCCCGAGATTCACTGGCATGACACATGACCCGATGGGCTCCACAAAAATGCGCGCAGGAAAGAAGGCTCCTGATGCAATTTTTATTCTTTGCTAAAGTGTGAACATTTTTTCGAGAGTTTAACAATTTTGAAATCAAAACAGCGAAAAATTACAGATTTCTTCGTCTAAAATTAATGTAAGTTTTCCGTATGTGATTTTTATTAGGTTTTCAAATAGATGTCTGTTCTCTGTTTTGAAACTGTTTAAATAATAAAGAAATACAATATTAGGTTAATATTTATAGTTAAACATTTCAAATTCTCAATTAAACACCTCAAAAATTATTTTTATTCAAAATTTACACATTAAATAGGGATTTTTACTTATTCTCTATATAACGAATTTCTCTATGTAACGATTTTTTTTACTGGAACAATGGATTTCGTTATATAGAGACTCGACTGTACTTCGATTGGAACCAGAAATTTCTTTCTAAAATAAGTTAAATATGTACTACGGAGAAATAAGTTAAATATTTAAGTTAGATGGTTTTTAATAAAAATTCTGGTGTAAAATATTTTTATAACACTTGAGTAAAATTTTCGGCGGTTCTAGTGTTAAATAAACTTTATTGAAATTAGAATAAAATGTATTACATGAATGTTTAAATGTGACATCTCATTTTTCTTTATGCATATGATATTATTCTCCAAAGTGAACTGGAGGATTTAAAATGAAAGGATGCATATGATTGCATACGAAATATGAAATGATACGATGCATATGAAATGCATATGATTGTATACCCTAATATTCTGTCTTGACAATTTTTCGAGCAAAAATAGCCTGAAATATTACTAACGATATTACGTTTACATCACGTCTTTTAGTCAACGTTAGAAAAAAGTATATAAAAACATTTTAAGGAGCAAAAAATTTAAGTAAGAAGATTTTTAAAAGATAATTAAAAATTTATAGTTAAACAAAAAGAAAACTCTTGAACGTAGATAAATGCAATCGCTAATGAATAAAAAGTTACACAAATTATCTTCACAGCATTACAAAAATAGTTAAAATATTCAAAGGATGCTAATAAATTAGATATAAAAGAGTTGCTTTCTCAGCAAATTTACCATGGTAATTTAAGGTCGCTGAACTCTTCTTCATAAACCTTCAAAGGAAAGATATTTAGAAGAGTGTCAGGAAAGGCGTTCTCTCAATTATCGATGTATAATATTTATTTTGTTTTTCCCTTTTTTATATAAGATCTTGTGCATGGGAGTAAACCTTGCAAATTTTATGTATTTAAATTTTATTACACCAATCATCATTTTAATGTAATACACTAAGAAGAGCTTTCTGTTTAATTTCATTTGTTTTAACTTCAGTTATTTATACTATTACACTTCTTTTCTCTGAAATTGCTATTGTGTCTTTAGTTTTGCTTCTACAAATGCTACAATTGCTGATTCAAGTTTACTATTAATGCACTGGTAATTACTAAAAAAAAAAAAAAAAAAAAAAAAAAAAAAACCGTGGTTTAGTTTTTGCGGAAGCTGTTTTATTTTAGTAAAATACATAGTTGGGGAAACTAGGAAGGGTTGACCCACTTTTTACAAAATGATTTTTTATTTTTTAAATATTGAACGTAGAATAAAGTTTTTTATATATCATTTTATTCGTTTTACAATCAGTTATCAAAATAAAGTTGCTACATAACTGTAACCTATAAGAAATTTGAAAAATGATTGATTTTATCATGAAAAAATAATGTATCAATGCTCCCCACATACGAAAGAGTTGACCCACTATACGGGAGGCTTGACCCACTTTGTTTTGTATATTGCAATATTTGTGAAGTAATATCAGTTTTAAAAAAGCAAAATAACTTTATGCTACATGCTTTAATTATTATAAAAAATATATTTTTTAAATATGATGCTTAAACAAACCTGTTGACACGCAATCGCAAGTCAGAGGATAAAATTTTTGTTTTAAACAGGAGTTTGTCTGAGCAGGTATAATTGTACAGCAGGGAAAATTAAATTTTAACATTTAAGGCAGCATTCTGTTAGAGACAGGTTCCGTTTTCATAGTGTTTTATGTTATTTTGCCGGATTTAGGAGCCACTGTACCGCTTTTTTTATCTCCTTGTTCTATTTTTTATGACACTCGACCTGACAACTCTAGTTGTCACGTAGTTTGGCTTCATCTCGCTACATTCACCCTGGTGAAATTTATCTACATACCATCCTCCAGTTTTTCAATCGATGCTATGTTTTTTTTTTTTTTTTTTTTTTTTTTTTTTTTTTTTTTTTTTTTTTTTTTTTTTTTGCAGCCGCATGAGCACTTAACTTATCGTTAACATCATTTAAACCTCTAAGGGACAAAGTACTTTCAGTACTAAAATGTTGAAATAAATGACTGGCACCGGAATTTACGAACAAATTTATTTGGAAATACAAAGAAGGCAATATTTCACATACATATTAAATGGAAAAGATTTTAGAAAATTGCTGGTACCATTGTGACTTTCCGGAATTAAAATTAAGTTGTTTTATAAACGTACCACTGCCCCTGAAAGGGTTAAGACTGCTCCTTTCATCATTTCTAGTCTTTCCCACTGTTTCTATTTACCTATTGTAAGTAATATTTAAATTAAAAAAAGTTCCTATCAACTTTCCCATTTTATAGCAATTTTTCACATCTTTCTTTAGTCAGCTTTAAACAGTTCATTTTCCATCACACCATTTTACTGTAGCTTTACAGAATAAATTTACATTCTTTTATCTATGTAACACCATTAATTTTTCATTATACACAGTGTATAATAAAGAGATTTCCAAAAACCATTTAATAAACGGTGCCTTGAGCACCTGGTCAACCCTCTCTCACATTGACTGGGTCAAGCCTCCCTACATAGACCTTTTCTAAAAAATAGCACATTGTTATATTAAGCCTAACTTATTGTGCAATCTTTATGCCTGGAATGAAAGCTCGATATTTCTGCATTACTTTAAATCTATTTATTTAAATTTCTATGATATAATTTATCTTAAAAAAGCTTACAAAATATTTTTAAAATACACAACTTTTAGGTTGAAAACGCCTCACAACTGATTTTTTCCACACCTATTTCGATTATCTCTATGAAACAGAGACTGTTGTTTGAGCATTCCAGTAGCTTTGGTTGACACCTATTGATAAAACTCTGAAATTCTTTTAAATATGTAAATTGATGGGTGGGTCAAGCCTCCCGTATGGTCAACCGCCCCTAGTCTCCCTATTATAATAAAATACAAAATTATAATATTTTAATTAAATCGAATTTACAATTAAATTCAGCACTTCTATTTCTCTTTATTTCCAAGATCTTTCATTTTTTAGCATTGAAAACTTTATAACTTCTGAGAATTATATAAGATTTTTAAAATATCGGGAATTCCAAAAATAAAAGGGCAAACTGTTGAACAGATAGCTATTTTTAAAGACTTCATTGAAAAGTCTTAACCAAAAATGTCTTAATATGATTTGGAAAATTACGCATACGGAAATTTGAGTATAATTTGGTAATTTAATTCTTAGGAATTTAAAATACACAATTTTCGGAAAATTTGGAATTTTAGATTTTTTTAACTAATTGAATCGAAAATTATTTTCTGTTAAAATCTTGACACAGAAGATATTTTTATTAAAAACATTGTTTTAAATTTTAGCAATACACTGTAAAATTAAAATTATTTGTTTAAACATCTTATATTTTTATTACCCCATTACATTCTCACGATTTAATTAACTTATTTGTCTTGTTTAATTGAACATAAAATTTGCTAATGTTTAATTTACACCAGAAAAAATGATTTGTATCATTATTTCCAAGTAAAAATATTATTTCGTTGAAAATAAATTTATTCATCACATGACATAGGATACGAGAAATCAACAGCTACACACAAAAATAAAATATTATTACTCACGCACATACACAAAAATACAATAAAAAGGCACCTGTTTGTTCTGATATTAAACCGAAAAGTATTACATCGCATTTTAGTTTTACGCAAGTTAGAATATTTTTCTTCATTTTCATCTACATTTTTTGTTGTTGTAATCCTGTACAATAATGTTAAAGGATTTAAAATTGAACCATATGTTACAAAATTGAACCCTTTGTGATTTAAAATCTCTATTGAAAAAACGCCCGCGAATTATGATATAAATACAATAAACAATGCTGTTATCAATATATAACGGAAGTCACATATAAATATTTAGTATGGAACAAATAATTGAATTGTATACTTTCTAATGTATTTTATCTTTTTTACAACATTAGACCAATTGCTCACTTAAGTTTTATATCCGACTCTTAACTTAAGGTATAAAAACAGTAGTTTGAAAACTTCTTCCGCACACTCAAAACAAATAAGAATAAAGGGACAAACGTTTGTTCCGATATTAAACCGAAAAACATTACATCGCATTTTAAGTTAACTTTTTTTCTTCATTTTCATCTACATTTTCTGTTTTTAGGATCCTGTACAATAAAGTGATATGATAGACCACTATGTGATTTGAAATATATATTTAAAAAACACCACATTTAAAAGACGTCACTTTCCTTTTTAAATGCGAAGCTGGACAGCTAATGAAGATCTTGGGAAAGCTTGAATGTACTAAAAAGTTTTAAGTAAAATGTATATTTACAGTTTGTAAAATATCTTCTATTATTTTTAATCACCTTTTAAGTAAAACAGTGAATTTTTAAAGTTCATAAAATATATTTTATAAAGTAAGGTGCTCTGTTTTCATCCCCCCCAGTCACTTTTAGGCCCTAAATGTTGTTTGAGTGAAAACCGACCAAATTTGGATTTTACATAAACTAACTACCCACGCACATAGAAACTTACGCAAATATCGTACAAAAAAATTCAACAATGCGAGAAATTATTTTTTCAAAATAATCTATATACGGCAAAAAAAAAAAAAAAAAAAAAAAAAAAAAAAAAAAAAAAAATGTCCAAATTTTGTCCTCCTCAAAAATCCAATACGCCGAATCTTAACTTATAACGAAATCAAAATTTATTCTTAAATGAGTAAGTAATTTAATTTACACTAAATTAAGGCACAAAGAAATGTAGTAATTATCAGTTGAAGAATAACATAACGAAGCATTAGACATCCAAACATGAGGGAAAAATTGAAAAATATGTCATGAAAAAGCATTCCTAAGTTCGTCCCCGGGACAAAAATACAAACTACAAGGGGGACGAAATTGTGTCCACGCTACTTCCCAATATGGCGGAGCTTCAGATCCCAGAAGATGAACTGAGCATACTAAAACTCACTGTATTACTGTCAGCATCTTACCTACGTAAGATACATGCAATGAATAAGAAATAAATATAGTACAGTAATTAACGTTACACAAAATATGTAATAAGAACTCAGGTCATCTAAAAATAGAAAATCCGGCGACTTTAATATAGGAGCGAGTAGTACACAGTGAGACATTGTACGGAGTGAGACATTGTACAGAGTGAGACATTGTACGGAGTGAGACATTGTACACAGTGAGACATTGTACGGAGTGAGACATTGTACGAAGTGAGACATTGTACGGAGTGAGACATTGTACACAGTGAGACATTGTACACAGTGAGACAGCAGCCCCTTTGACATATAGTTGTAACTTTTTCTCCAAGCTGGCACACACACATAAGAACCTCATCTTATGCAACACGTGGAAGTAGTTTCGGCACTTCAGCTACTCGTCCGACAAAATAGTAAATAATTCTTTATTTTATAGTGGTTAAAGTTACATAAACGTCTCTTTTAGAGTTATTTACTTCAGTATGACATATATTTACTTAACCAAACCTAACTATATCTAATAATAGATATATCTAATTTCGACAAAACGACATAAACTGTATATAGCGATGAAATTCATGTAACAGATGTGACATCCATTTTGTGACAATGTAACGAAAGTACACAGTGAGACACACAGTTGTGGTACACACGGAGACGTTTCTCAACGTGTACCTACTATGTGTTTCCGATGTTTAAAAAAGTTATTTATTAATAAAAGAATGATTTTCTCTCTCTCTCCCTCTTTCTCTCTCTGTGTGTGTGGACGTGCGGTGGCTAGGGAAATCTACTTAACGTAAGAGGCTGAAAATTTGCATGAAGGTAGCCCAAGGTCTTCCATTGTCCACCTGAGGCTCATAGTTTTAATATTTTGAAAATCTAGAAATATTAATTAGAAATCACAAACTGCAGAAAATGATTGATAGAGTGCACAAATATATGATTTATGAAAATATATACATTCCCTCACTGTGAACCACTTGTGGTACACAGTAAGACAATTTCCAATACTCCGTTATGCTGCTTCTGTGCTTTTATAAATAACTTTTTTAAAACCATTTATACATTAATGTGTAGCGTATTTAAGTAGCTTAAAGATGTAGCAAAAAAATTTTCAAAAGAATAAAAATTGTCGCCATTCGTTAAGTAATAATAATTTTCGTCTCACTGTGTACTACCCTCCTTTGTTTATGAATATTGACGAACGAAACTTTCACTACTGACTCCTCTTACCTTGCCTGTGCCTTGTGGGATAAGTGGTGCCACTTTCAAAGAACCTAGAAGTAATGGGAGACGAAATTAGAGCAATTTACGCTACTAGAAAAATTGTTTGTTGTGTATTTTAATGATGTTATGACACTTCAAACATAATGAAATCAATGGGATCATTAAGATGCACTACAACATACTTTTTATACATTATGTTGTGCGCATCATGTAGCGCTCACGTACAGAGACGTACAAAAACATTTGGTTACAGGTTCGATAATTGCTGGAAGTACGTTTTCCTCTATGCAGTTTCAATCAACTAATTTTGAGAACAGTATTACAAGAAATGTATTAATCCTATGGATCATATACAATACAAGGCTACACAAAAGAATTCGCACTCGTTATCGGATATGGACAGTTACTTTTGAAAAGGACTATATGTTTTACTGAATTATGTGTTTTTTTAAATCGTTCGCAGTAAAAGAATAGATATATATATAAGTATTTTACAGCAAAAGACGCTGTCACTCCGGCTGCCAACACAGTCGCTATAAAATTTACATTTGACGTCTTTAAAAGTGCTGCACAATTTATGAAATGTGAGTAAATTCAATTTGCTATTGGCTGCGTAGTGCACTGGACAGAAATAATTCGATTTTTCTTTCACCTATTGCTTGAATTCGATTTCAGAGCATCTGAGCTTGAAAGATAACAAAACAAAGTGCAAAAAAAAAAAAATCACAACATTTTTTAATAGTATTTCTTTAGATGTCTCATTTTAATTTAAGAAAAAAATGAAAAATTTTAATAATATTATGCTGGAGTTGGAAAGTGTTTCATAATGTATGCCTAAAGATTGATTTTTCGTTCTTGTTTTTATAATGTTTCAGTAAACCAACATTTTAGTCTGAGAAAAAATTTTCCTTGTAGACTCCTGTTTTTATCTAACCTCACTATGGAGGTCCCTAAAATTTTGAAAGGAATGCTTTTCAGGATAATGTAATAATAATATAAAATAATTCACGTTAACAAATTTACATTTTTACTTTCTTCTATCTTCAGTAAAAGAAAGTATTGTAATCGAGATTTTTTTCGACTTCCGGTTTTCGACGGATTTACACGTTTCAGTGGTCAGAGATCCCCCAAAACATGTTTATAGAAAATGCCTGTCTGTCTGTTATGCATAAGTTATGCATAGAATTGAACCAAATTTTTATTTTAAGTTTTTGGCCATGGCAAGCAGATCCTCCCTGAATTTGGAAAAAAAAATCGCCGGTAGGAGGCGCTGTAATAGCGATTTTTGTGCGATTTTGAATATTGTACCATCCAAAAGCGTGTGAAGTTATGCATAGTATTGAACCAAATTTTTATTTTAAGTTTTTGGATATGCCAAGTAGGTTCTCCCTGAATTTGGAAAAAATTCGCCGCTAGGGGGCGTTGTAACAGCGATGTTTGTGCGATTTTGAATATTGTACCATCCAAAAGTGTATGAAGTTATCCATAGAATTGAATCAAATTTTTATTTAAAGTTTTTGGCTATGGCAAGCAAATCCTCCCTGAATTTGAACAACATTCGTCGGTAGGTGGCGCTGTAAAAGCAATTTTTGTGCGATTTTGAATATTGTACCATCCAAAAGTGTATGAAGTTATGCAAAGAATTGAACCAAATTTTTATTTTAAGTTTTTGGTTATAACAAGTAAGTTCTCCCTGAATTTGGAAAAAATTCGTCGGTAGGGGGCGCTGCAATGGCAATTTTTGTACCATTTTGAATATTGTACCATCGAAAAGTGTATGAAGTTATGCATAGAATTGAGCCAAATTCTTTGTGTTTGTTTTTGGTCATGGCACGAAGGTCCTCCCTGAATTTGGAAAAATTCCGCCGGAAGGGGGCGCTATAATTGCGATGTCTGTACCATTTTCTTTATTGTACCATCGAAAAGTGTATGAAGTTATGTATATAATTGAACCAATTTTTTGTGTATGTTTCTGGCGATGGCAAGCAAGTCTTCCCTGAACTTGAAAAAATTCCGCCAGAAAGGGGCGCTATAATTGGATCTCTGTGTCATTTTCATTATTGTACCATCGAAAAGTGTATAAAATTATGCATACAATTGAACCAAAATTTTTGTGCATGTTTTTGGCTTTGGCCAACAGGTCCTCCTTGAATTTGGCAATATCGCGCGGTAAAGGGGCTCTCTGATAGCGATTTTTGTATACTTTTCTTGATTTTTCGTAGTTCTATTGTCCATCGGCGGCTCGTGCAAAGGCGGGAATTCGCTTCCTGCTAAGCCAGCTATTCGCAAACATCTGATAACAACAGAATAAGGAAAAACTATTAATTTTAACAAATATCATGATATAGATTAACTCATTTTTAGTTCGTTTAATTGACTGAAGCAGAAATTTAAGATGAAAATCAAAGTTGGTATAGTATTGAACTAATTATATTGAAGTGTTAACATGTGTAACTAGTTTTTGAAATATTAAGATTTTAAGATAGAAGAAAGTTTTGGGATTGGCACATCCAACTAGTTAATGTTGCAGTTAATTTCATTAGGCTTGTGCTCACGTGATTTTTGTTTTGTTTTTGTTTTTGTTTACTAGATTTTCAATCTGAACTTTTGCGAAAACATTTTTATCATTTTATTTTCTTGAGAATGTTGCCGTCTGATGCAATGAAACTGAAACATGTCGAAATGCAAATAAATAAAGGTAATTTACCGTTTGAAAATTTAAGTTTATCACTTATAGCAATTAATGAGTACTCACCATACCTTTAAATATTTTTTAGTGTATAGTTTACGTATGAAAAATGCAGTAAATCTTCAAAAATCCGGCATCATTGGGACCGAGCCTGGGTCGGATTTTTTAAAATTCTGGATTTTTGAAGGAATGCCATAAGTAGTAACTAGGTCTATCAAAAGTATTAGTACATTCTTACTGGTTCCTTTAGCAAAATTTAATTCATTATTAAGTAATGATTATGAAAGAAAAAAAGAAAATTAAATATAAAAATAAACTTACATTAATTGATATTTTCTATGTTACAGAAACAAAAATAAAGAGTGAAATTATTTATTCTCTTGTAATATCGGAAACCTGGATGTCAATTTTGTTTGCTTCAAGTATTCTGGCCGTTCTTTAACAAATATTTCTTGTATTTTATAGAAATGGAGAATCTCTATTTCGGAAATACAGTCTTGTTCTCTAAAGTAGATATTAATTCTTCAGTCAAATTTATGAATTTTTCTGGTGACACTTTTTCTTATGCCTCTTGTTCATCCTCGTCTTCCAAGCTCTTACTAGCGTTACCTTCAGCTCTATTTAGCACAGAGTCAGAATAGAGACTCCAAAGAACTTGTGTACTAATCTCCAAGCCGTTGCTATGTAACACAGCATCTTCCTGAAAGTTTGTTCAGAAAACAAACAACTGACAAATGAAAAATTGTCAAATATTATTTTTTTGCATCTTTATTTTCGATCTTGAAGTTTTTAATTCATAAACAATTCATATTTTTCGTCTACCATAACTTGAAAGTGTAAAAGAAAAGGAAGGGGGAAAGATGGTTTTGATGCCGGATTTCTGAATGCCGGATTTTTGAAGTCACATTGTACTCATAAAACTATGCAAACAAATATTTCAAACCTGAATATTAAACTTTAGATTGATATATAGGCAATAAAATGTTAAAAAGATCATATAATTATATGTCAAGCAACAGTAATCAAACACATGTCTTAAAATTGTTTTCCTTTCTCTTTCGCTTCTCTTGAAACCTTTATTTTTGGTCAGCGCAGTTTAATTAATATTCAAGAAAAACGTTATCGGAAGAACAGAAAAAAATGAAATAACCGTTACATAGGTGAGCAGAAAATAAAACATTTTCCATGCACTAAAAATAAAAAATTACATGTTTTTATTCCGATGTCAAAACAAAAGGTACAATATCGAATTTTCCTTTTTTCGTAAGTAATAAAATAGATTTTTTTTTTGTTCATACACATTTGCATTGTCTGTTTTTTTAATCCCATCCAAAAACGTGATACGCCAGACCGATTTCCGTTTTAAAGCTTTATTGAAAAGGATTTTAACTCGGGAAAAAGGATATAAATAACATAAACACCATTATTTTCTATATGTAAAGAAAGACGCATCGGTATTTTAAAAATACAACAGATAACTGAGTGACATAAGTACTGCAGTATTACATCTCGTTTGGAATATTAAAGAAGGAGATGAAATAGAATTTAGTTCAAATTATTTATGGCTATGTATCTTTTGTATGTGTGATTTTTAAATGTATAATAAAAACGTGAAACATTTGTTTAAAAATATAAAAAAGGAAAGTGTACTTTTACTTCCTTTTTATTGAAAATAATACAGTAGACTCCATACAGTAGATTCAATAAAATAATACAGTAATCGGAATAGTCGGGAAATGCCTCGTTCCGGGTAAGCGAATGTGTCGGATAAACGAATATGTGCAAATTTTGACTAAACATTTTAGAAAAAGTATTGAAAATGTCATATTATTATACAATAGGACATTAATAATTTAATTAATTCAAAAAAAAAGGGTTGAAGATAACTTTTAATGTTATTTAGATTTACAATAAGTACAATAAAAAAAAAAAAAAATAGAACTAAGATTATGTGAAAAAATCTCCACTTTCTCCAGAAATTCTCCAGAAATCTAAAGAAAATTTGCAGATTTAGCTTTACTTTCAAATATCTGGAGAATTTTTAAGATACTCTTAAAAATATCTGCAGAAATAGGCCAATTAACTACAGATTTTTGGACAATTACCTACAGATTTTCTACAGATTTTTTTTTTTAGTGGGACACTTTTCTTCACTGTTTTTTGAAGAATGAAGAGATAGATGTCTCTTTTCGTTTTTCATTTACTCTTCGTCGAACTTTACTACGCAAATTTCTCAACATCATTTTTTCAGCAGGTGTGCTTTCATCTTCTTGCTCCAAGTAATTAAGTAACGCACCAGTGTGTACTAATGCGTAACCATGACTACATTTTAGATGAGTTACAACATTTTCTTCATCACTTTTAGGACATTTTTCGAAATGTTCTAAAATGTAAAACATATAACGAGAACATTAAAAAGGTCCACAATCTTACTTAAAAGGCGACTAATGTAATGAAAAAGATGTTACAAGTTTAAAATATGCATTTTATTTAAAATTTCCTAGTACTTTCAAGCCTTCCAGGTTCATCATCCGAGAATAATTAATAACCAAATGTTGTTTATTTATACAAATACATCACTTTGTTTTGAAAAAAAGAGAGCCAATAATTACTAGAGTTGAAAATAGATGCAGCAGTCAAACTGTTTTTTAAGTGATATTAAATTCGTCTCAATAAAATAATTCTTGCTACGAATAAAATTTGGAATTAAATTATTATGCTTACATGACTGTAGAAACTTTATATTCATTAGCTCCAGGCTATTTATTTTTCATTTTCTTGCGTTCCCTTTCCATTTATCCAGTATTGACTACGTTACAAATAATATCATGACGAAACGCAATTTTTTTTTCACCTTGATTCAACATAAATATATAATGTGAACACTGCTACTTGTACTTTCAACTCTAGTAATTATTGACTATCTCATTTTCAAAACAAAGTGACGTATTTGTATAAATAAACAGCATTTAGTTATTAAGATATTCTCTGATGATGAGCCTGGAAGGTTTGAAAGTACTAAGAAGTTTTAAATAAAATGTATATTTTAAACTTGTAACATCTTTTTTATTACATTAGTCGCCTTTTAAGTAAGATTGTGGACGTTTTTAATGTTCACATTATATATTTTATGTTGAATCAAGGTGAAAAATAAATTGCTTTTTTCTTATGATATTATAAGTTCTGAAATGTTTTCAAATTCTTCTGAACCACAAGCGATACACGCGACACAACATCATCGTCACTTACAATTTCGTATCATTCCAATTTCGAATTTTCCTTTATAAACTTTTCCACTGTATCTTCGTCCGCATTTTTTTTTATCTTTCTAAAATCTTCTATGATTTTTCTCAGCAAATCAGTAGTATTATCGTCGTCTTCTGTATGAATTTCATTTTCTTCATCCGATAAAATTGCCTTCCGCGATTTCTTAAACATGGTGCTTTTTACTAATTTCCATGCAGCATCAATATAATAAATTGCATCCAAAAGTGTGAGATTTTTACCGTCCCGGTTAATACGCAATCCGGATAATCCGATCCCGGTTAATCAAAAATCTACTGTAATTATACAAAATTGGGTTTTTCCTGAATGGTAAGAATACAAATAAAATAAAATAATAAGACGAAACGCATTTTTTTCACCTTAATTCAAAATAATTTAGTAAGTGCACAGTTTTACTTAACCCATTTGTGCCTAAGAGTCCCATTTTTGGGACGTTTCAAATTTTCATGAATAAGTATAATTTTCTTCTCCTTTATAACATGAAAATTGTATGAAATAATTATTTATAAACATCTTTATCTATTACCGAGATATTACAGCCTAAGGTGGATATTTATTTGTTTTGTTTAAATGAAGTCTTTTTTCGGTGTTTATAAATTTTGATTTTTCAAGATGGCGAAATGTAAAAAGTAAGTTTATTTCTATTTTTTCTATGAAGGATCCAAAATCGTAAGTCATAATCTTAGCTTGTAGACTTTTTTTTAAATACGTATTTTTTTTTTAATTGCGAAATTAAATGTTCAAGCCCATTTTTTATGCGTTTTTGTAACGTCCAAAATATAGAGTTCAAGGCAGAAATGGGCACTTATTTTGTTGGACATTTAGGAGACAGTTATTTATGTAATCTCCTTTTGAAGGTATTTATGAAATAAATTGTTTTTAAGTCAGCAATACGATTATTCTTATTTTATTATTAATAATAGCTGTAACGTTATTAGTCTCTGTAAAGAAATAAATATATTTTTTGTGGTTCATAAAAATACTAATTATAGTACATAATATACAATTTAAAAACTTTTTAAATATAAATATAGACAAAACATATAATTATGCATATTATTCTACTAGAAATACTCATATGTAGTTTTTTTACGTTTTATTAAATAAATACGAAAAAATTTAAGTGAAATTTTTTAAAGTATTTTTCCAGTTCATTTTGGAATATTTTAAAGTGATTTTACCAAAACGATTGAGAACACCAAAATTCAGGCACAAATGGGTTAAAAGGCGACTAAAATAATGAAAACAATGTTACAAGTTTAAAATATGCATTTTATTTAAAACTTCTTTGTACTTTCAAGCTTACCAAGCACACCATAAGACAATTATTTTATAACTGCGATTTATTTAAAAAAAAAAAAAAAAAAAAAAAAAAAAAAAAAAAAAAAAAAAAAAACGTCACTTTGTATTGAAAATGAGAGCCAATAATTAGTAGAGTTGAAAGTAGAAGCAGCAGTACCAGTTCTTAGATTGAATTTAGTTAGAGGAAATATATATTATTATTAATTACATTTCCATTTATTTTTATGACATCACTCTATTCTCATACGTCACTTTTCATAGGTAGAAGAAAATCTTTAACAGCCTTACTTTAAATTCACTACGTCACTTTACTCAAGATTTCATGATTTATTTCCAGGATATTGAACCATAAACTGGGGTGGGCTCTACCTCGTTTAAATTTCAATCAGAATATCGCAATAGATTTTGATCATGCAAAAATCATATTCCCACCATCCAACTATTACGCATCCACTATAAGAGAATCCATATAAATTCTGTGTAAAAACAAACAAGTATGTAACGATCCCCTATCGTACAATATCGCCAGTTTAAGGTTCAATATCCTGAAAATAAATCCTGAAAACTTGAGCAAAGTGACGTATTAAAATTTAAAGTACGGCAGTTAAAAATTTTCTTCTACCCATGAAAAGTGGCGTAGGAGAACAGAGTGATGAAATAAAAATAAATGGAACTGCAATTAATAACAATATATATTTCCTCCAATTAAATTCAATCCAAGAAACTTCTACTGCGCAACTTCTACTTTCAACTCTAGTAATTATTGGCAATCATTTTCAAAACAAAGTGACGTATTTGTATAAATAAACAACAATTAGCTTTTAAAATATTCTCTGATGATGAACTCGGAAATCTTGAAAGTACTAAGAAGTTTTAAATAAAATGTATATTTTAAATTTGTAACATCTTTTTCAATACTTTAGTCGCCTTTTAAGTAAAACTGTGGGATTTTTTTTAAGCTCACATTACATATTTTACGCAAGAATACAGTTAAATGTGCAACATCAAAATAAATAACTATAGTATTTTTTCTTATACATTGTTTCAATAAATCAACAATTTATCATATTATCACTGTAAAAAAAAAAAAAAAAGCAATTTATCAAATTACAACGACCATTTGGAAAAAGATTTTTTTGAAGACTAAAATTTAAGACATACAAAATCGCACGGAGTTGAACCTACATTACGTACGCCATGAATTAAACATTAATAGTGTTATTACACGTAACAATTGCAAGCCAAAAATATCGCCTACGACCCGTCAGATTTCATGAAACTTAAGTATTATCCACCTGAAATTTACGTAAATATCCAAGCATTTCATTGGCTGTTCGGGAAAAGGCTTTTCCATCGTCAGATTTCCAAGAAATCTGACGGCCAATTTTAAATGAAATTTCATTCTTAAACTTCTAAACATCCGACAATATTACTTTTTACACCGTCGGATAGAGAAAAAATGTACTTTTAAATGGAATTTGTTTGAAAGCTGTATCTCAATTTGTTTCTGAGTTATTAATTTTTTTTTTTGTAGTTTTTATTACTTTTTTGTCATAGTGGCAACAGAAAGTATCCATCGTTGTTGAAATTATAGTGAAATACAGATTACTGTATAGACCAATCAGAAAACGAATAAATTGCAGATTAAACCAATGAAAATCTTCAGATATGCTTTTGATTTCCCATCCTGACGAGAACGATAACCATTTTTCCAAATGGTTAAAAGAAAAGACGGAAATAAAGAAAATTCTACTCGCAACCGAGAAGCCAGTACTATTTCCGTATTTTAACGGAAAAATTTCCCCGTAAATTCCAGAAAAATGTCCGGTTTGCGGGGGACAATTTCCGTATTTTAGTCTGCTTTTTAGAGTACTCAACTGGGCGAAAAAAAAAGACGGAACTGGGATCGAACCCAGAACTTTTGACTTACATTGTCTATGATCCACAGTTTGAGCTATCTGGGAAGACAACCGGCAGCCACATTTTGCACAAATAACCTTATAGGCAATAATATCTGGTCTACAATGTAGATAGCTCGACTGAATAAGCTGCAGATAACGGAACTCAATTAAACGATGGGTACAGAGATACATAATATTTGACAATGAAAGTAAAAGGTTCTGGGTTTGAGTCTCGGCTTGCCCATTTTTATGCTTAGTTGGAAAATTTTAATTCGTATAATAACTTTATCAATCAGTTTGATTGATTTTAAAATAATAGTAAATCAACAATTTATTCTGATAAAAAGTTTTGTGTTCGTATGTTCCTATATTCTTTTATTTGCTAATGTAATCCTATAAAGTTATATAGCCTTAAAACGTTTAGTTTAAGTATCACATAAGAAAATTCATGTTATTACGAAAATAAATATTTCCGACTTCAACATTAAAATATAAATTGGTTTAAAATCAATAAAATATTTAAAAAGCTCATTAAAAAATATAAAATAGACAACAACAATAAAAGATGCATCTAAATCAATGCTTTCTCTCTCTCTCTCTCTCTACCTTTTTGTCCTAGAACTTTTGTTGTAATCATGATTCTGTATATGCATTACGAACTGAAAATTTAATACTTTAATACTTTTAATCCTGAATTTTTCTGACACCACAAATTTATTTTCACACGCACATTTGAGAATTTTTCAGGCATTATTAAGCACCAAAGAATCAAACGCCTTTTTGTTTATTTATTTATTTTCATTTTTAATTAAATTATTATTTTTATAAACTTTTATTCGTCAGCATAAATGTATTGTGATTTAATAAATAAGTATTTATTTAAAAAAATGTAAGAATTTCGAAATATTTTTATAATGATATGTTTTATTTAAGGGGAAACTTTTTCAAATTGTTTACGGAGAAATAGAAATTAAGAGAAATATATATACATAAATTTCAACGGAAAACAAATATTTATCCATGGACAAAGAAAATACACAGGAAGCCTACTTTTTTATTCGGATGAAAAAATAATATACATGGTGTGCTCACACAGTTTCAAGATTGATCCTGGAATACAAAATTTATTAAACATTTTTGTACAGCGAACTAAAATTCCCTTAAGCATCAACACATCACTGCCAGTGTTTTTTCCATTGTTCATAGGCTCCCTAGAAGTATTTGCACGTAAGGCTGTAAGGGACCTCGTCGAAGCTGGGATCGTGGATCGCTGGAAAGGTGTCGAATCGCTTCCCTTTCAGGTCTTTCTTGATCCAGAGGAACAAAAAGAAGTCACTGGGAGCGAGGTCGGGGCTGTAGGAGGGATTGTGGCAGTATTGCCACGTTAAACTTAGCCGAAACTTGGTTCAGGTCAGTTTTACGCTGGAATGCACCACCATATGAAGGATCGAGTCCGGCGCTTCCGCCCAGACATCAGAGACGATTGGAGTGTTCACCACAACAATGCATCCTCTCACATGTCGTTCGCCACCGCCGAAGTTTTGCCTACGTTTAACGTGGCAATACTGCCGCAAGCGCCCTCCAGCCCCGACCTTGCTCCCAGCGAATTTTTTTATTCCATCTGATCAAGAAAGACCTGAAAGAGAAACGATTCCAGCTATGCAGGCAGCTTCGACGAGGTCTCTTAACAGCCTTGCGCGCAAAGGCTTCCAGTAAGCCTATGAAAAACGAAAAAAAAAAAAAAAACGATGGAAGCGGTGTGTTGATGCAAAAGGGTCATATTTCGAAGAATTTTAGTTCGCTGTACAAAAATGTTTAATAACGTTTGTATTCTCAGACCAGTCTTGAAAGTTTGGGAACACACCCTGTATATATATATATATATATGTTATATAAAAAATTTAGTTTTACTATTCCTTTAAATTATTCTAAATTCCCGGCATATTAATTACTTCCTTTTTACTTTCTTCTATCTTCAATAGAAGAAAGTATTGTAATCGAAATTTTTTTCGACTTCCGGTTTTCGACGGATTTGCATGTTTTAGGGGTCAGAGATTCCAAAAAACATGTTTATAGAAAATGTCTGTCTGTCTGTGTGTCCGTCTGTCCGTCTGTCTGTCAGTCTGTCCGTCTGTCCGTCTGTCTGTCGCCATTGTACCATCAAAAAGTGTATGAAGTTATGTATAGAATTAAACCAAAATTTTATTAGAAGTTTTTGGCTATGGCAAGCAGGTCCTCCCGGAATTTGGAAAAAATTCGCCGGTAGGGGGCGCTGATATAACAATTTTTGTGCGATTTTGAATATTGTACCATCCAAAAATGTATGGAGTTATGCATAGAATTGAACCAAATTTTTAGTTTAAGTTTTTGGATATGACAAGCAGGTCCTCCCTGAATTTGGAAAAAATTCGCCGGTAGGGGGCGCTGTAAATGCGTTTTTTGTGCGATTTTGAATATTGTACCATCGAAAAGCGTATGAAGTTATGCATAGAATTGAACCAAATTTTTATTTTAAGTTTCTGACTATGGCAAGCAGGTCCTCCCTGAATTTGAAAAAAAATCGCCGGTAGGGGGAGCTGTAATAGCGATTTTTGTGCGATTTGAATATTGCACCATCGAAAAGTGTATGAAGTTATGCATAGAATTGAACCAAAAAAAAATTTAAGTTCTTAGCTATGGTAAGGAGGTCCTCCCTTAATTTGTAAAAAAATCGCTCGTAGAGGGCGCTGTAATAGCGATTTTTTACAATTTTTGTGCCATTTTGAATATTGTACCGCCGAAAAGTGTATGAAGTTATGCATAGAATTGAACCAAATTTTATGTGTTTATTTTTGGTCATGTCACGAAAGTCCTCCCTGAATTTGGAAAAATTCTGCCGGAAGGGGGCACTATAATTGCGATGTCTGTACCATTTTCATTATTGTACCATCGAAAAGTGTATGAAGTTATCCATATAATTGAACCAAATTTTTTGTTCATGTTTCTGGCTATGGCAAACAAGTCCTCCCTGAACTTGAAAAAATTCCGAAAGAAGGGGGTGCTATAATTCCGATCTCTGTGCCATTTTCATTATTGTACCATCGAACAGCGTATAAAATTATGCATACAATTGAACCAAAATGTTTGTGCTTGTTTTTGGCTTTGGCCAACAGGTTCTCCTTGAATTTGGAAATATTGCGCGGTGAAGGGGCTTCGTGCTAGCGATTTTTGTATACTTTTCTTGATTTTTCGTAGTTCTATTGTGCATCGGCGGCTTATGCAGCGACGGGAACTCGCTTCCTGCTATGCCGGCTATTCGCAAACAGCTGATAACGACAGAATAAGGAAAAATTAATAATTTTAACAAATAGCATGATATAGATTAACTCGTTTTTAGTCCGTTTAATTGACTTGAGCAGAAATTTAAGATGAAAATCAAAGTTGGTATAGTATTGAACTAATAATATTGAAGTATTAACATGTGTAACTAGGTTTTGAAATATTAAGATGTATAAGATAGAAGAAAGTTTTGGGATTGGCACATCCAACTAGTTTTAAATACTCTCTATTATTTATTTCTTGTTAAATTCCTACAATTTTAAAACGCGTATCTTAATAAGAGTTTTATTCAAAAACTTAATCTAAACTTTTAATCCCTTCATTAATTTTTATCGTCTACCAAACTGTAAAATTCTGAACGCAATTACTTTATTTTTCGAGTGTTTATAAAAGCCATTTTTACATTTTTATTTTATTTCATCTCATTTTCTCGCCAGCTGAGCGAGCGTCAGCCTATCCACATCGAAATCCTTCCATCAGCAGCGCCGGGATTCTTTTTTGTGTCGTTTCTCGATCGCTCTCCATTGGTTGAGTGACGGATCACAGTTTCATTTGGAGTCTCGCTCATGAATTTATTTGGTTAGCCTGAAGTTTGCATTTAATCGGATTTCCTCCGCGCATTGTAATAAATTGCTCGAGCATATGAGTTCATAAGAAGATTTCTTGTGCTGTTTGACTGTTCACTTAATCTGTTACCTGGTGTCCTAAGTCACGTAGACTATTAAATTGTTATTTAACATCTATTTCGCATGAATAACTAGTTCGTGCTCAAGCAGGATAGCTCTAATTTCTCATCCTGTGGGAATTGTTTATTTTAGTATGTTCTGATGGAATAAACAGTTTTCGATGGCTACGTTTCTATGTTTTAATTGGGAAAACCCTAGATTTCTTCATAAGCCTTTTATCACCACTCATGTGGCCTAATCTGCCTTATCTTCATCATGAATAAATGCGTGTTTGATTGGACTTTACCAATCTTATCATCTGTATACTGCTGCTAAATTTCCACAGTTTTGACACCTCCAATAGCGATGCTTGCACTAAGTGGTACGACTGCTATACAACCTCACCAATAGCTGATTAAAATATGGTACTAATCCAGTAATATGTCGTAAAAAGCACGATGTGATTATTAGACTTAACCTATTAATTTGTTTCGTTATATATATATATATATATATATATATATATATATATAACACTTTCATTTTACATTACTGATAAAATTGATCCCCTTTCGCATAATATGCATTTTTAATTTTTATAATCTCATACAAAAAAGTGAAAGCTTTACGAAGAACCATTTGAACACGGGTAACAGAATAAAATAATCTAAGCATCCTAGTGATCGATAAATGACAGAAGACGCACCGATGTTTATAAAATTCACCAGATAAATGAGTGGTATAACATGTTTTTTTTATTATTAAAGCAGGAGGTATAATGGTTATAGTCTAAAATATTTTCACCCGTGCATCTTTTGTATATGAGAATTTTAAATATGTAACATACCCTTTACTAAACGTATTACTGAGCTACTCGGACGTAACCTGGATTACATTATAGCTCGGATAAATGAAAATACTGATGCAGTTTCTAGACCTGTCCAACAAAACACAATGAACTATATCAGCCAGGTATCGTCTGGTTAGCGAATTGGCACAATAAGCCAAGTTACCCAGATTCGAGTCCTGGCCTGTTAATTTTTCCCTCTCCTGGAAAAAACTCAAATATGCTACCCCAGTCTTGAATACTATATAATTCCGTTCACATATCTTTCAATTTCATTTATTTATTTTTGTATTATTTTTCTGCGTATAAATTACTAACTGAAAATTTATATGCGGGTGATTCTACGCAAATAAGCCATTTTCATCATAATGATGAAGAAAAAATAAATCATGTCTGAAGTTTCTAATTTTTTGTAACAAGGCAAAGAAAATATACTTATAGGGAAAAAAAATATCTGCCAGACTTAACACTGTGCCGTCCGCTCGTCTAATCTAGATTCTTTCGTGTCGCTCAGGTAGAACTGACTTACATCATTTCGCTTATCTCCGGCCGTTTTTCGAGGTTCTTTGGAGAAAATAAATCGTCAAGTTTACTAATATTATCGTCAGTTCCCATAATTTCTCAATCACGCACCTCTATTTTCAATATAGTATCAAGTTATCTATTATTTATTACCTATCTATTTTGTATCTATCCAGCATATATTATCTATTATCTAGTATCTAGTATTATCTAGTTATCTATTATCAATTATCTTGTTCAATCTAATATCTAGTAGTATTTGCAATCTATTATCTAGTTCTCAATCAACAATTCTGAACACCGCAATAGACCCACCGGCGCTTGCCCGATAATTTCCGTATAGCACAAACGTGGAGTCACCGGAGCTTGCTCAATAATTTCCGCATGGCACAAACGTGGAACCACTGGCGCTTGGTCGATAGTTCTCGCATGGCACCAACGTGGGGCCACCGGACGGCCTACTGTTAATATTAAGAAATTCTATATTATTAGATTTTTAACACTAGAAGCGCCGGAAATTTCACTCATAAAAAATGTATGCCGGAATTTTTGTTTAAATTTCAGCAAAAATATCTTTTCTATAAGTTTTTAAAAGTATTAGAACAGTTCTCTTACATAAGAATCATAGTGAGGGAATAATAAAATGTACATTATTAACTTTTAAAATTTGTGCACATAAAGTAAATAAACATATATATATATATGTTCTCAAACTATCCCTTCAGGGAAAACTAAACCATCCATTAATACATTTTTAGAAAATAAATTATTTTTACAAGTTTAAGTGAGGGAATGATAACATCATCTTAACATTTGCCCAATCTGTCTTAATAAATTATTCCTTACCCACTTGAGTATTTCTCCAGGATGGCTGAAAATTGTTTTACAGTCAGATAAGGTCCAGGTGCTCAGCATATGAACAATGTTTCAGTCTGCAAGAGCACTACCTATTTCAAAAATCCAGAATTACTGACTGATAGAATGATTTGAAATATGAGTTGCAAACATTTTTGCTAAATAAAAATTGCATGTGCAGTCCAAACAAAATAATGTAATACATATAAATAATACTTTAAGTGTCCATATTAAAAGACAGAAGTCAAACAAAATAAATATAAATATTTCAGTAAGAAATGATATATTTTATATTTTTGTGTAGTAGTAGTTTCATGTGAGGGAATCATATTTTATAGGTTTAAAAATTTATTTTAAATATATGTTTTAAATAATGTTTCAATTTTATGAGCTATTATAATAAAACCATGTCTAAACTATATGTTAAAATAATGCATTAGGTTTTAGTGTTGAAATACTTTAATACCTCTAGTTTCACCATTATAGCCTATTTGTGTGGAATTACCCATGTATTTAATACTCTTAATCATCGACTACTTGAATTTTTCTAACACCGCAACCAATTCATTTTCACACATACATTCGTGATTTTCTCAGGTATTATAAAGCAACAAAGAATTACAAAATTATTTATTTTATTTATTTAATGTAATTATTATATTTTATATACATTTCTTCATCAGCATAACTTTATTGCTGTTTATATTGGATTAAAAATGTAACAATTTAGAAATGTTTTCCTTTTGAGAAAAAAAAATATATTTAAGGGAAAACATTATCGAAGAAACATAAATAAAGAGAAATAAATACACATAAAGTTCAACAGAAAACGCATATTAATCCAAATACAAGAAAAGTATAGGGGAAGTCCACTTTTTTATTCAGATGTAAAAATAAAAAATATAATACTATCTCATTTTCGTTTTGCGTAAGTGATAAAATTGATCCCATTTTACATAATCTGCATTTTATGTTTTTATATTCTTATCGAAAATCATGACTAGCTGGACCGAATTTCTTTTTAAAACTTAACTGAGAAGCATTTTAGCAAGGGTAAAATAATATAAATAATACTAGAAA
The DNA here is from genome assembly GCA_963932465.1 of Maratus speciosus. Lineage (NCBI taxonomy): Eukaryota > Metazoa > Arthropoda > Arachnida > Araneae > Salticidae > Maratus > Maratus speciosus. Next base: position 30,127,619 of record OZ010789.1, on the reverse strand, counting down.
ACAGGACTTCTGCTTTTTCAGAATTTAGTGTCGCTCCGATAAATAAATAAATAAATATATATATATATATATATGTATAGATAAATAGTACAAAACATATTTCAATTTTAAGACTTAATGCGCACACTTTTATTTTATGAAAAATGAGGTCATTCGCATCCGCTTAAGAATTCCACATTTACGATCCACTCTAAAACATCTACAGTAAAGCATGTATAGGATGTCACTATCACAAAAAATACACAAATGCAGGAAAAAGATACTCTTCGAAAAAAAACGGCTATCTAATTCATTTGTTTGTAACATTAATATAGACGATTTCAGCCGTGACGTCAGTCATGACGTTTTGGTTGGAAACTGACTCCAAACAAACGGTTGCTATGTTGTATTTTCTATTTTGTTTGTGTGTTGTAGCTATATCTTATATCTATATCTCACATCTAAGTGTTTTAATACTTGATATGTACTCGTAACATTTTCCACGATTTATATTTAAAAAGAAATGACGCATAGCAACCGTTTGTTTGGTGTCAGTTTCCAACCAAAACGCCATGACTGACGTCACAACTGAAAGTGTCTACAGATACTTAAAATTAAATATAGTTTATAATAGCTCCATGTTTTAACAGACATTATTCGTTTATATTTTTTCAAAATAGCACGTATTTTAATTGCATTTTCTTTCGGTTGTTATGAGAAAATGGCAACAAAAAGATGTAATTGCTATTTTTCAATTATTTTCCCTTTACTTTCTATGTAAATCGAGTACTTGAGTTGCCAAAATTAAACAAATGAGTCTAAAAACTACAAAAAAAATTAATATTTCAAAAATAAATGGAGATACAGTTTTCAAATAAATTGCATTTAAAAGTACTTTTTTTCCCCAATACGACGCTATAAAAATTGAAAATGTGCGATGCTTAGAAATTTAAAAATTTGATATAGAACATGTAATCGTACAATGATACATCTGCTTTATTTATTGCTGGCTTCTGTAAGGTAACGTCATTTTTTAAAGACAAAATAAGCTGGGAGAAAGAAATATCATACCGTACTGGGGGCTAATAAGCATCACGGTGATCGATACATATCAGAAGACACACCAACATTTATATATCAGATAAATGACTGGTGTAAGTACTACCGTATTATGTTATTTTTAAACTATTAAGGGGACTCGGTACCCTTTACATATTTTTTTATTTAACACTTTCGGCCCTGATTTTTTTTTTTTTTTTTTGGTGGGGTGGGGGAGTAAAGATCCCTTTTCCGCTAATAAAATTAAAAGCAACTAACCAAATCACAGAACTTAGGTTTTACTGATATTTAACCAGTATGTTAGTTTCTGAAACCTAACGAATGTAGTTATTTCACGTTCTTGCAGATGACAGTAGTCAAAGGAAGAATTTTTGAAGACGTTTGGAAAATGTCGAATTACAAAAGGATTTAATAGGCATAAAAATATAATAGTACTTTTTATTGTTTATCAGAAATTATTCATTCGGAAAAGTAGTCAATAATTTAAGCTTAAACCCTTTCGGCCCTGACTTTTTTCTTGACGTCCAAAGAAAATAAAACTTTTGTCAACTTTTTTTGTTTGTGTTTTTTACTATATCAAAGCTAGATGGCGCTACTTGTCCACTAAAAAGTAAAAAAAATAGAATGCACATATGTGATTATGAAGTTTTTACATATATCCAAGGTGTTATTTATACACTGCTCAAAACAATTAAAGGATATTGCAGTTTTAGGTGGATTTTGTATCTGGTAAACTGTTTAGCTGCTTGATACATGGTCGACAGACATAGTAGGTTATATGAGAATAAATTACACATGTTTGGCAGAAAAAAATGCATTTTATTGCTCATTTGTGTACTAAAGGAAAAAAACACAATTTGTGCATATGAGAAAAAAAGAATAAGAAAAGGTGTTTTCTTCAAAGAAAATCATTTTCAGTAGGGGGTATGGTTTCCACGGGCGGCCAGCAACATTGAACACCTTTGAGGCATGGACTCAATGAGGCTATTAATGACGAGTTGGGGTATTCTGCCCCACTCTTTTAGAAGAGCTCTTTCCAGTTCTTGGAGAGTTTGTGGGGGTTGTTGGCGGCCAGAAACTCGTCTTCCTAGAGCGTCCCAAACGTGCTCGATTGGATTCATGTCTGGAGAACACGCTGGCCATTCCATTCGAACGATTCCTTCCTCGAAAAGGAAATCCTCCACCAGGTTTGCACGATGTGGCCTGCAGTTATCGTCCATTAAAATGAAGTTATCTCCGATTGCTGCAGCGTAAGGGACTACAATAGGTCTGAGGATCTCATCCCTATATCGGCGACCAGTCAGAGCTCCATCTCGAATGATGTAGAGGTCAGTGCGCCCGTCAATGGAGATGCCACCATACACCAACACTCCTCCACCGCCAAATCTGACACTTTCGTGCACGAACGCAGGATTATTCCTACTGCCACGATCCCTCCAGATGAAAATACGCCTATTATCCGGTTGCACAGAAAAACGGGACTCGTCAGAAAACAGAATATTGCTCCATTCCTTTCTCCTCCAGTTGACATGCTCGGTTGCCCACTCCCTGCGGTCGCGACGATGCCTTGATGTTAATCTAACACATACCATCGGTCGGCGAGCATACAGACCTACAGCATGGAGCCGGTTTCGGACAGTCTGAGTTGAAATCGTGGTGCCTGTAGCCGAGCGAAGGTGTTGTTGGAGAAGAGTAGCGTTCATGGTTCGGTGTCTCCGAGCTGTTAAAGCTAAATACCGATCTTCATTGGGCGTTGTTGCCCGTCTACGACCTTGCCCTGGTCTTCGGCCTGCACATCCACTCTCCAAAAAACGGTTCCAGATCCTGGAAATGACACTTTGTGACACTCCAATGGTTTGCGCTACTTCGGCTTGAGTTTGCCCCCCTTCTAACCTACCAACAATTCTCAAAGCTTCTGAATCTGTCAAATGACTTCGCTGAGACATCGTACTCATCGAAACAAAGCAATCACTGAATGCCGATCATCCTTGTCTTCATTCTCTTTTATCCAGTTGAAAGTGAAATTTCATCCGCTGCCGCTGAAGCGACGTTTTTGACGTCGAACTCAAAATTTGCATACTCCACAGTTTGAAAACCAGAAAAATTTGCATTTGTGATTCTATTCTTCTATTTTCGGCAAAAAAAATTTCGTTTATATCTTTATTTTATATAAAACTTCAAATATCCTTTAATTGTTTTGAGCAGTGTAGTTTAAAGCATTTTAAAAGTAAGCAACACATATGGTGACCGCCAAAGCCGAAAGGGTTAAGTATTCTAAGTTGCATTTTTGGCATAATAATAAAAGATTCCCAGAAGAAAAATGATTGCATCAAAAAATTGTTGGATTACCCTGGCAAAATTGGAAAAATTTAATTTTTTTTTTAAATGTAAGTAAATTTTAAAATGTATCTCCTTGTACAATTTTGAACATTTTGAATTTTTTTTTAACTATTCTTAGAAGTATGCTGTATAATTTTAAGTATCGGATTTATCATAAGTTAATTAGTTTGGGAGAAAAAAATAAAACGTGCAAACGTTTGTAAAATTACAGTAAAAACTGAATTTATTTTACATTTTTATGCGTAAAAAAAAGAAAGACTTTTTACTTTATTGTAAATCCGATACTTAGTAGTTTTATCAAATAGACAATAAGGAGCAACCAAAACAAAATTCAAGTCAAATTTTTATCACTTTCAATATGCTAATTCGTTGAAAAAACACAAACTGAGAAAAATCACATTTAAATGAAGTGGTTGTGCCAATTTAAAGGAACAGCGATGTAATAAAATCGCTTTTAACTGTATTTGCAATACTCGTATCTTTACGAAACTTCATTAGAATATAGTACTAGGGATAATAAAATATAATTTAAGCAAAAAAATAATACAAAATCGATATTTTCATCATTTTTCGCCGAATGAAGGGTACAGAGTCTCCTTAATGCAGTAAGCCTTGATGCATAATAATAAATTGGTTTCAGTCTAGATTAATTTTTCCTATGCATCTTTTGTATATGACAATTTTAAATACGTAACATAAACTTTGCTATTTGTATACTATTATAAAAAAGGGAAAACAATATTTACTCTACTATTGATAACAACAAGAATGCTATAATTTGAAATGTTCTGTATTGTCTATAAACTCTGTAAAATCTGTAGTGACATTACATAACGTAATGTGTTTGCAAATCAATATTTTATTCTGAAAAAAAATTATGTGCTTCTAGATTTGTATTATTTGCTTAGAAAACCCTTCCCCTATAATATTAAATATTTTTTAAATATGTAGTTTAAGTATAATTTAAACAAATTCATACTTCAAAACTGAACACAACATTTTAGATTGATAGAAATCAATAAAATTTTAAAAAACTTCATTAAACATAATCTAAGTTACACCAACTAAACATTTATCTAAAATACATGACAGCAGTGCCTGACAGATTTTAAATTCAACATTTTTTTCTTGGCACTAAAAAATTAAGAGAGACTTTTTAGTAATACATTTCATCAGTAACGATTTAAAATCAGTAATAGTGTTATCGATCTTTTATATGTCAAATAACATCATTTTCTGTGTATGACTTATGCACTGAAAACGTATAAGGCAAAGCGAGGAGAGTCTGCGCACATTTCAAAAGAATAATAATAAAAAATCTAAATAAAAAAATTTTGCTAAACTATCCATGAATAATTTTTACTTGATTTGTTTTTTTATGGATTTCTATTGTTATTTTGTTGTTAGGCTGTAATTTAATAGACCAGCAGTAATAAAACCAAGAAAACTATTTTGAGCAATCTATCCTTACAGGGTAGGAGAGATAGGAGAGATTACGCACATAGGTAGAAGAGATTGTTATTAATAATAACAACAATTAAATTGTTAACAATCATAATTACACTTAAATGGCATTGTTGTAAGGTATTTGTGAATAAATATTTTTGTATTGAGAGTGAATATTTCAAACTTATGTTAAAAAAAGAAAGAATTTTAACAACAATTAAAGAATTTTAATTTAAGAAGAAGATAAAAATATCAGAAAAATCAAGCCCTGCTAAAATTACCTACTTGATAACATGTTTAACTTGAAAAATACTTCATTTTATTTCCACAATTTCAATGTTTTTTGTTTGCTACCTGAAGTTGCCTTCGTCCACAATCGATAAACTTATTGTTGTAAATCGTGCAGCTTTCGCACAAGTATCTGCCGTAAGCAATACATTGAATCCAGTCATTGGTCGAAGTTGTCTCCTGGTACATTTCCAGACATTCAATGCGCTCATCCTCATAGACCTTCGTTTCTTTCCCTTCAGTTTTTATCCCATTTTTTCTGGAAGTATCTTATATTCAGCTGAGTTGTTCAATCTACCTCTCAAGGTGGATTCCGGAATAATGAATTCCCTGCGTGCTGCACGCATTTTAAGTGAGCTATTTTGTATTGCCTCTACGGTGGACTTTAGATTTTTTTCGGTACATGATCCTTCCTTCTTCGATTTCCTCTTGTAAATATTTGACATTGTGACATGAAAAATGTATTAGAAATTCTAGCACACATTACGTATTCGCAAAAAAAAAAATAAAAAAAGCATTTATTAGAAAATTTATTTTAGTTAACAAAATTTATTTAATAGCAAATTAATTGTTCATAAATTAAAAAATATATATAAACATTTAATTAATTTATTAATAAATATATTATTAATTTATTAATTAACAAAATTTTTATCTGAAAAAGTTTTTTTTTTTTTTTTTTTTTTTTTTTTGCAAAATAATTTGTTGCCAGATTTAGTTTCGATAGTTATGTGTTTTTCCAAAATTGATTCATTCAAATGATTTATACGAAATTTGCAATTCCTGCAAATTCACCAATAAACTGTGTTAATCCCTTCCTAGCACTGGAACTTATGGGGAAATGCACCATCTCTCCTAAGTAGCAGATGCGTAAACTCTCCTATTTTGGTAGGAGATATTGCGAGGCCTTTTATTTAAACGTGGCTACTTCTAAAATGAATTGTTGGTGTTCGCAACCTTAGTCCAGGTTAGTATCTTATAAAAAACCGTTCAAGTTCAAAATATTTTGTACTACGGACATTTTATAAAAATTCTGACGAATAGTTATGAAAATTTAAACTCTTACTTTGGAAAAGGAAAACAAAATAGCAACGCTTCATCCAGGATGCTCGGAACAATCCATCTGCGCATTCATGTAGACACTGCAATAATGCTTCTGTACAACTACCTGGAGTCACTCTACTCCTTCCCGTCGAATCTCTTTGTGCGCGATCTCTCCTACTGCGCGATCTCTCCTTGCTTTACCTTATATCTCGTTAAAAAAAAAAGCAATTTTAATCATATGCTCCTTCTATTATTCTGACAATAAATTGTTTGACCCATAGATTCTTGAAATCTTCAGTTCGTATTACACTGAAAATAATCGAATAACATTTTTTTTTATTGAACTTTTTATGAGTTTAAATTTTATTTTATTATTTTTTTAATTAAATGCCTTTGCCGATCTAGTTTCATTAATATTAAAATCGGAATGAAAAATTAAAAAAACTTAGAAATGCTTTGCTTATGCGAAAAATGTTTTACTTAACGATAAACTTTATCGGAGAAATAGAAATAAAGAAGAATAAACACGAATAAAGTTGAATAGAAAAAGGAATATTTATCCAAGCACATAAATAATACAAAGGGAGTATAGTTTTATTTTTTTGGATGTCAAAATGAAAAATATGATATTGCATTTTCGTTCTTGGTATGTTATAAAATTCATCTGTATTTTCTATTTTTATAATCGTATTCAACAACATAATTCGGAAGACTGATTCCCGTTTTAAGGCTTTATTGAAAATTATTTTCTGTAAGAAAAAAGGATATACATAATACAAACAATACTATGATCGATATAAAAGAAGATATTTCGGTATTTTCAAAAACACAGCATACAGTTTCGTGGTGTTGAAAGTGCTGTATGCTGTCACTTTTGTAATATTATAACGAGTAAGATTATTGAATTCATTTTCGAATTCTTTAAATGTACTTTTTTGTACAGATAATTATTAAACGCTAAAGAGAAACTTTAAACATTCTTATTACATTATTTTTTCCAAAGAAGAAAGTATTGTAATCGAATTTTTTTTTTTATTTCGGTTTTGGATGAATTTACATGTTTTAGGCGTCAGAGATCCCGAGAAACCTGTTTATAGAAAATGTCATACTCTCCGTCCCTATGTCAGTGTGTCTTTTTTGCAACAAGAAAGTGTATGAAGTTATGCATAGAATTAAACCAATTTTTTTGTGTATGTTTTTGGCTACGGCCAGCAAGTACTCATTAAATTTGGAAATATTCCGTCGGAAGGGCCGGTAAAATAGCGATTTTTGTACAATATGAATTATTGTACTATCGAAAAGTGTATCAAATTATGCTTAGAATGAACCAAATTTTTTTATGTATATTTTTGGCTATGACCAGCAGATTCTCTTTGAAGTTGAAAATATTTCTCCGGAAGAAGGGCCGCTGTAATAACGATTTTTGTGCTGTTTTCATCTTTGTGCCATCGAAAAATGTGTGAAATTACGCATAGAATTTATATAATTTTTTCTTACGTTATCTTTTTTAGCTATGGCCAACAGGCAGTGGCGGCTCTTCCATTGGCGCACATGAACACGTGAAACCCAAAGAATTTTGAAGAAATAATTTAACAAATTAAATTAAGTAATTATAAAGAAGTTTCTAATTTTTTGTCTATCTCCAATAAAAGTATAATTTAATCATCCCCTCCCCCCTCCTCTTTTTTAGTTAAGTCCCTAATAAATCGTTACTGAAGAAAATTCGAAAGTTTTCAATGCCGCTCGCCCAATGTTTTCTTGATCGCAGGTGCGAGCAGAAAAATGCTCTTCAAACGCAGCTTATGCGGATGGAAACGGGAAGACGAAAGTTAGAGAAACGCCTTGTTCAGAGAGCTCTGTTTACACAACCTCTAAAATGCGGCAGCGTGCATTTTTGGCGAAAATATTCTTGTTCGTTTGATTTTCCCTACGATTTCAATATTAAGTTCGATTGTTTTTACTAATTGTTTATCTGCCTATTTATATTGTTCCTACTTATATTATTATATGTAAGAAGTAGTTACAAACTGTTAAAATGGAAGCTAGTAAAATAAATATTTCGGAACTAAAGAAACGGAAAGAAAGGTTGAAATTAAATTGCGTAAGCCAAAATCTTTTCTAAACCTTCTCCAAGTGACGAAAATTAAAACTAGAGATTTCAAAAGAGAATTTAGTCCTGTTTTACATGACAAATGTCAATAATTTGTGGATTTGAATTAACAAACAAACAGACTATTTTGTTGTCCATGTCTTTTATTAGATTGATATAGATAGATATCAGATAGATATTAGATTGATTATAGATAAGATTTCCATCTATGGATGCATTTATAATGATTTTAATTGTAATTTTTTAACTTGGTAAAACAAAAATGAATTGTTGAATTTAAGGAATGCCTGTTTGAAATCCATTGTTAAAGAAGAATTCCCCATCGACTCCCTCCTCGAAATCCATATTTTCCTCCCCGGAACAGCAATATTCCATCCAGAGAAAAATGGTTCAGGATTTAATACTCCACAAATGTGTTTTACCCTAAGTTTTACGTCCTACCTGCAAATTCTGTTTTTGTAATTTTTATATTGTGATTCTGGACCCCACTTTAAATAATCCACGAGACTGCCAACAGGTCCTCCTTGAATTTCGAAATATTCCGGCGCAAGGGGACACTGAAATAGCGATTTTGTGAATAGTGAGAAGTGTATGAAGTTATTCATAGAATTAATCCAAATTTCACGTGTATGTTTTTAGCTATGTCCGGTACGTTCCGAGTGAATTTGGTAAGAATCCGCCGGAAGGGGGTGCTGTAAAAGTGAGTTTTCTCAATTTTTCATAGTTCTACTGTGCTTTGACTGTTTATGCAGCGAGTGGCGATTCGCATCCAGCTAACCCGGCAATTCTCAAGCAGCTGATGTACAACAGAATAACGAAAAATATTGATTTTATTAATTATTATGAACGGAATTAACTCATTTTTCCTCCGATTAGTAAAATGAAGCAGAAACTTAAGATGAAAATCAAAGTAGGTGTAATATTGAAGTAATAACACTGAATGATTATCATGTGTAACAACTTTTGAGACATTAACAAGTATGAGAAAGAAGAACGTTTTTTGGACTGGCACATCCGACAAGTTGTGCATAGAATTATTAAATGTTAAAGAGAAGCTTTAAACATCCTTATGATGTAAAAATGAAAAGCATTGCATTTAAAAGAAATCCATTGGATTTTATATTGATATTAAAAAGTAACAAGAATTAGTTTTTTCTTATATTAAAAAATATGGTTAAATCTGTAATTTCAATATATATTTCTGGATTTAATTTTTCTTAGTGTATTACGTTGCATAGAAAACAATTTATACTGAACAAAACTGATACAGCATATTTTTTTCTTTATTTATTGTTATTTTCCTATCCCTTTCAACATTTTTATCAGTACTTTGTTTATACATAAGTCAAAATAAAATTTCATAAATATAAATATACATATTTAAAACGTGAACCGTAAAATCTTAATTGATTTACAGACAATACAAGTTATCGAGATAGACAGTAATATTACATCATGTTTTTTCTTATTTATTCAGGCCTTCCGATCACTTTAAATATATTTAACTGTACTTCGTTTATATATGTTACCGTCTAAACCAGCTTTCAGGCCAAACTTGTTTATCTTAACGCACGTAGGATAAACTAGTTTTTTCTTGGTCTAACTAGTTTATTCTAAAGCACTTAGGATAGACTAAATATTCCTAGGCCAAACTAATTTATCCTAAAGCACATAGGATATACTAGTTTTTATAGTCCAAAATAGTTTATCGTAATACAAGTTATCGTGACAGACAGTAATATTACACCATTTTTTTCTTATTTATTCAGGCCTTCTGATCACTTTACATATTTTTAACTGTACTTCGTTTATATATGTTACCGTCTAAACCAGCTTTCAGGCCAAACTTGTTTATCCTAACTCACTTAGGATAAACTAGTTTTTGCTTGGTCTAACTAGTTTTTTCTAACGCACTTAGGGCAGACTAATTTTTCCTACGCCAAACTAGTTTATATTAAAGAACATAGAATAGACTAGTTTTTATAGCCCAAAATAGTTTATCCTAATGCACTTAGGATAAGCTAGTTTTCCTAGTACAAACTAGTTTGGCCTAGCGCACGTAGAATAATCTAGTTTGGCCTAACGTAAGTAGGATAAACTAGTTTGGCCTGCTATTCAGTGATTTGAACTAGTTTAGCCTAGGCCAATCTAGTTTATACTAGGCCAATTCAATTTGGAGTAGTGTTATTGATCTAAACGTCCACACTGGCGACATTTTCAGGAAGACTGAAGTTTTGGTTTAGGTGCCTGCTCGTCAAGTTGACGAAAAAGAGAAAGTGCTGTCAGTTCTCTCACCAATCGTCGTAGATCAGGTGTTCTCAAACTTTTAGACCGACTTAATTAATTTTTCAACTACTGCAGCCTTACCTACTCATATAAGCGAGAGATGCCAAGCTGGGCATCGCCCTTGTGGCTTAGTGGTAGAGCACTGGAGATCTATTCCAGGGGCCCTGGTTCGATTCCCGCCTTGGACATTTTTCACTAAGTTGGTTTACGCCTTGTTAGCAATGCGATAATTCACATCTTTAATATTCAATTTTAGACCGACGTACCACTAAATAGAAGTTCATACTTCCATGTACTACCAGGTAACAAACTCAAAACTAATATAGAGAAAAAAAACCGCAATTTAACAAATTACAACGACCATTTGGAAAATGATTTTTTCAAAGACTAAAATTTAAAACATAAAAAATCGCACGGAGTTGATCCTACATTACGTACGCCATGGATTACATGTTTCGGTACTGTAAATTTTTAAACTTCTACGGAGCTGGTCATTCATTACATACGCCATGGATTAAACATTAATATTCCTGGACCAATTTTAAATGAAATTTCATTCTTAAACTTCTAAACATCCCACAATATTACATTTTACACTGTCGTATAGAGAAAAAAATGTACTTTTAAATGGCAATTTGTTTGAAAGCTGTATCAATTTTTTTCTGAGTTATTAATTTTTTTGGTAGTTTTTATTACTTTTTTGTCATAGTGGCAACAGAAGTACCCATCTCTGTTGAAAGTAAAGGGATAATACAGATTACTGTATAGACCCATCAGAAAACGAATAAAATGCGGGATTCAACTAATAAAACGCTTCAGATATGTTTTTGATTTCCTACCCTGACCGAGGACAATAACCATTTTTCCAAATGGTTAAAAACCTGTGTAAACGGAATACATATAAAACGAAATATTTTTCGAGCGTTTTGTGCTTCCGTCTGAGCATATTCTACTGTATTTAACTGCATGATTACGTTATTAAATTGGTACTTAGAATGAGTACTTTATATTAAAATTAAAATAAAATATAGTATCATCATTACATTTTAATAAAACGTACACTATCAATATACAGTGTTTCGGTAGAAAAAAGCTACAAAATAACATAGTGGCGTGAATTTTTTGTTATATGAATGCTCTGTTTATATCAATAATAAAGTATTATTAAGAAACTTTTAATAAGTGAATATCCTACATAAGAAATTTACATACCTTCTGAAAATAAATTGCTTATTAATACAAGATCGAAGCTCGATGAAATAAATCATATACACACATACTATATAATAAAAGAAGAAAACTTTTCCTGTTTTTCAGGAGGAATAAAAGGTCAACTCAACATATACTGGCGCATTAGTTATATTTATCTAAAAATTCTAATTCAAACATATGAGAAAACAAAACACTGTCAAAGAAGTAATAACAGAAAGCAGAAATACGGAGCTGACGAACTAGCAAATCAGAAAAGAAGAGGAAAAGGGGGGGGGGGGTTGAGCTGTTTTTTTAATTCCACATGCTGCATTTTTTATTTCATTTCACGTTCCAGTATCGGACTTCCTCGTACCAGTAAACAGAGCTTCACGTACCAGTACTGGCACGCGTACCATAGTTTCAGAACCCCTGTCGTAGATAAATGTTGTCGTCAAGCAGTGAACATTTCAAATGAGATTTAAATAATAGATCTTTTTTCGCCGAAATAACATGAAGGATTCAAGTTAATTTAAAAAATGAAAGAATTTTATGCTTTAAAATTCGTGTTCTGAGGATGGGAAAGCGAAGAAAATAACGGAAAGGGGGCTTATCTTTCATTTATTGTAACATAAATGTAAAAAATATTGCAAATGTGGTTTTCTTTTGAATGAGAGTTAAAGATTTTAAAAGGTATGCTGGGGGACCAAAGAATAAGGAGGAGAGGTTATCGTAAATTTGAGGTGGGGGGGGAATTTAGGGAATTAATTATGCATTCGTATATCAAAGTAAAATATAAAATAACTAGAACAAAATAAAATAAAATAAATTGGACAGTTTTTTCTTTTCTTATTGGATCTTTAAAATTTTAAAGATTTTCCATTTTGCACGCTGAGAGAGGGTTGGTGGGTGATATTTTTATTAAATAAAAACTAAATTGCTGATGTTAAATGTGTAACGTTATTAAAATGCTATCGTAATTCAATTAAATACTGTCTTCAACTTCTATTTAATTGAATTGCAAATATTTTAACTGTGATTGATTTAATTGCAGCAGAGGAGATCAGGGCAAAATGGACCTAGAGGTACAGTTCTCCTCCCCCCCCCCGAATTTATTGTTATTATTTTTTTTTAATTTTATTAAGATTTTCTTCTAACTGAATTACCAGCAGCACTTTATTGGTTATTTATAGCCTTTTGAGCATATGGTTAGCTCAGATACCATTTTAACATGACTGGTTCTTTTGAGCTTCTAAAAGTTTAGTTAGTTTTTAATTTTTAAGTCAATATGCTTAAAAGAAAACTTTAAACATTATTAATACGATTGTTTAGTGAAATTCAATATGGGGCACAGTGGAACACCCAATACCAGGGCACAGTGATTCAAAATCCACTTTGCTTCAGTAATGTAGAATTTTCAAAATATTTAATAATTTCTTATTCTGTATGAAGCAGTACTGTTTTGAAATAGTTGTTTAATGCACAATAAAATAAACGAATAAAATTGACAATTTATTTAACATAGTAAGAAATATTTTGTTTTGTATTTACCGTCTTTGAAAAATGTAAGTGCAACCCAATTAATGATGATTCTATTCAAGTAATATTCATGAGACTCAAAATGAATGGAAATAAGTTTATTTTTCCAGAGACTGTATATGAATCAGTTATTGATGTCAATTATATCATAATCTTGGTCCAAATACATCATAATGTCGTTTTGTTCCAAAACAGCACATTCATTTAAAGCAAATGATAAGTATTACTGTGCTATGCTAAATACTATTCATTTAACATGTAAGTATTTACACTCTAGTTTTTTGTTATTGCGTGTGTTCTAAGACGTATTCAATGTTTATGGGGATGTTCCTCATTAATAAAATTATTTTCATATTAATAAAAAAAATGTAAGTGCATTAATTGTAGAACATAAAGTTAAATCTTTTTACTTATTTAAATTTACATTTACTGTTGGTTAATTTTGATTTCATGCCTTCTCATGGAATAACATTCCAAGGACAAAATTACCTACATCACATGCAATAGAGCCTATTCAGTGTGACATGGTAATGTTTTAATTCAATTAAACCTTTATGTACTGAATTACGAATCATGAAAATATTATCTTCTAAAGCATTTTCTGTGAATTTTTGGAGCTACATTACAAGATTTATATAATCATTTAATACATTTTGGGAGGATTTTAGAAGGATTGACGGATTTAGAAAGCTTAATTAAATTTGAATTTCTAGGGATTTTGTGCAATGTTTATAACCCCCACTAAAATCTTCCCCCACTAAAATCTTTTATTTTAAATAATTTTGTTACATTTTGTAGAATTAGGAAATGTACAAAATTATGTTCATACAATAGAAATATATAAATATTTCCAAACTGAAAAAAATCTCCTTCTCTAACACCAAGAAAGATAAAAAGATGCAAAGACAAAAGAAATCATCCTTTTAAACGCATTCTAAACTGTATTACAAATAATCAATGTATTAAATGAATTTTGTAACAAGTTATTTTAATGGTACTTACAATTACCGTCAGTAGATAAAGGGTTATATATGTTACCGGCCAAACCCGATTTTAGGCCAAACTAGATTGGCCTAAACCAAACTAGTTTATCCTAACGCGCATCGGATAAACTAGTTTTTCCTAGGCCAAATTAGTTTATCCTAAGGCCAATAAAATAAACTAGTTTTTCCTAGGCCAAACTAGTTTATCCTAACGCGCATCGGATAAACTAGTTTTTCCTAGGCCAAATTAGTTTATCCTAAGGCCAATAAAATAAACTAGTTTTTCCTAGGCCAAACTAGTTTATCCTAACGCCCATAAAATAAACTAGTTTTTCCTAGGCGAAACTAGTTTGGCCTAACGCTCATAGGATAAACTAGTTTAGCCTGCTATTTATTGGTCTGAATTAGTTTGTCCTAGGCCGATCTAGTTTATCCTAGACCAATTCAATTTGGCGTGCTTTTATTGATCCCAAAAACCGCTTCGCGCCAACCTTCTAGTTTATCCTACTCCAATTCAATTTGACATTCTTATATTGATGCCACAAAATGGAAAAAAAGAACCGAACCGAACTAATTCAAACTCAAATTCAATTTCTCAAAAAATGAGTCAAGTTCAAGCTCAAATTCAAAATTGTTCAAACGAATCCGCTCAACTCAAACACATTTATGAAAGTCCACTAAAAACTCGTATTTTTAATTATTATTTTTAAATATAATAGAAGCTTAGCGACCAAATTTACAAAATTTTGTAAGCTAGTCTTTGGTTATTAGATGTGCAGGTCTCTACTGTCCCGCTAAAATTTCCTTCCCGACACTCGGTCCGGGCTTGGTTTGGGATTACTTTTTTCAAGAGGTTCAGACCGAGATGGACCGGGACTTCCGTGATCTTTTTTCCGGCTTAAGTAGGGACTGGACTGCATTCTTCTTGATGTCTGCACAGGCAGAAATGTTAAGTCCAATTTCCAACCTAGCTCATATGAAAATCATTTGGACCCATCTCTGGTCTGTTCAATAAAAATATCAGTAACATTTGGCACGTCCAAACTTTTTTTTTTTTTTTATGCACGTTTTTTTAAATCGCTTTTATTCCACAATTAAAATTTATATATTTATTATATATATATCTTTTCTTTTACTTTCTTCTATCTTTACAAGATTAAATATTGGATTCGGGAAAATTTTCGACAGATTTTACACGTTTTAGGGGTCAGAGATTCCCAAAAACATGTTTTTACATAATGTCTGTCTGTCTGTATGTATATGACACAAATTTTGTGGGCGCTCTATCGCAAGAACTAATCCACGTAATTTAATAAAATTTACATTCAGGTAGTCCCTGATATAAATTGGTGCTGATTACTTTTTGGTGTACATCGCCCAACAGGTGGCGCTGCTATGCTGCATTTTTGACGATTTACGCAATAGCTCTATCTTAAGAGCTAAAGCACGGATTTTCATGAAACTTCAGATTCAGTTAGTCCTTGATATGAATTGGTGATGCTTACGTTTTGGTGCATATCACCCAACAGGTGGTGCTGCTATGCTGCATTTTGCAGGATTTACACGATTTCTGCAATAGCTCTATCTCAAGAACTAATGCACAGATTTTCAACAAAGTTCATATTCAGTTAGTCCTTGATATGAATTGATGCTTATTAGGTGTTGGTGTAAATAGCCTATAGGTGGCGTTGCTGTTCTGTATTTTTCACGATTTCCTCAATAGCTCTATTTCAAGAACTAATGCACGGATTTTCATAAAACTTCAGATTCAAGTATACCTTGATTAATATTGTGGCTGATTATGTTTTGGTGTAAATCGCTCAACAGGTGACGCTGCTGGGTTGGATTTTTCGCGATTTTCGCAGTATCTGTATCTCAAAAACTAATACACGGATTTTCACCGTACTTCAGATTCAATTAGACGTTAACATAAGTTGTTTCTGGTTAGGTTATTGTGTAAATTACTCCACAGACTGCTATGCTGCCTTTTGCTGGATTTACAGGATTTCAGCGATAGTCATATCTCAAGAACTAATGAACGGAATTTCATATCTTTAGAATCCTCATGATGTGCATAGATTGCCATTTAATTTTTCACTGTGATAGCGAATTTTGAAGTATTAACATGTTTGAGATAGAAAAAAGTTTTGGCATTGGTACATCCTACTAGTTTTAACATGAATAGATGCATTTTTAAGTAATACAATTAAAGTACGGTAAAACCTGAGAAAAAATAACCAGCCTATGAAGGAATCCCGTGTTTAACAAAAAAAAAAATTCTTGATCTCTGTAAAATGAATATATAAGTTACTTGTAAAAACAATATAATGCATTTACAACAGATGATGAACCTTCTAATAAAGGAGCCTGCCTATAACTGATTTTCTTCTTCCCTGTGCAATTCCGTCTTAGATGATTTTATTGTATATGATTTTTAAAATTTTTAAATCTCCAAGTCACAGAATGTGTATTAACGATATTAATGATTCTATTGTAAACTATATTGATTTTTTTAATGAAAATCTATTTGTATGTAAATATCTGAATACTTAACACAAATTTTTTTACACGGATTGGAGACTTGAAAATCTAAAAAAAATTATATAGAAAAACCTTCAAAGTCGGAATCACATAGAAAAAAAAAAAACTTTTTTTCTACTTTTGAAAGTTCCTTTTTTAGCAGGCCCATCGTCTCTAGCAAATGTATTATGTTTTTTTTCAAACGGATTATTGTATCCAATTTGCACCGATTAAAAAATATTGTGTTTAATACATCGTCATACACAGATTCTTCTAACAGGTTTTACAGTATTGTACCCCCATCCATATAAACGTATATATGTACTATTCTTTAAAGATAATTTTAATTGTGAAATAATGGAAACTTAAAAATATATGAGGCCAAACTGGTGCCGGGACTTCACCGGATTTTTGAAAATTCCAGATTTCTGAAAGAATATCAAATGTACATCTTATATTCTTAATGATGCATTTATTCATAAATAATTCAAAGCCATGTGATATTTATGTGAAAAAAAATCTGTAAATTCTCCCTCTCCTAAATTTTATGATAACCTCTGATCCCATTCTTTGGTACCCCAGCACACAATTTGTTATATGGAACATATTTTGTAACTACCGGCGGCGGTGAAATGGGGAAGATAAGGGGGCAGTATCCCACTCCTCATCAAATAAATTTTATTATACGGGGGGGGGGGGTGACGGCAATACTACTTTTCACAGGCACCGGAGCGGTAGTTGGGATCAATAAAAGCA
Source organism: Maratus speciosus (assembly GCA_963932465.1). NCBI lineage: Eukaryota > Metazoa > Arthropoda > Arachnida > Araneae > Salticidae > Maratus > Maratus speciosus. Next base: position 30,110,081 of record OZ010789.1, on the reverse strand, counting down.
CGTCAAATTGAATTGGCCTAGGACAAAACTAGATCGGCCTAGGACAAACTAGTTCAGGCCAAGGAATAGCAGGCTAAACTAGTTTATCCTATAAGCGTTAGGCCAAACTAATTTGGCCTAGGAAAAACTAGTTTATCCTATGGGCGTTAGGATAAACTAGTTTGGCCTAGGAAAATCTTGTTTATCCTATGGACGTTAGGATAAACTAGTTTGGCCTAGGAAAAACTAGTTTATCCGATGCGCGTTAGGATAAACTAGTTTGGCCTAGGTCAATCTAGTTTGGCCTAAAATCGGGTTTGGCCGGTAACATATATATATATTCACAAAACATTAATATTTTTGCCTTACACATTACATTAAATAATTTGCTTTTCTGTACACAACATTTTGCTTTCATTATTAATAAGAATCCTTCATCGTTCTGTTTAGTAAAATAAAAAGTGAAAAAAAAACTGCGAGTAAAATCAATATTTATTTATTCGCATCAAAGCAGAAAAAAATGATATTTTTTCATACACCGATATTAAAAGGGAAAGACTTTTCTATTTTTATTTTCTATTGATCTTTTTTATAAATTTACCTGCATTTCCGTTCTTTATAAAGCTGTTTAACAATGCGATTTGGTCGACCGATATCTGCTTTACAGCGTTATTGGAATACATATTATATAAGAAAAAGAATAAAGAGCTATAGATATTTCTTTCGTCGATATTAAAAGAGATCAACCACGATAGTTCAAACATAGGTGGATAATATGATGTTTGAATTCTAGATACATTCTTTTATTTAAAATATTGAAACATGAAATAAAAAGACATTTATATTATGTGTTGTATTTATTTTAAAATATTTATTTTATAGAGATTTTTATTTTTTAATCAGACCATATAATCATTTTTAGAGCAAAAGGAAACTTAAAAAATATATTGTAAAAGTGTATAAAATAGAAATTTTGTTCATTTATAAAAGGAATAATTTATTGTTGTGTTTTAAGGACATTTTGTTTCGCTATGCTTCTTGTTAAACGTTTCTTGCAAACATAATGATTTACGTTAAATAGTGCATATGTGCAAATTATTTATTAATATTTTTTTAGTAAATGAATGTTATTTTTTTTGTAATTACATTCTTACATAAAACTGTGTTTTTAGAATTTATATCCCTGAGATATTTCTTTTCAGTGATGCTGCTTAAATCTCTTTTTCTTGCATTCTACAAACAAATGTACATTTTTTTAAAATTTTTAGTAAGAAGTGCCGTTAAAAAACAACAACAACAAAAAGGGTCAAGTTTAAAACAATAGTAAGTTAAATTCAATTTATTAAATGATAAGTTGTGCTAAAGCTGGAAACGTATTCATTGTAAAACTTCATAAATCATTTTGCTGAAAAAATTATTGTACAAATAAATAATACATAGCCAAAAACGTTTCTCATGTAATACGACGTGCAAATGTTTTTGGCTAATTAATGTGAGAAAATCGCACGAATCCAAAAAATATCATTTTGCCGTATAATTTAAACGAAACAATATGCTTTGATATGAAAAATATCGTTCATAGCTTGATTATTAAAAAATACATTTAAAAAAATTCAGGAAAAACAATATTTATGAAATTCCATTTATGAAGTATGTGTTTTTTTATTTCTGATATTACAATGAAAATGTTCTACTGTGTTATTTTATGAAAAATATACTGCTGATATATTTTTTTTTAAATCTTCGTTGGCATTTTTTTTTTTATTTTTACGCTGTTTAACAATGAGATTCGGTCTACTGATTTCCTTTTTACAGAATTATTGAAATGCTTATCAGATAGAGATATACATAAAAAATGTAGTACATTTTTTTCTTATTGGTGTTAAAAAAGACTTCTTTAAAAATAGTTTAAAAATATCTGAGGTCGTTAATTTTCAAAACTCGCTTTGTCCAAAAAAAAAAAGGAAAAATTAACGAGTTTTCTTTATCAATCTATCCTATTGGTGAACACACATAAAAAAACCTCTTCAATCTGCAAACAAACTAGTTTTATCGTGTATTTCTGGCATTGGAAAATTTTTGTTTACAATGAAAATCAATGGATGCAGTTAGGGGTTTTTCGCGGTTTTCCAAAACTTCATTTTCTGGATAAAGCAAGTTTTGAAACTCGCGTTTCTCATATGGATAACATGATGTTTTAGTTTTATAATACATTCGTTTCTCTAAGGGGTCTAGTCTCTTTTGCTAGATGTTAAACTACTGTATTTTCTGAACATTTTAATATAATTGTTTCTTTGAAATTCTTATTAGAACAGAAGTTATGGCTTTTAGAATTATAACCGCTCAATATCTGAAGTCGTGTTACCCAAACTTTGAAGTAAGTTTTCTCCAAAAGGCGTTTTTGTGCATAACGCGCAGGATCGCAAAAATTTCTAAATATTTTTTCATAAAATTTTCAAAACATACGTTTCTTGTCAACTTTGAATTAAAAATGTAAAAATGCTTTAAATACAATTTTATTTAGGTTCAGGATGATTATCATAATCTGAAGTATAATTAGGCATAAAAATTATCATTCTAGTTGCAATAGTTATTTTCTAATCGTGCGCGTAATCTGTTATACCAATTTTCTGCTCGTCAAATATCTGACAATCTGGAGTCCCCTACAAATACTAATTCTGCATCTTCCAATATTTTAAATACACGAAATGAAAGAACATACTTATATCTTTCATCGCAATAAAAATTGTGCTTTCAAATCACATACATTTTAAAATATTAAACGTTTGAAATGGTGTCTTTTTTTTTATTTTTTCCAATTATAATAGTCTTGAGACCCCTTAAGTTATTGAGCAGTTAAAAGTCAATATATTTAAGAGATACATTTATTACTGCCTATTTATTTCGGGGATATTAGTATTTTGATATGCATTTAAATATTTACTAAGTTATATATGTTTTTATGTTTGCGTTATGTACGTTTTATATGTTTTTATTCCGAAAACAAAATAGCTAAAAATGAATTCTTCATTAATTATTTTTCAAGTGCTGTTTCTATGTGAGAAAATATATTTTTTATTCAATGTCATAAATTATTACAAAAATCGCCAAAAATGTATTCATAGCAAAGTAAAATAATTTTAAAACACAACTTCCACTTTAAATAATGTATTGTTTCCTGTAATAAACATACAACGATTCGACAATTTGTACATACTCCGTTTGCTCGTATGTAGAAAAAACTGAAACCATGAGATAAATAAACTTCATGCTGTTCAGTTTTAAAGAGATTGATATATTATTCATTAGATTAGTTTTAACACAATTATTCTAATTGGTAAATAAATCATATCAGATGTAAATTTCTAACTGGGCGAAAAAAATGTTTGGACCAGGATTTGAACCAGGGATCTCCTGGCTGAAGCCGCCAGTGCTCTGCCATCTGAGCTATCCCGGACGAATCGGGTGGAACTTTTTTACTCAGCAGTTCCACCCGATTCGTCCGGGGAAGCTCAAATGGCAGAGCACTGGCGGCTTCAGCCAGGAAATCCCTGGTTCAATTCCTGGTCCGGACATTTTTTTCGTCTAGTTGGAAATTTACATCTGATATATTATTCATTAGTTATGTTTATTATAAAGTATTCTGTGACATTTGATCTAGTATCCGGTTTAAAACATGCTTGTCTTGGATCATACTCCAGAATAATTAAAAGATGTTGGCATCTATGGAGTAACGTTGAATCCCCATAGAAATTATTTTAAGTATGTTTTTTGTTTAAATTTCCAAAATAATAAAGACCGTTGGGAAAACAGACTTGATTTAATAATTTTCGATAAGCGCATTTTATAAAATTGCTAACCAAATGTATTAAAATTTCCAGACAACCACTCAACATGCAAGTCCTCCTCGAAGAATAAATCACGTTTTTGAAATAATAAAAGTCTTCTGATTGCAGAACTTTGTCAACAATTCATCATTGAAATCCTCGTCCACGATGAGATTTTCCCCTTTTTTTTTCGATGAATACATTTTCAAATAATTTTGGCTTTTTCCAATAAATAGAAATAATTCCTAATAATAGACCGAGCTATACCATTAGAAAAAATGAAAAGTGTACAGAAATATAATGATAAAAATAAAATATTTGCGAATTCAGAATTAGCATTTTAACATAAATATAAGTATATTAAACTCAGAAAGAGACAAATGATTTAAAATTTTATACTGGCGCAATTAGAATATTATCAAAGAATGTTTAGACTCCGTCACTTAACGTTGTTTACGTTTTATATGTTAAAATATTTAAGAGTGAACTCTTCATTAACCCTCTCGCTGCGCAGCCCGAGCTATGTTCGGACATGCATTTTCCCGTCAAATGTTTGGTTGTGACCACCAGTTATTTTTAAGCGAAAACTTTGTCTGATTTAATCAGGACATTTTCCCCGATTACGATAGTCAAAAATTTCTGCTGTAAAGAACCGGTGATTAAACGATTAAAAATGCTGCAAAAGACGCCCATCGCGATGAATTACTTACGAAGCGAGAGGGTTAATAATATTTCTAATTATTATTTATTAATATTCATTAATAAATAACTTTGGAGAACTGTTTCTATCTGAAAAAAATATGTTCTTATATACAATGTCATAAATGATTACAAACATAGCCAAAAATGTATTCACAGGAAATTAAAATAATTTTTAAACATAACTTCCATTTTAAATAATTTATTGTTTTTTGTAATAAACAAACAACGATTGGATAACTAATTCATGCTTTGAGATAACGACGTTGAATGACAAATTAATGATAATATTTATGCAAATACAATATAAATGTAATCATACATTAATAATATACTTTTAAGAAGTTCTTAAAAACCATAATGAATAAATGAATGCCCCTAATTGTTTTACTATTGATGTATGTAAATAGTAATGAAAACAGAAAAAAATGTTGTTACAGGCTTGCACAATGTCAACAATTTAAATTCCACACTCATTTCTCAGTAAAAATAAAAATAAAATTAATAATGCTTTAGTTGCAACTACAACTGATTCTAATATATCATTTATATTTAGTTTTTTTTTTTTTTTAATTTTTTTTATTATAAAACCTCATGTAATAAGAAATATATTTTGAGCGTCAAAAATAATTTCTTCTTTATAAAGTATGTATTTTAATTTTTAATGTATTAAGAATTTTAAAGAATGTCATCGAGAATATATAAAAATGTTTTTAATAATTAATAAGAATGTGAATCAAGCTTTTTTTTTAGTTAAAAAAAAAAAAAAAAAAAAAAAAAAAAAAAAAAAAAACCCGCATACTATACGCTATGTGTATGCATATTGTTTTATCCAAAAATCTGTATTAATATATATGAGACATGATGTCATTCCACGATATTTATTTTGTGTTCTTAAAGTGAAAAGTTTAAAACTACTTTTTTTCTGTTATTAAGAAATAAGTAGATTTAAAAATATTATAATTATCCGACAATTTTTCAAGAATATTAATTTGAAGCTTATAACCTGATAATATCTGATCCTGAAATTGATTTAATAAAATGAATGCATTTTACTGAAGGAAATTTAATACAAACACAGAATTAAATTAGGTGGATATTACCTTTTGGAAAAAATGTATTATTAATTCAAGGAATTCTGCAGAGCTATTATGAATTTAAAACAATGTTATAAATATATTTTTTATGATATATTACAAAATAATAAAAAAAATGAATTATAATTTTATATGTTGAATCTTGTACAAAGGAAATTAAATTTAAATTTCAGTATTAAACTACGAAATATTAAATCGCATTTTGCTTTGCATAACCAAAAATATAATTTTTTTTTAACGTCATCTACCTTTTCTATTTTATAATCCTATCAAACAACGCGATTCACTACACCGATATCCGTTTTAAAATCTTTACCGAAAAAGGTGTATGCAAATATTTAAAACAATACTAAATCGATATCTAAATTCCCTCGCATCCGTATTTTAGGATACAACACGTGAATTTGTCGTTTAAATTTTGTTGTAAATTATTCTTTTGTTTAATGAAACCTAACCTAATACCATAAAAAAAGACCATTGAACATTTTTTTTTTCTGCTTTTGCTTTTGCATTTTAAGATCATAGATGTTTTAACGGTTATTTTGAAATTGTAAGAGTCTTGTAACGTTGTAGAGAGAGAAAGAAATAATGTATCGTACAGGGAGAGTGAAGATTTTTGACGCATTTTAAAATTAAATGAACATTAAAGTATTTCGGCTGCAAGAGTGAGTTTGGATAAAACCACGTCTCACGATCGAAGGTTTTGTTTAAAGAAGATTAAAAAAAAAAAAAAATGGCACATAGAGGGCGCTCTGCCATACCTTCGAAGTTGCAAAAGAGCGTCAAAAACTGAAGATAGGCAGCTACAGATAATTCATTTTATACTATCTACTGTCATATTCCAACTTGTGGAATGATACTGCAATATTTAGTTTGAGTTGGGCTACAAAGAAATGACTCTGTATTATAAATATGATAAAAAGGTACTATATGCATAATTCAATTTTTTGGCCCATAGAACTCGCTATATCTTCGAAGTTGCAAAAGAGCGTCAAAAACTGAAAATAAGCAGCGCAGATAATTCATGTTATACTATCTACTATCGTATTTCAACTTGTCAAAGGATACTGTACTATTTACTTTGCATCGAGCTACAAAAAGATGACTGTATTGTAAATAAATAAATAAATAAATAAAAATCAAACTTTTTGGCCCATAGAAGGCGCTATATCTTCTAAGTGGCAAATGAGCGTCAAAAACTGAAGATAAGCAGCTAGAGATAATTCATTTTCCACTATCTACTATCATATTTCAACTTGTGGAATGATCCTGCACTATTTACTTTGAGTCGAACTACAAAAAGATAACTCTGTATCATAAATATGTTAAATATATATATATATATATATATAATTCAAACTTTTTGGCTCATAGAACGCGCTATACCTTTGAAGTTGCAAAAGAGCGTCGAAAACTGAAGATAAGTAGCGACAGATAATTTATTTTACACTATCTACTGTCACATTTCAAATTTTGGAATAATAGTGTACATTTTAGATGTGGGTCGAGCTACAAAAAGACAACTCTGTATCATAAATATGTTAAATATATATATATATATATATAATTCAAACTTTTTGGCTCATAGAACGCGCTATAGCTTTGAAGTTGCAAAAGAGCGTCGAAAACTGGAGATAAGCAGCGACAGATAATTAATTTGCACTATCTACTGTCATATTTCAAATTTTGAATTTTGGTGTACTTTTTAGATGTGAGTCGAGCTGCAAAAGATGACTCTGTATCATAAATATGATAAAAAATATATAATTCAAACTTTTTGACCCATAGAACGTGCTATACATTCGAAGTTGCAAAAGCGCGTCCAAAACGGAAGATAGACAGCTAACAGATAATTCATTTTGCGCTATCTAATGTCACATTTCAAATTTTGGAATAATAATGTCGTTTTAGATGTGAGTCGAGATACAAGAAGATAACTCTGTACCATTTATTCAAAAAAATTAAGAAATATCTATGTTTGTTGCGTAAAAAATGCAATTTAACCTCACCTTAGTTGCACATAATGTTTCTAATGTCACTCAACTCATATTCCATTCCTTCGTACTCCTTCCGTTAACCCTTTATGATCCGAAGGTACTTAAAAGTACCATAGTTTTCTATCCCAATTAAAACAAACTCACTGAATGAATTGAGACTGATGCTTTTAGAAAACAATAGTAACTACTTCCCTCGACCATCACTAGATTGCGATAGTAATTTCAGTAAGCTGAAAAATGGTTCACGAAGCTATTTTGGCATGTTTGACATGTTCAATTTTGCTTCAATTTTCTTCCCGGACATGGTATCCCTAACTTTTGCTTTGAAAAATCCTAAATTTTAAAGATAAGAATATCATGGTTTTTTTTTCTCGTTTTAAATAGATCAATTGACAATATGCTATGCTTAAAAAATAAATTTTGAATTTGTGTACTTTACGAAGCACATTTCAAAGCGGTACTTTTGAGTACTGTCGGGATTATGTTGAAGGGTATTTTTGCTTAGATTTTTATTGTTTGAATACATATGGTGCATAAAAATGTATATATTTACTAGGAATGCATGGGTTCTAGACAGGTGGATTTTGATGCAACGTAGGGGAATATATTGTATGTATGACACTGATGAATAATAAAGCAAAAAATATGTTATTTTTAGCTATAGAAAAAATGTTTGTATTCTTATAAAACAAATTGGAAAAAAAATACAAATTAGAAAAAAAAAAATCTTAAAATATCTTTCATCCTTTTTATGAATCCTTTTGACTAAAATTTTGGAAATTTCTTTTCGATATGTTTCTCATCGGACGATAATGTTACAGCTATAGAATATTCTTGTGATGGCAAAATGCTCACCGATGATGCGCCAATAGTATCATCATCTAGTTTTATATACATATATGCGCTAGATATAGGCATTATAAGTCATATTAAAATAATACGAAAAATATGGATATACAGTCGGACCTCGTTATCCCGACAGCCGGTTTCACGTCACTCCACTTATCACGTCAGTTTGTCAAAGTTCCGATTTTCTGTATATGATTTTAATGTAAATAAACTCCGCATTTTACGTCGTTGAATAATTTTCAACCCCGGATATCCCGACTGTTTAGGAAAATTGACCACTTTTCATAATCCATCTTATAAGCATAGAAATTAAGCGGTAAGAAATGTCTTAGCCAAACTTTTCACAAAAGTGTCTAAAATATCCATTGAGATAAATGAGAAATTTTACTTTAATCCTTTATCTGAATAAATAAACCCACACACTATGAATGACCCATTTAAGCTCTAGTATTAGTCTACTCGCGATCTATTTTTTCTGCTAAGGGGCGCTTTTGTGATTACACGGCGTTTTTCATCCAACTAAAACCGAAGCACTGCATTGCCTTGAAGTGATCAGAAATTATCTAACATCCATTTCTGAAACAATGAATATTGATTACAATTCATTGTATAATATTGAAAAAAAGAATTGAAGGAAGCATATCTAGGGATAAGCAGACCTTAATTCATCAATATTTTATGTAACAATAAAGAAATAAGTCATCATAAATCTGATTTTTATTCTTTTCAATTTTGTTTTCGTTTTTATTTTGTTTAATAATATTGTTCTACTGCTTAAAACTGCAAGAACAGTTTTGAATTTAAAATTGTCTTAAATTAATTAAAAATATAGCTTTTTATAAACATATTTTTCTCCAACGCCGGTTACCACGACACTCCGCTTATGACGACACTTTTTTCTGGTCATTAGAGTGTCGGGATAACGAGGTTCGACTGTAGTTTGTTTTTTCTGAGTCTCGATGTTTCGTACAAGCGTTATGACCCAACGGTACTTTGAAGTACCACATCAAGTAATTAGCCGTAATTAACGAAAAAAATTATATATTTTATTTTTAGCCCATGTCTTCAAATTTATCATAGCAAGGAAAGGAAAAATCGTTTCGAGGAAATAGCTTTATAAATTCATATTTTGAGATATAAAGGGTTAAATGCTCAAAACATTCCGCAAAAACGCCAGTGCTCTCGTAGAAAATGCGACCGATTATTCTGCTCCTTGAAATCACACAACAGGCATTCAGAATTCTGATTTCAGACTTTCAGATACTAACACCAATTTTTACTGAAGGAATCTCAGGACTCTTAAAATTTAAAAAAAAGCAAAAAAGACCATTTTCAACATCTAATATCTTAAAATGTATTTGATTTTAAGACATAACTTTAATTGGGATGAAAAACATAAGTATGTTCTATCATTTCAAATATTTAAAAATTTTCAAAATGCGGAATTGGCATTTACAGGTGACTCCAAACTGCCAGACATTTGACGAGCAAAAAATCGGCATAATAGATTACGCCAGAATTACAAAATAAATTTTGCAGCTACAATGAAACTTTAAGTGCCTACTTATACTTCAGATTTTAATAATTACCCAGAACTTAAATAAATTTGTATTTAAAGCATTTTTATAGTTTTAATACAAAGTTGTATTTAGTAATGCAAAAAAAAAAAAAAAAAAAAAAAAAAAAAAAAAAAAACATAATCACCTAAAAAAAAGTATTTTTTTAAACAATAAAAAGGAAAATTTAGATTTAGTTTATACAAGACTAACACGAAACAATGTTTCGGAAATTTCAAGAAAAAATATTCAGAAGTTTTTGAAATATCCTGCGCGTTATGTCCAAAGACGTCATTTAAAGAAAAATGACTTCAAAGCTACGGAAAATACGCTTCAGCTATTGAGAAGGTATAATTCAAAAATCCATAACTTCTGTTCTAATGGGAATTTCAAAGAAACAATATATCAAAATGTTCATAAAAGATAGGAGTTTAACAACTAAATAAATTAAAATTTCGAAAATTATAAAGATTTAAGAGTCCTGAGACCCCTTAATGCATTGGCACTTTGTGCAGTAACTTTTTCCCTGAATTTCGTAACTAAACGAAATATCGTTGATTTACTCGGCACGTTTCGTGTTTCAAAATGTTTTCGGAACGCTGAAGAAACAATTTTGTAAGAAGCACTCTCTGCATAAGACTCTACAATAAATACACGCTCCGGAACACTGAGCTATGTGATTGAAACTATGTGAACTAATGCTGCGCTAGCAACGCCATCTATCCTACATCCCTTTATGTAACAACAGCACGGAATTCAAGTATGTATCTTTAAATTTCTGAGAGATAATACCTGAGATGTGAGTTGTTTGACTTTAGAAACAGTTTGTACTTTGTCTGTAACATAAAATCTAAAATGCTCTGATAATGATAAGAAGCAGCATTTCATTCAAATTGTAAAGGACAATTTTGAAAACACGAAATATTTTCTTAGATTAAATACCCAAAAACGAATTCTGCATTTGGAGAGTAGGCATAATTTTATACCGACACAATTTAATGCCTGTATTTCATGAACCGGAAATGGAAAAATAGACACAAATGAGAGCGCTAACTGATCTTCCATATAATCTTTAGCTAAAAATACCCTTAGAAGTTGCTTTTCCACACACACTGTCTAAAATAGCCAGACAGTGATTCAAAAAATGTGACACTACTGTTTCACATGTGTAGATGAAAATACAGTAAATCCTATTAAAATAGTATAGTCCTATTAGAATCAAATCTATAACAAATTTCTGACTTAAACATACAAATTCCTTTGTTCCTAAGGTAAGGCGTACGATACAATTATATCTGCTAAGACTAAAACATGTTCATAACTGAATTTTCCTATTCTTTTTGGATATTCCATTTTATCAGGTTTAACGATAGTAAATAAACCCAGGAATATTAAACACCAAAATATGTGAAAGCGAAATCCCTACGATCTGAAACAAAATTACAATTTAGCAAATACAATAGTATAGCTAAATATAACAGTATTTTTCTCATCGTAGGCGTAAACAGTTTTTCATTTGTTTAATTTGAACTATTGTAAAGATAAATAGAAATAGAAAAAATGGTAAAGTTCCAGACATATAAAATTTAAAATATCGGAATCAAACGATTTACTGTCAACATGATAACGAAAATCTTTAACCCTTTATGACCGGCAGAGTTTTAGTAGAAATGAAAAGTTTTGGTTCTTTCACCTAATTAATAGGATCATATTTGTTTGAAAAAAAATATTTAAAAAAATACCCGATTTCAATTTATGCCAAGGGAGGTTCCACACAACTCTGTCGCAGGTTCGATTTTAAATCACAGAAAAAAGAAGAAAAAGTTTTTGTCTTTTTGTTTAAGATCACCTACACACATGTGTTGGCCAGGTCTTAATCGGTTAATAATCGTGACAAATCTTTGATTTCGTGGAATCTAAATATTAGTTCACATAATTCATTTTGATACAAGGAATATATTTTCATACGAATATACTTTCAATACCGAGATACACTGTGAAAGGAAACTGACCAAAATACGGAAATTGTACTGGCAATCCAGACGCCAGTAACATTTCTGTATTTTAATGGAAAATTTCCCCCGTAAATTCTAGAAAAACGGAAATTTTTCTGTAATTTAAGGAGAAAATTTTTAGTTAAAATACGGAAATAGTCCTGGCATCTCGATTGCCAGTACAATTTCCGCATTTTAGTCCGTTTTGTTACAGTGTACGAAGATACTTTCATACGAATATACTTTCATAAAAAGAACATTGTTTTCTATCGAAACATGCATCCTTAAAACAATTTTTATTTGTGTGATTTTGATCACTGAAATGTTCATTTCATGAGTCATATTTTTAGAAGAATTCTTAATACGTTGTATAACGTTTTTGGATTAGAGGGGGGGGGGGAAAGCATTGAAAGCTTAATTAGGTAGCTTAAAATGCTTATTAAGCTTCGTTTTTCATAAATGTGTATATTTACTCATATTTGTTTAACCAATATTATAACACGTACATTATATATGATATTACAATATTCATGTATAATTTTAATAGAAATATTGCAATAGTAACAGTTACTACGCTTGTAGATATATTGTATTCATTTCTTTTAAGTAGTTTGTGAAACGCTAATGTACTTTTCGAATTCTCATATTAAATGACTTGGACATTTAATCTCGCTATATAAATTTTATGTGACAGTTAACAAATGACTCTGGTTCAAAGAAAATTCTGTCATTTATTCCGAGAACATACGTGACATTTCGTTGCTTTGGAGCACACGCTAAAGGTACAAAGCTGACAATTTCGATCAAGTATTATGCAAGTGAAAACAGTCTTTCAGTTTGTTAATTAGAATCATTGAAACCGTAAACAGAAACATTCAAATATTCGTGAAGCACTGAAGATGCATAATTTAAAATACAGGTTTCAAATATTTTCTGTCAACATCATCAGAGAAACTGTTAATAAACGCGAAATATGTCGGTTCTGAAGAAACTAAATTTAGATTAAAATAATTGGTTTTAAACCTGAGAATGATTTTTAAGACACATAATTACGTTAGTTGATTCTTTTCCGGTAAAATACTATCGTTATTAGCAAAAAGGCATATCGTACTTTTCATATATGGTATTTAAAAATTAACTAAACTTTAACTAATGCATAATGTGCGTTTATCGCTTTTCATAATAAAACCTGAACTTTACTTTAATATTTAACATTAACATATCAGTTGCGAATGACAGTACTCAACATGAAAAATTCGCCATAATATTTCAGTGCGCTTCGTGTTTAGGGATATTAAAAGTTAAAATCTGAAACAATTTATTGGATTATACAACACAGAAATTAAAATTTACTTTTTTTTAAAGCACTTTAGAAAAAATAGAAATATATTTCTGTGATATATTATCCGAAACCTTTTAAAAACCCCTCTCTCTTTTATTTATTTATTTATTTTGTTTGACACTTATCCAAATAATAAACAAAACTGAAAAAAAATTGATATGAAATATTAATTCAAATGCATATTTTACTGATAGAGAAAAAATATTTTCTCAAACTGAAAGAGTGACTTGGTGTTAGTTTTCAAGAAGCTCCTTATTGACTGTCAAGCATTCTAAATTAAATTATTTAATTTTCCTCAAAAGTTTATGTTCAAATTTATTTACAGCTTACTTTCAATTATATATTTAGGTAATTACACATTTATCGCAGTTTAATCTTAAAAATAAAAATTTAATCTTAAACAAACCAAATTCATGAATTCAACAAATTTAATTTGATGGTAAGAGCATACATTCATAAATTGAGTAATTCCACAGTAAAATCTACACACATCGTTTGAATTATAATCATGCAAAATTATCTGTAATGAAATGAATTTCAATTTTGAAGTAATATCAGGATAATAATAATAATAATAAAAAGTAATTTATAGCTTTATTCTTTGAATTTTAATTACTTTCACATTTTTTTTTTTTTTTTTTTTTTTTTTTTTTTTTTTTTTTTTTGCTGTGAGTAAATCTTCCGAGATAACTATAATGAAATTAAAATACTAATAATAAGCTCGAAGTAGCTAGGAGTCTTTCGGTAGCTTCAGAGTAATTCCACTAATTCCACAGTAAAATCTACACACATCGTTTGAATTATAATCATGCGAAATTATCTGTAATGAAATGAATTTCAATTTTGAAGTAATATCAGGATAATAATAATAATAATAATAATAATAAGTAATTTATAGCTTTATTCTTTGAACTTTAATTACTTTCACATTTTTTTTTTTTTTTTTGCTGTGAGTAAATCTTCCGAGATAACTATAATGAAATTAAAATACTAATAATAAGCTCGAAGTAGCTACGGGTCTTTCGGTAGCTTCATCGCCCCAAGCCCTGCCTTCCCGCTTTTCGGTGTCTTTAATTGTGTGTAATTTCACTCTTAAATTTGTCCGGTTTCAATTTTTGATTTTTTTTTCAACCTCGCTTTCGCTAGAGTGCCTTTCACTCGGGACGTGGCCGGGACCCACGAGCCTTGCACCCGCAAAAGAGTCGGACTAGAGTAGAAGAATAAAGGGCTGCGGACAAAGATAGGCCGCTCGTCGCGGCGGTTCATTAGGGACAGAGCTTCGTCCCCAGCCCTTTATTCTACTACTCTACTCCTACTCTTTTGCGGAAGCAAGATTCGTACGTCACCAGCCACTTCCCGAGTGAAAGACTCTCTAGCGAAAGCAACGTTGAAAAAGAAATAATCAAAAATTGAAACCGGACAAATTTTAAAGGGAAATTACACAAATTAAAGACACCGAAATCAGGCAAGGGAGGGCTCGGGGCAATGAAGCTACCGAACGACTCCTATCCTCTTCGAGCTCATTATTACAGTGCCCTAAAAATGTCAAAAATATCGAATATTTTTTTTTTTTTCATTTTTCAGTGGTCCATATGATTGTGAATCATGACTCCAAATTGTTGATCTGAAATCCAAATAGTTTTAAAGATATTTGAACTTTTCTGATTGTTCTCAGAGTGTTCTGAGTATTCTTTTACAAACTTTAAATGTATTTTTCTCAGATTTTTATTTTTTTATGTTAGTGTTTGCTATTTCCTAAAGCCTGTTGCAGATAGACTTTTGAAATTTATTGCAAACACACACACACACACACACACACATATATATATGTACTACAATAATTAGTATGGATTTAGGTCTGAGGGTTATAGTTATTTTTATTTTAATGTCAAAGTTAATATTTCCAATTTTTTCGTGTTTTTTTTTTTTTTTTTTTTTTTTTTTTTTTTTTTTTTTTTTAGGTTTTGCGCTACAAAAGAAAAATAAATAAATAAATTTAAATAAAAATTACGTCTTTAATTCCATACTAACTTTTGTTCCAAATAATCCAATGAATATTAGTCACTTAAAATAACTAAAAATATTAAAAAATAAAAAAATGTTATAAAAGTTTTAAACAACTACAAATTTTTCAAAAATTTTTAAATAAAAAAATAAAATGGTGATCGCTAAAAGTTTCCAAAAATTTGTTTTGA
Organism: Maratus speciosus; assembly: GCA_963932465.1. Classification (NCBI taxonomy): domain Eukaryota; kingdom Metazoa; phylum Arthropoda; class Arachnida; order Araneae; family Salticidae; genus Maratus; species Maratus speciosus. Next base: position 30,094,546 of record OZ010789.1, on the reverse strand, counting down.
AAAAGGGTACTGTGTAGACTTAATCGTCGAAAACAAAAGTTGTCAAAATTCAAGAATTTTACTGATTTTTTCTATATTTAAAAAGAAAACTAAATTATTTTTAATAAATCGTAATACACAATATTTAGCAAATAACAGAAAGTTGCATTATGTGTTTATTTTTTTTAAGTTACCTGTAATAGATTTAAAAAGATATTTGTGAAATATCACATAATACCTTCTTCTCCAATAGCCTTATCTTGTCTAAGTTGAAGATTATCCATAAAAATGTCACTGTGTCTCACAAGTCTTAAGCCGCACGTCAAGAGAATAAAAGTTTGTCAAATCATTATTCATGCGAATTCTGTCATTTTTGGCAAAAGAAAATGTCGTTTCCCAATGAGGTTTTACTGTAAATCAAATATTTTTTTTTTCCCCCATTTCCATTTCAGGTTTTAGAATCAGCGTGATAAAAATGAAATTAATGAAAAATAATTTTAAAGGTCCGGTAATATAAAAAATCGAAAAAACCTAAATGCAGTTAACACATACTGGACAATTGCATCATAAAATATAATAAATAAGGACACAATCTTAGTTAATGGTACACAAAGCACGAACTTTAATAAGCTAAAAGTTAAATTCTACATTTAGAGATATATAGCCGTCTTCAGGGAAAATATGATGGTTAACATAGCAATTCAAGTTTTCAATATGCGATTTGCAATAAACTTGGTATACCAGTTAATTATGTTACGCAGCTTCCCTGATTACATTTGGAAGATCATTATTATGTATAAAGGGGGGAAAGGGGGGCAATTGCTTCTCCCCTTAATTTAGATAAATGCGTTTTTCATGTAGAATTATTCTATTAGCTCAAATGTGGTATACTGGTTTATTATGTTAAGGAGATGGCTTGCTTAGATTTGGAGGTTCATTAGTTAAATATAAAGGGAGTAAAGAGGGGGGGGCTATCCCCCCCCCTTAATTTAGGTAAATGGGTTTTTAAAGCAAAATTTTTCGATTTGCTCCAAATTTGGTATACCGGTTTATTATGCTAAGGAGCTTCCCTGATTAGATTTGGAAGTTCATTAGTCAAGTATAAAGGGAGGAAAGGGGGACTAGACCACCCCCCTTAATTTGGATAAATGGGTTTTTCATGCAGAGTTATTCGATTTGCTCCAAATTTCGTATACCGGTTTATTATGTTAAGGAGCTGCCTTGATTAGATTTGGAGATTTATTGGTTAAGTATAAAGGTGGGACAAGGGCTAGTGTCCCCTTAATTTAGATAAATGGGTTTTTCATACAGAATTATTCGATTTGCTTCAAATTTGATATACAAGTTTATTACGATATGGCTTCCTTCATTTGATTTGGAGGTTCATTGGTTAAGTATAAAAGGGGGCAATTGCCCCTCCCCTTAATTTAGATAAATGGGTTATCTGATTTAGTTTAATTTTTTTCAACCGGATCCGAACTTGAAGGTTCCATTTGAAGTCAACCCGAAAACCGACCACAACCAGGTTTCGGATTGAGTTCAATTAGAACTTTCAGGTTCGGATCGGGTTGCCGGTGGACGGAGATTATTTAGTCTGGCTTGCATCGGGTTATAGTTCTTTGGAATATTTTTGTCGATTAAGATTTGGTTCGGGACGGGTTTCAGGTTGACTTCGAATGGAATTTTTAGGTTCTGGTAGCGTTGCGTGTCCACGGAAACTAATTTGTCTTGTTCGGATCCGGTTATGGATCTTTGAAATATTTTTGTCGGCTATCAAATTTGGTCCGATATTTCGGGTTTTTTCAAATGGAACTCTCAGGTTCGGGTCGGGTTGCATGTAAACTGAAATTATTTTGTCTTGCTCGGATAGGGTTACGGTCGGTTGTAATTTATTTTTCGGGTTTGGGTGGGGTTATGCGTTAATAAACCTAATAAAAAGAAAATTGCCTAGTTAAATTGATGGCATTGAGCTCACAGGCTATTCACGCTAATTGAATATTATACTCTTAATTCAAAGAATAATGCCCCTCGAAAAATCATTGAAGGTATTAGTCCCCGTTTCCCCCCTTTCTACTTAACCAAAGAACCTCCAAATCTAATCAGGGAAGCTACTTAACATAATAAACTGGTATACCAAATTTGAAGCAAATCTGATAATTCTGCATGAAAAAAACCATTTCACTAAATTAAGGGGGGGGGGTATTAGCTCCCCCATTTCTCCCTTTATGCTAAACCAATGAACTTTCAAATTTAATCAGAAAAGCTCCTTATTAGAATGAACCTAGAAAAAAAATTAAACTAAATTAGATAATTCTGCATGAATACACATTTATCTAAATTAAAGGGAGGGGCAATTGCCTTCCTTTCCCCCCTTTTATGCTTAACCAATGAACCTCCAAATCAAATGAAGGAAGCCATATCGTAATAAACTGGTATATCAAATTTGAAGCAAATCGAATAATTCTGTATGAAAAACTCATTTATCTAAATTAAGGGGACACTAGCCCCTGTCCCTCCTTTATACTTAACCAATAAATCTCCAAATCTAATTAAGGCAGCTCCTTAACATAATAAACCGGTATACGAAATTTGGAGCAAATCGAATAACTCTGCATGAAAAACCCATTTATCTAAATTAAGGGGGGGGGCGGTCTAGCCCGCCTTTCCTACCTTTATACTTACCTAATGAACCTCCAAATCTAATCAGGGAAGCTCCTTAACATAATAAACCGGTACACGAAATTTGGAGCAAATCGAGTAACTCTGCATGAAAAACCCATTCATCTAAATTATGGGGGGGGGGGGGCTAGACGCCCTTTCCTCCCTTTATACTTAACTAATGCGCCTCCAAATCTAATCAAGCCCTCTCCTTAACATAATAAACCAGTATACCAAATTTGAGCTAATCGAATAATTCTACATGAAAAATGCATTTATCTAAATTAAGGGGAGAGGCAATTGCCCCCCTTTCCCCCTTTATACATAATAATGATCTTCCAAATGTAATCAGGGAAGCTGCTTAACATAATTAACCGGTATACAAAATTTATAGCAAATCGCATATTTCTGCACGAAAAACCCATTTATCTAAATTACGGGGGGGGGGATTCCTCCCTTTATATGTAACTAATGAACCTCCAAATCTAATCAAGGCAGCTCCTTAACTTAATAAACCGGTATACCAAATTTGGAGCAAATCGAATAATTCATCATTAAAAACCGATTTATCTAAATTAAGGGGCTTAGCCCCTTTCCCCCCCCCCCCTTTATACTTAAATAATGAGCTTCCAAATCTAATCAGGGAAGCTCCTTAACACAGTAAACCGGTTACCAAATTTGGAGCAAATCGAATATTTTTGCATGAAAAACCCATTTATATAAATTAAGGGGGGGGGGAGACTAGCCCCCTTTTTCTCCGTTTATCCTTAACCAATGAACCCCCAAAAATAATCAGGGAAGCACCTTATCAGAATGAACCTAGAAAAAAAATTTGAAGCAAATCGGATATTTCTATCAAGAGTTATCGCTTTACGTACATACGTACGTACGTACGTACACACGTACATACAGAATCGGCGGGCACATAAGGTCTCAGGCTTTGATAGCCTGTGAGCTAAAAATATCAGCCTGATCGGATAATAAGTGGTCATTTTTCAATTAGCCTAACGCTTTCTAGGCTCTTTGCAAAATGCCTGAAAAATATCAGGCTAATTGGAAAAAGGGAGATGGGTTCTCCAATTAGCCCGGCTCTTTGCAAAGAGCCGGATTTCTCAATTAGCCTACGACATATGTATATTTAAGCTTGGTAAAATATATGGTTTTAGTGTCCGACAATTTTAGAAAAAAATACTTCCCTCGACAAATGAAAATAATATTTCCTCTTCCATAAAAAGAGAAAATATTGAGGGTCCGTTCCATCATCTGAAGAGCCTATTCCGATTATTGTAATATTTTCAACAACTAGGAAAAATAGGTAACCTTTTGGAGATTTTTTTTAATAGATTTAACCGAAATATTGTTTAGTTTTAAGAATATGTTTCTGAATGTTGGCACCGTCCACATTCCCATTTCAAGTCATATTCACAAAGTTTACAATATATAATAGAAACATATATTTATTTAAAATAATTAATGCATCATAAACAGAAAAAGGCTGTAGAAAATGTTTTTTATGCCATATTATCTATACTCATAAAAGAACAAATCGCTCTGTTTGTCTGTCTGTCTGTGTGCGATGGCTAGCAAAATCTACGGAACGTACGATAGGCTCAAAAAATTTTTTGAAGTTAGCCCAAAGTGCGTCATGTTGCACCATAGCTTCAGAATTTTAATATTCTAATTAACAGCTGAATTATTAATTATCAACCGTCACTCACTTTGATTAAAAATCCATTTCGGAAGCGAAAATCTCTGACGCATGCGCTGAAGGCGCTGATACGCAAATGAAAAACGGAAAAAAAAATATTTCAGCGGTATTTTGTCATTATTTATTAACTAACATCGTCCAAACAGCTTAGTAAAGTTTAAAACGGAAGACGTGTTTTGAAAGAATGTGCTCTTACATCTCAAATGCTGTGATCAATTAAAAAATATATCGCAATTAACCCCTTGAAAAAAAGTTAAAAAAGGATAGTTTTTCTGAAAAACGTTTTTCTCCCTTTTTACAACACCTCCCTAGGATGCAATTTTAAAGGTACTGACAAGTCAAATATATGATGATCAAGCTGAATCCTTCCTCAAAACGATGGTGTAATTGGTTTTTAAAAACTTGAAATTTAACTCTTTCAAATACACCGCCAAATGCAGGTCACTTTCCGCCTCATAAAGTTGATTTACATTTCGGTTAAATGTTTATCCTCTAAAATATGCATATTTTTTATGAATTTTTAAAAAGGGCTTGGTTTTAGTAATATTTACGATCCATTAAAATTTCACAGAATTCGGACAACAATAATCATTTATTTTATTATGCTAATGAAACTGACGCGACGCGGAAAAAAATAAAGGCAGAAACTGTGTACGCTTTAATATGGAACGTTAATTTAATAAACTTTTCGTTGCATTTGTCGCGTAGTGGCTTAACCCCTTGGTTTTCCGTACGAACAGACCTAGGTTCGAAACTAGCTAGGGCAAAGATGAAATTTGAATTAGTAATTTTTTTATATTTTAAGGATTTTATTTTTCTTTGAAGGGTATCTAAAGTGAAAGAATGTTCCGACGATTCCGTTATAAACAGGCTTTACTCTATTACAAAATAAATTTGCTGGATAGTACCTTAAAAAAAAATTTATATAGCATATTTGCTTGCAGTTTTATTATTTCTTTTTCAGTATTACAGTTTCGGATGCATTTGTAATTACTTTTTCATCTAAAGATTTTAAATAAAAATTTTAAATATTAAAAACATAATTAAATTTTAATTGAGTTCACCAATTAATTTTGAATAAAAGAGTTTAAAACGTGAGATAAATAAAAATTCAAACTTTCCAACTGAACACGAGTCGGGCCCTTGGTAATTTGCAAAGTCTCTACCATCTTCCGTCGCCCCATTCTTTTACCGACATGCGATACAAATTTCCGGTTTATTTAAGAATGTTATTATGGGCTTCTCTGTGCATAATTTTAAAGTTGAGTCCTAGAGTCTTCTTCTCAGACCAATACCCTCATATTTTTATTGAGGTCCCAGGGCTATTTTTCAAACCTTTACCCCCTTTTGGTGCATTTCTTTAAAATATTATTTTAACGAATAATTCATATTATCCCCTATGCTTAATTTTAACTAATTGAACATCTAAATCGCTAAGTACTAAGACATTTTAACATGTTTCATGTTAGGGCCCTGTTTTTAATTATCAATTGGCCCCATTTGGGCCCCCTTTTACAGCTCTTTTAAAAATGGTCCAATGCAGAAGCTTTTTTTCTAACAACTTCTTAGGACTTCCAGACACTATATGAGAAACAAAAAATATTCTCAGGCTTCAGCTACCACCAATTTTGAATATTAATCGCCTTCTTGGGGCCCTTGGTGTAGCTTCTTTAAAAATTTTCCGAATTGCTTGCAATTTTCTTTAACATAGTTTTAGCGTCTTCCGATTACTTTAAAAGCTAATAACAATAGCTTTATGCCCAACTACATACCAGTTATGTCCCTGGCCCCCCTTGAATTTGTTGCACCAGTCTTGCCCACAGGGCCCGTTCTTTCTTTATACCTCAGTTACCACTTTTTTCGAACATTAATTTCCTTTTTTAGCACCAACTTACGTTTACTCACTACAGCAGTACATAAAAAATCGCGTTAATTTAAAGGTAACTTTAGAAAATGGATTTCATCGGTTTAATACATATCGTGTTAATGTTAAAAGTAATTCATGAAATTTACAATTGGAGAGGTCATCTTCCACCGCTTGGGGGCGCATTCTTTCCTCCAATTCTAAGGACCTAATTTCAACGGGATTTGGTTCATTCAACTTAGATTACAATGACAACTATTTTCTGTATTATGAATTTTATCTTAGACTTCAGTTACCGACATTTTCTAACATTCATGACGCATTCTTTTTTTTTTCGATTCTATGCGCTTGATTACTACGAGGTTTGGCTTACTAAACTTGGTTTTCGATGTTTTCCGGCACGTGCGGCGCACTTCCGGTACATGCTGCCTTATGTAGCGTGGACCCAGGTTACAGGTTCGTTCGGAAAGAAGTTTGTTGGGAACGCACTAGACGATGCGGAAGGCAACGGGTTCTCCGAAATTAGGTTCATTTAAAAGAATTTCAAAAGATATAAAATCATAGAAACTTGAGTTTTGTTTAAAGTTATTATTTACGGACCCTGGGCAACGCCGGGTGGGTCTGCTAGTAGAATAATATAAATAAAGAACTTAGTTGTCAACATACTTAATTATAGACATTTATTAGCAATATTTGTTAGGACTTGATCCCCTTTTTTTCTATTTTCCCTAATTGTACGCCCCGCGCTAGCAAGACATCTTTTTTAATCAGCCTTTATACTTTACAAACCTCAATTTTTAGAAACATTAGAACTATTTTCTCGTTTATGCTGGTTTACGTATTGAGTAATGTATGGTATCAATCATAGGTAAATCGTTAAGATACTTTTATAAAGCACATAATAATTCTATTTTAAACTTGCCTGTTTCTATTTCAAGAAAAATAAAACATATATTATTTTGTTACTTTCTAAGGTGAAACATGATCTTACATTTTTTAAGACGACATGAATTGATTTAATTACATGATACATTTGCACAACAGTGTATGGGATAAACTTTTATTTTACTTTGTGTATGGTAAAAGTTTTCTAAATAACGAGAGAAGTTCAAAAAGATCAGGTTGTTTAGATAATTAAGCAGACATTAAGTGTTGGATTGCGTGGAGAATTACACTTTGAGAAAGGAATCTGTTAAATTTTATTCGCTTTAACAGTTTTCATCCATTTGGGTGGTCAGCTTTTTATTTGTGTCAAAAATGGATAAAGATCTGTTTTATATTTGTTTGCAGTCATAATAAAAATATTTAATTCATTTTCTCCTCTCCATTCCCCACAAAAGCAATACTAGCGGGGACTCCCTTTTCATTGCCCTCAGTCCTATTATCAAGAATAGTCTCGTCTTACTCAGACCTGTTACTCACGTGATCAGTCTTTAATGCTTGGCTCAGCACTAATTTATTTTACTTTAATTCTGATAATTCGACACTAAAAAGATTACCGTTATCATTCAACTCTTACTAGTACATTTGAGTTGCTTTATTGGAACGATTTACATTACAGTATGGGATTAATCAAAAGGACCTCTGAAATAAATTATTTATTATTCGATGGCCTAAAAAAAATTGTCATTTAACCCTTAAATGCCTGAGTTTTCAAAAACCATTTCAAAAATGGGTTTCGGCTTTTTTTTTTCTTTAAATAAATCATGGGAAAAATACTTTAAAAATCAATTTTTGTTTTAAGTATAGTTTCGGCTAAAAAACTGTTTGTTACTATTCGGCAATACTGGTCTTTAATAGAAAAAATAATTTTCCTTGATAAAATTCTATAATATTAAACACACAAGAATTTTAGGAACTATGATAAGAAATAAATTTTAGTTGCTCATTGCAGAACAAAATAGGGTATTTCGCAAGCTTCCAAACAAAACGGAAAGAACATTTATCAACAACTGAAAAAATAAATCTATCTTTATTCTTAAACAGCACAAGTGTTGACATCTAAATGTTGAAAATCGATTTAATAATATTTTCAGAATGTATTTTATTGGCAACATTAGGCATTATAGCTTCAATATTATTCTAATAGTATTTATAAGACTAAATTGGGTATATTGCAGAAAGGCAACACCCGGCATTTAAGGGTTAATAGTGTTAATCTTTATTATTCAGGAAAGTTATTACAAATATATAAAGTTACGACTACACCAAGTGTCTTGCCACTTAAAATTTAAGATTTTTCAAAAGTGCAGTTAATCAATTTGTGCACTCAACGTCTCAAATAGTGCTAATTAAATACTCTTGTACACATGGTGTCCGGCAAAAGACTCCCTTATTTTAAAATTAAATAACTTGGAAAATAAAATCGGTAGAAGAGGGAATCAAGTTGTGTGGTTCTTTTTTAAAGCCGTAAAAATCTGATACAAAAGTTTAAAAATTATTTACAAACTTTGTCGACAGGTGGCGCTGTAGTCAATGAGGGATCCCTAAACAAAGTAATCTCAAGCACAGAGTGATCAATCTTCTTACTAAAGGAAATGAATGAAGTTTTCTTTTCTGTGAAGCAATGTATTTTTCTAGTATTCAAGTTTCAGCGTTTAAATCGCATTCCTACGGCAACAAGGCTCAGATTTCAATTGCAGTTTAAAGTTGCAACAGTTCGTGATAAGAAAACAATTTCTAAACTTTTCGAGACATTTACAGTCTACAGCTTATTTCTCCGCCTCTGTACAGCGACTTCACCGTACAACTTCACCTGTCAACAAATTTTGTAACTAATTTTGAAACTATTTTATGAAATTTTTACGGCTTTCAAAATAAACATACCTTTTTTCCCCTTCTTCTATCGATCTTAGTTTCCGAGCTATTTACGAGTAATTCCGCTGCCGTGCTTCCGTAATGCTGCCGCAAGCAGTGAGGCTTTCCAATTGTAGGTTCGTGTGGAAAGATTTTCGCTTAAATAGATAAATTCATTCAGCACTGTATAACATTATTATGACTACTTACAGCTACGTTAGTCTTTTATATAAAAATATAAAATCTGAAGAGACTGGAGTATGCGTAGCACGCCTACCCGGTGTATGCTGACGAAAACGATGGGACCCTGAACTCTACGATAGTTCGGATAGATCATCTTCATTTAAAAATATAAAATCACACAAATTGGATTTTTTACGTTACCGCACGCAGTTTAAAATTATTTACAAACTTTGTCGACAGGTGGCGCTGTAGTCACTGAGAGATCCCTAAACAAAGTAATCTGAAGCACAGAGTTATCAATCTTCTTACTGAAGGAAATGAATGAAGTTTTCTTTTCTGTGAAGCAGTGTATTTTTTAAAAGTGTATTTTTTAAAAGATAAAAATTATTTACAAACTTTGTCGACAGGTGGCGCTGTAGTCACTGAGGGATCCCTAAACAAAGTAATCTGAAGCACAGAGTGATCAATCTTCTTACTGAAGGAAATGAATGAAGTTTTCTTTCACACCAACATCACTCTCGTTCGGAATGATTTTCGTTTAACATACACTCATTGCCATAAAAAATTGCGCCCCAAGAAATAATTGTGGGATCGTAACGAAACTTGGCATGAAGGTACATATTAGGCAGATATGCAAATGATTAGAAATGCAGCGTGATTGCGCATTGCGTAATGCCACTAGAGGGCGTTGAACTTTGTCCTCCTTGGAGTATAAAACTGGTAAGCAGAACGTGTCTGAGTGTACCTTTTCTTTTACAAAGGAAACGCTGAGGTAGACATGCCGTTACGCAGCCATCGAAGACAATATGAGCAGCTGTCAAAGTTTTAGAGGGGAAGAATCATCGGGATGATGGAAGCTGGGTGGTCAGCTCGGCGAGTAGCTCGTCAAGTAGGCCGTTCTGATTTTACTGAGAGGAGGTTTTGGGACCAGTTGACTGAAGAGACGTCATTTACACGGCGACCAGGCTCGGGACGCACTCGACAGACCAGTCGTCGAGAAGACCGTCACATCATACGAAACGCACGCGTAGAGTCATCTGCCTCAGTGGCCGCTATCCAGACACAGGCAGAATCTTCACTACGGATCCCCGTGTCTTTCCGAACCATCGCAAGGCGCCTGGCCGAAGGACATCTGGTATCGCGGCGCCCATTACATGTGCTGTCAATGACACCCACCCACCGACGCCTCCGTTTGGATGGTGTCGCTTACGACAGGATTGGACTGTAACGGAATGGAACCAGGTCGTTTTCAGCGACGACTCTAGATTCAATTTGAGCAGCGATGACAATCGTGTTCGTGTGTGGAGGCCCCGTGGTGAATGCCTCAATCCTGCCTTCGCTTTACAGCGACACACCGCTCTCACAGCTGGTGTGATGGTATGGGGTGCCATTGCTTACGACACAGTGTCATCCCTAATATTGATCTGTGGCACAATGACAGCCCAGCGGTACGTCCAGGACATTTTCAGTCACATGTGTTGCCACTCGTGGCAGGGCTCCCAGGAGCCATTTTTCAGCAAGACAATGCTCAGCCACATACAGCAAGGATGTCACAAGCCTGCCTCCGCCACATTACCACCCTTCCCTGGCCTGCTCAATCCCCATATTTGTCACCAATCGAGCATAACTGGGATCATTTGGGACGGCAAGTTGGCTACCCTACGAATTTGGTTGAACTCGAGGCGCGTTTACAGCAGTTGTGGAACGAGACGTCTCAGGACATCATGCGGAACTTGTATGCCTCAATGCCCGCTCGTATCGCATCGTGCATTCGCTCTAGAGGGGGTCCAACAGAGTACTAAAATTCCCGTTCATTTGTACTTTTTTCTGCAATAAATGATCCTTTTTCTTTGGTTTTCTACTCACTTACTTATATGACAGTAGTACTTACCGCGTGTAAAATTTCGTTTCATTTGGACATCTTTTTCTTGGTGCGCAAATTTTTATGGCAATGAGTGTATATATATTCAACTCTGATTTCAAACATATTTAAAATTATTAACACGGTCCCCTACAACGCCAGAGGGTCAGCTATAGTCTAATATTGATAAAGTTAAAAAATAAATTCCAAATGCTTAAAATACCAGGAAAGCACATACGGTGCCTGAATGAAATTGAGATGAGCGTGTTGATTTACATTATTAAAATGGCTTTGTCAAAATTCCTATTGATTTTTAATTATTTTGTTGGAATTTATTTTATAAACACTTTGCCAAGAGGGCATTGTTTTTATAATAATATAAACAATTATTATAAAAGCAATAAACTTTTACTTGTAACATTTTATCTTATGTAAATCATGAGCATTTGTCATAACAATGAAAAATTATTTTCCTGAGTACAAATTATGAAATGTAGTAACTGCAACTAACGGCTGAAATTATGAGCCGTGCTGCTTCTGAAAATGTTCAGACATTTCACGAATATATTATCCAGAAATATTCCTGAAGGATCCGATTTCTGCCAATTTTTTTTTAAATTATTACTATTAATTTACTCGGCTATGTTAGGCCGTACATGATGCTGATATGTTTCATCGGCCGAACAGTTTAGGAGGTAAAGCGTCACAAAAAGGATTGTAGTAAAAGTATAATTTTGTTTATGCATGATGCAATTATTTGCTATCATGAATTTCATTAAGGGGGTCCGGTACACCAAATCTCGAAATTTTGTAAAAAAAAAGTATTGCTTTAAAAATTTATCTGTTTTTTCTCCTTAAAAGAACGTTTAATTCATATTTCCATCTTAATTGGAAAAGGAAATATTATAATTTTTTCGTTTTGGTTTGTTTTAAAAATCTAACTTTCAAGCAATTGTTGTCGTGAAAACAACTTCTTTTGGAAATTCTTTTTTCTTCATGATGGGTTTCTTTTACCATTTCTCATATTTAAATTGTTATAAATCAAGAACCGCTAAAGATAAACCGTTCAAACTTGTAACAAGACTTTTTCAGTTGTTTTACTTTAATTTTGATTCAACAAATTTGAAAAGAAAATTAACTTTTGAATTATGATTTTTTTTTTTTAAAGTTACATCACTTTTTTTTTTAATTTTTACTTTAAATATTTATAATTTTTATTTAAATAAATATTTTTTTAAATGCTGAATCAAACTTCAAACTTATATATTTCTGTTTATTTAAGTGTAAAAAAATTAATATTCTACAAATAATATTTCAAGTTATAACGATTTTAAATCACCTCACTTTTTTTTAATACATTAAGTAAATTATGATTTTTTTTTTTTTAAATTGCGAGAAGTTTTATCATGTGATTTTGTTTACAAATAATATGGTTAACCGTCACAAAAAATTTCAAAATTTTAAATAAATAAATAAAAATATTTGAAAATGTACCCCGGAACCCCTTAAAAGAAACATGCAATAAAATGTGTTACATTACCAGTACAGTTATTTTTCTAATATAAATTCTTTATTTTTATATATAATGTAAACCCGAGATAATATCGTCACTTTATTAATGAAGGGAAACACTTTTATAGGGAGAACTATAAAGTACATATTTTTCATTTCTTAATTGTAACAATATATAACATTTATTTGCAGCTAAAAAAATGTTATATTTAGAAAAAATCGTTTTGTTTTTTATAAGAAATAACAAATAGTTCAATTAATTTTATTTGCCTGTAAAAGCGAAGGCAGAAAAAGTATTAAAAAAAAATCAACGAAGTTGATAAAAATTGTAAATGTTCCTCGCTCTACATGTTTGCATTAATAACAACATACAATACTCTAAATAAAAAAACAGCTATATAAAAAAAGAATTAAATGCAAAATGGGAATAGTCTTCCGCTGAATATCAGGATAATCTCATCATGATTAATGAAAATTCAATACTAAACATTTTTAATGTTTGCATCTTTTAAAGAACATTTTTTGGTATATATGAAAAAGCGAAATGAATTTCGAAAAAGTGTTTTTAGGTTCCTTATCTAAATATATTAATACATATAATAAAATTTTCCCTAAATATAAATGGATTTAAAGAAAGACTGAATAGCTTAAAACAATTTTTCAAACGGTTACAAAATGTTAAAACTTTAAAATATACTAGGTTATGAGATTATCTTTAAATTTAGCACTTTTCTCTCTCAACTGTATCTATATCTTATTGAAATAATAATAAAATATAAAACTGTCGTTGTCATTAATTTAATACTTATAAAGTTTATATGGAAAAGATTAACCATTACATTGTATATTATGAAACGTTTTCATGATTAAACGAATACTCATGCAAATATTCATTTTTTAGCTTCAGTCATCGGAGATATCAAAATAAACAAGTGGTGGACAGAGTAATAATTTCTATCAATCTCAAAATCCGTGCCAATCTTAATAAACCATTTATAAAACATATAATGCAGTTAAAAACCCATCCTCAACAATGGCCACCTATAGATGGCAATGTATTATAAATCTTTTTTGACGCTCTGTATATGATTGCCTGATTTCTTATAATATAGTGCTGTAAAATTCTATTCAATTGGAAAACGCAAAGCGCAAATGAAAACGTTTTTCCGAAGATAAGCATTCATAGACGGCAATGTTTCTATAACCTTTCGCGCAGTTCCATATGTGAATTTAGATTTATTATATTCAAACTATATTGATTGGAAAATTTAATTTAGCTGAAAAGAGCTTAACACTAACATACTTAAAAAAAAAAAAAAAAAAAAAAAAAAAAAAAAAAAAACATGATGAATCACTTTCAAGATAAGTTTTTTCATAAGAAAATACTGGTTCTGAGGAATTTCCTGGGCTTTAAATTTCAGGACAAGTGCGACCACAGATATATATATATATATATATATATATATATATATATTTCAAATATAATTAATAAAAAATTATTGCATAGCTGCCGCTAATAATAGTAGCTCATAATAAATGCAACTAAATGTATTTCATCAATAAATAAAAAATGCAAATACACCATAATTTTGGAAAGAACATTTAATAATAAAAATCCCAAAACTGTCAAATATAAACTAAACACGTAAAAAAATTGTCTGTTATCCATCAGTGGGTGCACAGACAGAACTAACTCCATCCCCCACTGTTAAAAAATTGCAGATTTCTAAACACATGTCTATCCTGCATTCAAAACCACAGAAAAAACTAAACTATTGTCATTTTAAATATAAAATTTTAAAATTAAAAAGATAAATAAACAAAATTTAAACAAAAATATAGTATAAACAGAGCATAATTATATTGCAAAAGCAAATTGTCTTTGAAAGAAAATCTTTTAAAAAGTTAATTTAAAAATTGCAACTTAAATACTATAAAAAGGGAAACAAAGTAAATTATCTTAACTCGTATGAATGCAGAATGACGGGCTTTCACCCAAACCTACAAGACAAAAATACAAAAACATGAAATCAGAAATATCTACATAATGGCCTTCACCTGGCAATAATGAAAAAACAATTAATTCTTACTGCGTATCTAATTTCAAAAATTTTCAAAGCCAAAACTGAAAGCCTCTATCAATTCATCCATCCGTTCAAACCCGTTCTTTTTATAAGACTTTAGGGCCAGCACATCATACAGAATATTCAGGAAGCATGCTACCATAAGTTGGTCATCCCGGCAAACCACAGTGTTGCCATTCGTGTAGTTTAAGTTTGACAGTATTGGGATTTTTATAGTTAAATGTTCACTTTCCTTTTTTACTTTTAAAATTTCCGCTATAAGTAAAGAGTTCTGTCACTACGCCAGTTTTGGCCTACCCTATGCATTCTTTTCAACCAATCACTAAGCGAGCCCTCCCCTAATGTTCCCCCCTTACTTAAATCCCGTTGGCTCCGGCGTAAAACACGTCAGCGTAACTTTGCCCTTTATCTTGATATTTATACAGCGTGCACAGAGCTGGAGAGTAAGATTTGTACGTTTTTTTCGTTTGCTAATAATCACCTGTCACTTGGCAGAGTTGGTATTTAAGAAGTGTAGTTCTAATAAAATTTACCGTATTCGATCTCTGACATGAAGTGGTACAGCCCTGATACCAGAGTCAATTGGATTACTAGTGAAATTGTGCTGAGTTCGTTAATTATTATGCCGCCTCTTTTTTTCGATTGAAGGGGAAATTCTTCCAAATGCTTTAAGTCCTGTCTTGCACTGTCGCCACTTACGGCTGCTATATGGGTATTCTACGGAATAATTGATGGTTGGCAATGATTTGGCGTGTGTGTAGAAAAAAGGAACTGCAGTTAGATTAGCGCAACGCGCAATGCAATTTCCTATTTCTGCTTCAACTTATAGAACACTCCCAGAATGCCTTGTTTCTTGTAAACAGAACGAAATAGAATGCAACGAACGTTGTTTTAAGAATGGAATGATTTGTTATTATATAAAGATGTGATGTAAGATCGTCAAATAATTGAAATATGAACGTGGAGCATTGTGTCTCCAACAATATGGTTTTGAGTTTGTGTAAATATGTAATATAACTGTAACTTTTTTTTCATGGTGCATTACGGCCGAAGGAATTCGGATGAGTGAAATGTTAATGATTTAATTTTTTATATTGTTGAAAGTGCGAAGATTTTTCAAGGTAAGAGTATTTGATTTTTGATTTTATTCTGATGTTGTAAAAATGGCTGATCTCGAAATGTTTAAGAAAAACAGGGCTATTTTAAGGAGTTCTGTTACAAAATTAATAAATAGTATTGATAGTATTTTGAAAAGTGACACAATTGAAATTGAGTCCTTCGAAGAAACATTTAATCAGTTGAAAATTAAAACATGTAATTTAGATGAAATAAATAATAAGATAGAACCTTTGTTGAATTTAGACGAATACGAGGCCGATATGGTCACAACTTATGAATATTCCGATAAAATATCTATAAATAATATATAAATAAAAAGCGCCGAAAAGAAACTTAAAGAAAGTAAAAGAAATATTGTTCCTTTGAGTAATAATTCAGTTAATAATTCTCTACCCCATAATGAAACTAAATATGTGAAACATCCCAAGCTGAATATACAGAAATTTTACGGGGATTGCACACAATTTACAAACTTTTGGAACACTTTCAAAGTTTCTATAAATGAAAATAATTCATTAACGAAAATTGAAGAGTATAATTATCTAAGAAGTTACTTAGGGTCATCCGCTTTAAATGCTATAGAAGGGTTAGAAGTTTCGGAATCAAATTATGACACCGCACTTAAAATTCTTGAAAGTAGATTTGGCAATAAAGAGATGATAATTAATCATCACATGAATAAATTGTTAAATGTATCTCCTGTATTTAAGTCAAATGATATTTCAAAGTTACAGAAACTTCATGACGGTATTGAAATAAATGTAAGGTCTTTAACCACATTGGGACTCGAATCACAGGCTTACAGCTCTATGCTTTTAGCCGTAGTTTTGAAATTACTGCCCTCAGATTTAAATTTAGAATTTAATAGACAGAACATTAAGTCATCATGTAACCCTGATATAAACAATCTACTGAATTTCTTACAAACCGAAATTAAAAATCGAGAATTGTCTTTTTCATTTTCAAAATCAAATAAATTAGAAGTAAACAGACAGAAATTTACGAAACCTCCAAAACAAGAATTAAACTTTTCATCCGCACATGAATTAATGACTACAGTCTCAGACAAAAAGAAAAAAAAAAAAAATACAGATAAACAAAATTGCACTTTTTGTAAGAATAACCATCTGTCAGAAATATGCAGTGCATTTGATGTTGAAAAGAAGAAAATATTTTGAAATCACAAGGTAGATGGTTTTGTGTTTGATGCCAAAAGATCGAATTCGAGATTGTTTTTCTAAAATACGCTGTACGTGTGGTGGCAGACATAGCCGAGCTATTTGTAAACAACATAATTCATCTACTAATAAAAATTATCCAGATAAAAATTTGGAAGCAGCGAATGCACAAAATGAAAAAAGTAACGAAATTATTTTGGCCATCTCGTGTATTGGAAAAAGTAGAATTTTCTTACAGACTTGCAGTGCGAATGTAAAAAATAAAAATAAAGAACTTGTCGTTCGATTATTGTTGGATACCGCTGCAATGCGAACCTTTTTAACTCGGAAAATTGCTGACAAATTACAACTTAAAATATTGAGAAAAGAAAAACTGACAGTCTTAATATTTGGAAGTAAAACCCCAATTCAAAAAAATTATGATGTTGTTAAGGTTAAATTGGAAAATAAGCATCTTTCGAAGTCAAGTTTAGAAATAGAAGCTTTAGTAACAGACGATATCTCTGGTTCTGACATCCCTCCCCCAGAAGTAAATGAATTGATAGAGGTGATCCTTTTGCAGAATTTAACCCTTGCTGACTCACCACAATGTCAGTATCCTATTTCCCTTCTCATAGGAGCAGACTATTACTATAAAATAGTAACAGGTAATATAAAACATTTGAACAAAAATCTTGTTGCTGTTGAAACCATCTTTGGCTGGTGCCTCCAAGGTAAAAAAGGCGAAAACCAAACTTCATTGATTTTTAATGTAATTATTGAAGAACATTTAATTTCTGAGCAAATTAAAAAATTTTGTAATCTTGAAACTTCAGTCCTTATTAATATTAAACAAGCTTCTGACCCTTCTGAAAATGAAATTATGAAACAATTCGAATCAGATATTAAATATGAAAACAAACGATATAAAGTAAAATTGCCATGGAAACTGGAAAAAGGGCGTTTGGATGATAATAGAAAAATCGCAGAATCTCGACTAGTTAAATTAAATAGAAGATTTACTAGAAACCTCCATTTATTCCTAGAATATAAAGAAGTATTGAACGATTATTTAAATCAGGGAATCATATTATTAGTTCCTAAATCAGAAGATAAAGGGCATGTTGAATTTTATTTACCTCATACAGAAGTAATAAAAAGAGACCGTGTAACTAGTAAATTGAGGATTGTTTTTGATGCATCCGCTCATGATTTAAACTCCCTTTCTCTTAATAATTGTCTTCACGCAGGGCCTAATTTATACCCAGAAATTTTCGATATTTTGCTACGATTTCGATTTCATTCAGTTGCCTTTACTATTGATATGAAACATGCATTTTTACAAATATTGGTAGATGAAGAAGACAGAGACGTTTCTCGTTTTTTGTTTTCAGAAGACCCTTTCGATGGATCCAACCTCCCACAAATATATAGATTTACTAGAGTTTTATTCAGGGTTAACTGTAGTTCATTCTTGTTAGCCGCTACAATAAAACATCACTTAAAGAACTATATCAAAAGTATCCAGAAACTGTAGATTTTTTGAATGAAAACATTTATGTAGATGATGTCATTGGAAGCCAATCCTCTGTCGAGCAAGCCTTGTCCACTACGTTAGAGTCTATAGACATTTTCAAAGAAGCTACTATGCATTTACATAAATGGCATACTAATTCAAAATCCATTAAAGAATTGTGGAAAAATAATCATGAGATTTCTAGTGATAATTTGAAAACATTTGAAACAGAAAATGCCCCTTATAAAGTTTTAGGTATAGCATGGAACAGTCTAGAGGATTTTTTGTGTTTTGACACTCGTGAATTAGCAACATTTGCTTGTAAAAGAATTGATACCAATAGGCATATTTTACAAGTTTTGGGTCGAGTATTTGATCCTATTGGATTCTTAGGACCGTTCATTTTAAGAATAAAATGTTTGATGCAAAAAATCTGGTCGTTAGGTATAGACTGGGACGATGTTATCCCAAAAGATCTACTTTCTCTTTGGAAAGACTGGTGTAATGAAATTCCTCAGATATCGAATTTTCTGTTTTTCGACATTATTTTTTTGAAATTCCAGCTGAGAAGATTACCAATTTACAATTGCACTTTTTTTCAGATGCAAGTACAATAGCTTTTGGCACTATTGCTTATTTACGTGTAACAACCTCTGAAAAAGACATTCGAACAGTCTTCGTAGCTTCTAAAAACAGAGTAGCTCCTTTGAAAACCCTCACCTTACCGAGACTAGAATTGATGGCTGCATTATGTTCTGCTAGATTAAGCTGCAGTATTTTGAAGGCGCTACATCTGGAAATCCCATGCATTTACTGGACTGATTCAAAGATAACATATTTTTGGATTAAAGGATCACCTGAAAAATTTAAACCCTTCGTGAGAAATCGTGTTGAAGAAATTCGAAAGCTGAGTTCCCCTTCTGATTGGCATCATTGCCCAGGGGCAGACAATCCCGCAGACCTTGTCTCAAGAGGAGCAAAAGTTTCCAAGCTCATCAATGACCCGACTTGGTCAAAGTGGCTTAGCTTCCCACCAGTATTTTGGTCAAGATCTGAAGATACAGAAATAATTGATGAAGTTGAATTAGAATACAGAAAGAAGCCTAATGACATATTGCAATGCGAGTGCATAATCGAAGAGATTAAAAATCCTATTGATATAACCAAATTTAGTAGTTTGGAGAAACTGATAAGAATAATTCCTTGGGTAAAAAGATTTATATTGAAGTTAAAAAAGTCTACTGAAGTTAGCTGCCCACTAACAGCTGGATAATTATTAGAAGCAGAAAAATATTTAATCCGTAGTGAACAGAAGCAATTTTATAAAGTAGAATTTGAGTCTCTTAGAAATGATAATTCAGTAGAGAAAAATTCACCCCTATTCAAATTTGTTCCATATATAGATCAAGCAGAAATTATACTTTTAGGAGGAAGACTAGAATTTGTGATCTTTCTACGGAAGAAAAACATCCAGTCATTCTGCCTAGACATTCCTGGTTAACATTGTTGATTGTGCGTGAAGATCATGAAAAAATGATGCACGAAGGAACTGCACATACTTTGACAAAAATTCGATCCCGATATTGGATTCCGAAGGGAAGACAGTTGGTGAAAAGCATCATTAAAAATGTCTTGTTTGTCAAAAATATCTCTCTAAACCTGCGGACCAAATAACAGCCCCTCCGCCCAAAGATAGAGTTAATGAAGCTCCACCATTTACAATTTGTGGTTTAGATTTTGCGGGACCTATTTACGTAAAAAACCTTGGAGAAATTAAAAAATCATACATTCTTTTGTTCACCTGCGGAGTTACTAGAGGTTTGCATCTAGAACTTGTTGACTACAGATATGACTACAGATTCATTCCTCCTTGCTTTTAGAAGATTCTTGGCTCGAAGAGGAAGTTTTAAAGTTATTTATTCAGATAACGCCAAGACCTTTAAAAAAGCTAAACAGGAAGTTGCTAATTTATATGACGTCATTTCCAACAACCATTTTTTGAAATTTCTTGCAAGAGAAAGAATCGTTTGGAAAAATATTATTGAAAGAGCTGCATGGTTGGGAGGCTTTTACGAAAGACTTGTAAAATCGGTGAAAGAGTGTCTGCGAAAGATTTTGGGAAAAGCTCTTTTGAGCTATGAAGAAATGCGGACAGTATTAACTGAAGTAGAGGCTATCCTCAACTTGCGTCCCTTGACATACGTTTATAACGACAACAATGAACCTCAACCTGTTACTCCAATGATTTTTTTTAAATTTTGGTAAAGAAGCTTCACTTCCTATTAACTTTTTCGATGTAATTGAAGATGGTTCGAAGCGATCTTCACTTCTCAAAAGGAAAAGGTACCAATCATTACTGTTAAAACAACTTTGGTCGAAGTGGAAAAAAAATATTTGTTAGATTTGAAGACATTCCATTCGTTGAACAATCCCATTTCAACTACGCCATTAAAAGTGGGTGATGTTGTACTGATACAAGATGATGTGAAAAATAAACTACTCTGGAAACTTGGCAGAATTAATAGAACAATTCCAGGAAGAGATAATAACATTCGCTCATATGAAATAAAACCTGCCAATGGAGTGCTAAAAAGATCTATACAGCGCCTATACACTTTAGAAATTTTAGACTGATGAACATTTACAGACTGATGAACATTTATAGACTTCTCTTTTTTTAAAATCTTTTTTAGAACTCTAAAAGTTTGCTTTCCTTTTTTTTAATTCTACTTACTTTGAATGCAGTATTATATGAGTTTTAGTATAAGTAAGTATATTAACTGTTTGAAAAAAAAATACCATTTTATTGTGTTAATTTTCAAGTAATATTTTTTATCTTTCTATATTGTTTGAATTTTGTACTTTTATGTTTAGCATTAATTGATGTTTTGAATTTGATATATTGTATTTGAATTCGATATTTTGAACTTGATATTTTATGTTTGAATTTGATTTTGTCTA
The DNA here is from genome assembly GCA_963932465.1 of Maratus speciosus. Lineage (NCBI taxonomy): Eukaryota > Metazoa > Arthropoda > Arachnida > Araneae > Salticidae > Maratus > Maratus speciosus. Next base: position 30,073,148 of record OZ010789.1, on the reverse strand, counting down.
TTTGAATTTTGAAATTGAATTATCATAGATCACTGAACCACTGATCACTGAGATCACTGAACATATGAGAATTTAAATTTTCATGATAGAATTTTTGATTGATGAACTCTGTAAGAGTTCAGGTGGGGAGTGTGTAGAAAAAAGGAATTGCAGTTAGATTAGCGCAACGCGCAATGCAATTTCCTACTTCTACTTCAACTTATAGAACACTCCCAGAATGCCTTGTTTCTTGTAAACAGAACGAAATAGAATGGAATGATTCGTTATTATATAAACATGTGATGTAAGATCGTCAAATAATTGAAATATGAACGTGGAGCATTGTGTCTCCAACAATATGGTTTTGAGTTTGTGTAAATATGTAATGTAACTGTAAATGGTATTTCTACCTCAATTAAATCTTTAGTTAAAAAAGAAAATGTTTCGGCGCTACGATTTTCTGACTTTCGTTTTCGACACCAGTATTATGTTTATTCATTCTCCTCATAATTAATCATATTAAAATGCTTCTGATGTATTATTTACGATTTGAATTTGAGCATGATTACAGATATTATTACAGATGTGATATTTAGATTTCTGATACGACCTTGACAGATGGAGATATATTTCCTTTTTTTTCAGCGTGTGCTCGTCATCATAGGTTGCTTTGATATCAAGAAGCATATCATATATATATATATATATATATATATATACAAGTTGGTCATAAAAAAACTTTGCCGATATATGGAACTCTAGCGGCCGTTTCGTTTAACCGATCGAGATGAGATTTCAGATATAGTTATTCAGAGGCATGAGCTCGGGATTCTGTGAACGGCAACAAATTGGCGCTCACGGTTACGGTTATAGGTACAGAAACTCGAAATTTTCGAATGGCAACACCCATTTCTTTTTCGTCACAAAATACTCAGTGCTTGCGAAAACCCTAAATAGCGCTGGAACGGTACGTGTATCGCAATAAACGGACGCGTTATGCACGCACAAAAAACAGCTCAGCGAACGTCCAAAAACAATACGATCGGGGCGCACGGAGGAAATTTGCATATGACATAGGCAAGAATCCGTTTTCTGCGCTGATTATCTGTCGAACGGCGTTCTGTGATTGGTGTCTTGCCTCTGTCATATGCAAATTTCCTCCGTGCGCCCCGATCGTGTTGTTTTTGGCCGTTCGCTGAGCTGTTTTGTTGCGCGTGCATAACGCGTCCGTTTATTGCGATACACGTACCGTTCCAGAGCTATTTAGGATTTTCGCATGCGCTGAGCATTTTGCGATGAAAAAAAATGGGTGTTTCCATTCGAAAATTTCGAGTTTCTGTACCTATAACCGTAACAGTGAGCGCCAATTTGTTGCTGTTCACAGAAGCCCAAGCTCATGCCTCTGAATAACTATATCTGAAATCTCATCTCGATCGGTTTAACGGAACGGCCGCTAGAGTTCCATATATCGGCAAAGTTTTTTATGACCACCCTGTATATATATATATATATACATCAGATAACATTTTCAAATACTGGTTTAGGAATACTGATTATAAAAATAATAAGAAAAAGTAATCTCCGATAGCTACCCTGTATGATTTGTAATAGTTATTTATATGCATGACAGATAGTGATAAAATTTAGATAAGTTTTAAAACACAAAACACAACTCAATATACTCATACAAAAATAATTGTCAAAATATTTCTATAAATCTAACACTAACCCTTAATTTTTTTTTCAATAAATAAATGAATGCATTCAACCATACTTTCCAAAAAATGTATTTAATAAATGCATTTAAAAAACAATACAATTATAAAAGAATAATCAAATTTGCCATTTACATTTAGATTAGATATTCGGTTTAGAAATACTCATAGGAAAATAGTAAGAAAAAATGACCTCCAAATTCTCCCCTCTATTATTTATAATAGGTGTTTACATGGATGACATTGTACTAAAATTTAGATAATATTCAAACCGCATGACACAAGTTAATATAATCAAACAAAAACAATTTTCGAAATTTTTGCATAAATGTACGTTAACCATTAAATCTTTTTTTCAGTGAATTGATAAATACATACAAGTTTCTTGCATTCCAGAAAACGTATTTGTAGACTATACGTAAACATAATATAATATTACACGAGTAATCAGATTTTCTATTTATATTTCCGCATCATTATAAATAATTTTAAATTTCTTCTCCCAACAAATCTCAAATTATTAATTAAACTGATTTCTTAAATTTAATTTATGCACTACTGTTACTTTGTATGTGTCTTTTTTTGTTCTAAAATTCATATACGTAACAAACATTCATTTTCCATTCACTAATACCTGCCTATTTTATCATGCGTATGTTGATTCTTTATGCAAAAATACTTTCTCGTCTGCATATCATTAAAAGTTATATCATTACGATACTATTATTAACTACCACGACAATAATATTGACAAACAAGTAAAAATATTGAATATTTCTTACACTTTTTTCTCAAGCTATGCTTTTTATTTCCATTGAAACAATAAAACAAACAATTCATTCATTCTCATCCCTAATAGTTATGATTAAAATGGCTACAATAATTATATTATTTTTTTCTAAATGATGCAATATATTTGGACATACTATTAAAATGCTCTTAAAGAGTATAACAAGTGAAGAAATTTGAATTATTTTTTGGCTTTCAAAATAATTTTATCACGAGTCTTTTGCATTTATTAATATGAATAAAAATTTTAATTTACAGGCATCTGAATAACAAATTAACAAAACATTAACAATTAAGAACCATATAGCCAGCTTACTTCCCATAAGTAGACGCTACAATCTTAAAAATGGACTCATCACTCCAAAATTAAATCCGTCACTCCGTCAAAGATTTAGAACAAAACTTTTAATAGAGCATATTAAAGATACAAGGATACGTCATTTAACTCGATTATGTACACTATACTACATATGTACAGACTTTTGGAATTACAGAAGAAATCCACTGATTCGAATAACAGTTCATCATTTCCCGCCTCTCATAAAAAGCTCCGGGGGAAAAAATCAAGCAAGCAGCTTATATTTCGAACACCTCTACATTCTGCATCTCAAAAAAACTCTCTGCTGGAAAGCTAATCCGCGTGGAATCATGGGAAAATCTATTTGGCAGCCCGCTAAAATTAGGGACTGTCGTGTGCTGCCATCTAGTGTAGTAATATTTAAATAATTGTTACAACCTGACAAACTCTGTACGTCGTGGAAATTATATCTAATATTAAAAATGTTTATATATTAATTAAGTTTGCAGAAATTTTATAATTTATAATTATTTATGAAAAATAATTTGAAATTAAGAAAGCAACATTGCAATAAGAATACATATTCTACATGTACTGCTTTTATTCTATATTTTTTATATTTTAGTTTTTTTTTTTCCCATGAAGTTGTTATTTGCAGATGAAGAGTAAGAAATACTGCTGGATATTATAAATTTCTTATTTAATATTTCATATAATTGTGTCATTCTGGATATAAATTATTTAATAAATTATTTATTCCTGCATATCTTTCTTTTCCTTGATAAAACAATATATCACGTGTAGTGTCGTTAAAGAATTGAAACTTACACTCTAATCACAGCCACATAAACCACATTTATTCACTTCAATTTATTTTATATCGTTTATATTTATTAATAAACACCGTATGGAAATTGTAAGTATTCCATTGAAAGAAAAATACATATATCAAAATATATATGAGTGAATTGTGTCAAACGGAGTCATCCGGGATAGCTCTACGTGCAAAGCATTAGAACGTTAAACCACAGGTCATGATTCAATTCCTGAATTAGAAATAATATGCCAGACTTTGAAATTGTCATCTGGTACAAATTTAATCTTATTTATCTAGCTAAAATAGTTACACTAGCCACCAAAACCACATTTAATCGTTTTCTTTTTTTTCTTATTTTGGGAACCATAGTTATTGATAAAGATCTTAAACAAATTGAAAGTTTTGAACTAAGAAAGAAACGTGGCTATCTGAGTGAACTGTGACAATAGAGTCACTCAGGAATCATATGCCAGAGTTCGAAATTGTCATCTGGTACAAATTTAATCCTATTTATCTAGCTAAAATAGCTACACTGATAGCCACTAAACCACATTTAATCTCTTTCTTTTCTTTTCTTTTTTTTTTGGTAACCATAGTTATTGATAAAGATCTTAAACTAATTGAAAGTTTTCAACTAAGAAGGAAAAGTGACTATCTGAGTTAACTGTGACAATAGAGTCACTCAGGAATAATATCCCAGAGTTCGAAATTGTCATCTGGTACAAATTTAATCCTATTTATCTAGCTAAAATAGTTACACTCATAGCCTCTAAACCACATTTAATCTCTTTCTTTTCTTTTCTTTTCTTTTCTTTACTTTTTTTTTTTTGGTAGCTATAGTTATTGATAAAGATCTTAAACTACTTGAAAGTTTTCAACTAAGAAGGAAAGGTGGCTATCTCAGTGAACTTTGGTAATAGAGTTACTCAGGTTGCCTCTCGGTATAGAGCGTTCAAAAGTTAAACTAGAGATCATGATTCAATTTCTGAATAGGAAAGCTTATGCCAGAGCTCAAAATTTTCATCTGGTACAATTTAATCTGATTTATACAGCTAAAATAGAAATAGTTACAGTGACAGCCGATTTACAAACCACATTTAATCTGTTTCTTTTATTTATTGTAGTCATAGATATTGATCACGGCCTTATACGAATTAAAAGTATGTAACTCAAAATGAAATATGATTATCTGATTGAACTGCGGCAATAGAGTTGCCCACGATAACTATGTGTGTAGAGCTTTCGATCGTTAAATCAGTGTTCCTGGTTCGATTCATGAATTGGAAAATTTTCCTGCGTTCAGAATTTTCAACCCATCCAAATTAAAAACAGCTTATTTAGTTACATTGATAGCGATATAAACCACTTTTAATCCCTTTCTTTTATTTTATGGCTACCATACCGATTGACTATATATGAATAGGAAGAGTTCAACTGAGTTTTAAATTATCAGAGATAGTTATATGAGGGAATTTTGTCAATCAGAGTGTTCAAGGATTGCCCTGTGTGTAGAGCGTTGGTACGTTAAAACAGAGATCCTGATTCAATTCCTTTATAGGAATCTTTAGATTTTTTCTTCAAAATTTCAACGTGTATGATCGTATTTATTTATTTTAAATAGGTACATTGATAGCAAAGCAAGATAAACCACAAATCATGTCTCTCATTTATATCATTGCAATCATGCGGATGGATTAAGATCTTCTATGAACTGAAAGAATCAAACTGATTGCTAAATATATTAAACATGATTGCCAAATATATTAAAGATAGTTGTCTGAGGGAATAATGACAGCCTGAGTCATCCACAATAGCTCAGTGTATAAAGCGTTAGAACGTTAAACCTGAGGTCCTGATTCAATCCCTGAAGTGGAAAAGTTTTGGCAAGAGCTCAAATTTTCTATCTCATGCAATTTAATACTCTTAATAGAGCTTAAATTGTTATATCGACAGCCCTTATAAACCACATTTAATGTCTTTCTTTTAATTTATTGCAGTCATACTGATTGATACAGACCTTACATGAAATGAAAGTTTTCAACTGAATGAAAGTGAAACCATGACGGTTATGTGAAAGAATTGTGTCAGCTAGAGACCCAGGATAGCTTGTTGCTAAACCAGAGGTCCTGATTACATTTTTGACTTGGGAGAGGTAAGCATGAGTTCGGAAATTTTAACTCGCACCGCATAAATTCTTTTTATTTAGCTTACATAGTTACATTGAGAGCAATATAAACCAAATTTGGTAGTTTTCATTTATTTTATTGGAATCGTACTGATTCATTAAAACCTTCTAACACCTGAAAGCTTTCAACAGAATGACAAAGACATCAAATTTTTTTTTATCTCAGCTAATTCTGCCAATCAGGGACATTCAGGGTAGTTCTCAGTATAGAGTGTTGGAATGTGAAACAGGAGGTCGACATTCGATTCCTTAATAAGAACATTATGTTTTCGTTAGACGTTTATCAATGGCATAAATTTTATGATGTTCTTACAACTTAACTATCTACAATGAAAGCGATATAATCCATAGCTAATTCCTTTATTTATAATATAACATTCATACTTATTTATACAAACCTTACAGGAATTGTAAAATTTTAACTCTTTTACACAGATATCAAAAAAGTTTATCTAAGTGATCAATCAATTAGTGTCTTCCATTGTATGTAGAGTGTTGAAACGCCTTACCAGTGATCCTGATTCCATATCTGAATTGGAAGCTTTTAGGCCTGAGTTAGAAATAATACACTCGTACAAATTTAATCCTCTATAGACAGCAATTGACAGCCTCTACAGATAGAGAATTGAGCATCTCCTAGTATTTTTAATTTTTAGATAGATGCTAATATGCCTAATGAAAATCTCTTTAACTACTACGTTGAGCAAAAAGTTCTGGGAAATTTGTGAAAGTTGCACTGTTATGTGCAAATTAACAACAAAAATAACAAGGACTATGCTTCAAAGTAGAGACCATCATAGTCCATGACTTTCTTCCATCGTTCTGCCAGAAACCGAATTTGCTGGAAGTACCATGGCGGCTCCTTGGAATTGTAAAAACTCTTGACATGCTTCTCCAACTTCATTAAAGGATTCAAATCGACGGCCCTTGAAAAAGTGTCGCATTGATCGAAAGAGTCCATAATCGGATGGAGCCACGTCTGGACTGCAGGCGGGGTGTGGAAGAATTTCGACGCCGCCCAACTGTGCAACAGTTTTCAGAATCGTAAGACCTTTTCTTCAATAATGCCGGATCAACACACGCAAATCATACTGTTCAACAGACCTTTTGGAGCCGGAATTTCTGAACTCCTATAGATATACCACTAGTACCCCTATATACAATACAAATTCTGGTAACTATCAGATTAAAAATTTCTCAGAACTTTTTGCTCAGCCTCATATATATATAAATAATTTATTTAATATAGATAACTTCTTTTTCATTTACACAGTTGGGTATGAAATAGCTCGAATTTGGGCAATTTCATATTTTTATATGAAACCTTGTCCAATCTTCAACCCATGGGTGCATATATGCACCTTCAGAAAGATCATAAAGAAGTTGTTTTTGGCATCAGTAAAAAAGAAAAGTAATATTTGCTTTCTTTAAATAGAGCATTTTCAATATTATTTAAGTAGAGGTAACTTTTTTATGTGTTGCCAACCGAATAAAATTTGCGTAAAAGCCGCCAGTCCTGGAGGGGGTTAAGCAAATTTTGAATGAATTTAAATTTTAATATCAACATCTTTCTAAACAAAATAAGAAGCCTCTAATATATTGATTGCCGATTTAATTTCTGATATTTAGATATAAAGAAATCAATTCTAAACAATAGTTGTAGATTAATCCTACGTAATACCTCCGCCCTCTTTTAAAATATGAAATTATACCTATTCCCGTTATCCATCTGAGAACATTTCCAAAACACAACCCTCTACAAACCTAAAATTAATTTCGGAAATCACTTAGTATAGTAATAATTAACAGTCAATATTACTTATTTTTAAAAACATAGTCAGTAAACAGTAAAATACACCAACTATAAATGACAAATTTTCGTTTTTTGGTATTTCAATTTCGAAAGCGGAGCCCTTGATGGACAGATTGCCGATTGATGAAGTCTGGAATTTATGAATGAAATATTTTTTCTTTCAAATAGTAAATATTAATACATTTTTAAAGGCCTCTTTAGAAATGCAAAGGTACCACAGATAAATGTATATTTTGTTTTCTGTTTTTCTCCAGAAAGCGGATGCTGACACTTAAAAATAGAAAACTGACGAAAAACACGAAATCGGCATTAAGAAAAACTTCTTTTTTTTCACAATAAATATTACTGTTTTTCTTGATCTAAGATGTCTTTAGAAAATAAAATAAATTAAGTGTGAAATTGTTTTATTTTTCGTATTTCGATTAGAAATACTGCATCCAAAGCGGATACAGATTTTTAAAATTGGCGAAAAAAAATCAAAAAACGTGAAAACTGCATTCAGAAAATCTTTCTTTTAAAATAACAAATATTCATTTTTTTAAACAAATAATTCCATTGGAATCGGACGATATAATGTATAAATGGGTATTTATTTGTTTTTGCGTAGTTCGTTAAGGAGGACGGTTTCAGATTTGTGCACATGCGTAAGGAGAATTACAGATTTGACGAATGGAAAATGATTTTTTGAAAGGTTAAATATTAATATTTTTTAACGCTGAAACACTTTAAAATCGGAATAGTACGATGATTAGCTTGCGATGTGCATAATGTAAAAAATAGGAGCCTTTTTTCCGTTCTTCTCTGCTATGGTACCTTGGAATGCACTGTAAATCCACGATCGGCGACGGCGGCGCGCCATTTTGCGGTGTTTATTATGGATTTCAATTATTTAGATTAATACAAAAAAATTGAAAAATATGCATCCCAGTTACATTCGGACCTGCCTTGGATTATCCTAATCCAAATTTACAGACCACTGCGTGCGGTAGATTTTCCTGAACATCACCAACAAGGAAACAGACAGAGACACACACAAACAACTTTATTTTATTAGTATACACTAGACATTTCCTATAATGGTTTGATTTTAAAGACTCGGGATTTTTTAATTAAATTATTTATGGAACGCATACAGGATTACTTTTAATATTGTTCTCCATGATTAATATTTTAATTGTTTGATCTCTCTCTATATATATTTATTCAATGCATAACTCCATATTGAATAAGCCATGATTCACGGATATTGTCTGAAAACGCAATAATTTTCAAACAAATAGCTTTTATGTATATTTCCCCCTAAATATTGTAATATTTTATGATAATATTTTTTCCAGTTAAAAACAATATTGATCGGTATAGACAGTTGTTAATCACAAACACTTAAAATAAATAAACAATAAAATAAATCTACACAAATATGAATAGAAAGAAAATTTATATTCTTACACAAAAAGCACAAAAAAGAAGGAATTTTTATTTCAGTATTCAAATGAAAAACATTAAATCGCCTTTTCGTATTATAAAAATGATAAAATTGATCTTTTTGTCTTCAACTGCATTTTCTATTTTTATAATCCTTTCAAACAACGCAATTGGCTAGGCCGATTTCCGCTTTACAACTCTATTGAAAAGGATTTTTACACTAAAAAAGGTGATACAACTGTTCTAAACAATACTAAATCGATATCTAAAGCGTGTCGCATTCTTTTTCTAATATACAACGGATGAATGTGTGATTTAAATATATGTGTTCATTTTATTTAATAATATAAAAATTGGTCGTATGATAAGGTTTATTAAGCGTACATTTATTTATGCATTTTTAGACGACATAACATAAACAAAGCTATAAAACATTTAAACAATGTACATACAAAAGGAAAAAGAAATTATATCAACAATATAATGCTTTCTGTTTAAAAAATACAATAAAGAACTACAATGTCAATGTTCTATATTATAAATATTGAACTTTTGAAAATAATTCGATATAACTTCACTGTATTTTCTTTTATTTTCTAGCGATCTTATCTCACTTGATCATATATAGCTAATTACTTTCTTAGAGTAACTGGCTTGGCCTTTTGCTCAAAGCTAACACTCTCGCCTATTGATCATGAGATGCCTAGTTCAACTACTGACGGAATCAATTCACTACCTCTTCATTGGTGACTCGGAGAAACACGCAAATATCAACAAATATCAACAACAATCATCTGATCTCATAACCAATAGATAGCAGCACTAAGTAAATTCTCTCCAATGATCAAAGCCTGAGTAACACCCACAGCACAAAGTCTATCCCACGCATAACACATGCGTATGACGTGATCACTCACAACTGCAAATCGTCAGCAGACGTCAACAAGAAGCTTTCCTCACTGGGGACGGTGTGTGTAGCAATTTCATGCCACTTGATCAGTATAAAGTAATTTACTAGGGGAAAGTAGCTGGCTTGGTCTTTTGGTCGACATTAACGTTCTCTCCTACTGATCATGGGATCCCTGGTTCAACTCGTGCGGGCGCCAATCCACTCCCTCTTCAATTTTATAAATGTTTATGTATATTCTGATTCTTTCTAAACATGCAACTGATTTTTTTTCTTTCTACGATTATTAGACTTTTCCTATGATTACGCTGAAAATAAATGAAAATCTTACGTATAACAAAACAAGGAATATTTTATATCATAATTTCACAAGAATAAAAATATTATAAAAGATATTAGTTATTTCCAAAAAAAATTCGAAGATCATAACAGTAAAATATATAACTTCAATATATATATATTCATTTAATATCTCCTTTTAGAGATTCCGTTTGTACCAATTAAATTTAATAATAAATACACACCTGTCAGTCGTTTCTAATACGAATAATTGTTTTACAAAACAGTTTTCCCTACCAGACGCTAAAAAAATAAATAAATGAATTTACCAAAAATAAAAGTCTTGATTTAATGAATTTACTTCTGAATGTATCCAAAGATTAGACATTTCAATGAAATTTATTTTTTAAATTTTTACTTAATTTTTCATTTCATTTTCAACTATGAAAATACGCACGAAATTATGAAACAGTACGTAAATTATCGTACTCCTAACTAAGCGTACCACCCACAGCTCAAATGGTAGAGCATTGGAGGGTTCCAAGGTCCCGGGTTCGATTTCCGGCTTGGTCATTTTTCGTTCCGTTGGTTCTACGCTTAGATAGCAATGTGATAAATCACTTCCATAATACCTAAGAAAGATGGATTGCAAACAATCTATCGGATCCCGCCCGATTGAAAAGGTATTGTGCACACTCTAGGATATCTACCCACGCAACTCGAGCAACATTATCAATTTTTAATTTAAAAAAATGGGAAATGTTTTGCAAATGATAGCAAACAGCATTCGAAAATACCGGAGCTAAAATTTTTATTCATATTGCAGAAAAATAAATAAAAAAAAACAACCGATTGCCGGTTTTCTAGAGGTAAATGCCCCTTTAAAAATATTTCAATAGTAATTTTCCATTGATATAATAAAATAATGATTTCAAACTCTACAGTCAGAAAGATTGATAATCAAATGTCAAAACTTTAAAAAAAATATTCTTCCCGGAAACGGTTTAGTATATGTATTCTATTTACCTCAGTGTTTACCATAAGTGTCAATTGAAATGATTTAAGGCATTGAAAAAGTATCACATTAAATACTTTTCAAATATGGCTATTAAAAATTAGAAGAATATTTCCATTGTGAATATTTTTTTCTTATCATATTATGAGAACAAGTCAGTAAGTAGGTCACAAAAGCCAATAAAAAGGGGAAACCAAGATACATACTTAAAAGGCATGTTTATTTGTCTGTATAACCGTCATTTACATTGATACATTTGTCCCATCTCTTTAAGAGTTTTCTAATACCTGCAGCATAAAAGTCTTTGGACAGCACTCTCAACCATCTATGTACATCATATCCAACATCTGTATCAGTCGGCTGTAGGCTAAACCGTGTGAACACCCTGCTGCAGTTGTTAATATTGTCTATTGTTGTTCGTCTGTCTTCTCTAACCATTTCCTCAACTTTCCGCACTGTTTCTTCTGTCGCAATCTCAACAGGACGACCACTACGTTCTTTGTCAACAAATTTTGAACGCCGCTGCTCAACCCCTGTTGCCCCATAAATTCGAAACTGACATCTTGCAATTGGACAGTGCTACCGCATATTGCCATATTTGGAAACAATTTACTACTAATTTCCGCCCCCCATATCGGTTTGTGACCTACTTACTCACTGTCTCTCGTAGCTCTGATACTTTCAAATAAATAATACATAATCTTTTTAGTATTTTTTTTTTGTTGTTGTTTTTATAAAATGTTACATTCACGATTATTATTAATCATACGTAACTTACTGCACCCCATGAAATGTAAGTAAGATGAAGCAATCATAAAATACAAGACTGATTCAATCGATACATCCATCGTAGAGGATGTATCGATCGTTCATTAACGCATTATTTTCAATGGCGCAGCATGTCCCTACTGGAATTTCGCATTATTAAACACAACCATTATTTTAAGTTACATTAAAAAGCAAGTTCTATTAAAATTGTAGTGATACGGAACTATATTTACAGGGTGACCAAAAATTATTGTGAGTTTTTTGTTAAGTCATCACTTCAGATTTGTCAACATGATGAAAAGTAATATTGCTCATTCGTGAACTACGACTAAAAAATATTTTTAATAACACAAAGTTAAATATGTGTATGTAAAAATTCACAAATGTATTAATCAAATAATGATTATGATCAAATAATAATTAATATTAAAATGTTATCGAATTTTCTAAAAGGATACTTCCAGTACCTATTCCTGAGGGCGTTTTGAGTTTGAAAACTTTTGGAGTTATACCTTATGAATGTAATTTTATGTTTCGTCGTGTTCATAGATGTAAAGTAATATTTATGGACACATCTTTATATTTAATAATAAGTAATTATTTTATGGTTATTCATATTTGAATAGGTCATGCACTTCATAGTCATGAAGAAGATTCATTTAAGAAATAAATACTCAAACAAATCACTTTATTAGGAATTATTTATATCTAAGCTATATATATATATATATATAATCCTAATGAAACGAATTTATGAATCTATTTTATGAAACTATTTTATGAAACGACTGAATGGAACGAATTTATGAAGCGATTTTATGAAACGATTGATTTTATTCTCTGTAATCTGTCTGAAATCGATAATGGCAACAAATTACTTCATTTTTCTTCGAAAGAAGGAGAGAACAAGAAAAACTATAGGGATTATTAGATTTCTTCTTTTTCGTCAATTTCAAATGGATGATTGAAATTATCTTTTATTTCAAACGATAGTGAAACAATATTGTGATTAAATTATGTTTTTCAGGTAAATTTGAAAAAAATAAAAATCAGATTTTTTTTTTCTCGTGAAAAGTGAAATTATTAAAATAAGAAAGAAATTTTAAACTAAAAATTAAATGATGACGTGTCAAAAGCAGAAAATAAGGAAAATTACGTCAAAATATTTACACGTAAGTATTAAAATTGTACGAAAACTATTTCACGAACTATTACGGAAGTATTTCTCGCGAAACACATTCAAAGGATATAATTTCGTCAAAATTCCCAAATATTAAATATCGTCATAATTACAGAAAATGGGCTATATTCTTCCATTCGGTTCGAGGCTATAAAAACCGCCATTTTTCCAATTGTGACGTCGCAGGAATACTGTCCATTATTACGCCTGTAAAACTTTTAATGTTGAATATTAGATTATATTTGAAAATCTCAAATAATCTTATTCCCAAACACTTTTAAATTAAATAATATATATGCCCGTGAATTTTAAAAGCGAAAAAATGTTTACAAGAAATAAATTATTACATGAGCAATACATTTAATAGTAAAAATTGCGGCATATATTGAAACGATGCATTTAAAACGATTTTCATTCCGAAGAATTTTAGTGTGACGGTCAGATGGTATAAATGGAGAGCCACTAGTAAATCTGTTTATATATTACATGATTTGATGCAGCGTAAATACAGGTAAAAGCATGTGCAAAATCCTGAAAACCGCCATCAATTGTTACGACAGCGATGGATGAGGCCATTGTAATAGAAAAATACCTCGATTCAAACGGAAAAGAATGGCAACTCGATTACATAAGATAGCCACCGATATATTAATATCATTCAATCTTCCGTGACCTGGTAATATTTTTTTTAAATAGGGCACATTACCGTGTTTTGGAGACTCTGAAGCCTGAAAAGGGGTTGGCGAGCATAGCTCGCAGGGGGCAGATGCCCTAGTTATATATATGACAAAATTCGAGTGAATATATTAAATCGTTTCTATGAAAAGGTACATTGATCAAACATAGTAACTATAGGACATTTTGACTGCCCTTAATGTAGCAATATGTATTTGTAATGAACACATTGCAATAGCTATTAATTTACTAATGTGTATTTTTCCTCGATATCTGTTCACAACTTGCATTCAACAAAATTGTTAAACGTCAGTCTACGTATTAAATTCTCATATTAAATTAAGTTAATATGTAAATTTCAAATGAGTAAAGAATAGCTATTTATAAGTTTGACTTAAATTTATTTCGAATTATTTATTTTGTGTATATAAAAAATTCAAGTGAATATGTTTGGTTTTCTTTTTTTTTTTGAAAAGTTACATTAATCTAACATGGTAGCTATAGGGCCTTTTAACTTCCCTTATCACTGTGCCCATATCACCATATTTATCACTGTAAATATAGTTCCGTAGCAATATATATTTGCAATGAAGACATTGCAATAGTGATTAAATTACCAACGCGTGTTTTGCCTCGATATCTGATAAACAACTCGCATTCAACAAAATTGTTAAACGCCAGTCTGCTTTTAAAATTCTAATATTAAATTAATATGTAAATTCAAAATGAGAAAATAATAGCTGTTTATAAATTTGATTTCACTTTATTAAGAATTATTTATATTATGTATATAAAAATATTCAAGTGAATATCTTTGGTCGTTTCTGTGAAAAGGTACATTAATCTAACATGGTAGATATAGGGCAATTTAATTGCCCTTAATGAATCTATATATATTTGTCATGAAGAAACTGCAATCGCGATTAATTTACTGACCTGTATTTTGCATCGATATTTGTTCACAACTCGCATTCAACAAAATCGTTAAATGCCAGTCTACATTTTAAATTTTCATATTAAATTAAGTTAATATGTCAATTTAAAGTAAGTAAATAATAGCTATTTATAAATTTGACTTCACTTTATTTGGAATTATTTAGTTATATATATAAAAATATTCTAGTGAATGTCTTCGTTAGTTTCTAAGAAAAGGTACATTAATTTAAAATGCTAGATATATGACCTTCGAACTACCCTTTATACAGCAATAATATATTTGTAATGAAGACATTGCAATTGCGATTAATTTATTAACATTGTTTTGCATCGATATCAGTTCACAACTCACATTTTAGAAATTGTTAAATGCCAATCTACTTTTGAAATTGTCACATTAAATCCTCTCAGTATTTAACTCGTATTACAAATTTTACATGAAATTTTACAAATGACTTTAATTTAAAGAATTCTCTGTCATTTATTTCAGCGGACATACCTCATTACTTTGTAACACACGTAAATGCCACAAAGCTGACAAATTCAAAACAACATTATGTAAGATAAAATAAGTATTTTAATTTGTAATTCGAATTATTTTAACGATAATCTGTTAAAATATTTTGAGAGCACCAAAGAGAAACAATTTAGAATGCAGGTTTCAAGTAATTTGTGTCATTTTGATCATGTATAATGACTTTCAGTAAAATAAAAGGTAAGGTAAACCCAGGTAGGTAGTGTTTTTAGCCCAATTTTTCTTCAACATGTTTTTTCTTTTTATTAAAATTATTTTCTTTAGTTTGCATATTAAGATAATCTTAAAGCATAACCACTTATGACAAAAATTTAAAAATAATAAGCTCAGATGGACATCTAGTCACTGGGCTCACCTATTCCGTCTAAGCCAATTTAATTTTCGTATTACTAGCGAAAATGCAAAATAAATAAAATATTGAATCTAATTTTAATTTGGCATATAACAGGTAGAATGATTAAGAAAAGAAACTTTTTTAACTTTCTCACACGTTTTCATACATTTTACGATGGAACCATGACTGCTGCTATATATGACACAACATTAGATATAGAGTATTATCTGTAGTTCTCTGTGGTACTTGGGTTGTTGGAATAGTTGGTGATTCTAGTTTATGTTTTGTATTGTACTGAAGTTTTCTTTTCATTTTCTGTATCAGAATCTGGTGAATTAGGTACTAAAGAAGGTATTAGATGAAGTGAGCCAACATCCCCCGAAACAAATGGGCCAATATACCTGATATCGCCATTTTGGTTTTTGATCATCGTATCAAAATATTCTGGTAATATATTTTTTAAAGCAGTGAATAGAAAATAAGAACTGAACAACGTTCTTTTAGACTGGTATTTACCTGAGTGAAATTTTCATAATTTGAAGGGAATTTCGTTTGATTGCTTCTTGGCTGCTGACACTGTTATGGGTGAAATAAGACATATTAAGACACACGTCGCATAGTAACCCTATCGATCGGATAGTTTGAAAAATATTGTGTATGGGCCAACGTGTCCCCTTGGTGAATATGACGAAGAATGCGATTTAATACAAACGATTCAAAAGCGTGACCCCTCGTTTAATTTCAATTGCAGAGCCAGTACATGATGTACATATTGCATCTTTGTTTATTTTGTGTATTAACCAGTTTCATTTTTCGATTAAAGTATACATGTTAAACGTTATTTCTATGTTTTCTGCCATAGTTTGAAAAAACAAAAAAGAAAATAAATTGAGGTATTTTGTTTATAGTACTTGATTCGAAAAGTATTTTCAAGATTATGGGATTCTGCCATCAAAAATGTTTGTATTAATGGATATGATATGGAATGCCAAAGAATGTGATTTAATGGCAAAAATACGAAAGTGTGAAGCCTCGTGTGATTTCAATTGCAGAGCTAGTACATATTGCACCTTTGTTTATTTTGTGTATTAATCAGTTTCATTTTTCTACTAAAGTATATATGTTAAACATTATTTCTCTGTTTTCTTCCACATTTCGAAAAACAAAAAAGAAAAATTTGAGGTATTCTGTTTATAGTGATTCGAGAAATATTTTCAAGATTATGGGATTCTGCCATCAGAAAGGTTTGTATTAATCGCCATGATATAGACATGCCAAAGAAAGTGATTTAATAGCATTAATACAAAAGCGTGAAGCCTCGTTTGATTTCAACTGCAGAACTAGTACATGATGTACATATTGCATCTTTGTTTATTTTGTGTATTAAAGCAGTTTCATTTTTCTATTAAAGTATACATGTTAAACGTTATTTTTCTTTTTTTTGCCATAGTTTGACAAAACAAAAAAGAAAAATTTGGGATCTTCTGTTTATGGTACTTGATTTGAAAAGTATTTTCAAGATTATGGGATTCTGCCATCAAAAAGTTGTTTATTAATAGACATGATATAAGACTTTGTTTCTAAACGGACAGACAAACGCGATGTAACGTTAAAACCTATAATAAGCGAATATCTATTACAAAAAGAAACGTGGTTCAACGGCTCGAAATACTTTTGGCTCATAATTTCAAGGTTCTATCCAATTTATATGTACATTTTATTTAGTATATCTGTTATTTATGCTTGTTGCATATGTAATGTCTGTTTAATGTGTTACTCGGAAATTTATGTTTTAATGGCGCTTTTATTACATCTGTCAAGAAAACGTAACAATAACAATAGTATACTATACCACAAATAAGAATTTTGTCACGAAGAATCTTTATCCCGCGACTTTTCAGAGAAGTTTCATGCCTTGTATTTTTAAATTTTCGGCGGTGTACTTCCGGAACAAAATTTCAAGTTAAAATACACGAATGAAGCATTCAGTAAAAGTTATTGGGCAAAAATTGTGAACGTATACCGAATATGACATCATGTTAATGCATTTTGACGTTAAATCAGCTTGTTTGGCGACAGTTATTTTTTACAGAAAGTGGTCATCAGGAAAATAGACAAGTATCTAAAAATATCGATCGTAACTATCCACGTATAATTAGGAAAATTAGAGCGCGGTCGAACAGGCAAAGAAGCAGATAAACAGACCGAAGTGAGAAGCAGTTTTCGACAAATTTTGATGTTATATGAAATGAGCAGTTTCAGGTTATCTTTTCAAACTTTTTAACACTTTCCAAAATTGTTGAAACGAAGTATTTAGCTGTACTCTAACTCAAGTAAATATATTTGGATTTACTTATAAATATATGCCATTGTCGTTTACTAAAGATTTATCCGTATTGAAAACGAAATGCGTGACATGTATAGTTCGTTCCAATAATTCAGCCTCCATGGAGCACCCTAAAATTTGGAAAGAAATGCTAAACAAAATAATGAAACAATAATGTAAAATAATTCACGTTCATAAATTTCCATTTTTACTTTCTTCTATCTTCAATAAGAGAAAGTATTGTAATCGAAATGTTTTTTGACTTGCGGTTTTCGACGGATTTACACGTTTTAGGGGTCAGAGATCCCAAAAAACATGTTTATAGAAAATGTATGTGACTGCCCGTTTGTCCGTCTGTCTGTCGCCATTGTACAATCAAAAAGTGTATGAAATGCATAGTATTGAACCAAATTTTTATTTTAAGTTTTTGGCTATGGCAAGCAAGTACTCCTTGAATTTGGAAAAAAAACCACCGATAGGGTGACGCTGTCATAGCGATTTTTGTGCAATTTTGAATATTGTACCATCGAAAATTGTATGAAGTTATGCATAGAATTGAACCAAATTTTTATTTTGTTTGGCTATTGCAAGCAAATCCTCTCTGAATTTAGAAAAATTTCGCCGCTAGGTGGCGCTGTAATAGCGATTTTTGTGTGATTTTGAACATTGTACCACCAAAAAGTGTATGAAGTTATGCATAGAATTGAACCAAATTTTATTTTAAGTTTTTTGCTATGGCAAGCAGGTCCTCCCTGAATTTGGAAAACATTCGCCGGTAGGGGGCGCTGTAATAGCGATTTTTGTACGATTTTGAATATTGTACCGTCAAAAAATGTATGAAGTTATACATAGAATTGAGCTATTTTTTTTTTTTTTTTTTTTTTTTTTTAGATTTTGGCTATAGCAAGCAGGTCCTCCTTAATTTGGAAAAAATCGGCCGGCAGGGGGTGCCGTAATAGCGATTTTTGGGCCATTTTGAATATTGTACATTCGAAAATTGTATGAAGTTATGCATAGAATTGAACCAATTTTTTTGTGTTTGTTTTTGATCATGGCTCGAAGATCCTTCCTGAATATGGAAAAAAATCCGCCGGAAAGGGGCGCTATAATTGCGATGTCTGTGTCATTTTCATTATTGTACCATCGAAAAGTGTATGAATTTATGCATATAACTGAACCAAATTTTTTGCGTATGTTTCAGGCTATGGCAAGCAAGTCCTCCCTGAACTTAAAAAAAATCTGCCGGAAGGGGAATGGGCGCTGTAATGGCAATGTTTGTGCCATTTTCTTTATTGTAC
Organism: Maratus speciosus; assembly: GCA_963932465.1. Classification (NCBI taxonomy): domain Eukaryota; kingdom Metazoa; phylum Arthropoda; class Arachnida; order Araneae; family Salticidae; genus Maratus; species Maratus speciosus. Next base: position 30,053,874 of record OZ010789.1, on the reverse strand, counting down.
CATAGAAAAGTGGATAAAATTATGCATACAATTGAACCAAATTTTTTGTGCATATTTTTTGGCTTTGTCCAACAGGTTCTCCTTGAATATGGAAATATTGCACGGTAACGGGGCTCTGTGATATTGATTTTTGTATATTTTTCTTGAATTTTCATAGTTCTGTTGTCCATCGGCTGCTCGGGCAGCGGCGGAACTCTCTTCCTGCTAAGCCGGTTATTCGCAAACAGCTGATAACAACAGAATAAGGAAAAACTATTAATTTTAACAAATATCATGATATAGATTAACTCGCTTTCAGTCCGTTTGATTGACTGAAGCAGAAATTTAAGATGAAAATCAAAGTTGGTATAGTATTGAACTAATAATATTGAAGTATTAACATGTGTAACTAGATTTTGAAATATTAAGATGCATAAGATAGAAGAATGTTTTAGGATTGGCACATCGAACTAGTTAATATTGAAGTTAATTTCATTAGACTTGTCTTCGCATGATTTTTGTTTTTGTTTAGCAGTTTTTCAATTTAAATTTTTGCAAAAATTTATTTATCATTTTATCTTCTTGAGAATGTTGCCGTCTGATGCAATGAAACATCTAAGAAAAAGAAAGGTATTTTGCCGTTTTTAAAATATACGCCTATCATTTATAGCAATTACTGAGTACTTTGATGTTACTATATTTGAAAATTAATTACATTAAGATCGATCCCTGAAGTACACAGTAGCATATGACTATGTGGATTACGGAGTGCATATCATTTAATGCTCATTTACAGACACACTCAAAAAGAGTCTGGCTACCGGACCGACTATAATAGATAATTGCTGGAATTGCATTTTTAGATGCGGTATTCATTTAAGATTAGTTTTGTTCATTGTGTGCTGTGTAAATTTCTGTAGAAGTCGCGTACTTCACCGGATATGAACAACTATTGTAGAAAAAATGATTTTTATTGCCTTGTATACATTTTTTATTTAGATATCATATTGTCGTGTAAGCAGAAACGAAATATTTTAACAATATTCTGTAGGTGTTGGAAAATGTTTCATAATGTATGCTTGTTGCATGATTTTCTCTTTTTGTTATATATTCATGAATACTTATCCAACCGATATAATATATTGACGAAACCCATGTGCCCATGCGAGGATTTTGCCCAGCAGTCGAATATATATATATTTTTTTTACATCCTTGTTTAAACTTTTAGAGAAAAATTAATGAAAAGAATTACTGCAAACACCATTAGTCAAGCCAGAATATCATCTGATTTATTCCGTCAAAGCTCCAATAAAGATGATCTAATATGTTTACACAGACACAAGACAAAAAATTAAAAACCATATTTTAACAGAATTAGAAGATGACGTCATCCGCTTAAGGAAAAAAACATGAGACAAAGAAAACTAAGTTGAATGCATATTAAATACAATTTAATATAATATAAAAATAATATCTTTTAGGCTACACGTAAAATAATAATACTTCGATTGATCGATTGTGTCTTTTTCTTTTAAACATTTCAAATTGTATTTTGCTTTTTAATCATAAATATAAAATGCACCCATGCAGCGGCATCTACATTTTATTGTTTTTGCACTATTTAATTTTTATAATAATTTCTGTGTATGATATAAAGCAGTTATTAATTTTTGTTGCAAAATGGATTCAAGGAAAACCTTTCATTTTATTTATGATTACAATGCTGATTTAATTTTTAATTAACTAAAACGTTTAATTAAATAACATGATTCAACCTAAGGTGAATGTACTATATCAGAAGCCGGTTAAAAACCTATCGAATGATATCCAAATCGTTGTTATGCTTTTTGTAAATGCATAGGAAAAGTTATGTTGATAACAGAAATAATACATGTGATTGTAATATGTGCATTATAATAGTAATATGTTACGAATTGTGTATAATATTGCCTCAATAACTTTTAACAATTCATTAAAAACAGTCCTTAAACGCCATCGAATTTTGAATTTGTCTTATTAAATCACTTGGGATGTTTTGCTTGCGTTATAAATTTTATGTAACATTATGTAAATGGCTTTAACTCATGTCGTATTCTGTCATTTACTCCTGGAACATACGCGTGACATTTCATTCTTTTACAACACATGCGAAAGTTACAAAACTGAGAACTTTGAACGAGCATAATTTAAGTAAAATTAAACTTTTAATTTGTAATTACAGTTATTGTAACGATAAATAATAAAATATTTTCAGAACCCCAAAGACAGGCGGTTTAAAATGCAGATTTCAAGTAATTGCTGTCAACGTAATCACAGAAGCTGTTTATAAATGTAAAATATTTCGATTTTGTGCAAGTAATTATTGACCAATCTCATTACTCTTCTAAGGCAATTGCATTTTCGTTAAATCATTATGGTTTGTTATTACAGAGGAATTTCAGACTTCTAAATGCATTTAAATTCGTTTCATTTTTCTTCTGCATTTATCGCTTGTCAAATCGGAAACAGACTTTAACATTTGATAATCATGTCACATTGTAATAAACTTTCCTAAATTTAACAAATTGTATTTAATTTTCCTAAAATAACATATTTGAAATAATTATCTATACCTAAAGAAACATGAAACAAGAAAATAAGATTATTTCATCACATAATTACTTAACTCATTTCGGACAATGGGTGCATATAGTATTAAGCTCCTTCAAAAAGTGCTTACAGAATTTGTTTTTCGTATCAGTAAAATATAAAAGTAATTTTTGCCTTATTTAATTGGACCATTTTCATGATTATTTAAGTAAAGGTAACTTAAAAGAAAAAAAAAGTTATACCAGCTGTGGTGGTTGGATGATGAAAGACGAAGTATATTGTCATACAGTTTTTTTAACACTGAAATAATATTAATATTCCAATAAATATAACCTGTGTTCATTAAACAGAATACAGTGTCGAGTACACTGAGTTTTGGCCACAAACAACCACGCCGACATGACAATCATTATTAAAAATAATTCGATAAATAAATGTTCATATATACTTGATAATCAAGAACAAAAAAAAAAAGAAAAGAAAAGGCATTACCTGAAGTGACCTTAAAAAAAAAAAAAAAAAAAAAAAAAAAAAAAAAGTGGTGGATGCATTAAAAGTAATCCACTGAAAATCCAGCTTCAAAAATCCTTATTTCTAAAGCAAAATAATTTTCTTGAAAAATATATTCATAACGGAAACTCTTATCTTTTTATCCATTTTTTTAGGATGAATAGTATACGATCATATTTTATTAATATGCATTTGTCATGAGAAAAATAACAAAATTTCCTCTCGGGGAATAAGGATACTTGTCATAAAGTCTAATCATTTATATGGTTTAGAAGCAATTCAAAACACATAACAAAGCACCAGTCAAATGAAAATAAACAACTCTTGCCACATAGCAATAGAAGGCTCTGACCACTTAGCATAACTTACGATCGTCGTTGTATCTCCGTTGCTGGAACTATTATCATCCTTTTTCACAAACAGAAGAAGTTATGCAGCCCATAAAACCATCACAATTTAAGAAAAATATTTTATTTTTCTTCTCTCGCTACATGCATATGATTCTATTTAAAATATGGGCCACTATCTTCCGCGCCTGTAGTAAAAAATGATGATGAGTAAAAGCGCACATACTCAGCCTTTCAAGAGGGAAAGAGGGTTGCCGTAACAACTAAAATAGCCAATTCGCAGGGACAAAATACTAGAATCTTCCGTTGGCATCATTTGTAATGTTATACGATATGAAAACTGCTTTATTTACACTGCTAAAAAAAATTAGGGGGGCAAGCAAAAAAGTGAAGAGAACAGTGCAAGACAGCCATGTATGGGCATAAAATTGGCGTAAACGTGTATCAATGCGCAATACAGAAAAATAGATGCAAAAAAATTGTAAGGGAGCTTTTATTCTTTGAAAAGATGAAAAGAACATGAAAAGATCGTTAGGGCAACAATTTGTTTTCATGTAAATGATAAAAAAAGTATTGTTTAGAAAGGATGCAAGATTTTTAATATGGCGTGTGGTCTCCTGGAACAGCTAAGACAGCTGCACACCTGTTTTCCATGGGTGCGATGAGATTATCGATAAGACTTTGGGGAATACTGTTCCACTGCTCAAGAATTGCAATCTCCAAGTCCCAGACAGTAAAAGGGGGCCTAGGTCTCGCAGCAATGCGTCGTCTGAGTATGTCCCAATCATGCTCAATCGGATTTAGGTCAGGAGAGCATGCTGGTCATTCCATACGCTGTAATTTTTTAGCTTCAAGCATGTTTTCCACAAGACGAACTGTATGAAGTCTGGCATCATCATGCATGGAAAAAAAGAAATCACTAATTTCTGCAACATAAAATACGGCATGAGGTCTCAGTATCTCGTCTGTATAACTTTGGATCATCAAAGTGCCATTCCAAATTATGTGCAGGCCCGTACGTCTACCTATGCTGATTCCAGCCAATAACATCAACCAACCTCGCTTGTAATGTGATCTTTCAGGAACGAATGTGGGATTATTTTGAGTGCTTCTTTCTCTCTATGCCAAAACACATCAGATGTCACATCCAGACTGAATCGGGACTCGTCTATAAACAGAATTTGACTCCAACAACGTTGCCTCCAAACTCGATGTTCAGTTCCCCAACTTCTTTGCGCCGCACAGTGGCTTGAGGTCAACGGAATACTGACCATTGGCTTACCCGCATAGAGACCACCCTGATGAAGACTATTTCGGATTGTTTGGCTGGACACCCTTCGTCCTGTGGCCAAGAACAACTGTGTTTGAAGCTGAGTAGTACTGTCCGTTCCGTCTCGACGAGCTGTTAACAGGAAATATCGGTCATCAGCTTCTGTGTTAGCACGGTTTCGACATTGCACTTGTCGATGACTACCATTCCATGTGTCTTTGGAATCGATTCCACAACCTTTTATGAACACTTCTTGCAACTCCAACAGCGTCCACTACACTTTTAAAATTAACATTTAATCATTTTCAAATTTACATCTTTTTTTTTTTTTTTTTTTTTTTTTTTTGTACAGTGTACATATAAAATTTTAGTAAGCATACATATTTTTATAACTTTACATCTGTACAGTTACAGATTTTTTTCGGTGTAACCAGTCTCTAACTGACCCGCAAGTTCATCCGCCAGAGAACCGGCTTGATAAAGGACGTCAACCAGAGAAATCTTCGAGCTCCTAAGCCGATTCAATATTTTTATCTTCCCTGTCTACATGCAAGGTTTTAGGTTGGTGTTCAGAATGCATCGGATCTTCAAAGTTTATTCACTAGTTATCAATATGCTCTGATGCTCAGCTAGTAAGTAAAGATAAAAAAAAAAGTAAATAAATCTTTTTTCGGAATGTGGACTTCTGCTATTTAAAGATAAAGTACATTAAGCAGCATTCAGAAAAGTAGAAAACTAATTTAGGTTTTAGAATTAAAAGGACTTTTTAAGAATATACAAAGGTGTGTGCTATTTTGAAACAAGGTAAGTACCACGTATTTTGCAATAGTAAGTATAAATTGTAAGTGTAAATATAAGTTCAAAACTATTTTGATAAATAAAATTTTTCTAGGACATTAAGTTTTACACACAATATAGTGGAGAGTAGCCATATTTGGACCGCCGCTTTAAATGGACCGTTGTCATTCTGCTGTTAATATCAGGTAGAGACGCCATTTACCGATGAAATACTACTCATCAGAATGATGTCATTTATGATCATAAGAAGCACCCACCTATCACGCGCTGTTTTCAGACAATTCTAAAAAACCTAAAGTTAGCTATTTTGATCTAATTTTTTCCTACTAAACGTAAGTGAATACTTTAAAACTAAGGTAAGTTGTTGTGTTTTCATATACATATCTAAATTCATCTGTTTATTGAGCCTATTTTTCACGCGGCTTTGTTTGATTTCGTTTTTGTTCTTAGCCTTGAGATTATCTGTTTTAAAATATGGCGCAGTTGCCTTACTTGGCCCAATTTAATTTGCTTAAATTAGACCTGATATACGATCATAAATTTGAAATGTAAGTAATGAATTTCGAGGGAGGCTTTGTACACTATTTTTTTTTTACTTTTTTAATATTTTATAATGGATTACTATCTCCATGCATATATTTTTTTTATATCTGGATTAATGTCTTTATACTATTTAAGCCTATATAAACATAAAACTATTTCTATGCGTTTATGCAATAAATTTCGTTTGAAATTTCTTTTATCTTGTATGTATTTGTATTTATTTCCTTTAAATGCTTTATTCCTACGGCGTGTTTGGTTTACAGAGCTGAACTCAAACATTTTCATCCTGAAGAACAGTTGTGATTCCGTGAGATGGGCGGGGCCAGACTTTTTAAAGTTCTGGAGGATGGAATTACACTTTTTTGCCATTAAAACGCATAAAATCTCAAACCTTCCGTGGGGAGTGGTTATTTCGAGGCTCTGGGGGGGGGGGGGTGGCGTATATACAACACTGTTTGAATATATAAAGTTTGCATTTGATTAATCATAGCGTATTTTTTAAACACTTTTTTAATATATTGTTGAAACTGCTGAAAACGGCACAGACAAATTTTGTGGAAGAAAAGCACTCGTGACAGCAAAAGCTGTTAAAGATATAGGAAACAAAAAGGAGAGAGTAAGATGTGAAGATATTTACCAGCAAGAAGGCTGCAGCTACAAATCAACACCCCCCCCCCCCAAAAAAAAAAAAAAAATAAAAAATCCAAGAAATCATTAGAAATGTTATCTCCCTTGCTAAATTCAGTTAAATCAAAGTACAGAGGGAGCCACAGTTTATACACATATGCCATGTTTGTTGGAATTATTTTCCGTTGAACGAACAGTAATACATTATATGCAAAATTACAAAAGGAAAAATAAAGTTTATTCACTCTTTTTAAAACTTTTTTACATGTATGCAACAATTTATTATGTTTTAATTTTATGTAAAAATTATGTTTTATAGTTCTCGATCCAATGGTATCCTTCAAAGCAGTTTCCCATAGGCTAAGCAGCCCTTCATTTTTCTGTTCGAACATACACGAATAGAAAAATCTTGACTCTTTACATCTTATATCTTCTTTTTTTTAAACTACCTTCAATTTCATTGTGCACTTCTTTCGGTCACTTTCTGTTCGACATCTTAGAGTGTTATTTAAAAAAATTTTCGGAAGCGAAAATGCCTAATGACACTTAAGAACAATTTGTTAAATATTATTTCGGATTCTATGTATCTCCAAAGCTTATCGACTTAATATAATGTAAGATTAATATGGTTCTTTGATGTGGTTGCTAAGAGGAGAGCAGACATATGACTGGAACGGTGAAAGAGCTTTATTGACTGAGAAGAGACATACAACTAGAACGGTTAAAAAGCTGTGGTTGCTGATGATAGACATATGACTGGAACGGTAAAAAAGCTGTGGTGGCTGAGAATAGATATATGACAGGAACGGTGAAAAAGCTTTGTTGACTGAGAGCAGATATACGACTTCAATGGTAAAAAAGCTGTGTTAGCTGAGAGCAGACATAGGACTGGAACGGTAAAGAACTGTAGTGGCTGACAACAGACATATGACTGGAACGGTAAAAAACTTTGTTGGCTGAGAGCAGACATATGTCTGGAACGGTAAAAAAGCTGTGGTGGCTGAAAATAGACATATGACTGGAGTGGTAAAAAAGCTTTGATGGTTAAAAGCAGACATACGACTGGAACGGTAAAAAAGCTGTGGTGGCTGTGAATAGACATACGACTGGAAGGGTAAAAAATATTTGTTGGCTGAGAATAGACATACGACTGGAACGGTTAAAAAGTTGTGGTGGCTGAGAAGCGAATAGAAATATGACTGGGACGGTATAAATGCTTTGATGGCTGAGAGCAAACATAAGTGTGGAACGTTAAATATCTGTGTTGACTTAGAGGAAACATAAGTCAGGAACGCTAAGCAGCCCTTCATTTTTCTGTTCGAACATACACGAATAGAAAAATCTTGACTCTTTACATCTTATATCTTCTTTTTTTTAAACTACCTTCAATTTCATTGTACACTTCTTTCGGTCACTTTCTGTTCGACATCTTAGAGTGTTATTTAAAAAAATTTTCGGAAGCGAAAATGCCTAATGACACTTAAGAACAATTTGTTAAATATTATTTCGGATTCTATGTATCTCCAAAGCTTATCGACTTAATATAATGTAAGATTAATATGGTTCTTTGATGTGGTTGCTAAGAGGAGAGCAGACATATGACTGGAACGGTGAAAGAGCTTTATTGACTGAGAAGAGACATACAACTAGAACGGTTAAAAAGCTGTGGTTGCTGATGATAGACATATGACTGGAACGGTAAAAAAGCTGTGGTGGCTGAGAATAGACATATGACAGGAACGGTGAAAAAGCTTTGTTGACTGAGAGCAGATATACGACTTCAATGGTAAAAAAGCTGTGTTAGCTGAGAGCAGACATACGACTGGAACGGTAAAGAACTGTAGTGGCGGACAACAGACATATGACTGGAACGGTAAAAAACTTTGTTGGCTGAGAGCAGACATATGTCTGGAACGGTAAAAAAGCTGTGGTGGCTGAAAATAGACATATGACTGGAGTGGTAAAAAAGCTCTGATGGTTAAAAGCAGACATACGACTGGAACGGTAAAAAAGCTGTGGTGGCTGTGAATAGACATACGACTGGAAGGGTAAAAAATATTTGTTGGCTGAGAATAGACATACGACTGGAACGGTTAAAAAGTTGTGATGGCTGAGAAGCGAATAGAAATATGACTGGGACGGTATAAATGCTTTGATGGCTGAGAGCAAACATAAGTGTGGAACGGTAAAATATCTGTGTTGACTTAGAGGAGACATAAGTCAGGAACGGTAAAAAAACTGCAGTGGCTGAGAGCAGATATATGACTGGAACGATAAAGAAGCTGTTGTGGCTGAGAATAGACATATGACTGGAACGGTAAAAAAGCTTTGTTGGCTGAGAGCAGACATATGTCTGGAACGGTAAAAAAGCTGTGGTGGCTGAAAATAGACATATGACTGGAGCGGTAAAAAAAGCTTTGATGGTTGAAAGCAGACATACGACTGGAACGGTAAAAAAGGTGTGGTGGCTGAGAATAGACATACGACTGGAACGGTAAAAAAAGCTGTGTTGGCTGAGAGCAGATATACGACTTCAATGTTAAAAAGCTGTGTTAGCTGAGAGAAGACATACGACTGGAACGGTAAAGAACTGTAGTGGCTGACAATAGACATATGACTGGAACGGTAAAAAACTTTGTTGGCTGAGAGCAGACATATGTCTGGAACGGTAAAAAAGCTGTGGTGGCTGAAAATAGACATATGACTGGAGCGGAAAAAAAGCTTTGATGGTTGAAAGCAGACATGCGACTGGAACTGTAAAAAAGCTGTGGTGGCTGAGAATAGACATATGACTGGAACGGTAATAAAGCTTTGTTGGCTGAGAGCAGACATATGTCTGGAACGGTAAAAAAGCTGTGGTGGCTGAAAATAGACATATGACTGGAGCGGAAAAAAAATCTTTGATGGTTGAAAGCAGACATGCGACTGGAACGGTTAAAAATCTGTGGTGGCTGAGAATAGACATATGACTGGAACGGTAATAAAGCTTTGCTGGCTGAGAATAGACATACGGCTGGAACGGTAAAAAGCTTTGTTGGCTGAGAGCAGACATATGTCTGGAACGGTAAAAAAGCTGCGGTGCCTGAAAATAGACATATGACTGGAGTGGTAAAAAAAGCTTTGATGGTTGAAAGCAGACATACGACTGGAACGGTAAAAAAGCTGTGGTGGCTGTGAATAGACATACGACTGGAAGGGTAAAAAAGATTTGTTGGCTGAGAATAGACAAACGACTGGAACGGTAAAAAAGTTGGGGTGGCTGAGAAGAAAATAGACATATGACTGGGACGGTAAAAATGCTTTGATGGCTGAGAGCAAACATAAGTGTGGAACGATAAAAAAGCTGTGTTTGCTTAGAGGAGACATAAGTCAGGCACGGTAAAAAAACTGCAGTGGCTTAGAGCAGACACAGGACTGTAACGGTAAAAAAGCTGTGGTTGCTGATGATAGACATCTGACAAGAACGGTAAAAAAGCTTTGTTTCTTGAGATCATACATACGACTGCAGCAGTAAAAAAGCTGTAGTCGCATAGAATAGACATACGACTGGAACCGTAAAAAAGCTGTGGTGTCTGAGAATAGACATATGACTGGAACGGTAAAAATTCTTTGTTGGCTGAGAGCAGACATACGACTGGAACGGTAAAAAGTTGTGGTGTCTGAGATCAGACATATGATTGGAACGGTAAAAAAGCTGTGTTTGCTTAGAGGAGACATAAGTCAGGAACGGTAAAAAAAAAAAAAAAACTGCAGTGGTTTAGAGCAGACAGAGGACTGGAACGGTAAAAAAGATGTGATTGCTGATGATAGACATATGACTGGAACGGAAAAAAAGCTTTGTCTCCTGAGAGCATACATACGACTGCAGAAGTAAAAAAGCTGTAGTCGCATAGAATAGACATACGACTGGAACGGTAAAAAGCTGTGGTGTCTGAGAATAGACATATGACTGGAACGGTAAAAATGCATTGTTGGCTGAGAGCAGACATACGACTGGAACGGTAAAAAAGCTCTGGTGTCTGAGATCAGACATGTCACTGAAACGGTAAAAAAGCTTTGATAGCTGAGAGCAAACCTAAGTGTTGAACGATAAAAAGCTGTGGTGGTTTTGAGGAGACATAAGTCAGGAACTGTAAAAAGCTGCGGTAGCTAAGAGCAGACATAGGACTGGAACGGCAAAAAACATGCGGTGGCTGAGAGCAGGTATATGACTGGTACGGTAAAAAAAGCTTTGATGGCTGATAGTAGACATACGACCGAAAAGGGTTGAATCTGGAAAACATGTTAGTTTTTGAAGTTTCAGAATATATGGAATGACATTCGGTATTTATGGACTGGGAAGCGGTTATTGTATATTTTCATTCGGCATTATATAACATTTTCCTTAATTAAGATACAATTGTCTTTTATTGCATTGTATTTTATTGAATTCTATAAAGTTTAGTTCATTTTAGGATATCCTGTATGATAAAGAAAAAAAATATTTTTTACCAGTTCTATTACAAAGTTTTATTTTTTTTACTCGTAAAGCAAATTAGTCTATATACTAAAATCACACATAATCTTAGTAATTTTTCCTTGTTTTATGCGGATGACACGAGACATAGAACTAAGTAAGTAAACAAATAAATAAGTAAACAAGCATGATATTTCTACAAAGTTTTTCTAAGGAAAGTTTTCAAAGAAGTTATTTTGGAAGGACATACTTGAAAAAAAAGTTATTCATAAAATACATTCTTCTGACCAAAAGCTCAGAATTATTGATAAAAATGACACCATGTTATGGAAAACTCTAAACCGCATCTCCAGAAAACAAAATACTGTCAAACCATTATTCATACTTTACTGTTTCTTTTTAAGAATAGAAATGCTGGGATGAAATTTATATTTACTTTTCCCGGAAAATAAATATACCGACGCTTTTCTATCCCTGTGTGGTTTCCTAGAAATTTCTTGATACAAAGTTCCACTTTACTTTTTTTGATGGACAAGATATGAATAATTTTCTTTTAGTGTTCTAATGAATAAAAGTATATTTATATTTTTTCTCTTTTTAAATTATTTTGTTTTTTAAACTGAATGCATGTAAACTAATTCTTTTTTTTTTTTATAGAAAAAAATATTGGAATGGCTATTTTGAAAGTAATATTTCCAAACTTGAGTAATAAGAAGCTGTAATTCCGAGTTTTAAGTGATTTATATACAAATCATTTAAAAAATAAATAATATTTAACTTTTTCAGCTTTTTGCTGATTTCATGATTTACATGATACGCTTTTCTATGAATGTGTATTTTCCATGAAAGTGATAAAGTTATGTATATATATGGTTCATGGTTTGTTAGTAAGTTTATTCCATGGTTATTTTGTTAATTTTCTCTGTAGTTCAGTAGTTTTGGGATTGGATGTATAGTATGTGTTTTTGGTATTATATATATATATATATATATTTCAAAGAGTTTGAACTGAGTGACTCATACTCAACGCGTATCCCAAATTTCTGATAGCAGAAGCATGAAAATTGGGAGAGAATAATTTTATGACATGGGGGCGGAGTAAGAAAGTGTTTTTGAAAATCCCCCCTTAAAAGGGTTAAAAGGAAGGATCGGAGACTTTAGAATATTTAGTCATATCTCAGGAACTGTTTTAGGTCAGAGCGTGAAATTCCAAAAAATAAATCTACTAAAAAAAAATAAATAAACACGTATTTGAGCGATTTTAGGAATTCCTCCCCTAAAGGGGTTAAACAGATGTCAAAAATTGTAGAACATTTGGCCATATATCAACAGCTGTTTTAGGTAGGAAAGTGAAGGTCCATAAAATAAGTTTACTAAAAAATAATTAAACACGTAATTCAGCAATTAACAAGTTCGGCGCCACGTCAGTCATCGATGACTGACGCCTATCGATTGTGTAACGGGAATCTTTTGTGGCCTAAACGGAAAGACATTCAAAATAGACTTGGCATTCAACGTGTTAAAAAAATTTCCTAACGTATGATAATTAAATTGGGGTTGATAATTAAACACGTATTTCAGCAATTTTACAAATTTCCCCCAAAAGAGGATTAATGGATGGGTTCGAAAAATTTAGAACATTTGGCCATAGCTCAACCGCCGTTTCAGGTAGGTGCGTGAAATTCCGAAAAATAAATCTACTAACAAAATAGTTCAACACGCGGTTTTTAATTTTAATTTCAGTTTTTTTATTTACAAGTATATTACAGATTTATTCGCGGTTTTTAATTTCAGTGGTTTTAGAAATTTCCCCTGAGAGGGTTAAAGGAGGGAGGGTCGAAAAATTTAGAACATTTAGCCGTATATCTGCAACCGTTTTAGGAAGAAGTGAGAAATTCAGGATAATAAACTTATTAACAAAATAAACACGTATTTCAGTGATTTTTTAAATTCCCACCTAGGGGGTAAAGGGAGGTAGAAAGTTTTGGAACATTTGGACATATCCTAACATCAGGTTTAGGTAGGAGCGTGAAATTCAAGGGAAAAAACGAATTAAAAAAAATTAAACATGTATTTCAGAGATTATAGTAACTCATGAATTACCATAAATGCCGAACAAGGCAACAGAACGGACTGAAAGACCAATCAGGAGACAGACCTAGAACCGATGCAGTAAGGCATTCGCATATAATAAGACGTAAGAGGAGGAGGTCGGAAGGGTATAAAGCACAGAGGCGATGTACGCTCAGCAAGTAGGTGAAATCTATTGCACTGGGAACAGTGATTTCAGTTATTCTTGGAAAACCAATAGAACGAACCTATTCCCAAAAAAAGACAACACAAAATTTCTAGTTTGATTGGTATTAATGCTAAGTTTTTAAAATACTTGCATTGTCGTTTCTAGTTATTTTTACATGAACACGCCACAACATAATAGTCTATGTTCGTATACCACTCATGATATAAAAGCAAAGCATGCATCTTCATCCACTTAAAAAATAATTCATGCAATACAGGGTTAAGGACAAACAATATTGCAGAATTTATTAACTATTCTGTCACCAATATATATAACTTTCATTTAAAATGATCTCCTTGGCAATTCAAAAACCATGATATGAAGCACAATGTTTAATAATAATTTTTTGAATATACAAATATATAGCGGCTTACCAAAACCATACTAATAACGGATAAAATATGAATAGGGGCTAATGATTGCTAAAAAGCAGTTTTCTGTATTTTTAAGTAGAAATTAAGCGCAAAAATATATGTAATGAATCTGAAAAATATTTAAATGCGCTGTTTAATGGATTCTTTGTAAGGGAATAAATACAAAACACACTGTTTAAAGAAAATATTTCTGTTTACAGAAAAATATCGTAATTTGATTATTACTCATCTTTAATAGAATAATTGCGCTGATTTTATTTTAAATGTTAATTGTTTCTTTATGTAGAACGATTAACATATAGGGGAGACTAGGGAGGGTTGACATATGGGATGCTTGACCACCCATCAGTTTTCATACATAACAGAATTTCAAAGTTTTATCTATAGGTGTCAACAAATGCTACTGGAATGCTCAAACAACAGTCTTTGCTTCATACAGGGTGTTTCACAAAGGACCCCTAACTTTAAAAATCAATAACTCGGAAACGGGGATAGATAGAAGCATGAAACCAGTCGTATGTTTAATAAAAAAATCGTAAGAATCTTATACGTAAATCTCAAAATTTAGTTCAAAATAGCCCCGAAAGATGGCGCTGAGAGCGTTAAGAATCCTTGGGCGTGTTCAAGATGAATGCCCGCCGCGCGCTCGAGCTCAGGAGACATGCACATGGTCTTTATCGTAGATAAAATAAATGTTCAATATGTTCAGGAAAGGATCTTGGATTTGATTAATGCTAATTTTAAAGATAATCTATTGCAAATAAAAGGTGAGCTAGACAGCTGAATGGATAGAGCATTGAACTCGAACTAGGGGTTATGGATTCGAATCCTTCGCACCCCTAATTGTGTTTATGATTTTTTCGTTTTTTTGGTTGCTTTATATTTTTCATAATAAATAAGATATTTTTGATAAAGATAAATTTTTATGTTATTAATACAGAAGCACATGTGAATTTTTATCGAGACTAGGATTCAGATCATATTTTAAGTTGTTAAAATCAGCATGGAAAATATTATAAAAATAAAATGTAATAGATGTACATTATTTTAACTAAAAATATCTGAACACATATTTTCTAGAAGAGATAAAATATATGAGGTTTGTCATCTAGTTTTGTAGTGAATAAAGTATGACTAGAATGTTTATAAATTTTCTACTGAAAGTATAAGTAAGTATTTTGCTTATACTAGCGTGATTTTGAGTGCCATTTGTTTCTCATGTTTTATGATGTATTTTGGTCTGTTATCCACACAGTGTTAAAATATGCAATCGTAAACTAAGAAATATATATACTAAAACCTTCTCTGAAAAATTATCTAACTAACAGTTCAAATTCCATTGAAATCCCTCTAGTATAGTGGATTACAAATAAATCTATGCTAATAAAAGAACAAATCGTTCTGTCTGTGTGTCTGTGTGAGATGGCTAACAAAATCTACGGCACGTACGAGGTTCAAAATTTTTGTGAGAATAGCCCAAAGTCTCTCCAGATATACCTCATTCTCAGAATTTCAAAATTCTAATTTTTAACAGCTGAGTTATTAATTATCAACCGTAACTCACTTTCATTAAAAATTCATCTCGAACGGGAAAATCTCTGACGCATGCGCTGATGGCGCTAATACGCAAATGAAGAATGGAAAAAAGTATTTCGGGTGTATTTTGTCATTATTTATTAACTAACATCGTCCAAAAGGCTTAGAAAAATAAAAATAGAAGGCATGTTTTGAAAGATTGTACTCTTACGTCTCAAATGCTGCAATCAATTAAAAAATATATCGCACTTAACCCCTTGAAAAAAAAAGTTAAAAAAGGATGGTTTTTCCGAAAAACGTTTTTCTCACTTATTGCAAAATGCAATAAGGGAGGTTACATGTTGCAAACTCCCTTACTGCATGGGGATTGTTAAAATAATATACATCTATTACATTTTATTTTTATTATATTTTCCATGTTGATTTTAACATCGTAAAATATGATCTGCATCCTAGTCTCGATAAAAATTCACATGTGCTTATTATGTACATTGTATTATTATGTAATTGTATTATTAACATAAAATTTTTTCTTTATCAAAAATATATTATTTATTATGAAAAATATAAAGCAACGAATAAAATGAAAAAATCATAAACACAATTTGGTGCGCGAAGGATTCGAATCCATAACCTCTAGTCTCGAGATCAATGCTCTATCCATTCAGCTTTCTAGCTCGCCTTTCATTTGCAACAGATTATCTTTATAATTAGCACTATAATTAATTAAATCCAAGATCCTTACCTGAACGTACTGAACATTTATTCCACCTACGATAAATACTCACTCCATGTTCCTGTGTCCTGAGCTCGAGCGCGCGGCGCGCGTTCATCGAGAACACGCCCAAGGATTCTTAACGCTCTCAGCGCCATCTTTCGGGACAATTTTGAACTAAATTTTGAGATTTATGTATAAGATTCTTACGATTTTTTTATTAATCATATCATTAGTTTCATGTTTCTATCTATCACTGTTTCCGAGTTATTGATTTTTACAGTTAGGGGTTCTTTGTGAAACACCCTGTATATATAATCGAAATAGGTGGGGAAAAATTGATTGTTAAGCTTTTTCAACCTAAAAGTTGTTTTTTTACAACTATTTTGTAAGCTTTTTTCAGATAAAATATATCATAAGTTTAAGTAAGTAGGTTTTAATTAATGCAGCAATATCGAGCTTTCATTGAAATGAATGAAGTAAGATAATAAATGAGGCTTATAATGAAATATAAATTGGAAATTTGTTAGGAACTTTTTTCCATTTAAATATTACTTACAACAGGTAAATAGAAACGGCGGAAAAGACTAAAAATGATTAGAAAATAGGAAAGCAGCAGTCTTATCCTTTTCAGGGGCAGCGGTATGTTTATTAAACCACATAATTTTAATTCCCAAACGCCACAAGGGCACCAGAATTTTGCTAAATTCTTTTCCATTTAATATGTATGTGAAATATAGCCTTTTTATTATTTCTAAATAAATTGTTTCGTAATTTCCGGTGCTGAAAGTGTTAAAAGTTGTTAATTATAAGTGCTCATGCGGCTGCAAAAGAACATGCCATTTATCGAAATACTTTAGGAAGATATGTAGACAAATCTCACTAGGACGAATACAGTGAGATGGAGCCAAACTATGTGTCAACTATCGTTGTCAGCTCGCGTATCACAAAAAGCAGGACAAGGAGACAAAAAAGTCCGACAGTGACTCCTAAATCCGGACATATTAATACATGAAACTCTGTGAAAACGAAACCTGTCTCTAATGGCATACTATCTTAAATGTTAAATTTTAATTTTCCCTGCAGTGCAATTATACCTGGTCAGACAGATTCATGTTAAAAACAATTTTTTTTCCTCTGACAAGCGATTGCATCTAAACAGGTTTGTTTAAATATAATATTTCCAAAAATATTTTTTATAATAATTAAAGCATGTAGCATAAACTTATTTTGCATTTTTTATTCTCATTTTATTTCTCTTCACAAATATTTCAATAGAAAACAAAGTGGGTTAAGCCTCCCATATGGTGGGCCAAACCTCCCATATGTGAAGAGCCTTGACCCATTATTTTCTCATCATTAAAATCAATCATTTTTCAAATTTCTTATATATTACACTTATGTCGAAATTTTATTTTGATAACTGATTGTATAACGAACAAAATGATGTATAAAACTTTACTCCTAGTTCAATGTATAGAAAATAAAAAATAATTTTGTAAAAAGTGGGTCAACCCTCCCTAGTCTCCCCTAGTTATTAAAAAAGCCTGTATGATGCGATAAGATCAAAAAGAACTTCTTTAAAACACTATAAAATTACAGTAATTCTCGCGGGCTCTCAAAAGAACTTTCTTCATCAGTCACAAAGAAAACGTGCTTCTATGTATTGCTCCTGCATTCAAAGTAATAAAACAAGAATAATAAATAATCCCAATACAGCTGCATTACCCACTGACAAATTAAAGATGCACTGTAAAAAAAATACTGCCAGTTTTCCGGTAGGAATCAGAAAAATAGTTGCCCTCATCGTACCGGAATAATTTCCGACCCAGCTCGGAATAAAATCCGTGGAAATAAGAAAATAGTTAGTAAAAGGGTATTTTACGGATTTTATTCCTAGCTGGATTGGAAATTATTCCGGTAGGATAAGGGCAACTATTTTTCCGATTCCTACCGGAAAACTGGCATTATTGTTTTTACAGTGTGCGTATTCTATATGTACTGGAAATAATCAGCAAACATTGCTACAAATATACAGGGTGTCTACAAATTAGTAGGGCAAAAGGAATGATTTATTGTATGGAATAGACAGGAAAAAAATTAAAGTACATGTTGGTGTAAGATAGGAAAATAGTTCAAGTTTAGCATTATCAAAAATGTTCGATGTGACTTCCACAGTAGAATGAGTTTCATGAAACCAAAAACGGCATTTCGCTTTTTAGCATTATCACAAATGTTCGATGTGACTTCCACAATAGAATGCGTTTCATGAAACCAAAGACGGCATTTCGCTTTTTCAGCGCTGTTGTAAGTATCCATTATCGTAATAACGAACGATCGTAATATCGTAATAAGAATGATTAACGCTCGCTAAGCTATAGCGTCAGTTATGTCACCTAACGCTCTCTATGAATTAACGTCGGCGATATTACTACTAGACTAACTTTCAACTAATTAATTTCATATAATATTTAGTAAGTTTTTAAGGGGTCTTGTACCTTTTAAACGCGTCAAAAATTAACGAAAAACTTCAAAGTTTGAATTAATCTATCTTCGAAATATTTTATGTATAAACATAAAATTTTAGATATTGATTAAACAGGTTGTGCTTTGTAATATGCTACCATTAGAAATTTATTAGCCTTTTACGGAATTTGTGTATTGTTGAAATCAAAATAGCTCTTTTTTTACTCCAGAAGTCAAAGCGCGCATGATATCTTGAGAAAGTATATATGGATTGTCATGAAATTTGGTAAAAATACTAAACAAATATGTGTGTTTAAAATAAACTACTTTTATTTACAATGGTAATATTTTCAGTTATGACTATTTTTATTCATTAAAAATATAAAAGTTTTTTTTTTTTTTTTTTTTACAATTTTTTTATATAGTTAATGAAATAATTTTGGCCTAAGAGTAGTTCATTTTAAACACACATACATGTTTGGTATCTTTACTAAACTTCATGACAATCCATACATACTTTCTCAAGATATCATGCGCGCATTGACTTATGGAGTAAAAAAAGATCTATTTTGATTCCAACAATACACAAATTCTGTAAAGAGCTGAAGGCAAATTCACAAAGGCAAATGAATTTCTAATGACAGCATATTACAAAGCACAATCTGTTTAATCAATATCCAAAATTTCATGTTTATACATAGAAAAGTTTTGAAGATAGACTATTTAAAACTTTGAATTTTTTCGTTACATTTCGTCGCGTTTCAAATGTACCAGACCCCTTAACTTGCGAAATTGCCCAACTAATTTATAGACACGCTGCATAATACTCTACTTCTCGAATAGCATTTTCTTAACTCTATTCAAGATTATCGACTGAAATGACATTATGTCCGGGAAGTCGTAAACCACACGTCAAGAGAATAAAATATCTGTCAAAACATTATTCATTGGAATTCTTTTGTGTTCTGCAATATCCAAAGTCAGTTTTCCAAAGAGGTTTCACTATAAGTAGAGGAATAATGCTACCAGAAATTCTTTGAAATGCTAAAGATTTTACACGTTGTTTTCTTGATTATGTGAGTAAAAAATATTGCATTTAAATAGAAAATTTTCCTAATTTAAACATTGTAACATTTTATATAATTATATTATTTTGTGAATTATTTTACAGTGATATTTCTTAAATGTTTGTATAAAATTTATATTCATTTAGTTATATTTTTATACGGAATAGGGGAGGGTAGTACACAGTGAGACGAAAATTAATATTACTTAACAAATGGCAACGATTTTTATTCTTTTGAAAAATTTTTTGCTACAACTTCAAGCTACACAAATACGCTACACATTAATGTATAAATGGTTTTAAAAAAGTTATTTATAAAAGCAGAGAAGCAGCATGCAGTAGTATCGAAAATTGTCTCCCACTTGTGGTACACAGTGAGACAATGTATATACTTTTATAAATCATACATTTTTATACTCTATCAATCATTTTCTGAAGTTTATGACTTCTAATTAATATTTCTAGATTAAAAAAAAATTTAAAAATATGAGCCTCGGATGGACAATGGCAGATATTGGTCTACCTTCATGCAAACTTTCAGCCTCTTATGTTTAGTAGATTTCACTAACCATCGCACCCCCCCCCCCCCACACACACACACACATACACAAAGATAAAGAGGGAGAGAAAAAACCTTCTTTTATTAATAAATAACTTTTTTTTTACGTCAGAACAGCAAGATACACAATGAGGCACGTCTCACTGTGTACCACAACTGTTTGTCTCACTGTGTACTTTCGTTACGTTGTAACAAAATGGATGCCATATGAGTTTCATCATCAGTTTCATAGCTTTGAACGCTTGTGTCGTTTTGTTGACATAGTCTATCATTAGATATAGCTAGGTTCGGTTAAGTAAATATATGCCATAATGAAATAAATAAAGTCTAAAATAGACGTTTATGTAACTTTAACCCCTGTAAAATAAATAATTACTTACTATTTTGTTGGACGAGTAATCAAAGTGCAGAAACTACATCCACGTGTTTCATAAGATGAGGTGGTTCAATGTGCTCCAGCTAGGAGAAAAAGTTATAACTATATGTTAAAATGACTGCTGACTCACTGTGTACCATGTCTCACTGTGTATTCCCCTACCGTATTTTATAAAACCTGCGTAGGATTTCATGATTATATATAATATACAAAAAATACATATATCTAAATGTTAAGACAATAAAATTCCTTGAAATCATGATTCATGCGAGAATTTTTGTGTTCGTTAACAGCAGATGCCTTCAAATGTAAGTAAATACGAGTAATAAGACTTAATTACGTCCACTAATAACCATATCACAATATATATTCCAAACGGAAAAGTCAAAATATATATTAAAATATGTATTTGCTTAAAAGATATTCCTAAAAACACATTAAAAGCAAATTAAAAACCTATATTAACATGTTTGAACTTCTTCACTGAGTCGTCATCAGAATGTATAACAGAAATTACAAATACAATGTATATGAAAAATGGAAAAAATCATCGAATACAAACAAGTAAACATATAACGCGCCCTACATTTTCGCTATCGCACATGTTCCCTTTATGTCGCGACTCCGAAAGTTGTCCAACCATTTAATCCATATATTCGAGATGCGAGAAGATAACGTATAGTTATAAACCCCTGAACATCTTAAATAAATTTCAATGGATTCTATTATAAATATTTGTAAATAAAAAATTAGAACTGTAGATTAATCTACTCTCGTTAAAAACATACTTTTAACATACATTTTAACGTTGTAACGACACGTTATCTTTTCACATTCCGAATATATGAATTGAATGGTTGGACAAATTGCGGATTCATGACATAGAGGGAACACGTGCAAAAGCGAAAATGTAGGGCGTGTTATATGTTTACTTGTTTGTATAGATGATTTTTTTCCATTTTTTATATGCATTGTATTTGTAATTTCTGTTATACATTCTGATGACGACTCAGTGAAGGAGTTAAAACATGTCAATATAGGTTTTTATTTTACTTTTAATGTGTTTTTAGCAACGTTTTTTAAGCAAATAAATATTTTAACATATGTTTTGACTTTTCCATTTGGAATATATAATGTAATAAGCAGATGTCTTTTTTGACAAAGATGTAACATTAATGTAAAAGCACTTTTTAAAATGTTAAATCTTTTAAAAATTATTTATTTAATTATTTATTTATTTTTAATATTGCGAATGGAAAGTATTGTATTAATATACATTCTGTAAAGATTTGGCAGAAAGTAAAAGTGATTTTTACTTTGCGAAAATTGCATATTTTGACATACAATGCGTATTTGTATAATATACATGCAATAATCCTTAAACGTGTAGTAATACATACTATAAAGTTATTTTTTTCTCCTGCGTATGAACATAATTTATCCACATGATGTGAAAAACAATTACTAAAATTCGCAACAAAAGTTTACAACTTTGTAACGAAATCTGTAGATGTGTTTTAGAAGAAGAAAAAGAGAAATAAAATGTTGATTTATATAAAGTCCAAAATACAAACAACAGCCTTCAATATACAGTAATAAAAGATACGCATTCTAATTGTACTGCAAATAATCAACAAACATTTCTATAAATATATAATGTTCTATTTCTCGAATAGCATTTTCGAGATTCATTTTATGATTATCGACTGAAATGACATTGTGTCCGGGAAGTCGTAAACCACACATCGCGAGAATAAATGTCTGTCAAATCCTTATTCATGTGAATTCGTTCGTGTTCGGAAATAAAAATGTTTCCCAAGAAGGTTTCGCTATAAGTCGAAGAATGATGTTACTAGAAATTCTTTGAAATGCTGAATATTTTACGCATTGTTTTTCCTGATACTGCGAGTGAGAAGTTTTCCATTTACAAACAATATTTTCATAATTTTAAAAAAACTAACATTTTATATAATTAATTTTAGTTATTTTAAAGCAATATTTCTTAACTGTTTGTGAAAATGTTATATTACATTTACTTATATTTTTATATGGAGTGTTTTTTAAATATATAATATACAAAGAATGCATATATTTACATGTCAAGAGAATAAAATTGTGTCAATGTATGATCCATGCGAGTTTTTTTTTTTCGTGTTCGTTAACAGCAAATGTGATTTTTGAAAGAAGTTTAACATTAATTTAAAACAAAATCTGTATAAAATTCCAAAGTTTTTAATGATTATTTATTAATTTTTTTCTAATACTGTGAGTGGAAAGTTTTGTATTGACATACATTATGTAAAGAATTGTCACAAAGTAAAATTAAATTTTACTTTGTAAAAAATTTATATTGTAACGTATAATACGTATTTCTAAAATATAGATATAATAAATATTAAACGTATAGTAATACATACGAAAAAGATTTTTTTTCCATTAGCGTATGACCAAAATTTATCCACATGATGTGAAAATCTTTTTCGAAAATTCGCAATAAAATTGTGCAACTTAGTAACTCTGTAACTTAATCTTCAGATGGGTCAATATCTGAAAACTGGACAATTTCACTCCAGAATATTTATTTTTTTTTTAAATTAAAGTACCAATTTCCAAATACAATTATATACTATGATACATGTTTTGTCATTTGAATGCTGTAGTCTTTTGAGATCGAGGATGTATATTTTATGTGTAGGATAAACGTTTATGGAAGAAAGTGTATGTTAACACCATAATCAGTGTCTAATAATTGGAACTGAGATGATGTTTTTTTCTTAAAAGCTGTACAGCCATTTTGTTGAATCATTTTGCCCACATGTAAATTATTAAATATGCCATGTGACATGTGTATGTTACGTAAATAAAGTTGCAATAAACTTTATAAATAAAAAGTTAAATAGGGGGACATGAATGATGGTATAAAAAATACTCATCCCTATTTAGAACAAAAGCTAAATATTTCTAAATATGAAACAAAGAGAGAAACAACTTACTTTCATCCATGGTGGCTAGTTGAACTTTAGTTGCTGTTGCAATGGAAAGGATTCTGCCAGCGCCTCCTAGTATCTGTTAACCTAAATGTGTGTTTAGAGGGACTGAGATGATGGTCAACCACAGGGACAAATATATTTACTACAGATAAAGTTAAAAAATGCTATAAAAAGTGATAGAAAATCTTTATTAAGATTGACGATCGTTTCGTCGCACCACGCTCGCAAATAGCCAAGATAATATTATTTTTATTTTATATTTTGCAATGCTTTTCATTATGCATGTTGTCTCGTGACATTGTTTACCATGTTATTGTTTTGTTAAATTATATGAAAATTAATCCACGCTCACAAATAGCTAATTTAATTTTAATTTAATTTTATGGTTGCAATATTTTTCATTATGCATCATGTCTCGTGACATTGTTTACTAGGTTTATTGTTTTAAAATATTTTGCGAAAGTATTTTCTATCATAAATGATTTTGAAAATGTCGCCGTTGGTGCGACGAAACGATCGTCAATCTTAATAAAGATTTTCTATCACTTTTTATAGCATTTTTTAACTTTATCTGTTTATAAGTGATTATTATACATGTGTTTATATTTACTACAACATTTTACTATACAATCTATACTAAGAAAGGATAATTATATTTTCCCATATTTTACATATATAGGTATAAATGTACAGGGCGCAATATGTTATCTATCGCCGAACTTTAATTTCTCAACCGTTGGTCGCAGACTTATAGTTACAATTGCAAAAACGTTTCAAATGAAGTAAATATTCATGCTGTGGCATTATTTAAAGTGAAAAATCAATTTTATAAAAATTACGAAATCTAAGTTTTTATATAGTCCCCCTGTCCCTATAGTTATATTTAGTAAAAGTTTACACATATCATAACGGATACAACATAAAAAGTTTGACATCTGTATTACAAAAATTGACACAGTTATTAAATTTAAAATTTTGAGATTTTTGCACATGCTTTCGTCTTTTATTGAGGGATCAGTTAAAAGATGAATTAAAATAATTCGAGATCAAAATCAGGGTGCTATGTCATCTTTACGGCGAAGCCATCTTTAGCCGATATCGCCAAATCGGGGTATCATCAAAGAGGTTTATTTCATCTAAAAATTTGAGCTGACTTTTAGGGGTTGTATACAAAGCGAAGAATGAAACATTGAAATGAAGCAGAAAAATAAAGCATAATAATAATAAAAATAAATGATAGCAAAAGTTAATAATATTTATCGTAATGTTTACAGCATACATTTAATATTTGATATTTGTACCTGGTAACAGGGACTGAAATGATGATTTCACCTTTTTAAAGTTTAAAACTAATTATCTATACATCATTATATGTCCATTTATCATTGGTAATTGATATGATAAATGTTATAATCTTTTACGTTTTTCAGGTTTTTGTTTTAGTATAATTAATGAAATATTATTGGCAGTGGACGCAAATTGTCCAGTTTTCAGATACTGACCCAGGTGCGTTTTGGAGGATCAAAAAAGAAATGGAATGTTGATTTATATAAAGTCCAAAATACAAACAACAGCCTTCAATATACAGCAATTAAAGAAACGCATTCATATGTACTGCAAATAATCAGTAAACATTTCTACAATTATATTCTCTACTATTCTCTCTAGTCTACTTCTCTAATAGCATTTTCAAGATTCGTTTTATGATTACCAACTAAAGTGTCCAGGAAGTCGTAAAGCTCACGTCAAATCCTTATTCATGCGAATTCGTTCGTGTTCGAAAAAGAAAGTCTCACAAGGAGGTTTCGCTATAAGTCGAAGAAAAATGTTTCCATAAATTTTTCAAATGTTGAAGATTGTACGCATTGTTTTTCTTGACACCGTGAGTAATAATGTATGTTATTGTAGTTAGTAATACATTGTTCTCATAATTTAAAAATGTAACATTTTATAAAATTGTATAGGATTTATTTTAAAATAACATCTTAAATGTTTTCAAAATTTTAAATTACATTTAGCTATATTTTTATATGGAGTATTTTTACATGTGTAGTAATTTTTAAATATATAATATACAAAAAATATATGTCAAGGGAATAAAATTTTGTCAAAGCATGATCCATGCGAGTTACTTCGAGTTGGTTAATAGAAAATGCCTTTTTTGGAAGATGTTTAACATTAATGTAAAAAAAAATCACTCTAAAATGATAATATTTTTAAAGATTATTTTCTACTTATTTATTTAATTTTAATACTGTGAGTGGAAAGTTTTGTATTGACATACTCTATGTACATAATTGTCACAAAGAAAAATTAGTCTTTACTTTTTAAGAATTTTATATTCTAATGTATAATATATTTTTATAACATGCATATAATAATTTTTAAGGACATATTAATACATACTGAAGAGGGTTTTTTCCACCATCGTATGACCAAAATTTATCCACATGATGTAAAAAACAATTCCTAAAATTCGCAATAAAATTGTGCAACTTTGTAACTTAATTTATGGTTATGTTTTGGAACGAAAATAATAGAATCTTGTTCTATATAAAGGCCAAAATACAAATGACAACCTTCAAGATACAGTATTTAGGAATACACATTCTAAATGTGCTCCAAATAATCAGCTAACATTTCTAAAATTATATAATGGTCTACATCTCGAATAGCATTTTCTAGATTCGTCTCATGATTATCTATTGAAACGACATTGTGTCCGGAATGTTATAAACTGCATGTCAAACGAACAAGAGCCTACCAAATCATTATTCATGCGAATTCTTTCGTGTTCGGAAAAAGCAAATGTCGTTTTCTCGGGAAGTTTTAGTATAAGTCGAGGAATAGTGTTGCCAGAAATTCTTTTAAATACGGAAAGTTTTATACATTGTTTTTCCTGATTTTTATGTCAAATGTGTTACATTTCAATACAATATTATCATAATTTAAACAAATTAATGTTTTGTACGACACAAGACTGCGATGATTGTGTTTTTTAACTTTTAAAGTTGTCATTTATGTATTTTTTAGCGCAGAATCCAAAAATGATCTTCAATTTTTACTATCACGTCACTCTTTTTTGCAAATAGTAAATTTCAAAGTTTTCACTTTGAAAACCAAAAAATAGCGAAAATTGTATACTAAAAAATAGATGTAATGGTTATGTTTTTTAACTTTATATAATTGATTATTATGTATTTTTTAGTGCTTAATTAGAAGATGACCTTCATTTAAAAGCATCATGTCAGGAATTTTTGTAAATCGTAAATTTCTAAGTTAAAAGTAAAAAAAATAGCGATGATCTGGTACTATAAAAGAGAATATATAAAACTTTTTTTCATAATACACTGGCCTCCGAAAGTTAAGGTACAGGGACTGGATGCTTTCGATTGCACACGGTTTGTCGAATATTTACCAACATTATTGATGGATTGTTCTTGAACATCTGGGATGTAAAGAACACCTTTCATTTCATATTTCTCAATGAAGATTTAGTCGGGCCAACAATTAGAGGGGCTAATAATAAATTTAATAATAAAATAATATTTGCGATCAGCTATGCAACAGAAAATGCTGGGAATGGTTTGTTACTGCGTTAAATGACTATTTGGGTCCTGTTCAGCGTTTGTGTGCATTTGTGTAAGCATATCACTCATATTTGTAAAGGTTAACGTTTTTGTGAAAAATTCAAAAGTTTTTTGTTTATAGCATACATAGTTTCCAACCAAATTTGACACAACTTTCCGAAAACCTGACAAAAAACAGTAGCAACAGTACATTTCAATTAAAACATGAATATATTGAATATTTGATGAGATATGGGCACTTGTATGGAATAATTTTTAACTGCGCATGCGTGGAAGATTTCAAAATTTTTATTTCATAATTTGGCAGTCAGCTATTTAAGGTAATTTTTCTAAAATATCCAGCCAAATATCGAGAAATGTCACAAAGATAGGGGCGATATAGTGAGTTGCTTTCTAAAAATAGCTTTATTATAAGGGGTTTTCCACAACTTTTCAATCAACTCACTATATCTTTCTGAGTTTTCACAGCAATTAAGAATTGTGTATTTATTCTTATTTGTATAAACATGTATTGTAAATAATGAAAAAAAAATACATATATATAATATTCTACTTTTCGAATAGACTTTTCCAGTCTCATTTCAAGATTATCGAGTGAAATAACTTTGTGACGGGGAAGTCGTGAGTCACATGTCAGAAGAATAAATGTCTGTCAAATCATTATTCATGCGATTTCTTGCGTGTTCCTGTTAAAGCAAATGTCGTTTCCCAAGGTGTTTTCAAACATATAAAGATAACAAAATTCTCTCAAATTATGAAATATGCGAAAGTTTCATGTTCGTTAAAAGCAAATGTTTTTGAGAAAGATGTTAATATACAATAATTAAAAATTACGTATTCCATATGTACTGCAAATAATAGACAAATATTTCTGCAAATATATAATATTCCACTTCTCGAATAGCCTTTTCTAGTCTCGTTTCAAAATTATCGACTGAAGTGACTTTTTGTCCGTGAAGTTTTAAGTCACATGTCAAGAGAATAAGCCTCTGTCAAATCATTATTCATGCGAATTCTTGCGTGTTCCTGAAAAGCAAATGTCGTTTCCCAAGGTGTTTTCAAACATGTAAAAATAATAAAATTATGTCAAATTATAAAACATGCACATTTTTCCGTGCAAAAGCAAATGTTTTTTGTGAAAGATCTTAATATACAGAAATTAAAAAGTATGTATTCCATATGTACTGAAAGTAATAAATAAATATTTCTACAAATATATAATATTCCACTTCTCGAGTAGCCTTTTCTAGTCTCTTTTCAAGATTATCGACTGAGGTGACTTTGTGTCCGTGAAGTTTTAAACCACATGCCAAGAAAATAAATGTCTGTGAAATAATTATTCATGTGAATTCTTTCACGTTCGGAAAAAGCAAACGTCGTTTCCCAAGGTGGTTTCAAACATGTCAAGAGAATAAAATTCTGTCAAATTTTGAACCATGCGATTTTTTCGAGTTCGTTACATTCAAATGTCTTTTGCGAAAGAGGTTAATATACCGTGATTAAAAATTGCGTATTCTAAGTGTACTGCAAATAATAAACATATATACGGTATTCTATTTCTCGAATAGTCTTTTCTAGTCTAATCTCGTTTCAATATTATCGACCGAAGTGACATTGTGTCCGTGAAGTTTTAACCACCTGCCGATTGAATAAATGCCTGCCAAATCATTATTAATGAGAATTCATCCGTGTTCGAAAAAAGCAAATCTCGTTTTCCAGGGTGGTTTTCAGGTAGGTCAAGCGAATAAAATTCTGTCAAATTGTGACACATGTGAATTTTTTCGTGTTCATTAAATGCAAATATCTTTTGTGAAAGGTGTTAATATACGGGGATCAAAAATTGCGTATTCTATAATTTCCAAACAATCATTAAAAATTCCTACAAATATATGATATTCTACTTCCCTAATAGCATTTTCAAAGTTTGTTTCAAGATTATCGGCTGAAATGACATTGAGTACGGGAATGCTTAAACCACGTCAAGAGAATAAATGTCTGTCAAATCATTATACATGTGAATTTGTTCGTGTTCCGAAAAAGCAATTTCGTATTCAAGGCTCAAGTAGCACAGTTGAGGTTATTCCAATAAAGGGTCCAAAAGCATTTTAGTTTCCTAAGGAGTTATCACTATAACTCGAAGAATAATGCTACCAGAAATTCATTGAAATGCTGAAGATTTTATACATTGTTTTCCGGATAATGTAAGTGAAAATTATTCAATTTAAATACAGTATTTTCATAATATAAACAAAGTAACATTTTATAAAATTGCACAAGATTTAATTTAAAGTATTATTTCATAAATGTTTGTATAAATTTTACATTACATTTATCTACATATTTATGTAGAGTATATTTATAAAAGATACGTGGTGTTTTTTAATATATAATAAACAAACATACATACCTTTACATGTCAGAAGAATAAAATACTGTCAGATTATGATCCAACCGAGTTTTTTTCTATTTGTCAACAGCAAATGTATTTTTCTTAAGAGGTTTAATATTAATGCAAACAAAAACTATTTTTAATGCTAAAGTTTTTAAAAAGGGTTTTATTTATTTGTAATATTTTGAGTGAAAAGTTTTGTATTGACATACACTATGTACATAATTGCCGCAAAGTAAAATTAGTTTTTACTTTGTAAGAATTTTATATTTTTACGTACAATACGTAATTGTATAACATAAAAGCAACAATTTTTAAACTTATAGTAATACATATGAAAAAGTTTTTCTTATCAATAGCGTATCACGAAAATTTGTCCACATAATGTGAAAAACGTCCATCAAAAGTCTGTCAAACCATTTTTCATGAGAATTCATTCGTGTTTGGAAAAACAAATTTCTTGTCCCAAGGATGTTTCACTATAAGTCGAAGAATAATAGAAATTCTTTGAAATGTTGAAGACTTCATAAATTGTTTCTCCTGATTCTAAGAGTGAAAAGTATTGTATTTAAATAGAATATTTTATATAATTATACATGAATTATTTTACACTAAAATTTCTTAAATGTCTCTATAAATTTTACATTATATTTAGCTATATTTTATATGGGGTATTTTTTATAACAGCTGCATAATATTTTGTAATGTATAATGTATAAAAAATTACATATATTTACGTGTCAAGAGAATAAACTTAATGATAAAAAGCATAAATGTTAAAACACTATCTTTAAAATGCTAAAGTTTAAGAAATATATATATATTTATTTTTAATACTATGAGCCGAAAGTGTTGTAATGACATATACTATATGCAGATTTGATAGTAAGTAAAAGTAATTTTTACTTTTGAAAACTTTTATATTATAACGTATAACACGTATTTGTATAACAGACATGCAATAATTCTGAAACGTGTAGTAATATATTCGAAAAAGATTTTTCTTCACTAGCGTTTGACCATACTATAGCCACATAATGTGAGAAACAATTCTTAAAACTCGTTATAAAATTGTGTATTTTTATTAAAAGTTGCATAATTTTATTAGTATTTTGATTAGAATTAAGCATAACTTCATACACTCTTCGATGGTACAATATTGAAGATTGCACAAAAATCGCTATTACACGTGCCCCGTTCAGGCAGAATTTTTCCAAATTCAGGGAGGACCTTCTTGCCATGGCCAAAAACATACACAAAAAAATTGTTTCAATTCTATGCATAACTTCATATACACTTTTCGATGGTACAATATTCAAAATGGCACAAAAATCGCTATTACAGCACCCCGACTGACGAATTTTTTCCAAATTAAGGAAGGACCTGCTTGCCATAGCCAAGAACTTGAAAAAAATTTTTGGTTCAATTCTATGCATAACTTCATACACTTTTCGATGGTACAATAATCAAAATCGCACAAAAATCGCTATTGCAGCGCCCCCTTCCGGCCAATTTTTTCCGAATTAAGGGAGAGCCTGCTTGCTATAGCCAAAATCTTAAAAAAAAAATTAGTTCAATTCTATGCATAACTTCATACACTTTTCGACGGTACAATATTCAAAATGCACAAAAATCGCTATTACAGAGCCCTCTACCGGCGGATGTTTTCCAAATTAATAGAGGACCTGCTTGTCATAGCCAAAAACTTAAAAAAAAATTTGGTTCAATTCTATTTATAACTTGATAAAATTTTTGATGGTACAATGGCGACATACGGACACACGGAACTACGGACATACGGACACACGGACACACGGACATACAGACATTTTCTATAAACATGTTTTCTAGAATCTCTGACCCCTAAAACCTGTAAATCCGTCGAAAAGTGGAAGTCGAAAAAAATTTGGATTATAATACTTTCTTCTATTGAAGATAGAAGAAAGTAAAATACATATATGAAGTATTGTTCGATTATATTCATAACTTCCTACACTTTTGGATTATACAAATGTGACGTACAGACACGTGGACCGTCAGAGATTAGCCAAAACGTATTTTTTGAGATCTTTGAATCATCAAACGTGTAAATCGGTCAGAAACGAGAAAATGAAAAAGATTTCGATTCTGTAAGAGAAAGTAATAATTTTAATATTTATCTCAATTTAGTTTTTTTTCTAATTCTAATTAAGAAATGATATGATTGAGAATTGATATGATGATAAGGAATTGAATGTTTAAGAATTTTTATTTTATAAGATTTTTTTAAGAGCCATATTCAGATTTCGCAAAATAGAGATTGAACGATACAAATATAAATAATTGAAATATTTATTTCAATTTAGTTTTTTTTTCTTCTAATTCTAATTAAGAAATGATATGATAAAGAATTGATATGATTATAAGGAATTAAATGTTTAAGAATGTTTATTTTATAATATGTTTTAAAGATCCATGTTCAGATTTCGCTAAGTGAACATTGAACAATACAAATATAAATAATTTTAATATTGATTTAACTTACTTTTTTGCCCTATTTTAATTAAATAACGTTTCTATGGTAAGAAATGAAATGTTTAAGAATTATATATATAATTTTTAAAGTTACAGCCATAATGTCGTACTTAGAACTTCAAACTTAACCCATGAACATTTACACTAGTGCGACTTCCCTCCGATGAATATTTCAATGTAGGGCTTTTTAAAAAACGAGTTTTATTGATTTCCATTTTTCTTTTACACAATGATTTTTATGTATAAAAATTTGTCATAAAATTTTAAGTATGTATCTCAGGTAGTTATAAATATCTCCTTATAAACGCATTATATTGCCATTAATCCCCGGACACTTTCAATTTTAGACATTTTGTAGTATATTTAAAAATATACTTTTCGGATTCTTCTGCAACTTCAGAATTATAAAGTTTGACCACATATTTACCAACATCGAATTGACAAGGAGGACAGTTAGGGGGCAACAAAAAATTAAAGAAAAATACTAATATTTCAGATCATTCTGTAAATTAAAAGGCACGAAATGATCTATCGCTGCAGAATACAAATTGGTGGATACTGTACAACATGTTTACTAATCTTTGTAAGAATAGCACATATATTCATTGAGATATAGGGACTTTTTTTTAAGTTCAAAAAATTCTCGCATGTGTAGGATTTATATCATGCAGGGCTTTCAACTCAATGTAATGCCAGTTTTAGAAAAATTAGCAAAGTGCAGTATAAACAATATAGTGTAATTGGAATATAAATATATTAAACAGTTCATGAAATATTAGCAGTTGTACGAAATAATGTTTATCTGCTCATGCGCGAACGATAACAAAGATTTTTTTTTTTTTTTACATAATTTAATAATCAACACTATTGAACAATTTATAAAACATATCCAGTCAAACATCGTAAAGATTCAGAAATATATCATCGATAGAGTGAGCTAATTTTTAGTTGCTCTCTAAAAGGAACTGAATGATAAGATATTTTCGACAAACTGTCAATTTTATTTTTTTTTTACATTTTTATTGATGCTTTAGTTCTTCTTGGATAACTACCAGAACAAGCATTTTCCATGATGAAAAGAAGTATCAAAATCAAAGCATTTTTTCCAAATGTACTCATTAATATTCATTAAATACTGACTTTTTTCTGAAAGTCAGTAAATAAAAAATGATAATTTGTAGAAAATCCCTTAACATTCAGTTGCTTTTAAAGAGCAACTAAACATCAACCCACTCTATCGACGATATATTTCTGAATTTTCACGATATTTGACTGATTTTTTTTTTATCAGTTGCTCCATAGAATTGACTATTAAATTATGTAAAAAAAACTTTGTTATCGTTCGCGCATGCGCAGATAACGTATTATTACGTACTACAGCTTATATTCCATTGAAAGTGTCCGGTGAGTAAAGGCTATATTGTGTATATTACCGACAAAGTTATATTAAGTTGAAGTAAGGAATTCTCAAATTTCACTAGTGTGTAATACACGGGTGATGAATTGAAGTATGGAGTCCCCACGATAATGCATTACTTTCATAATTCAGAATATATCTCCATACTTAATAAATCACGTTTAATGTATAATTATTTACATACAATGGTGCAGTTCGCATAATTTCTTACATATTGCAGCATGCATTTTATATTACACTCGACATGTATACATACATGCATGCAAGAACGGGACTTTAGGTAAATTTAAAATGTATGTAATACCTATGACAGCGCGTGTTCATCAAATGAAATGTAAAAGTGTCTTTATAGTCGTTAATGAGATATTTTCTATATTCGTGATTTAATTAAAATATTACACGTTTCAGTTTATAAATATTTGAGGAAACAAAATACACTACAATTTTCGGAAAGTAGGGGAGACCGGGGCTAGTAGGCGCAGTTTTTAGTTATTGATTTTTATTAATTTTTTGTTTGAGTTTTTTTTATGAAACTATAACTGTACTTTTAAAGAACATTCATTAGGCTATAAATACCCGGAGTTTTGAGTTTGTAGCTTTTGTAGTTTATGTTTAGCGGAATCCTAAAGTAAAAGGAAAATTGTGCGCCAACTTACCCCGTCACGGGGCAAGTTGCCTATACCTATGGGGTAAGTTGGCACACGCTTTATAAAAATTTAAATAAGACACGCAGTTAATAGAAATCAATTGCCTTATTACCAGTAGATTTAATCAAAGGCGTTATCGCCGTACAATGTAAGTTCTAAATCATACAGACATAAAAATATTGAATAAAACATTAACATTGAGTAACTTCTATCCTACTCGATAAATCATCAGAGTTACAGTTGTCACAAATAAAAAATCGAGTGTCTCCGTTTGGACAAGTCTCGTGTGAGCCCAAAATATTGCATTGCAACCACTTTTTGCAGTCTTTGCTGTTTTTCAAGTTACCAGCATACACCAGACACCGAGACAACTTGCCCCGTGTTCAATGCGCCTACTAGCCCCACAATAAATTGCTTCACAAAAGGGGCACGTAACCATCTAAGCATAAATAATCCAAGTAAATCACATATGGGGTAGGTACAGTTAATCATACACTAAGAAAAATTGCACAAGTTAAATTGCAATTATTAAGATAAGTATTAGAAATTAGAAAAAGAATGAAGCAACAAAGAATTACTTGCGAGCGCAAAAAAACAGAAAAATCGTAATAAATGTCCACTGCACGTAGGTAACGCTGCAAAACTACAATGAGGATTGTAAAACGCAAGAAGAAATGTACTCTGTGACTGGTTGCACAATCTACCCACAAACAGGCGATTTATGGGGACTGCGCCTACTTACCCCTGTAGCCAACTAGCCCGGTCTCCCCTATGTCTTTCCGAGAAACGAAAATATTATTTACTATACCGATAAAAAAATAATCGGAATATTTTCATCTTGTGTATGGGAGACCGGGCTAATTGGCTACAGGGGTAAGTAGGCGCAGTCCTCATAATTTGTCTGTTTATGGATAGATGGCGCACCCAGTCACAAAGTACTTTTCTTCTTACCTTCTACAATTCCCATTGTAGTTTTGCAGCGTTACCCGTGTGCAGTGGACATTTATTACGATTTTTGAACCTTTTGCACTCATAAGTAATTTTTTGTTGATTAATTTTTTCTTATTTCTAATACTTATCTTAGTAATTGCGATTTAAATTTTGTAGTTTTTAGTAGTGTATGATTAACTTTACCTATTTCTTGTGTGATTTACTTGGATTTTTTATGTTTAGAGGGTTACGTCTCTAATTTTGTGAAGGAATTTGTTATGGGGCTAGTTGGCGCATTGAACACGGGGCAAGTTGACTCGGTGCGCTAACTAACCCCGTTGCACTGTTTCGTAATATTTTCTGCTATTTTATCCTGTTTGATAAATTAATTACTTTATTTTTTTACAAAAAACATGCATAATTACCAAAGATAAACCGAACAAGTTAGCATACCGAAGAATTCTTAAATATACTTGATGTGTTTAACACGATCTTTAGGCTTAAGCATATTAAGAGAATAAACAAAACACAACTTTAATCTGGATACTCATGCTGGCTGGTAAGGCTATTTAGCGGATCTAAACACTGGTACAATATGTAACAAAGAGATTTGGTATCACCATTTCGGTTAAAGTTGGCAAAAGATAAACAGATAATAAGGAAAACTTTGTTTTCAATTATTATAAAAAAGAACTTGTATAGAGCAAAGCACGAATCTTGAGAATATCTCAGATAACGAGGAAGATTAATATCTGTTGTGTGTTGGTACTTTAGAAACAGCAAACAATTGTAAAAGTTTATGCGATTCAATGTTTAAGCACATGTGGCCTGTAGTGCATTCGAGTTTACATTTGTGATAACCGTGACTCTGATAAAGATATGGAGTACGATAGAAGCTACTGTTAAGGTTTTATTCATTATTTTTATGTCTGTATAATTTAGAATCTATATTGTACGAGAATAATTCATTTGTTTAAATGTGCTGGTAATAATAAAATTGATTTCTCTTAACTACGTGTCTTATTTGAGCTTAAATTAACGTTTTATGAAGCCTGAGCCAACTTACTCCATAAGTATAGGCAACTTGCCTCGCGGCGCGGTAGGTTGGCAAACATTTTTTCTCTTTCTTCAGCCTTCCTCTAAACATAAACTACAAAAGCTACAAACTCAAAACTCTTGGGTATTTATAGCCAAATGCCTGTGCTTTAAAGGTGCAGTGAAATTTTATTAAAAAACCTTAAGCAAAAAATTAATAAAAATTAATAACAAAAAACTGCGCCTAGTAGCCCGGTCTCCCATATGTAGACAATATGCTATTTCAGATGACACAGTTCGAATACGGTCGCAGACGATTCGCCGAAAACCAAATAGCCGACAAGACATTTAGCAGACAGCACTTAGACGACAGGACGTTTAGCCGACAAGTACATTTAGTCGACACGTACATTTAGCAGACAGGACATGTAGCCGACAAGTACATTTAGCCGACAGGACAAGTAGCCGAAACGTACGTATAGCATACAGGACAATTTGCCGAAACGGACATTTAGCAGACAGACAATTGGACGACAGGCAATTGGCCGAACGTGACAATTAGCCGACAGGACATTTAGCCGACAGGACAATAAGTCGACAAGACAATTAGCCGACAAGACAATTAGCCGGCAGGACAATTAGCCGACAGGACAATTAGCCGACAAGACATTTAGCCGACGAGACAATTAGCCGACAGGACAATTAGCCGACAAGACAATTAGCCGACAGGACATTTAGCCGACAGGACGATTGACCGACAGGACATTTAGCCGACAGTATGATTAGCCGACAAGACAAATTAAACGACAGGATATTTAGCTGAGAGGACGATTAGCCTAGTTAGGTTATGGTTAGGATACTTTTAGGTTACGGATAGATTATAATTAGTTTACGGTTACGTTAAACTTAGGTTACAGTTACGTTACGGTTAGGTTACAGTTAGATTACGGTTACGTCACAGTTATGTTACTTTCAGGTAACAATTAGGTTACGTTTAAGTTACAGATAGGTTAAGGTTATGTTACGGATAGGTTACAGTTAGATTACGGTTAAGTTACGGATAGGTTACAGTTAGATTACGGTTAAGTTACGGATAAGTTACAGTTAGATTACGTTTCTGCTACGATTAGGTTACGGATAGGATACAGTTACGTTACAGTTTGGTTACAAATAGGATTACGGATAGGTTACAGTTAGATTACGGTTAGGTTCCGTATAGGTTACAGTAGGTTACGGATAGGTTACAAATAGGTTACGGTTAGGTTACCGCCAAGCTACAGTTAGGTTACGGTTAGGTTACATTTAGGTTACAGTTAGGTTATAGTTACATCACAGTTAGGATACGGTTAGGTTATAATAGGTTACGGTTAGCGTACCGTCATGCTACGTTTATTTTACAGATAGATTACTGTTAGGTTACAGTTATGTTACAGTTAGGTTATGGTTAGGTTATAAGTAGGTTACGGTTACGTTACGGTTAGGATGAAGTTATATTACGGTTAAGTTACGGATAGGTTACAGTTATATTACGTTTCTGCTACGATTAGGTTACCGATAGGATACAGTTACGTTACAGTTTGGTTACAAATAGGATTACGGATAGGTTACAGTTAGATTACGGTTAGGTTCCGGATAGGTTACGGTAGGTTACGGATAGATTACAATTAGGTTACGGTTAGGTTACCACCAGGCTACAGTTAACTTACGGTTAGGTTACATTTAGGTTACAGTTAGGTTATAGTTACATCACAGTTAGGATACGGTTAGGTTATAATTAGGTTACGGTTAGCGTACCGTCATGTTACGTTTATTTTACAGATAGATTACTGTTAGGTTACAGTTATGTTACAGTTAGGTTATGGTTAGGTTATAAGTAGGTTACGGTTACGTTACGGTTAGGATGAAGTTAGATTACGATTAAGTTACGGTTAGGTTACAGTTAGATTACGTTTCTGCTACGCTTAGGTTACGGATGGGATACAGTTACGTTACAGTTTGGTTACAAATAGGATTACGGATAGGTTACAGTTAGATTACGGTTAGGTTCCGGATAGGTTACAGTAGGTTACGGATAGATTACAATTAGGTTACGGTTAGGTTACCGATAGGCTACAGTTAACTTACGGTTAGGTTACATTTAGGTTACAGTTAGGTTATAGTTACATCACAGTTAGGATACGGTTAGTTAATAATTAGGTTATGGTTAGCGCACCGTCATGTTACGTTTATTTTACAGATAGATTACTGTTAGGTTACAGTTATGTTATAGTTAGGTTATAAGTAGGTTACGGTTATGTTCCATTTCCGTTACAGATAGGTTACGGTTAGATTAAGGATAAGTTACAGTTAGGTTACGGGGTCTATGTCATTTAGCCGAAAACCAAATATCCGACAAGACATTTAGCAGACACCAATTAGCCGACAGGACGTTTAGCCGACAAGTACATTTAGCCGAAACGTACATTTACCCGACAGGACATTTAGCCGACAGGTCAAATAGCCGACAGGACGTTTAGCCGACAGGACAATTAGCTGACATGATATTTAGCCGACAGGTCAATTAGCCGACATGACAATTAACCGACAGGACATTTAGACGACAGGTCAAATAGCCGACCTGACAATTACCCGACAGGACAGTTAGGAGACATGAAAATTAGCCGACAGGTCAAATAGCCGACATGATATTTATCCAAAACATACATTTTGCCGAAAGAACTTAGAAAACTCATTGATATGGGTCGGTGATATACCAACAATGTCAACCTCAATAACTCGTCACCAACATAATTCAACTTTTTAGCTCACAGGCTATCAAAGTCAGAGAGCTGATGTGCCCGCCGTTCTGTATGTATGTAAGTATGTACGTACATATTCACGTAACGAGGTAACTCTTGATAGAAACATCCGATTTGCTTCAATTTTTTTTCTAGGTTCATTCTGGAAAGGTGCTTTCCTGATTAGTTTTGGGGGTTCATTGGTTAAAGATAAAGGGGGAAAAGGGGGTTAGTCCCTCCCCTTAATTTAGATAAATGGGTTTTTCATGCAGAATTATTCGATTTGCTCTAAATCTGATATACCGGTTTATTATGTTAAGGAGCTTCCCTGATTAGATTTGGAAGTTCATTAGTTAAGTATAAAGGGGGAAAGAGGGCTACCCCCCTTAATTTAGATAAATGTTTTTTCATTCAAAATTATTCGATTTCCTCTAAATCTGATATACCGGTTTACTATGTTAAGGAGCTGCCTTGATAAGATTTGGGGGTTCATTAGTTAAGAATAAAGGGGGATAGGGGAGCTAGTCCCCCCACCCCTTAATTTAGATAAATGGGTTTTTCATGCAGAGTTATTCGATTTGCTCCAAATTTGCTATACCGGTTTATCATGTTAAAGAGCAGCCTTGATTAGATTTGGAGGTTCATTAGTTAAGAATAAAGGGGGGAAAGGGGGCAACCCCACTCCTTAATTTATCGGACACTTGTGGTACGAATATCATAGAAGTTTGTTTTTAGGCTAATTGAAGGGTGTAGAGTTCATTTATGCTGTCAGAATTGTGTACTGCTATTGAAAAAAACAAAGTTATGGTTCGTTTTAAGATTTAGATGGCCCCCTAAGCAAATTTTATATACATCATTTAAAAGTAGACTTTATTACCAATCGTTTGGTACCAGTAACTTTCTTCTACGATAATTTTTTCAGAGTTAGTAGGGGTGTTTATTTTTTTTTTCCCACGACTGTACACTTTAGGTTTTTCGGATTATGCTTTATATCTTTCGGTCGGAGTTGGTGTGATCTGGTTTTTAACAAAGAAGTCCTGAATATTTTTTAAATGAAAAACTATAGATTTGACTATTAATGGTGGCTCATAGTAATACCCATGTGTTCATTTCTGTACTTAAGGGATAAAATTATACAACACTTTATTATAAACGTGTTAAAATATGGAGCAATTTCTTTTACTTTGGGGTTTGGTGGAAGTCTGTCGGTTTTGTGTTGAAGAAATTGTTTTGTTGGGTGCTCGCAGACTCCATTCCTAGGCGTTAAAATTTATTTAGAGTGTACCATATATAATATAATTTAATAAAGCAAATAATTAAATAATTTGATAACATTGCAATGATTGCAGTAAATATAATGTGACACTAATAATCCAAAAAAGTAAAAAAGTCGGATAATTAAGAACTTGAATTATACTCGCCCCTCCTCCAACCCTAAAAAGAACTATCTTAAAAAACTCTTAAAATACACCCGAATTTCTACCCATCAGGGGCAAGTTGTACGCAGCTGAGAAGCAATTGATAAAAGAAAATTTCTCTCATGTATTTTTAAAATTAGGCAAAGTACGATATATATCTCACTTTAAGAAAGTTCGAATAGGAAATGTTTTGTATAATTATTAATTTCTATGCATAAATCATTTATTTAATGCATATGTTTTTATTGTAATCAAATCTGATAAATTATCATAGCGTTTGAGCATTTTTTAAATTTTTGTTTGAGTCTGACAATTGATGAAAATTTTCCGAAAAATCAAATTCCTTGGGGGGGGGGGTGTATTGCCCCCCTCAAACGGCGGCCCTGTTTCCAAAACTTTCTAAAATATTCATGGAGACATTTTTATGCATAAAAACATTAAAATAAAATCCTTTATATCTAACTTCCTTTTATCAGTAATTTATTTTATTTTTTTTTTTTTTTGACTAGATAATGGTAAATTTAAGAGCTGTTTATTTTTATTCCACCGTAACATTATTTATTCCAGACAGTGTTGCGCCAACATATGCGTATATGGCGGAAGCATGGTACAACAGTTGAAAGGAGAAATCAATCATCATGTTTGGACATTTCTTTATTCATTTCATTTTCTTCGGTTATTAACGAAAAAGAGCTATTATTTGATACCAATTTAGCCGTGCTAATAAATCTATTTTATACAAATAAAGCATATTATGGCATTAAACTGGATTATTCCTAATTTTCTCGTATTGATCAAGTTGAATTTAGACACATTTTTTTCGTGAGGGATTTCTGTGATCTCCGGGATGGGGGTGGGGTTGGAATTTGCACTTTTTGACCATTGAAAACACAAAATCTCAAAGCTTCCATGGGACATTTATTCTCTGGAGAGAATGTCTCCCCCGGGTCACCCCATGAATTCAACACTGTTAATGATTAAAAAAAAATATTAGGACTGTTTCTCATTCTGATTTAATTAAGAAACTTAAACATTTAAACACGGAATGTAAAAAAGTATTTTGGAGAAACTATTATTTGTATAATGAATGCCATTGTTGGATTATATACACCTACGTTTACAAATGAACTGAAAATTTAATACAATAATATTAAACTAGAGAACAGGAATTCTGTTTTTTCAGAATTTAGTGTCGCCCCCGGCATTTCCATTACTTCATTTTCTTCTGATGGACTGATGGCTTCTATTATTATGAAACAGCCATTATAAATGAAGTGTTAGGTGAAGATGAAAGAGCAGCCGTAAAAGTTTGAACTCTGATTTTCTGGTCGGAATGGTGGGAAAAAATGGCTATATATATATATATATATTTTTTTTTTTTTTTTTTTTTTTGACGTCTGCTTTTTCATCTTCCCCTAACACTTCATTTATAATGGCTGTTTCATAATAATAGAAGCCACCAGTCCATCAGAAGAAAATAACTCGGACGTATAAAATAACGTATAAAACAGTTAGACATATGAATAACGAAATCTATATCGAATTAAAAATAAAAAACAAACTGTGCGGTATGAATTTTTTGCTTGCTTTTTCTAGTTCCCTACGATACAACCAAATTTTATACAATGCAATTTTATATCACACTAGCTGACCCACCCGGCGTTGCCCTGGCCCATCATAATAACCTTAAATAAAACTCAAGTTTGTATGATTTTATATCCTTTGAAAATCTTTTAAATGAACCTAGTTTCGGTTGTTCCATTGCATTCCACAGCGTCTCGTGTGTTTCCAACAAACGTCTTTCCGAACGAACCTGTAATCTGGGTCCCCGCTACCTAACGCAGCATGTGCCGGAAGTGCTCCGCACGTATCGTAGACAGTCGAAAACCAAGTCTAGTGAGCCAAACTTCGTAGTAATCAAGCCCATAGAACCGGAAAAACGAATGCATCATTAATGTTCGAAAATATCGTTAACTGAAGTCTAAGATAAACTTTCATAATCACAGAAAGTAGTATTTTCACAGAAAGTAACTGAATTGTAATCTAAGTTAAATAAAC
This sequence comes from Maratus speciosus, assembly GCA_963932465.1. Lineage (NCBI taxonomy): Eukaryota > Metazoa > Arthropoda > Arachnida > Araneae > Salticidae > Maratus > Maratus speciosus. The sequence goes on along the minus strand of OZ010789.1, from coordinate 30,011,598 downwards.
CAATTCCCGTTGATATTGGGCCCTTATAACCCGACGAAACAATTTATCCTTACGCGGTGGAAGTTGCCTCCCTCCTCCTCTATAAATTTCACGGTCTACTTTTAAAATTAACGCGATATTTATACTTCCTATTATAAAGAGGAAAAAATTGTTTATTTGTCGGAGGTAAGCTCTGGAACTACCGAACCGATTCCAAAAGTAAAGGTATCAAAATGATGGTGTTAGTCCAACTTAGAACATAGGCTATATCTTATGTCGGTGCCACTACCCCAAAGGGGGTGTAGGAGCAAAAAACGTTCTAAAAATGCAATTTTAGCGTTACTGAAGGGACTAGAAATATGAAATTTTGAATATTAGTTACTTATAAGATATAAATGATGTCTAAGAACAGTTCTTAAAAAATTCGAAATTTAAAAGGGGTGAAAATGCACAAAAAGCGTTCTAAAAAACGTTCTAAATGATAGTTTCTACACAATCTCAGAAAATACCAAACCGATTTAAAAAATATTGGTGTCAAAATGATGGTGACAACGCTTGCTCCAAGATAGGCTATGTTTTATGTCGGTGTCACTACCCCAAAGGGGGTGCAGGAGCAAAAAATGTTCTAAAAATGCAATTTATGTGCTATTGAAGGGCCTAGAAATATGAAATTTGAAATATTAGCTACTTATTAGATATAAAGGATTTCTAAGAACAGTTCTTAAACAATTCGGAATTTAAAAGGGGTGAAAATGCACAAAAAGCGTTCTAAAAAACGTTCTAAATGGTGGTTTCTACACAATCTCAGGAAATACCAAACCGATTTAAAAAATATTGGTGTCAAAATGATGGTGACAACGCTTGCTACAAGATAGGCTATGTTTTATGTCGGTGTCACTACCCCAAAGGGGGTGCAGGAGCAAAAAACGTTCTAAAAATGCGATTTATGTGCTACTGAAGGGCCTAGAAATATGAAATTTGAAATATTAGCTACTTATTAGATATAAAGGATTTCTAAGAACAGTTCATAAACAATTCGAAATTTGAAAGGGGTGAAAATCCGCGAAAATCGTTCTAAAAAACGTTCTAAACGGTGGTTTCTACACAATCTCAGGAAATACCAAACCGATCTAAAAAATAATGGTGTCAAAATAAGGGTGTCAAAACGACGGTGACAACCCTTGCTCCAACGTAGGCTATGTTTTATGTCGGTGCCACTACCCGAAAGGGGGTGCAGGAGCAAAAAACGTTCTAAAAAATGCGATTTATGTGTTACTGAAGGGCTTAGAAATATGAAATTTGAAACATTAGCGACTTATTAGATATAAAGGATTTCTAAGTACAGTTCTTAAACAATTCGAAATTTAAAAGGGGTGAAAATGCGCGAAAAGCTTTCTAAAAAACGTTCTAATGGTGGTTTCTACACAATCCCAGGAAATACCAAACCGATCTAAAAAATAATGGCGTCAAAATGATGGTGACAACCCTTGGTCCAACATAGGTGATGTTTCATGTCGGTGACTCTACCCCAAAGGGGGTGCAGGAGAAAAACGTTCAAAATTGCGGCTTTAGCGTTACGGAAGGGCCTAGAATCGTGAAATTTGGAATGGTAGTTAGTTATAAAATATCAATGATCTCTAATGACATTTCCTAAAAAAATCGAAATTTAAAAGGGGGTCAAAATGCGCATAAAGCGTTGTAAAATCTTTCTAAATTGCGATTTCTATGCAATCTCAGGAAGTACTGAACCGATTTCAAATATAATGGTGTAAAAATGATGGTGACAGATCTTGCTCCAAGATAGGTTATATTTTATATCTGTTTCCACTACCCCAGAGGAGATGCAGGAGCAAAATGCGCGAAAAGCGTTCTAAAAACGTTGTAAATGCCGATTTGTTGGCAATATCTCTGGAAGAATGAATCTGATTTCAAACGTAATGGTAGAAACTTGATGCTGACAGCCTCTGCTCTAACATAGACGCTATTTTATGTCGGTATCACTATCACCAAGACGTTGCAGGAACAAAAAAGCGTTCTAAATTTCGATTTTTGTGATTGGTATGGTCTAGCAATTTAAAATTAGGCAAGGTACATATTTATTAGATATAAATGATCTTTAAGAACAGTTTCGAAAAAAAAATGGAAATTTAAAAAGGGGTGAAAATGCGCGAAAAGCGTCCTAAAAACGTTCTAAATTGCGATTTCTACTCAATCTAAGGAAATACAAAGCTGTTTCAAAAGTAATGGTTGCAAATCAATAGTGACAGTCCCTGCTATATCATAGGTTATATTTTATGTTGCTGTCACTACAATCTGAGGGTTAAAAAAGCAAAACATGTTCTAATTTGCGTTTTTTGCACAACTGAGGGGTCTAACACTTTGAAGTATGGCATGGTATTTACTTACAAGATGCAACGGCTTTCTAAGAACAGTCGAAAGAAAATTCAAAAATTTAAAAAATGAATTGAGTGAAAAGCGTTATAAATTACAATTTTTAAGCAAACTTATAAATTACCAAACCGATTAAAAAAATAATGATGACAAATTTTGGTGATAGAACCTGCTCAAACATAAGCTATATTTTATGTCTGTTCCACTACCACCAGAGGGTTGCAAGAGCTAAAAACTTTTTAAATTGCGATTTCTGTGATACTGAAAAGGCTAGAAACTTTAAATATGACATGGTAGTTACTTATAAAATATAAATGCCCTCGAAGGAACGTCGAAAATAAATTCGAATTAAAAAGGGGTGAAGCGGAGGGGAGGTGCGAAAAGCATTCTAAAAAAGTTTAAATTACGATTCTATGCAATCTCAGGGAATATAAACCGATTATAAAAGTAATAGTTGCGAATCAATGGTAACAGTCTCTGATCCTACACAGGCTATATTTTATGCCGGCGATTCTACCACCTGGGGTTCACAAGAACAACAAACGTTCTAAAAAAGGGCTTTAAAAGCTTTCTAAATTACGTTTCTGTGGAATATTAGGAAATAGCAAACCGATTTCAAAATTAATGTTGGCAAATTAATGGTGACAGTTCCTGTTTCAACATAGCCCTTTATGTTGGGAGAGGTGGTAAGACTTGGAATTTGACATAATGGTTTATCTTAAGATGTAAGAAGATGGTTTCTAAAAAATTTAAAACTTCAAATGAATACTGAAATGAGCGTATTAATTGAGCATAAAAGTTTCAAAATATTTTCTAAATTATCATTCATTTAGTTTTATTTCATTTTATTAATTTAAGTCTCATTTCTGAATAATGCAGTGTAATAATGATGTTCAATCAAACTGTGTTTTAAATAGTAATTTTTGAATTATTCCTAAAAGTAATAAGTACCTTTTAATTAAAAAATCTTTTAATAAAATAAATTATTACCTTTTAATAAAATAAAAATTTAGTTAGTACATTTTAATAAAAATTAGACATATAAATATCACTTGGCATATTTCAAATATTACGCGAGCAAAGCCGCGGGGTTTGCTAGTTATTTAATAAACGGATATTTACTGATTTGCAAAATTGTAGCGTAAAACAGCCACACAACAGTAGTTATTATTTGTATTGCAGATGCGCAACAGAAGAAAAGATTGCCATATTATATGAAAAATGTATCTGATTTTTTTTATATTATTTTTCCTGTGTAATAAACTTTTCAGAGAATCATATATAATTTTTTCGAAGCAAAATAAAAAATCGCGCATTTAAGGGTTAACGTAACGCGATTTTTATTTTTAATTTACGGATGTAGTGAGTAAACGTAAATTGTTGCCGAAAAAGGAGATTAATATTCAAAAAAGGTGGTAGCTTGGGTATAAAGAAGGACCGGGCCCAGGGGGCAGGATATTAACTGGAATGTAGTTGGGCAAAGGAAAAAAAATTAATAGTTTTAAAGTAGCTGTAGGACGCAAGAACTATGAAGTAGAAAATTGTAATAGAGTAAGATCGTTTTTAAAGAAGCTGCAACAAAGGCCCCAAGAAAGAGATTAATATTCAAAATTGGTGGTAGCTGAAGTGAGAAATTTTTTTATCGTTCATGGAGTTGGTAGATGACTTAAGAAGTTGTTAGAAAAAAAAAGCTAATGAATCGGGTCATTTTTAAGGGAGCTACAATAAACCGCCCCAAAAAGGCCAACTGATAGTTAAGAGCAGGGCCGTAACATGAAAATATGTTAAAAGGTCTTAGATCTTCAATTATTCAAAATTAACCATAGAGTTGTGAATTAGTATTTCTTAGAATAATAATTTAAAGAAATGCGCCAAAAATTGGGCAAATGCTGTCCTAGGACTGGATAGCTGATTATCCTAGGGCCCAAATAAAATATGAGGGTGTTGGACCTGGGAAAAAGAGTCCAATACTCAGTTTTAAATTTATGCACTGAGAAGGTGAGAAAATTAGAGGGTGAAAAATGCATGGCGCACAAAAAATTCAAGGGAACTACGGAACCCTAGGGGGGAGAATGGAGCAAGGGTCTTAACTGGGATGTAGAAATGGGAGAATAACTAAATGAAAAAAGGATACCTAAATGAAGATCGGATTAAAAGGAAGCAATTTATTAACAATTTAGGGCGCAAAAACTTCAAGGGGTGCTGTACCGGGTCCCAGGCTGCCAGGGTCTTAACGAATGTAGAAATGAGGGAATAACTAAATGGAGAATTGGCCCCAAGAACGAAGAAGATCGGATATAAAGGGGGTAAGTTATTAACAAATTAGAGCATAAAAGCTGAAAGAGGCACAGGGTCCCCGACCCTTAAATAAACTCTCAAGTGCGAGCATTACTCGCGCACAGAGGGTTCCATAGAATAAATATATGAATTTGTAAATGTATCATAAAAAAAAATCGTTGCTAAAAGAGTACTAAGACTTTGTAAAAAACTATACAACGTAGGGTTGAGTATAATTGTATATATTAGAAAAGTGTAAATGGGTATACCATGAAAGTTCAAAGAGATATGGAACCTAAATAATATCAAACATAGCTGTTCGTATAACTCTTTCTTTAATATTATTTTAATCTGTTTATGATGAACTTAATTCGGTACTGACAATAAAAGCAGTGCATAGTTAAACTTCATTTGGCATTTCATGAAACTAAATTCAGCGTAGTAATAACCTTTATTTCTACAGTGTAGCTAAAACAAAACCTTTGTTCAAAGTTTAAATTTGGCATTGTGCTAAGCGCGCTTCGAATTGATGTCTCAAAGTTGCAACGCCGCCTTGGTCAGTGCCGCGTTTTTCCAGATAGGTGTTTAATTAACTTTTAAAGTCACTCGAGGCGCATTGAGAGATACAATCAATGCAAACTATCGTGAATCCCACAGTATTTCTGCGATTCATTCTAATTAAATCTTTCGAGGGCGATGCCCTTAAAAAACGGACACCTAATTTTTATTTCAAAACAGACAAACGGCACCAAGAATATTTAATTAAAATTTCCCTTTTATCATGTACGTGAAAATAAGCAAGTTCGCATTTTCTAATAAATTCATTTATAAATTCTGGTGTCAGTTCATTATTTCATACGTTTATAAATAGAATTACTCCGTGCCGGAAAGGATTAAGTGGTCGCAGGACTCTTAAAGCTTCAAAATTTAAGAAATTTTAATTTTTTTAGATGTTAAACTCCTATCTTTTCTGAATATTTTGATATAATTGTTTCCTTGAAATTCCCATTAGAACAAAAGTTTCGGCTTTTAGAATTATACCCGCTCAATAGCTGAAGCGGCGTTTCCGAAACTTTAAAGTCATCATTTTCCAAATGGCGTTTTTTGGGCATAACGCTCAGGATACCTCAAAAACTTCTAAATATTTTTTCATGAAATTTTCAAAACATATAATTCATGTTAGTCTATATAAACTGAACCTAAAATTTCCTTTTTATTGTTCAAAAAAATATTTTTTAGGTGATTTTACTGTTGAAATTTTCAAAATTTTGTATTAGCTAAATACAACATTGCATTAAAAATATAAAAAGGCTTTAAATATAAATTTATTTAAGTTCAGGGAAATTATTACAATCTGAAGTATAAGTAAGCACAAAAATTTTCATTCTAGTTGCAATATTTATTTTGTAATCCTGCGCGTAAACTGTTATGCCAATTTTTTGTTCGGCAAATGTCTAACAGTTTCGAGCCCCCTATAAATACTAATTCTGTATCTTGCAATTTTTTAAATACATGAAACAAAAGAACATACTTATATCTTTCATTCCAATTAAAATTGTGTTTTAAAATCATATACATTTTACGACATTAAATGTTGAAAATGGTCTTTTTTTCCACTTTTTAGAGTCCTGAGACCCCTTAAATTAGTATGTTTTTAACAATTTGACGTTTATTGCTTTTATACTGTTACTGGACATTACATTACACATATATATCATTAAAAGTTGTTAACTAGGCATAGAGTACGCCGCCCTTTTCCTTGTGTATGTCTAAACTGACCGTACCTTTAAGGGTTAATATCTCGGCTAATTACTGATGATTTTTTTCGAAAATCATTATAAACAATGCTTTTATTCTTCTGCAACGATAGGTATATTCAGCGATGCTCAACAATTTTTCTGAATGCCCGTAAATCGAAATTTGTGTATAACAGAAAAACGCTAATTACTCAAAAACTATGTGACCTAGGGTAATCGCTATAATTTTTCGGCAAGGTTTATATTAATGCCTACTACCTCTAATTTTTTCATAATTTTAGTTTCAGTAGATTCGGAATTAGATGCGGAGGGGGGGGGGGGACATATTTCTGCGCTACATTTTCAACAATATCTTTGAAAATATAATACCTAAAATTAAAAGGAATGTATTTTTGAGTTCAGCGTTACAAAAGCTTTCACAGGATACCCCACATGATATACAATGAAAAGATTTTTTTTCAAGTAGCATAATTAGCCGCTCTACTTTTTTACTAAATATATTTATGAATGAATATTAATATGAAAATATGTGGGTCAATTGTCTTTATTATTTCCCCGAATTTGAACTTTCCACGTTCCATAGTTTACGAGTAAAATGGCTGTGACAGACAGACACAAGAGTGATCTTATAATGGTTTCCGTTTTTACTTTTTAAGTACGGAACACTAAAAAAGAAAAATCTGATTGTCAGGTGCATCAGGACATGTCTTGGACTGTTCTCACCTAAATGTTCAGACTTCTACGTGCGGTAGATTTTGCTAGTCATCAAACGCAGACACACAGACACTCAAACACTCACATACACACAGACAGAGCGAAACTTTCTTTTATTGGTATAGGTTTTATTCAATTTTCCTCGCTAAAAACTGGGTTGTCGTTAAATGCGATCTCGCTGAAAACTTATTCTACAGTTAAATACAAACACACTTTTAGTAGCTGAAGAGTTGAGTTATTGAGGTTTTAATGCTTATGTATAAAATATTAATGATGATTGAGTAAAAGCACTGATTTATGAAATTGATGAGCTATCGATATTATAGTGCCCTATATCAGTAACAAATAAATACTACTTCTTTCAGCAAAAACAAAGGTTTATTAAGACTGGCGAATCACTGATCTTTTAATATATAAATTAAATAAATTCGATGCGCAAAAAGACGAATTTGTGAGAATGTCAAGTTATCAAGATTGGATATATATAATTCATTAATGGCATTCGACTTAATAAAATCACAGATGATTAAGGATGACGACTTTTCGAGGTTTTTTAGAAATCATACAAAATTTATATCAAACTGATTAAAATATAAATTTAAAGAGATGGTGAAGTAACTAGGTTTTTGCGTTTAGAGAGATCGTTTGGGGATAACTTGTTATTTTAATTTTATTGCGGATGTAAAGAAAATTAATTATATTCTATTGCATAGAAGCACTGCTTTATGGGGATACAGAGTTATCAAGGTTTTAACCACAATGACCAATGATAATTGTTTAAATAAAAACATAGATTTATAAGCTTGAGGATTCATCAAGGTTTAACCGTATAACTTGTATTCGATAGAAAATAAAACGGATTAATGAATCTTCAAGTTATCCAGTTTTTAGAGCAAAGGTATAAATAATAATATTAACTAAATACACTTATTTATGAGGATGTCGAGTTATCGAGGCTTTAACATATAATAATAACATTTTATTAAACTAGCTGGCTTCGCACTCTAGCGCGCTCATAATTACATCGGGCCTCTAATTTATGCTAACATCGAATAAAACGAATGTCGAATTCGTATGAAAATTTTCGTTAGGTGCAGTAGCGTAGCTACGTTGTTTGCCACCCGGGATTTCATCCGTTTATTAAATATTGTGTTAATTTTAAAAGTAGTCCGTGAAATTTACAGAGGGAGGGGGGGGGGCAACCTTCCACCGCTTAGGGGTGTATTCTTTCCTCGGGTTCTAGGGGACCGATTTCAACGGGAATTGGTTCATTTCAGTTAGATTACAATTCAGCTACTTTCTGTATTATGAAAGTTTATCTTAGACTTCAGTTACCAACATTTTCGAACATTAATGATGCATTCGTTTTTCGGGTTCTATGGGCTTGATTACAACGAAGTTTGGCTCACTCGACTTGGTTTTCGATTATCTGCGGCACGTGCGGAGCACTTCCGGTACATACTGCTTTAGGTAGCGGGGGACCATTTCACAGGTTCGTTCGGAAAGACATTTGTTGGGAACACACGAGAGGCTGTGGAAGGTAATGGGACTTCCGAAACTAGGTTCATTTAAAAGATTTTCAAAGGATATAAAATCATACAAACTTGAGTTTTATTTAAGGTTATTATGATGGGCCTGGACAACGCCGGGTGGGTCAGCTAGTGTGATATAAAATTACACTGTATAAATACAGGGTACCGGAGCCCAGTGCAATAGCGCTTCCGAAAAACCGAAGCTTAAATTACCTTTTCCTTTCCTTCCCATCTCCAAGCTTTTGCATTCTTTTTAACAAAACACTTATATGTGACGTAATGTGTCACACACGTAGGAGATGGAGATAAAACGGTCTCAATTTTTATATCAGTTTTTAGGCTTAGACTGAATCGATCTCAATCTGTATTACATTTAAAATTTTATTTATTCATGTATTGAAAAAAAAAATCCTCTTTTAAAATTACGTATTATATTCCACTTCAAATCATTTTAATGCTATTATGATCAGAATGAAGGGGAAACAGAAATCGCGTTTTACTATTTCAAATTTATATCGGCGACGTGTTAATACGGCACCACTCAAGAGACTGAACAATAAATTTGCTTTCAGTTCGATTTTCTTTTGTGACAGTAGGATAAATTTTTATTGGCGACGTGTTAATACGGCACCACTCAAGAGACTGAACAATAAATTTGCTTTCAGTTCGATTTTCTTTTGTGACAGTAGGATAAATTTTTATTGGCTGGGTTTTCTTTTTATTATTTCGATATCTAACCTGAAAAGAATATTTTCTGTTTTATCCAACAAGCATCAGCTTGATGTTTGTTTGTTCGAGGTTTTTTGTCTTCTATTGCGTACGAGTATAAAAATCACGTTAGTGATTTTTCTATTTATTTTGTATCATGAACGGTACCCACGCTAAGGCTCTCTGCACCTATACGAAGTCACTTTCCTTTGTAAATAGATATAATTACCATGTATTGTTATTCTGATAGAAAGCAATCGAGCAGTGTTTCCCCTTTTTCTATAAAGGCATAGATTCTTTCCGATAACTTTGTCAAATTTTTAATTTTATCTGATTTTCAGGGACTCACCGCAAAAGATTGTTATGCGGAAGGAAATGATTATACTTTAAGATATGCACATTTTTCAGGAAATTGTAAAACATTGTTCCATTCTTCAGCATATAAATATTCATTTCTGTAAATTTCATTCATTTTTTCTTAAAAATGCATAGCTGCGAACTATCCCTTTTCTGTGTTAACACCATTTCCTAATCATAATCGTTACCCTATTTAATCGCAGAATTCTGCAATTAATTAACATAAAAAATAGGCACGGGTTTTTACTATTCACAAGAAGTGATAACTAAAAAGTGGAATAGTTGACAGCTAAGTACATGCTGATAGATATATTTAAAATTTTTATTTTGCTAAAGAAAAAAAAATGCTTTAAATTTTGCAATTAATGTATCAAATATAAATATGCAGATTACAGGGGCAGGGGGGGAGGGGTGGAACGGTACAGTTGTTGTACCGGTAGTACTGATTAGGGCTCCGGAACTTTTTTTGTTAGAATTTAAGCCCTGGGCGCAGTAATTTAATTGTAACGTAACCTTAATCTAACTGTACCATAAACATTACCTAACTGTACCCTAGCTGTAACGTGTTACCTAACCGTAACCTAACGGTAACCTAACAGTAACATACCTTCAACCTAACTATAAACAAATTATCACCTAACCGTAACCTAACTGTAACCTAATTGCAACCTAACCTTAATCTAATTATAACATAACCGTAACCTAACTGTAACGTAACTATAAACTATCGGTAACTTAACCGTAACGTAAACTAATTATAAGCTAAATGTAACGTGACTGTAACCTACCTGTAACCTATCCATAACCCAACCGTAAACTATCTGTAACGGAAATGGAACATAACTGTAACCTAACCGTAACCTAATTATAACCTAACCGTAACGTAACCGTAACCTACTTATAACCTAACCCTAACCTAACTGTGAGATAACTGTAACCTAACCGTAATCTATCTGTAAAATAAACGCATCATGACGGTACGCTAACCGTAAACTAATTATAACCTAACCGTATCCTAACTGTGATGTAACTATAACCTAACTGTAACTTAAATGTAACCTAACTGTAGCCTGGCGGTAACCTAACCGTAACCTAATTGTAACCTATAAGTAACGTACTGTAACCTATCCGTAAACCTAACCCTAATCTAACTGTAACCTATCCCTAATCTTAATTGTAACCAAACTGTAACGTAACTGTATCCTATCTGTAACCTAATCGTGGCATAAACGTAATCTAACTGTAACCTATCCGTAACTTAACCCTAATCTAACTGTAACCTATCCGTAACCTAACCTTAACCTATTTGTAACTTAAACGTAACTTAATTGTTACCTAAATTTAATCTAACTGTGACGTAACCGTAATCTAACTGTAACCTAACCGTAACCTAACTGTAGCCTGGCGGTAACCTAACCGTAACCTAATTGGAACCTATCCGTAACGTACTGTAACCTATCCGTAACCTAACCGTAATCTAACTGTAACCTATCCATAATCTTAATTGTAACCAAACTGTAACGCACTGTATCCTATCTGTAACCTAATCGTGGCATAAACGTAATCTAACTGTAACCTATCCGTAACTTAACCCTAATCTAACTGTAACCTATACGGAACCTAACCTTAACCTATTTGTAACTTAAACGTAACCTAATTGTTACCTAAATTTAATCTAACTGTGACGTAACCGTAATCTAACTGTAGCCTGGCGGTAACCTAACCGTAACCTAATTGGAACCTATCCGTAACGTACTGTAACTTATCCGTAACCTAACCGTAATCTAACTGTAACCTATCCATAATCCTAATTGTAACCAAACTGTAACGGAACTGTATCCTATCTGTAACCTAATCGTAGCATAAACGTAATCTAACTGTAACCTATCCGTAACCTAATTGTAACCTATCCGTAACTTAACCCTAATCTAACTGTAACCTATCCGTAATCTAACCTTAACCTATTTGTAACTTAAACGTAACCTAATTGTTACCTAAATTTAATCTAATTGTGACGTAACCGTAATCTAACTGTAACCTAACCGTAACCTAACTGTAACCCAAGTTTAACGTAACCGTAAACTAATTATAACCTAACTGTATTCTGACTGTAACCTATCCGAAACCTAACAGTATCCAAACCAAAACCTGTGTTAATCGTCCTCTCGGCTAAATATCCTGTCGTCTAATTGTCCTATCGGCTAAATGTCCTGTCGGCTAATTGACCTGTCGGCTAATTGTCTTGTCGGCTAAATGTCTTGTCGGCTAATTGTCTTGTCGGCTAAATGTCCTGTCGGCTAATTGTCTCGTCGGCTAAATGTCCTGTCGGCTAAATGTCCTGTCGGCCAAATGTCTTGTCGGCTAATTGTCTTGTCGGCTAATTGTCCTGTCGGCTAATTGTCCTGTCGGCTAATTGTCTTGTCGGCTAATCATCCTGTCTGCTAAACGTCCTGTCGGCTAATTGTCCATGTCGACTAACTGTCCTATCGGCTAATTGTCCTGTCGGCTAATTGTCTCTGTCGGCTATCTGTCTTGTCGGCTAACTGTCGCTGTCGGCTAATTGTCCTGTCGACTAAATGTACGTGTCGACTAAATGTACTTGTCGGCTAAATGTCCTGTCGTCTAATTGCTGTCTGCTAAATGTCTTGTCGGCTATTTGGTTGTCTGCTAAATGACATAGACCCGTTCGAATATAGTTTGAGAAATTTAAGTGCAGAAATATCAGGCTCAAACATGATGCATCTTTGGGTGACCATCATCTGTAAAGGAGGACACCTTAAAAGATTCTATCGCTGAAATTTCACGTTACACAGTTCAAGAGCTATCACACAGATTAAGTATTCCAAAAGGTATATTATATTATGATAATTTGATAGCTTCATTTAAGAGGTCCTCCTTTATGGATAATCATTTACGGTAATGGTCGTCCACAGCGGGCAACATCTTCGAGGTTAAAATTTCCGTACTTAAGTTTCTCAAACCACTTTACGTCACTTTACATCATTTGAAATATTACTTTGTCGGTATACAACACAAATTTTACAAGCAGTCTGTATATAGCATTTTTATTTTTCTTAAAATAACAGAGAACATGACGAAAATAAATTTTTGGGGTCTCCATTTTTAGCACTGAACTGAAACAAAAATTATGACGAGAATTATGCAGAGCAAACAGAAACGATCCAATGTACATATTTCTGTCATTCAAAATCACTCCTTATCAGCAGTAGTAAAATAGAACGAAACAGCCCTTCGCTTTGAAAAACCGCAGGACTATTATACCAATACTATTATTTACTGATTATTACGCCAATACTATTATTTACTGATCAGTGAAATTTTCAGTTAAATTCACAGAAATACTTTATACTTCATATCCATAATTGTTGCAGTATGGGTATATTATTTAAATTAATGTATTATAATGGTGTAGAAGGAAATTTTGTGATGTTTACAACATACTAGTTTCAAATTATTGACGAAATATTTTAAAAATGGCATTATTTATATGAAAGTATTAGGAAAAAAATTAATGTTTAGGCGGCAAAGGTAAATTATAAATTAATTAGCATGCATTTGAATCATTTACCTATGGACTACTGACTGTTTAACCCTTTCACCGTCCGAGGATTTTCCTGTATTTTTATAAGAATGCTTGTAAATCCCAGGATATTTATTTTTTATAATCGCAAATTAATGCTAATAGCTTTAATATCACTTCTTTCTATATATGGTTCAAAATAAGATTCTATATAAAATATTTTTGTCTACAGCCATTTTAACATGATACCTAGAAACGGAAAAATCCGGGACAGACGGTTAAAGGGTATGGACGAAGTAAAGCAGGAATAGGATAAACATTTTTTTTATAAGGACAAGCTCTTTCAAAGAGTAAATTATTGAAATTCATTTGCACAAATATGTAATTTTTCACTAATTTTTCGTGGAAAAATAATGTATTTTATTTTAATTATTTGGATTGAATATAAAGTAATTAGATTGAATCATTTTGTTTCATGCGTGAATTGATAAATGATAGTTAATTTCGCAGTAAGAGTAAAAAAGAAAACTGACTAGAAAACAGGAATTCTGCTTTTTCAGAATGTAGCGTCACCACCGATGAAAAAAAAATATGTATATAAATATAGATAATACAAAACATATTTCAGTTTTAAGACTTAAAACACGCGCTTTTACTTTATATAAAATGCCGTCATTCGAGTCCTCTGAAGAATTCATCATTTACGATCCAGTCTTAAAAAACATCTACAGTAAAGTATTCATATGACGTCACTACCGCTGAATAATACACAAATTAAAAAAAAAAGCAGCTGTCACTCAAGAAACTCGAAAAAAAAAGATCGTATATCTAATGATTCAAATGCCTTCATTTGTTTGTAATATAGATAATTAAATTAAATATAGTTTATAATAGCTCCATGTTTTATCATAAATCATTCATTTATATTTTTTTCAAAATAGCACGTATCCTTCTATATATAAAAAAAAGTTTTGATTTGGAAATGGATCAATGAAAATCTGCGTAAATATTCCGGGTAGATCGGCATCAAATTTGAATGCTTAAGCATGGCCTTTCATTGTTAATATTAAAAAAAAACTGTTACATACAAAAATATGAAAATCGGTGGTATTATAGAGAAATATTTGATAAACACGCTGATGCAGACAGTTTTCAAATCGAAGAATTATTTAAAGAGATATTTAATGCTAAAGTTGGCAAAATCATTCCATTAAAAAAGTGTTATTGAAGCAAAAACTATACATGAGAATTTAATCATTTTTAGATCATTTTATACGTTATAAGTTCCCGGTGTGCAGACTGCATTTATTTTTCTTATTTGACTCATTTTTTGAGGTTTTATTTCTATTTTAATTTCAGATTTTGAGCATTTCGAGAGATATTTTTACAAATTTTAGAAAATTTTATTAATATATTCTGTTGCCAATTTTATAAACAGCGCAAACAATAATGTTTACTTCAAATTAAAAATGTATTTACACGTGACTATTACAAACAGAAAAAAAAACTTTAAAATTAGAATTAAATGATTACATGTTAAAAGCAGGAAAATTACGTCATAAGAACCATATTTACATTTGAATTTTAAAAGAGAAACAAAATCTTAAAATAAAAAATCATTATTATGCGTTAAAACTTGTAAATGGAAGAATTACGTCATATTTAAAATGGCCAAAAAATATGGCAAAACAATTTAAATTGAAAAATATATTTGCGCGAGATATTTTGAGATAATCTTTTCAACTATTATCGTGAATTCGAAGACAGCTCAAATAATATTTCCTTCTAACAACAAAAGTATTTTAGCGTAAGTATTAATAAGAGAAATAAAACTTTGGTGTAAATTACGTCAGATTTGAAACGATACATTTAAAATGAATTATTTAAAAGAATTATCTTATAGCGCTTTTAAAAAATACCGCGAGACAATGACACTGTTTACTTAATTCATTTTACCTTAGCTTATTTTCAAATGTTTAACTAATTTTTTTAACTAAATACGAAAACAGCCATTGTATCTCTTAACAGCAGCAGATTTGGTCTTAAAAATCCCCAGTCCAAGGAAAACGAATGGAAACACGTTTACAGAGAGATCGCTACTGTTTTTTTTTTTTTTTTTTTTTTTTTTTTTTTTTTTTTTTAAATTCAAGATTATTAAAGCCGATCAAATTAGTGTGCTTTTTGGATTTTGGTGTGCCTGGACGGGGGTTGACGAGCGTAGCTCGTAGGGGGCAGAGTCCCCTAGTTTAATTACATTTTTTTTCAGTATTCGTGGGAAAATGACAACAAAACGATATAATTACTATTTTCCAACTATTTTTTCTTTACTTTCTATAGAAATGTAGTACTTGAGTTTTCAAAATTAAACAAATGAAGCTAAAAATTACAAAAAAATTAATATCTCAAAAACAAATTGGCATGCAGTTTTCAAACAATTTGCAGCTAAAAGTACTTTTTTCCCAATACGACGATATAAAAATTGAAAATGTGCGATACTTAGAAGTTTAAAAAATTGCAGTAGAGTATTTAACAGTATAATGATATATCTGCTTTGTTTTACGGCTGGATTATACAACGGAATGTTATTTTTTGGAGACGATAGTTTATTTGCTGAGAAAAAGAAATAGCATATCGGGGGCTAATAAATTTATCTTAGTGAAAAAACTTTAACAAAACTGAGAAAAAATGCAAAACAATTCATGCTGCATAAGTATCGATCGATAATAAAATATCTAACAACTGAAAAAAAAAACCTGCATTTTAAAAGAAAATAACGATGCAAAAATCGAAACATTGTCATTATCAACAAAATCTCCTCATTAATAATGAAAAATCAATACAAAGTATTTTTCAGTTTTAGAGTTTAGTAAAAAGTTTTTAATATATCTAACAAATACAAAGTTTTTACAGAACTGTTTGTATTTGCCTTTATAAAAAGTATAATACAAACAAAGACTGAAAATTTGTATGTATTAAATGGTTTTAAAAAAGTATGCATTATTTAGTAAAAAAAAAATGAATGATTCAAACTGCTTAAATTTCTTTGAATATGAGATTACCAATGGAATAATTTTCTTTTCATATTTTATATTATTTTCTTTGAATTAATCAAATATTTTTAATTAAAATTTAAAACTTTTATTGATTAAGCATAAAAATCGGTGCAATGCGGTGATGAAAGGAATATATGTTATAGATTCCTACTCATATCAAATGAAAAAATCATAAAAGTAATTTTCACACATACTTCTACACTATGAAAGTTAATTACACTTTTTTGCGTTAATATTTATATGCATGTATGTATAAATATACGAGATTATGTTAGGTGAATGCAAATGTTCGTCTCCTAATAAAGTCATAAGGCGAAACACAATTTTTCACCTTGATTTAACATAAAATACATAATGTGAACTTTAAAAAGTGCACAGTTTTACTTAAAAGGCGACTAAAGTAATGAAAATGATGTTACAAGTTAAAAATATACATTTTATTTAAAACTTCTTAGTACTTTCAAGCTTTCCAGGCTCATCATCAGAGAATATCGTAATAACTAAATCTTGTTTATTTATAAAAATACGTCACTTCGTTTTGAAAATGAGAGAGCCAATAATTACTAGAGTTAAAAGTAGAAGTAGCAGTACAGTAACTGTTAATTAATAATAATACATATTTCCTCTAAATAAATTGAATCCAAGAAACTGCTACTTCTACTTCTACTTTCACCTGTAGTAATTATTGGATCTCTCATTTTCAAAACAAAGTGACGTATTTGTATAAATAAACAACAGTTATTTATTAAAATATTCTCTGATGATGAGCTTGGAAAGCTTGAAAGTACTAAGTAGTTTTAAATAAAATGTATATTTTAAACTTGTAACATCTTTATCATTACTTTACTTGCCTTTTAAGTAAAACTGTGGACTTTTTAAAGTTCACATTATGCATTTTATGTTCGTGTCCTATTTCATAGATGGTGAATATAATCTTCCAAAAAGTTTTTCAAATTAATTTGTGCGCATGGTTAATATTCGAAATAGAAAATGAAAAGTTGCATTTCCGTCTTGCTATATTAGATGATTGAAACAAAAGTAGTGAGAGTTGGACGTACTACAAAACATATTGAAGACCTTTATTTGGAACGTGCTCCCGCTCATCGGACAGTTATAAAGTGGTTTTCTCGATTTCGTAGTGGTGATTTCAATCTGAACGATACAATTCGCTGTGAGTGACCTTCTGTCATTGGTAATGACTTAATTCGTGATTTAGTGAATAATAATCTGAGGATTACAATGAACGGATATCTGATACAATAAAAGTTGACAATTCGACAACATTTCCCCACTTAAAACAATTTGTTACCCTTCGAAACTCGATTTATCGAAAATCGGGCACGAACGTTTGCAAATCACCAAACATATGATAGTATGTATGGCATATATTTACGCACATATTTATGGCTCATCAGCTTGTGATATCTAGTTCTGTCACTATCGATAGATGCGAATTTCTTTACTTTTTAAGTGCGTTCGTAATTATATAAATACGTAGCATCTATAGTCGTCGTTCAGTCCGCCTGCCCGTCTATCTGTCAGTCCGTCCATCCGCATACAACTACGCCACCCAACCGAATCGTTTGAAATTTAAAATATATAAGTTTTGCATAATTTTGTCGAGTCATTTCATATTTATTGAATCATATTCATTGAATCATATGAGTCATTTCATATTTATAGTATAGTTTAATTACAGGGACAATCAAAATTTTTCCGTTATATTACGGCCAATGGGAAAATTTATTTCAAGTGCATTTTAATGATGTTACAGCCTTTCGAACAGAATGAAATTGATATGTACTAAAATATACATTCAGTACAATATGCGGTGCAAAAACTATTTATAAAACTAGTTCTAGTACGAACGCACCACTTTTGACGTGCAATTTCCAACTTGTTTTTATATGTAGTGTAGTTTACGGTATGATTTAGATTTTGCATGCTAATAGCAAGTTTCATATTAAAATTAGATTTTATTAAAATAAACGTTTTGGCATATTATATTATGCGTTAAGTTTGTTTTGATCTTTCTTTTTACAGATTATTGTTTTCATCAATGTTACTTGCATTTTTTAAATGATATCTCTATTGCTTGCACCTATATTTGAAACAATTAAACTAATCAGAAAAAATTGAATGTTGATAGGTACAACCCATTAATTAAAAAAAATATCGAAAGTTCAATTCCTTGACATATTTGTTTTAATCCTAAAACAAACAAAAATAATTAACTTAATTTTAAATTATTTGTAATAAAAGTTATCTTTAAAAGTTTGTGTTTCTAACTATTTTTTTACTGAATATATTTCGAGTTACTTTTATAACGTTATTGATAATTGATACTTTAACTGATTGTTTTATGTATAAGGTAAAGCGACGAGAGTCTGCGCACAATTCAAAAGAATAATAATTAGAAATCTAAATATTAATATGTTGCTAAACTATGCATGAATAATTTTGACTTCATTTTTTTATGCAATTCCATTGTTATTTTGTTGTTATGCTGTAATTTAATAGAGCAGCAGTAATAAAACCAAGATAACTATTTTGCGCAATCTCTCCTTACAGGGTAGGAGAGAACGCGCACATGGTTAGGAGAGATTGCGCACATAGTAGAAGAGATTGTTATTAATAATAACTAGAATTAAATTGTTAACAATAATAATTACACTTAATCGACATTGTTGAAAGGCTTTTGTGAGTAAATATTATTGTATTAGGAGTGAATATTTCAACCAAATGTTTAAATAATAAATAAAAGAAAGAATTTTAACAACAGTTAACATTTTTAATTTAAGAAGATTAAAAAATCAGAAAAAGAAAGCCCTACTAAGATTACAAAATAACATTAATTTAGTTGATAACATCTTTAACTTGAAAATTACTTCATTTCCATTTCCACAGTTTCATTGTATTTTGTTTGTTAACCGAAGTTGTCGTCAAACACAATCGATGCACTTATTGTCGTAAATCGTGCATCTTTCGTGCAATCACCTGCAACAAGCAATAAATTGAATCCAGTTAGTTGTCGAAGTTGTCACCTGGTACAGTTCCAGACATTCAGTGCACTCATACTCACTGACCTTCGGTTTTTTTCCTTGAGTTTTTTTTATCCCACTTTTTGTGGAAGCACCTTATCTTCAACTGTTTTGTTGTTGTTGTTGTTGTTTGTTTTGTTTTTTTGTAGCGGCATCCTTCTTAAGTCTTTTTTCATGTATATTTTGTGGATTATGTGGGACATTAGTTGCACTCTGTTTCCTTTTGATTTCGATGGCATTACATTACTTGGAATGGGTGAAAGCTTTTCCAAAACATTGTATTAGAAAATTTATTTTAGTTAACAAAATTAATTCATTAGCAAATTAATTGCTCATAAATTAATAAAATATGTATAAATATTTAATTAAATTAATAACAAATATATTATTAATTTATTAACAAAAATGATTACATAAAAATTATTTAATAATAACTATATTATTAATTTAACAACAACATTTTTATCTGCAAAAGTATTTTTTTGCAAATTAATTTGTTACAAATTTAGTTTTGATAATTATGTGTTTTTCCGAAATTATTTCAAAATTGATTCATTCATATGTTTTACGTAATTTGCAATTAATACAAATTTATCAATAAGCTGTGTAATCTCTCCTAGCACTTAAACTTATGGGGGAATGAGCCATCTCTCCTAAGTAGCAGATGCGCAAACTCTCCTATTTTGGTAGGAGAGATTGCGCGGCCTTTTATTTAAATATGGCCGCTTCTAAAATAAATTTTTGGTGTTCGCATTCTTAGTCCAGGTTAACAGTTTATAAGAAATCGTTTAAGTTCAAAATATTTTGTATTACTGACGTTCTATAAAAATTCAGACGAACAGTTATGGAAATTCAAGCACGTACTTTGAAAAAACAAAACAAAATAGCACTGCTTTATCCAAGACGCTTGGAACAATCAATATGCACATTCATGTAGACGTTGCATTAATGCTGCTGTACAACTACCTGGAGTAGCTGGGCGCGCACTCTACTCCTTCCCGTCGAATCTGTTTGTGCGCAATCTCTCCTACCGCGCGAACTCTCCTCGCTTTATTATAAAGAATAATTGTCGCACATCTTTAGAGAATATTTGATTAAATAACTTTTTTTACGTATTAATATCTCGGACCTAATATCATATAACGTTTATTTCTATTTATAATTTTTACTTCTGTTTTTCATTACATTTTTTTAAATTAAGGTTTTCGCTGGCAAAATAGGTCTATTGCTAAAATATTCAATAAATTAACTGCTACAAGAATTTATGAACAACGTGAGTGGAAATAAGTACCCAGCAAAGAGGAAATTGCTGGCCAGCAGCAAGATAAGTGCTGGCAATGATGGAGAAGTGCTGGCTGATGGTCTGCCACTGCATGACCGCTGCTGGACAGCTTCAGTCAACTTCAACAACAAATCATCAGATGAAATTCTGGTGGGCATCCATTTTATCTCCTGCGCTGGCCCACCACTACATGGAAGTGCACGAACTTTTGCAGTATTATTGCTGGGAACCCTTACGCTAGGTGGTGCTGCGAATATCGAAGACATTGAGTATTTGAACACAAATCTGAAATGAATATATTAGCACAATTTAAGCTGTGAAGCTAATTTGTCTTTTAACTGTAAAAAAATATAGCACCACTGCCACTAACAAAATAAATAAGTAAATGAATAAATTCTTTATTTCAACACTCTTTTTTTCTCTCCTTAAATCTGGTTTTACTCGGTTACAAAGGATTTCGGTTTTCATAATTTACACAGTTCAGAATCAATAATAAAAAAAGCGTATAAAATATATAGGATTTCTATACAATAGAATAATTTCTATACCAGTTTAATAACTGGAAACGTAAATCACAAAAAAAAAGATAAAAAAAATGAAATTGTGCAATGAGAGCTTGAAAACTACGAGCAGTCGTAGCGTACGCTGAAAAAAGAGCCAAAATTATGTAATACATTGTTGTTTTTTATAGAATTCTATAAGTAATTTTTGTAAGTGAAAGTGCTGGGCCAGCAAAGGAATAGCAGTGGGATAGGTGCTAGCACTGCAAGAAAAGAGCCGGATTGAAGTAATGTGATGGCATACCAATGCTGGCCTGCTGTTGGCCATCTCTGATGGGCCAGCTGCATTCCGCTCGAACACTTTTCGACAGGTTTAAGTAATGGCACTATTGCACTTTACCGCTGGTCGCAGTGCTGGCTGCCATCTTTTTTCCAGCTGATGGCCCACTGTTTCTTTCTTTGCAGGGTAAAAGCTTTTCTTTGCGTACATTTTAAATAAAGTATATATATATATTTATGGTACACCTTCGGCAATTGAGAAATAGAATTCCTGTCGCCTTTGAATGGGTGAAAATACAGCAAAAGAGTAATCATTTAATTCTGAGAGTGATCAACTACACAAATAGGATCAGCAATGAAACACGTATTCCTGCACAAAGAGAAGTAAAAAGTAAATTCGTGTTACAATATTTAAATAAAAAACATTAATCCAGCATTTTTTTTAAAATTAACTATTAAAATAGATCTTTTCTGCTTTTATCTTCATTCTTATTCCTACAATCCTATCAAACAACGCGAGTCTCTATGCCGATTTCCGTTTTACAGTTTTTTGAAAAGGATTTTCACCCGTAAGAAAAGAGATATAATTATTATAAACAAAGATCAATTAATATCTAAAAAAGAGATCGACTAAAAAATCAAATCGTTTTCGTTTACATCCTAAAATCTGAATTTCACCGAAAACAAATTTTCGGTAAAAATTTAGCCGAAAATTCGGCCTGAATGAAGTTTCACTGAACGTATCCGTATTCCATAAATCTCTTTCATTCTTTCGGAAATTTTCAACATTAGGGTAGACCGGGGCTAGTTGGCCATAGGGGCATGTTGGCCCAGTCGTAATATTTTTTTAACTTTGCGTTAGATAACATTGTCAGTCCAGCCAAGTATGCGTTTCTTCGCTTTCCTCCTCCAACATAAGCACCATTGAAGTCGGAGCGTCCGTTAAAGAATTATTGAGAATTTTCAAAATTTTGCAATGGAGAGTAAATTTCCTCTCTTATAAATAATCGTTTTTTATTTTTTTTGTAAATTGCATTTTAGATTTTGATATATAATAATTCAGAAAAATAATTGTTCGTAGTTATTGTAGGGCATGTTTTTTTATTGAAATACTTTCAGAATAATTCGTTACAGTCATGAAAAACAAAAATGGCGATACGGGGTTAGTTGGCCCATTTGGCACGGGGCATATTGGCCCGCAACGAATTAAGGGAAATGTTATTTTTTTTTCTTATACATCCTCCCTGCCCCCTCCCCCCCCCACACACTTTTTTTTGTTTTTAATTTCTTTTTGCTGTACGAATTGCTCCTATCAAAAGCTTGTCAATGCAAAAATTGTGGATAATATTAAGAGGATTTATGATAAACTTAAGTGAATTTGATATCTTGTGAATTGACAAATTTTTTTATTTTAATTTAGGAGGCTATATTGTGTTTTCGTTCGAAAGAAATAAAAATTAAGATTTGGTAAAATTTTGATCATTTTTTAAACTTTTACACTATCAGAACATTAAAAAGTGACGTGGGCCAACTTACCCCGCAATCGGGACAGGTTGGCCCAAGCGACTTGGTGTCAATTTAAGCTTCTAAACTAATACTTATAGTTAATATTTTCAAACTTTACTATTGTTACTTCTTTCTGAAAGTACACTGATAGTGGTAACATAAAAAGAAATTTAAAATGTTGAATTGTATATTTTTTAAATTATTAGAAGAAAAAGCGGGCCAACTAGCCCCGGTCTACACTACTTATTGATTTGTGATGTATCGGCTCAGATGTGAAGTTCTTTATTTATTGCTATGAACTTGTTATGAACATGAGTCATGACTGAGTTAAGGTGTCTTGTATCTTGTAAACGCGACGAAATTTAACGAAAAATTTCAAAGTTTCAATTAGTTTATCTTCAAAACATTTTTATGTATAAACATGAAATTTTGGATATTGATTAAACAGATTGGTTTTTTAATATGCTTTCATTAGAAATTTTATGCCTTTTACAGAATTTGTGTATTGTTGAAATCAAAATAGAACTTTTTTTTTACTCCATATGTCATTGCGCGCATGATATCTTGAGAAAGTATATATGGATTGTCATGAAATTTGTAAAGATACTAAACATATATGTGTGTTTAAAATAAACTACTCTTAGGCAAAAATTATTACTTTAACTATATAAAAAATATTTTTCTAAAAAAAATATATATATATATATATTTTTTTTAAATGAATATAAAAATAGTTATAATTAAAAATATTACCATTGTAATTACTTAAAAGTAGTTCATTTAAAATACACATATATGTTTAGTATTTTTACCAAATTTCATCGCTATCCATACATACTTTCTCAAGATATCACGCGCACAATGACTTATGGGGTAAAAAAAAGAGTTATTTTGATTTCGACAATACATAAATTCTATAAAAGGCTAACAAATTTTTAATGGTAGCATATTACCAAGCACAATCTGTTTAATCAATATCCAAAATTTCATGTATATAGATAAAAAGGTTTTGAAGATAGACTAATACCAACTTTGAAGTTTTTCGTTAATTTTTGACGCGTTTAAAAGGTACAAGACCCCTTAGGACGTGAGTGCACATCATAAAGCAAGTAAAGCGTATAGGACTAAACTTTGAAGACACTTTTCACGTGCTCATTAAATGCTGCAGTCTTAACAGAAACAGAAAATAAATAATTTGAAACCGCAGAAGTGTTTCGAGTAAGCTTTGAGAAAGTTCTAGTATAACAGATGATCTTTTACAAAAATCAATATGAAAGCTAAATCGAGGTATGTCTACCTAAATCATTTTTTAATTAGATGAAATTCGTATAATTAGAAAATAATTTCTGTCGTTCATGAATTAATTACATTTTATTTTATATGAAAATAAAAACGTTTTGGTCAGAGGCACATAAAGCCAACCTGGGCCGCGCTTATAATTGAAAGTATAATTACCTACTAATTACGTATATGTGTGTATGTATTAATTACTTTTAAAAAATTAAGATAATTTTCGTTTTCGGCAGAAAATAAAAAGATTATCGAAATTCCGTTTCTCCGGATTTAAAAACCTGTTTCGGTCGATCGTTAACAGGACAGTAGGCATAAAAAACTAAATCCCTCTATTCTCAATGGGCACATTTAAAAATTCGCAGACGTATTAATGGCAAGCTCAAATAGTTATATTCAAAATTTGGTGATAAAATAATAAAATGTTTTTAAATTATGCAATTTTTTTATTTTTTAAATAACGAATAATTGTCATAATTTAAAATGTCGCAAGCGCATTTCTTTTGCATAAAATACTGCAATATTTACTCATGAAATACTTTTTATATATTACAATATAAACTGGCAGGAATTATAAAAGTTCGCTGAATATGTAAGTAGAAAAAAATATTTTGATAATTGTGCTTCGTGTTTCCATAAAAGTAGCTATATATTTTCATATTCACATAAACTTCAACATTAAAATATTCCTGAAATGATCCCCATAAAAAATTCCTGACATTTTATGCTAACATTTATTTATTATTGTACAGAGAATGTAAAGTATAAATTTCGAAAGTAAAACTGCATAAATATATACAGTTTTTACAAATATAAAAGCTTATACCTCTACGAAGAAGCGTCAAAATTGAAAAATTATTTTTGCATCTGATAAATTTCTGAACTATATTCAACAAATTTCATAACTCTCGAAAAGAAAAAAGGTCTATTTCTTTATAAAATGTATAATGTGAACATTAAAAAGGTCCACAATCTTACTTAAAAGGCGACTAATGTAATGAAAAAGATGTTACAAGTTTAAAATATGCATTTAATTTAATTTAATTTATTTAATATATTTAAAACTTCTTAAGAAGTTTTAAATAAAAAGCATATTTTAAACTTGTAACATCTTTTTCATTACATTAGTCGCCTTTTATGCAAGATTGTGGAACTTTTTAATGTTCACATTATACATTTTATGTTGAATCAAAGTGAAAATTGCATTTCGTCTTATGATATTATTTGTAACGTAGTTGATACTGGATAAATGGAAAGAGAATGCAAAAAAATCAAAACTAAATACAAATACGGGCGTCTTCGTTTGGGCCGGCAGCTGATGAATTTAAAGCAATTAATCGCTGTCTCATTTTCAAAACAAAGTGACATATTTGTATAAATAAATTACATTTTGAGAAGTTTTAAATAAAATGCATATTTTAAACTTGTAACATTTTTTCTATTACATTAGTTGCCTTTTAAATAAAATTGTGGACCTTTTTAATGTTCACATTATATATTTTATGTTGAATCAAGGTGAAAAATTGCATTTCGTCTGATGATATTATTTGTCTATTTCTTTGTCAAATTTCGTGAATTTGAATGTCCACCGCCGCCTTAATCTAAATCATACCACAATTGTATGATAAATATAAGACGGCGAACTGAGTTTTTTTACATTTTTCTCCTCACGTTACTTTTAAAGTATTAAAACGAATCATATAATTATATTATAATCAATTAATGTTTATTGAAATAGTTTTAGATTAAAATAATTACAATGGATATAAAGGTGCTAATCACTCAAAGTGCAATGGTTAATTCTTGGACCACTTAATTATAATGAGAATTTTGGAGAGCAATTTTTTCTTTTATTAATTATGTAAAGAAAGGGTTTTAATTATTTTCTAATAAATTTGTTTGTAAATTCTGCTGCCATTTAATTATTTCAGCATTTTACAGATACAAGTACCAGTGGATCAGTTAAACCAAAAAAGTCCTTCCGACCTATTCCGTGAGGAAAAAAATGGCTTGCATATTATTTGTTTTTTAAAATTCAGCTTATTTTACCAAACACCCTGTGAAGGAGGTCAGTGGTTCGGGTAATGTACATGCAGGAAAAACTCCAACTCTAAATACGGGAACAAACATTTTTATTTAAAAAAAAACTTTTTTGAAAAAAAGTTACCAAAGTGACACTATATTTCTAAGTGCTTCATACAGAGTGCGCCAAAAGACGCAGTTAATACATGTTTACATCAATGCTGTCAGAATCGAAGTACCTGATTTCACACGAAGTCCTGGAACACTTTGTGTTACAATCTATTGCCAATTTAAAACTTTGTAATACAGACCAAAGAGTGAACAAAGGTGTTTGGTGAAAACAAATGCTTATCCTACATAATCTGGTATACCGAAGAAACGCGTAACGCAAAGGCTGCCAAAATAATAATTTTTTAATATTTACTTAACAGTGGCGACAGGAAATCTGGCTTTGTTTATCTAACACAAATGATTGCACTAAATAATCGCTACTTATAATTTCGCGATTCCGAGAAAAGGCTTATGTTTTTATGCAACCCATAAATCAAGTTAACGTTCATGAAATGATTTTAAAGACCACATCCGCATAAATATTTTTTACTTTTTTGATATTTTATTGCAACGGTTTAAAATTAAGTAGTGAATAAGACTTTAATTATTTATATTGAATAATTATTGAACAATTATTTCCCGCGTGGGCGAACGCAAATGTACAAAAAAAGCCATTCTAATATTAAAGACGAATGCATTTATTTCTTTTTTTATATATATAATGGCCAAGTGCTATTGGAAAATAAATTGCTTTTGCGAGAAAAGATTACAAATCTTAAACTGAAAATTAATATTTTGAATTAAAGACGTTAGAGAAAGGGGAAAAAAAACAGGTAAAATTCCGTATGGATTTAAGCA
Source organism: Maratus speciosus (assembly GCA_963932465.1). Taxonomy (NCBI): domain Eukaryota; kingdom Metazoa; phylum Arthropoda; class Arachnida; order Araneae; family Salticidae; genus Maratus; species Maratus speciosus. Next base: position 29,984,460 of record OZ010789.1, on the reverse strand, counting down.
CTGAATTAAATTACAAACTTTAGTTTAACGAGGGGGGGGGGAGAACAACACCTTTTAAAAGCAAAAAAATATGTTTAAAATTAATTTTGAAGGAAAAGTGATATGTGACAGAACCTCTGCCACACACCCGAAGTTGAAATCAGTGGAACCCGATTATAGAAGATTTAATACCAGTTTTCGTCAATATTTAAAATGAATAATAATTTCGAAAAATCTGTCAGCTATATCCAAGTTGGTTTCATTGAAAAAAATTTATGTTCGATCGTAATATTTGGCAATATTTTGAAGTTCCTCTAACATTAAATCAAAATGGCGGATGAAACTAACCAATAAACATGGACGAGACCATGATAAATCCTGTACACATGCCTAGTCCAATCCAAATAGGTAAATAAATACCCGTGCTATCGTATGACAATCGGATTGTTTCAAAATGTCCGCTTCATTAGCTATTCAAACTGCTATATCTTTTAGTTACGTTTGTAATTATATAATTACGTAGCACCCATAGTTGTCGTTCGGTCCGCCTGTCTGTGTCTATCTGTCTGTCCGCATATAACAGAACAAAAACTACCCAAGCGAACGGTCTGAAATTTTAAATATATAATTTTTCCAAAATTTAGTCGAGTCATTTCATATTTTAAGAAAATCGGATGCATAGTTTAATTACAGGGACAGTCAAAATTTTTCCTTTACATTATGCCTAATGGAAAAAATTATAAAGTGCATTTTAATAATGTTAAAGCCTTTAGAACAGAATGAAATTGATGTGCACGTTTGAAGTGTACCATAATATATATCTAGTACAATATGTGGTACAAGAAATACTTTAAAACTAGTTATAGTACGAATACAACTCATTTGCTACGTTTGACGCTCAATTTCCAACTTGTTTAAGATAAGAGAAAAACAAAAAATGCTCAGGAATCCGCGTCTGAATGTCAAGCACTTAAGAAAAACTATTCTTTAATTTCTAATATTTTTGCACCTCTTTTTAAATTAATTGTATTTTCAATTAAAATGAAATAAAATAAAACGAGTAGAGTTAAGTTTTCTTTTTTAGTTCTTTTTTTTAGTTTATATGATAATATATAACCAATGATTAATTTATTTCTTTTTGTATTTAACATATCTAATACTAATGTCTAGTAATGACGTTTTTAAGCATGCATATATAATGCATCCATAAATTTAAATGTTTCATATTCAACAATGTGTTAAATAAACACCAACCTACATTTACAATTGTCATATTCAATCACTTGGTACACTTACCTCGAATTATAAATTTTATGTAACACTTTACAAAGGTCTATAATTCAAAGAAAATTCATTCATTTATTTCTAAAACATATGCGTGTCACTTTATTCCTTTAAATCACGCGCAAAACTTACAAAACTGACAATACCTAACATCTATTATGCAAGTTAAAATATTTATTCTGGTTGTAACTAGAGTTATTGGAACGATAAACAAAAATAGTCGTCGAGCCCCCGAGATACAAAATTTAAATTCCGTGTTTCAAGTAATTGTTGTCAACCCATTTCCAAAAGTTGCTTAAAATGACAAAAATGTGTGTTTCACTCAATTGATTTTATTAGCCAATTATGTTTTCATGAAAATTATGATTTACTCTGAAATCAGGTATTTAACATTCCGAAATTCATTTAATTTCACTGACTTTTTAATACATTTCTCGATAGTCGTATATTTAAAATTAATATTACATTAAAGGTGTTGCAATCAGAGTTCATAAATTCGTCCAGACATACTTAAATATCTGATACACTCATTTATAAGAGAATTATATTTAAATAAACAATTAAGGTTAGCTGGGGTAACTGGACTCACGAGGTAACTGAGTCATAGGCTATTTTATAAAAAACCGTAGATGTTTTTTAAGTTTTAGCTTTTGTCAACATTGCCTTCCCCCCACACCATCTCTACTTTTTAAAACAATGTGTGTCAACTCAATCATAACTCTGCCTTTGCTGTGATAGGTTGCCGAAAATTTAGGTTTCTTTTTTTAAAAACAACGTCCATTTGGATGAATTTGGATGAATTTTCTCGACTTTTTATTAAAACGGTAAGTACTTTTATTAAACAATCTTTTTATTTAAAGATTAGACACATAAATGCATTAATGTTATTTGGTATCTATACATATTTATTTAATGTTTCAAATGTAAGGCCGGTGTTCTAGTTACTCCATAGATGTTTCAAGAATGGGTAACTGGGACATGTATGAGGAGTAACTGGATAATATGATATCCAGTTACCCCAATAGTTATAAATATTCTTTTTGAGTTTCACTTACTACGGGAAATTAATTTCTCCATTGTTTTTTGGCTTGCAATAAAGAAAATTACATAATACCTTATTAAAATTACATAATGAAATTTTAAAAAGCTGGTTGGGGGTATCAAACCGAATTTTTTAAGTGTGATAGCTATAGCTCGAAATTTTACGATACAGATGAAAAGGCGTACATAAGGCAAAGTGAGATTATTAGAAAATTATCGAAATGATCACCAAATAGTTCTGTTCGATATAAAAATATGGTTACATTCTCCACATGTTTATTGGACATATCGAACTTCCATTGTGGTAAATAAAATAGAGAATGAGATAGTTAAGTACTTACATAGCCGTTTGTGCATAGATTTATCTTGTTATTTTTTTCCTTAAAATACCCACGTAACTTTTATACTTATTACTTATACTGAAGTATATAAGTACATACTTAATTTTTATGTTTTTTGTATCTATAAATCTAATATTTTTTACTTTTGAAGCTTTTTTAGACCCATTGACAGTAAAAGTTTCCTTACAACACCCTTTAGTTGACATTATAATTTACATGATCTGCCTGTGCCTGGCTTATTTTTTTTAGTTGTTTACACTTTTTTAAACAGGACCTGATACCCGACATAAAAAAAATACAGACGCGTGTGGAACATAGACTCTCCTGGTCCACTTGTTCCATTTTTTGGGGGTAATTGGACACATGAGGAAAGAAAGATGAAATATATATATTGTTTTTATTTTTAGATATCAAAATGTAATTTTTTAATATTTCTGTCTGATATAGGGAACCTAACTGAACACATTTACAAAAGTTCAGACTTTAATTCAAATGAATATTAGCCTTTTGAAGCTGAATTGCCAGAACCTGCAGATTCACTTTGTAAAATCGTTGGCCCAGTTGCCACGTAACGTTACGTTCAGATTTCGTTTTGCGAATAATATTTTTAACATTGAGCATTGAGATTTTAGTCGATTTTCCATTAAATTAATTTAACTGTAGCTTCCATGTATACTGCATCGATTTTACTTCACATGTTATTTTCAACAATTTGATAAGCACCAGTGCGCTATAAAAACTGTCATATTCAATCGCTTGTCAACGTATCTCAAGTTATAAATTTTATGTAACATTTTGAAAGTCACTTAAATCCAAAGAATATTCTATAATTTTTTTCCAAGACCATACACGTGGTACTTTCTTGTTTTACAGCGCATGCAAAAATTACAAAGGCGACAAATCAGAACAAGCGTCACTTAATTGAAAATAACATTTCAGTTTGTAATTAAAGTTATTGAAAGTATCAACACATTTAGTCAAACGCTCGTAGATTCCCTGAGGCTGGGAATTTAAAACTTAATTTTGAAATAGATGCTGTCAACATAATTTCAGAACTTGTTTAAAATGTGAAATGTTTCGATTTTGTGGAAACCAAATAAGGGTTGCGAAAAGTGGTTTTGTTAGGTAAATATGTTTTCATGAATTTTTCCTTCAAATGTTGTTTACTGGTAAAATAACGATCTTAATTTACACATTCAAGATGGGAAACGGGATTTCTCGTTTTCATAAAAAAAAAGAAAAAAAAAAAACATTGACTAAGGGCGTGGCTTCTCCCTTACAAAAAATGCATTTATACCATGTTATCGATATTTTTTTGGATTGAAAGACATTTTATATTAAATCCGTACACTGAAAGATATTTACCGATACATAAACTCGGGAAACCTATCTAGAACACAAATTTACAAAAGACTTTCAGAGCATGGAGGAGCTTCTACTGTTTTAAAATTCAGATTTGATAGAAAGTGTCCATCGCAAATGTTTTAAGATATTTTGTTTCTATCCATGTTGCAATAATATCTGCTAACAATTCATATTCAATAATTTGTTAAACGACAGCCTGCTTTTCCGAGTGTTATATTCAATCACTCGCAACATTTACCTTGCGTTATAAATTTTATTAAACATTTAAAAAATAACTTAAATTCTGAGTGACGTTTTAGCCTGAGAACCTACTCTTATTCTGATAATATGACTGACTGTTTATTAAGTGTGTTCGTAATTATATAAATAGGTAGCACTTATAGCTGTCGTTCAGCCCGTCTGTCTGTCCGTCTGTCCGCATATAACAGAACAAAATCTACCCAACCGAATGGTTTGAAATTTTAAATATATAATTTTTGTACAATTGTGTTGAGTCATTTGAAATTTTATGAAAATCGGATGTACAGTTTAATTAAAGGGACAGTCAAAATTTTTCTGTTACATTACGGCTTATGGGAAAAAATATTCCAAGTGCATTTTAATGATGTTACATCCTTTCGAACAGAATTAAATTGATATGCACTGATGAAGTGCACTAAAACATACACTCAGTGCAATATCCGGTACAAAAAATATTTCTAAAACTAATTACATTAAGAACAGAAAAAAACAGAAAAAACAGCACCTCATTTGCCACGTTTGACGTGCAATTTCCAACTTGTTATTTTACAGCACAGACAAAAGATATAAAACGACAACTAAGAACAAGAGTTACATGAATGAAAATACTTTTTCAGCTGGTAATTACAGTGTTTGGAATTTTAAACAAATTAGTCAAATGCTCTCAGAGACCAAAAGACTGACTAAGGAACATCCCCAACTGTCAATTCTGGATTCTAACGAGAGTAGCATCGTTCGAAAGGTTTTGCCACTAGGATAAAACATACATAGAAACTATACTAAAAATCGAATAATTTACGAGATATGGGACATTCTCACAATCTTTTTACTTTCATGTCCCTGAATAATAACTTTTTTTAATACACTTTTTTGTGTTTTTTTAATTTCATATACTGGGGAGCATCCCTTTGCATGATTGTATAACAATATTAACAAGATAAATAAGTTTTGGACGATGTTGGGGGCCCAAATACCAGGAAATCTCCTATACCGTACCGTGTCCCTGATGCTGATTTTTAAGTTTGGAGCTGCCTGTATAAAATTGTTTCAATAAAAGTAGTTCGATGTAATTTTTTTTCCGAAACTGGGGCAATTGTTTTATATAAATATGTATCAAAAATTAACCTGTACACATTTTTACGGTTGATCTTATTTTTTGAACTCTGTCCCTGGGTTTTTCATCTTTACCGTCCCTCTTGCTAAACTTATACAGAAAATCACTTCAGATGCAGCCACATAATTTTTTTCAAGTTTTTTCTCATGCAGAAGTACGCTAGAGAAAGAATGTCTAAAATTATTTGACAGGAAATTTACTGCAGAATTTAAATCAGCATTTAAATATCAATTTCAAGATCGTGGCTTTATTCGTAGTCTTACCGTCCCCAAGGTTTATTCCTGCACATTTCGAGGTAAATTTAAAAAAAATAATAATAATTTAACCCAATGTTAACTACTGTTTCTAAAAATCAATGAACATTATGGCTGTCACTTAGTCTTAACATGATTTGCCTAAAAATAGGTGGTAATTTTCCTTACCGTTCCATCCTTACCGTCCCTTTTTTTTTTTACATTTCATCCATTTTTCCTATACCGTCCCCATTTTTTACCTTACCGTCCCTTCTTTAACACCCCTTTAAGACAATGTTCTACAAAAATTATGTATTAAAAGTACAAAATTTTTATTATTTCTTATTTGAATGTCCTGTGGGTACTACGCAAATTCATTATAAGTAAAAATTTAGAAAAAAATAAAAAAGTTATAGTGGTAAAATTGTAAGGAAAATTAAACTCGCAAGTTTAACTTAAACCTCAGTTAAATAGAATATTTTTTGCTGCTGACAATTTTTCTTTATTTTGAATCATTAAGGCATTCGTCTATCAGATTAAAATGTTATTTAAGCACGTTTAATTTCACCAGATTTTCCCCCCGAAAGTCAAAAGATTGTGAGAATGCCCCATATATGTCCCTTTTCTGAATAAGGTAAAAATAGCATGAGATTCCTTCAAAACCTATCAAAGACAGGAATTTTGACTTGATAAATCACGATATTATTCTGTGTAACATTAGCGCTTCGGAAAAATGACGAAGGGTGTTATAGTTTGATATTAAAACCGCTATATTGATCCACTCCTGGATTTTTCCACCTAAGCCCTGCCCATGCCCTATTTGCATCCCATAGGATCAGGTGAAAAGTTAGTACATCATTCTAATTATGCAGTACTTGCAATTCTGATTTATTGCCTACAAATTTGCAAAACAGTTTTCAAATATTTTCTTCTTTTTAGCGCCTGGTTTACTATTTCTTTCTCCCAACAAAAAAAAAAAGAAAAAAAAAAAAAAATGTTGTCTCCAAAAAATAATGTTCCGTTGTATAAAACAGCCGTAAAACAGAGCAGATATATCGCTGTACCGCTAAATACTCTACTGTATTTTTTTTTTACTTCTAAGCATCATACATTTTCGATTTTTATACCGTCGTATTGGGGGGAAAAGTAATTTTTAATTCAATTTGTTTGAAAACTGAATCTAGAAATATTTTTGAGATATTAATTTTTTGTAATTTTTAGGACCTTTTTTTTTATTGGCAATTCAAATACTCCATATCTGTAGAAAGTAAAAAAAAAAAAAAACACTTAATAGTGTTTAAATAGTAATTATATCTTTTTGTTGCCCTTTTCCCATAACTACTGAAAAAAATGTAATTAAAATGCGTGCTATTTTGAAAAAATATATATATATGAATGATTTCTGATAAAAAATGGAGGTATTATAAACTAAACTTAATTTAATTATCTATATTATAAACAAATGAAGGCACATGAATCATTAGGCAGCCGATTTTTTTTTTGTCGAGTTTCTTGAGTTACATTTGGTTTTTTTGTATGAATACTTTACTGCAGATGTTGTTTAACACATTGAGTGCCACGTCTGTTGTTGCTACATGTTATTTTTGTTTTGTTTGGAATCTTGCGAAATACCCTATTTTGTTCTGTGGTGAGCAAGTAAAATTTATTTCTTATCATAGCTCCTAAAATTCGTCTGTGTTGAATATTATAGAATTTTACCTGGTAAAATTATTTTTTCATTTAAAGACCAGTATTGCCGATTAGTAACAAACTGTTTTTTAGCCGTAAACCATACTTAAAACAAAATACTTTTTTTAGTATTTTTCCTATGATTTATATGGAGAATGAAAGCTGAAAAACATTATTAAAATGATTTTTGAAAAATCAGGCATTTAAGGGTTAATATAGACCATGCGGCGGATGCACAAACCATCACCTCTTTCAGTTCACGACTGAAATTCCAAGATTAGTTAATTCGATTAGCATATTAAAATTCTACTGGTCTGTCAACTCATATTTTGGTGAAAAACACCTGCATACCAATTTTAGTGATTGATCGGATGGTTTCCTATCGTGATTTCCTGCTCCCAGTGCTCCATGTTTTCAAAACTTTGGGTGCAGAAAAACACAATATTAAACCTGTCGATCCACCAAGAAAACGGGATGGTTGCCCCCAAGATATGACGCACCAGTTGCATTTGAATATTGTAATCGAATTTTAACTAATCATGGAATTTCAGCAGAGAACTCGATGAGAAGAGGATTTTTCAGCGGCTGCATGGTTTAAAGTCATGTTTGAAATAATTGCGATCAACACAATTCCAGATGTTTTTAAGGGGTATCAGGACTCTTAAATCTTTAAAAATTTTGAATTTTGAATTTTATTAGATGTTAAACTCCTATATTTCTGAACATTTTGATATAGTTGTTTCCTTAAAATTTCCATTTGAACAGAAGTTATGGCTTTTAGAATTATATCCGCTCAATAGCTAAAGCGGCGTCTCCGAAGCTTTGGAGTTATTTTTCTCCAAATGACGTTTTTTGGGCATACCGCGCACGATATCCCAAAGCCTTCTGAATATTTTTTCATGAAAATTTTAAAACATATGTTTAATGTTAGATTGTATAAAGTGAACCTAATTTTTTTAATGTTAAAAAAAAAATGTATATATATATTTAGGTGATTATACTGTTGAAAATTTCTAAATTTTGCATTATCTAAAAACAACTTTAGTAAATAAAAAACTTGTGTGGAAATATAAATCACCAAAAATCAACGTTTAAACACACAATAAAATAATAAGGTAATGTGAACAGACGTATACGTTTCGTGAGTTCCAGGACTTACATCATCAGTGTATAAAATCTATAAAAACAATATCCCCCCCCCCCCCCCAACTACATACACGGCGAACACCCAAATTTCAGAAAACACAATACGAAAAGACCATCAAGTTTCAACAGCCATTGAAATCAAATCGGAAGTGAAGTGTCATGGCAAAACAAATCCACAAACAATTGTTTGTTGATTTGTTGTGTCATGACACTTCCGCTTTCTTTATTTTTTTTTCTCCACATGCAAAAGTTAAAGATCTGACATATCAGAGCAATCGTTATGTAAGTGAAAGAACTTATCATTTTGTAATTACAGTTACTGGAAGTATAAACATACATTAAATGTTCGTGAATCCCCAAGGCAGAGAGTACAAAACTAAGATTTGAAATCATTTCTGTCAACAAAATTCAGCAAGTTGTTCGGAAAATTAAAGATTTCTATTCTGTGGAAAATAAATACGAGTGAATATAATCGGTTTTGTTAGGTATTTTGGTTTTCATTAAATGTTGTCCGAATATGGTTTGCTGGAAACATACTACTGGAACTAGTTTACGCTGTTATAAATTTGCAGCAAACTTTCCAGCCATTTGACTGTTTTTATACTACACGTTTAATAAACATAATCTAATCGTTCTCCAATCATATTATTTCCCATATTGTGGTCAGAATAGAAGTAAATTACGTTTATGTAACTGTGTTCTATAAAACATACTACTGGAACTGATTTACACTGTTATAAATTTGCAGAAAACTGTTCAGCCATTTGAGTGTTTTATATTACACGTTTCATAACCGTAATTTAATCGTTCTCTAATCATATTATTGCCCATATTGTGGTCAAAATTGAGTTAAATTACGGTTAGCTAACTATTGTTTATTAGAACGGTCGAATTACTTGGCAGTTTGCTACAAATTTCTAATAATGAAGTAATTAATATATTAAGTTTCTATCTATATTTGAATTAATAATTTCACATTCAAAAATTTGTTTAAAAGCAGTCTACCTTTGACATTGTCATATTAAATAACTTGGGATACTTAACTTGAGGTGTAAAGTTTGTAAAATAATTTTAAACTGACTTTAATTCAAAGATATTTTAGTCGTTAATTCTCAGATCATATAGTGACAATTTTTTTGCTTTGCTAGAGCTATCCGTGAAAAGATGTCCGCGAAAAGAATAATTCAGCTTGCAATTACAGTTATTGGAACAATAAATACACTTTAAAAAAAAATACGCCCAGTTTTCCTGTAGGAATCGGAAAAATAGTTGCCCTTATCGTACCGGAAAATTTTCCGGTGCAGCTTGAAATAAAATCCGTAAAATCGAAATAAAATCCGTAAAATACCGTTTTCTTGACTATTTACATTTTTTACGTATTTTATTCCAGCTGGGTCGGAAAATTTTCCGGTACGATAAGGGCAACTATTTTTTCAATTCCTACAGGAAAACTGGTCGGATTTTTTTACAGTCTATAAATAGTTAAAGTCCGTACAGTGTTTAAAATCCAGCATGGATATGATTGTTTATCATCATAATTTCTTAATTTTTTTAAAGCGTGAAATATTTCATTTTTATGGATTCTAAATGCGTAATTGGCATTGTAAGCAAATATAAATTTATGAAGGTAATCCTGTTTAATGTTCAAAAATAGTTTTATTTTTTTAAATGCAAATTTTAGTTTATCTGATTTTTAATTTACTTATATGCTTTCACAGTGTAAATAAAACTTTTCATTTCCTAACTATATGGAATTATCATGAAGACATCGATAAAAATAGCTCTTTTTCTATTATCTTAGGGAATTTTTCAGGGAAGTCAGAAGTGTTTCCTTATAGAAATATTTGCCTAAGTTCATAGCGTGATCAAATAAGGCGAATTTTTCTATAAAAAGATAATGATATTTTCTCTGAAAAGTTTTCCATACCGGGGGACATCCTGATCTGTGGCAATAAGCATTATCCATACAATAAAATAGTTTTAAAAAAATATTGAACATTGAAATTATATTTTGTATTATTAACTAAAAGACCCACACAAAAAGCGGCATCCACCACCCCAGACTAAACAAAGTTATGAAGAGATAGAAGCACTGGTGAGAATCACGCTGGTTTGCATATCAAACGGCCGTTGATCTAATCCGGGCGTGCTTCACAACTACTTTGAAAATTATTTTTCGCATACACATTTGTTTATTTATTTTTGAAATCCCTCTGGTCAAAAACATATTACTAGAAAATTACACGCGATGTGTACCGTTTCTGAAACCTTAAATCTTTAGAAAGAAAATTTTTAACTTTCTCAGAAAAACATTCGTTAACCAAATTAAAATCGCGCTATACAAGTATAAAAGTTACTATCCCCTTACTGCCCAGAATAAAAGCAAAATTGTAATGTTGTTTCCCTCCAAGTTTATTGAAATGCTAAAAAAAGACGTTTTTTCAAACGCGATGTAATTTTTTTTACTACGCATAAGTATATAAGATTTGACATTAATAATCATAACTTAATTCTTTAAAAAATATTATATTTCTAGAATTATAATAATTTAAATATATCTTCTATAGGAGTGAAATCTACAGCTTAGTAAACGGATATATCAGTTCACGGCGGTGAGAAGGCTAAAGAGTAACAACTATGAAGCTAATATTAACGAATCTTTAAAACAAATCCGAAATATATAGAACAAATCTTTTTTCTCATGAATTTCATAGCCGTAAGAAATATTGAATAAAAAACATTACATTTCTAGGAAATAAATTGTTCTCTTGATAAAATGTGCGTTTTTTAAAGACATAAATCATGAATTGGATGCACACATATTGGATCAACATAAACTCTTGTATTGGAAATTAATTTGTCAAAGCGAATGCCGTGTAACACACGATTTTTTCAATACTTGTATATCTGTACATATACTTTTATGTACAGAAAAAAAAACAGCTATAAGTAGTAAAAATATTTCTTATTATTATGAAAATGAACAAAAGACATATTTCCTTCTATTTAACTGTAAAAAGAAAGGCGGAAGAAATGTAACAGAGAATTAATGCAAAATTTTAACTAAGCTGATAAAAACTGCAATAGTTTCACGTTTCGTTTTGATCGACTAAATGGTATTAAATGAGGAAAAAATGCTAAAGGTTACAATAAAAAAGCATGAGTTGCAAAAATCGAAACATTTTCATTATAAGCAAAAGCTTATCATCTATAATGAAAATTCAATTCTAAACTTTTTTCATTTTTGAATCTATTAAAACATTTTTTCAATATATTTCTTAAAAGAGAATTATTGTTTGCTTAATTTTTTTTCTTTTTTAGGTGGCCTGTTTTTAAATAGTGTTTTTCGATATAATCTGAAAATTTTTGAGTTATAGAAAAATGATTTAAAAAATAATAATTGATTTAAAATGTTGATCAAATGTATATTAAAGATATAAGTATTAAAGACATAAGTGCATAAACATAAAGATATAAGTGTTAAAGATAGTAAATTTAAACATTTTCGTATTACTTTATAAAAATTTCCTATTACTTGTAATTATTTTCAATTGTTTACACTTTTACAAACAGGACCTGATATCGCATATGAAAAAAACAAAAAAAAAAAAACAATAATAAACGCGTGTGGAACATAGACCCTCCCGGTTCACTTACCCCATTTTTATAAGTCAACTGAACCTATGAGCAAATAAAGATGAAATATCATATATATATTTTTTAAATATTAAAATGTAATTTTAAGCATTTCTGTATGATAGAGGGAACCTAACTGAACACATTTACAAAAGTTCAGACTTTAACCCTTAAATGCCTGATTTTTCAAAAATCATTGTAATAATGTTTTTCGGCTTTCATTTTTTGCATAAATCACGGGAAAAATACTTAAAAAAAAAATCCTATTTTGTTTTAAGTATGGTTTACGGCTAAAAAACAGTTTGTTACTAATCGACAATACTGATCTTTAATTGAAAAAGTATTTTTCATTGACAAAATTCTATAATATTAAACATACAAGAATTTTAGGAACTATAATAAGAAATAAATTTTACTTGCTCACTGCAGAACAAAATAGGATACTTCGCAGGCTTCCAAACAAAACAAAAAGAACAAGTAGCAACAATTGACGTGGCACTCAATGTCTTAAACAGCATCTGCTGTAAAGTATTCATACAAAAAAAAAAAAATGCCACCCAAGAAACTCGACAAAAACAATTGGCTGCCTAATGATTCATATGCCTTCATTTGTTTATAATATAGATAATTAAATTAAATTTAGTTTATAATACCTCCATTTTTTATCAGAAATCATCCATATAAATTTTTATCAAAATAGCACGTATTTTAATTACATTTTTTTCAGTAGTTATGGGAAAATAGCAACAAAAAGTTATAATTACTATTTAAACACTATTAAGTGTTTTTTTACTTTCTACAGATATAGAGTATTTGAGTTGCCAATAAAAAAAAAGGTGCTAAAAACTAAAAAAAATTAATATCTCAAAAATATTTTTAGATTCATTTTTCGAACAAATTGAATTAAAAATTACTTTTTCCCCCAATACGACGGTATAAAAATCGAAAATGCATGATGCTTAGAAGTTTAAATAATTACAGTAGAGTATTTAGCGGTACAGCGATATATCTGCTCTGTTTTACGGCTGGTTTATACAACGGAATATTATATTTTGGAGACAACATTTTTTTTGCTGGGAGAAAGAAATAGTATACTGGGGGCTAAAAAGAAGAAAATATTTGACATCTTTATCTTTAATAATCTTTAATATCTGTAATATCTTTATTCTTAAACAGCACAAGCGTTGCCATATACATGTTGAAAATCGATTTAATAATATTTTTCAGAATGTATTTTACTGGCAACATTAGACATTATAGGTTCAATATTATTCTAATAGTAATTTAGAGCCTAAATTGGGTATGTTGCTGAAAAGCAACACCTGGCATTTAAGGGTTAATTCAAATGAACGTTAGCTTTTTGAAGCTGGATTGCCAGAATCTCCAGAATCACATTCTAAAATCATGGCCCAGTTGCCCCGCGTAACTTTAGTATGCGTTAATTTTAACCTTGCAGGAAAACTTTAGAAATTACCCTAGATCATATAGTTTTTGAGAAAATCACATTTTTCCGTTACACACAAATTTCGATTTGTGGGCATTCAGAAAAGATGTTAAGGAGAGCTGGAGGTACCTATTTCCGTAGCAGACGTATAAAAGCATTGTTGATAATCATTTTCGAAAAAAAATCGTTGGTAATTAGCCGAGATATTAACCCTTAGACCATCGGCTTTGAAAGCCTAGATAGCAAGTTTTATGATGTATTTGAGTAATGCAATGCCCAGTAGATTTTAAAGGCAATAAACGTCAAATTGTTAAAAACAGACTAATTGAATTAGAATTAATCACGTAAATACTGTGGGATTCGCGAATAGTTTGCACTGAGTGGATCTCTCAATACGCCTCCCATATCTCTAAATGTAAATTAAATACCTATTTGGAAATACGTGGCACGAACTAAGGTGGCTTTGCAACATTTCGACCTCTTTTTGAAGCAATCTTAACACAATGCCAAAATTAAACTTCGAACAAAAGTTTTGTTTTAGGTACACTGTAAAAATAAAAGATTTATTACTACGCTGAATTTAGTTTGATGGAATTCCAAATGAATTTTAAATATGCACTACTTTTATAGTCCCTGCCGAATTAAGTTCATCATGAACAGATTAGGTTAAGATTAGAAAAAGAGTTATACAGAATAGCAATATTTGTAATTATTTAGTCTTCATATCTCTACGAACTTTTATGGTATACCCATTCATATTTTTATAGTATAAACAGCTATACCCAATCCTACGTTGCATGGTTTTTTACAAAGTCTTACTAATGTTTTAGCAAATATTTTTTTAGCAATAGAGTTACTAATTCATATAATTATTGCATGAAACCCTCCGTGTGCGAGTCATTTTCGCACTTTACCGTTTGTTCTATTATCTTAGGGAATTTTCCAGAGAAATCAGAAGTACTTCCTTATAGAAATATTCGCCTAATTTCATTTCACGTTCAAATAAGGCGAATTTTTTTTAAATAAAAGATAATGGCATCTTCTCTGAAAAATTCCCTGACCGGTGAACACCCTTATATATGGCAATAAACATTATCTATACAATAAAAATAGTAAAAAAAAAAAGAAATATATCGAACATTCAAATTATATTCTGTATTATAAACGAAAAGAATCACACAAAAACCCGGCATCCACTTCACCAGGCTAAAGAAGGTTATGAAGAGATAGAAGCACTGGTGAGAAGCACACTGGTTTGCAAATCAAACGGCTGTTGATCTAATCCGAGCGTGCTTCACAGCTACTTTGAAAATTATTTTTCTTATACACATTTTTTTGTTTGTTTGTTTCTTTCTTTGTTTTTAAAACACCCTGGTCAAAAATATATAACTAGAAAATTACACTCGATGTTGCACCGTTTATGAAAATTTAAATCTTTAGAAAGAAAATTTTTAACTTTCTCAGAAAATCATTTGTTAAATAAATTAAAATCACGCCATATAAGTAGAAAAGTTACTTTAAAGAGTAACAACTATGAAGCTAATACTAACGAATATTTAATGCAATTCTAAAATATATAGAATTAATCTTATTTCCTCGTGAATTTCACAGCAGTCAGAAATATTCAATAAATAACATTATATTTCTCTGAAATAGATTTTTCTCTCGATAAAATGCACGTCTTTTAAAGTCATAAAAATTTGGATTGGATGCACACATACTGGATCAACATAAACTCTTTTATTTAGAAACTAACTTGTCAAAGCGAAAGTCTTGTAATATACGATTGTTTTCAAATATTTGTTACAATTAACAAATTTTAAATACGAAAAATAAGTAATAAAAATATTACTGATTATTATGAAAATAAACAAAAGACACATTTCCTACTATTAATTGTGAAAAAGAAAGGCTGAAAAATGTAAAAGAAAATTATTGAAAAACTTTAACTGAGCTGATAAAAACCTCAATTGTTTCACGTTGTGTATTGATCGATTAAATGATATTATATGAGGAAAAAATGCTGAAGGTTACAATAAAAAAACATGAGTTGCAAAAATCGAAGCATTTTCATTAAAAGCAAAAGCTCGTCATCAATAATGAAAATTTAGTACTAAACTTTTTTCATTTTGGAATCTATTAAAACATTTTTTCAATATATTTGACAAAATAGATTTATTGTTTATTTTTAAAATGTTTTTAGCTGGTCTGCTTTTAAATAGTGTATTTACTTAAAATCTGAGAAATTTGAGTTATAACAAAATGAATGATTATAAATATATTAATTGATTTAAAATGTTAATCAAAATGCATGTAGGATGGTTATATGTAAAATGTTAATTTATTGATGGCTTGAATAACTAGACGTTGTAATAAAAACCCATGAACTTTAATATAATTCAATAAAAATAATTTTACACCACTTCGTTGATAGCTCCTTCAAATACATTACATTTCTCACTTAAAACCTATAATACACTTTCTTTCGAACAATCCTATTAGGACTAACATTGCCTTCCTTGGCATTTCATATGCCGATGCTTCAGGAACAATAAAGTTTAATAGACTGAATCTTTTCTAATTTTGAATATCTCCTAATTTTGATCTCGTGATCGTAAATTCTCATAACTCATGTTTTCAAATCATGGATAATAAAAATACCAGAGAGTCAGTTAATTTGCTAATCCTGCACGTCAAAAAGAAAATAAACGATGCTTAAATTCAAATCCTACAATCGGTCATCCTGACATGATGGCGTCTCGACATGAACATGTTGAATTATTATTTTTTCATGCTTAAACAGCTAAACTTTTGAGACTTTTATGTATTTTTCTTTCACATAAAATTTTGATTACCTGTTCAATACACATACACATACACATATACTTAATCTGTCTGACTTATCCAGGAGTTTAACCCATAGACCATGGCTTCATGTATTCGGCCCCGGTTGACGTCTTTCTTGGACCTTCATGATCTCCTACTTTCTCTACATCATACCGATCATGATTCTTGGCTGCAGTTATCTCATATGGTACCAAATATTTTTCTTTAATTTTGACAGCATTGTCAAATTGCGTCCTCTTTATGGCGACGATATCTCCTGTTTCGTATTTTCGTGGCTGGTTTCTCTTCTTATCAAACTGCACCTTGTTTTCTTCTTGTATTTTGAGTATATTTTTCTTTGCTTCTTCTCTCATGGATTCGTGTTCTTCCGTAATACATTCGGTAAATTCTTCTTTCGAAATCTTCTTGATGTTTTGCATGTCACTATCCTTCATTTTAACTCCCGTCATTAATTCAAAGGGACTATACTGGCGCTTTGTGTTACTGTGCTATTCATAATTATTTGTAATTTTGGTACATACGTATACCAATTGGATTTGTCAATAGATGCTTCAGATTGAACTAAAGTTTTGTCTGTAGGTCTTTTTGCGTTAGCATTTTTCTTTTCTTTAACTTTTTTGTATTATTTCCAATAGTATTAACTTTTACTTTCTGATCAGAATTGTTTTTGGACCTTTTCTTTCTAACCGTTTTTCTTTCATGTCTTTCTCTGCTCTTTTTCTGTTTAAAATTATTAGTATATCCATAAATAATCGTTGAACAGGTGTTAATTTCTGTTTTCTTCCCAGTGCCTTTATCCTGATTATTAATCATTATTATCAGTTCATTAAACATTTTCCAACAAGTTCAGAATCCTGTAACAAAACTTTCTCTTTTAATAAGGTGTGACAGTTAAAGTCAAAGGAAACAATTTCGAAAACGCATTACAAATTTGAAAACACAATTTCAGCAATTACCAACTACAGTCGAAACAAATATCCGAAATATTTTGTGCATCACTGTAAATGATCATTTGAATATATTCTACGTTTTGCTGATAGGCCCGGAGGCGACAGCACAGACAATCACCTCATCGAGTTCATGGATGAAATTCTAGAATTAGTTAAATCATGATTCGAATATTAAACGCAATCGATCTGCCAAATCATATATTGGTGGAAAACACACGAAAACCCTATTTTAGCGGCTGACTCGTAGGTTTACCATTGTGTTTTCCTGCTCCCAGTCTTCCATGTTTTCATATATTTGGGTGCAGGAAAACATAATGATAAAACTACCAGCCACCTGCTAAAATAGGGTTTTCAGGTGTTTTCCACCAAGAAATGACTTGGCAGACGGATTGCATTTTAATAGGCGTATCGAGTTTTAACTAATTCTGGAATTTCAGCCATGAACTCGATGAGGTTATTGTCTGTGCTGCGGCCTACTGGTCCCTGAAGTTGTATGCAACAATTTAGTTCAGTTAGGAAACACGTGACACATTTGAAAATTCTTCTTCAACAATTCCCGTCAATAAGATGAAATGTACTGAAATTATGTTTTTTTTCAGCACTGTATATGATCAGTATAATTTATACACACCAAATAATATGAGAAAACATTATTTAATTTTACAACACATACCACAAATGAACTTCCAGAAATTGTTGCTCATAGACAGTACTATAGCACAATTATTTTTCCTGTTCCTGTAAATGAACCATAAATGCTATTAATAATATATAGGGTGCGTACAACTGATCTAACCAATTTTTTAAAAATCATATTTTCGAAACTACTGCGCATATTATAATAAGCGATACATGAATTTCAAAAGAAATGCATGGAGTTTTTTCAGTTACCAATGTCCGATGTGTGTTCCCCTTGTTACACGGCATACGACGTCCAATGTGTAATGTAGTTCGTTCGAAACATTTTGCAGCATCATTCTGTCAATGGTTCTGAATGCTGCACGAATGCATTCTTTAAGTTCTGGCGCAGTGTTTTTGGCGTTGTTGGTACATACACAATGTCTTTGACACTACCAGAAATTAAAGAACGCATCCAGAAATTCAGATTTGAAACCAGAAATTCAGAATCATTGACAGATTTGAACGAACTGGATTACAGATTGAACGTATGCCGTGTAACAAGAGAATCATGCATCGAACATTTGTAACTAAAAAAAAAACTTGGTATATTTCTCTTTAAATTCATGTATCAGTTACTGTAATATGTGCATTAGTTCCGAAAATATGATTTTTTAAATTCGGGTCCATCATTTGTACTCACCTGGTATTTTATAAGCGTCTTGTAGTATGTATATCAGCTTCAATATATTTGAAATTGCACAAAATCTTTAAAATACACTGCAAAAGATTTTTGTTTCATACACTATTTTCTTTCATACACCATTTTGTAACGGAATTATTTAAAGTTTCCCTGTAAACGAGCTCTAAGTGCTTAATATTTTCAATGACAAACATACAATGGTAAACCTGAATAACATAAACAAATTGTATGTCAATCTGAGTTTAAATACGCGAGTTAGAGCACGGCCAGACAGAGTCAAGGTGAATTTATAAACATTTTTCCACTATGTTGGTAATTTAAAATAGTCAATGCAATGAAATCAAATTTTTGCAATCCACCTCGTTAAATTTGCGTACGGAGTCAACCTGAACTATCCTTGTCTAAACATAAATACATTTGAATACATATATACGAATTTACATACATAAATATGAATACATACAGATAATGAATACATACATTATATGAAATTTTTTTCGACTTTTTTGGGATTATATGCTGGCTTGCCGATTTCAATGTATTTGTTAATTAATCATTTTTTTCTTACAATTTACAGTAGCATGGAAATTATCTAAATATTTTCATCTCCTTCAGCAAATGTCACATTTATGCAAATCTATTAGAATACTATAAATTTGGATCAATTCTTATACTCAAAGCAAAGTTTCTGGGGAAATTCATGAAATGTATATTTATTAAACTTACACATGAAGTATCTGAAAACACTTATTCAACATATAAAGTATTGGTCTGCGGTACTCGTTGTGGTATACAATTTGAGATTTTGTAAAGTTAGATTAAACGGAATTAATAAAGTGGTTAGCTTTATTTCTGGATCATAATTTATAATTTAGTTTTAAATACATTGTGATATCGATGTATGGTTATATGTATATGTATAGATTAGTATATATGTGTGTATTATATAGAGAGTGGAAACGGGTTTCTTGAAATTTTTTAAATCGGTGTGGTCCAAAAATATTTCTGTAAAATTCTCAAATGTATAATAATTACATCAATAAAACTTAAAATAAACATTCGCATCAATTGCCTATACTAAAATTAGTCAGATTCACCTGTATGCAAAAATAATATTAGTAATTTAATGTTGTGAAAACCGGAAAAAGTGAACTAGAATTTAAGTAGATGTTATTTTAAAGAACGAAATATGTTATTACTTTTATAACGTTACGTAAAATGTGTGAAGTGTTTTATATGCTTATAAATATTGTGCTTATAGACTTTTGAATAACAAAAGAAAAATTGTTTTTAATGTCATTTGATAATTTAAATACACTCATGTGCATAAATTAAAGATAATTCAGAATCACACGGAAATTGAATTCTAAAGTAAAAAATTCACCTGTAGAATTATCACCCACATCTTCAAAACTAATGTAAATTAGAGAAAGCCACCAGATTACGCCAATAGTACGTCAGAATTGCGAGAGTGTAAGATAGGCTTATATAAGGAATGGTGGCAAAGAAGTAAAATTGTTAACAAGCACTCTGTAAGCAGCTCAGTGCCATAACAGACACAGAGGGCGTATGTGGATGATGTTTTACGTGGTAGAATTATCAGCCGTCTGGAATGTGAGCCTACTCAGATGGAAGTATCCGAGGAACTTGGAATCGCCCATAGTGTCATCTCAAGACTTTGGCAACGATTCCAAGACGATGGAAATGTCAGTAGACGTTTCAGTACAAGGTCAACCCTGAGTTACAAACGCTGAACGAAGACCGGTATTTGACAGTAACTGCCAAAAGAAGCAGACGGAGCCCAGCATCAGACTTGTCTCGTCAGCTATCTTCATCCACTGGTACAACTGTTTCAAGGCAAATCGTGTACCGACGTTTGGGAAATATTGGTCTATATGCTCACAGGTCTGTCAGATGTGTTCTGCTCACGGCATCTCACTGTTGTCTGTGGTTAGCCTGAGTAGAGAACATGCAATGTGGACTCGTCACAGTTGACTTGTGTGATGTTTTCGACGATTCCATATTTAGCCTGCAGTCTGATTCACGTCGGACTTTCATAGGCATCCCTTACCACCAAGACAATACCGTTATGGGGGTTCAGGATTGCTCGTTTGGGGTGTAATTATACTGGGCTCCAGATCAAATCTGCATGTTCAAATCGGAACTATGACAAGTCATATTTATCCGGACATCATTCTGGAACAACATGTACGTTTGTTTAGGGATGCCATGGGCGCAGAATTTGTGTTTAGGATGACAACGCCTGTCCTCAACGAGCAAACACCGTAACCGATTTCCTTCAATATGAAGATATCACCCGTATGGAATGGCCAGCATTCTCACCTGACTTGAATCTGACAGAGCATGCGTGGGACATGCTTGGCCAACGAGTTGCAGCCCGTCAACTACCTCCTAATTAAGTAACTTTAAAAAATTTTATTTTCAATTTTTTTTAAAAAAAATTCTAAGTTTTCAAAAGCATTTTATCTTAAATGTAATCTTCATGAAAAGAGACATTGCACAAAAGAAATATTTTTAAACTATGCTATAAATAAAGAATATAAAATTTTGATCCATTGACCTCCTTAAAACAATTGCAGCGTTCTTTTTGGAACCGGTTACGAAATAAAACCAAATTAAAAAAATTAAGCAGTTAGACACACACCTCGGTTTTGGTATGCAAGAAAAATTGTTTAAAGTTATTGAAATGCAAACGAGAAATGTAGGACAAACATTACTGTCAACTCTACTGTCAAACCTTAAATTTTGTAAAGCATACTAGACGTATGGAAAAAAAGACAGACTTAGAGGGCCTAAACTTTATTAGAATAATCAGACATAAATCACAAAAATGTAAAGAAGTATGTAAAATTATTCTCAAAAAACAACTATTTTGTTACTGAAAGTATGTGTAATTGCTGTATATGATAATTGAAATTTTTCTTTAATTACCTTCTGTAGTTGCCATTTTAAGTAACATTGCATTACATTTTAACTGTATGAATTTAATCAGAAAATTCTCATTATTATGGCTTTTAATGACGACCATTTGCGGTCTCTTTAGACTTTTATCAAAATGTATGATATTTGTTCAATATTTAATGTTAGATTATAATTCTCCATAAAAAATGTTATAGAAAACAGTTAGATTATTGTAAACATTCTATGCAGACAAATAAAAAGCAAAAACATGAAAAGACTTCTACACCATAAATATTTATTTGAACAAAATTGAGTTTTAAAATTAGTGTAAGAACGTGTGTAAAATTTTCGAAAATATATTTTTTAAAATATCGAAATAAAAATAATTGGATGCATTATTAATCGAAAATTAATTATCTTAATATTGCTGAAGAAACTGTAGGTAAATAATAGGTTATTTAGATGCCAATTTCAACTTATGTTTTAATTATAATATCGAATTTATCTATTATAATTAAATTATAAAGTGCCATCTTTTCATAAGAAATGAATGAATTAAATTTTCCTTTTTAAAATATAGTCAAATGTTTTGTAGAGCTTTCAATATGCTTTCGTATTTACGATTAACACCATAAATTCCTTCAAAAGTTATTTATATTCTATGATATTGCCTATAGAGTGCATTTTCCGTTAAATAACAATATTATATTCTTTGAATCGTATTATTTTTACAGAGAGAAAAAACTACATTTAAAATATTACTTATTAATCAGTAAGTCTGCTCAAAAGTTATTTAGAACTGTTTGCAGTTCCTTTTTATGAAAAAAAGACTATGAATGTTATAAATAGGAATTTTTAAAATCACAGAGGTTATGATTTGTTTTTAGATATTGTAGTCACCTGTTACTCTTTAAATATCTTTATGGTTTGTGTAATTTGGGATAATTTACAGGGCAACGTACTAATAAATAAAGTAATATTTGTTACTTCAATGAGTAAATTTAACAGTATTTATAAAAACACATTTTCTTCATAATATATGTTTTATCCGTAACATATGCAAATAACATATTCAACCTTATTTGTAGTTCAAAAATGTTAACAATTGCTTTATACGAAAAGTATAATCTAGACGCTGTTTAAAAAAATAGTTTTTAAAACTGTAAATCATAAATATAAGTCTTCTCAAAAGAGTTAAAGAAGACTAAAATACATTACTTAAAACCCAAAAATTATTTACCTATTCAACATAAAAGTTTTGCCAATACATAATTTAAGACAGACGGAAAACAAAGACAATTCCTCTCTATATTCATATAATTTTCCCATTTATTTCATATTCATTTTCGAGTATTTTATAGTTTCTTTAGTGTTATTGATTGTAAAGTTAAAGCATTTTAGGTATTAAAGATCGTTTTTCTTTGCATGAAGTTAAATATAGTCCATTTTTTAAATTTCATAAGAGAATTTTGTAAATTTTCGTTCATTTCTTCAAGTATCCTATTGTATCTTTATATTCTAAGAAAAGTAACTAACGCTGTCACTGCCGCAGTTTTTGATTTTTTTGTTACCTGAGGTCTTTCTTCGTTAATATTAAGAAAATGTTGCATACTGCTGAACAGATAATTACACCCGTTTATTTTCTATTTAATTTATATCCAAAATTGTTAATTGGTCCAAATCATCCAAGCATCCTCATAGCAAATTGGTATATAATTTTATATACCTTAGATAAATTCAAATAACATAAGTGATCGTAATTACCTAAATTCTAGTAGAAGAGCAACGCGAAGCATTAATAACATTAAATTATAATTCGCGTCAAAATGTAATTATTAAATTTGAATAATTACGAATAAAATTAAGAGTTTGCGTTGTGAATTATTTAGACGAACTCTTCCACTTATGAATTAAACTAAAATTTAAGCTGTAAAAATAAATTGACACACCTTAAACATTATCAATTAAATAATTACAGAAACTTTTTAAAACTTGATTAAATATTTTATTTACATTGAACACAACTATATACAGAAATAGATAATATTATTTCAAAAAAAAGAAAGCAACACCTTTGTTTGCTTCTCATTATTTTAAGTATATTTAATCTTTAAAGAAAAGACAATATTTTCATTTACTCTAATTATTATATTTATTTCTTTTTGCTAAAAGAATAATTCTCTTTCATTTTTAAATTACCTTAATTTTATTTAATTATTGGTTTTGTCGGATCTCAGATTACTCTCTAGCATAAAATATCAGAAAAGTATATTTATAATTTTTCACATGATTTTAAGTTGTAAAAGAAAAAGTTTAAAGTAGTACCTTTTTTTAATATACGGGATGGTGGCCTTTATTCATCAAATTCAGAGTTGTCGCGTTGCTTAGGATCATATTCATATGTCATCAGGAATTCGCTTCGTATCAGAGCGGCAACATCGGGATGGCAGGATGCATAGCTACGGACCTCTGTAGAACAATCCTCTTTATTTTAACATCAGGAAGACATCCTCAATTTGGCTTGCTTAGGCTCACTCCGATATGTACATCAGGAAGACATCCTCAATTAGGCTTGATTAGGCTCACTCCGATATGTACATCAGGAATACATCCTCAATTAGGCTTGCTTAGGCTCACTCCGATATGTACATCTCGCCTGGGCATTACTAGGGCTTTTTGGATTCATTGCACGGGCTTTCAGGAGAGCTCCTGCGTCCTCTACATCTTTTTTCAGACTCTCTTTTTCAAACCTTATTCTTCTTGCACACAAACTCCTGCAGTGGGTGGAACTATTTTTGTCTAGTCCACTGTTATTGGATGTGAGAAGATTTTGCATTATTCTTCGATAGGCCTATTAGCTAACAGTCTGCAAATGGCCCCTTACATATACTTTAATATTATTATCTGCCTTAAAGTTTGGGTGGTCTGAAAAGCCATAAATTTATCCCAACACTTTTATTGAGGCCATAAATTTATTCCAACGTTTTTATTATTTTACGATTTCTAATTATACACCACTTTCCATTGGCTTGTCATAAAACGACACCATGGCGTCTGGCTATTGTTGTTGTCTGAGATCCGAACTCTATTCAACATTATACATTCATTTTACAATACAACAATTTTTTAAAAATATATATTTAATATTTAAAATCAACTTAATAATTTTTGTATGAACTTACACTCCTATTTTACTTAAATATATAAACATTATAATTTTACACTCATAATTATATTTTATAAAAAATATTTATACAAACAGAAATAACAAATTACGCAATTTTACTTTGATTTAACCAACATGGTGCGGGAACATATCATAGTTATATGTTGCCCAGCATCTCTCCCGGTCGTCAGAAAAAAAAAATAAAAACTGATTGCTGGTTTTTTTTTTTTTTTTTTTTTTTTTTTTTGTAAAGCATAAAGGAATGTACGTGTCCATATGACTGTGTATCTACACAGTTTTTGAGCTAAAACTGTAAAGTTCAATTATCAATGGTTCTGGTATATTTTATAAGAAGTTCTTCTATTTTTCATAACAGAAAGTTCAACACATGATAGCATAGTTGTCTGTTGACATTCACATTTATAGAAGACCTCTGTACTGAAAATCTGACGTCTTTCTCGTAGCCTTTTCTCTTTACCACACACATGTTTAATAATTTTGTAACTTTACAGTTTTAAGTGCCCAAAATACATTCAAAGCTATAATTTTGTATGAAACTAATATGCCGAAATAAACCTAATTACAAGAAAAATAATGGCATACACATTTGACATATTATTTCATCACATGCAACCTTATGACACAGTGTTTTATCTAAAACACATTTTATACTGAATAAAAGTAAATACAATGCTTGTAATATGACATGTTATTTTTCACATAATTAATCTGATGTATTCAAATTATAATCAGAAAAATATTGTATACAAACTGGTTACATTATTTTATTTATTTATTTGTTACTTCTAACATGTATGATACGTCAACATATACAAGCTATTTCATCTCCTTTAATATATTATTACGTAATGCTTTCCAACTTTACCCGATACGAGAAAAAAAAAGAAGAAGAAGGAGAGGAAAATAAAACCAGTTTTTGACCGTCCCCGATCCTTTAGAAGCGAGGGGTTGGTCAAGCTACTAATCACTTTCTGCGAGGTGATTTGTGCTGTGACAAAATTTTACGACTTCCCAAAGTATGTATTTAAAACCATTTCATGCTTGTAATTACCTTATTAATTAGTATAATTTCTTGATATACTTTCTTCTTAACTAACTGTGCATGCCTGTATGTAATTTTAAACATAATCTATGCATAAACAGTGTATGTATTTGTATCATATCTAGCATTTGAATTCTCCTGCCTCATACTGCGACTGAAGCGAGCGTGGCTTTTTATGCTGTCAGGTTCAAATCTAAACCAAATTGCCTTTCAGGATTTAAGAAAAAAATGCCTATAATTTTCTTTAACAGATTACATTGTATATTTTTAGACCTTTCTAACAAACACAAATTTTGATTCATGATATTGTTTACTATTAAAATGTAAACAACACGGAAATATGACTTCTACAGCCTCTCAATATGCAAAATATGCATTACGCTGACCTTAAAAATGCTCCTTCATTTAATACTATTAAATAGTGTTGTCAGAAAATACCATTGACGAAGAAGAGAACAATTTTTTTTCTTTAATTATTATTTATTTAGCCCACAATTCTATCTTAAAAGATTGTTAAATTTTCATATTTATTTATTTACTGAATGAAATAAAAATTTATTTATTCAAAAATTAATTTATCATTAACATTCCGTATGTGAATTCTACTGTCTAAACTTTAATGATATGTTTAAAAAGTAAAAGATACTAAATTATTATTATTAATCAAACATTAATAATTATTATTTAATTATAAAAAAATGTACTTAATACACTTGTATAATTTGAAAAAAAAAAACAAAAGCAAATGATAATTACTACGTAACATCGTATGCAGTCATCTATGAGTACCCGGCCGGACCAAAGAACTTCTGCCAGCAGAAAAAATCTTTGTATACTCACAAACAACCACATCCAATTTTTTTTATAGATCAAGTTTTTAAAATAATTACTGTACGTATTATAAAAAAAATTAAGTAAATAAATTTATTAAGCCATACTACATATTTTAATAACAATAAGGCCAATATATATAAATATATTTATTTATTTATTTTGTTTCCTTATGTTAAATTGGCCAAATTATATATAAAAAAAAATTTATGAACTCACACACTCAAATTTATCAATACTATGTATATTTATATGTGTTAAATTTAGAATTGCATTTAATTCTAAGGGAAAGTAAAGAGAAAAAAAATGCTTAAATTCTAAAATAACATAAATTTATAAAATATTTCATTAAAAAAAAAAAAAAATCTAATTTCTAGCTGATTTCAGCAAGATGTCATTTAATATTTATATTAAATAATTTTGCTAATACATTTTATTAATTATTAAATTTGCATATTTTTATATATACAATAAAAATATAATAGTCTTACATAAAATTTTACACTACAACAATGTTATTAATTAATTTAACTTGAATTTAAGCCTACTTTAATTCTAATTGAATACCGTTAATAAAAGTAAATTAGCTTATCAAGTTAAATATAATATAAACTATGTTTGTCTAATGTTAATTTTGCTGAAAATTCCATAAATTTTAACTGTAAATGCTAATTGCTATACCTTTTGTTATTTATTTTGAAAACAACACCAACTTATATTTTTATTTATTATTTTTTTATTAAATCTAGGAACTATACACTGAGCTAGACACTCCATAAATGTGTAAAACCTAAAAATCAAAAGTTTTCCTAAATAAAACTCAAAATGCTGCTTTTTACAATATAATATTACTAATTTTATTGTTTCTGAGCACAACATCTAGTAATTATACCATAATTAATTTTTTCTTCGATTCCTTTTTCAGCCAAGAATCCTGAAATTTATAACTAAGTGATGACCTTGATTTACCTTGATGAATTGATAAATTTTCTACAAAAATTTTGTTGGTGTTGGTGCATACCCAGCCGTAGGCCAAAATTCCACCCTATACAGAAAGCCTTTGGTGAGAAAATTTTAATTTTACTTCAATTAATTATTTGCGTAATTTTTTTTTTTTTTACTATAATTTTGTGTGCAATCATATTGAAATAACTTGCCTTGTCCACTGTTATAAATATATATGTTTTTAAAAACCAATGTGCTACACCAAAATCCTTTTTTTAAATTTTTTTTATAACACTTTTGTTCATAAAACTTATCCCTGCTGTCTAAATTCTAGACTTTAGCATATAAGTTGTAATTGAACTACCGGAATAAATCTTAGCACTTTTTGTATATTTTATTATATTTAGGCTTATAGCTGACCGCTATCCTAATATAGAGTGCACTAATAATTTATTCCTTGTCAACCATATATTTATATAATAAGAAAAAAAAATATTAGTATGTTATAAAGCTGTTCTAACTACCCTGAACCTATAGCTTACACCTACTCATTTTAAAGAGTAATTCTGAAATTCTGTCATCTAAATTGTAAGGCTATTAGCAAAGGCTACCCTTATAGAAGACAAAAAAAATTTCTCTTTTTTTTTTTTTTTTTTTTTGAAAATTACTCCAACATTATTCACTATTAAATTAATTAAGTTTTAATGTTATTTGGCTTTGTTAAGATTTTATATTTTCTAATTCATATTCGAAAAGAAAAATAAATATAACTTTTGCCTGGAGATAAATATTTCACTGCTCCAGTGAAGTTTTGTGAAGCACATTTCATAATTTTATAAGCATGTTTTCGGGTGCGCCCTGCACATTTGCTCAATATTGTAACCCTGAGACAAATTGGCGTTCCCATGTTCCTATCATTTCTTATTATTATTTTGAATTTTAAAAAGGCAAGTTATTAATTTTGTTTCAATTTTTTTTACCTAAAAGAGAAAAATTTATTTTTAAATTTTGAAAATTTTTAAATTTTGAAATTCGATTAATTATGTATTTTTATTTATTTTTAATACCAATTCATATCCCATGGATAATATTGGGGAGGGGGGAAAGGGTAATGATCTTGTATAACATCCCCGTATAAGTTTGTATATGGTGTATAACCATATAACGACATATTTTTATCATAATAATCTATTTGATACTTTAAATATGGGTCTACATTCTCAGAATATTTATTATTTTTTTTATAATACTTTTTAGTAAGTTTGTCACCCTTTTGACTCGTATTTTTGTTCAATTTGAACGAACAATTTTCAGTTAATTGCGATTTTCTCTGACAAATGCCACATTTATTTTTGTAATTTTTATCACCCTTAATTTTTTTCTGAGACCCTTGTAAATTCGTAATTTCCGCCTCTGTATGACCTGTTGCATATTTCGGAGCGTACAGCTGATCCATATGTCGTTTGATCGGCTCTATTGATTTATCTGGAACATATTGTAATAAATAATTAAAGTTTCTAAACTTTTTAGTAACTTCGTAGGGTCCTTGAAATTTTGGCTCTAATGCGCCTGGTTTTCCAATACATTTTAAATATACTGTTTGACCCAAATTTAAATCCTTTACTTTTTCGTATGCCTCTTCATCTATATATTCTTGCATTATTTTCTCCTGGTTTGCAAGGGATTGAATTTTGATTTCCTTCATATGCTGTATTCTGCTTTTAACATAAGAGTGGGTATATATTTCCTCAGAAGGAATATGGGCTGTGAAGGGATTTTTTATTTCCCTTGCGAAAAATAGCAGTGAGGGACTGTATCCCGTAGCGCGGTGTTTCGAGGAATTATACGCTAGTTTAAAAAAATCCAGTCTTATGTCCCATTCCGTAGTGCGTTTCGACATAGCTACAATTGATGTTTTTAATATTTTATTGGTAACTTCACAAAGTCCATTTCCTTGCGCACGGTATACACTCACAAATTTCCTTTGTATGTTTAAAGATTCCAAATATTCTTTCATAATTTCGCTTCGTAAATATTTTGCATTATCAAAGATAATTTCTTTACACATCCCATAATTTGCAAAATATTTATTTAGTACATTTAATATAGTCTGTGACTCTACGTTTCGTAGGGGAACAGCTTCCAGGAATCTCGATGTCGAATCAATTATAATTAAAATGTATCTGTTTTTCCTTAACGTGAGGTTTAAAGGTCCAATGACGTCAGCATGCAGGACTGTACCGACTTCGTGATCTTTCACCATTTTTTTTAACAGGGACTGTTATTGTCGTGTGTTGTTTAGATGTGCGGCACTGCACACAATTTGCACAATACTGTTTAATGTCTTTGTACATTCCGTGCCAAAAAAGCCTTGTTTTCACATTATCATAAGTTTTTTGAAATCCGAAATGCGCTTTATGAGCTTCTTCAATGGCTGCAATTTTTAATGAATCCGGGGTAATTAAAAGCTCCTTTTTATCTGAACCAGGTTTTAAAATTAATAATTTATTTTGATTTAAAGTAAATCTTTTCGTGCTTCTATTATTTTTGTCTTTTTCGATTTTATGTATTATAATTTTTAATTTTTCGTCTGCATATTGCTCCGATTTAATATTTTCGTCTGTAAGTGCTATGTTACTTGCAAACAAATTATTTTGGACTTCTCTGTCTGTTGTAAGATTATCTAAATTCCTGCTCAAATAGTCTGCTGGATTGTTAATTCCTTCGACGAATTCGAAGTCGAAATTAAAGTCTTGTAAATCTGCTACCCATCTGTTTATAATTTCCGATTTATGTTGTAAATGTAAATGCTGAGTTAGTGCTTTCGAATCAGTTAACACAGTAAATCTTCTACCTGAAAGCATATATTTAAAATGCATAATTGCTTCATGCACTGCTAATAACTCAAATTTAATACTCGGATAATTTTTTTCCGGTTCTCTAAGTTTTCTCCCGAAAAATTCAACAGGTAGCAAATGAGCATCCTTTTCTTGAGCTAGAACACCTGAAATTGCAACTTTGCTCCCATCCGTGAATAAGAAAAATTCCTTGTTAAAATCGGGGGGTCTGAGTGTTGGTTTTTGTACAATTTCTTCCTGAATTATCAGGAAAGCTTTTTCTGCTTCTGGACTCCACTTGAATTTAACTTTATCTTTAGTCAGCTCTATTAAAGGGTTAACTTTGTCTGAATAGTTGGGTATTAGCGTCTGAAAATAATTCGCTAAGCCCAATAAAGATCTGACCCCCTTTTTCGATTTTGGTCTGACTAAATTTTTCACTTTTTCAATATTCTTTTGTGATGGAGAATATCCCATTTGATTCACCCTAAATCCTAGGAATTCTATTTCTGCTTTGCAAATTTGCATTTTTGAAGGTTCGATTGTCATGTTGTGATTTATTAATACCTGTAGAACTTCTTCTAAGGTTTTCGTCATCTCTGCTATTGTGTTTGCAGATATCAACACATCATCAATGTAGTATGATATTTTGCTTTTGTCAAAATGACCCAGAATTTTATCGATTACTTCTGCAAAAATTGCGCTAGAATTTCGTGTGCCAAAAGCTAAACGAAGTGGCATATGTTTTCCAAATTCCGTAATAAACGCTAATTTTTTGCAATCTTCTGGTTTTAAATTTATTTGGAAAAAAGCACTATGTAAGTCTAGCACCGTATAGTATTTTTTCCCGCTTATTTTTTGTAATAAGTCTTTTACGTCCGGCATCGGATAAGTATAAGGTTGTAAAATTTGGTTTAATAGTCTTAGGTCCGTTGCCATTCTAAACTTGGGTTCTGCATTCGGGTTATTACTCGGATTTTTCTTTCTAACGAAAATAACTGGAAAAGCATACTCGGAGTCAGTCTTCTCTATAATTTTAGCCTGTAACAATTGTTCAATTTCCCTTTTCGCATACTGTCTTACTGCCTGAGGCAATTTATATGGCTTAGCTTGTACCGGGAATTCATGATTCAATTGAAAACTTGGTGCGACAAACGCTGATTGCCCCAATGTTTGATAACTTTTTGAAAATGCATGAACATTGCCCATTAAAATTTTTCGAAATTTTTGTTGCACTTCCTCTGATAAATGGCTTAAATCGAAATCCGTCTCTTTAATTTCTGCTTCTCGCAATTTTCTTATATCTTCTATATTTAAATTATTTATTTCATAAAATGTCCCTTTCTCTATATTATCAGTTGAGTCATCTTGCTTGCACTCAAAGTTCTTTATAATTTCCCCCATTTTAGTTCATTTCTGAATAATTAACTTTTCTAACAGTTTATTCTTTATTATAATATTTATGTTATTATTTTTTTGAACTTCGTGTAACGAAGTCTCGCATGAAAATTTACTATTTTCTTGAATGGGGTCAAAAATAATCACATCTGACATATTTATATCCTCTGGGCATTTTAATTTTACAATTTTCGATTCTTCAGGTTGGAGAAAAATCATATTTTTAGTAATGGCAAACATACTTTTATTTGAATGTTCCCCTGAATTACATGGCGTAATGTTATTCACTTCATAATTATTTACTTCACTTGCAACGTTTAATTTAATTTGTTGATTTTTAAATTTTAATGTTTTATTGCATAAATCCAAAATCATATGATTTTCTTTGAGATAATCGTACCCTAATAACATTTGGTACTGCCTATCAAAATCATCATTAGTGACATAAAATGTGCCTGTTGTGAATATACCTTTTAATCGAAAAGTTAATTTTACAGATTGTTTAAAAAAAATCTTTGAATTTGTTAAAGTTTTAATTTGGATCTGATTGCCCAAATATTTGATTTTGACGTTTGTATCTTTAATTTTTTTTGAATAAAGAAGGTGATAAAAGGGAAACAGCAGCTCCAGTATCCAGTAACGCTTGTATTTCGACGCCCTGTATACTTAGTGATATAATTGGCAGACTATCTTTGTCTGCATTTGTTATATTTGCGATTGTTTTATTTATTTTATCGATTTCCGTCTCTGAAAATCCCGAATCTTGATCCGATTTCGCTGTTTTCTTTGCCCATTTTTTTTTCTTTTTGCGCTTTTCAAATTGATACCCATTTTGTTCATAATTCTCAGAAATATATCCAAAATCCCTATTTCCCGAATTCCAGTTAGGTTGTGAATAATCATACATCCCATAATGCGTCGGGTAATTAAAGGAATTGTAGTAATCATTATAATATCGTTCATAATCATTATAATGAAAATTGTTATTGAAATGGGGACCCTGATAATCATTGTGTTTATTAAAGAGTTTCTTATTCCGCGGAACACTATCATCTCTAATTGCATGTTTTTTTTTCTTTGATTTTTTTAGTTTTTCAATCTCCCCTTTTAATTTCTCGATTAGCTCTTTGTTTTGCTTACTTGATTCTATAATGTTCTCATAAAGATCTTTGTTTTCTTTATTTATTGCGTTAATTTCCTCAAACTTTGATTCATTATACGCACTTTCCATAAGTTTTGCTAACTCGCATGCCTCCTTGAAGGACCTGGGCGCATTTTTACGAACATCTAGTGCAATATCCTGTCGAATTGAATTTAAAAAATTCGACATTTTTAAGATTTCGATAAAATTCTCTTCCTTATTATCCACATTTTCGCCTGCACTTTCGATATAAGATTTTACACCCTTTTTAAACTCCAAAATGAAATCCTCTATCGTTTGACTTGCGGCCTGTTTTAAATTTAGGAAATTGCTCTGAGCATTAAGGAAGCTTAGTTTTGTACCAAATAACTCCACCAAATTATTTTTAAATAAATTATAATTGGTCTCGTTATATTTTTCAATCTGTTTACTTAAAATATGTTTTGCGTCCCCAGTAATTTTAGCCTTTAAAATTAATAATTTAGTTTCTTCCTGTATATCTGTCGAATTCAAAATATTATCAAATTCCTCTAAGAAAAATATAATGTTTTTGTTCTTTTTATTGTCAAATGGTGACACTAACTTAATACGTGTATCTATATCCAGCGTCTGAGTCATTTTTAACAAATATTAGTAATCAATGTATACTTTTTCAAAATATCAATTCAAAATAGATCCTATACCTCTTAAAAGAATATTTTGCATCTCATACTATTTTCTCTATATTACAACATATGTATGAAAATATTCTAAATTGCATAAATACATAAAAACAACAACACTAAAATTAAAAAAAAATTTCTTAGGGGATGAAGTTGTTTTGTAGATTATTCTTTTATACACATAAATACCCCCAAAATATTTATAATACACGTATATATAAAAAACAACATAATTTCATTTAACAGAAAAATATCTGTCTTTTTCTACAGAAAAAACAATCTTATTTTATTTTTTTTATATGTAAATAATGTACTACTACTTCGTAGTACGACTCATAAATTTTCTTTTGTATCAAGGTGATACAATTTCAAAAATCATGATCTATTGACATTTCAATCATTTTTATACCAGACATATTATCAAATTTTACTTATTATTCTTCTTCTTATTATTATTTATACAGTATATAAAAAAAATATTTTTACAAATGTGTCATCTGTGATGTGAATGCCATTATTTCTCAATGGTAACTGAGATCCAACCAAAAGAGAAAAGAGAGAAAAAAAAAATTGTAATTCCTAAATTTACCTAATATAAATCCCTGAATTATTTTTTTCATTTCCTTTTTTTTTTTTTTTTTTTTTTGCTAACATATATTATTCATTTTATTTATATAAAATTATTATATGTGTGTCATTATTGTTACAATAATAAAATTAATTTTAATAAAATTTTAATCAATTAAACTTAAATACCTACAATATCTTTAAAATTGTGACATTAAAATAATACCTAAATTTATTTTCCTTTATTATTATTATTATTATTATTTTTTCTAATGACCTCAGATGAACGTTTCTGAGTCATAGCACCATTTTACTATGAAGGAGGGGATGCTGGACAGATAATTACACCCGTTTATTTTCTATTTAATTTATATCCAAAATTGTTAATTGGTCCAAATCATCCAAGCATCCTCATAGCAAATTGGTATATAATTTTATATACCTTAGATAAATTCAAATAACATAAGTGATCGTAATTACCTAAATTCTAGTAGAAGAGCAACGCGAAGCATTAATAACATTAAATTATAATTCGCGTCAAAATGTAATTATTAAATTTGAATAATTACGAATAAAATTAAGAGTTTGCGTTGTGAATTATTTAGACGAACTCTTCCACTTATGAATTAAACTAAAATTTAAGCTGTAAAAATAAATTGACACACCTTAAACATTATCAATTAAATAATTGCAGAAACTTTTTAAAACTTGATTAAATATTTTATTTACATTGAACACAACTATATACAGAAATAGATAATATTATTTCAAAAAAAAAGAAAGCAACACCTTTGTTTGCTTCTCATTATTTTAAGTATATTTAATCTTTAAAGAAAAGACAATATTTTCATTTACTCTAATTATTATATTTATTTCTTTTTGCTAAAAGAATAATTCTCTTTCATTTTTAAATTACCTTAATTTTATTTAATTATTGGTTTTGTCGGATCTCAGATTACTCTCTACCATAAAATATCAGAAAAGTATATTTATAATTTTTCCTATGATTTTAAGTGGTAAAAGAAAAAGTTTAAAGTAGTACCTTTTTTTAATATACGGGATGGTGGCCTTTATTCATCAAATTCAGAGTTGTAGCGTTGCTTAGGATCATATTCATATGTCATCAGGAATTCGCTTCGTATCAGAGCGGCAACATCGGGATGGCAGGATGCATAGCTACGGACCTCTGTAGAACAATCCTCTTTATTTTAACATCAGGAAGACATCCTCAATTTGGCTTGCTTAGGCTCACTCCGATATGTACATCAGGAAGACATCCTCAATTAGGCTTGATTAGGCTCACTCCGATACGTACATCAGGAATACATCCTCAATTAGGCTTGCTTAGGCTCACTCCGATATGTACATCTCGCCTGGGCATTACTAGGGCTTTTTGGATTCATTGCACGGGCTTTCAGGAGAGCTCCTGCGTCCTCTACATCTTTTTTCAGACTCTCTTTTTCAAACCTTATTCTTCTTGCACACCAACTCCTGCAGTGGGTGGAACTATTTTTGTCTAGTCCACTGTTATTGGATGTGAGAAGATTTTGCATTATTCTTCGATAGGCCTATTAGCTAACAGTCTGCAAATGGCCCCTTACATATACTTTAATATTATTATCTGCCTTAAAGTTTGGGTGGTCTGAAAAGCCATAAATTTATCCCAACACTTTTATTGAGGACATAAATTTATTCCAACGTTTTTATTATTTTACGATTTCTAATTATACACCACTTTCCATTGGCTTGTCATAAAACGACACCATGGCGTCTGGCTATTGTTGTTGTCTGAGATCCGAACTCTATTCAACATTATACATTCATTTTACAATACAACAATTTTTTAAAAATATATATTTAATATTTAAAATCAACTTAATAATTTTTGTATGAACTTACACTCCTATTTTACTTAAATATATAAACATTATAATTTTACACTCATAATTATATTTTATAAAAAATATTTATACAAACAGAAATAACAAATTACGCAATTTTACTTTGATTTAACCAACATGGTGCGGGAACATATCATAGTTATATGTTGCCCAGCACATACAAAAATATGAAAATTGATGGTATTATAGAGAAATGTTCGATACACAGGCTGAAGCAGACAGTTTTTAAATCGAAGAAATATTTTAAGAGATATTTAATGTTAAATTTGGTCAAAATCGCTCCATTAAAAAAATTTTGTAAATTTTGCAAAAACTATATATAGGAATTTAATCATTTTTTCTATGTACGTTCATTACAAGCTCCCAGTGTGCATATGGCATTTATGTTTTTTATTTGGCTAAATTTTTGAGGGTTTATTTCCATTTTAAATTCAAATTTTCAGTGATATTATTTACATATTTTAGAAAATGTCATTGTTTGAAATTGTTGCCAATTGTAAAAAATCTCAAAGAATAACATTTCCCTGAAATAAAAAAATTATTTACACGTGACAGTTACAAACAGAAAAAAAAACCCCTATGAAATTAGAATCAAATGATTGCGTGTTAAAAGCGGGAAAATATTGCAATTTACACCATAAAAATTGTTTAAACACGTGAATATTAAAAAAACAGAAAACTATAAAATAATTAAATATTTAATATGTGTTAAAAGTAGTAAATGTGGATGAAGTTGCGTACTATTTCAAATGGCCAAATAATAGCATTGTCAAAATGTTTAAATTAAAATATATATTTACATTTCACGAGAGATTTATTTCGGGATGATATTTTTAACTATTGTTGCCCATTCTAAGACAGCGCAAATAATAATATTTCCTTTCTAGCAATAAAAATATTTCCAGGCGAATAATACAAAAAGAAAAGTTTGGTGAAAATTATGTCAAATTTAAAACGCTTCCTTTAAAATTCGTTACATATAGCATTAAAAAAATATCGGGAAGCAAAGACTTAGTTCATTTTCATATTAGCTAATTTTCAGACGTTTAACTAATTTTATTTAATCAAACACAAAAACAGCAATTAACAGCAGCTGATTTGGCCTTAAGATCCCCCAGTAAAAGGGAAATGAATGGAAACCAGTTTACAGGGAGTTCGCCACTGTTTTTTCTTTTTTTTTTTTTAATTATAAATCAATCTTCAGTAATCTTTTTAAGGCCGACCAAATTAACGTATTTTTAGAGTCTGAACGGGGATTGGGGAGCGTAGCTCATAGGGGGCACATCCACCTAGTTTAAAAAACATATAATAAGCTTCCCAATCAAAAACCAACACACATGCTGTGAAGGAGCCTACCTTCACATATTCATATTAAGACCTTTCCTCTTTCCCCCCTTTAAAATTACATTTTTTTAAATTCTTAAATTTAATTATCTGTCCGCATTCGGATTCAATTTGTTTTTAGCGCTCTTTTCCCTTCATATGTGAAGGCGCCTACCTTCACATATTCATATTAAGACCTTTCCTCTTTCCCCCCTTTAAAATTACATTTTTTTAAATTCTTAAATTTAATTATCTGTCCGCATTCGGTTTCAATTTGTTTTTAGCGCTCTTTTCCCTTCATAAATTAAGCATTCAATTCTCAGTCTCTTTAATATTTTAACCGCAGCGCACTGCAGTTAAAAGAAAAGAAATCATTTCCTTTTCTTGCCTAATAACTGGATTCTAATTTTCATCCTTCTGCCTTAGTTTGATGATATGCAGAAATTAGTCAGACATATTACTTCTACATTTTTAGCCGTTGGTCCAGATGTTAGATAGATGTGTCATTTTAGTTATTAACCCTGTCTTTATTTATTTATTTTTTTTTTTTTACGTGCTCTTTCGGCCGCTTCAATCCCATGAGAACTTTAGAAACCCCTATAGAATGCGGTTTATGAGCTAGAATTCCTACACAGCCTTTGGCGTTAAATATTTCTTATTAATCTTTTACATTCTCCATTCAATTTCAATTATTGTACTTTGACCACATGTCTTCCTCTCTTTAATCTCGCCATATAGTGTATATATTTGGCGAAATTGTGTATGTAAGCTTGCCAACACTCCAGATTTCGAAAAAGTGTATTTTGAAGGGGACTAGCTTCTGAACTCGCATGATGTGAATAAAAGGAAATGTAACTCTTCGCTCCCTTCTCCAACATTGGCCGTGTAATTCTCGGCGGTGGTGGAAACGATCCCGGTGCACAATAAAGACCTTCCGAAAATTTCTGCCTTTTATTATCTCACCATTTCCTTGCCTTTTTCTTAAAATAATTAACAATTGATATTTTTACCTTAGAGTCAGTTTTGAAGCTTAGCAAAATGAACCACCTGTGCAACAACAAACAACTACTTTACAAATACTGGACAACTCCTTTACACATGCGTATATTTATCAACACAATTGTAGTTCCTAGTTAGTGTAGATATAATAGCCACTATATGGACACTTTAGATTAGGGGCTGCGCACATATAACGATATCATTTTAGGGGGGAAGGTGGGTCTGGCTTATGATATAGTTAGATATCTTTAAGGGGATGGGGTCTTTGTTTTTTTATATCGTTATTATTTTTGATCCAAAAAAAATTTAACTTTTTATTTGAAACTTGGTCTTTACATCAAACTAGTATGTCATTGTTTTAGTCTGTTATCTATTTTTGTAAAAATACAACATTCTATTATTTCGAAATACTATTATCATTAAATATCATTATATCAAAGTTATAATCAATAAATGATTATAAAATTGTTTAAGTCTGAAATGTTGAATACCCAAGCGTTTGGCATCCCTATTTCTTCTGCTGTATGTGTATGCAGACAAAATCCGCTGTCCGAGAAACCATACGCGAAATATGTTTGAAATGATATTTGTATTTACTAGTAAATAAAAGAGAAAGAATGTTGTCCAACTTTTTTGTTGATTAGACGTTCTGTCTGCCCCCCCGCCCTCCATGCGGGGGAAGGTTGAAAAAGACTGTTGAATGCATTATGTAACAAAAAAATATTATTAAATACTTTTAAACAGTAAATATTTCTTTTAAGTATTATTTGATATAAAGTTATTTCATATATAAGCCAAATAAATGAAACCATATATTTCAAGCAAAAGGAAAAAAATTCCCAAAATAAAAAGAATTTTTTCACATTGATAACGATATTATTACGGAGGTGAGGGTTTTCTAGGGATGATAACGTATGTTATCGTAATGGGGGGGGGGGGGGGGGGGTCCAGAATTACCAAAAAGTTGATAACGTTATATATTTTCAGTCCCTTATGAACATTATCCTCGATATCGAGAAAAATAATTGAAGAAATCTTCTGAAAATTCAGGTATTAATGCCTGAATGCCCTTAACTGCCTGAGTTTTCAAAAATCATTGTAATAATGTTTTTCGGCTTTTCTTTTTTAAATAAATCATGGGAAAAATACTTTTAAAAATCATATTTTGTTTTAAGTATAGTTTACGGCTATAAAACAGTTTCTTACTAATCGGTAATACTGGTTTTTAATTGAAAAAATAATTTGCTTTGATAAAATTCTATAATATTAAACACACAAGAATTTTAGGAACTATAATAAGAAATAAATTTCACTTACTCACTGCAAGTCAAAATAGGGTATTTCGCAAGCTCCCAAACAAAACAAAAAGAACAAGTAGCAACAATTGAAAAAATAAATCTATATTTATTCTTAAACAACACATGTGTTGCCATCTATATGTTGAAAATCGATTTAATAATATTTTCAGAATGTATTTTATTGACAACAT
Organism: Maratus speciosus; assembly: GCA_963932465.1. NCBI lineage: Eukaryota > Metazoa > Arthropoda > Arachnida > Araneae > Salticidae > Maratus > Maratus speciosus. Next base: position 29,944,586 of record OZ010789.1, on the reverse strand, counting down.
TAGGCATTATAGCTTCAATATTATTCTAATAGTATTTTAGAGCCTAAATTGGGTATGTTGCCGAAAAGCAACACCAGGCACTTAAAGGTTAAGGAAAATGGTTTATTCTATATTTTCAATTATTTGTTTTTCGCAAACGTACATAGAGGACCAACAATAAATTGAATAAAAATATTAACAATGTGAATTCACACGCTCGAAATACACTTTACATTTAGAACATGACTGTACATTTACTGTTTAAGGGGGCAGGTACCCTTTGAACCAATAAAGTACATGGGAAAGTGACCTCTGTAAGAATTGCAGTCACTCTTTAACTAATTAACTTTTAATTATAAAATTAAAAACACATGTTAGGAACGATTTATTTTACCAATTAAAGTTGTTAGGAAAGGTATACACATATACAGTTTTTTTTTTTTTTTTTTTTAAGATAATACAATTATTACGAAAGAATTATTATTGCATGCATTGCGCGCATGATTTTTACCATTTGAATGGCTGAAACAAGCCAAGATTTTTTTAATGAGTACACATACAAAAGTGTTTTCAAAATGACCTACAATGAAAAAAATAAAACTTGGTAGATCCCGAGAAAAAAAAAATTTATTCGAAATATGGAGATTTTTTTAATACAAAAGTAGCCGTAAATTCTAAATTTCTTATTTGAGAAACATAATAATAGGTAATTTTGTGCTTCTGTACGTTTAATACGTCCACATAAAATTTCGTGAAATTCCAGGTAACTTTTTCAGAAATCGTGCACTCAATGATCAAAATCGCTGTTTTGAGAAAATTGGCTTTAAAGATTGAATCACCCGTTGATCCTATAGCAAAAGCTCAAAAAGTTTTAGACATAACTTCCCTTCTAAGACGAATTTTTGTATGAGGTTTGCTTTTAAATGTTCATAAAGAATCATATTTAATTATAAGCTATTTAAAAATAATTCGATTTTTGGCCGCTTCAAAAGTTACCTGACCCCTTAATGCTTATGTTCACTTGTGTAACAATAATCCGTATATTCATATATATATAATGCTTTCTATAGTACGGTCAAGACATTTTTGCATTAAACTACTCAGAAAACATAGCAGTTAAAAATTAATTAAAGTCGTTGAATAAGTTCAATTGTTTATGCATGGTGTTGCGAATTAGACCGACAAACTCAGATGGATGATAGTAAGTGTTAAGAGAAACAAAAATTGCAGTGGAACTTGGTGTCGCAAAACACTTAATAAAATATACAGGATATTATATCCTAACTGAACGTGGGTTGCCTTAATAACTTTCATTAAAATGAAGCATAATATAATGAAGCTTTTAACAGACATGTTCAATTTTGTTGTAAATGTGATAGCATAAAAAAGTCCTTTAGACATGTACCGAGAAGAAAAAGTATCTTTCATATTCCTCATCTTTTTAAATATAGCTTATTTTACTCAAACACACGAAGCTAAAATTAGAGGAACTCGATTAGATGATTAAAAAAATTCCTTCTTTCTTGATTTAAACTTTTTTTTTTTAATTTACTCAAATTTTAAGAAGGTAAAATGCGATGAACCCAATCTCTATAATAATAGCCTCTATAATAATAGTTCATGTGACTGTCATCAATAGTTCCGGGCTGACCGCTTCACTTTTTATATGCCAAACAGCCAATTTGGTAATTTAATGTTAGCTAGGCGCAGGTGATAAATCGCCAAGTATTGTTCCATCGCCATCATATCACCGGTATTATAATAGTCCATCTCATGCGACCATCATAAACAATTTTTCGTGAGGTAAATTAAAACAAAGCTTTGATGTTGGAATTAAATGTCATAGTTTATGGTATTATTTATTATTTTTCTTCTTCTTCTTTTTTTTTTCTTTTAAGAAATAAGAGAAAATTGAGAGTCATAAATTTTAAGTATTTCAGTGTTAAATTAAAGTTATGTATTTTAAATAAAATGAGTGAAAGTATTATATTTTAAATGAAATTAATGAAATAAGAAAAAATACGACGTGTACAATGTTTGGCGATTTGTCACCTGCTAACATAAAAATACCGAGTTCATGATTTCTGTATCAGAATGTTCCGATTTGAGCAAGTAAATTCAATTATGAATAAAATTAACATGATACAATGCTTAGCATAGATTTAAAGGAGACCAAACTGGTCGCTAAGGGCGGCTAGTAAAAGAATATTCGTCAATACTGAATTTGAATGAGAATTACGCCAAATTAGTAAGCTATAACCAAGATGGCATAATTTATGGTTGCTTAGTTTTGGTCGACAAATTTGGCGATATTTCGCCTCGCCAAGCTTTAAGATAAAGTTCACTAACATTCATAAATTAATACCTGATTTTCTTTAATTGTTGCATTGTTTCAAAATGTCAACCACCCTAGAATTCCAAACTGCTCTATTTCAACTATTTTTTAAGTATATTATTTTTTAAGTATTTACCTTTTTAATTTTTTTTGAGACGACACAGAAAATCTTCCGCAATCATTGTATCAAGGCCTAACACTAAATTTGGATTTCTAAATTTTTTGTGTATTTTTTTTAATGACCGCCATTTTGAAACTATATATATATATATATATAGTTTCATGTCACATTTTAACGGAGGGTGGCTTGGGGGTGGGGGGGGTCATGATCGGTGAAAATATACCAAGTACTTTCACTGGACGACTGCAATAGGTAGCTTTTTACTTTTTTAAATGAAAGCTACATAAAACTGATAGACGTTTCCTTGATATGCGACAGCAGTATGCATTTGACGCTTCACATTTTGGATTGCAATTTTCAGTTCATACGTTATCATTGATGATGTGAGAATCATGTTTTTCCTGAACTGTCCGTGATGTTATCACATTTAATACCAAACAAGGCACATATCGTTTCATTTTCATTGTAGTATTTGTACTAATATTATTACCATTCACCCGTGTTCAGTTAAGGTAAACACCCTTATATTTGCGACTAAATATGTGGGTAATTTTTCAACTTCTTGATTCCTATTATCACACCTCTGAATTTGTCAGTCGAATTCAGTAACATCATGTATATGCCTATGCGGGTGTGTACTTGCCTGTGTACGCTTATACGTGTTTTTGAAACCTAAATACCTCTTTTCTCTTTTCTACAATATTTTGTTGGTTTTTTGTACTGTGTTTTACTTTAGTAATGTTTTATATATAAGATAATCAGAAAAAAGTCCTTCCGGCCAGTGCCGGGAGGAAGAGGTAGCTTTCAAATTCCTTATTTTAAAAAAGCCAACTTATATTATTCAAACACACGAAGCTCAATTTAGTGGAAACCGAATATAGGAGATTAAATACTAATTTTTATCAATATTAAATCATTATGAATGAGAATTTCGCGAAATTAGTCAGCTTTATCCAAGCTGCTTTTATTTAAAGTAACTTATATTTGGCTGAGATGTTGATGTATACTATCCACATGCCTTCTTACATGGAAATAGGCGAATACGTGTGTTATCGCGTGACAAATACGAGATCGTTTCAAAATGTTAGCCATACTAGAAATTCAAAGTGCTATAATTCAACCGTTTTTTTAAGATATAAACAAAAGAACAAATTTTCAGAAACAAAATCTGCTCCGGAATCTTTGTATCAAGGCCAAACAAATAAAAAATCTTTTTCATTTTCCAATTTTTTAATACCTGATTTTAAATTTTAAATTTAATTTTTTTTAAATGGCAACCCTTTTGAAACAAGATGGCGAATGAAGCTGGCCAACGAACTCGGTCGAGACATTGGTATGTAGTATGTACAGACCAAGTAACATCCAAATCGGTTCATAAATATGCTTGTTATCGCGTGACAAATCCAGGTCGTTTTAAAATGTCAGCCACAATAGAAATTCAAAATGCTATAATTCAGCCATTTTTTTAGATATAGACAAAACAAAAACTGTTCCGGAATCTTTGTATTAAGGTCAAACACATACCAAAAAAAATTTTTTTCATTTTCCAATTTTTTGGTATCTTATTTTAAATTTTAAATTTTTTAAATTTTATTTAAATGGCCGCTATTTTGAAACAAGATGGCGGATGAAGCTGGCCAACGAACTCGGTTGAGATATTTGTATGTACTATGTACACACCAAGGTACATTCAAATCTGTTCATAAATACGCCTGTTATCACGTGACAAATATCAGGACGTTTCAAAATGTCAGCCACGCTCGAAATTCAAAATGCTATAACTCAGCCATTTTTTAATATATAGACGAAACAAAAACTGCTCCCGAATCTTTGTATCAAGGTCAAATACATAAGAAAAAATATTTTTTTCAATTTTCAATTTTTTGGTACTACATTTCAAATTAAAATTTTTCTTAAAAATTTAAATGGCTGCCATTTTTAAACAAGATGGCGGATGAAGCTGGCCAATGAACTCGGTTCGAGACATTGGTATGTACTATGTACAAACGAAGTTACATCCAAATCGGTTCATAAATACGCCTTTTATCGCGTGACAAAATTCACGACGTTTCAAAATGTCAGCCACGCTAGAAATTCAAAATGCTATAACTCAGCCATTCTTTAAGATATAGACGAAACAAAAACTGCTCCGGAATCTTTGTATAAAGGTCAAATACATAAGAAAAAAATATTTTTCCATTTCTTAATTCTTTGGTACCACATTTAAAATTTAAAATTTAAAAAAAATTTTTAAATGGCCACCATTTTGAAACAAAATGGCGGATGAAGCTGGCCAACGAACTCGGTTGAGACATTGGTGTGTACTATGTACATACCGAATTACATCCAAATCGGTTCATAAATTCGAGAGTTACAGTATGACAAAGGTCAGATATATATATATATATATATATATATATCAACTTTTGAACGGAGGGTGGTTTCGGGGTCTGGGGGCCATGATCGATGAAAATATACCAAAATTTTTTGAAATCGCTTTCCTCCGAACGGCTGCAATAGGTAGCTTTTTGTAATGAAAGCTACCTAAAATAACCTGATAAATTTAATGATCAAATATGTAATATATCTTAGATTGAGAAATTTCCGAAAACAATAAAATGGTATAACTAGCATGTTAACATAGAGATGTTTATCTAACAGCGATGTTGGACGTATGATATATATAAAAATAAGAAATGAACCATCCCTAATCTGTCTACAACACCTGGATTTCTGTTCTGATCAATGGCCTAGATGACGCAATAACTTTTATTGTGTGGTATTATTTGCGTCATAAGCATTGAGCAGCGTTTGAAACAAGAGAAAATCATTCTGACGATTGTAAGCTAAAATAAGTTTTTTTATCATTATGTTTACTGTATCAATAGAATTTTAATGATATTTAAATTTTCATAAATAAAAGATTTTCGCGTTTTATTTTTTAAATATTCCTTTTTACCTAACAAGGTAATAAGTCGATAAAAAAAGAGGGATTTTAGTTAATAATATTGATATGAGTTCTGTGAATTGTATACTTTCTTATTTAAATTTCTATACAGTAATCAAAATTTTTCGACATTTTTTGTATGCAACAATGTTGTTCAAAGATTTATTATTTATTTAAATATTTATTTCTATCAGCATATTTAAGTTAAAGAGTTAAAGTTGAATAGTTAAAGAGTTAAAGTGTTAAATAGTTAGAGAGATAAACGGTTAGTTAAAGTCAAAGTTTGTGAATAACTTATGTTATTGGAAAACTATTTTATATTCATATTTACGAATTAGTTAAATATAATGTTGTTGAGAGGAATCCTTGTTTGAGTACTCATAGAAAACTTTTACGGTATAAAAGTATCAAAGATAGATTTATACAAACGCAATTACGGTTTATTTTTATTATTCACTAGCTGATTCAACCGGAGTTGACTGCGACTGTCAAAAAATAGCGCGAAACTGTAAACAAATCGAAAAAATAAAATTAAAATTCCGAAAAGTTTAAAAGTCGTTGCACGGATCTCGAAAAAATCTTTATTGAAATGAGAACAAAATTTAAGATATTCGGCTAGAAGATTGAAACTAGATTCCTTTTATTTATGTGGAAAAATCTCAAATATTCCTGAAAAATCTCTAAAAGTAACAATAATTTATTTCAACAGTCGTAGCGGACAAAATTTACTCTATTGGATAAAAATATTGAAACAAGATTCATTTTATGACAGTAAAAATATCCCCGCGTAACGCGAGAATACTCATGAAATCGCCTACAAAATTTGCGAAAAATTCAAAAATCGTTGTATGAATTTCGAAAATAGTTTATTTAAAAGAGAAAAAAAATAAATTAGTGTTCCAAAAGGTTAAAGCCGGATTCATTTTACTAACGTGGAAAAATCACCACTGAATTAAAAGAAATCCTTTTAAAATCGCATTAAGAATTGTTGAAAATTCGAAAAAATTGCAGAGGATAAAATTTACTACAGTGGGCTGAAATAATTTTTTCTCCAATGTCAAAGTTCGAATTTTCCAAATATCATCAAGACTAAATCAATTTAAAAATTGTTTTCAATCATTCCAAAAAAATATTAATATTATTTATTTTTAATAATATTAAAAGTAGCTATAGAAATTATAAGATTTACCTGAAATTTTCCGATTTTGTAATCCATTGTACTGTAACTTTCTTGCAGTTACGCAAAAAAATCCAAGATTTATCTATTGTCACAAAATATTTACATTTTTTTCCGCTTTAAGATTAATGAAAGAAATTTCATTACAAATAATATTCAGTACAGTCTTCTTATGGAGAGCATTATCTGGGCTCTCATGTTTGGTAAGGCGTGGTTTCACACTTATGAACCAAAACAGGAAACTCTTTCATTTTTCTGTTAATTCACGATCAATCATTTTCAAACATGTCTTGGTTAATTTTCTTTAAGAAGGAAAGGCAGAGTCTTGCATTAGCACCTTAATTAATGCATAATATTTGCATCTTAAAAGGGCATAAATTGATCAGATTGATGGGCAAAGTTACTTAATAGTTTATAGGAAGAAAATTTTTAGTTTGCTTGCTTATGTTAAATGAATTATGAAAGGAAAAGGAAATAATGAAACTGGTATGCTTAACTAATTAAGAAAACATTAAAAAATTGAAACGGCTGAGAAGAGTTTTATTTTTGGGGATATTTTAAGAGCTCTTAATAATATACTCCTTAAAATTAGAAATATATAGTATAAAGTTACATTAGAATTGAACTTATATTACGGGGACTGTCAACATTTGTAACTTTACATATGATTTAAAAAATATAATTTACGTTAGAAAAAACTTAAATGTATGTCAAGCCTGACTTTTAGTTATTCAGAGTGGCATTACCGAATATTTTTCACAAGTATATGTTTTTTTTTCTTTTAACTAAGGGGCTCTGAACCCTACGTGCTACGCTCGCCAACCCCCGTCCAGACATCACAAACTCTAAAAGCATGTTAATTTGATCGACTAATTTTTTTTTTCTTCTGAAGAATGAATTATAATTTTAAAAAAAATTGTGGCGATCTCCCTGTTATCGGGTTGTTTTCGTCTTTGATTAAATAAGATCAGTGAAACATGTGAAAATAAGCTAATATAAAATGAATTAAGTAGACAAAGTCTTTGTATCCCGGTATTTTTTAACAACGCTATAAGAAAGTTTCTCTAAATAAGGGATCTTAAATGTATTGTTTTAAATCAGAACCAAAGTTTTCTTTCTCTTTTTAATATACAAGTGAAAATACTTTTGTTGTTAGAAAAGAAATATTATTTGCACTGTCTTATAATAATCAACAATAGTTTAAAAATGATTAGCTCAAAATATGAATTAAGTGTCTCGCGTAAATATTTTTTTTAATTTAAACTGTTTGGAAATTTTAAATATGACGTAATTTTCTCCATTTGCGACTTTTAATGCATATTAATGAATTTATTATATTACATTTTTTTTTCTCTTTTAAAATTCACGTGTAAATATAGTTTTTATGACGTAATTATCAATATTTCCCTGCTTTTAATACGTAATCATTTAACTCTAATTTGATAGCTTTTTTCTGTTTATAATAGTCCAGTATAAATAAATTTTTAATTTGAAGGAAATATTATTCTTTGCGCTGTTTTTAAATTTCGCAACTATTTAAAATAATACCTTTTTCTAAAAGTTCTAAAAAATATCTTTCGAATCGCTCAAAATTTAAAGTGAAATAAAATCTCAAAAAAATAAGTCAAATTAAAAATATAAAAGCAGTCTGCACACCGAAAACTTCTAATGTATAAAATGATCTAAACATGATTGAATTCCTGTGTATAGTTTTTGCTATGTAGACTTCTTTAATGGAGCAATTTTGACCCACTTTAACATTAAATATCTCTTAAAATAAAACTTTGATTTGAAAACTGTCTGAATCAGCTTGTTTATCAAACATTTCTCTATAATACCATCAATTTTCATAATTTGTATGCAATATTTTTCTTAATATTAACAAAGAATGTCCCCCGGTCACAAAAAAATCCAAAAACAGCGGTGGTGACAGCGTTAGTTACTTTTTTTAGAATAGAGAGATACTACAAAAACAGTTCACGACGTGACCATAAATTTTGATTTTATAGAATTTGTTTTAATTTCTAAGCATTGAACAATTTCAATTTTTATACGTAGAATAGGGGGGAAATGTTCTTTCCAACGCAGTTGGGTTCAAAACGGTACGGCAATGTACTCATTTTTTGTGGTTTATAAGATATAGTTCAAGCATCAATTTTTATAATCTATCTTTATCGCCTGTAGCGCACTAACGAAAGAATAACCCCTTTGCCGATAAAACAACATAAATATTAAAAAAGAAGAGATTTGCATCTTTAGTTTTTGTTTTGATGTTGTATAATTTTACTGCTCATATAACTATTTATCAAGTAATGTTCGATATATTTTATTTCTTAGTTAGTTACTATGAAAAATGTATTACAGTACCTGATATACAACTATAATATATGTAACATAAAAAAAATATGCCTTATGTGCCTTCAAGTTCGAACACAATACAAAAATACTACAAAAACGTTTTCGCACCTGCTAGAACATCAACAGTTGTGATTTTTAAATGCCTTCGATTCCTTATTTTCTTGTTTAACATAAAAAAAAATTCCGTTATTCTTTCATCTATCCTTTTTTCTCCGTCTTTTAACGTTCTATTCCATCGAAAATCAATTGTATATGTTACAGCCAAAATCCGGAATCGGCCAATTCGCGAACTGGCCAAAAGCAGTCGGTCAGTTCGTGAAGTGGCCAGACGTGATCGGTCAGCTCGCGAAGTGGGTATAGGCGGTCGACTTGTTTGAGACCGCACATTTTTCAATATTTTCATTTTGTTACTTTTAATTTTATTTTTATTTCAAAACACTTTTAAAGAAAGTTCTGGAAAATGGTGTTAATCAGGTTCCAGTGAAAAGTAAATAATGTGAGATATTATGACTTTATTGATGCCTTTTCCTTACACTATTAAAAATTAAAAAAAAAAAAAAAAATATTTCTATTTCAAAAAATGATGTTTTAGACCACTAAAGTGAAAAAGACATAAAAAGATAACTGACGTAATTTATCAAAAGAAGATATCAATTTAAAAAAAAAGAGATTTCAGAATGTTCATTGATAATACGGAAATATTTCACATCAAATGCGTCTCTTGTTTTTCACGCTACTGGTACTGAAATTAGGACAGAAATTAGGTAATGTTGAGCAAATATTACCTCGTATGCAAAGTTCTAGTAAATATGGCTTGCGTTAATAAACTATGAGAGTGAAATATCTCGTTTTTAAAAAAGTCTTTATTATAGTGATTGCAGTATTAATAATTTCTTGAAAATAACGTTCAGTTCCTTCCGCGTGTGCATGTTAGTACCACCTAACGAACAACCTTGAATCCCCATTTCGTATATTAGCCAAGGATGCTTCGCAAAATGGTAGGCCAAAACCTGAAATAAACTGTTCATTTCACGCAATTCGGGTTTTGGCTAAGAATCTTGGCCAGTTTCCAGGCCGCGAATTTGCCAAATTTCGGGTTTTGGCCGTAACATATATATCTTAATGTATGATTTATTAATATATTTTTTATAAAGACCGATCACGATATCTTACAGATAATAAAGTTTTTAAAATTTAGAAATCAGATTAAATGATATCTAAAGGTACACTGTTAAAAATTTGCAGCATTCTGGCAGGTCATTTGACCGTTTTTTCCGAAACGGTTATACAACCGTAATTTAACACTATTCTGACCATATTATTGGCCATTTTATGGTCAGAATATACTTAAATTATGGTTATGAAACCGTTTTTTCAAAAAACGGTCGAATGACCTGCCAGAATGCTGCAAAAGTTTTAACAGTGTATACATTTATATTTACTGTGGAGTAACTGCCTGAGGAAGAAAATATACGCGATGACGTCTTATAAATCGGTATATAAATAGTAAAACAATATAAATATTTCAGCATTTGTCGATAATTATCCCATAAACAAATCAATAGGCCGTAAATAAATAAATAAATAAAATAAAATAAAGTAAATCAAATGCTAAATTAAAATAAGGGCATTGTGATGGCATATAAATGAGACAGTGTTCTTCTACCTAATGTCTTCTCTGAAGATTCGTACGTAAATGCAACATAATGAAACATCCGAACTTTGTGAGCAAAGCGCGAAACATTTCGCCGGACTTAAAACTTAATAATTAAAGTAATTTCCCATTACAATACACATTGTTTATTATCGAGATGACTCAAAACTGCCTAAATGAGACGAATATTTCCGAAACAAAGATCAAAATTTCTCTTTTATGATGCTAAAGATTAAAGAATATAATAACCACACTCAACCCCTCGTGCGTTTTTTATACCTACCTGATAAGGAAGGCGGATAATGAGCGATGATTTGAAATTGACGTGTTTTGGAATATTCTGCGCATTATGGTGACTGCTATTTTTCACGCATGTACAAAGGGACTTAATATCATGGAAATTGAAAAATAGACTTTAAACATTTAAAAAAAAAAATAGGACACAATAACAGGCCTATATTTATATAAATAATAAAGACAAGCAATCACTAGATTGTTCAAACAATGTGAATATGATTCTGAATTTTCCCACGCAATGAATGCATATCGCTCACCCACAAGAAAAGTGACATATCTCGCAAAAATTCATTTTGCGTTTCATTCCACTAATAGGTCTGTCATAGGTCCATCTTGTTACACAAAAAGTGTCATGTGTAGTTATACGGAAAATCACTTTATTATGCTATATGTTCATTTGCGAGAACAGAAGAGTGGAGGATTGTGTTTAAAATTGTGCTTAAAATGTGCTGTGGGGTAAAATGACACAACACTCCAAACCTCATCCTATTTCTTTATCCTTAAGGGTTTTATGCTTTTATGCAAGTTTTTATTCCTGCAAGCTAAGTGCTATAATTTCATGTTACAGTAAAATCATGCAAATTTTCTTATGCTTCTCCTGTGAAATTGACTTTTGTCGATATGTGTCACTTTCTTGCAGGCCAGCGATATTTTCTAAAAATACGGAAAAAGAGGTCAGATGATTGTATTCAATAACAGTCTGGAGTGCAACAAGAATAACACTCACAAATATAATTTCCTGAAGCTAACACATCTTATGCATTTGAAATCTGTTAACCATTTATTGCATGATTTTTCAATGACAAATAAAATCCAGCCAATAAGAGAAACGCAATAGGATCAAACATTGAAGAATGCTTAATAACTGAAGCAAAATCCCTGTCGGTCCGACTATAGGCGGAGGTAGATTTCGAAGTTGAGTACTAATTTCATCAAGGAAAACTAAATCAAAATTAGAGATAAAACCCTGATTAAAAATATTATCCGGAAGCTTTTGACGAGTTTTCAATTTCATTTTTTTGTAAGAGCTCGTTTTCTCAGAATCATGTTAAGGCGGTATTAAAAAAAATATTTTTCCACTCTCCACAAGTAAAAATTTTCTGACACATTTTCAGACTCATTTTTAAAAATAAAAACAAGAAACTTGATAACGTGATTTTTTGAAGAGATTTATAAGCGACCTGTGTTTTTATTTTTCGTTCAATTAATTAGAATTTGATTTATAAAAAATTATTTTCTCAGTAGGACATTTTTTTTTTTTTTTTTTTTTTTTTTTTTTGTTTCCAGCACTATCACTTCGGGAAATTCGATTCAAAATGTCCAATTTGACAGCATTTTTTAAAAATTTATTCTGCCTTTATCAAAACATCGACCAATACGCGCATTATATAGTTTCTGAATAAGAGAACCTGCCAATTAGATGCATTTTAGAGCAAAAATGAATTAAAAATGAGTCAGGAAATAAGCAGTTTGGATTTGAGTACACCCTTAATAAGAGAATTTTTTTCTTCAACCTCTATTTTTGTTTAATTTGTTTTTGATCTAAGAGTTGCTCCTATCAAAAACTTGTCAATATAAAAGTTGTAAATAATGTTAAGAAGATGTTTAAAAAATTAAGCGGATTAGATATCTTCTGAATTGACAAAGTCATAAATTTCTTTCTTCTTTAACTCTTAGTTTTTTTGCGGTAAGTGTTGGTTCTATCGAAATCTTGTCAATATAAAAGTTGTAGATAGTATTAAGAAGATTTATAATAAGTTTAAATGAATTTGATATTGTGAGAATTGTTTTATCCTTAAAACCCTATTTGTTTTGCTTATTGAGCCCATTTCTAGGAATGGATGGTGGTGTTAGACTTTTGAGAGTGCATCACCTTTCAACTACAAACTCGCTTCGTTCAACTTTTGTATAAGACGAGCATTTATAGCTTGCTCTATTAATCATCTTGAAAATGAATTAAATACCACTAGAAATATTGTAGTTGAGAACGGTTTTCCAATACACATTATTGATAAACCGATCAACTCTCAGAAAAACCACATGAAGATACAAAAAACTCCACCGAGTAATATGAGATATTGTCAAATGAAGTACATTCCAGGACTTTTCGAAGAAACTCAGGCATGCATTTTTTCGCTTTAGCGTAAATTTAATTGCTACCCCTCAAGTAAAATTGAGAGGTCTAGTTAGTGCCAAAATAGACCCGATCCCAAAAGACGAAGTTTCTGGAGTATATGTAATTCCACCGAAAACAAAATATATTTATCTCGAATACATAGGTGTGACTACTTGTAAACTTAAAGATCATGCAAAAATTATTTGCATCTTAAAGAATTATCATGAATTAATAATCCATGAATCAATAGAAATTATTACTAAAGAAAATACAGTTTGTAATGACGTTTTATCCTAAAACATACCCATAATTTGGTTCAGTTTGATAAAGAATCATAAAACAAGTTATATTTCACTTCCTTCTATGTCCATGTTTTATTTTCCCAATGCTTTCCCGATCTAAAAATTGACTTTCACTTTCACTTCTTTTGACACCAAATGCATGAAATTTGAAAAATAAGACGTTAAGAACAGTGTTTTTTGTACTATCTGAAGAAGTCTGTGTTTATAGCTGAAACTACCGAGAAAAATGAAAGTAACTTAACATCTTTTTAAATATTTTTTCATCTTTTAAGTATTTTGCACGTAGTGTAATTTTATGTTTACTTTTTAAAGATGAATTTAGCATTCTATTTATTTATTTGCATAAAATTATTATTAACAGAATGCATTTTAGGGAAAATGCACTTTTCTGTGAAAATTCAATACGCAAAACGTGATTTCTCAAAAAGCTATTGAAATATTACTATAAAAATCAAATTGCAAGTTATTGATTCTAAACTCATGAAAAATGTATATCGTAGATTTTAGTTTATTATCTTTACCACTGTCATACAAACTACATGTATACAGAAAATACATATATATGCGATAGAATTTACTGTAGAGTGTTTTACGTATTGGGCTAAATTTCATAAAATTTTACTATAAACTCTTCAATTTACCTAAATGTAATCAATGTATGGACTATATTTTCCTTTCCATCGTAGTTTAGAGTCAAAATCTTCCTAAACATAATCGTAAACTATTAATTGCTTTTTCCAAAAACTTCCTCCGAACGCTGTCTGATAACTTAAAAATAACAATTTGTAGACAATCCCTTATCATTCAGCGAATTTTAGTGAGAAACTAAAAAACAGCTCATTCTAAAGCCGATATCTCTCTGAATTTTTACGATATTTGACTGATTTTTTTTAATAAGTTACTACATAGAGTTGACTATTAAATTATGCAAAAATCTCCTTGATATCTTTCGCGCATGCGCAATGCGCAGATAAAAATTATTTTATACAACTACCCATATTTCCTTAAATATTTAATATATTTACATTCCAATTTCACTATATTGTTTCTGAACTACATTTTGTCAATTTTTCTGAAACTGGCGTTAAATTTGCTTAACAACCCTGGATGTTATAAGCAAAAAACATGCAAGATTTTTTTTAATTTAAAAAAATGCTATATCTGTATTAATATACGTGCTATTCTTACACAAATGAATACACATATTGCACAATGTCTGCTTATGTATATTCCGTAGCGATAGATCATTTCGTGCATTTTATTTTACAGGTTGATCCCAAGTATTATTTTTTTCTTTAACTTTTTGTTGGACCCCAAAATTGTTCTCCTTATCAAATCTACATTGATAAATATGAAGTCAAACTTGTTCTTTTTAATCCTAAAATTGCATAAGAATCCGACAAGTATATTTTTCAATATTCGACAAAATGTCTAAAATTGAAAGTTGCCGGTCATTAATGGTCATATAGTGTATGTCCATCCTTTCGTTTATATTAAAATATTTTTGAATGACTTTTAAAATAAATCATCCTCATGATTCAATTTATTTTAAATACATATTTATACAGTCTTTGAAAAATAATAAAAACCGAATATTTAGTCTTAGTTAGAAAAAAAATAATCATGTAGAAGTTTGTGATGTAAAAACTTTTCGTGAAGTATATTGCTTCATGTTTAACTTTATCCAGGATCTTGTCTTTAATAAGGCGTGGCATCACACCTCAGAATCTAAGCAGGAAACTCTTTCACTTTTCTAGCAAACTATGATCGATCATTTTCAAACAAGTCTTGGTTAATTTCCTTTAAAAAATAAAAGGCCGTCTTTTCATTACCATTTTAGTCAATAGCGTAAGCATGCATAGATTGATTTAATTAGCGAATAAATGTACTTATCAGGTAATGAAATATATATTTTTAGTGGTTTGGCTGATATTGATGCTTTATAAACGGCAAAGAAAGCAAACAAATTAATAGGTATACCTAATTAATGTTTTGCAGGCTAGAAATTGCAATCTCCGTCGCTGATTATTAGCAAAAATTAAAACCAGGGAATTTTGGATAATTATTTTATTTTATTTTATTCAACTCAGGTAGAAAAAGTTTGCACTTTTTTATGCAAAAAAGATCGATTGTACGCAATTTGTGCATAAAAAATGATTATTTTTGAATATTTCAAGTATATACACTTTTTGTGCATTTTATCTTGATTTTTTTGTACACAAATAAATGTATATTCTTTTAATTATCTATATGAATATTCGGCGTTATAAAAAATTGTCTTATACCATAGAAATGATTTTGAAATAAGTTTATTTCATTTTATTTATATCATTTAAAAAAAAAATCTCGATTCAAATAAATCATTATTCCATTTATTTTTAAATTATGTTTTGTAATAATAACATAATAATCATATTAAATTAATATTAATATTAATATTAATAGAAAAAAGTTATGATATGAAGTTGATCATAAAAGAAAATAAGTAAATAAAAAGTAATTTGAAAGAAAATAATTTCATAAAAATTCGTTTTATTGTTAACAATTGGTATTAACATATAATTTGAAGAACTAAAAAAAGTTTAATATTTTCTTAAAGAAACAAATATACTCTCTAATACATTACATAAGTACGTTTGACTTTTATCGGATTTCCTCTAGAATTTATTTTAAAGCATCTGTCAAACTTTAATGTCTGAATGCAGTCATATTTTGTATATATTTTTATTTTTTAAAAAATTCTTCTTTACAACTTTAAAATTTTATCTCATATGTAATTAAAATATCTTCATAGCTATATTTAAACATAAAAATAGTTAATAATTGGGATAAATGTTTTTTTTTTTTTTTTAAGTTGAGCTATGCTGGTTGATAAATTATCTTTGCACGGGAGTTAGTGCTTTAATAAGCAATAACAAAAAAAAACAAAACAAAAAAAAAAAAAAAATGAATTCTCGTGTTAGTATTTCTATGCATAACTATAGAAGATAAATGCTACGATGTTACTGCACCCGATATTCTAAAAATAATTTTCATCGTTGAATTCTTGGAGTAAATAAACAATCTATTACAAATTTTTGTTGCCAAAAAATAGTATCAGTCGAAGCTATTTTATCAAATATATTAAAAACGAAAACAAAACCCAAAATATTCAAATAAGAGGGCAGTCAAATGAAAACAGAACACCCGCCAGAAAACACATTCCTCGCCAAAGTTGACAAAATTGTTGTAACATATCGATACTTCCATCTCGAGGATTTGGTAGAAATGCATAATAACAACTCACTGGTGCTCACAGTTTTTTATTTTTATTTATTTGTAGGTGAGTGTAGTGAAAAGTGTGTTTGAACAGAATTAGAAATGGAAGCAAGCAAAGAAGAGAAGATAGGTGTGGTTCTGTTTTGGGTAGCTGAAGGTGCTGGAACACGCGAAATTCATCGTCGCATGACTGCTGTCTACGACGAACACTAAATGTCACTGACATGCGCCACTGATTTGTCCCCTTGAAGAAGAACATTCGTGGACGTCAGTTGCATTCGGACGAGGAAGAGCAAGAATGGGTGAGGTTGTGGATCCGACAATTATTATTTGTTGTTTGGAACACGCGAAATGCATCGTCACATGTCTGCTCTCTACGGCGAACATTGCATGTCGGTGACATGCCCCACGGATTTGCTCCTTGAAGAAAGACTAATATGTCTTAATAGTCAGCATAATTCCGAATGAAGAGGTAGCACATATGCGTAATAAACATTTAATTAACATTCAACAAAACAAATCACATCACTATACGTAGGACATACATCACAGAACAGACTACAATTGAACATTTACTCTGATACTTATTTATCATGACTTCAGGATAGAATTGCGTGGTGCTGGCATCTGACATTACAAATTTAAACTAAAAACACCACAAAGACATTCGTTTTCGTCGTCGGTTTCATTCGGACGAGGAAAGAAAGGCATTAGTGAAGTTGTAAATCCGGCAATTCTTATTTCTTATATACCATAAATATCAACTGATGCTGCAACCACAAATATCGTTGATGGAGAAACACGTAAATAAAATATTTGGCTGTTATGTTAATAATGTTAATATGAAACTCATATTAACATTTATTAAAAACATTTGTAAAACTTTTTTTTTTCTCAAATGTTTCTTACTTTACAATATTCTTTAAAATTTATGAAGCATCTGAAAGCTACTTTATTTAATTTCGGGTAATAACTATTTCCATATAAAAGACACAGATAGTACTTAAAATATGTGTATGAAATCTTAAGTTCAAATCAGAGTTGCTTAGGAGCTTTCGATTTGAGTTCGTTAAAGTTACATCGGTATGGTATTTCAAAGTGCTTATGAGATATTTGAGCACCAACAGATATTTCTAAATTTGAATAGAATACATTTTAAAGTTATATATATTGGCTTATGTGTGATTAATAAATGCCAAAGATAACTCAAAAATATATATAACATCATAATAAAACTTAATTAAATTAAATAATTCTTCAGGGTTTTTTTCTTTTGTAATTTGAACTTTGTAATAAATTATCAAGTACGTTATTTTTTCTCATTTACATTTCTCATTAAAAAAATAACAGCATAGATTTTATTTCATAAATATGTGCTCATATAATTCTATGCATATTTGCAAACAATTAAGTATAATTTCATACAAATGGGCACGACCTATGCAAACATTTTTGCATGTACGTTTTTTAAGGTTTTTCCTTTTTTCATTATATTCTTTTATATTTATTGCACACACGTAAGCTATATTTTTTAGTTTGGACTAAGTACATTTCCCATTTTAAAAACATTTTTCATTTTTTTACAAATTCTTCTTTAAATTATAAGAAAGAGGTGAAACCCGTCGAATTGTGGCGAAAGAAAATGTTTAAAAATAAATTGTTACATTGATTTAAAATAAAACTACAAAATTGATAAA
This sequence comes from Maratus speciosus, assembly GCA_963932465.1. Taxonomy (NCBI): domain Eukaryota; kingdom Metazoa; phylum Arthropoda; class Arachnida; order Araneae; family Salticidae; genus Maratus; species Maratus speciosus. The sequence continues at coordinate 29,926,345 of OZ010789.1, read as the reverse complement.
AAATGCATTTTATATTGGTAGTCTTACTCTCAAACAAATATTATTTTAACCTAATGTTAGCAAGTTACTGTTTATATAAAACTCAATTGTCCAAATTATTAAAAATTAAACTTTAATCGTTTGAGTAATCAGTAAAATACAATAAAGATAAATTATTAAGATGAAGTTATCAATTGGTGGCTCATGGACTTGGCATTCCGCACTGTTAAAAATTTTGCAGCATTTTGGCAGGTCATTCGACCGTTGTTTGAAAAAACGGTTTCATAACCATAATTTAACTATATTCTGACCATAAAATGGCCAATAATATGGTCAGAATAGTGTTAAATTACAATTGTTTTAACCGTTTTCGGAAAAAATGGTCAAATGACCTGCCAGAATGCTGCAAATTTTTAACAGTGCGGAATGAAAAAACAGCAATATTTATTCCACTTTGACACAATCAGAGAATTTTTCCGCAGGAAATCAAAACCTGATATACTTTTCACCTTCTCAAAATTTACATACGAACCTCTCATACCCGTATTCACCATTTAAAAGAATTGACATTTTAATTTGATCATTTTATAATAATTTTAACTAGAAATTTGAATACATGTTTGTCAGCTTTGCATTTGAACAGTCGCTCTCTTGACTTGAGATTCTAATCTAAATCCGGAGAGTAAAAAATGCGTAATTTAGGTTTTTTGGACGCATTTGTAAGAAAATATTTAGTTTTATCTAAGAAAATGATCATTTCTTTTAAATAAGACGTGATTTTGACTAGCTGAAGCATTTCGCCTAGTGTCTCAAACTCAGTATTAGTAGATTGAAAAAAAAATATGGAATTTTAACAACTTTATGAGGAAAAATGAGCGTTATTTAAAAAAAATAGTTATGTGCGGGCACATCTACAAATGAACAGCTTTCAGTAAACAGAAAAAAAATAAAATTGATCCACTAGAAAGCTTAGGGCAGATGACTAAAAACAGCCTTGTGACTTAAATATATAGATTTTATGTATTTTTTTTTTTTTTTCATTCTAAGTAAGGAGTCATATTTACAATTTGGGTTAACTGAAAATTATGAAAAATTACAATAACCAAATTATGTTATTTTGATAAATTGTAGTAAAATATCTTAATCAATTATAATAAAATTTGAGCAGTTGGAGCAATTTTAGACAAAATTTGGGGAACCTGATATTATTTTAAAGACGAAATTATTGTCAGGATCATCTTTATTTCCTTGTCTGACTCGACTAAGCTAATTCATTCACGCGAGAATTACCATGTTATATAATATGAATTGCTATTTTTTGGACAAAAACTTCTGACATGCACACTGTATGTCACTGCTCTTCTATAAATACTCTAAACCTGTGTAAAACACTGCGTTTTATCAGTGTATTGTTCCTATTGCGGATAAAACAAGTCACAAATATCGTTTAAAATACTTTTTTTGTGAAGATAAAGTGTTTTATCGATTGTAAAGTAAGCTTTCTATAAGTAAAAAAAAATATATTCATAAATAAGAACAATGTAAAACCAAAATTTCTTTCCAAGACCGGTTTTACAGCAGACGATATTCTTGATATAGCAAGGATTTTAATTACAATTTTTTAGTTCTTATGAGAAAATAGAAACAAAAGATACAGTAAAATAATATTTCCCCTTTACTGTTAACTGAAAGGGAATACTGCAGTTGCCACCATTACAGAAATGGCATTAAAAACTACAAAAAGATTTATATCTCAAAAATAAATTCAGATAAACTGCATTCAAAAGTACATTTTTTCCCTATACAACAGTGTGAAAGTTAAAAGTTTGCGATGTTTAGATGATTAAAAATTTGCAGTAGCGAAAATTGCAAAACCGAGCTTTCATCGTCAATTGTTGTCAGTTGCAAAATGACGTCAGCATTACGCATAGATACTTTTGTGCTTTATAATATAGATATATTGTTTCATAAGGTTTCTATAGATAAAAAATCGCTTTTTGCAAACTTCGGAGCGATTATTATATATTTTTGTTCTTCATTATATTATACTTTTATATATTAAGAAACAGTTATTTTATTCTAGAGTAGGGGTGCACAACCTTTTTAAGAGAAGGGCTACTTACAAAATTTTTTGGGTTGTCGAGGGCCACATCACTAACACAGAGATAATTCTATATCGGGGAGGTGAGGAGGAGGTAAATCTTTATTCTTGATGAACGAGTTTTTTGTAACAAAAATAAACAAATAGAAATAAATTATTGTATGCAGGAATCAGGGGCTTCTTCACATCTGTATGAATAACCATACAACACTTTACGGAGACTAACTGTTTCTTCTTGATAAATGGAAATTTTAAGAAAAAAAAATTACACAAAAATTCTAAAAAAAATGAACGTTATTGAAAATTATATAAAAAAATCTATTGAAGAATAACTTCCTTTAGAATAAAAGGAAACTTATTTTTGAAATAACAGAGCATGTTGGACTAATTATGCTACTTTTTCTATGACCGATTAACAAAATTCGTTTTTTTCTTCTTGTCAATCAAGCGCGAATGATTGACGAAATTCGCGATTTTTTATCGACGACCGATTGACGATTTTCGCGGTAGTTTTCCACTGTCAATCGACAAAATTTGCAATATTTTCAAACAAACAATTTGCGATATCTGCGATACATTGACAAAATATGTAAATTTTATTTTCTCATACCGGATGAATGAAATTTGCGATTTTCCCCGCTCCCGATCGAATTAATTCGCGACTGTTTTGTTCTGCGATCGATCTACGAAATTTGCAAATTTTTTTTCCATGAGCGATTGACAAAATTAGTTTTTTTTTTCATGAGTGATTGGCAAATTTTGCAATATTTCCCGTGGCGGATTGACAATATTTGCAATTTTTACCAACGATCAATTGACGACCTTTGTGATTTTTTTCTGATTAACATTGATGTTATTCACGATTTTGTTCCTGCAATAAATTGACGAAAGTCGCGATTTCTCTTCCGCACACGATCGACGAAATTTGCGATTTCTTCCTGCGACCAGTGGATTTCTATTTCATGGTATGTTTGGCGACCGACGCACAAAATTTTTTCCCATGAGCTATTCACGAAATTCGTCATCTTTTGACAAAACATACGATTTTTTTCATCGAACGGTTGTTGAATTTCGCGATACGTTCGCGACCGGTTGAAAATATTTGTAATTTTTTTTCCATCAATTGTCGAAATTGGTGTTTTTTTACTTTGACAGATTGACAAAATTTGCAATTTTTTCTCGCGATAAATTGTCGAAACTCGTGATTATTCCTCAGCCGATCAACAAAATTCGTGATTCTTAACTGACTGGCAAAATTTCTAATTTTTTCACTCGGAAATTGGACGAAATTGAAGATTTTTTTTCCTCGCGATAAACTGACGAAACTCGTGATTTTTCCGCAGCTAAGAAATGAAATTTGCAATTTTTTTATGCCTCATCAACAAATTCGCGATTTTTCTGTGCCCGATTAACGAAATTTGAGATTTTTCTGCGCTAAATCGACAAAATTCGCGATTCCCCCCCCCCCCGATCAACAAAATTTGCGATTTTTCCGGGCCCGATCAACAAAATTCGCTATTCTTAGCTAACTCTGACGAAATGTGTAATTTTTCCCATGGCAATTTGACGAAATTCGCAATTTGTTTACTCAAACTATCGAAACTCCGGATTTTTCCGCAGCCGATCAACGAAATTTGCAATTTTTCCGCACCTCGCTGAAAAATTCGCCATTTTTCAGTGCCCGATTAACAATATTTGAGATTTTCTCGCGCCGAATCGACAAAATTTCTGATTTTCCCACAAATCAACCACCGATCAACAAAATTTGCGATTCTTAACCGACTCTTACAAAATTTGTAATTTTTCCTGCAGCAAAGTGACGAAATTCGTGATTTTTTCTCGTGTAAACTGACGAAACCCGCCGTTTTTTCCGCAGTCGAGCAAAGAAATTTGTGATCTTCTCCGCACATCATCTGCAAAATTCGCAATTTTTACCGGATTAAACGAAATTTGCTATTTTTTCCCGCGGCAAACAGACGAAATTCACGATTTTTTTCTCGAGATAATCAACAAAAACTCGCGATTTTTCTGCAGCCAATCAACGAAATTTGAGATTTTTCCCCAGCCGATCATCGAAATTTGTAATTTTCTCGCAGCTGATTGTCAAAATGCGCTATTTTTCTGTGTTCGATTAACAAAATTTGAGATTTCTCCGTGCCGAATGAAACAAAATTAGCGATTTTTCCACGTCAGATCAACGAAATTTCCAATTTTTAACTGACTTTGACAAAATTTGCAATTTTTCCTGCGTCAAATTAACGAAATTCGTGATTTTTTCTCGCGATAAACTGACGAAACTCGCGATTTTTCCGCAGCCGATGAACGAAATTTGAGATTTTCCCGCACATGATCGACAAAATTCTCGATTTTTACCTGATTCCAACGAAATCTACAATTCTTTCCCGCGGCAAACTGACGAAATTCATGATTTTTTCTCGCGATAAACTGACAAAACTCGCGATTTTTCTGCAGCCAATTAACGAAATTTGAGATTTTTCTGCAGCTGATCGATAAAATTCGTGGTTTTTCCGAACCCTATCAACGATATTTGTGATTCTTAACAGACTGACAAAATTTGTAATTTTTTCCCGCGACAAATCGACAAAATTCTCGATTTTTTCCTGCGTCATGTGAACAAAAATTGTGATTTTATCCCGTTATAAATATATGAAACTCGCGGGCCACAACTTAACCCATCGCGGGCCACTTTTGGCCCGCGGGACGCAGGTTGTGCATTCCTATTCTAGAGCTTAATCGTAAAGATTTCATCTTAATCTTTCAATAAATAATAATACGGTATAAAGAGAAACTAAACTATTTCAAGACAGCAGATAAGTCCGTTAATTCAATAAGATAGAAATTTTAATTTAAATTCGTTGAAAGCACGTTTTATAAAAATTAAAAGAAATTTAAAAGAAATTAAAAGTTTAAACAAAAAACTTAAATTACGAATAATGTACATCTTTTGAGTATATTATACCGACTTAAGTTAAGATTTCAAATTATAGACCGGTCTATAAAAACAACTTCTTCAGACAACAGTAAAATAGCAACAACGGAAAAATGATACAACAGAAAATAAGAACAGCTATTACGCCAGTAAAATTAGCTCAAAGCCATTTCAATAATTCGCGGAAAGCTGGAAATCGTTTTAATCTTGTTGTTTTACATCCGACTGAAGGTATTTCATATTTGTCCCATTTTCCTTGTAAGCTTTAAATGTCGCACCACGAAAACCTCAAAAATTTCGAACTTTTTTCAGTATTTAGCAAATAACTCAAAAACCGCTCACTCTACAGAAGGAATTCTTATTCATAAATTGAAGAACACAAAATTCTGCGTACATTGAGTACCACAGACTAAAAATTTCAGCAATATCAAGCAAGATATGTCGAATCAAAGATGTGCATTTTTCCAAATTTTCCTAAACAAAACTCATAAAATCGTTTTTTTTAGTACCAATTATCGATTTAATCAATTATTTTGCTTACAAAAGAGTAGAACTACATAAAATGCTAAATAGTACTGTTTAATTAACAACTTCAAAATTTAGTTACATCAATATGGGAATTTCACCAAGCTTTTGAACAGATGATTGCACTTGAAATAAAACCGATACCCCCAAACTAATTTTAGTTCTCTCGTCAAAGAAATGCTTCCCTACTTCCACTCAAGTGGACATTTCCTCTATGCGAAGTTATGCCATTTATATTTCATTGGCATGGTGGAACTAGAGTCATGTCTGACACCGGAACAATGTGACCTTTATGTAAATAAACGTTATTTTTCAAGAAGACATTCAGACAAATTTTGTTCTGGGACATGATCAAACGTGTCTATTGAGAAGACGCTGCCGAGATCATTGAAGAGTACAGAAGGTCTCTCCCGTGGTAGATTACTGACGGATAGCACTCTGCCTAAATCGATTACAACGATGCCCATAATCATGGATATTTCCCAAAAAGTGCAGAAGTTTTGTGGGGTGTCATTTGGAACAACAGGGCATCACGTTGATTCGAGATTATCCAGAATCACAAGGGACAACATCGATGTGCTTAAATTTGTTTTGTTGTTCCTGTCGCATAACCCATTACCCTCATGAGATACGTGAAGTGTCTGAGTACAAGAGTAATTGGTGGCGGTAAAATTAATTGTCATCTACCCAAAGAGATTGGTATTGCAAATATTAAATGTGTCATTTTTAGGGATTTTGCCATTTGAAATTCAGCAGATCCAATAAATTAACTCCAATGAAAAGCTTCACGTGTACTGTAAAAATCCCTGATTAGGAGGTATCCGTCGATCCAGACACGATTTTTCGTCGAATTGCCTTTGACTAGAAATCAGGGGAAGAAGATAGAAAATTCTTTGAATCTGATTTGGCTCCATAACCGACTTCTCTGCTTGATAACGTATGGATTAAGAATATTTAAATGCCAGTATTTTACGATTTGTTCATTCCTTTTGACGATTTAGAACAACCCATACAGACTGTCCATGTGATTTATGGTGGCTACCTGCTTTATCGAGTTAATTGGGAGCCAAGAGAAAAGTTTCGGTAAGTTATTTCCAGGTACACTGAATATTTGAAAAAAAAAACTATGGTAAAACTGAAATTGTGTTTGACCGTTAGCCAGAATAATTGTCAGAACATGACAAGTCTGTTGAGCGTTTCCGTCCAAAAAAAATAAATACATTGCAGTAAGTGTTGACTTTGACGATGATATATAAGATTGCATATGATTGCATATATGACCATCGGGATCAAAGCCATCCAACTTTGTCAGCAGTCAGAACGTGTTATCGTAGTTGGGGAATATATTGATCAGATTTGATTTTTGACTGCATTTTCTCCCAACTCATCCACGATTAGTGGTGTAGTAGTAAATAAAGCAGAGGGCATACCCTCTAAGTAGAGGGTATATGCTAAAGGCAGAGGGTATATCGTACAGTGTATATACTATAGATTTTTTTTTAGAAACAGAGGGTATACGGTGTTCCTTAAAAAAATCCAGAAGATATACGGCGTATATCACCGTATACCCTCCCCTACATCCTTGTCCAAAGTATACTTCTTCAAGCGTGGGAAAGGAAAGCCAGACAATGTTTTGCATTCACAACTAAGTTTCAAGTACTCGCCGATTGTGAAGAATAACATCTTATTCCTGCATGCTTTTAATGGATTTGATTCTACATCGGACTTCTTCAGGTAGGGCAAACGAAAATTTGTCAAGCTGTCTTTAATAAACAATATGCTACGGGGCAGAAATTCATTGGAACCTTACACAATCCCCAGTACGACGAAGCCACAACACTGCGCAAATTACGGTACACATTTGCAAAATACCTTATGAAGGCTCAATTTAACCTCACTTCTCTGCAGACAATTGAATATGCAGCGAAACAACATTTATTAAGAGATTTTCTTCAGATCAACATTTGGAATGGAAGGATGATGAATCTCACTGTTTGGGGTTGGAAGATATTTAGGCATGGTACACTTACAGTCACCACGACCGTTGTAGGTGCAGCACCTGAGCTCCAAAACACTCTGTCATGCAAATGTGCTAAGGCGGTTTATGTTCTTGTTGAAAAAAACGGGGGTAAATGCTCAACTATACATTAATACTGTAAAGGTGTGTCGTGTGCAAATACGGAAGAGGAAGAAGACCCACAAACCGGATACAACGAAAAAGTAGATTTGGACGACGAAAAGGGAAGACAAATGGACAGGCAAGGTCCAGCAAAAAAAAAAAAAAAAAAAAAAAAAAAATTGCACTAAGTGCGATTTTCCGGTATTTCCCTCACGTAACTTGAGTAAATTTCATTACCATTGCTTTTATATTAATTTTTTTAAACATTATTTTTCTTGATTTTCTGTTATTATTAAATTGTTTTCTAACATTTTATAAAATACATAATTTTAAGTACACATACAATTCTGTCATTTTTCAATTACCTATCCCTTTTATCCATCATTTTATTGAATTTTGAAAAAATAATCATTTATGCACCTCAAAAAATAATTTGCTTATAGATGGCAGAATTAAAATTAATTTGTGGATATAGGTTGCAGTTCAAGTGCAATCATCTGTTGAAAAGCTTGATGAAATTTCCATATTGCTGTAATTAAATTTTGAATGTGTTAATTAGACCGTACCATTCGGTATTTTATGCAGTTCTACCGTTTTTTAAGCAAAATGAATGATTTAACCGGCAATTGTCATACAAGAAAACTATTTTATGATTTTTTTTTTAGAAAAATTTGGAAAAATGCACTTTTTTGATTTACATATCTCGCTTGATATTGATGGAATACCAATAAGGTTTTCTGAGCGAAATATGCCGGCTGGTTGTCGGCCCAGTTAGCTTAAATGGAAAAGCATTGGCCTTGCAAGCCAAGGATCTGGGTTCGATTCCCAGCCTGGGCATTTTTTCGCTCAGTTGGAAATATTCAATTCGTATTGATGGAATTGTTAGCATGTGGTACTCAATCGACGAATAATTTTGTGTTCTAGAATTTATGAATAAGAATTGTTTCTGTAGCGTAAGCGGTTTTTGAGTAATTTGCGAAATACTGAAAAAAGTTCGAAATTTTTGAGGTTTTCGTAGTGCCACATGTAAAGCTCGCCGGGAAAAATGAGCCAAACTTCAAATCCCTTCATTTGTATGTAAAACAACGTGATTCAAACAATTTCCAGCTTTCAGCGAATTATCGATTGGTAAAATACTATTTTTACTCGTTTACATGGTCTATCTGCACAAAGATATCTGTTATTTGTATTATATATTATATTTATATTATATATTATGTTTTATATCCGCAGATTTAGTTCTTTTGGGAAATGTCTGGTGTAAATTAATCGTCATTGATATAAGTCACTTGAGTTTTACATATTTTTTATTTTAATAAATTCTTGACGTTTTAATAAGCAATTATCGTCTTCGTTTGTTTAGTCCATTGCTTTAAGTTTTATGTTCCTAAATTAAATTTCTTAATGATTTCTATCTTCTTACATGCATTTTATTTTCATACTCTTCGTACCTTAAAATAACTTTTCTTTTTTTCATCTTTTGTAAAACTAGTAAATATTTATATTGTTTTTAATATAAATATTTATGTTATGTGAAATCTATATTAAATTTTCTAATTAGACATTTTGGAATAGATAGCAAATTACATACAGACTGATTTATACATAAATATATAATCTTGTTTCTTTCTTAATAATATTAAAGCAAAGGATATATTTTAAGATCATCCCACAAAATTTTGAAATACATTTCAAGACGACTTTGAATACTTTATTTAATTTAAAATTTGATTTGCCAAACAGAATAATCGTAAAGCTTTGTCCTTAATCTTCCAATAACTACATCTGTGATTTAAATTAGATCAAAGCTCTTTGAAGATGAAGCCTAAATTCGTTAAGTCAAGATGAGGTAAATTTTAATTTAGTTTCTTCAAAGGAATATTTTATGAACATGAAACGCACTTAACCTATATTAAAAATTTAGGCATAAATCTTTAAATACGAATAACATACGTCTTTAAGTCTACTCGTTAAGTTAAATCGGCTTAAACTATGATTTACAAATTACAACTCATCTTGGGAAGGAAGACTAATTATGATCCGTTTGTATAAATAGGTTTATGTTTAAATTATAAATGAAATATTTTTATGGTAGTGATTATTGAGAAAGAAATCAGAATATTGATTAAAGATTTTAAAAGAGGATTTCAGGATACATTTTTAGAAAAAAAAAATTATATTCTTCTAACGATGAAATGTTTTAAGTTTTAAAAAGACGGACGAAGTTATAACTGCTTGATTAAACCCTGCGTTTCATTCGGCTTCTTCCAATAGACCGTGTGCAACTAATGTTTAACGCATTTATGCATAAATTTTTGTTTCCTCAAAGGACATAGCCGGATAAACATTGGAAACATGCCTTTCAATCAAATTTCCTGATTTTTTCCCCAGATGTGGCTACATATCTGACAATATATTTCCCCTATTATCACCCTATAAATATTGATATTTAATGAGATAAAAATGTTTTTTCGATTGTTTTAAAAAAGGATTTTCTCAAAAACTGCTGCACGGAATGCCATTAACTGAGGATATATAGATACCAAAGATGCATAACTGGTAATTTTTGTATAATTTTCTGTTTATAAAAACTGTGTGAAATAGCGAAATAAAAAAATAAAAATCATATCTCATTGTTATCCGAAAATTACCATTTTCTTGTAAAAAATTCCCCATGTGTGCCCGTATATTCTATATAAATGCCGAAAGTTTGTGTTGGGTACTACATATAAATATTTATAAAAACGCATATTAAAATTATTGAAATTCATTTTAAGGCGTTATTTGGAGCGGCGCTACTTAACTTCAACATCCGAAGAATTTTTGAAACAAAGTCAGCAGACAATATGTCAACCGATGTATTTTAGATTCCATTAAGCATATAAGCCATGTTTTTCAACATCATGCTCATTTTGATATCGACAGTGTTGAGAATGTTGCTCATATGTTCATTAAAATTTATAATACAACAATTCTGTAACTGTTTATTCAAAAAGTCTTCGGGTGTGGAAGTTGAGTAGCTCCACCCAAAATAACGATTTAGAATGAATTTCAATAATTTTATTATGCATTTTTGTAAATATTTAAATGCAGTACCCAACTCAAACATTCGGCATTTATGTAGAATATACGGGCACATATGGGGAATTTTTTACAAGAAAATGGTAATTTTCGGATAACCATAAAATATGATTTTCATTTTTTTCAATTTTTATTTCGCTATTTCACACAGTTTTTATAAACAGAAAATTATACAAAAATTACCAGTTATGCGCCTTTGGTATCTATATATCCTCAATTAATGGCATGAAATTCCGTGCAGCAGTTTTTGAGAAAATCCGCTTTTTAAAAAACCGAAAAAACATTTATATTTCATTAAATATCAATATTTTTAGGGTGATAATAGGGAAAATATATTGTCAGATATGTAACTACGTCTGGCAAGAAAATAAGAAAATTTGATTAAAAGGCATGTTTCCAATGCTTATCCGGCTATGCACTTTAGACCGTGTGCAACTAACAGGGTTCGTTGATATATATCAATCGATATATATCTTGATATATATCATGATATATATCCGATATTTATTTTCAAAATATCAAGGTTTTTGATATTTTCGATATTTTCATCATACACTTGATATTTATTTTCAAAATGTCACGTTTCTTGATATTTTCGATATTTTCATATGTCTGATACTTTATTTTTAAAATATTTTCAGTCAAAAGAAGTGTAAATGAAGTCTTCAACTGTTATTGAAAATTAGCCCATCTGTAAATAAATAACTAAAAAGAATAGCTCACAAAATATTTCCCATCCTTCAAAAACTAGTTTTGGACTGTATCTGCATCTTTCCCATTAATGTCATGAGAAATCTGTCTTTGAACACTACCTCTAAAACCTGTCTCAATTCTATTTTTAGACTGTGCCAGCAAGAATGAGATAAAGGAGTTAATTGGTGATTGGATTTTAGCAAAAAAAAAAAAAAAATCTCAATCTTATAAGCTTTATTTAAAAAGCTAAAATCTTTAACAACAATTTTATGCACAAATAACGTACAGAATGACAAAAAATTCCCATACTATCGTTTCGAGGATTCCTGGATTGCCTTCCTCAGTGAGAAAAAATAGAATTAAAATGGGTTTGAAGAACCCCTCGGCTACAGCCCCGAGTACTGGCTTATGGACTGATTGAAAAATCAGTCTAATCAAAGTTTCAATCAATCCATAAGCCAGTACTCGGGGCTATAACCGAGGGGCTCTTCAAACCCATTTTAATTCTTTTTTTTTCTCACTGCGGAAGGGGATCCAGGAATCCTCAAAACGATCATATGAGAAATTTTTGTCGTTCTGTACGTTGTTTGTGCGTAAAATCGTTGTTAAAGATTTTAGCTTTTTTATTAAAATTCGCACAAAGTTTAATCTATGCTTATAAGCTTTATGTTTGAAACTGAATATTCAAATGTTGAACCAATAATTTGGTGGGATAATATTAATTTAGATTATCCCATGAAAGGTAATTTAACTTATCAGTTGTTTACAACTTCTTCAACAGCTGCATCAGAAAGAATCTTTTCTAGTTTTGGTTTAGTTCAGTCTAAACTGTGTAATAGGTTAAGGGTGTATTCGAAAAAAATATTTTTCCACCCCCAGCAGCTCGAAATTCTCTGAGACATTTTCAGACTCATTTTTAAAAGTAAAAGCATGAAACTTGCTGGGGTGATTTCTGAAGACATGTTTAACATGCCGTGTGATTTCATTTTCAGCTGAATTCATTAGAGTTTGATTTTTAAATAATTATTTTCTCAGTATGTCCCTTTTTTTCATTCCCAGATCGCCCGCTTCGGAAGATTCGCTTCAAAACGCCCACTTTGACAGCGTTTTTTTACAGTATTTTCTGCATTTATCAAAAAATTAAGAAGCACGGCACATTATATAGTTTCTAAATAAGAGAATTTCTCAGTTTGGTGCGTTTGAGAGGAAAAATGAATTTTAAAATGAATCAGAAAATAAGCAGTTTGGATCGAAATACACCCTTAAGGAATGAAAAAACAGACAAACTTACATCCATGTTTAAATTTTTCAATACAAGAATTAAAAATAAACTTTATTTTGTATTTTGAAATTTGTTGTTTAATAAAATATATAAATATATATTTTTTTAATTTGAAACGGAATCCTGCATTCTGTGTTTTGATGAATGAAAAGGCATAGCAACTTTTGAACTTTACAGGAAATTGTAGTGTTTCCAATTATTTGATCATAAATTTTGTAAGAAAAAAAATTAAAAAAGACATGTAGAATATTGTTTTATTATGTTTTCATGCTAAATGTAATGTGATTTAGATCCTATTTATATTAAGTCTAACAATATTTATAATCATGAATAAAATGACAATTTTGAAAATATCGGATATATATCAAAATATCGGATATTTTTGATATTTTCGAAAATATCATGATATTTACGAACCCTGGCAACTAATGTTTAACGCATTTATGCCTGATTTTTTGTTTTCTCAATTTTTTTGGTAAAATCCCTTTATAATGTTGCAAAATGAACTAGAAAAATTCTAAAAAAAAATTACGCTAAAATATTTTTGTATTTATTTGATAAAATGTAAACGTACTAAATATGGGAATATCCATATGTGGAAAATTATATAATTTTCCTAAATTTATATAAATTAAGTTTTTAATTATATTATATACTATATTATATACAATAATTAGTATTTTTATGAACTATTAAAAACATATATTTATTTCTTTACAGGAACTACAAACATCATAAGTATAATTCATAATAAATTAAGAATAATCGTAATTCAAGTTAAAAAACAATTTATTTTAAAATCAACTTGAAAAGGACTTTACATAAATAACTGTCCCCTAAATTGCTGAAAGAAATATGCACCCATTTGCGTCTAGCGCCCTATATTTTGTACGTTACAAACATGCATAAAATATAGGCTTGAACATATAATTTCGCAATTAAAAAAAATACGTATTTCTAAGAAGTCTACAAGTTAAGATTATGACTTATTTATTTGGATTCTTGGTACAAAAAATACAAATAAACTTGCTTTTTAAATTTCGCTATCTTGAAAATTGAAAAATGAAGAAGAATCAAATTATAAAAAAAAATAGTAAAATTCGAAACGTCCCAAAAATGGGACGCTAGGCATAAATGGGTCATATTAGCAATAATTTCTGTTTTCTTTAAATTTTTTATTGGTAAGTCACCATGGTCGTACGGAATATGTTTAATTTATGTTTATAGTATTTAATTTATGTTTATCAATATCTATTTTATCAAAGCTTTTCCATAAAATTAATGTTTATTATTTTCATTCCATAAGTAGAAATTGGAGCATAAGAGATTATCATTAAATGTTCATATTTACATTTTAAAAAATCTTTCATGTAAGGAATAGGATGCCCATGATTTTGTTACTACATCCGCCCATGCCATATTCATTTAAATGAAACTAGCATTTTTATCAATTATTATATAACATTATATTATTATATACGTTATGAATTATTATATTTTATTACTTTATAATACTACTGGATTATCGTCGGAACCTTGTCAAACTATTCAATATGAAAGCAATGTTGCCAGTGGACTAATTTTTTTAATTTCAATTTTCTTGATTGGCACCGCTTTATTGAAATAGTAAAATTCGCCTTATTTAATGACATATTGATTAAGGCGAAAACAAGGGAAATTTCACCATTTCAGAAAAGTGGTGCCAGTCAAGAAATCTGATTTTAAAAAAAGTAGCCAACAGGCAACACTGTTTTCATATTAAATAGATTGATATGGTACTAATGATATAATTAAAAATTAAAATTTAGGCTTTAAAAGGCCTTGGTGCATACATCACGGCTTCTGTGGTTTCATATTACAACATATACCCTCGAGATTTAGCAAAAGATAGCATAGTACTAAGCTAATACCTATTAATTAAAAATTTAAAAAGTTATAATTCGGAACATATTCAGATGAAAACAGCTGTTGAAATATATGTTGTTCTTTGAAAGTGGTCAGTATAGTTTCTTAAACGTGCAGAAATTTTCTACCCTAGGTACTTCTTGAAAAGTTTTCGCAAATGCTTACTATTAATACTAAATAAAATATTTCATAAACGAACGTGAAACATGTCATATTCATTTACATTAAACTAGCATTTTTATCAATTATTATATTATTACATTATGAATGATTATATTTTATTACTTTATAATATTACTGAATTATCCGTTAAAAACGAATATCGTCTGTACCATGTCAAATTATCCAATATGAAAACAATATTGCCAGTAGACTACTTTTTTTAAATTCAGATTTTTTGTTTGGCATCACTTTTTCGAAATAGTAAAATTCGCCTTATTTAATGAGATATTAATTAAGGCGAAAACTAGGGGAATTTCACCATTTCAGAAAAATGGTGCCAACCAAGAAATCTGAATTAAAAAAAAATAGACGTCAGGCAATACTGTTTTCATATTGGTTAGTTTGACATCGTACCAACGGTATTATTAAAAATTAAAATGCCTTGGTGCATACTTTACGCCCCCATTTGTTTTATATTACAACATATACCATTCGTGATTTAGCTAAGGACAGTATCCTACAAATCTACCTGTTAAATAAAAATTTAAAAAAGGTACAATGCAGAACACATTCAGATGAAAGCAGCTGTTGAAATAAATGTTGTTCATTGAAAGCGGTCAGTATAGATTCTTAAACGTGTAGAAATTTTCTACCTTAGGTACTTCTTGAAAAGTTTTCGCAAACATATGGCCTTAATGCTAAATAAAATATTACATAAACGAACATGAAACATGTCATATTCATTTACATTAAATTACTAGTGTAGTCCATAGGCAACACTTCATATTAGTTTGACATGGTACCAACGATATCATTAAAACATAAAATTTGGGCTTTAAAATGCCTTAATGTACACATTACACTCCCTGTGGTTTTATATTACAACATATAACATTCGTGATATAGCAATAGTATGGCAATAATTTAGCAATAGTATGGTACAAAGCTAATACGTGTTAAATAAAAAATTTAAAAAGTTATAATGTGGAACACATTCAGATGAAAACAGCTGTTGAAATAAATGCTGTTCTTTGAAAGTGGTCAGTATTGTCTCTTAAACGTGTAGAAAATTTCTAACCTAGGTACTTCTTGAAATGTTTTTGCAAACGTCTGGCTCTAATGCTAAAAAATATGTTTCATGAACTTAACGCAAATCAAACTACATAACTAATCAAAAATTTTTAATGATTTTTTTCCTAAAAACAAAGTGCACCTAATTTACAAGACAATATTACACTTTTTTTAGGAGTCTCAAGACTCTTAAAGCTTCAAAATTTTCGAAATTTTATTTTTTAGATGTTAAACTCATATCTTGTCTGAACATTTTTATATAATTGTTTCCTTAAATTTCCTATTAGAACAGAAGTTATGGCTTTTAGAATTGTACCCGGTCAATAGCTAAAGCGGCGTTTTCGAAACTTTGACGTTATTTTCATCCAAATGACGTTTTTGGAAATAACGCGTACGATATCTCAAAAACTGCAGAATATTTTTTCATGTAAATTTCAAAACTTATGTTGCATGTTAATTTGTATAAACTGAACCTAAAATTCCCTTTTCATTGTTCAAAAAAAATTTTTTTAGGTGATCATACCGTTGAGGTTTTCAAATTTTTGCATTAGAAAATACAACTTTGCATTAAAAATATTAAAATGCTTTAAATACAAATTTATTTAAATTCAGGGTAATTATTACAATCTGAAGTACACGTAGGCACTAAAATGTTTATTCTAGTTGCGAAGTTTATTTTGTAATCTTGCGCGTAAACTGTTTTACATATTTTCTGCTCGTCAAATATGTGACAGTTTGGAGCCCCCTGTAAATGCTAATTCTGCATCTAGCAATTTTTAAAATGCATGAAATGAAAGAAAATACGTATGTATTTCATCCAATAAAAAATGTGTTTTAAAATTATTTCCATTTTTAGATAGTAGATGTTGTATATGGCCTTTTTATTTTCATTTTTCCAATTTTAGTACGTTAAACACGACACTAATTTTACTTTAATTTCCGTTTAAGCGACAGCACACACAGAAATTGTGTATAAATATTTGTACAAAATTTGTGAATAAAATTTGTAATTCTTGTGAAGGAAAACCATTTTTATGTTTGAAATGCTTTAATAAAACACATTAAAAAAAGTGAAAAATGTTTTTAATATTATATAATATATTATTTTTATAATTTTAGACCGCCGGTCCCTTTGGGCCGGCCTCTCAAAAGCGGAAAGATGAATGCCAGTCCCCAGGGATCGGCGTCACGTTTAACGTGTTAAGAGTCCCGGGATCCCTTAATTGAAACTATTTTCATTCAAAGAATGATTGCTGGTAGCTGTTATAGAATATATGTTACATTTAAAGTTTCCGTCCACGACAAATGTATAGGGTGTTTAGAAAATACCCATTTTTCCTTAAAAAATTGAAAGTAGAGTTAAAGCTATGCAAGTGTGACAAAGGTACAAAAAATTATTAAACTGGCCTCCTAAAGTTAAGGTACAGGGACTGGATACTTTCGATTGCACACGGTTTGTCGAATATCTACCAACATTATTGGACAATTGTTTTTGAACTTCTGGGATGCAAAGAGCATGTTTGATGTCATATTTCTCGGTGGGTACAATTAGGGGCTAATAATAAATTTAATAATAAAATAATATTTGCGATCACCTGTGTACGTACGTCAAACATATTGCAGTCATTATTGACTACCTAAAGTTTATTTTATCTTGAACTGTATCAAATTAAGGGGGTCCGGGGCTCAAAATTCTATTTTTTTTTTCCTTTATAGAGATATTCTTATGAAATTTGTTTCTGAAATATATTTTAATAAAATAAAAATATTGAATGTAAAAAAAAATCTGAAAATTTTTAATTTTTTTAAAAATTAAATTTTAAAATTTGAAACTTTTTTAATTTTTGATAACTCTGGAAGTACTTAATCGATTTACAAAATTTTTACACTTTTGTGTACAGAAAATGTGTCATTTTAATTTGTCTTCAGGATTTCTTAAAATATTGATTATGAATTTTTTTTTTAATTTTTAAGTAAGAAAATGAAGATTTTTATGAGTGAATTTTGAATTAATTAGCATATTTTCACAATTATCATTCAAAATTAAAAATCCTGGAGACAATTTGTTGGAAATATAGCATATAAGCTCTTTGGAAAATTCCATGCATATATCTTCCAAGGAACTTTAGATATATCCTTTTAAATTTGACAAATCGTGAAACAATTCATTCTGAGATAAATGAAGTTAAAGTAGGGGACGAGGGACCTTAAAAATCAATTTTTTTTTTTTTTTTTTGTAAATTTCACTTTAAATATTATTCAAGGGTACATTATATGCATTATGGCATGCATTTATCAAAAGAAAAATAAATAAATATATAAATAAAAATTATTTTTGAGAAAAAAAAAGGAATTTTACACGTTATCTTAGAAATTTTCAAAATGCCCCCTGCTCTTTCCATATCAATGAAAATCCCCAATATATTTTATAAAGGTTTGATTTATATACATAAATAAAACTGTGCATCGAATTTTATATATATGATTATAAAGATAAGAAAAAAAAATTCAAAATTTTTTGAAATTTTCAATTTTTTTAAAACTTATTTTTTAGAATTTTGAATCCCGTTAAATAGGCGTGAGTAAGTAATGTAAATTGGGACTTACCCTTTTTCAGGATACTTATCTGTTAATGGTGTAAATCTCCGTTTTACCTTTATCCAAAATGTATTAGTTGAAGATATTATACACTTTATATTTGGAGATATACTTATATTCTTCAATGCATGACTTTTATGCTTCCCTTAATTAAAGAAATTCTAGATTATTTCAATATTAAATGAAGATGCAGTGACATTTAGATGTTGTTTAATTAACACTATTTAAATTGTAATAAGAGAGTATTTTTAGATGCCTCTTTCCTGGTTAGCTACATTTTTCAGAAAATGTTTACATCACAAGATACATAATCTATATAAATAAAAATGTAAATGTTCGTTTGTTCCTAATCGCTAATCTCCGAAAGTTCTTCACCAATTGCTTTGAAATTCACGGGTAAGGTTGCATTCAAATCTGGAAGTGTTGTTATATAGTTATTATGAACCTCGCTCCCCCCCACCACCACCAGGGGGCGCTTTTTAATTTTTTTGCAAAACCCATCATGTAATATATCATTAGAAAGCCCTTGGAATACTGTTTCATATTATGCACCTCACATCTCGCTCCCCTCACTTTAACTACGTGGGAACACATCTATTATATATATAAAATCCAAACGGAAATTTCGTTCCGAACGCCGAGATTTCGAGTTCTACCGCATGGATTTTGACGGAACTTATACCGTTAAATAGGTATCGTTCCAGGGAAGGTTTTAAGCTATAACACATCATTCTACCTAGATTAGTTATAGAATTATTACGGAAAATTCTATTATTTTGGACTTTGTTACTTCATATTTCCTTAAATATCTGGGCTCCTATTGGAGGTAGAGCTTAGATCTCGCGCCAAAAGTAGCTCCGAAGCACCCAAGCAAACTTTTCCCCGCGATTATTTTGCCGTCTTCCGATTTCCTCTATCTCTATTAGGGGCCCGTGTAGAGCCCCTTTAAAATATTTTTCGTAGTAATTTCAGCAATTATCTTAAATTATTGGTTAAGACCGCCACCCTCCCGATTCATGTATCTACGGAAAGGTTGCATGAAGGAGTTTCGTTCAGATACGCTTTCGTTAAGAATAGAGTGCGCTCCCTGGTGGTGGAATGTGGAACTAGCATAACGCGATATTGTTAAAATTAGGAAATCTAACAATGCGATCTGTTTTAAACTTTGAGATAGTTCATAACACATAATCTATTATCTATTCTATTATATATATATATAAAATCTATTATCTATTCTTTTATCTATTATATATATAAAATCCAAACAGAAATTTCGTTCCGAACGCCTAGATTTCGAGTTCTACTGCATGGATTTTTACGGAACCTATACCGTTAGATAGGTATTGTTTCAGGGAAATTATGACGGAATTAGAATTATGACGGAAAATTCTGTTATTTTGGGCGATAAGGTTACCATTTTATTTCTTGGCGAAATTCATGGTTGATAAAAAAAAATTGAAACGGCTATTAAACCTCGAAAAATAAAAGAAAAACTGTTACTAATTTTATTTAAATGAAAAAAAAAAGAAGAAAAGAAGAAGAAAATCCGTTTTAATGAGTGATAATATTAAAAAACGGAAACATTTAATCAAAACCTGAAAGAAATATTTGTAATGCTTAAAAATTAATTTAATAAGAAATATTACACTTGATACGCAATATTTGGCTCTTTATCGCTTGCGTTAGATATGGAAACGAATCTGAAAATTTGATTAGATGAAATTTTAACGACATTTTCTTTCTGTTCTGTTCTTTTGTTTTTTTTTTATATCTAATTGTCCCATCACATGACTTATAGAAGAAACAAGCAGATGTAATTGTGAGTCACATGTGTAATTACTATTTGTTTCTTTACAATTTTTTATTTTTCTTTTGTCGCCAAACAATGTGATTTTAAGCCAAAAATGCATAAGCGTGACGCTTGAGGATGTTCTCACAAATGGTGTTTTTTTAGGTGAAAGAGATCATTTTTTGAGTACATTTTCATATTCAATTGTAACTTATATAGATATCAGTTAATATTTTAAAAATCGAATCGAATACTTAAATTTCAGTGTGAATATCTGCCACACATACATAGTGTAAAATAATTTCATACATTTTAAAATGTTTTTCGCCGTAATTCCGAAAGCATGTGATATTTATAAACTCGAACTCAGATCAACGAATATTACCCATTTTATTTAAGCAAATAATATCTATTTTCTCAAGTCATTTCGCCAATTTCATTTATAGGAAAATTCACAGATTCGAAATCTAGGAAATAAAGATAATTTTTAAGGAAATTTATGTTTTAATACGTTATTACTATGGAAAAATTCAACATTTTGAAAAAAAAAATTACAAGTCTTTTGTAATTCGTCATTTCTTCTTCGTCTTTCTTCGTACTTTCTCCTCTGTTATGTAATATTTCAAATGATATTGGACTAATTTTCGATAATCGATTCACCGCGAAATCGCATATCTAATATAGTATATAAAATAAAGTCTGGATTAGGGGACTAATTAACGCACAGCGCAAACTACTGAACCTAAAATATTGAAAATCGTGGTAAAAATACTTCTTATGACATAAACTTCTGCTAAGAAAGGATTTTCTAAAGTGTCACCCCTAATGGTTATTGCACGGGGAGGGGAAAAAAATCGAATATCAAAATTATGCGTCAAATGATAGCATATTTTAATTGAGTTTTGTATGCTGAATCGAATGCTACCAAATAAATTTTTATAAGTCCAACAGTTCATGACACATTTCATATTTTTCTAATTTGGCGGTGTCTTTGGCATCTAAACCTCAAAATATCTATCATTACATCCGTTACTCTAGCAACGGAAAAAATTCAAATCAACCCTTTTGGCTAAAAAATAAAAACGGCTCTATAAGTTTGAAATAAAAATGCAAGCATCTTAATTTTTTTTAAATAATAGTGATTTTATGTAAAATAAAAGGGAAAAAATTACTGAGAATTTAGCGTTATAAAACAAAAATGGAAAAGGTACTACTTAGATATTCCGTCGACCAAAAATCTATCGTCAAACTATAAGATTAAATGCCAATAATGGTTGATCGTAAATATCAAATTCACTTGAATTTAAACAAACTACACGTGTTTACGTCATCAAGTGATTTTAATTTCGACGTTTTATTTGTATTTTTATTAATGTTATACTAATTTATTTGTTATTTCGTTATTTAAAATAAAGATTATGTCAATTTATATAATTTGGCGAATGGTTTGGCGATTTATATAATTTGGCAAAATTGGTCGACGGGATAACAAGTAGTACCAATGAAAATATTTAAGTATGAAAGCAATGTTTGTAACGACTTAAAAATTATTTTCATATATATAAACTCGGTTTATGGCGTCAGATGCCGTCATCCGAAGAATCTACAAGAGTCTTTTTCCATTTTTTCCGGTCATAGGTTCCTCAATGAAAGAAATTGGAATGGAATAATATTGTGCGATTTATAAATTGCTCCTGGGTAAGAAGAAAAAATGGGTACATTTATGACAACCGTGCGCACATCTCGCTGATAGCATTTTTAAAATTCCCAGTAGCAGTAGTTACATTTTGCGTATGTAAATTAATTTTTTTTTTTTTTTTTTGCTTTTAATTATGGCATTATTTCCTGTTATTGTTTATCTTTTCAGTTTTTTAAATGAAATTAGTATAAGGCATGCATTTTAAATTAAATGAGTGAAAGGTTTGTGTTTTAAATGAAAATAATAAAATAAGAATATGCTATGAAAACAATCTTTATTGATTTATTACCTGCGCCCGGCTGACATAAAAGTATCACATATTCACTTTTCTTTGAGTAGTTGCTCATGAGAATTCAAGTTAACCTTCCGTAATCGGATACTTCACATATTGGTGTATTAGCTTTAATGTTGAAAGCATCGTTTTTGTTAGAAGCGAAAACTTTACTATGAATTCTATTACACAAAATCGCATCATCATCATCTACTATATATTTACAACGGAAATTTGTATTTCATTCCGATTGTTTATAATACTTTCGTAGGATATACCACAATTAGTTAGGTAATAATTTTGGAAAGGTTTTAGTGTATACATATTGTTCAAGGGTACTTAGTTATAGAGCAACAGTAAAAGTTCAAAAATTAAGTGAACCTGATTATGAAAATTTAGCCTTTTTAAAAAAATCTACAGAACATATTTTGTTACAAGTGGCCCTGTTGCATGACTTTTAGGAATGGTGTTAGTATATACGATTTCATTATGTTGATTAGTTACAGAGGTATTAATTCATGTTGTCATAACGGTCTCATTACCCGATCATAAGTGCGCTGTTTATAATCAACTAAAACAATTACTTCTTAATTGCTAAATTTTGTCCAACGCTTACGATAACATTATATCGCAATGGCGTTCGCATCGTTTTCAGTAATGTGCAAGCTCAAGCTGAAGATCCATATTGTTTAAAATACAAGTTCAAATTCACCATTTAGTTTAATCCAAGGTTCATTTGGAAATATTGACCAGCGCAGCGGGCATAGCCTGCTAGTCTATATATATAAAAGAAAGTCTGGATTTTGTATTAATCAGCGCGCAGCTCAAACTACTGAACCTAAAATCTTGAAATTTTGCGTAAAAATACTTCTTATGATATAGAGTGCCGCTAAGAAAGGATTTTCTAAAACTCCACCCCTAAGGGGTATAAAAAATAGAACGAACTTTTAAAAAATTCCTTAAAAATCTGATTTTATAGTTATTTTGCAACTGATATCATATTTTAGTGTATTTTTGTATGCTGAATCGAATGGTACTAACCAAATTATTTTAAGTCTAATAGTTCATGAGATATTTCATATTTTTCTAATTTGGCGCTATCTTTGGCCCATAAACCTCAAATTTTCAAGTTATAATTTCTAAAAACTCATTTTCTTTATTCTGTTACTATAGCAAGGGAATGAATTCAAATTGAATGTTTTTTTTAATCAATTCTTTTGGTTTAATAATTAAAAAAGCTATGTCAGTTAGGGAAAAAAATACAAACGCCTCAAAAACTAAAACTAAAAAAAAAAGAAAGAAAACTGTTGTACTTTTTCGTCCTACCAACATGCCAAAATGTATGATATCGCGCCATTTATTTCAACCCTAACTGTGCAAACGATTCTTACTGCAAATCGTGCAAATATTAACACTTGCTATTTATTGACCGTGAATATTTTTTACTAGCAAACCCCGCGGCTT
This sequence comes from Maratus speciosus, assembly GCA_963932465.1. Lineage (NCBI taxonomy): Eukaryota > Metazoa > Arthropoda > Arachnida > Araneae > Salticidae > Maratus > Maratus speciosus. The sequence goes on along the minus strand of OZ010789.1, from coordinate 29,902,656 downwards.
TGCTCGCGTAGTAGTTGAAATATGCCAAGTGATATTTGCATGACTATTTTTTATTAGAAGAATACTTTTTGATATAATTCAAAAATTACAAATTGAACCACAATTTAACTAAACTTCATTATAAAAGTGCATTAGACAGAAATGAAATTTTAATTAATAAGAAGAACTAAAACTAATTCCAATTAAATGATAATTTAGAAAGTATTTTGAGACTTTTATACTCATTTCATACACTCATTTCAGTATTAATTTGAAGTTTTGAATTTTTTAGAAACCATATTAACATATTTACATCTTGAAATTAAACATCATGTCAAATTCCAAGCTTCTTGTCTAACAGTCTACCACCTCTCTGGTGTTAGTGGCACCAACATAAAATGCCGAAATAGAGTTGAAGTAGAATGTCTCGAAAAATGTTGAAACAGAGACTGTTACCATTTATTTGCCAACATTAACATTGAAATCGGTTGTTATTTCCTAATATTCTATAGAAAATAGAATTTAGATGTTTTTAAAGGCTTTCTTGTTGTTACTGCCAACCAGGTGGCAGTGACACCGGCATAAAATATAGCCCGTATAGGATCAGGGACTATCACTCTTGATTCGCAACCAATAACTTTGTAATATGTTTATTATTTCCTGAGATTCCATAGAAATCGTAATTTAGGACTCTTTTAGAATGCTTTTCGCTCCTTCCCTTCGCTTCACACCTTTTTAATTTCGAATTTATTTTCGATTGTTCTTAGAGCAAATTTATATTTTATAGTTAACTAACGTGCTATATTTAAAGTTTCTAGCCTCTTCAGTACCACAGAAATCGCAATTTAGATTTTGCTGCTGCAACCCTCGACATAAAATATAGCTTATGTTTGAGTAGGTTCATCACCATCAATTTGCAATCATTCTGTTTTAAATCGGTTTCATATGTTCTTAGAGATCATTTGTATATTATAAATAACTGCCCTGCCTAATTTCAGGATTCTAAGCTCTTCAGTAACACAAAATCGCAATTTAGAACGTTTTTTGCTTCTGCAACCTATAGGCGGTAGTGACACTGACATCAAATAGATCCTATGTTGCAGCAAGAGCTGTCATCATCAATTTCCAACCATTACTTTCAAAATGTGTTGGGTACTTTCTGAAATTGCGTAGGAATCGCCATTTAGAACGTTTTTTAGAACTCTTTTCGCGCATTTTCACCCCTTTTAAAATTCGAATTTTTTAAGAAATGTTCTTAGAGATTATTTATACCTTATAAGTAACTATTATTCCAAAATCCATGTATCTGGGACCTTCAGTAACACAAAAATTGCAATTTCGAACGTTTTTTGCTCCTGCACCTCCTTTAGGGTTAGTGGCACCGACATAAAATGTAGCCTATATTGAAGCAAGGGTTATCACCATCATTTTGACACCATTATGTTTTAGATCTGTTTGGTACTTCTTGAGATTGCGTAAAAATCGCCATTTAGAACGTTTTTTAGAGCGCTTTTTGTGCATTTTCACCCCTTTTAAATTTCGATTTTTTTAAGAAATGTTCTGAGAGATCATTTATATCTTATAAGTAACTACCATTCTAAATTCCATGTATCTGGGACTTTCAGTAACACAAAAATCGCAATTTCGAACGTTTTTTGCTCCTGCACCTCCTTTAGGGGTAGTGGCACCGACATAAAATGTAGCCTATATTGGAGCAAGGGTTGTCACCATCATTTTGACACCATTATTTTTGAAATCGGTTTGGTGCTTCTTGAGATTGCGTAAAAATCGCCATTTAGAACGTTTTTTAGAACGCTTTTTGCGCATTTTCACCCCTTTTAAATTTTGATTTTTTTAAGAAATGTTTTTAGAGATCATTAGTAACTACCATTCCAAATTTCATGTTTCTAGGCCCTTCAGTAACACAAAAATCACATTTTTAGAAAGTTTTTTGCTTCTGCACCCCCTTTTGGCCAGTGGCACGGACATAAGATATAGCCTATGTTCTAAGTTGGACAAACACCATCATTTTGATACCATTACTTTTGGAATCGGTTCGGTAGTTCCAGAGCTTACCTCCGACAAATAAACAATTTTTTCCTCTTTATAATATGACTAGCAAACCCCGCGGCTTTGCTCGCGTAATAGTTGAAACATGCCAAGTGATATTTGCATGAATATTTTTTATTAGAAGAACACTTTTTGAAGTAATTCAAAAATTACAAATTTAGCCACAGTTTGACTAAACTTCATTTTATAAGTGCAATAGACAAAAATGAGATTGTAATTAATAAGAAGAACTAAAACTAATTCCAATTAAATGATAATTTAGAAAGTATTTTGAGACTTTATTGCTCATTTCATAGGCGCTTTTTTGTATTCATTTGAAGTTTTGAAGTTTTTAGAAGCCATCTTAACACATTTACATATTAAAATTAACCATCAAGTCAAATTCCAAGCTTCTTGTCTAACAGTCTACACTGTTAAAAATTTTGCAGCATTCTGGCAGGTCACTCGACCGTTTTTTGAAAAAACGGTTTCATAACCATAATTTAACTATATTCTGACCATAAAATGGCCAATAATATGGTCAGAATAGTGTTAAAATTACGGTTGTGTAACCGTTCTCTGAAAAAAACGGCCAAATGACCTGCCAGAATGCTGCAAATTTTTAACAGTGTACCACCTCTCTGATGTTAGTGGCACCAACATAAAATGCCGAAACAGAGTTGAAATAGAATGTCTCGAAAAATGTTGAAACAGAAACTGTCACCATTAATTTGCCAACATTAACCTTGAAATCGGTTTGGATTTCCCAATATTCTGTAGAAAACGGAATTTAGATATTTTTAAAGGCTTTCTTGTTGTTCCTGCCAACCAGTTGGTAGTGACCCGCATAAAGAATAGCCCGTATAGGATCAGGGACTATCTCTCTTGATTCGCAACCAATAACTTCTATAATCGGTTTATTATTTTCTGAGATACCATAGAAATCGTAATTTAGGATTCTTTTAGAATGCTTTACGCTCCTTTCCTTCGCTTCACCCCTTTTTAATTTCGACTGTTCATAGAGGACATTTATATTTTATAAGTAACTACCATGCTGCATTTAGTTTCTAGCCTCTTCAGTACCGCAGAAATCGCAATTTAGTTTTTTGCTCCTGCAACTCTCGACATAAAATATAGCTTATGTTTGAACAGGTTCTATCACCATCAATTTGCATTCATTATGTTTGAAATTGGTTTCGTATTTCATACGAATGCATAAAAATCGTAATTTAGAAAGCTTATAGAATGGTTTTCACTCACTTCATCCTTTTAAATTTGGAATTTCCTTTCGACTATTCTTAGAAAAAAATTGCATCTTTGAAGTGATTACCATTCCAAATTTAAAATGTTAGACCCCCGTCAGTAACACAAAAAACGCAATTTAGAACATTTTTTGCTCCTGTAACCCCCAGGCGGTTAGTTAAGTGGTAGGCTATGTTGGAGCGGGTACTGTCACCATCAATTTGAAGCCATTACTTCTGAAATCGGTTTATATTGCCTGAGATTGAGTAGAAATCGCTATTTAGAAAGTTTTTAGAACGCTTTTCTTTCATTTTTAACCCTTTTAAATTTCAATTTTTTAAGAAACCCTTCTCAGAGAGTATTTACATCTCATAATTAATTACCATGCCAAATTTCAAGTTGCTAGCCCCTACAGTATTACAAAAATCACAATTTAGAACTTCTTTTAAAATGCAACCGCAAGGCGGTAATGACATGAAATAGATTGGAGCAAGGGCTGTAATAATCAATTTCTAACGATTGCTTTTGAAATTGGTTGGGTATTTTTTTGAAATTACGTAGGAATCGCAATTTAGAACGTTTTTCGCCCATTTTCACCCTTCTTAAATTTCGAATTATTTAGGAAATGTTCTTAGAGATCATTTATATCTTATAAGTAACTACCATGCCTAGTTTCAAGTTGCTAGCCCCTGCAGTATTACAAAAAACGCAATTTAGATCATTTTTTGCTCTTTTACCCCCTTTGAGGTAGTGGCACCGACATGAACACGACAGCCTATCTTGAAGCGAGGGCTGTCATCATTATTTCCACACCATTATTTTTTTTAATCGATTCGGTACTTCCTGAGATTGCGTAGAAATCGCAATTTAGAAAGTTTTTAGAACGCTTTTCGCTCATTTACACCCCTTTTAAATCTCGATTTTTTATGAAATGTTCTTAGAGATCATTTGTATCTTACAAATAACTGCCCTGCCTAATTTCAGGATTCTAGGCCCTTCAGTAACACAAAAATCGCAATTTAGAACGTTTTTTGCTTCTGCAACCCCTAGGTGGTAGGGACACCGACATGAAATAGAGACTATGTTGGAGCAAGGGCAGTCATCATCAATTTCCATCCATTAGTTTTAAAATAAGTTGGGTACTTTCTGAGATTGCGTAGAAATCGCAATATAGAACGTTTTTTAGAACTCTTTTTGCGCATTTTCACCCCTTTTAAATTTCGAATTTTAAAAAAAAATGTTCTTAGAGATTATTTATATCTTATAAGTAACTACCATTCCAAATTGCATGTATCTGGGCCTTTCAGTAACACAAAAATCGCAATTTCGAACGAATTTTTGCTCCTGCATCCACTTTAGGGGTAGGGGCACCGACATAAAATGTAGCCTATATTAGAGCAAGGGATGTCACCATCATTTTGACACCATTATTTTTTAACTTGGTTTGGTACTTTTAGAGATTGCGTAAAAATCGTCATTTAGAACGTTTTTAGAACGCTTTTTACGCATTTTCACCTCTTTAAATTTCGAATTTCTTAAGAAATGTTCTTAGAGATCATTTGTATCTAATAAGTAACTACCATGCTAAATTCCACGTATCTGGAACATTCAGTAACACAAAAATCGCAATTTCGAACGTTTTTTGCTCCTGCACCCCCTTTAGGGGTGGTGGCACCGACATAAAATGTAATCTATGTTGGAGCAAAGGTTGCCACCATCCTTTTGGCACCATTATTTTTTAAATCGGTTTGGTACTTTCTGAAACTGCGTAAAAATCGACATTTAGAACGTTTTTTAGAACGCTTTTCGCGCATTTTCCCCCTTTTTTAATTTCGATTTTTTTAAGAAATGTTCTTAGAGATCATTAGTATCTTATAAGTAACTACCATTCCAAATTTTATGTTTCTAGGTCCTTCAGTAACACAAAAGTCGCATTTTTAGAATGTTTTTTGCTCCTGCACCCCCTTTTGGCCAGTGGCACGGACATAAGATATAGCCTATGTTCTAAGTTGGACTGACACCATCATTTTGATACCATTATTTTTGGAATCGGTTTGGTAGTTCCAGAGCTTACCTCCTACAAATAAACAATTTTTTCCTCTTTATAATAGGAGTATAGATGATGAGTATAGATGAGTATTATTCCATCGTAATCCCGTAAAACTTTTTAATTTGTTATTTTTTGAATAGAAAGCATTTACTAATAATTATAACTTATTTATTACTGATACTGACATAGATTTTACTATTTGGCAGTTATCTGATGAGGAGAAAGCTACAATAAAATTATTTTAGAAGTTAGGAATCATACATATAAAAAAGTTTGTTCAAAAAACCATGAATGGCTTCATTCAAAGAATGAAATATTTACTGTAGTGTTAGAAATGCGTATTACGTACGCCACGCTGCAGTAGTAAAAGACATTTACTTTTTGAAGACTGCAGTTTTAATTGACTATATTCTATTACTTGCAAAATATTTATTTATGCTTTTATTTTAAAGACTTATTTTTATTGATTTAAAAAACTGGTGGGTTAAAGTATGTAATTTTCAAAGTAATATTTTTTAAATGCTCATTTTTTTATCAATTTTTTTTTCAAATGTTTCATTTCATTTTATAAACAATGGCATTATTCATATTTCGCCTGCGTAAATTACAATATACTCATTGATGTACGAAATGTTGATGTTGAAATAAATTTTTTTGGTTTAAGGTATTTTTTATTATTATTATTATTTCTTTTCATCATTTTAAATGCAATTAGTTAGACACATATTTTAAATGTGTGTATTTTAAATGAAATGAGCATAAGGCATGTATGAATTAATGATGTAGATAAAACAAGATTTTTTTATTTTTTTTTTATTTTTTTTTTTTTAATGGTTATAATATAATGTGACGAAATGTACACCCGCAAGCAGTTTTTTCCATACCGAGTGTCCATTGCTATAGTGACGTTTATATTTTAAGAAATTAACAATTGTAATCTTAGACACTAGCCGCCCTTGGCGACCAGTTTGGTCTCCCTTAAAATTTATGTTTGGGAAAGCATGCTAAGCATTGTATCGTGTTACTTTTATTCATAATTTAATTTACTTGAACGTTGAACTCCCTTAAATACAATTAATATAATCCCTTAAGCTAATGTTAATTTTTGTTGCATAAAATATCTCAATTTGTTGATTTTCTGTAAACATGTAAACCCTATTGGTTTACAATGGAAGTCTATGGGAATTTGGCGAAATATTAGAGATATCGATAAGTTGGCGTCACTTTTGGCGATATATCTTCAAGTTAGAGACAAACTTGGCGGCATTTGGCGACAGAACAAGGGGCCCTATAGTAACCCCCCCTTATAGATATGGAGATTTATTAAATGCTGTTCAACGACTAGAAAATTAAGATACAAAAAGAGATAAACATAGAAGTCAAAATAATAAGAAAACAATGGTTGTTTTAAAACTGTTTTATAACTATTCAATGTTTATATTAAAAATCGCACCCAATTTTTTGACCGAAATTCATGTTTTTTTTCCGTTACGGTACATTAATCTGGCGTGGGCTTAGAAAGCGATTATGACTGATTCACTGCTTTTTCTGATGCTTGGTAAAAAACGCAAGCAAATGAATTTATTAAATGATATATAATTTTTACTCTGTTTCTTTTTAAAGTCAGGACAGCAGGAAAGAAAAAATGAAACATTATGTAATCTTTTTTTAGGATTTCTAAATGTATTATTTAGCATATAATCCTAAGTTAATTAATTAATAATTGATAAAAATATATATCCTTCTATATATAAAAAAAAGTAACGATTTAGAAATGGGCCAATGAAAATCTGCGTAGATATTACGAAACGCATCTGATTGGTCTGAAGCTATAAGAAGGGTTACCTAGGGGGGGATGTGGGCTATATCGCCAAATTTTGCGTCTAAAAGTCGCCCAATGTGACGCCAACTTGGCGCTATTTCCAGTATTTCGCCAAATTTCCGTAGACTTCCATTGAAATGCAATAGGGTTTACTTGCTTGCAGAAAATCAACAAATTGAGATATTTCAATGCAACAAAAACTAATGTTAGCTTGTGAATAGAGCTTAATTGAACTATTTACATTATTTTTAAGTACAAACACTAACTATTTACAATATTCGTAACACTTTATATATAATTTTATATTTAATAATTCTTATAATTATGAAACTCTATAAGCTCTAATGATTATGCTCTTGGAGATAAGAAAATAAAATTCTCAGGAGTTGGGGAGGAGCGTGTTTAACCAATTGGAATCCAAAAATTGAATGTATAGAAAATAAGGGATCGCGAAAAGATCCAGGATCGAAACGTGAAATAATTACGTCTAAGGTGGGCTAGATAATAGGGATTGCTTTGCGATACCGAATGGAATCGAGAGGCGATTACGTGGGGAGTTGGTGAGTGTAGCGAGCAGGGTGGCGGAGCCCCCCTCGTTTTTAAAAATATTACATTCTTCATTTTTAATTTATTTTCAGTATTTTTTTATTTAAAAATATTTCATTGTTGCAGTTTTAATCATTTGGTATATTTTGGCGAGTGTTCATTGGCGCATAATTAAATCTATTGTTGTTTCAACTCGCATAAAATTGTACTAGGTACAGAAAATATTTGGTGAGTTATCACCTGAGATAGGCTAACAGTAAAATGCCTTAAAATTAATGTATTAATTTACAATTAATTTTTTCTAATATTAAAGAGTTGCATTGTCATTATTGACCTATAAACACCCCTGTAAACATAATGTTTATAATTCTAACATACCAATAAGTGAGTTAAAAGCAATTAGTGATTGCAAAATTCCATCTTTACATATAAAAACTAGGTTAACTTAAATTAAAAAAGGTGCAAAATTAGAATTACTGATTGAGAAATAGTAAAAAAGACAGACAATCGAACAAAATAGGAAGTTATGAAAGAGGGAGAATTTACCGTAGCGAAGCGCGTGTACTCAGCTAGTTTCTATATAAATCTATATAAATGAAAATGTAAATGTTCGTTTGTTCCTAATCGCTAATCTCCGAAAGTTCTTCACCGATTGCTTTGAGATTCACGCGTTGAGTTGCATTCAAATCCGGAAGTGTTGTTATATAGTTATTATAAATCTCGATCCCCCAGCACCCAATTTGCCACCACCACCACCAGGGGGCGCTTTTTAATTTTTTTTTTCAAAACCCATCATGTAATATATCATTAGAAAGCCCTTGGAATACTGTTTCATATTATGCACATCGCATCTCGCTCCCCTCACTTTGCCCACGTGGGGGCACATTTCTATATAAATAAAAATATAACTGTTCGTTTGTACAAAATCTTAAACCTCCGAAAGTTCTTCACCGATTGCTTTGAAATTCACAGATTGCGTTGCATTCGAATACGCGCGTGTTTTTATATACCTATCACGAACCTCGCTCCTCCCTCCTTCAATTTCCTCGCCACCACCAGGGAAGCGCTTTTTTAAAATTTTTCAGACACACGTCATGTGACATATCATTAGAAAGCCCTTTGACTACTCTTTCATATTATGCACCTACCATCCCCCTCATCCCACTTTCCCCCCGTGGGGGCACATTTCTATATTCAAAAAATGTAAATGTTCGTTTGTACGAAATGTTAAACCTCCGAAAGTTCTTCACCGATTTCTTTGAAATTCACCGATTGCGATGCATTTGAATGCGCGCGTGTTTTTATACTACTATTATGAACCTTGCACCCCCTCCCCCCAATTTCATCCCCCGGGGCACTTTTTTAATATTTTTCGACGCCCATTATGTGGTATATCATTAGAAAGCCCTTCGACCACTCTTTCATATTATGCATCTCCCCTCACTATGCCCTCCGGAGGGACACATTACTGAAATATTTCGTCAGTATTTTTTATGATATTTGTTTTTTCTTTGTTTTTTTAGTTCGTCTTTTTTTCTTTTTAGCTCACAGGCTATTAAAGCCTGAGAGCTAATGTGCTCGCAGGTTCTGTATGTACGTATGTACGTAAAGCGATAACTCTTGATAGAAATATCCGATTTGCTTCAAATTTTGTAAATAGTTTCATTCTGATAAGGTGCTTCCCTGATTAGTTTTGGTAATTCATTGGTTAAGCACAAATTGGGAAACGGGGGGGGGGGTAATCTCCCCCTTAATTTAGATAAATGGTTTTTTCATACAGAGTTATCTGATTTGCTTCAAACTTTGTAAATAGGTTTATTCTGATAAAGTGCTTCTCTGATTAGTTTTGGTGTTTTATTGGTTGTGCAAAGGGGAACAGGGAGCTAATTCCCCCCGCCCTTACTTTAGATAACTTGATTTTTCATATAGAATTATTGGATTTGCTTCAAATTTTGTGAATAGGTTCTATCTGATAAGGCGCTTCCCTGATTTGTTTTAGGGGTTCATTGATTAAGTATAAAGGGGCGAACGGGGGCTAATCTGCCCTTAACATAGATAAATGTGTTTTTCATGCAGAATTATCCGATTTGCTTCAAATTTGGTATACCGTTTTATTCTGATAAGGCGTTTCCCTGATTAGATTTCGAGGTTCATTGGTTAAGTATAAAGGGGAAAACGGAGGGGGTAATCCCCTTAATTTATTTTTCAATGGACATTAGTGTGAATAGCCTGTGAGCTCAATGCCATAAGTTTAACTCGGCACATATCTTTTTAATTCACTTGATGTGCAGTCATGCCACCGCAGGTGCTGCAATTGATAATCGGCCTGCCAATTCAGATGTTGCGAAATATTCACAAACCAAATCTTTGCAACAGCACGCGGCTTGCAGTAAAAAAAATAATGAGCAACATTGTAGAAGCAACAATCTTGATAGGGCCTTTAAAAGGTAAAAATGTTCCCATTTCTCGCATTCCTTTGATTCCAATGGATGCGCAATTTCAATTTAAGAGATTGCAGTTACCTATTTATTGGCGTTTGTAATCTCCATCAACAAAGCTTAGGGCCAAGCTTTAAAATTCTGCGGTTTAGATCTAGACATGAATTGCTTCTCACACGGGCAATTATATTTTTCGTGTTCTAGAATCGGCAAATCAGACAATCTCCATATCTGCACAGACAATGCAACAACAAAAATATTGTATACCCACAAGTATTATGAAATTAAACATATTAAAAGCGCACTTTCTCTTTTCTTTCTTTTCCATTTAGCCAGACTGGGCCACAGCAACGCCTGGCCGGGTACGGCTAGTAATAACAATAAATCAGTTCACTGTAGTTTATGGATATAATTCAGCCACTTAACAAGTCATTATCTTTATAGGAATTTCAAGGTTAAATTCATTAACACTTTTCATTTATGGCTAAGTTGAAACGTTATATTTGTTTTATGTAACTGAAGAAATTAGTTTATTTTTAGCACAGTTATTCATATTAATGAGTTACGTCCATCAAGTGTAAGTTTAATTTTTTCTGCATTGAAACAGCTTAATAAAAACAAAGACTTCTGCGACATCTAATACCAATTCCACATGCACAGTTTCACTTGTCGTCATTCAATTTCTTCTGTGTCTGGAAAATTTCTTGTGATGTAAAGTATTCTACTTATTATTGAAAAATAAATTGAACATTATCTGGTAATTCATTTTTCTGACAAAAATTTTGGGGGTGTGGGAAATTATTTTAAAAATGCCATGTTTTTTCATAATATCCTGGAGAAAGATATGCAATTAGCACATTTTATATATTAGGAAATGTTCTAATATATTGCCTTCGTAAGATTTAATTTTTTATTTAAAGTAATTTTTAAGTCTTGTTTCATCATTTTTTTAAAATAAAAATTAATTTCAAACGTTACTTGCAATTCATACTAAAATGCTAATTTTAACCGAAGAAAATTGGCATTCTTTTGCCGTAAAGCAAAAATTTTGGCATTGAAAGGAAGAAAAAAAGTAAGTGTGTATTTGAAATGAATATAATATATTTGTATTATTTAATAAATGACTTATCATCTAAAATATAAAATATAAATTTTATTTAATTACATTTTAAGGGGGCAGCTTACCTTTCGAGCAATTCTGTTTATTTTTAAAAATATGATTCAAATGATGAACTCACTGCATTTCAATATTCAACTAAAAGTACATTTTGAAAAAAAAAAAAAAAAAGATTGTTTAAAAATAATTAATTAAAAAAAAACTTACTACTTTCTTATATATTGATATTTTTACTCAATTTTATTTAAGATTTTCAAATGTGTATTACACAAGATTGCGCATGGATTTTTAGATACATCTGATATTACATTTAATATAATTTTTTACTGGTGTATATAGTGAAAAACATTTTTGTATACTTTTATTTTTAAAAATGTAATAAAAATCCTCAAAGCTTATTCCATGATGAGATTTATCACATATATAATAAAGAACGTATATATAAAAAAAAATAATTCTCTATCTCAAATACAAAAAAAGCCGTGGCATTTTGTAAACAGGAAAGTGACCGAAAATATGAACATGCAGAAAAAGACTAATTAAATTTTTCATTTGTGTGGGTAATTGCACTGAGTGTATTAACAAGATTTACAATATCTCTCGGTACAAATCTCGTATGGGTAAAAATTAGATATGTCAAAATTTTCGCAATTGAACAAGCTTTTATTTTATATTTAAAAAAGAAAATCAATTTGTTGACCAATTTTGAGGTATACCTTCCCTTAACAATTGATATACTTACGCCTACATGCATTAATTTTATCATTACTTCAACTGTATTTTATACTTATATGTTTCTTGTATGTTTAAGGGGGTCCGGGACACATTTTAAAATATTTTTTATTTATGGAGTAAAATTTTTAATTTCTTTTTGATGGTATACCATATCATTTGTAAACAAAATCACATGATAAAACTTCTCATATTTTTTTCATCAAAAATTAAAAATTAAAAATTTATTAAAAACGTGTGGTAATTTAAAATTGTTATAACTCGAAATATTATTTGTAGAATTTCAATTTGTTTTTATTTAAATAAACAGAAATATAAAAGTTTTAATTTTGATTCAGCATTTTAAAAAATATTAATTTTTAAGGAAATTAAAAATATTTAAAGTAAAAATTGAAAAAAAAAAAATATGATGCAACTTTCTTTTAAAAAATCATATTTTCAAAAGTAAATAATTTTTTTTTAATTCGCTGAATGAAAATTAAAGGAATATAACTGAAAAACACATGTTCCAAGTTTTAACAATTTATCTTTAACGGTTCTTGACTTATAACAATTTTAATACAAGAAATAGTGAAAAAACCCATCATGAAGAAAAAATAATTTGCAGAAGAAGGCGTTTCCATAACAATTATTGCTTGAAAGCTAGATTTTGAAAACAGACCAAAACGAAAAAAAAAAAAAAATCCAGTTCTAATTAAGATGGAAGCATGATTTAAACGCCATTTTAAGCAGAAAATCAGAGACATTTTTAATGCAATAAAAGTTTTTTAGAAATTTTTGTGTCCTTGACCCTCTTAATATGAACTTTAATCAAAATATAAGACAATGTAGAAAAGCATTCATTAACAAAGATATTTTTTGCGCTTAATTTCTATTCCTATACATAAACTTAAAAACATTGGGAAATTTAATGTTATTCGTGAAATTTCTGAGAGGTTAACAAAAATATATAAATAAATGAATAAGTTTCTAAATAACTGTTCGGTAATCACAATATTTCGAGTGCATAAACAAAACGTGTGAAATAGTTATCCCCCATTCTATTATATAATTTTGCATCAAATGTCCAAAGTATTAAAAGCTAATTCGATAATGGAATGCTAATTACCTAGTCAAATTAAGATTCCTTAATCTGCGTTTCCCAGATAACAAGGCCAAAAGAGAAGTACATCAGCTAAGTTATCCATAAATTAAGTGATCGCTAACAGTCTGAATATAGTTAACTAATTTTCGTAAGTTAATGGCGTCCGAATGAGTGATGAATGACAATACTTCGAAATAAGTTCATACTCCACATAATTCTTTTTCTTTTGTGGTTTAATCTAGTTTCACCCATTTGTGTAATTGAATGAAGTATAATTTAAATTGCTTTAAAACGCACATGTTTGTCACAATTTCCTCGTTTGTGTCTTATAACGCATGTTTCATAAAATAAAGACCTATGGATACAAAAGAAATGTCTGAAATTTATGCTTGAAATTGTCCATTTATTGAAGGTCCGTTAGATGTAAAATGTAAAATATACCAGGCAGAAATGAATGTTGACCAATTGGAATTATTTTCGTTTCAAAAGTATAAATACTACAATGCTGCATAAAGAATCATGCTCATTAAAATTTCTTTGTTAGTTAAAACTATACATGAACCTATACCATATTTTCGTTAAGTTGTGTGCCTAACTTCGGGTCACTTTTTTTAAAAATATGAAATTTTTATCAAACACATATGTTTTTAGTTAAAACAGATAATAAAATTATGAATTCATATAAATTTTTATATGCTGTAACTTATCTTTTCTAATTTAGGTGATACTTAGTCAAATTTTAGTAAATAAAATGCGTTTATGCCAAACCTTCTGTAACGAAATCTATTCAATATATTTCACATATTTTTTCAACACTATATTAGCAAACCACTTACCTGTGGTATAAAGCTAAAGATTTGCAATACTTCTTAAATTTATTAATATATACCAAATTTTGTATACAAAACATAATTTTTGAAAAAAAATGTGTATTTTTCAATAAAAATAGCTTTCGAATTAATATATACAAAGTTACAAGCTACATTTTGCTTCATAACATACCAACAGATAAGCAGAACCTTGTTACAAAATTTCATTTCAATATCTTAAAAACTTTTTAAGAAATGATGTTTCTCGTAAACCTACACCATGATAAGCGTAGTTTTCCAGAAAACGCAAATTAAGATTTTGATATAGCACACAAAATTATGTATAACATTTACAACTTTAAAATCCATCATATTCGTAGGTGTTTATGTATTTGTGTATATATTATATATTTTTGTACTAAAATGTATTGTTTATCTTTCTGTGGCTCTTTAAACGGTCAATTCCGGTTTCAGAAAGTTCATTTCCGGTTTATAGTTTGGGCTATAACTTTGTTTCTAATTACCGCTGAACCAAAAGTAAGGAATTTTGGAATCCTAAATGTTTGAACATTAATTTAAAACAGTTTTTACAACAAATACAGTAACCAGTTATTTTTCAATATAGAAATAATATTTTCTTCTGAAATACATCAAATATTTTCAATAAATAAATGAATAATGTTTTTATTTATAAAAAAAATAGAAAATAATTAATGCTCAATAAGTAATAAAATATTGAGAAATATACGAAATATTGAGAAACATACGATACATTCTTAGCAAATTTCTGTCCCACTTTTAAAATTACAGTTGTTAGTCGACTTTATGTTGAGTCTTAAATTTTTGTTCAAATTATAGTTATAATAATATTATTTTACGTTAATTATTAGTCTAACAAATTCGTTTTAAAGTGTTTTAAATACTCATCTTAAAATCCTCTGTAAAAATGAAAAAAAAAACTAGTAATTTAACTACGATGCACAAATTGTATTTATTTTCAGAATATTTAAATAAATTTTTACTTTTGGAAAGAGAATTCTATTGAAAACGCTATTCAGGCATTTCCATACACGATTTAACAAATTGCTTTATGCGCTTTAAAACTTATATGTGCACCTGATATAAATACTTTTGTTTATACGTCAATAAAACCTTCAAGTGGGTACACGTAAATTTCACATCTTTCAAACCAATGACTACCATCTGGAAGATAGAAAGATACAACATCAATTTTAACTGTGAGTTCAGCGTCTGAATGTTTGAACAATTTGGTTACGGATTATATATATTACCGGCCAAACCCGATTTTAGGCCAAACCAGTTTATCCTAACGCGCATCGGATAAACTAGTTTTTCTAGGCCAAATTAGTTTGGCGTAACGCTCATAGGATAAACTAGTTTAGCCTGCTATTCACTGATCTCAACTAGTTCATCCTAGGCCGATCTAGTTTATCCTAGGCCAATTCAATTTGGCATATTTTTCTTGATCCCAAAGACCACTTTTGCGCCAACCTCCTAGTGTATCATAGGCCAAATCAATTTGACGTGCTTTAATTGATGCCAACGCTCACAAGAAGAAAATAACGGACTAATTCCAACTCGAATTTAATTTCTCAAAAATGAGTCAAATTCAAGCTCAGATTCAAAATATTTGAAACGAATCCGCTCAACTCAAACACATCTGTTTAGCGTCCAAATTTACAAAATCTTGTGAGCCAGTCTTTAGGTCATTCGATGTAAGGTTGTTTACGGGTCCGAACAATTTTCCTTCCCGACACTCGGTCCGGGCTTGGTTTGGGGATTCCTTTTTTTGAGAGGTTCGGACCAAGTTGAACCGGGACTCGATTTTTACCGGTTTAAGTCGGGACTGGACTTCATTCTTGTTGAGGTCTGCACAGGCAGTCCAATTTCAAACGCAGTTCATATGAAAATCATTTGGACCGGCATGATCTCCGGTCTGTTCAGTAAAAATATCAGTAACATTTGGCCCGGCACAACTTTTTTTTAATGCATGTATTTTTAAATCACTATTATTTCACAATTAAAATTTATATATTTATTATTATTATTATTATTATTCTAATTTCTTCAATCTTTACAAGAAGATAGTATTGGATTCGTGAAAATTCTCGACTTCCGGTTTTGGGCGGCATTAAATTTTTAGGGGTCAAAGATCCCGAAAAACATGTTTTTACAAAATGCCTGCCTGTGTGTCTATCTGTATGTGTGTGACAGAAATTTTGTGTGCGCTCTATCACAAGAACTAATGCACGGAAATAATTAAAAATTTATATTCTGGTAGTCTCTGATATAAATTGGTGCGGATTAGTTTCTGGTGTAAATTGCCCAGCAGCTGATGCTGCTATGCTGCATTTTTTACGATTTCCCCAATAGCCCATAAGTGTTGGTGCAAGTAATAGAGAGTTGATGCTGATTAAGTGTTGATGTAAGTAATAGGTGACGCTGATGTGCTGCAGTTTTCATGATTTTTTCAATAGTTCTCTCTCAAAAACTAATGCACGAATTTTCATAAAACTTCAGATTCAAGTATACCTTGATTAATATTGCTGCTAATTTTGTTTTGGTGTAAATTGCTCAGCAAGAGACCCTTCTATGCTGGATGTTTCACGATTTTCACAGTAGCTATATCTCAAAAACTAATGCACGGATTTTCACCAAACTTCAGATTCAATTAGACGTTGACATAGGTTGTTTTTGCTGTAAATTGGCCAACAGACAGCAATGCTATGCTGCATTTTGCTGGTATTACTTGATTTGAGCGATAGTCATATCTCAAGAATTAATGCACGGGTGTCGTATCTTTAGAATCCTCATGATGAGCATTGATTGTCATTTAATTTTTCACTGTGATAGCGAAAATATTAATATGTTTGAGATAGAAGTAAGGTTTCGTATTGGTACATCCGATTAGTTTTAAGATGAGTAGATGCATTATTAGGTAATTAAATTAAAATATGCTAAAACCTGAGAAAAATAGCCTGCCTATGACAGAATCCCGTACTTAACGAAAAAATATGTTGATCTATGAAACATGAAGGTATTAGTACTTGTGAAAAGAATATAATGCATTTACAACAGACGATAAACATTCCAATAAGGGAACCTGCACTTAAAGGATTTGTGTTCTTTCCTATGCAATTCAGTCTTAAAAGATTTTATTGTATACAGTTTTTAAAATTTTCAAATCTCTAATCCATAGAATGTGGATTAACAAAATTAATGATTCTATTGTAAAGTATAATTAATTTTTAACAAATCTCTATTTAATAAATCTATATATGTCTTGGAAATTTTTCTGCAGAAAATGTCTCACGCCTTGCATTCAAAAATATTTCAAATTTATGTTGCTTAAAAGCCGTATAGCAAACAGATTGCCAATACTACTTTTAAGCAACTAAAATTTTAAATATTATAGAATGCAAAGCGTGAGGAACTTTCTACAGAAAAATTTCCAAGATATATATAGATTTATTTAATTTTATCGATGCTGGAATCTCTATAGTTTCATGTTTGCCCCAGAGTCGGTTGCTTACGGGAAAATATTCCATCTTGTGCTGCAGTTATAGTCTTGCCAACATATAATAATGAGAAGTACCACGCTGGGTGTCGTTTCAAGTGGTTCAGTTGGTAGAACATCGGTGCGCTATACCGGGGACTCGGGTTCGATTCCGGGCTTGGATACTTTATCACTCTGTTGGCTATGCACCTTTTAAGCAATTAAAATTTGAATCTCTATTTGTATGTAAATATATGAGTAATTACTAATACCACTAGTTTTTTTACATGGCTTGGAAACTTGAAAATCTGAAAATTTTTGTATAAAAAAAACCTTCTAAGACTGAATCACATAGGAGAGAATAAAATTTGTTATAGTTAAGTTCCTTTTTTAGCAGCTCCGTCGTCTCTAGCCAAAGTATTATGTTTTTTTTTTTTTTTTTTAACGGATTATTATATACAATTTGCACCGATTAAAAGAAAAAATCCGTTTAAAACAGAATTTCGTCATACACAGATTCTTCTAACAGGTTTTACAGTACTGTATCCCCATCCGTATAAATGTATATGTAGTATTCTATAAAGATAATTTTAATTGTGCAATAATGGTAGTTTAAAAATATATGTATTTTAGGCCAAACTGGGACCAGAATTTCGCCGGATTTTTGAAAATTCCAGATTTCTGAAAGGATATCAGATGTACTTCTCATATTCATTATAGTGCATTTATTCATTAATAACTCAAAGTCGAGTGGTATTTATGTGAGAAAAAATATCTTTAAATTCTTCCTCTCATAAATTTTATGATAACCTCTCATCCCATTCTTTGGTCCTCCAGCACACAATTAGTCATATGGAGGATATTTTGTAACTACCAGCGGCGGTAAAATGGGGGAAAATAGGGGGCCGTGTCCAACTCCCAATAGAATAAAATATATTATATAGGGGTGACGGCAATACTACTTTGTACAAGGTTGGCAACG
The DNA here is from genome assembly GCA_963932465.1 of Maratus speciosus. Lineage (NCBI taxonomy): Eukaryota > Metazoa > Arthropoda > Arachnida > Araneae > Salticidae > Maratus > Maratus speciosus. The sequence goes on along the minus strand of OZ010789.1, from coordinate 29,884,289 downwards.
GAGCGCTATTGGGATCAATAAAATCACGTCAACTTGCATCGAAATAGGATAAACTAGATCGGCCTAGGATAAATAAGAAGTTTGGCGCCGGGGCGCTGTTTAGGATCAATGAAATCACGCCAAATGGAATTGGCCAAAGATAAACTAGATCGGCCTAGGATAAACTAGTTCGGACCAATGAATAGCAGGTTAAACTAGTTTATCCTATGTGCATTAGGCCAAACTAGTTTGGCCTAGGAAAAATTAGTTTATCCTATGGGCGTTAGGATAAACTAATTAGGCCTAGGAAAAACTAGTTTATCCTATGGGCGTTAGGATAAACTAGTTTGGCTTAGGAAAATCTAGTTTATCCTATCCGCGTTAGGATAAACTTGTTTGGCCTAAAATCGGGTTTGGCCGGTAACATATATATGTATTAATAGTTATAAAAATGGTAATGTTGCCAAATGCAGGAAATAAAAATTATTTAACTGAAAATTGTAAAATATTATTATAATTCCAAAATACGTAAAGATACTTCTCGATTTTATTAAAGATGTTATTCTCTTATTAAAGTAGAAACATACACAAAATTGTCCCAATTTTGTGATGTACATAATCTTCTATCTTTTATTTCAGCGTAAAGGCAAATAAAACTAACTGAAATGCAACTAGATTTTTATTGCATCACAAATTTAGATACAAATTTATATTTTTATTGCAATTAATAATAAATATTTTTAGCACGTCCTGTCCATTTAGAGAAATAGTACATATGCATTATTATCTAAGGTATACGAAAAAAGTAATTCGCAATATGATTTTTTATTGTATTATCAAGTTTCATTTAATCTTGCATATTCCATATTTTAGACTGAAGCTATTGCTCGTTAGAGCTTATACAGATATGTAATCACAATTCAGTTATTGAAAGGTATATATTGAAATTATAAAAATTAACTTTCAAAAGTTATACAGAAAAACATCTAAATAACGGACACCTCGGGAGCGCGGAATTTGTCCAGTATTCGGAGATGTCCACTATCGAGACGTAAAAATGTGCAGGTATGAACGTGTTAGGAATTGTAAAAATGGTTCGTTAAATAGAGGTGTCCGTTATGGAGGTTTTACTGTATTATATTTAACATTTTTTAGTTGCGTAGGCACAGGGAAAAGATACAAGTCTTGCCCATAACTAAGTTTATCTCCATTTCATATAGTATAAAACAAAATGGTAAAGTAAACATTTTTACTCACTTTTACATTATATTTAATGAATTTTATTTAATTGAGCTTTAAAATATAAAATATTAAGTACCGCTGTTTAGCGCATTATTTTGTATATTTGTATAAATCTAATTCTTCTTTTTTCAAACATCGTTGCCGCTTCTTTTTTATTGTCTATGTTTTGTTGTCTTTGATATCAATATGTTAATAATTTGCAACTAAGATTTTCTTTTTTATCACAATATATGTATATATATATATATATATATATTATATGTCTAAAAATTCTGACATTTGTTTTCTAGTTAATTATTATTCTGTTGTATAGATCTGGTAATGACTTAGATTGGGCATGCTAAAAAGCGTCCTACAATATAAGCCATGATCTTGCTTTTTTAGGTAGATTTCGTAAGAAATACTACCTATTGCAGTCGTTACCATGGTGCGACTTTTGAAAAATTCCTTCATAACTTTTCATTATAGGACCCCAGAACCCAAAAACACCCCCACCTAAAAAGTTTATATATATATATATATATATATATATATATGTATGTATGTATGTATGTACTAAATTTTGTCCGCACGATAAAAGTCGCAATTATGCACGGATCGTCTTCAAACTCGCCAACAACATTGAGATGGCTAATATCTCGGCGGCGATTGAAAATGGGCAAAATCGGCCCAAGGGAATGGAATTGGGGAGGGTTCAAAATTTTGAATACCGTCTTAACATGATTCTGATAAAACCAGCTTTTACACAACAATGACAGGAAAAAGTAAATATTTTTCGTTATAGCAGTTGCCAACAATTAAAAAAAATGTAATAAAAATCTCACCACAACAGTTGCTTTTCTATTGCAAGTTCACGTGAAAAATTAAATAAAATAAATGGTTTGACGAATTGAAAACAAATTGAATATTACGTCATAAGTTTTCTAGAGCAAGATTTCCGCATGAAAAGTCAAAATGAAATAAATAGTTTGACGAATTAAAAAAATATATATATTACGTCATGTTGGAAATAAAATGGATCTCAGCAGGTGAATATGTAACGTCATGTGAGTTTGAAAAAACGTATTTAAACATGATAAAAACCCGACTATGGAAATATTAACTTATTTTAACACTTTGAAATTCTCTAAATTTGCTTAGCTATTTTTTAAACCTATTCCATATACATCGTTTGTGTATTAGAATTTTCACAAAATGTTTAGCTCCCTAGAGCTCATTCTTAGTGAAGGAACTGGGTTTATCTCTAATCTTCATTTAAGTTTTGTTGGTGAATTTAGTACTTAACTTCGAAATCTACCTCCGCCTGTAGGCCCGAGCCGGCAGGGATTTTTTTTTTTTTTTTTTTTTTTTTTTTTGCGTTTACCTCATGTACTTTCAATCTTTGACGGGAAATTCATTCAGACGGTATAGTGTCTTCACGAACTTATATCCTACGATTTAATATTGCGGTATGTTTGACTAAGCTTCGTCTCATTTTTGACAATGATTCCCGAAATCTGCTGTACCTAGCCCAAACTATAATACAAAAATACTGTTTTCACTTGAGAAAAATTCTTTCATTTTGATAAATTGATCCATGACAATTTGCATAAAGCTTCATTGATACAGAAAGATAAAAAAGTATATTTATATTAAACAAACCATGTGGATTATTATAGAAAGTACATCATGCTTGATATAGTGTGAAATAGGCTTAAGAGTAGATAAAAATCAAACAGAGACAGATTAAATCGTAAAATGTTATTCAATTGTACAGTTGTTGTTCCCATTTTCTGAGTATGGACCAAAATTAATATAAGCATATTAAGATATTATATTTAATATCATTATATAGATTATAATTATATAAATCATTATATAAATTTAAAAGTACCAAATTTAATCAGTTTGAAGTGTAGGTTAAATTTTTACGTTAATATTCTATTTACATTAAAAGGAAAAATGTACAACTAAACATATGCATTAAATTTATAAAAATACCGGAGTTATTTATAATTTCAAAACAATGAAACAAATGCATTACCCAAATTAACAGGTTTTAATGCACATTTTAGCTGTATGTGTTATTTGATTAAACTAGTTATTCGTACAATTGAAAAGGCAAAATTTGATGAATTTCATTTAAGAGTATATTTACTTCAGTTAAGTAATGGTCACAGAACTGCATTCTGAATCAAAACGAATAATAAAAAAATATATTATCACCGTAATGTAAATACCATCCATCTGAAGTAATTTATTAATAGAATATTTCAAATATCATATTTCCTCATTTGAAAATACTTTTATCGTTTTTAGAGAATACCATAATAATTTAATTAAATAATAACGCTCTAATATGCAATATTAAAGATAACATTTTAAAATCTAAAAATCATTTTTTAGTTAGCTATATTAATCATATAATTAACTTAATAACGCTTATGTAATTATGACAAAACACGAATATAGATCGGGTAATCCTTTTAAAGAGTAGTTCACCGTCTAAAATAAAAATAAATTCATGTACGTCTAAAAATATTTCTTTGAAGCAATAAAACTTTGAATAACTAATGCAGATAAGTATTATAATATAAAGAATACTTCGAAAATATTTTATGATTTTATGTAAATAGTTAAAAAATTTCTACATAGATAAATTGCATTTTTTTTTTAAATTTTAACTAAGAAAATATTCTTAAATTTTTCCTAAAGTTGTTTTTGAAAAACAACAAATGAATTTCAATTATGATTTCTTTCCTAGTGCTTTCTTCAAAATTTTTATAATCTTTATAATATATGTACATAATAAATTTGACTTATAACGGTTGAAAAATTTTAATAGAAACAAAAAGGATTGAACACTCTGGCTGTCTATTTACATATCTACTAATTTGCATGAGGCAAGCCTGAGCTTTGATTTGTTTGTAAATTTCTTATTAGAATCATTAATCCAGAAATTTACAATGCTAGTATTGGATTTTAAAACAAATGTGGAAATGTAGGAGACGTAAATGATTTTCCATTCTTTGAGATTACGTATAACCATAACGTTTTGTCCGTATGGGTACTATGCAAGATTGCTTAAAATATGTTTTACTAAACAAAATTGCAAAGATGTGCTGGAGGTATCTGGATGTCATATATATTCGCTATCAAAAAATACGTTACATCCGCCTTTTTTCTAGACCGTTTGCAACAAGTAACACTAAATACTTTACAAAATTAAGTTTAACTGTGCTATAAAACCGCGTGAAAAGTGATTAGCATAAAAAAAAATTTTCATTAAAAAAGTACAAAGAAGGAAAACATAATTAAGTTTACAGTATAAAATTGAACAAACTTAAATTAGAAAATACTTAATTAGTTCCACTGCTAGAAAAGACCAATTGAAACCGAAGACAAGTCCTATTGGATAAAAACAAATGAGACCTATTTTTTTCCTGACGCGACTGTACGTTGCAGCGCGAATACTTCAGGTGCGTTCCATGGTTGCGGAAGTCTGCTTTAACGCACGCCGAGCATCAGTCACCCATGATATACAGTGTGGTTTTTACCGTAGTTTTTGTGGACCACTATCTTTAAGCTCCGTTTAAGTTTTAAAATGCAACGTTCTATCGAACAGCGCTATCCATTAAAGATTAAACGATTAAAAGATTGTGTCTAACTAAGAAAATCGGGTATATAGATGTTTACCGGATCATCCAGAGGCACATACCATCATTCAAACGCCCCAAAAGCTCGAATAAGCAGTTCAAAGACCAAAGACATGCCCTTGTCTTCTTTGACGCCAAAGGGTTGGTCCACTACGAATTCGTACCAGAAGAACAGTACGTCACGTGTGCTTTCTACGTGGAAGTGCTGAAAAGATTGATGGGAAGGTTCAATCGACTGAGGCCAAGCATTGCTGCCAATTGGGAGTTGCACCATGACAATCCACCAAGCCTTAGTCTGAAATCGAACGGTATCGCAACGCTTCACCAGCCCCCCTACAGTCCCGATCCGGTAGCACTGGGCCTTTTCTTGAACCATTGAGTGAATAATGATCCCAAAGGACTCCGTCAAATGACCTTAACAGATGTAGAAGCAGCTTCGACACGCTACCGGAAGAGTGTTGTGTAAAAGAACTTTCAGGGCACCTTCCAAGCGTGGACAGCTAGTTGGCAGAAGTATGTTAAAGGCAAATTGTCTTATTTTGAATAATTTTAATTGTTTGTATCGATATCATCGCTATAAATTTTTCTGGAATTTGGTCTCATTGCTTTTTATACAAACACTGCATCTCATAAAACAGGGCATTTTTCAGTGTTTATACATTAATTTATTACAGTTAATGTTACAAAAGCTAACACTAATTATATATATACTAGAAAGGTAGCCCGTCAAAAATGACGGAAATTTAGATATAAAGATATATACAACTCATGTACAAGAATATGAGTTTTCTCGCTTGTTTCGCAGTGATAGATGAAAATAACACATTTTAAGAACGAAACACATTTATGAAAAACTGTGTACAGTAGAAGACCACTAATCTGCACAGTTTGGTTCCAAGTGTTATGCAGATGTGAGGCTTTTTGCGGTCATGTCTATTCAATCTTTGTTTACATTTTTTTTAAATTCATATATTGGACAATTTAGATTGTTGAGCCTTAAAAATAAATAAATAACACACTTGAAGTAAGGTTATAAACTATTAAATTATCGTATACGATTTCATGAAATGGTATTATATGGTATTATATGTGTGTGCTTCACGATCCTGGTTACGACGTTGGCGAAATCGGCTGCAACTTGTCATAATCCTAATAGTGTGGGCCGCTATAACAAAAAAGTAACCAGTTTTTAGTAAAATTTCTGATATAAAGTAACTTTCAAAAACTTGTGTAAAATTGCAGGCCGTTCTCGTGTTATGTCAGTCCTAGGAATAATATTTCTAACACTGAAAATTTTCCATGTATATATGGAATTTAGAAAAGCTTCTCCAAAAGAAAGGTCCTGAAATGACATTGTAATTCCTCTAACTTCAAAGTTTAATCGGGCCCTGATGTTGAGTACTGAAATCTAATAAATACAGTTATTTTGAATATTACAACAGAATTAAACAGTTAAACTTATTTAACTTAAACCCGCTGTTACTTCCCGATGTTATTTTTTGGTATTAAGAAAGAAAATTATTTAAAATTTTCAAATCATGCATTTATGATTTTTTTCCGTCTTTAATAACTAAATAATGAAAAAATAGGCTTTTGTTCTGAGCTCATAAATATGACAATAAAATAATGTAACTAAGAGACATTGCAAAATTAAATCTTTGTCATTACAAACCATAAACAAACGATACCGCCACCATTTTACTTACTATGACGTCATTAGAATATTACCCATTGATTGTTGGAGAACTTACTTTGTGAATGATTACCTCAATGATTTAATATTTTTGACGTTTCACGATGAATGAATCAGTTGTGCTTGTTTAGGTTTATGAAATGAGATATTAAGCTGTGAACCTAATTTCAATTGAAGTTATCCAAGGATATATGTATTTTTAATCAAAATTAAAAACAATGCTTTGATCTCGAAATAAAAAGTTTTAGTTTGTATAATTTGTTATTTCTGTTAATTATTTATTTAAGTACTTTTCCATTATAGCGCATTTTTAAAAAAAGCTTGGGGCGATTCGGGCATCAGAAAGTGAGATATGTTGCGAAAATATATACACAGCTATGAAAACAAATCTAATGAACTTTTATCTTTGTTTATATATGCACTTATATACATAAAAAATCGTTTCTAGATATATATAATTTTTTGGCACAGATGTCATATACGCCCCATATTGGCGCGATTTTTTTCTGACGCCAATGTCATATATGCAACGGGTACTTAACTGGCGCCAAAGTGTCGTTATTTTGCTTGATATGGTAACCCGGACGTTGTTGTTTATGCTGTTGATGTTTTCGCCAAATTGCCGTCGGAAAAAAGTCGCGCCAATATGGGGCGTATATGACATCTGTGCCAATTTTTTTTATATACAAATTACGGCACAGATTTCAGATATGAACCGGGATACCTAACTCACCCCAATATGGTGTTATTTTGCCTGCTATGGTAACCCGGCTATTGTTTTTTATTTATTAATAAATTGTTTATTTACTTTTATTTTCTGTTTTTTAATTATATAAACTGCTTTGTTCTATAGTTATTAATCAAACTTTTATTTATTTATAGTTATTTCCTTTTCAAAATGATAGCAAATAATTGAAAAATATATAAGTAACTGGCATTCGAAAGCGAGATTTCTGCCAAATTGGCGTCATAGAAAAATCACGCCAACCTCCATGCGTATACGACATCTGTGCAAAAATTACTTATGTTTCTTTATAAAAATGGGTAAATAGCTTTTTTTATAATAAATTGTCGGCACAGATGTCATATACGCCCATATTGGCGCGATTTTTTTGACGCCGATGTCATATACGCACCGGGTACTTAACTGGCGCCAAAATGCCGTTATTTTGCTTGTAATGGTAAACCGAATGTTGTTTATGCTGTTGATGTTTTCGCCAAATTGGCGTCGGAAAAAAATCGCGCCAATATGACAATATATGACATCTGTGCCAAATTGTATACATATGGAAAAATTTGCTTGTGAGTATGAAGCAGTAAATAGGTTGCCAGGAAATACGTTGGCAAACTTCTTTCTCGCCAAGAAACTTTTCTCCGAAGTATTGTACATAAGCAATGATTGCTAGAAATGCATTTTTAATTATGATATGCGCTTTTATGTTTCACTACATTTATGCATACTATACTGTGTGTTCATATGCAGGGCTACACAAAAGAATTCGTAAGGGTTACTGAGTATGAGAGTAAATTGCTTAAAGGTGGTTTTTAAAGGAGTTATGCATTTTTACGCTGAACTGCATTTAGTTTCCTAAGAAATTTTTGTAGAATAAAGATAAAATGGTATACAGGGTCACGCAAAGAATTGGATACATAACCGTCTACGGATGATAATATCTGGAAATGTGATTTCAGTAGTTTTAAGAGTGTTTTAGTTTAAATTAAATTTTAGCTAAATATTGGCGTGTAATAACGGTACTATTGGCTATGGACGGTAACTGCTGAAATCAATTTTTAAAAATTTTTATGCGTTTTCAAAATGTTTACTTAGTTATCTTGGTACTTCTTAGTTATTCCGTCGACCAAATTACTACCGCCAAATTGTAAGATTAACTGCCAATAATTGGTGCCATTAATTAATTAATTGTAAGATTAAATGCCAATAATGGCCAATAAAACCATTAATTCGACGTTTTATTTGTATTTTAGTTAATGTTTTACTATTGATTTGGCGAAATTGGTCGACGGGATATCTAAGAAGTAACGTTATCTTATTTACCTTATTTCCCTAAATAACGAAGTTTTGTTAAAGCATTCAGGATGTGTTGGAAAGTGTTTCATATTCTATGCTTAACGTATGATTTTTCTTTCTTCTTTAGTCTTATTTTGCATTTATTTTATTCTTAATTTTTTTGTCTTATACTGCTTTATAGAAACTTTGGAACAGTTGTCATATACGTTATCATATATTGGCGCGATTTTTTTCCGACGCCAATTTCGCAAAAACATCAACAGCATAAACAACAATATCCGGATTACCATATCAATCAAAATTACGACACTTTGGCGCCAGTTAAGTACCCGTTGTGTATATGACATTGGAGTCAGAAAAAAATCGCGCCAATATGGGGCGTATATGACATCTGTGCCGAAACTTTAATATTTAATGTTTAAATTCTTCGCTCCACTCCCCTTGCATATAGTACAAACTATAACACGGATAGCGCAAAATAATAGACAGTTTGGTACTTTTCCACTGTAGGGGCTTTGGCATTTTTTTAAAAAAGCTTGGTGTAATTTGGGCATCAGAAAGTGAGATTTGGGTATTTTTCCGTTATGCGGACACCATTGTCGCCAAGCGTAATAGTTGGCGCAAAATCGTGAATCGAATCATTTGAAAAATAAAAGAAAAACCATTGTTGATACTAAAGTGAGCATTTAAAAAATATAACATTTGAAAATTCCAGACTTTTACGAACTATTTCATCAAATCACAAATATATACTTAAAATAAGTGAACAAATAACTGCTATAAAATAAAGCAATAAAATAAAACTCATATTAAACTGCTGGCATTAAATTACAAATATCTTTTAGCATTTTGAAATAATTGGCGCATTAGCATACATTTTGGCATGGTGTCCGTATAACGGAAAAATATCGAGATTTGTTGTCAAATCATATAAACAGCTATGAAAACAAATTTGATGAGCGTTTTTGTTTGTTTTATATGTATATTATTGATATTTTTATGTACAAATTACATCTGTTTCTGTATAAAATTAGAGAAACGGCTTTTTTATGTTAAATAAATCGTATAAATATCGAAAAAAATGCGTGTGTATATAAAATGAAACAGTGAATAGGTTCCCGGAAAATATGTTACCAAATTTCCTTTTTCGCCAAGTCACCTATACTGGAAATGTACCTAAAGCACATTAAAATCGCGCAGTTAGGAGCTCACACAGTACACCGTTGTCTATTGGCGGTTATTTTATTAGTAGCATTCGGAGGAAGATGTAAAGATGTACTTTAAATTCTCACCCATAGATTTCAAAAAAATATCTTAAAAGATTGGAGTTTAAATTAAATTTCGGTGACCTCCATTATGAAAGATTAATTGTTTTAAATGGGAATTTCGCCAAATTAGCCAGCTATCGCCAAGTTGGCTAACATTTGGCGCTACTGTGGTAACCCTGCATTAAAATTTTTCAACAATTACTCATTTCAATGAGGTGGTCCTACCGGAATAGTGAGGGACACACAGAGACTTGGATTTTATATAAATAGATAAGATTTTTGTTAATAACGAATTGATCTTAATATTAGTTTAGTAGTAATATTAGTTTAATAACATTAGTTTTAAGGGGTCTTGTACCTTTTAAACGCATCGAAAATTAACGAAAAACTTCAAAGTTTGAATTAGTCTACCTTCAAAATCTTTTTATGTATAAATTTGAAATTTTGGATATTGATTAAATAGATTGTGCTTTGTAATATACTACCAACGGAAATTTATTAACCCTCTACAGAATTTGTGTATTGTTGAAATCAAAATAGCTCTTCTTTTTAACCCATAAGTCGTTGCGCGCATGATATCTTGAGAAAGTATGTATGGATTTTCATTAAATTTCGTAAATATACTAAACAAATATGTGTGTTTAAAATGATCTACTTTTAAGTATTTACAATGGTAATATTTTTAGTTATGACTATTTTTATTCATTAAAAATACAAAATTTTTATTTTTTTTTACGAAAATATTTTTTTTTTTATATAGTTAATGAAATAATTTTAGCCTAAGAGTAGATCATTTTAAACACACATATATGTTTAGTATCTTTACCAAATTTTATGCCAATCCATACATACTTTCTCAAGATATCATGCACGCAATGACTTATGGGGTAAAAAAAGAGCTATTTGGATTTTAACACTACACAAATTCTGTAAAGGGTTAATAAATTTCTAATGGTTGCATATTACAAAGCACAATCTGTTTAATCAATAACCAAAATTTCATGTTTATATATAAGAAGGCTTTAAAAATAGACTAATTCAAACTTTGAAGTTTTTGTTAATTTTCGACGCGTTTAAAATTTACAAGACCCCTTAATATAGGTTTATTAATAAATTTAAGAATAAAAATTATCCTTTTAAACCCCCCAAAAGCCTATGATATGTTTGAGTCCATTCAATGTTTCTCATTCGAAACGAAGATTTTAATTCACAGTATTTTTTGGGAAGATATAATTAAAAGTTTGTTAAGTGAAATTAACTTTAGCATTCTCAAATTTTAACATCTTCGAACTGATTACATATTTCAAGAAAATACATAAACTATGTATTTTTAGGATAATTTAATATAAAGCACTCAAACAAACTGTCAAATTTGGCTGCTACCATCTGAAAAATCGAAATTGGTGCAGTTTATAAAATGTAGATTTTCCCTATCTCTAAATCGCATTCATATTCTGAAAGATAATAATATTCCGCGTTTATTTAACCCTTTGGTTCAATTTTATAGAAAACAGTCTCCGAATTAAAGCAGTTGTAGCTTTTTTTTTATAATATTGACTGTACATTGTCAAACGGTTATACTGACACGGTGTCAGTATTATAGGGTTTTACTGAATACTGTAAGTTCTATAGCAAAGACTTCAGGTGATTGTAAGTATTAGAGACACAAGGTTGTAGTTTGATTCATATAGTGTGTTTTAAAATAATTGTTGACAAATCCTAGGTTGCGTGGTCCTTGAAATTAATAGTCCAAGAGCCGACAGCATAAAAACCTATGTTATCAAGCACAAGAAGATAACCTTCATTTTATGGGAGAGTAGAAGTAGGGGAATCTAATGATCCATGTCTGCCGGAAGTGAAGTGGTGCATAAGCCAAAAATTAATACCACGAGCGGTTGACTCGTAGATTTATCATTGAGTTTACCGCGCAAACAAAGGTAAGAAAACATGGAGGATAGTTGTACGGCAAACACAATGATAAACTTACATGTCAACTACTGGTGGTATGAATTTTTGGCTTATGCACCACTTCACTTCCAGCAAACATGGATCATTAGATTCCCTTACTTCTACTCTCCCATAAAATAAAGGTTTTTTTCTTGTGCTTGATAACATAGGTTTTTGTGCTGTCGGCTCTTAGACTATAAGTTGCTTTGATTAAGTTCCTTTCAAATTCTTAGCTCATTTCTATATTTTCATGGTGTTTTTAAGAAATGCTTTCATATCTCATTTTGTCAAATATTTTAATCCGAAATGTTATTTAGTCCATGTCACGTCACCTCGGTGTCGTTAAGAAGAATTGGAAATTTAACATTTTCTGTGAAACCATATTTTGTGTCTGCTCTATATCCTACGAGTGTTGATGGTTGTCGTGGTTCGGCCGTGGTTTCCCAGTTGGAGATGGTTTATACTAATGTCTTTAACTATATAAAAAACAAATACAGTGGACTTTTTAGTCACTCCTTGAAAAAAAAGTTATCATTAATGAATTTCGTAAATATCTTACAAAACATATTTAACACATGTTAATACATTTCAAATTAGTTATAATTATATTTTATATGTATGTTAAATATCTATACTAGGGTTTACATTTTAAATCGGAATGTTGGATTTACATTTCAATAGATGTAACTTTTGCATTTTGAATGTATTCCCATACGGATTAATATTTTTATGTAAACATAGTAGTGAAATTAAAAAGTATAATTTAATGACAAAACAATTTGGTATTTAAATTTTTATTTTTAGAAAATTAATGTAGCAGGTTTTGTTTTTTATACAAATTTTTATGGTTCTCATGTTTAATAAAGCGTTGTAATACCCTTAGTAAGTTATTCAAAAAGCTCGTTCACTTTTCTGCCAATAAACGATCAATCATTTTTAAACATGCTTGGGTAAATTCCTTTTAAAAAGAAAAACTTTTCTACTTAACTATCACCTTGTATAATAAATGATTCCTGCTTCTTAAGTTTTCACGAATTGATTTAATTATTTCGTAATTTTGCTTAGCTTTCTTTATCATGTGCAGTTAAATTAGTTTGCTTTAAATATTTTCTAAACCGCGGCAGTATTTTAAGGATTTGAGAATTATTTAATAAGAATGCATTAATATTTAGGTGGTGTAAAAGTACATAAAATCTCTTTTGAAGTAATTTTATATTTTAACTTTTCATCTTTTTTTGTATTACGAAAAACCTCTAAACTACTTAATGCATTTATATGCTTAAGTAAAAACGTTTAAAGTAATAATTTTACGGTAAAAAAAAATATATATATATACGAATTCATAGAAAAAACGTACACCCAATTTGAGTAGCCTTTTAGTGGCTATATAGTTCCAGTGTTGAAAGCTTATTTGGTCATTTTTATCCCTTTCCTTACTTTGGATTAAAAAAAAAAAACCATTGCAAAATAAAAATTAAATAAGTAATGCGTGTAACAGATTTAGTCAAAACTACACAGACAAGAGTTATTGTGATGTTTTATAAGCGAAATAAGCTGATAAAAATAAGATGAACTTCACTTTCGCTATGTTTTTCAATCGTATTAATGAAAATTAGCCATTTGCTGTTGAATATTAAATCATTAGACATATTTCAAATATTATCTGTTCGTTTCCTTAGTTAAATTTATAAATTAAAGAACACTGTTCAATAAAAAAATGTCATTTTAAAAAATGCATGTAAGGGTTAAGAAATATACATGCAATTCATCTTAATCAGTTGGGTAAAAACGGAGGATTCGACTTTTCATAAATAATAATTCATTAATAAAAAAGTGATCTACTAATTATGTATTTAAAATGATTGTATGGTACTACAAGGGTTCGTGCAGATTACATATGCAAATTAAATTAAATCCTAATGGAAATTTTCCCTTGACGAAACAAATAATAGTAAGGTATGCGGTTTCATCTTTACATTTCCGTATGAAAACTTAAGTTACATAACTGATATAAAAAAAAAACAAGTAATTTAAATAAATACAGAATAATAAGACACAAAACTTAATAACCACTATGTTGAAATAGCACGGGCGTGCTTGCTGCTAACATCTATTTTAAATTTACAGAAATTTAGGAAACCTATCAACTGATAAATGTTAATGACACACTGCGTCGCAAAAGCTATTATATTTTCCCCACTGAATACAAAAGTATCATGGATTACTCATTACTACTCTCTAGTGTAATTACACAGAAAAGGGAAATAAATTAGATTAATCATGTCCTGATATAGTATCTTTTTTTTTATTAAAGGAATAATGAATGGATAAATTCTGCTGAGGATGTTAGTCTAAACAGACATAATTGACGGGTGTGAACGATATGACTCACCCAGGAACATAGAAATCCGATTTGTACCCCTGCAACGTATTTCCGGTAACATACCTTGCATAATTTGAGTGAAACAGTGAATTTTCATTATTTGAGTTTGGATTTATATTTCGCTCTATCTCACATACGTATAATCCTTATCACTACCAATAAATTCCTAAAAGGAAGATATGTTTTTTATTCAGGCAATTAAACACACGTCCAAACTAAAAAGTGAAATTCTGGCCATATAGATTTATACACAGATAGAAACAATAATACTCAGTGAAAGTAACAGTACCACAGGAGAGATATATTTAAGGGGACATACGACTTTAAACAGATGAAAAATTTGATTTCGGAGACAAATCTTTAAAGTGGCCCCATGCACTCATTTTTGCAATAATCACCTCAGTTTTTTTTTAAATATCATAACATGTTACCTATGCAGTATAATATATAATTTGCATTAAGCTCAGTATAATTAATTGATAATAATTATTCCTTAATGTATGCTTTTGTTAATGATAATGTATATAGCTTGTACGTATGATTTGTAGAACGTTGAAACTTTTAATATAACTTTAAGAATATTACAAAAATAAAATGGACTAAAATCTAATGAATAGACAAAATATTTCTAAATTTTATTTTTGTTTTCAAAATAAAAATATGAAGATTTTGATAATTTTTGTCACTCGAATGCCCATATATTCCATAATTTTTCTTACATTCCTTAGATTTTAGTTTCATTTGAAGAAAATGGTCTATTAAAGATAAATATAATGTTTCGAATCATTACCTTTAATACATTTGGAGTTGTCGTGCGCGCAAGTAAAAAAATATCGATTTTGAAAACAATCAATTTAAACATAAATGTTTCGATTGAAACAGTCCTAGGCTAATTTAAATTTTATACTATAACGAGCGCAATTTTACGAATATTTTGATGCGGTTTGTGGCAAATTGTTCAGCGAAACATTAGCTGTCAAATGAATTAAAAAACAAAAAATCGATTTTTTAAAGATTTTAACAGTCGTATGTTCCCTTAATTTTGCATATGTTCCCTTAATTTTGCATATATATATTTAAATGTGAGCTTAAAAAGAAAATGTAGCCATAAACAGAAAAAAATATTTAAATACTAGCACTTAATAAATACAAATGTGTAATTCTAGGCATGCGGTTCATAGAGATGAGGAATAATGTCATAATATGTCATACAGCTAACATTGTGGCAAATTGAATGATATGAAATTCATATATACCATCTGGAAATACCAAAAAATTATAATATACACTAGGGGGCTCTGCCCCCTGAAAGCTACGCTCGCCAACCCCCATTCAGACACCGCAGAATCTAAAAATCAAAAAACATGCTAATGTGATGGGTTTTAAAAATATTAGAGACGATTAAATTATACTGAAAAAATCTGTGCAGATCTCCCTGTAAACGGGCTTCCATTCAATTCCCTTTGATTGCAAAAATTTAAGGGCGAATCAGTTGCTGTTAAGACACGCAGTCGTTGTTTTCGTTTTTGTTAAATAGGATCAGTTAAACATTTGAAAAGAAGCTAAAATAAAATGAATTAAGTATTCAGAGTCTTTATCTCCCGATATTTTAAAACAATCTCTATAACAATAGCCTAAATCATGTGACTATCATCAACAGTTCCCGGCGGAACACTTCGTTTTTTATGCTCTAGGTGCCATTTTGATACTTTAATGTTATCCAGGCACAGGTGATTAGTCGCCAAATATTATTCTATCCCCATCATTTCATCTATATTATAAAAGTTCAAGTCATTAAATGCTATAAACAAATACGGTCTGATCCCTTCGTCTTTCATATGAAGGTTTGGCACGAATGTCATATTGGTGCGATTTTTTTTCCAACGCCAATTTGGGGAACGCATCAACAGCATAAACAACAACATCCGGCTTACCATATCAAGCAAAATAACGATAATTTGGCGCCAGTTAAGTACCCGTTGCGTCCCAGCAAACACATACCGTTCGGCACACGATCGCACCGTAGCCGGCAATGTCGGTTAAGTGTTGGCATGGGCACAGTGATTTCGGTGAAGTGTCGGCAGCATGTCGGCAACTGAAACATAAGAATCTGCCTTTTCGACTGCCGGTTACCGTAATCGCTCCCCTTTCGGTTATATATCGGCAAGCGATTTACACCGGCAAGTGACGCAGGACCGATATGTCATTCCTGATAGTGGCCCGATTATATTGGCCAACATCGGTCCGAATTTGGAATTTTTAGTCTTAGACGACATTTTTTTTTTTTTTTTTTTTTTTTTTTTTTTTTTTTACTAATTTTGTTTGAATTTTAGTTTTGATAAGATATGTATATTTCGTGTATTTCATATGAAATTCTAACAGTGATAAAAAAAAATCAAAAATAGCTCTTATATAAATATATTTTTAAAAGCTGTTATTGAATTCATTTTAAAAAGGTATACAATTATTTGAATCATCAAAAGAGTTTATTAAATCGCCCCTTAAAATTATTATTCGTTATAAAGTTAATCGTAGAAAAAAAAATTTCATAAATTAATTATTTTCTAACTATATATTCATTTTAAAAGCAACAGCTATGTTTCTTATTTTATTTAAAAATCAAATTATTAAAAAAGTGCTTAAAATTGTTTTACAAGCTATAAAAATATAAAAAAAACTACCCAACTTAAGCATTAAAATTTAAAAGAAAGATTCAGTAATCTCCCACTTCTAAAAAATTATTTACCAAAAAAAAAAGATAAATTAATATTTCTATTTTATTTCATGATTAAAAAATGTTGATAATTAAAATAATCATTTTTGCTACTTAATCACTAAAAATATATTCTACATTAAATCATCAAATGATAAAAAAATGAACTCTTATTCTAATTAAAAGTGATTAATTACCAACCTCTTTTTTATTAAAATTAGCTTTTCTATGTTACAAATATATATTTCTTGAATTAATGCATTTAGTTATTTATAATTCCTAAGGAGAAAATTTTATTAAGAGAAAAACCTCTGAAAGTCACTTATTTTATTTAATAATTATTCTTAAATTTATAAGAAAGATTCAGAAATATCCCCATTTAAAAATTATCTTCGAAAAGAAAAAAAAAATAAGTTGATATTTTTATTTTATTTTTAAATTAAAAATATTGATAAGTAACAAATTAATATTGCAACATACTCATTAAATATATGTTCTACTTTAAATCATCAAAACGACATAAAATGAATTCTTATTCTAATTAAAAGTTAATAATTACTAACTTTTTATTTATTAAAATACATTTTTCCATGTTAAAAATATATATTTTATAAATTAACGCAACGCATGTAATTACATTATAATCCCAATAAGAAAATTTGATTAACTGAACAAGACCTCTAAAAATATTTTTTAATACTTAATTATTCTTAAATTTATATCTATTCTTAATTATATCTATATCTTAATTGAACTTAAAATTATTCTTAAATTCCTTTGCTTTAACAAATTCGCTAAGATATTTATTTCATTCATTTAAATATTAAATTAACTTTTAAATAAACGTGCGGAAGACAATTATAAATAAATAAATAAAAAATAAAATAAAAACAGTTCAAAATTCTAATTTTCTCATCTATCTTTAATGGCAAACCATTACGTATCGATACGACTTTCCCTTATTACCTCATACAATCCTCCCCTGATCAGGTCTGAGTGGTCAAGTGGTTAAGGAGTCTACTTCCTGTCCTTGGATTCCCAGGATCAAACCCAACCTCAGCCAGCGCCGAAACACGTTCTTTTCAAAGATGCATTCCGCGATGGGCAATAGATGGCGCCATCAAAACAGATTTTTTTTCAATCGATGCTGGTGTCGGGCTGCGACCGGCATTCATATGGATAGCTATCGGTGTGCTGCCGGCATAGTGTTTTGCTGATACTGGACCGGCTGTGCGCCTATCTGTCGGGCGTCACTCGCCCGGCGTGTCGAAAAAGATACGGAACCGGTACGGCAGCCGGTATCGTGCCGATACCGTCAGTAACGGCAAAGCGGCTGTCGGCCGATTGTTTACCGATAGCTCTGTGTTTGCTGGGGTATATGACATTGGCGTCAGAAAAAATCGCGCCAATATGGGGCTGTATATGACATCTGTGCCGAAAGAAAAAAAGCCGGGTGCAAATCTCGTCAATATCTTTTTTGCAACTCGCCAGTTAGAATTTTTGTATTCTTCGAGTGGTAAATTAAAACATTGATTTGAAGTTGAAATTAAATGTCATGGTTTGTTGCATAATTTAATATTTCGCCAGATGTCATATACGCACCGCATGTTTGGCATGATTTTTTTTTTTTTACGAAAATTTGGCGAAAACCTCGTTTTCGACTACCAGTTACATATGTATTTTTCGTACTACTTAGTTATCCCGTCGACCAAAAATCTATCGCGAACTATAAGACTAAATGCCAATAACGGTTGATCGAAAATGTCACATTCACTTGACTTTTAGCAAGTTACACATGTTTACGTCATTAAGTGATTTTTATTTCGACGTTTTATTTTTATATTTATTAATGTTATACTAATTTATTTGTTCTTTCGTTATTTAAAATAAAAATTTTGTCAATCTGTACAATTTGGCGAATGGTTTGGCGATTTATATAATTTGCGAAATTGGCTGACGGAATAACTACGTTGTACCGTATTTTTTAATTATTTTCTATTACTTTAAAAAGGAAATAGCAAAAAAAATAATGAATAACTATAGAACAAAATAATTTATATAAATTAAAAAAAAAAATTAAATAAACATTTATTATTAAATAAACCAACTATAGCCATGTCAATCAAAATAATGCCATTTTTGCGCCAATTACGTACCCCATTGCGTATATGACATCTGTGCCTAATATTTTTCTTTTCGTTCTGTTTTTTTTTAAATAAGAAAGAAGTGCAAACCATCAATTTAAAAGTTTCATTTTTAAATGAAAGTTTTGTATTAAATAAAATGATAACGAAATACAAAAAAGCATTGTTCTTAGCATAGATTTAAAGGAGGCCAAACTGGTCGCCAAATTAATTTAAAATAGTAAACTTTTCTGAATTATGAAAAAAAATATCTGTTATGATTAAAATTTGAGTTGCCATCATTAGAAAAATGTATTTAAAATTAGAAAAAAAAATAATATTTCGAAAAATATTTCGAATTTAAAAATTCTAATACCAGTTTTGAGATCTGTGGATCAATACGGATTTTTGGTGTTAATTTCATCGCAAAGTAATCCATATTTTAGGAGAAATCGCCGTGAAACATAATCAGTTGTTTAATCAGTCGCTTCAAAGAATCGATACACATTTCAGCCGTTTCATATATTCGTTTCATAAATTCGTTTCATTAGGATTTTATATATATAGGGTAGATATCATTAGCTTGCTTAAGAAACATTTACAATATCATTACCAATTATTTACAAGTGGTTCATAATTTGCAGTATTATGTTTTATGAAAATATATGAAAATGAGTTTGTCAAATAAATATAATGTGTACGTTAATTAATTTATTCAACGATTTATATACGGTATTTTAATTATTTTATTCATTTTCCTATTTCTTCAAACAAAAGAATTACCTCTTTGATACAAAAATGTCGTCGTAAAAAATAAAAACAAAAATGCAGGATTACACATACTGTTATTTATTGTTTTTGTTTTAAAGTAAAGAAATATTAAGATGTATATAGAAGTCGTCAAAACGTAAAAAAAATGATAAAGTTTGTTTTTTATGAGCAAACGAATAAAAGTACACAAGTGTGTATCTCGTTTCTGAAGAGGTTATTATAAGTATTAATATTATTATTATTATTATTATTATTACTATATTTCATTATTATTATTATATTTCGTGCATTATGAATCATATGGTTTAATAATAATGTTTTTTGCTACTTTAATAAGGCATATAAAGTTTATTTTATTAATAAATTAGGTTTTAATTTTATAAATATAATGAGATATTAAAATAATTTCATACAATAATTGTCGTACAAATTACATCTAATTAATGAACTCATATTTTCATATTTTCGCAAAACATAATACTACAAATTATGATCCACTTGTAAGCAATTTTAATTATAACAATCATTTAAAAGGATAGTAATATTTTAAATGTTATTGAAGCAAGTTAATGATACACATGTTCTAATTTAATGATATATCCCAATGATATACAAAGAATTTCTTATCATTCAATTGCTCCAAATATTAACTGTATGACATTAAATGACATTATCAATCATCTGTATGAACCTCATATCTAGATATTTCGTCGATTTGTGAACCGAATGTGGTTAATTTTTCTAAAGAGTATATGATTTAATATCTGTGGCGTTAGGATTTTCAAAGAACAGTCGATAATAAAATATTCTTCAAATCAGAAGTTGACCACACAATTCAAAAAATATGCAGAACGATTTATACTCCTTCAAAGTCAATCAGAACTCTAATAATTAAAACTTTTAAAAGGAATATGAATAAGATTTATTATGACCAAGAAAAGCCTTGGTTCAGATTACTTATAGCGGTGATCGCTCGCTTCAGAATTTACTTACATCTACATTAAAAACAAACTGAAAAATAGTAAAGTAAAATAGGGTTTCAATAATACTTGGAGATGACTAATTTTCGCCAAGTCAAACAGAAAGAAAGGGGTTTTAACACTCTGCCCCCGGATGAACAATTACTATTGTTCATCATTCAAACTAAATTTTTATCAAAATTTTCAAACGACATTAATAAGACAATTAAAAGTTAGAACATACTTACAATAATGAGACATACAAATAACTCAATTATCACAGGAACATCTACTGAAACTAAAATATACAAAAATATTGAATTAGAAAAAGATAAAAAAGGAAAATGTAAACAAAATGTTCTTAAAAGTGAAAAGTTCACTGTTAGTCAATAATGTCAAGTCCCAGTTTATGTAACAATTGCACTGGTCTTTTTATTATGCCGGATTCAGTTTGTATTGTACAAGATCTAACTTTCGAATCTCTTCTTAAAAAGAGCTCTGTAATTCTACCGCATTTCTACACGTGCCTTGGAGTTTTATCTTCATTAATTAATACCACATCACTGATTTCGAATTTAGTCGGAGCTTTGACAGGAACTGAAAAATTGGCAGAACGAAGTTCTAGCAAATATTCCTGCTTCCAACGTTTCCAGAAATGAATTAAAACTTGATCTCGATAATTCAATATTTTTGTTAACGTTACTTTATTCGATTTAGGCTCAGTAACACAATGAAAATCTGGTAGAGAATTTATTCGCTTGCCGATCAGGAAATGTGAAGGAGTAAGTGGAAGCGGTTCACTGTTTTCTTCATAAACATAAGTTAATGGGCGACCATTAATCATTGCTTCGATTTCATTTAAAGTGGTTTGTATTTCTTCATATGAGAGACAAGATCTTCCGAGAACTTTCTTTAAAGGAGTTTTCACCGAGCGAACCATGCGTTCCCAAAAACCGTCCCACAAACTGGCTCTTGTAATAATGAATTTCCTGATGATGCTATTTTTATTAAAATATCGTAAAACTTCCTCTTTCGATATTCGGCTCCAAACTTCTCTAAGAAAATTATCCGTTTTGATAAATGTTTTCGCATTATCACTGTAGATTGTTTGACAAATTCCTCTACGAGCTATAAACCTTTTGAATGATAAAAGGAAAGATTCTGTAGTTAAATTAGTACACAGTTCAAGGTGCACAGCTCTAGTGACTGCGCATGTGAAAAGAACTATGTATGCCTTTTCTTGGCCAGTTTTTGCTTTGACATAAATAGGTCCTATAAAATCTACAGCACAGACATAGAAGGCTAGTGATTCTATAATACGATCTTTGAGTAATGGTGCAATTTCTTGCTTCCCAGGAGAAGCTTTAAATTTTATACAAATAAGACAATGTTTAAGTACAGATTTGATAAATTTTCGTCCTCTAATTATAAAATATTTTTCCGTAAGTGAGCTAAAGTTGTTTCAATTCCATAATGGAAAACCTTTTCATGGGCATTTCGAATCAACAATTTGGTATAAGCACTCCCATATGGAAGTATAAAGGGATGCTTTTCCCTTTGAGATAATTCTGAAAATTGTAATCTTCCAGATAAAATTAACAAATCATTCTCATCCAATTTTGGATTCAGACTATACAAGGTTGAATCTTTATCGATGGGCTTTCCCCTTTTCAGTAAATCAATTTCACGATTGAAGACAGATAACTGGGCTTGTTTTAACCAATAAAATTCTGCCTTTTCAATTTCTGGAGCTGTGAGCTCACCTGAAATTTTAGTTTTTGATTTGTTGATATTATTTTGAAATCTTAATATCCAGGCTGTGATATTAAGTAATTTGGAAAGATAACTAAAATTTTCTAATTTTAACTCTGGAGGCACATACCTTATGTACAAGATAATTGAGCAGAACTGAAATTTGTTGATTTTCTTTCGTTCAAAATATTTTCATTAAAAGGTATCTTTTCAGGTTTTGGCCAACTGTCTTTTGGTAATGACAACCATTCAGGACCGTAATACCATAATTTATTTTCTAGGAGGTTATGTAAATTTTCGCCTCAAGTAAGAAAATCACTAGGATTATCCTTACCCGGAATATACTTCCATATTTTAGGATCAGTTAAAGATTGTATTTCTACAACCTTATTAGCCACAAAGTGCTTCCAATCCGCGGCAGATCTCTTAATCCAATGTAACGTAATTGTGGAATCTGGCCAAGGATGACAGGGATGACCGCCCCGGGAACCCATCTTTCGCTTTAGAGTATAAGTGAAATCCGAGGGGAGACTCAAATCCACTGCATATGGTAAGATACATTAACAATGACAATATTTTTTAAAAAGTTAATAACATACAGAAAAATAAATTCAGTTTGCTGTTTTGACTCTGAAACTCACAAGAAGTGTCATCAGTACATACATTGACAGCAATTGCACTATGTTGTATACATGCATAAACAATTACAAGACATGTTTTTTGAATATTAGAGTTTAAAAACTTTAAGTGAAATGCATATGCTGAAAAATATAATAAAATACTAAATAAACAAACCAAAGGAAATAAGACAAATATTTACATTATGTACAAAACAGGGGCTCCTGTCTGAAATGGGAGTTGCAAACAATGAGTTTGCTCAGCTAGCTCAGAAAGGGAGGAGATTGGTAAATATAAATTCGTTGTCTTCTAAAAATTTCATACAATCCGCTATACGTTGCAGGAGAATTGGACGGTCGAGCAGGTAAGTTAGGCAGTCAGGCAGTGTCATCTGTTGTGGCTTTTTTATGTGATAGTGGGACGTTAATGTGCAATGTAAAATATAGTGTAATGATGTTGATAAGATATGAATTTCCAAATTTTGAAAATTAAATGCACTTTTCAGATATTTAGACATCCTTGCAGCTATTAATGCACCCATTAATTCAAGCCGAGGAATTGTCAAACATTTAACCGGGCGACTCGGCATTTTGCCCAAATAAGACTAGTCATAATTTTATTATCACTTGTGGTACATCGAAAATAAGCTACGGCCCCTTAAGCCTTAGGACTAGCATCGGAAAAAATATGAATTTCGATTGGGGCCGAAAAGTCTAAACCCTGTGGAAAATATTTGCGGGGTACCTCAAATTTATGTAAATGTTCGATTTCTGCACACCAATTTTCCCATTCAATTTTTAAATCATTAGGGAATTTTTCATCCCATTCCAAACCGCTTTTCCATGTTTCCTGTAGCAAACTTTTTATACGAACAGAAAATGGTGCAATGAATCCAATAGGATGAAATAATTTTAACATGGCCTTAAGAACAACGCGTTTCGATGGATTAAATTTCCAATCATCAGGAAAGGATTGTACGTCAAAACGTAAAATAACCCAATTAGTATCCCATAATAATCCCAAAATTTTTAAAGAATTATTCAAATTTTCTTCGGAGTCACATAATTTATTTTCCTTCCATAATTTTCTAAGTTTAACTGAATTAGTATTGAATTTTCGTAAATTCATGCTAGCTTCCTTAAAAATTGCGAAGCTGTTGAAAATCGATAATAAGCGTCTTCATGAGATTTTGACCCCGTAATCAAATCATCTACATAAAAAGAAGAGTCCAAAATCTTAACAACTTCAGGATGATCAACATATTTACATATGTGGGATTTAATCGTTGCAGCCAAAAGAAAAGGACTGCAAGTTACCCCAAAAGCAGCTCGTGTAAATCTCAAAAATTTTAAATCATTCTTTTCGTCACCAAACCACAAAAATTTTAAATAATCCCGATCTTCTTCTGTTATCCCAATTTGTAAAACCGCTTTCTCTAAATCAGCGCTAAATGCAACATTAAATTTTCTGAAATTAAATATTACATTAAGTATGTTCGGGTTAAGATTAGGTCATGGATATAAACAGTCATTTAGAGCATGTAAATGTTTTTCTTTAGAAGAAGCATCGAAAACCATTCTTACTTTGGTAGTTAGTTTATCTTCTCTTAAAACCGGCCTGTGCGGCATAAAATAAACACTTTCAATTATTGTATCAGGACATTCTTCAACAATTACAGCACTTAATTTTTCTAATATACTAGTTTTATAATTTTTACATAAGACATTACCCTTCTCGAGTTTACGATTTAATTCCTCAAAGCGACTTCTAGCTATTCTAAAATTATTCCCGACTTTACATTCTCGAGTTTACTATTTAATTCCTCAAAGCGACTTCTAGCTATTCTAAAATTATTCCCGACTTTATCATTCTCGAGTTTACTATTTAATTCCTCAAAGCGACTTCTAGCTATTCTAAAATTATTCCCGACTTTATCTTTCTCATCCTTCCACAATAAAGCCGTTTCATACCTGTTATTTGCGAATTTTAAATTATTCTCAAATTCATTCACAATTTCCTTATCTTATCTGCATCAGAAATATTATCATTTAATTGCGTAATTCCCAAAGATTCAATTTCCCATAAAAAAAATTCAAATCTTCTCCAATTGGAGTGTTAACCGACAGATGCAAAACAGAAGTACATTCCATTTTTTTTTTCATTTTCATAAAAATCACAAAGCTAATATCCGAATAAACTTATCACATAAAAAGAGAGATTTAGTTTTTTTTTATTTCTCTATCGTAACAGATTTGATAAAAATAATCCTCCCCAATAAGAACATTTATTTTAGAATGGCATGATGCAACCGCATTTGCTAACTTAAAAGGCTCCAGTTTATTTTCTATCTGCCTGGATAGAGGGGGGGGGGGGGCGGATTCTAGTGTTACAAATTACATCCGTGACTAATGCCTCAATAAATATAAAACGCGATTTGTTTTCAACATGGGATAATTTTAATTGCACAACATCAAATGTTTTTATTTGTGGTTTAACAGCTGCAAAGGGATAAATTTGATGTTTTTCTCGACGAATAATTAGGGGATTTAATTTTGATACTAATTGCTTTGTAACAAACGACCTTTAACTCCCCAAATCATATAAGCATAATGAAAGCTTAGAATTTACTCCAGATTCCACATTTACGCAAGCAGATTGCAATATAAACTCCTTAAAGGAATTTTCATTTTCGGTTTTACAATGAGATATCGAACGAATAACTGTGTCAGCTGATTCAATTTCTTTGGGAACAGTTTGATGAGATTTTTTTAAACAAATCGAAGAATGGTGAAAATTTCCATTGCAAAATTTACAAGGTTATAAATTGAATTTACATTTTGCCGATCCGTGGAATTTTTTGAAACAGGTGAAACAACGTCCCTCTTTACGTAATTTTTCTCGTTTTTGAGGAATAGAACACTCTTTACACATTTTTGAATCGTGTTCATTATCACAAAATAAACAAACATTTTTTACATTAGTAGCCAATGCAGAGCCTGAAGGAATATCGCGTTTATAATTGCTAAAATGTTTATAATTGTTACTATATTTATTCCTTTCTTTTTTAGCACTAAAACTATTTTCAGAGCTCTGGAGTGCCATCGTAGATTCTCGCAATTGAACGTCATATTTAATGAAGGAAAGAAGCTCCTCGACCTCCATTTTTTTACCATCGGTTCTTTTACGATTAAAATCTAACGCCATTTCAGCAGATATCAACTTTAATAAAATAGGGCATAGGAGATGAACTTCCTGCTGTAACTCCGAGAGAAATTCAAACTTCGAATTTGTATTTCACAGCTATCATACAATTCCCGAAGTTCTCTAACATTAGAAGCATTCTTTACCTGTTTTAAATTTGATAATTTACTCATGTGTGCATTGATAACTAGGTCCTCACGACCGTAGCGAGCTTTTAACAAATCAACTGCAGCTTTAAAGTTTTCCTCCGAAAAAGAAAATCCTGCAACAGCATTATATGCACTACCTGCAAGAAGAGATTTCAAATAGACAAATTTGTCGATAGGAGTTAAATTAGAATTTTTTTCGATTGCATTAGAATATTGCCCCCAAAATTCTAACCAGGAACTGCTGGAACCAAAAAATTTGTTTATAGTGAGCTTCGGAAATTCCATAGATCTTTCTAAATTTCCGTTTTAAGAACCGGATTCATTTTTCATAGAATTTTCAAAAGCAATATTTTGATTTTGGGAGATATGTTCATTTAAGAACTTTGTTATCTTATAATGAGATTCAATTATTTTCTCACATTAGGTTTCAGAACTTTCGATTTCTTTCTCAAAATCGTCATCAGCAATAACATCTTGGATGTCAGAGTTTAATTTTTTTAATGATTCATATCTGTCATTCAATTGATCTTTACATATATTTAATAAATCAAATTTACTTTTTAATGTCATAGAATCATCTTCAAGAGTTGTGCTTATTTTTCTGCACAACTTTGTCGGTTGTGTGCGTAAGCCTGATCTTTTCTTTTTTAATGTTTCGATGTTAGGAGTAGTTGACATATTTATTTTTACATCAATCAACAATAGTAGCTTATCACAATATAGCTTAACATAAATAGCTTACCTCAAGTCTTCAGAATCAGAAATAATAAATTCCAATCATCATTCCAGACATCCTGACGCGGGACGACAGCATGAGGATTTTCAAAGAACAGTCGATAATAAAATATTCTTCAAATCAGAAGTTGATCACACAATTCAAAAAATATGCAAAACGATTTTTACTCATTCAAAGTAAATCAGAACTCTAATAATTAAAACTCTGTTAAAATGAATATGAATAAGATTTATTATGACCAAGAAAAGCCTTGGTTCAGATAACTTATAGCGGTGATCGCTCGCTTCAGAATTTACTTACATCTACATTAAAAACAAACTGAAAAATAGTGAAGTAAAATAGGGTTGCAATAATACTTGGCGATGACTAATTTTCAACAAGTTAAACAGAAAGGAAGGGGGTTTTAACATGGCGTCCACGTTATGACAGAATAGAATAAACTGTCTTTGATTTGTATATTTTAATAATAAAAAAATATAAATATAATGCATTCATAAATATCAGCCTCTCATAATGCATAAATAAATAAGTTTTTGATTTTACAAATAAACTTAAGTATGAAAATAATTTTATACAATAATTACCGTACAAATTCATATTATAAGATTTTCACAAAACATAATACTGCAAATTATGAATCACTTGTAAACAAATTGAATTATAAAAATCATTTAAAGAGATAATAATATGTATATTATAACGGCTTTACCGTTATATATTCATTATTCCTCCTTTCCCCTCAAAAAAATCAACTTTTAACTTTACTGGTTTATTATAAATTGTCATTATTCTTCCCCCCCCCCCCTTCAAATAAAATATTTAGTTTAAATTTGACATTTTAGAGTTAATTTCATATGTCTTTATTCATTCTCTCCCCCCCCCCCTCTCACTACTGTAAGTTTCGCCTTTACTTTTTAAAGTTCTTTTCAAATGCAGACATCATTTATCTCGGTTCCTTTTTCGGTCTTTCAAATTCACACGATAGAAAAAGACCTTAACCGCAGTTATTTTCCATTGAAATAAAGTAAAAGAATAAAATACAAATGAATGTTTTTTCGCTTTGCAGCCGATGATATCTAATGCATATTTTCCCAGCCTCTGGGCTTGCATTAGTATTCAATTCTCACCCTTGTACTTTGTCGGATACAAACCATATGCCCATTGCTGACTAATTTGCAGCTGTAGTTAGGTCTGTAACGTGCATATAAAAATCACGTGTTCCTATTTCTTTAACCACGTTCCCTCACCGCAAGAATGTTAAGATACGTGTAACCATTTAGCCGCGCCATGGCGTAAGTTGAGTTCTATGTAATACTTCGGGATGCTTCTGATTCCTTTGTCCACGCCACCAATATTCATCGCCAATACAGTACATATGTTGCTATTCATCTCGCCAATGAGTGAGTGATTGTAATGAATATTTTACCACTACTGCCTCTGATCTTGAGTGTGACAGACCTCGGCTCTCTGCCCTTCGGGGCTGCCCCGTCGGGCAACCTCGTCTTTGACTTCACCCGTCCCACTGTACTATCATGGCCCTCCTTTTAAAAAGTTTCATAATAAAGAAGTAAGTCCTCGAAATCCTCGTGTTGGAGTTTTTTTTTCATTTATTCACGAATCTGGAAATCTACAACATCTCTTCTATATAAATCGGCGCCGTGACCAGATTTTTTCTCCAACAGTAATAAAAAAAAAAAAAAAAAAAAAAAAAAAAAAAAAAAAAAACGAGGAGAAGTTTCATTCCGTTTCGCTTTTCTTACCAGCGACGTGAAAGGATGTCCATAGACTCTTTTTCCCACGGGAGTTCCGGCTGCCCTACTCTGTGTTCGCTCGCCGATGTCAACTTCAGGGTATTTCCCTTTCTCGCTACCCCAACGGATTTGGAGAGTGCCTCTTTCTTCCGGACATTACACTGGCCTAACGAGAAGCAAAATTTGGCCTGCGGTGCTCCAACGGGGTCATCGAACGACGTCGCCTCCTGCAGCGGTTCTTTTTCCTACGAGACATCACACCTGCATCACTTATTTCCCTGCGTGAAGTTGTGTCTTCATACTCCTACTCATTACTATCGGAATAATCTGTCAGTACTCCAAACAAAAATCACGACAGTTTCTGTTTTTTTTTGTGCGCGAGATTCGACCTTCAAACAAACATGTTCGTGCTACCAGTGTGAGTGCGAAAGGTTTTGTGAAAAGAAAAAGTGCCATCTGAACGTACATCCACTCCAGATAGTTTCCTAAAAGGAAATGGTTTGTGAAAAAGTCCTCACCTAGCTGTGGTATGAATTATCCGCACAAGTAACACAAATTTTAAACAAAGTTCTCAGTGCAACAAGTCCAGGAAATGTGCGCCGTTTCGCTTTGTTTGTGATCTTGTGATTAATATTTGCAGTGCAAAGTGTCCAGGAATCCCACAGATTTGGTGACAAGATAGTGAAATATGCTAAAAAGAAATATAATTTCGCGAAAGTGTCCTAGTGTTCAAGACAATTGTGAAATTTTTCCAATTATTTTTGTGTCTAAGGTGATATCCACAATTTTTCAAAACAGTTCTTCAAATTCATTCAGTGTGCAATGATTAAGAGGAATAATATTTTTCCTCCTTTTGGTGGTGTGTTTCAGCAATATAAAAAAAAATTACCCTACTGATGAGCATGCTTCAGTTAAAAAAAAAGAAACCACTCTGCATTAAAAAAAAAGAGTGTACTAAATCACACATCACATGTTGTGTCATCTATCATTCAACATTTTTATAGCATTCAGAGTACGAAAATAGGACGTTAATGATTTTTTTGTTTTATTTTTTTTTTCCGTTGCAAATTGTCACTAAAATCTTTTTATTTTAACTCTTTTTTCTTAAAAAACAAGCGTTGTTTTCTCATCGCTCTGTTTTTGTGCTCCAAATGAATGCTCTCTACAAAAAATGACATACTAGTTCATCGAATTCAATGAAAACACTTGTGTCACAATACTTTATACAAAAAAAAAAAAAAAAAAAAAAAAAAAAAAGAAACACAGTTTGCATGTAAGTATGAACAGGGAATGCTTTTATATTAAATTATTTACTCTAAACTGTTATAGCCTTTTTTTCTTTCTTTTCAATATCAGTAAATTATCAGTTTCTATCCATGTTATGGTTCCCTATTCATACTTGTACTTTTACCATTTGGATTTTCATAAGTTTGTTGATTTGTCAGCTTGAACGGAGAAATCACTTCTGAACTATTTTTTTACAATATTTTTAACAGTGATAGCATATTTGTTCCTTATTATCTTCTTCCAAGCTGTGTTTGTTTGTTTGTTTTTTTAACCCGTTAATAGTCGCGCGTTGGTCTTTTCCCCGCCCGAAATTCGTTATCTTCCTGTAACTCATTTCCTGTTAAAGTTACGATAGCCAAATTCCGTGTAGCTGACCTTGAGTGTTCACACTCTTATGTAGTAAAATTGCAAGTCATACCTGCTATTTCTTAGCATTTTATCGCATTCTTAAGTTTCAATCGGTCTAAATGACCGCGTTGCGACCACTTGTGTTAGTTGAATTTTTCCCCCTCGTGTTCATCCTTTCCCATTTCCGCGAAATCTGCGGGGGAAAGTTTCTTCGAAGTACGGACTCTCTGTCTGTTGTTATTTCTTCTTTCTGCTATTTTACACGTTCATAGATTACTTTTTTTACTTTTAGAATGTTACTTAAAATTGTTTTATTATATTAGTTGTGAAGTCAGTTCGCACAAAAAACTGATTGATGGTCACTTACATTTTTTTCATTGTCAAACATTGCGGAATAAATTCTCAAATTGATAATCATTTAAATATGGAAAAAAAGGGAAATTCATCATCATTATTTGAAAGAAGTTACTTTCCATTTATTACCAGAACATATAAATGAAAAAAGAAGACATTAACAGAGCCAAACCATTAAAAAAAGATAAGAGAATTTTGTGGAATCAGTAAAAAAATTGCCGTATCTCCAAAATCTGAAAAGTACCGTTTTTGTACAATAAAACAAACTCGAAAGATAAAACAGTTTTCTCAGAAATGTAGTATGTATATCTGCGAAGAACATACATATAATTTATTTGCACAATAATGAGAATTTTATAATGTAGGTTAGAAATTACGCAAATAAAAATCTCTTTTGGATAATTCAGTGAATACTATGTAATTATTTTAATATCATACTATGATTTAAAAAAATATTTTAAGTATTTTTCTAAAATTTATCTATTTTTAAATTTTCATACTGTAAGTAAAAACACATTTTTTTAACAATGCCGCAGAAAATGTTTTTTTTTATTATTATTGAAATCCAATAGAGGCTTGGGGACGGTATCTAACAAATTTAAATTTGTTGTCCTTCATCAATTGTTCAAACTATTTTTCAAAATAATGTTTTTCAGAATACGAGAGAAAATTCATTTAAATAAAATTATTGCTGCATATTTATAATTTCGGAGAAAAATTTCTTATTGTTTTTATTATTTTAATGAATGTTATTATAAAACAATAAATTATAACAATAATTCCTTATTATAAAATGTACAATTGAATATTTATTTTAATTAAATAGTTGCTGTAAAATTCATCCCTATTAAGATGAACCTTTCAGTGATTCTATTAATTAAAATAATTTATCCATCTTAGGATTTAAATCCACATTTGCAAATGTATTTAAATTAAATATGTAATTTCAATAACTTATTATTTACTTTATATAAGCGAAGTTCGTATCCAGAGTTTTTATTCAGGGGCGCTGCTCCCACCCTGAAATAAGTAGAAAACTACAAATCGTGCATTTTCATTTGAAAAATGGATTTAATCATAAAATCTCGACAGCCCCCGCCTCCTCATACACACATAGACACCCCACAAAATAAATAAATAAAACGTAGTTACAACATTTACATTTATAATTTCGAAATTAAGTATTTTTTATCTTTTTCTTTATTATATATATATATATAATATAATATGCTGGTGAATTAGTGGTATTGTATTTGATTTGCTGTTGCATGTCATAGGTTCCATTTTTATTTTCAGTTTAATTGTCCAATTTAATGTCAGTGTAATATATTGATGCTAAATTTATTAATTTCATTTTATTAAATGGATATAGAGTACCGGAGTATCATAAAAATGTACCTGACTCTGATTCTGTCCTTCCAAAAAAAAAAAAAAAAAAAAAAAAAAAACAATCACGAATTTAGATTCATATTCGTAAATGTTTTCCTACTAATTATTGATTCATAGTAACATCAGAAATTCAATCAAATCATTTACTATTTACTTTTAAGTATTTATGCAAAACGAAGAAAGTGTTATTAAAAACATTTATCTAGATGCCAACTGAATATATACTTAAGCGAAATAAATAATTTGCTGTAAAAGGTTGTAAAATGAATAAATGCTGTAATCTTTTAAAGTTTAGTCAATATTTTCACCCTGCGTTATCCGTTTTCGATCATCTGATAACACCGGCAAGTTTCCCCATCGTTTTCGGCCTGCTGGTAACGGCGGCAAATGGACCGAGCGCGACTACTAACGTTCTAAAAAATGTCGCGACTACTCTCGGGTTAAATACTTTTTGCAGTTAAAATGATAAAATTATTATACTTTTATTAATATTTCACTTATAATGTTTTTATGGTTAAATCATGACATACTTCTCATATTTATTTTTTTCTCTTACGTGAATTTACATAAACATGCTATGTTTCCTTTTTCGTAAAAATGATTTTTATGCATTCAAAAATCTAGAGTTTAACCTTTTAGCCCCACTTGTATATTTTGAAAGTACACTTATTCTGACGATAGGCAACAAAAAGTTCTCTGCTCCAAGTTTTGCAGTATTTGATATTTTTATATAAATATGTGCATATTTCGCTCATACATATATACACTCATATTATTTTTTACACTCCCCCCCCCCCCTCCATGTTTTTTCCTTTTGTGTATAATTTATTTATGCAACTTATTGTGTTTTATTTTATGTGCATGCATTTCATTTCTGATAACTAGAGTTTTTGCATACATACACCTTTTGAAATACTAGTATTATTTATTTTGCATTATTTGGGTTGCTCTCTCAAAAAAAAGGGAATTCCTTCTTTTTTTTCCATTTTGGCTGTCAAAAAAAGTAAACAACAGAAATTAAATAAACACCAGAAAATAAAAAAAGGTTTTGGAGATAACAGACACTTCACCAGTCTATTTTTACAATATGGCAGCAAATGATGAAAATTCTATTAGTGATTTTAATCACCCCATTTCTGTATCTCCATGGGTAGATTATTTCGAGGAGATATTATTAAGATATTCGGATTCCATTAATATGGAAGCCACATCTATTCAAAATTCACTTAAGACCGAAAATGCTGCATCCATGTCTGAAAATATTATAGATTTCCTTCAGATCATTAAATTCAATTTTCATGTGCTTAAACTAAACTTTTAATGTTCTAAAAGATGATTTTTCCAAATTAAAACAGGATAAAGATAATTTATTTCTTGTAAATCAGAAACTTATTGAGAGATTACATGAAATCCCAGCCCAACAGAAAAATAAGAAGAAGCTTACTAAATGTAGTAAGACTATGGGTGATCAGGGGGTAGATGTCAACAATAAACTCCCTCCATCTGCCCTAGATAAATCTACACAAACTATCCCCTCTTATATGTGTAAACAAGAAAAGATACCACAACTGGAAAATGATAAAAAAAACACATATCTTAGCTCCGACCTGCACACTCAAGGTAAGCACAAGGAAATATTTACAGCTATTAGCGATTCCTCTCTAAAGTCCTTATCCCCTGCTAAACTTAATGTAACTAAACCTATTTGTGTCATTATTTTTAACCTCCCTGAAAATTTAAATATTCCTGATATCTTGTTTGGTATCTCAGATTTAATCCATATACCTGAACATGATTTTCACTTTGTTAAAAAGTACAAGCTCCTACATATTAAGTCCTTTAATTGGATCTTTGAGCTTGCACCACAGGATGCTAGGCAATTATTAATGCATAGGGAAATTACCATACAATGAAAACCGTACCCTGTTAAACCATATATAAATGTTAAACGTTGTTTTAAGTGTCAGGTATACAATGATCATCTTGCAATTTCATGTTATAATGACATTAGATGCTCTGTGTGTGCCTTGCCACACATTGACCCTCAGTGTAGAAATCCTCCAAAATGCATTAATTGCATTAGAAATAATGATAGCAATAACACCAACTTTGACATTTTCCACAGTGCTTTTGCATCTTATTGTCCATCATTAAAAAAATTCATCAAGCAAATGCGAGAAAAAGTATACAACTGCAATACATTCCCATAAACATCTCATACAGCTTCCTTTTTGGAAAAAAAAAAAAAAAAAAAAAAAAAAAAACAATGTAACATACATTTTACATTTTTCGTTTTTATTTAACACACATTACTGTGAAGGAGTTACTATCTACAGCATTCCTTTTAAAATTTTTATTTTTCTATACATTTACATACATATGTCAGTTTTCGACAGCATTATTCATACTGATTTGAAGTTTGAAATTAACTTAATTCTTTCAAGAATGTTTTATAAACACAAGTGCACAGTAGGTTGCTTTTTCATTTGATTATTTAGCCGGCAAATAGTTAAATGAATCTCGAAATGGAACATTTGTGAAAATTTTTCTGATGCGGGTCGTCAGACATTGGGATTTTCACATTTGAGGTAGATGTTACTGAAAGAGTACACATTAATTCAACTTTAAAAATTCATCATTACACTAGTTAAATTTGTAGATTTATTTTTTAGAGATTTGGATATAATTTCACTTGTTAATCTTAGTTAAGTTTATTTAGTTACATTTCATCACACAAGTAGCGTTTCCTGGTTACATTTTATCCTTTTTCACTTTCCTTTACTTAAAAGCACAATTTTTTTTTTTGGTTTATTTGTTTTAACTTTAGGCGATGCATTTTTGTACTTGTGATACAATGAAATACTCTTGGTTCCATATGTACACACTGAATTTGTGTTCATAGGTCATACAACTGAGTTCATAGGTTACACAACTGAGTTCATAGTTCACTGAGTTCATAGTTCATTGAGTTCATAGAAAAATACACTTTACACGAGTTCATAGTTCATTGAGTTCACAGAAAAAAACACTTTTACACGAGTTCATGGCATTGTCAATTCTTTGTGTACTTCAGGAACCAATTGCACTATCATTTTTCTTTCGTGACAATACTTAGTTCATAGAATATTTCCTTACACATATTAGTTCATAGTTTGTTTTCTTTCTTGTGATTTGTTTTGCATACTAGTTCATACCAATTTTTGTTTTGGTAGACACTTTAGTTCATTGGAATATTTTTTTTGTTAGACACATGAGTTCATTGTAAGTTTTTTTTTTCACACATTTGAGTTCATCGTATTACTTTTACACTTTAAGTCAGTGAATTACTTGCTCATACTTTGTTCATTGAGGTACTTAGACTGCTGTGTTCACAAACATACATCTAAGTCGTTGAAATTTTCCTTTTCTTTCACTGACATACACAGTTTTAGTTCATAGTGAAATACTTTTTCTTTGATTCATTCATTGAAATACACATTTTTTTCTTTGGTTCATAGAGATACACTTACAATTTAGTTCATTGATATTACAATTTAGTTCATTGATATTACAATTTAGTTCATTGTTATTACAATTGAGTTCATTGATATTTTGTTTGGTAAAAAAAAACCCACACATTATACACAATTGAAAATATTTTGTTTCTAGGTTTCAACGTTACACATTAGGATATTCCTTTTTTGTTTTCATTATACCAGGAACTACTTTTGACCTCACATGATATGCACAAATTAAACATTTATTAAAAGGTTAAGTTTTAACACATTCTTAATTTTTCCATTATTATTATATTTCTTTTATGCCATGACATTTCATGTCACCATCACTTTGTTTCACAACAAAGAATGCCCAGTTTACAGGATGCTACCCCTTCACATGCATTTTCTTTAAATTTTAAACTTATGATGTTTTTATTGTTTTCATCACACTTGTTTTGGTTTTCTACATGTACATAATTACACGTTTTCTTTTAAATTTGGAGATTAAATAAAATCTCTGGTTAAGCTTCACTTAGACAAGACACACGTCTAAGATATTATGTCGTTCTTGTAATAACATAACTTCACAATAACACAAAAAATTTTTGTTTATAGCATTAGTAACCTAGTGCAGTTACACTAAATGTTTAAAACATTAGTTAAGGTCATACAATACACATACAGTTCAGATCCTGCTCGATACATTGTAAGGAATACAAAGTTAGAATTTACTTAAAAAAAAAAAAAATTGTGGTTGTTATACTTACCCGATCATGTCACCAGTCTCTCCACACACTCGGATTGTCTTTTTACCTTTGATATGTGAGATATTTATCTCAGTTTTTTTTTTTATTATTTTTAATTTATCCCCTCTGAAGTTTTGTTCCCGTTCAAAATTTTTGCCCTAAGGGTCCAAACTTCATTGTGTAGAGAGACAAAACCCTTGAATTGTTGTTTCAATTCAATAAACATAACTTTTTATATGATACATTGACGCATGCTCCTTTGAAGATCAATGTGATCTTTGGGGAGCAGGGACCTATGTGTCACTTAGTGTCTGGGTCTCATAACTCCCTCCCCCCCTAAGGCTGATGTTCTAAACTGACGCCATCACACTTGTTTATTAACAAGATTAAGGGCTACACCCATTCATAGGCATGCTATATGCATCCCGTTCTTTTGTAGTCCTGTGCGGTGTGCACGAAAACCAATTTTCTACTTTTTATTTTTTTTTTATATATTACTTCATTTAGCTTTTATTCACAGACATGCATATGTCATTTATTTACTATTTCATTTTAAAGTAGTATCTGTGTATTTTGTTGCTTGCACTTATATTATATTTTTTTTATTTTGAGAAGATATTATAACAAGTTACTAAAAAAAAATTTACTTCTCTTATTTTGGTCATGAAAAATGCTGGTACCAGCCTCTTAATCAAATACTAAAAAGATATTTAAAAAGGATCCTGTTAAATCAAAAAATTATTATTTGCAGTTTCTGGTGACTGTAAAGACTAATGAATACCAAGAAATGAATAAAAATAAAAAGGCGCCATTTATCATGACCTGAAAAATTTTGCTTTATGCAAACATTTAAAGAATTGCAAGCACACAGTTATATGTTATATATATATATATGGAGGCTTATCTTTCTTATTATGTTATATCTGTTTTAAATACTTATATGTATGGGGTGGACAAAGTAATCTTCAAATATAAAAAAAAACTGTTCTACAAGATTCACAGTTTTTTTTCTGGTGGTAATGGGTGATATATATAACGGCTTTACCGTTATATATTCATTATTCCTCCTTTCCCCTCAAAAAAATCAACTTTTAACTTTTGCCCTAAGGGTCCAAACTTCATTGTGTAGAGAGACAAAACCCTTGAATTGTTGTTTCAATTCAATAAACATAACTTTTTATATGATACATTGACGCATGCTCCTTTGAAGATCAATGTGATCTTTGGGGAGCAGGGACCTATGGGTCACTTAGTGTCTGGGTCTCATAACTCCCTCCCCCCCTAAGGCTGATGTTCTAAACTGACGCCATCACACTTGTTTATTAACAAGATTAAGGGCTACACCCATTCATAGGCATGCTATATGCATCCCGTTCTTTTGTAGTCCTGTGCGGTGTGCACGAAAACCAATTTTCTACTTTTTATTTTTTTTTTATATATTACATCATTTAGCTTTTATTCACAGACATGCATATGTCATTTATTTACTATTTCATTTTAAAATAGTATCTGTGTATTTTGTTGCTTGCACTTATATTATATTATTTTTATTTTGAGAAGATATTATAACAAGTTACTAAAAAAAATATTTACTTCTCTTATTTTGGTCATGAAAAATGCTGGTACCAGCCTCTTAATCAAATACTAAAAAGATATTTAAAAAGGATCCTGTTAAATCAAAAAATTATTATTTGCAGTTTCTGGTGACTGTAAAGACTAATGAATACCAAGAAATGAATAAAAATAAAAAGGCGCCATTTATCATGACCTGAAAAATTTTGCTTTATGCAAACATTTAAAGAATTGCAAGCACACAGTTATATGTTATATATATATATATGAAGGCTTATCTTTCTTATTATGTTATATCTGTTTTAAATACTTATATGTATGGGGTGGACAAAGTAATCTTCAAATATTAAAAAAAAAACTGTTCTACAAGATTCACAGTTTTTTTTTCTGGTGGTAATGGGTGATATATATAACGGCTTTACCGTTATATATTCATTATTCCTCCTTTCCCCTAAAAAAAATCAACTTTTAACTTTACTGGTTTATTATAAATTGTCATTATTCTCCCCCCCCATCCTCCTCTTCAAATAAAATATTTATTTTAAATTTGACATTTTAGAGTTAATTTCATATGTCTTTATTCATTCTCTTCCCCCCCCCCCTCTCACTACTGTAAGTTTCGCCTTTACTTTTTAAAGTTCTTTTCAAATGCAGACATCATTTATCTCGGTTCCTAATTCGGTCTTTCAAATTCACACGATAGAAAAAGACCTTAACCGCAGTTATTTTCCATTGAAATAAAGTAAAAGAATAAAATACAAATGAATGTTTTTTCGCTTTGCAGCCGATGATATCTAATGCATATTTTCCCAGCCTCTGGGCTTGCATTAGTATTCAATTCTCACCCTTGTACTTTGTCGGATACAAACCATATGCCCATTGCTGACTAATTTGCAGCTGTAGTTAGGTCTGTAACGTGCATATAAAAATCACGTGTTCCTATTTCTTTAACCACTTTTCCTCACCGCAGGAATGTTAAGATACGGGTAACCATATAGCCGCGCCATGGCGTAAGTTGAGTTCTATGTAATACTTCGGGATGCTTCTGATTCCTTTGTCCACGCCACCAATATTCATCGCCAATACAGTACATATGTTGCTATTCATCTCGCCAATGAGTGAGTGATTGTAATGAATATTTTACCACTACTGCCTCTGATCTTGAGTGTGACAGACCTCGGCTCTCTGCCCTTCGGGGCTGCCCCGTCGGGCAGTCTCGTCTTTGACTTCTCCCGTCCCACTGTACTATCATGGCCCTCCTTTTAAAAAGTTTCATAATAAAGAAGTAAGTCCTCGAAATCCTCGTGTTGGAGTTTTTTTTCTTTTATTCACGAATCTGGAAATCTACAACATCTCTTCTATATAAATTGGCGCCGTGACCAGATTTTTTCTCCAACAGTAATTAAAAAAAAAAAAAAAAAAAAAAAAAAAAAAAAAAAAAAAAAAAAAACGAGGAGAAGTTTTATTCCGTTTCGCTTTTCTTACCAGCGACGTGAAAGGATGTCCATAGACTCTTTTTCCCACGGGAGTTCCGGCTGCCCTACTCTGTGTTCGCTCGCCGATGTCAACTTCAGGGGATTTCCCTTTCTCGCTACCCCAACGGATTTGGAGAGTGCCTCTTTCTTCCGGACATTACACTGGCCTAACGAGAAGCAAAATTTGGCCTGCGGTGCTCCAACGGGGTCATCGAACGACGTCGCCTCCTGCAGCGGTTCTTTTTCCTACGAGACATCACACCTGCATCACTTATTTCCCTGCGTGAAGTTGTGTCTTCATACTCCTACTCATTACTATCGGAATAATCTGTCAGTACTCCAAACAAAAATCACGACAGTTTCTGTTTTTTTTTTGTGCGCGAGATTCGACCTTCAAACAAACATGTTCGTGCTACCAGTGTGAGTGCGAAAGGTTTTGTGAAAAGAAAAAGTGCCATCTGAACGTACATCCACTCCAGATAGTTTCCTAAAAGGAAATGGTTTGTGAAAAAGTCCTCACCTAGCTGTGGTATGAATTATCCGCACAAGTAACACAAATTTTAAACAAAGTTCTCAGTGCAACAAGTCCAGGAAATGTGCGCCGTTTCGCTTTGTTTGTGATCTTGGGATTAATATTTGCAGTGCAAAGTGTCCAGGAATCCCACAGATTTGGTGACAAGATAGTGAAATATGCTAAAAAGAAATATAATTTCGCGAAAGTGTCCTAGTGTTCAAGACAATTGTGAAATTTTTCCAATTATTTTTGTGTCTAAGGTGATATCCACAATTTTTCAAAACAGTTCTTCAAATTCATTCAGTGTGCAATGATTAAGAGGAATAAAATTTTCCTCCTTTTGGTGGTGTGTTTCAGCAATATAAAAAAAATTACCCTACTGATGAGCATGCTTCAGTTAAAACAAAAGAAACCACTCTGCATTAAAAAAAAAGAGTGTACTAAATCACACATCACATGTTGTGTCATCTATCATTCAACATTTTTATAGCATTCAGAGTACGAAAATAGGACGTTAATGATTTTTTTGTTTTAATTTTTTTTTTCCGTTGCAAATTGTCACTAAAATCTTTTTATTTTAACACTTTTTTCTTAAAAAACAAGCGTTGTTTTCTCATCGCTCTGTTTTTGTGCTCCAAATGAATGCTCTCTACAAAAAATGACATACTAGTTCATCGAATTCAATGAAAACACTTGTGTCACAATACTTTATACAAAAAAAAAAAAAAAAAAAGAAAAGAAACACAGTTTGCATGTAAGTATGAACAGGGGATGCTTTTATATTAAATTATTTACTCTAAACTGTTATAGCCTTTTTTTCTTTCTTTTCAATATCAGTAAATTATCAGTTTCTATCCATGTTATGGTTCCCTATTCATACTTGTACTTTTACCATTTGGATTTTCATAAGTTTGTTGATTTGTCAGCTTGAACGGAGAAATCACTTCTGAACTATTTTTTTACAATATTTTTAACAGTGATAGCATATTTGTTCCTTATTATCTTCTTCCAAGCTGTGTTTGTTTGTTTGTTTTTTTAAATACTTTTTGCAGTTAAAATGATAAAATTATTATACTTTTATTAATATTTCACTTATAATGTTTTTATGGTTAAATCATGACATACTTCTCATATTTATTTTTTTCTCTTACGTGAATTTACATAAACATGCTATGTTTCCTTTTTCGTAAAAATGATTTTTATGCATTCAAAAATCTAGAGTTTAACCTTTTAGCCCCACTTGTATATTTTGAAAGTACACTTATTCTGACGATAGGCAACAAAAAGTTCTCTGCTCCAAGTTTTGCAGTATTTGATATTTTTATATAAATATGTGCATATTTCGCTCACAACGTTTGCACATTTTCACTTGTGTGTGACATTTGCACAATTATTCTCAGAATGTGTTGCTCCACTCTAACCTTGTTTGTTTTTTTTTTGTATTTTAAACCAGAATTACAATTTAATTACCTGTTTATTTTTTATTTTATTGAATTTCGGAAACTTTAATCCAACTGGATGTTGACAGAAATTTAACTTTCAGAAATGTTGTGATTGATACACTCATATTATTTTTTACACTCCCCCCCCCCCTCCATGTTTTTTCCTTTTGTGTATAATTTATTTATGCAACTTATTGTGTTTTATTTTATGTGCATGCATTTCATTTCTGATAACTAGAGTTTTTGCATACATACACCTTTTGAAATACTAGTATTATTTATTTTGCATTATTTGGGTTGCTCTCTCAAAAAAAAGGGAATTCCTTCTTTTTTTTCCATTT
Source organism: Maratus speciosus (assembly GCA_963932465.1). Lineage (NCBI taxonomy): Eukaryota > Metazoa > Arthropoda > Arachnida > Araneae > Salticidae > Maratus > Maratus speciosus. The sequence continues at coordinate 29,842,393 of OZ010789.1, read as the reverse complement.
TGGCTGTCAAAAAAAGTAAACAACAGAAATTAAATAAACACCAGAAAATAAAAAAAGGTTTTGGAGATAACAGACACTTCTCCAGTCTATTTTTACAATATGGCAGCAAATGATGAAAATTCTATTAGTGATTTTAATCACCCCATTTCTGTATCTCCATGGGTAGATTATTTCGAGGAGATATTATTAAGATATTCGGATTCCATTAATATGGAAGCCACATCTATTCAAAATTCACTTAAGACCGAAAATGCTGCATCCATGTCTGAAAATATTATAGATTTCCTTCAGATCATTAAATTCAATTTTCATGTGCTTAAACTAAACTTTTAATGTTCTAAAAGATGATTTTTCCAAATTAAAACAGGATAAAGATAATTTATTTCTTGTAAATCAGAAACTTATTGAGAGATTACATGAAATCACAGCCCAACAGAAAAATAAGAAGAAGCTTACTAAATGTAGTAAGACTATGGGTGATCAGGTGGTAGATGTCAACAATAAACTCCCTCCATCTGCCCTAGATAAATCTACACAAACTATCCCCTCTTATATGTGTAAACAAGAAAAGATACCACAACTGGAAAATGATAAAAAAAACACATATCTTAGCTCCGACCTGCACACTCAAGGTAAGCACAAGGAAATATTTACAGCTATTAGCGATTCCTCTCTAAAGTCCTTATCCCCTGCTAAACTTAATGTAACTAAACCTATTTGTGTCATTATTTTTAACCTCCCTGAAAATTTAAATATTCCTGATATCTTGTTTGGTATCTCAGATTTAATCCATATACCTGAACATGATTTTCACTTTGTTAAAAAGTACAAGCTCCTACATATTAAGTCCTTTAATTGGATCTTTGAGCTTGCACCACAGGATGCTAGGCAATTATTAATGCATAGGGAAATTACCATACAATCAAAACCGTACCCTGTTAAACCATATATAAATGTTAAACGTTGTTTTAAGTGTCAGGAATACAATGATCATCTTGCAATTTCATGTTATAATGACATTAGATGCTCTGTGTGTGCCTTGCCACACATTGACCCTCAGTGTAGAAATCCTCCAAAATGCATTAATTGCATTAGAAATAATGATAGCAATAACACCAACTTTGACATTTTCCACAGTGCTTTTGCACCTTATTGTCCATCATTAAAAAAATTCATCAAGCAAATGCGAGAAAAAGTATACAACTGCAATACATTCCCATAAACATCTCATACAGCTTCCTTTTTGGAAAAAAAAACAAAAAAAACAAACAATGTAATATACATTTTACATTTTTAGTTTTTATTTAACACACATTACTGTGAAGGAGTTACTATCTACAGCATTCCTTTTAAAATTTTTATTTTCCTATACATTTACATACATATGTCAGTTTTCGACAGCATTATTCATACTGATTTGAAGTTTGAAATTAACTTAATTCTTTCAAGAATGTTTTATAAACACAAGTGCACAGTAGGTTGCTTTTTCATTTGATTATTTAGCCGGCAAATAGTTAAATGAATCTCGAAATGGAACATTTGTGAAAATTTTTCTGATGCGGGTCGTCAGACATTGGGATTTTCACATTTGAGGTAGATGTTACTGAAAGAGTACACATTAATTCAACTTTAAAAATTCATCATTACACTAGTTAAATTTGTAGATTTATTTTTTTAGAGATTTGGATATAATTTCACTTGTTAATCTTAGTTAAGTTTATTTAGTTACATTTCATCACACAAGTAGCGTTTCCTGGTTACATTTTATCCTTTTTCACTTTCCTTTACTTAAAAGCACAATTTTTTTTTTTTGGTTTATTTGTTTTAACTTTAGGCGATGCATTTTTGTACTTGTGATACAATGCTCTTGGTTCCATATGTACACACTGAATTTGTGTTCATAGGTCATACAACTGAGTTCATAGGTTACACAACTGAGTTCATAGTTCACTGAGTTCATAGTTCATTGAGTTCATAGAAAAATACACTTTACACGAGTTCATAGTTCATTGAGTTCACAAAAAAAACACTTTTACACGAGTTCATGGCATTGTCAATTCTTTGTGTACTTCAGGAACCAATTGCACTATCATTTTTCTTTCGTGACAATACTTAGTTCATAGAATATTTCCTTACACATATTAGTTCATAGTTTGTTTTCTTTCTTGTGATTTGTTTTGCATACTAGTTCATACCAATTTTTGTTTTGGTAGACACTTTAGTTCATTGGAATATTTTTTTTGTTAGACACATGAGTTCATTGTAAGTTTTTTTTTTCACACATTTGAGTTCATCGTATTACTTTTACACTTTAAGTCAGTGAATTACTTGCTCATACTTTGTTCATTGAGGTACTTAGACTGCTGTGTTCACAAACATACATCTAAGTCGTTGAAATTTTCCTTTTCTTTCACTGACATACACTGTTTTAGTTCATAGTGAAATACTTTTTCTTTGATTCATTCATTGAAATACACATTTTTTTCTTAGGTTCATAGAGATACACTTACAATTTAGTTCATTGATATTACAATTTAGTTCATTGATATTACAATTTAGTTCATTGTTATTACAATTGAGTTCATTGATATTTTGTTTGGTAAAAAAAAACCCACACATTATACACAATTGAAAATATTTTGTTTCTAGGTTTCAACGTTACACATTAGGATATTCCTTTTTTGTTTTCATTATACCAGGAACTACTTTTGACCTCACATGATATGCACAAATTAAACATTTATTAAAATGTTAAGTTTTATCACATTCTTAATTTTTCCATTATTATTATATTTCTTTTATGCCATGACATTTCATGTCACCATCACTTTGTTTCACAACAAAGAATGCCCAGTTTACAGGATGCTACCCCTTCACATGCATTTTCTTTAAATTTTAAACTTATGATGTTTTTATTGTTTTCATCACACTTGTTTTGGTTTTCTACATGTACATAATTACACGTTTTCTTTTAAATTTGGAGATTAAATAAAATCTCTGGTTAAGCTTCACTTAGACAAGACACACGTCTAAGATATTATGTCGTTCTTGTAATAACATAACTTCACAATAACACAAAAAATTTTTGTTTATAGCATTAGTAACCTAGTTCAGTTACACTAAATGTTTAAAACATTAGTTAAGGTCATACAATACACATACAGTTCAGATCCTGCTCGATACATTGTAAGGAATACAAAGTTAGAATTTACTTAAAAAAAAAAAAATTGTGGTTGTTATACTTACCCGATCATGTCACCAGTCTCTCCACACACTCGGATTGTCTTTTTACCTTTGATATGTGAGATATTTATCTCAGTTTTTTTTTTATTATTTTTAATTTATCCCCTCTGAAGTTTTGTTCCCGTTCAAAATTTTTGCCCTAAGGGTCCAAACTTCATTGTGTAGAGAGACAAAACCCTTGAATTGTTGTTTCAATTCAATAAACATAACTTTTTATATGATACATTGACGCATGCTCCTTTGAAGATCAATGTGATCTTTGGGGAGCAGGGACCTATGTGTCACTTAGTGTCTGGGTCTCATAACTCCCTCCCCCCCTAAGGCTGATGTTCTAAACTGACGCCATCACACTTGTTTATTAACAAGATCAAGGGCTACACCCATTCATAGGCATGCTATATGCATCCCGTTCTTTTGTAGTCCTGTGCGGTGTGCACGAAAACCAATTTTCTACTTTTTATTTTTTTTTTATATATTACTTCATTTAGCTTTTATTCACAGACATGCATATGTCATTTATTTACTATTTCATTTTAAAGTAGTATCTGTGTATTTTGTTGCTTGCACTTATATTATATTATTTTTATTTTGAGAAGATATTATAACAAGTTACTAAAAAAAAATTTACTTCTCTTATTTTGGTCATGAAAAATGCTGGTACCAGCCTCTTAATCAAATACTAAAAAGATATTTAAAAAGGATCCTGTTAAATCAAAAAATTATTATTTGCAGTTTCTGGTGACTGTAAAGACTAATGAATACCAAGAAATGAATAAAAATAAAAAGGCGCCATTTATCATGACCTGAAAAATTTTGCTTTATGCAAACATTTAAAGAATTGCAAGCACACAGTTATATGTTATATATATATATATGGAGGCTTATCTTTCTTATTATGTTATATCTGTTTTAAATACTTATATGTATGGGGTGGACAAAGTAATCTTCAAATATAAAAAAAAAACTGTTCTACAAGATTCACAGTTTTTTTTTCTGGTGGTAATGGGTGATATATATAACGGCTTTACCGTTATATATTCATTATTCCTTCTTTCCCCTCAAAAAAATCAACTTTTAACTTTTGCCCTAAGGGTCCAAACTTCATTGTGTAGAGAGACAAAACCCTTGAATTGTTGTTTCAATTCAATAAACATAACTTTTTATATGATACATTGACGCATGCTCCTTTGAAGATCAATGTGATCTTTGGGGAGCAGGGACCTATGGGTCACTTAGTGTCTGGGTCTCATAACTCCCTCCCCCCCTAAGGCTGATGTTCTAAACTGACACCATCACACTTGTTTATTAACAAGATTAAGGGCTACACCCATTCATAGGCATGCTATATGCATCCCGTTCTTTTGTAGTCCTGTGCGGTGTGCACGAAAACCAATTTTCTACTTTTTATTTTTTTTTTATATATTACTTCATTTAGCTTTTATTCACAGACATGCATATGTCATTTATTTACTATTTCATTTTAAAGTAGTATCTGTGTATTTTGTTGCTTGCACTTATATTATATTATTTTTATTTTGAGAAGATATTATAACAAGTTACTAAAAAAAATATTTACTTCTCTTATTTTGGTCATGAAAAATGCTGGTACCAGCCTCTTAATCAAATACTAAAAAGATATTTAAAAAGGATCCTGTTAAATCAAAAAATTATTATTTGCAGTTTCTGGTGACTGTAAAGACTAATGAATACCAAGAAATGAATAAAAATAAAAAGGCGCCATTTATCATGACCTGAAAAATTTTGCTTTATGCAAACATTTAAAGAATTGCAAGCACACAGTTATATGTTATATATATATATATGAAGGCTTATCTTTCTTATTATGTTATATCTGTTTTAAATACTTATATGTATGGGGTGGACAAAGTAATCTTCAAATATAAAAAAAAAAAAACTGTTCTACAAGATTCACAGTTTTTTTTCTGGTGGTAATGGGTGATATATATAACGGCTTTACCGTTATATATTCATTATTCCTCCTTTCCCCTCAAAAAAATCAACTTTTAACTTTACTGGTTTATTATAAATTGTCATTATTCTCCCCCCCATCCTCCTCTTCAAATAAAATATTTATTTTAAATTTGACATTTTAGAGTTAATTTCATATGTCTTTATTCATTCTCTTCCCCCCCCCCTCTCACTACTGTAAGTTTCGCCTTTACTTTTTAAAGTTCTTTTCAAATGCAGACATCATTTATCTCGGTTCCTAATTCGGTCTTTCAAATTCACACGATAGAAAAAGACCTTAACCGCAGTTATTTTCCATTGAAATAAAGTAAAAGATTAAAATACAAATGAATGTTTTTTCGCTTTGCAGCCGATGATATCTAATGCATATTTTCCCAGCCTCTGGGCTTGCATTAGTATTCAATTCTCACCCTTGTACTTTGTCGGATACAAACCATATGCCCATTGCTGACTAATTTGCAGCTGTAGTTAGGTCTGTAACGTGCATATAAAAATCACGTGTTCCTATTTCTTTAACCACGTTCCCTCACCGCAAGAATGTTAAGATACGTGTAACCATTTAGCCGCGCCATGGCGTAAGTTGAGTTCTATGTAATACTTCGGGATGCTTCTGATTCCTTTGTCCACGCCACCAATATTCATCGCCAATACAGTACATATGTTGCTATTCATCTCGCCAATGAGTGAGTGATTGTAATGAATATTTTACCACTACTGCCTCTGATCTTGAGTGTGACAGACCTCGGCTCTCTGCCCTTCGGGGCTGCCCCGTCGGGCAACCTCGTCTTTGACTTCACCCGTCCCACTGTACTATCATGGCCCTCCTTTTAAAAAGTTTCATAATAAAGAAGTAAGTCCTCGAAATCCTCGTGTTGGAGTTTTTTTTTCATTTATTCACGAATCTGGAAATCTAAAATATCTCCTCTATATATGTGAAATTTCTTATTCAAAATAGGTAAGAACGATAACTTTGTTTCATATAAAATCATAATAAGTTAAGCTCTTACCTTGAGGGTTCGATGTGGGATGCACGGCGTGGTCCTCAAAATTCTTTTCGTCTTCATAAATCAATAAATAACTCGTAAATTCAGACAGACAACTTTCGTACACACAAAAAACATATATATTATTTACACGCGCTAAAGAAATTACATGTTAATATAACGGTTTCATTTCTACAACTACCCAGAAACTGCAAAATAAAAAACAAAGAAAAATTAGACAACCAATCACAGTTCACAAAAGCGAAAGGGTTCAAAGTTAAATGTAGATGTAGAGGCAATGTGGTTTTAATAAAATTTTCTAATGATTGTGTTCCAATAATATCGCTTTTAATTAAGATTAATGTTTATTTTCCACAATATATATGCTATTTAAATATGTTACTGATATCTATGTTCTAATTTATCGGCATTTCCCGATTATGTATAAGAATTTTTTATAATTCAATTGGCCGAAATATTAGCTGTATGACATAAAATGACACTATTAATCATTTCTATGAACTTCAAATCCGGTTATTTCGACGATTTGTCTAATGAGCATGGTTCATTTGTGTATAGCGTATAATAATTTAACGTCTATGGCGCCCACTTTGTGAGAGAATAGAATAAAATATCTTTTATTTGTATATTTTATGAATTATGAATTATAAATATAATGCAATGATAAATATCATTGCATGATCTTACAATGTTTTACTGAAATGGCAGTAAAATAACTCTTTACTTTTATGCAAACGTAGGGAAAAGTAGTCAGAAGAGTTTATTATTATTATTATTATTATAACTGTTATTATTATTATTATTATAACTCTTATTATTATAACTGTTATTATTATTATTACTATTATTATTATTATTATTATTATTATTATTATTATTATTATTATTATTATTATTATTATTATTATTATTATTATTATAACTATTATTATTATTATTATTATTATTATTATTATTATTATTATTATTATTATTATTATTATTATTATTATTATTATTATTATTATAACTATTATTATTATTATTATTATTATTATTATTGTTATTATTATCATACTTTATTATTCTTATTATATTTCGCATATTATCGTTCGTATCGTTTAATAATAATATTTTGCTGCTAATTTAATTAAACTGTTAAAATTTATTATATTGATAAATTAGGTTTTAATTTTATAAATAAAATGAAATATGAAAATAATTTCGTACCATAATTACCGTACAAATTACATTTAACTAATAGGCGCATATTCTCTTATTTTCACAAAATATAATACTGAAAATTATGAATCACTTGTAAACAATTTTAATTACAAAAATCATTTAAAAGGGTAGTAATATTTATATGTTATTTAAACAAGTTAATGATATCTATATCCTAATTCTTCGGCATTTCCCGATGATGTATAAGAATTTTTTTATCAATAAATTGGCCCGAATATTAGCTGTACGACATAAAATGACATTATCAATCATCTCTATAAACTTCATATCCGGATATTTCGTCGATTTGTCTAATGAATGTGGTTCATTTGTATACAGCATATAATGATTGAACGTCTGTGGCGCCTACTTTATGAGAGAATAAAATAAAATACCTTTTATTTGACTAGTTTAAGAATTAAAAATATATTGCAATAATAAAGATCACAGTCTTACTAAAATGGCAATAAAATAATTCTTTATTTTTATGTAAACGTAGAGAAAAGTGGTCTGAAAAGGTTATTATTATTATTATTATTATTATTATTATTATTATTATTATTATTATTATTACTACTGTTATTGTTACAATAATTTATTATTCTTATTATACGTATTACGTATATTATAGTTTGTATCGTTTAATAATAATAATTTGCTGCTAATTTAATTAAACCGAAAAAGCTTATTTTATTAATAAATTGAGTTTTGATTTTGTAAATAAAATGAAATATGAAAATAATTTCAGACAATAATTACCATACAAATTACCTCTAATTAATAAGCTCATAATCTCATATTTTCACAAAACATAATACTGCAAATTATGAATCACTTGTAAACAATTTTAATTATAAAAATCATTTAAAAGGGTAGTAATATTTATATGTTATTTAAACAAGTTAATGGTATCTATATCCCAATTCTTCGGCATTTCCCGATGATGTATAAGAATTTTTTTTTTATCATTCAATTGGCCCGAATATTAGCTGTACGACATAAAATGACATTATCAATCATCTCTATTAACTTCATATCCGGATATTTCGTCGATTTGTCTAATGAATGTGGTTCATTTGTATACAGCATATAATGATTGAACGTCTGTGGCGCCCACTTTATGAGAGAATAAAATAAAATATATTTTATTTGACTAGTTTAAGAATTAAAAATATATTGCAATAATAAAGATCACAGTCTTACTAAAATGGCAATAAAATAATTCTTTATTTTTATGTAAACGTAGAGAAAAGTGGTCTGAAAAGGTTATTATTATTATTATTATTATTATTATTATTATTATTATTATTATTATTATTATTATTATTACTACTGTTATTGTTACCATAATTTATTATTCTTATTATACGTATTACGTATATTATAGTTTGTATCGTTTAATAATAATAATTTGCTGCTAATTTAATTAAACCGAAAAAGCTTATTTTATTAATAAATTGAGTTTTGATTTTGTAAATAAAATGAAATATGAAAATAATTTCAGACAATAATTACCGTACAAATTACGTCTAATTAATAAGCTCATAATCTCATATTTTCACAAAACATAATACTGCAAATTATGGATCACTTGTAAACAATTTTAATTATAAAAATCATTTAAAAGTGTAGTAATATTTATATGTTATTTAAACAAGTTAATGGTATCTATATCCCAATTCTTCGGCATTTCCCGATGATGTATAAGAATTTTTTTATCATTCAATTGGCCCGAATATTAGCTGTACGACATAAAATGACATTATCAATCATCTCTATTAACTTCATATCCGGATATTTCGTCGATTTGTCTAATGAATGTGGTTCATTTGTATACAGCATATAATGATTGAACGTCTGTGGCGCCCACTTTATGAGAGAATAAAATAAAATATCTTTTATTTGACTAGTTTAAGAATTAAAAATATATTGCAATAATAAAGATCACAGTCTTACTAAAATGGCAATAAAATAATTCTTTATTTTTATGTAAACGTAGAGAAAAGTGGTCTGAAAAGGTTATTATTATTATTATTATTATTATTATTATTATTATTATTATTACTACTGTTATTGTTACCATAATTTATTATTCTTATTATACGTATTACGTATATTATAGTTTGTATCGTTTAATAATAATAATTTGCTGCTAATTTAATTAAACCGAAAAAGCTTATTTTATTAATAAATTGAGTTTTGATTTTGTAAATAAAATGAAATATGAAAATAATTTCACACAATAATTACCATACAAATTACGTCTAATTAATAAGCTCATAATCTCATATTTTCACAAAACATAATACTGCAAATTATGAATCACTTGTAAACAATTTTAATTATAAAAATCCTTTAAAAGGGTAGTAATATTTATATGTTATTTAAACAAGTTAATGGTATCTATATCCCAATTCTTCGGCATTTCCCGATGATGTATAAGAATTTTTTTTATCATTCAATTGGCCCGAATATTAGCTGTACGACATAAAATGACATTATCAATCATCTCTATTAACTTCATATCCGGATATTTCGTCGATTTGTCTAATGAATGTGGTTCATTTGTATACAGCATATAATGATTGAACGTCTGTGGCGCCCACTTTATGAGAGAATAAAATAAAATATATTTTATTTGACTAGTTTAAGAATTAAAAATATATTGCAATAATAAATATCACAGTCTTACTGAAATGGCAATAAAATAATTCTTTATTTTTATGTATGAGAAAAGTGGTCTCAGCCTATTATTATTATTATTATTATTATTATTATTATTATTATTATTATTATTGCTGTTATAGTTATCATAATTTATTATTCTTATTATACGTATTACGTATATTGTAGTTTGTATCGTTTAATAATAATAATTTGCTGCTAATTAAATTAAACCGAAAAAGTTTATTTTATAAATAAATTGTGTTTTGATTTTGTAAATAAAATGAAATATGGAAATAATTTCAGACAGTAATTACCGTACAAATTACGTCTAATTAATAACCTCATAATCTCATATTTTCACAAAACATAATACTGCAAATTATGAATCATTTGTAAACAATTTTAATTATAAAAACCATTTAAAAGTGTTGTAATATTTTAAATGTTATTGAAGTAAGTTAAAGATATCTATGTTCTAATTTATTGGTATATCTCGATGATATACAAAAAAATTCTTATCATTCATTATAAACACATGTATAATAATCACTTATAAACAGATAAAGTTAAAAAATGCTATAAAAAGTGATAGAAAATCTTTATTAAGATTGACGATCGTTTCGTCGCACCAACGGCGACATTTTCAAAATCATTTATGATAGAAAATACTTTCGCAAAATATTTTAAAACAATAAACCTAGTAAACAATGTCACGAGACATGATGCATAATGAAAAATATTGCAACCATAAAATTAAATTAAAATTAAATTAGCTATTTGTGAGCGTGGATTAATTTTCATATAATTTAACAAAACAATAACATGGTAAACAATGTCACGAGACAACATGCATAATGAAAAGCATTGCAAAATATAAAATAAAAATAATATTATCTTGGCTATTTGCGAGCGTGGATTAATTTTTACTATTGTTACTAAAATTACATAGCATCTCTTTCCAAATTTTAGGTAATTCTATGGACACTGAATCATTGCAAATATTCTTGTTGCGTAAAAATATCTCTATTGATTCTCGGATTATTGATGGTAAATAAAATCTTGATGTATAAATTAACTTGCTATTTTTAAAATCGATCTGTAAAGGCTCTTCGCTGGATAATCTGCCAAAGCTGTGGTTCTTCTGTTGTATTTGATGCCTGCTATATGTTCTTTGATTCTAGTTTTAAGTTTTCTAGTTGTCATACCTATATAAAACTGCTTGGTTCCATCTTCTTTGGTGAAAGGTATTTCGTATACTCCTGATAGTTGACTTGACTCAATTGGATCTATTTTCTTGCATACTATATTTCTTAATTTCATAATTGCATCATGTCTCGTGACATTGTTTACTAGGTTTATTGTTTTAAAATATTTTGCGAAAGTATTTTCTATCATAAATGATTTTGAAAATGTCGCCGTTGGTGCGACGAAACGATCGTCAATCTTAATAAAGATTTTCTATCACTTTTTATAGCATTTTTTAACTTTATCTTATCATTGAATTGGCCCGGATATTAGTTGCATGACATAAAATGACATTATCCATCATCTCTATGAACCTCATATCCGGATATTATGTCGATTTGTCTACTGAATGTGGTACATTTGTATGTAGCATATAATGACTTAACTGATGTCTGTTGCGTCCACTTTATGAGAAAATAGAATAAAATATCTTTGACTTGCATATTATAATAATAAAGAATTTCTCGTATAACTATAATGCTATTATAAATAACAGTCTCACAATATTATATAGAAATTGGAATAAATAAATTATTTATTTTTAAGGGGTTCGGGGCACAAAAATCTTCAAATTTTCTAAAAAAAAATTATTGGATTAAAATTTTCTCTGCAATTTCTGCTAAAAATGACATTTAAATCGCGTTTCTATCTTAATTAGAACAGGCAATATTAATTTTTACGTTTTGGTTTGTTTTCAAAAGCCAAGCTATGGTTGTCAAGGAAACGACTTCTTGCGAAATTGCGTTTTTCTTCATGATGGGTTTTTTCACCATTTCTTATATTTAAATTGTTCTAAATCAAGAACCGTTACAGATAAATGGTTCAAACTTGGAACATGTATTTTTCAATATCTTTACATTAATTTAGATTCAGCAAATTAAAAAAATATATATATATTACTTTTGAAAATATGATTTTTTTTTAAGTTACATAATTTTTTTCCTAATTTTTAATTTAAATATTTTTAATTTCTTTTTTAATCAATATTTTTTAAAATGCTGAATCTAAATTAAAACTTATATATTTCTGTTTATTTAATTGAAAAAAAAATGAAATTCTATGAATAATATTTCGAGTTATACCGATTTTAAACTACCCCACTTCTTTAACAAAATCTAATTTTTAAATATTTTTTTTTTAATAATGAGAAGTTTTATCATCCGATTTTGTTCACAAATGATATCGTTAAGAATCACAAAAAATTTCAAAATTTTAACTCAATAAATATATATATACTAGAAAGGTAGCCCGTCAAAAATGACGGAAATTTAGATATAAAGATATATACAACTCATGTGCAAGAATATGAGTTTTCTCGCTTGTTCCGCAGTGATAGATGAAAATAACACACTTAAAGAACGAAACAAATTTATGAAAAACTGTGTACAGTAGAAGACCACTAATCTGCACAGTTTGGTTCCAAGTGTTATGCAGATTTGAGGCTTTTTGCGGTCATGTCTATTCAATCTTTGTTTACATTTTTTAAAATTCATATATTGGACAATTTAGATTGTTAATCCTTAAAAATAAATAAATTTCACACTTGAAGTAAGGTAAAAAATATTAAATTATCGTATACGATTTCATGAAATGGTATTATATGGTATTATATGTGTGTGCTTCACGATCTTGGTTACGACGTTGGCGAAATTGGCTGCAACTTGTCATAATCCTAATAGTGTCGGCCGCTATAACAAAAATGTAACCAGTTTTTAGCAAAATTTCTGATATAAAGTAGTTTTCAAAAACTTGTGTAAAATTGCAGGCCGTTCTCATGTTATGTCAGTCCTAAGAATAATATTTCTGACACTGAAGAGTTTCCATGTATATATGAAATTTAGAAAAGCTTCTCCAAAAGAAAGGTCCTGAAATGACATTGTAATTCCTCTAACTTCAAAGTTTAATCGGGCCCTGATGTTGTTTACTGAAATCTAATAAATACAGTTATTTTGAATATTACAACAGAATTAAACAGTTTAACTTATTTAACTTAAACCCGCTGTTACTTCCCGATGTTATTTTTTACTATTAAGAAGGAAAATTATTTAAATTTTTCAGATCATGCATTTATAATTTTTTTCCGTCTTTAATAACTAAATAATGAAAAAATATGCTTTTGTTCTGAGCTCATAAATATGACAATAAAATAATGTAACTAAGAGACATTGCAAAATTAAATCTTTGTGATTTCAAACCATAAACAAACGATACCGCCACCATCTTACCTACTATGATGTCATTAGAATATTGTCCATTGATTGTTGGAGAACTTACTTTATGAATGATTACCTCAATGATTTAAAAAATTTTTAAGTTTCACGATGAATGAATCACTTGTGTTTGTTTAGGTTTATGGAATGGGATATTAAGCTGTGAACCTATTTTCAATTAAAGTTATCCAAGGATATATGTATTTTTAATTGAAATTAAAAACAATGCTTTGATCTCGAAAGAAAAAGTTTTAGTTTGTATAATTGGTTATTTCTGTTAATTATTTAGGTACTTTTCCATTATAGCGCATTTTTAAAAAAGCTTCGCGCAATTCGGGCATCAGAAAGTGAGATATGTTGCCAAAATATATAAACAGCTATGAAAACAAATCTAATGAACTTTTATTTTTGTTTATATATGCACTTATATACATAAAAAATTGTTTCTAAATATATATAATATTTTTTTATATACTAATTACGGCACAGATTTCAGATATGAACCGGGATACCTAACTGGCTCCAAAATGGTGTTATTTTGCCTGCTATGGTAACCCGGCTATTGTTTTTTATTTATTAATAAATTGTTTATTTACTTTGATTTTCTGTTTTTAATTATATAAACTGTTTTGTTCTATAGCTATTTTTCAAACTTTTATTTATTTATAGTTATTTCCTTTTCAAAATGATAGCAAATAATTTTAAAATATATAAGTAACTGGTATTCGAAAGCGAAATTTCTGCCAAATTTGCGTCAGAGAAAAATCACGCCAACCCCGATGCGTATATGACATCTGTGCAAAAAATTACGGCACAGATGTCATATTTGCCCCATATTGGCACGATTTTTTTTCTGACGCCAATGTCATATACACACCGGTACTTAACTTTCGCCAAAGTGTCGTTATTTTGCTTGATATGGTAACCCGGATGATGTTGTTTATGCTGTTGATGTTTTCGCCAAATTGGCGTCGGAAAAAAATCGCGCCAATATGGGGCGAATATGACATCTGTGCCAAAATTACTTCTGTTTATTATAAAAAATGGGTAAATAGCTTTTTTTACATTAAATAAAGGTACTTGTTAGTTATCCCGTTGACGAAATTACTGTCGCCAAATTGTAAGATTAAATGCCAATAATGGTTGACATTAAACATGATCATGTGTTTCTTACGTCATCAAGCGATTTTTAATTCGACGTTATATTTGTATTTTTATTAATGTTTTGCTAATTTAATTGATCTTTCGTTGTTTAAAATGAAAATTATGTCAATTTGTATAATTTGGCGAGTGGTTTGGCGATTTATATAACTTGGTGAAACTGGTCGACGGGATAGCTAACAACTACCTAAATGAATTACATACATATGAAAAAAAAAATTGCTTGTGAGTATGAAGCAGTAAATAGGTTGTCAGAAAATACGTTGGCAAACTTCTTTCTCACCAAGCAACTTTTCTCCGAAGTATTGTACATAAGCAATGATTGATAGAAATGCATTTTTAATTATGATATGCCCTTTTATGTTTCACTACATTTATGCATACTATACTGTGTTTATAAATGCTACAGTTCATATGCAGGGCTACACAAAAGAATTCGTAAGAGTTACTGAGTATGAGAGTAAATTGCTTAAAGGTGGTTTTTAAAGGAGTTATGCGTTTTTACGCTGAACTGCATTTAGTTTACTAAGAAATGTTTGTAGAATATAGATAAAATGATATACAGGGTCACGCAAAGAATTGGATACATAACCGTCTATGGATGATTATATCTGGAAATGTGATTTCAGTAGTTTTAAAAGTTGTTTAAATTAAATTTTGGCTAAATAGTGGCATGTAATAACGATAGTATTGGCTATGGACGGTACCTGCTGAAATCAATTTTTAAAAAATTTTATGCGTCTTCTAAAATGTTTACTTAGTAATCTTATTTCCCCAAATAACGAAGTTTTGTTAAAACATTCAGGATGTGTTGGAAAGTGTTTCATATTCTATGCTTAACGCATGATTTTTCATTCTTCTTTAGTCTTATTTTGCATTTATTTTATTCTTAAATTTTTAGTCTTATACTGCTTTATAGAAACTTTGGCACAGTTGTCATATACGCCAATTTGGCGAAAACATCAACAGCATAAACAACAATATCCGGGTTACCATGTCAAGCAAAATAACGACACTTTGCCGCCAGTACCCGTTGTGTATATGACATTGGCATCAGAGAAAAATCGCGCCAATATGGGGCGTATATGACATCTGTGCCGAAACTTTAATATTTAATTTTTAAACCCTTCGCTCCACACCCCTTACATATAGTACAAACTATAACACAGATAGCGTAAAATAATAGACAGTTTGGTACTTTTCCACTGTAGGAGATTTGGCGTTTTTTTTCAAAAAAGCTTGGTGTAATTTGGGCATGAGAAAGTAAGATTTGGGTTCTTTTCCGTTATACGAATACCTTTGTCGCCAAGCGTAATAGATGGCGAAAAATGAAAATCACGTGAATTGAAGCATTTGAAAAAGAAAAGAAAAAACGTTACTTTTCGGTTAGCCGGGCGCCAGTGTTATATATACATATATATGTATATATAAATGTATGTATATATACATATATATTTACATATATCTATATGTGTACATATACAATATGTGTATATACATATATATTTATATTTACATATTTGTATGTATATAAATATGTATATATATAGCACTGGCGCCCGGCTAACCGAAAAGTACAGAAAAAACATTGTCGATACTAAAGTGAGCATTTAAAAAATATAACATTTGAAAATTCCAGACTTTTACGAACTATTTCATTAAATCACAATTATATACTTAAAATAAGTGAACAAATAGCTGTTATAAAATAAAGCAATAAAATAAAACTCATATTAAACTGCTGGCATAAAATTACAAATATCTTTTAGCATTTTGAAATAATTGGCGCATTAGCATACATTTTGGCATGGTGTCCGTATAACGGAAAAATATCGAGATTTGTTGTCAAATCATATAAACAGCTATGAAACATGAATATATGAAAACAAACTTGATGGCGTTTTTGTTTGTTTTATATGTTTATTTTATATGTATATTATTGATGTTTTTATGTACAAATCACATCTGTTTTATTTATAAAATTAGAGAAACGTCTTTTTTATATTAAATAAATCGTATAAATATCGAAAAAAATGCGTGTGTATATAAAATGAAACAGTGGATAGGTTCCCGGAAAATATGTTGCCAAATTTCCTTTTTCGCCAAGGCATCTATGCTGGAAAAGTACCTAAAGCACATTAAAATCGCGCAGTTAGGAGCTCACACAGTACAGCGTCGTCTATTGGCGGTTATTTTATTAGTAGCATCGGGAGAAAGATGTAAATATGTACTTTAAATATTCACTCATAGATTTTGAAGAATATCTTAAAAGAGCGGAGTTTAAATTAAATTTCGGTGACCTCCTTTATGAAAGATTAATGGTTTCAAATGGGAATTTCGCCAAATTAGCCAGCTATCACCAAGTTGGCTAACATTTGGCGCTACTGTGGTAACCCTGCATTAGTTTTTTTTCAACAATTGCTCATTTCAATGAGGCGGTCCTACCGGAATGGTGAGGGACACACAGAGACTTGGATTTTATATAAATAGATATATTTTAATGTGTCCCGGACCCCTTAAGTAAATGTAGTTTACAAATACTTTTTTACTTAATTTTACTAAAGATTAATTTAACCTTTTAATGCAATTTTTTTTTTCGGAAAACATGATATTCGAGTGTATTCTTGTTAATTATTCACAAGCAAAATAGTGAAAAATTTATGTATTTTTTCGTCGGACATAATGTTATAATATCACTCCTGAGTTACATAACAAAAGTTGCTCAGAAAATGATGATAATTTTAAATTATATACTTACTTTAAAATATTTACACAGCACAATAAAAACTATTCAATGATGTAATAATTTTTATAATTCTTTTAACAGTTTGCAGAATTAATAATGACTGTCCTATATACAGTAGAACTTCCCTTTAGCGAAGTCTTTATTTAACGAAATTTTCTACTTAACGAAATTTTCTGCTGAACCTTGATTTTGGACACCATTTACATGTAAATTAATCTCCATATTACGAAAAATATATTCTACTTAACGAAGTTTATTACACTTCCGTGCGTGTACAGCATTCAAAAGATGTGTGAGTTTTTTTCATCGGATTGTATAAAAGTGAAATAATTTATTAATTTAATCATTTGTATTCTCATTTGTGCTAAACAAAACAGTTTTTTTTCACAATAAGATAAGCACTTGCTATCGCTACTCTCTCACGCTGACACTCTGGCGCTGACAGTATGGGGGAAGCCTTCGATACCATAAGAAGGAGGATTCCAGTTTCACGAAAATCTCTCTTTATAACGTGCTTTTTTAATTAAGTTTTTATCATATCGCTACCAGTGCATGAAAAAAATCACTGCCCGAATTTAAATACATTTTCCCAATATTTCCATTTTATATGTATTTTTCATTTTGTGTTTATTTTACTACGCAAACTTCATGAATTTAAGTTGATTTCTGTTTAACGAATTTTCTTATAATGAAGTGTTTAGGTGTAACTATGAGACCGTAAAATGAAAGTTTCACTATAGTTAGTGAGAAAATACACTAATCGAGCAGATTGCAAGCAGTACCAACAAACGATTTTATAACTTTCCCGTGATAAAAAGATTTCACGACCTTAAATGAATGTTATCACACATAAGTAACACATAATAGTCCACCAAAAGATCAATAGAAATCGCCAAATGGCAAATTAAGATCATATAACTCCTGAGTCACACTATGCATTTAAGGGATAATCTAATTTTATTTTAGGTAGAGTGTAGCTCATATTTAATATTATTAGCAATAATTCTGAAGTACTGGTGATGAATTTCGTTGTTCAATGATTTTATTGTATTTATTTCATGTATTCTACGTTATAATTCATTATTTTTTATGTTGAACATATTGTAAATAATTTTACGTAAGTGTAAAAAACGTGTTTTTATGTATTTATGAGTATTTCACTTACACTTAGAAAACTGTTTAATTTTGTTTAATATTATTCTTACACAAAATGTTTCAACTAACTACCGCACCATTCCTACCCCCCCCCCCCGCCCCCCCTAGTCACTCCTATCTCCATATTTATATTTCATACACTATTTATAAAATTTAAAGCATTTTTTCTTTAGAAAATAAAAATGTTAAATATATCTATCAGAATATACTTAGCTGTCAAAAATCCCACTTATTAGTTATCACTCCTTCCGAATAGTAAGTAATCTTTGCCTAATTTTAATGTTGTTAATTAATTGCAGAATTAAATATGATAAGGATTATCATTCGGAAATAGAGTTAACACAAAAAAGGGATAGTTCGCAGCTATGAATTTTTATGAAAAAAAAATAAATGAAATTTACAAAAATTAATATTTATATGCTGAAAAATGGAACAGCGTTTTTCAATTTCCTATAAAATGTGCATATCTTAAACTATAATTAATTCCTTCCCCATCTTTTGTGGTGAGTCCCTGAAAATCAGATTAAATTAAAAATTTTAAACCATTATCGGAAAGATTCGATGCTTTTATAGAACAAGCAGGGCCTGATTAATGCACGGGCCTCCTGGGCCTCGGCCCTTGACCCACCAATTTCAGGGGCCCACAAATTATGTGGCTGTTTTTTTTTTCCATAATCGAATACTTTTCAAATAATATTGTTTTATAAAATAATATTGTTCAAATAATACTGTTTTATAAATTTTCTCTCAATTTAAGTTTTTCCACTGTTTGCATTTTATATTTTCGTCCCTGACGTAAAAACAAAGTTTTACTGTAATAAAAAACCTCCATATTTAATTTGTTTGTAAAAGTCCTTTTCAATTTGAGAGTGCCTATAAATTTTCAAAACTTGCCGTATCTAGAAAATCAAATTTAAGGAAAATGCCTAAAACTGCATACTGTGTCTATTGGTTTCAATATAACAGAAGATTTTACAATGTCAGAATTGTAGTTTAAAATGATTACTAGACAGTTAGGGAAAACACAATTTTTATGATTTTGGATAAGGCGAGTTTTGAAAACGACGTCCTCATTTATTCTGCAACATAAACTGTGAATCGTAGATGTTTGTGAATTATACAAATGCTTATTTGAGAAAGTGGACGGTAATTCATTTTCTCGATTATTCTTGAGAGTAAAATTTTTTTTGTAAACTTGAAACTTTCGCCCAAACAACTTTGTCAACTCATCAAATAAACCTACTTTTTTCTGAAAGTGTCGCCGGGAATGCGGAGGTAATGGAGGAGCAACTTTTTAACAGAACTTGGCCTAACTTCAGCTTGATCGGGCTCTGAGATCAAGGGGAAACACTGCTCGATTTCTTTCTAGCCATGGCTAAAAACTGATATAAAAATGGAGTCCATTTCATCTCCATATCCTACGTCGGCGACACATTACGTCACGTACAATTGTTTTGATAAAATAGAATGCAAAAGCATGGAGATAGGAATGAACGAATGGGTAATTTATGCTTCATTTTTCGGAAGGGTTATTGCACTGAGCTCCGGTGAATTCTGACAAATCTATATAATAAAAGCTTAAGTCATGTGACTGTCATCAAGAGTTCCGGGCTGACCGCTTCGCTTTTTATATACCAGGCGGCCGGTTTTTTTCTTTAATGTTAGCCAGCCGCTGATGATAAATCGCCACATATTGTTCCATTGCCATCATTTCATTTATATTATAATAGTCCAAGTTATATGATTGTCATAACAATTACGAGCTGAATCCTTCGCTTTTCATATGCAAGGCTTCCATTTTGATTTAATAAAAAATATTTTTTTTCGATTAAAATTATATAAAAGTTGCCATGATTCTTGGTACTTTTACGTTAGCCGGTCGCAAATCCCGCCAATCTCATTTTCTATCTCGCCAGGTCGCATTTTTAATTTTTCGCGTGGTAAATTAAAACAATGCTGTGAAATTGAAAGTAAATGCTACGGTTTATGGTATTATTTATTTTTCTTTAAATAAAAAGTAAGTAAAAGGCCAGGAATTTTAAATGTTCCAGTTTAAATGAAAGTTTTGTATTTTTAATAAACGAGTGAAGGAATTATATTTTAAGTGAAATTAATGAAATACGAAAAAATGCCACGGGAACAAGGTTTGGAGATTTATCACCTGCGCTCAGCTAACACTAAAATACCAATTTCTTGCTGGTTTGACGGAGGATTTAGCAAGTAAATTAAATTATTGCTTAGTAATCGTAATTGCTATAGTATTACTAAACAATAGTATTGCTTAGTAATTAGCTCCATACATTTAAAGGAGACCAAACTGGTCGCCTAGGGCGGCTAGTATTTAAATATTTGCTAAAAACAGAGAAGTACCGGAACTGAGCTCCGGTGGGCTCCGGTGCAAATTAAGCCCTGACTAATACAATCTTTACAAGTATTGTAAAGTGGATACTGAGATATACTTCAATAATCTTAAAGAAAACATACCCAATCTTCCAATAAAAAGGATGCACTTCTGTTGCTGGCAAACAATGAAGGGGTCATGCATCATTATTAAGATGAGTCAAAAGGCACAACAATATTATGAAATTGTAATAGTTGCAGCATCACACTCAGATTCGACACGTTGACAGCCAAATAAGTCCATTTGTTTTTATGCTGACGCGTACATATTGTCTCATGCATGTCTTCTATTCGGCGTACCATAAGACCAAACGGTCTCATGACAGAGCATTATGGTAGGAGATTGTCGATCCCATGTACAATCAACAGTCAAAAGTTGTTGATTGTGGGAAGTCAAATACATAAGGGGTAATTTGTTAGGTTTAGAAAATGTAACCAATTTCAGACTAGGTGATCTGATCAACTTATTAAAACGAGGCAGATACTACATTTCACAGTGTTAGACATAAGGCGATACTCTATGTATCTAATACACTTACTCACTAATACTCCTACCGTTCACAAACTCCTTGTAAAAATGATTTACAAAATAAACATAAATCAGAGTAATTTTAGAACAACATTTTTGCCCACATAAAAATATTTTTGTAGATGGAAGAGCAAGAAATCTTATTCTCGTCTCAAATAATAATAATAATAATAATAATAATACTAAAATCATGCAAATATTATTTGTTTTCTAGAACAAATCCATTAAAATTATTTCTTATTTCAAAAAAAAAAAAAAAAAAAAAAAAAAAAATAGACGAATGACACAACAACAACAACAAAAAAAATCCCAGAAAACTGTGCTAAAATATAAAATGATTTTTTAAGGAATGGCGGTCAACGTGAGTTCATACGATGTGTATGTATACATATCGAAGTGATAGACATCAAGCGGTAATTTAAGTATCTATAACTGCTCATTACTAACAATCCTAACATTTAGAAACTTCTTGTAAAAATAATTTTCAGAATGAACATAAATCAGAGAATTTAGAATTTTGATATTTTTTTTTTTTGGATTATGTTCGTAAAAACCATTATAAGATCACTCCTGTGTCTGTCTGTCACAGTTATTTTACTAGTAAACTATGGAACATGGAAAGTTCAAATTAGCTGAAGTAATAACAGCTATTGACCAGTGTTGTCAGACTGTGGACTTGTTTGTCCCCAGATTGTTGATTGTCAACACATTTTTGAAATAGAAATATTCGACCTATTTAAAAATAGATTGAAAATTCTGAAAAATAAGCGAATTATACTATTTAAAAAAAATGGTGATAGTCAAATAATCTGAATTTAAAAAGTCCCCAATATCGCAACACTGTTATTGACCGACATATTTATAGATAGCTATACACTAATATATTTATGAAAAACTGTAGAGTGGCTAATAAAGTTACTTTAAAAAAAATTCTTTTCCTTGTATATCGTGTGCGGAATCGAGTAAAAACTTTCGTAATGCCGAACTCAGAAATGAATTTCTTTTAATTTCAGGTATTGTATTTTCAGAGATATCGTCGGAAATGTAATGCAAAAATATGTCCCCCCTCCCATCTATTTCCGAATCTACAGAAACTAAAATTCTGAAAAGATTATGGGTAGTATAAATTAATTTAAACTTTGCAGGAAAACTACAGGGATTAACCATACGACAAATACTTTTTTGCAAAAATCGCATTTTTCCGTTACACACAAATTCTGATTTGCGGGAGTTCATGATTGTTGATCATGGTTTTCGAAAAAGATTGTCGGTAATTACCAAATATAATAACCTTTAAAGACACGGACGGTTTGGACATCCATATAGACACGAGGGCGTACTTTATGCACCATAGGCTTTTAAAGCCTAGGTAACAATTTTTAATAGTATATTTGTGCAATGCAATTCCCAGTTACTAATTCATATATTTATTGTACGGAACCCTGTGTAGGCGAGTAACACTAGCACGTGACCTGTTATTTTGAGAGAGGTGCCTAGCTAAAAATATTTTCGTAGCTAGAGGAACAAAAAAAATATTCGCGTCTAAAATGATAATAATAAAATAAGCGAATATTATTGCTTTTTTAGATTGCATCCTTTAAAATCATCTTTTATTTCTAAAAATGGTTAGGAACAGGAAACATGAAAAAAGGATTCAGGTAACTTCCCTAAAGAAATTTTTCTCACAATGTTTTTCAAAGCTGTATAAATACAACATTGGGGATTTAATTTATGAGTTATTGCACAAAATTAAAAAAAATATATATTTTTTCTCTTTTCATTATTTGGTACATTTTTCTGAAACTGATATTTTCAATAATATTGTAGTACATTGTAATGTACTCAATTTCTTAAAAATATAAAGTTAGATGCTTAACCTTTAAATAAATTTAAAGACGAAAGAATATGTTCCGTACTTGGGTTGGGTTGGGTTGGGTTGATTTTTGACGGCCAATTATCTACACGAGGGATATAGGCCCAGGGGGAGTGCCCTCCGTGGGGGTCTTTCTAAGGGAACCTAATCCGTATTAACGCATGGAAGATCCACGGCTCGAAGAAAACCACGAAAACTCCGAACGATTAGGCCGACGGGCGTGATTGGGATCGAACCCAGCACCTCCCGTCTACCAGCTTCGAGAGCAGAACCTCTCGGCCACGTTCCGTACTTGAAAATAAAAACGGAACCCTCGTAAGATCTCTCCTGTGTCTGTCTGTCTGTCACAGTCCTTTTACTCGTAAAATATGAACGTGGAAAGTTCAAATTGGGGGAAGTAATAAAGACTATTGAACCACATATTTTTAGATTATTAAACATTCACAAATATATTTAGTAAAAGTGTAGAGGGCTAATTAAGTTACTTGAAAAAAAAATTTCTTTGTATATCGTGTAAAAGCTTTCGTAACGCTGGACTCAAAAATTCATTTCTTTTACTTAGGTATTATATTTTCAAAGGTATAATCGAACATGCAGCGCAAAAATATGTTCCCCCCTATCTAATTCCTAATCTACTTAATCTAACATTATGAAAAAATTAGAGGTAGTAGACGTAAATTTAAACCTTGCAGGAAAATTATAGCGATTACCCTAGGTCACATAGTTTTTGAGAAAATCGCATTGTTCCGTTACACACAAATTTCGATTTATGGGCATTCAGCAAAAGTGTTGAGCAATGCTGAACATACCTATCGCATCAGAAGTATAAAAGCATTGTTGATAATGATTTTCGGTAAAAATTCTTAGTAATTAACCGAGATATTAACCCTTAATTATACGAACGGTTTGGACATACATAATGACAGCGGTGGCATACTCTATGTACCATCGGCTTTTAAAGCCTAGTTAGCAACCTTTAATGATATATATGTGTAAAGTAATGCCCATAGTAGCAATATAAAAGAAATAAACGTCAAATTGTTAAAAACAGATCTCTCAATACGCCTCGAGGGACTTTAAGGTTAATTAAAAACCTATCTGGAAAAACGCGGCACCGGCCAAGGTGGCGTTGCAACTTTGCGACCTCGTTTCGAAGCGCGCTTAGCACAATGCCAAATTTAAACTTTGAACACAGGTTTTGTTTTAGCTACACTGTAGGAAGAAAAGTTATTACTACGCTGAATTTAGTTTTATGAAATGCCAAACGAAGTTTAAATAAGCACTGTCAGTATCGAATTAAGTTCATCATAAACAGATTACGATAATATTAAAAAATGAGTTATACAAAATAGCTATATTTGATATCATTTAGATTCCATATCTCTTTGAACTTTCATGGTATATCCATTTACGCTTTTATACTACATACAGTTACACCCCAACCTACGATGTATAGTTTTTTTTAAAAGTCTTAGTTTGTTTTTAGTCTTAAAAAGTTCTAGTTTTAAAAAGTCTTAGTTTGTACATTTTACTGACAGAAATTTCAAGGGAATGATGCGTTAGAAAAACATAATAAACGAAAGAAAGGAATTATTGCTCTTAACAGATGTACAGAGGCCTTGATACAATTTATTTATCATCTGGTGTTTATAATAAATCACCTAATTAAGAATGAATGATTTCTTAAATTACTGTGCTCTAATATTTACGGTGTTTTAACATCTAGCATGCCTTTATTAAAATTTATTACTGTTCCGTAATGTATTAAAGACATTTTTTTATGAGAAAATAAGATCAATTTTTAAAGCAATTTTTGGTCGAAGTTAATAATTTGAATAACTCACACTTTTAATATTTAAAATTTTATTTTAATTTAGGAGGCTATATTGTGTTTCCGTTCGCAAGATATAAAAATTAAGATTTGGTAAAATTTTGATCATTTCTTGAACTTCTACACTATCAGAACATTAAAAAGAGACGTGGGTCAACTTACCCCGCAATCGTGGCAGGTTGGCCCAAGCGACGTAGTGCCAATTTGATTCTTGTAGTTAATTTTTTCAAGTTTTACTATTGTGACTTCTTCCTGAAAGTACACTGATAGTGGTAACATAAAAAGAAATTTAAAATGTTGAATTGTAATTTTTTTTTAATTATTAGAAGAAAAAGCGGGCCAACTAGCACCGGTCGACCCTAATGCATGTTTTATTAAAAGTAAATAGAATATGACTAGTTAAACAATAAAAGTTTATTTTATTTCTTTTTCTATTTCTATTTTTACACAATGTTCTACACTGCTAAAAATTTCAAAAAAACTGTCCAATCATTCAACCGTTTTTATAAAAAAACAGTTACATAACCGCATTTTAATTGCTCTATCCTGATCATATTATTGACCGCATTATGGTCCGAACAGAGTTAAATTACGGTTTTGTAACCGTTAAATATAAAAACTTGCGAATGACTGGACAGTTTATTGCAAATTTTTAACAGTGTATGATGTTTAATTTCATTGTTAAAATTTTAAAACAAACTAACCAGTCAGTCGCCCATTTTTGTAACGAATGGTTACATAACCTGATGATGATGTAATTAACAAATCATCCCATATCATTAATTGTTTCCCAATTTAAGAATAAAATTATCCTTTTACAAATATAATTAACTACAACTTATTGCCCCTTTTAAAAATTACTAGCGGATTTAACCTGTACCTCCCGGGTTACAAAATATAAACGAATTTTTTTATACTAATATATGTATTATTTTAGATTGCCCACTAAGAAATCTAACAACCATTTTTGTTTGAAAAGTGTCAATTTGCATTCAAACAAGTTCTGAAATTTATTAAAAGCTATATTTTCGTATGAGTTAAAATCCGAAAAATTGTCAAAGATTTCGTTACTTATTGCAGTAACTACGATAATTTCAGTTGTTTAAACGCATATTTCGACTACATGACGGTAAAATTTTGTTTAATTTTTATTATTTTTTTATTTCGTTGATAAAGTTTTAACTTCGTTATGGAATATATTTATATTAAGTTAACTCTTTATATTAAATTAAGAGAAAACGGATTTATCTTTCATAATCGTCTGCACAAATTGAGATACAGTTTTCAAATAAATTGAGACACAGTTTTCAAAAAAATTGAGATACTGTTTTGAAACAAATTAATTTGTAATTTGTTATAAATTAGAAATATGACTTTAGCATCTCTTTAAATTACATAAATAGTACTTTGAAAAATTAGGTAATGTAAATTCTCTTACCTGCAAGGATTCACCATGGAACTGGTGTCCCTGGTTAGGATGTATCCGACGTAAATTGTTTGGAGCGAAGTTTAGAGAGTATATCAGCTGTTAAGTCCTTGCTCGAGGAATATTCCAGATCTATAGTACCCGTTTCTTTGAGATCGTTAATACTATAATATTTAATATCGATATGTTTGGTTTTAGAATAAAGTTTTTAACTTTGAGTCATCTTAATGCAAGACTGATTATTCTTATACAGAATTACTGGCAAATTTTGTTGTAGACCGAGATCCTTTAGAAGATTAATTATCCAAACTGTTTCTTGTGCTGAAGTGGCTGCTGAGATATATTCAGCCTCAGCGTATGGTAATTCATATGAATTTTGTTTCTTAGTTGACCAGGAAATGGATGTGTTTTCTAGTTTACATAAGTTGTCAGTAGTTGATTTTCAGTCATTTTTATGCCCTGCCCAGTCCGAGTCCACATAAGTTGTTAGGAACGGCTTATTTTGTTTAATTATAATTAACGTTAATTATTGAGTAGTTTTTAAATATTTGATATCTCTTTTACTGAATTCCAATCATTTTCCATATTTTTTTTGTTTCTGCGACTGAGAATGTTTACAGCCGCTGAAATATCTGGTCTGGTTATTGTAGCTATATATACATAACAATGCCCTAATGGCTTGTCTATACTTGCTGTTATTCGTGAGTAAATTTCTTTATCATTTAAGTGGATATTCTGGATCCACCGGAGTATCACAGGGTTTCTTGTTCTTCAGCTATATCCTTCCATAAGCTGTTATGTAATGGAATTTGTTTGTGAAGCCCCGTGGTATGCACGCAATATACAAACTTTTAAATATACCAAGTAATATGCGAAAAACTGATCACATTTAAAAACGCATATCAGACCTGAAAACGCATTTTTAATCACGCATTTATCTATAATTGAACGATAAAATCTATGTACACCATACTCTCTAATAAACTGTTGCTAGTCCACCATAGCCTTGAATATCAATTTCAATTCGTTTTTAATATTGTAATATTGTTAAATAACACCGCTGTAAACGATGTTTCCCGTAGACCATAATAAAAAAATAATTCTTTTGCATGCTCCTATAAGCGAACTATAAATGCTACGCACTTCATTTCCAATGCTGGTTAAGCTATAGTCAATTCGAGTATATTTATACGATTAAGTGTAATGGGCAGAAGGCAAGAAAGACGTTCAAAGAAACCGAATTTATAAACTATTTTCAACTAAATTATAAAGCGTTAAAAAATGGTTAAGAATAATGTGTTTTCGCCAAACGATTTTTCCTCATACACCGTAATGTAACAGAATTATTTTCAGCGTCCCAGAAAATGATCGACGAAAACTATCCATACCCCATTCTATAGTAAGCATTTTGTAATATACCTCATATATGTATTATCTAAATTTCAATGTGTTTGAAATTTTGAAACGTCATTTAAAACTACCACAAACGATTTTCACCCATAGGCCGTAATTTAAGGGAATTATTTTGAATCTTCCTCTAAAGGAACTATAACTGCTACGTGTTTCATTTTCAATACCGAACATGCCATAATAAATATTAGTAACATGTGCCAATTCCATTACTATCCGACTATATTTACGCAAGTTAGAGTACGGACAGACGGGCAGACACACAAACAATTAGACAGACGGACAAAAATATCGAATTCATAAACACAATTCAACAGTGTTAGAAAGTGTTAAGAATGATATATTTTAAAAAAACTTAAAAAAAAACTTTTATTTAAAAAAAACTTTATACTCTGCAAAGTATTTTCATTGTCATACATCTAAATCCATAAGCCCACGTTCAATAATGCCTGACATCAAACTTCAGGACTCTAACAGGATAAGCTTAATTTTTCTGCATTTGCCATATCAATCATTTTAAGAGTATTCTGTTAGATTTTTACAGTAAAGAAGCTTTAGATGTATGGTTTTTATATTATGAATTTTAAAATAAGAGTTCATCGCAAATTCTTAGATATGATAAAAAGCTTTATTTGTACTGAAACTTTACATAATGGGAAATTCAGAACGATTTGAACACTTTGTGTATAAATTTGTATTTTAAAAATTGCATTTTATTGTGAAAGAAATAAATGGAATTTAAATTACAAACATTTAAATGAAATGGTAATTGTACATGTAAGTTTAAACTACAAGATTACTGTAAGCAAGCTGTCTTAAAAATGATATTTATTTAAAAAAACTCCATAATTGCCTGAAAGTATTTCACAAGGGATCTTAACGGGATAATGTTCAGTTACAATACTACGTTTTGTCTCCGTAAGTTATAAATGTACTTATATAATAATAGCCGGGCTTCAAAATTAAAAACGTAAAGTTTTTCAAGAGCGAAAAAATAAATAACTAAAATATGTGAAATGTTTTGGTTTTAGTATATAGAC
Source organism: Maratus speciosus (assembly GCA_963932465.1). NCBI lineage: Eukaryota > Metazoa > Arthropoda > Arachnida > Araneae > Salticidae > Maratus > Maratus speciosus. The sequence goes on along the minus strand of OZ010789.1, from coordinate 29,813,261 downwards.
TATAAAGAACCGCATATTTTGTTAAGTTTTTAAAGCTGTAGCTTACATAGTTTGAATGTAACTGTGCACACAAACTCCAAATTTAGTAATCTGAGAAAACTCATTTTAAAGTTTCAAAATCTAAGGCCCTTCAATTATACTCACCGTTTGCAAGTGATTATAATTCAAGAAATAATGTAGATTTTTGAATAGATTTTTTCCATATTCGCCAGAAATTAAAAAAAAATCATAATAAAACAATACCCGATAGTTTACATTAATGAGACCGTGTACCATATTTTATAAACATAAGAAGTTTTAACATGAATCGTCAACAATCGTCAAACGTCAATTTTAACAACATCGTAGTTCGAAATCAACGTTGATTATTTTTTCTCCAACAGAGTGAAAATATCAAGGACAGGATTCAAACCTGTGACCTTGGCTGTACATGCCTATGCACTGAACTACCCAGCAGATATCCAACTTGACTCAATTTACTCATATGTTTATACCATCGGATCTGCCATTTCGTCAGCTGTTTACTGCTCCACACTCGTGGGAAAAAAATAAATAAACACCCCCTACTAACTCTGCAACAAATTATTCTAGAAGAAAGTTTCTGGTACCGAAAGATTGTAAATAAAATCTACTTTTAACGAATGAATATAAAATTTGCTTAGGGGATCGTCTACATATCAAAACGAACCCAAACTTTGTTTTTTTATCAAGAGAAATACCCCAGTTTGACACCATAAATGAATAAATGGAAGTTAAAATTCTAATGCTCGATTTACTTTGAGGTAAATAATTCGATTCATATAAATAGCATAAATACCTGTACAAGAATTACTTTTAGGTGCATACATATAATTTCTAAGTATTTAAAATACATCAAAATATCTTAAAATACATTAGAAAAAAAAACATATATTTTTCTCATGTATTTTAAGATATTTTGATGAATTTTAAATACTTATAAATTATATATATGCACCTAATTCTTGTACAGGTATTTGTACTGTTTATATGAATTTAACCATAAATGAATTCTACATCCTTCAATTAGCCCAAGTCCAAAATTTCATGTAATGAAATTCGTACGATTAGTTTCCGAGAAGTTAATTAATTTAAAATGAGCCTATTTTAGGGGCTGTATCCAAATTGAAGTTCGGTATTCGAATTTTTAAATGCTACAGAACAACTATGTTACTTCTATTAACGTATAATTTATTGCAATACCATTTCACTTGCTTCATTTGTTTCGAGTACTGTCAACACCGTTCACTGATGTCAGTTCGTTGAAAGAGGATATTTTTGTTCTCTAGAATAAACATATTTCTTAATATTGAATATGAAAACATATTTGATTTGCGCCTTTTCTTGAGAAAATTTTATGTATAATTGTGTTAAATTTGCTGATGCATTTTTGTTTAAATTTTTATTAGAAAATGACCGACTAAACAGGAAGAAAAGCGTCTTTTTAGGCAGTGCAGGACGGAAAAGCGTAAAATTCAAAGTATCTAAACTCGGTAAATTTTAGTAATAGAATTTTATTGTTTAACATTTAGAGAATGGTGTAAAGGTTTTTAATTAAACTTTTTAGGACAAGGAATCGCAAAATATTATCATTCCTAACTATTTCGATAATGATTATTTTGTGCAAATGTATGTTAAAAGTAAACAATTTTTGAATATTTTTTAAATTGAAAGTGTGCATCTAAAAGTAACGGTTTAGTAATTTGCTGTTGTTTAACGTCAATCTTTTATTGTCAATCATTTTACAATAGTGTTCTCGCAAGACCTAAATGCAGAGGGAAACATCTTGCAATGCATATGAACCTGAACCGTTTTATCTATTTTCCAATTTTTTTTAAATATTTCTGCTTAAAATATACAAAATATCTGAATATTTTACATTTTAATGCATGTAATATTCTCATTTAAATGGCTCAAAATACTTTGAAGATGTTTCTTCGCGATTTAAATTGATAGCAACGATACTTTAAAAGTTTCAAAGCGAGTTTATTAAAGGCATATCTGTACTTCAAAATGGTTATCTACTATTTAAATGTGAGCAGAAATATCTAAGTTTAACAGAACACATTTAAAACATATGAAAAATTGCCTTACGTAGAAATTCATGATGGACAAAAACACAAAATAACGATTCAACAAAATACAGAGTGTCCTAAAAGTTCTCGTACTGGCAACGTATGCATTTATTATTCACAAAATAACAAAGCATAAAACGATTACCTTTATGCTAATGATAAAAACACTTTTAACATCACGTAGGATAAAATACTGAACTTACATTTATAATACATGTTCAAAATGTCCACTTAAACACGTTTTAGCTTGCTGGGAATGTCTTGTATCCTTTGAGTAACGGCAATTTTCATATGATCTATTGTTTGAGGATTATTTGCATAAACTTTGTTCTTTAAATATCCCCACATAAAAAGTCCGGAATGTTCAGGTCAGGGGATCGAGATGGCCAAAGATTTTTTGAAATGAGTCAATCGCCAAAAAATTCTGCCAGCATGTCCATGGTTTCATCACTTGTTGGAACCAAGAATCTTCTTCATTCACTTCTAACAATGTAACTAATTATTGGATAAGTTTCATGTTGATGATACATTTCATGTTTGATTATGATACATTTGTTTGATGATACATTGATTACATGTATAATAATCACTTATAAACAGATTAAGCTAAATAAGGGTATAAAAAGTAATAAAATGTCTTTATTTAGATTGACGAACGGTGCATCGCACAAACGGGGAAATTTTCAATATTATTTATGATTTTTATGTCATCATAAATGATTTTGAAAATGATTTTGAAATGATTTTGATGTCGCCGTTTATGCGATGAAAAGTTCGTCAATCTAAATAAAGATATTTTATCATTTTTATAGCATTATTTATCTTATTCGGATGCATCTGATGTTAAACAATTGTAAAATTGTTGTTGAGCAGCGCAGTTATCTGAATACATGATAAACTCATTCCACTATGAAGAACAAAATAACATAGAACTTTATTCTCGCAGTAATTGAACGCGAAAAGAACCAAACGATAAAAACTCAAGAATTGATGCAATAATTAGCAAACGACAAAATTTAATATTTCAAAAAAAAAAAAAAAAATCATGGATAATGAGTTCTTTAAGTTGAAGTACGGGAACTTCTAGGACACACGTTATAACTATATATGGTAAAGACTCATTGAAATAATAATTTATAAATCTTTTCCCAATATTATTATTAATTAACTAATTATTAAGATAGTTTACTTTCATTTATCAGCATTTGCTTTATTTATTGATTGGTATAAAAGGTAGGACATCGATGATTTATGCATAGATATAACTGTAATTATATGTATTTGTACATAAATGAATTTAAATATAATTGCATACAAAGATATACATATTCCAATGCACATACATAATAGCCCTTAAATGTGCACATACTGGATTTTTAACGACGCCAATTTGGGAAACGCATCAACAGCATAAACAGCAACATCCGGCTTACCATATGAAGCAAAATAACGATACTTTGGCGCCAGTTATGTGCCCGTTCCGTATATGACATTGTCGTCAGAAAAAAATCGCGCCAATATGAGACCGTAAGTTTTCCATTTTGATTAAAAAATCAAAAATTTTTTTCGAATAAAACTACACAAAAGTTGCCATGGTCGCAAAGAATTCTAGGTACTGTTACGCTAGCAGGATGCAAAACTCGCCAATAGATTTTTTTCAACTCGCCAGTTAGCATTTTTTTTCGAGTTGTAATATTTGGCCAGATACGGTTATACAGGTTACAGACATACACGGTTACAGATATACAGGTTTGGTGTGATTTTTATTTTTTTACGGAAATTTGGCGAAAACATCGTTTTCAAATACCAGTTACACGTGCATTTTTGGTATTCCTTAGATATCCCGACGACCAAAAATCTATCGCGTATATATAATATATAAAATAATATAATATGTAAAAAATATAATATATAAAATATATCGCCTATCACATATTGCACGTATGTGCAGATATGTGCACATACATCCAGTGCGCATACATAATAGCCGTTAAATGAATAGTGTAACTCTCGCGTTATATAATTTTTAAATCATCAAATTAACGTTAATAATAAAAAAAATGCACCACACATTATTTTTTCCCATAAACCGCAATGTAGTTGAATTATCCCTGTAAAAGAACTATAAATGCAACTCATTTAATTTTCAATTACGAAGATTCTATAGTAAACTTCAATAACGTTTGCAAATTTCATTGCAATCCGAGTATATTTACGAGCGTTAGAGTACGGACAAACATAACCGTATGTTTGTCCGTACTCTAACGACACACACAGATAGCTGACACACAGACGACAGGCGTAGAAAACAGAATTCATAAACACTTTTCAGCTCTGCCAGAAAGGGTAAAGTAAAAAAGCTTGATTTCAGAAGAAATTTACAAATATATAAAAAGAAATGTAATCTTGATTGCCGTTATAATACAATTAAGATAACAAAACATAATAAAATAACAAAACATTAAAAAAAAAACTCAATAACATATACAAATATCCAGGCAATCCGAAAATATTTACGAGCGCTAGAGCAATGACAAACATACGGTATTCAGATAGGAGACAGACACACAACAGGCATACAGATAGAATTCATAAACGCTTTTCAGCTATGCCAGAAAGAGTAAGATAAAAAAGCTTGTTTTTAAAAGATATTTACATGTATATAAAAAATGTAACCTTGTTTGCCTTTATAATACAATTAAGATAACAAAATATAATAAAATAACAAAACATTAAAAAAAAAACCTCGATAACATACATAAATAGTCTGGGAATCCTAGTATATTTACGAATGTTATAGCATGGACAGACAGGTGTTTGATAGATAGCAGATAGACAGACGAAAGACATACAAACCCATTTCATAAAAACTTTCCAACTGCGTCAGAATGTGTAAACAAGTTGGAAATTGTTCGTCAAATGTAGCAAATGTGGTGCGTTCGTAGTATAACTAGTTTTATAATTATTTTTTGCACCCCCTATTGTACTTGATGTATATTTTTTTGCTTTTCATAAGTGCATAGTCTGTAACATCATTTAAATGCACTTGCAATTTTTTTTTTCCCATTCCCCGTAATGTAACGGAAAACTTTTGAATGAACCTGTAATTAAACTATACATCCGAATTTCATAATATTTAAATTGGCTCGACAAAATTTTGCAGCAATTATATATTTAAAATTTCAGACCTTTCGGAAAGCTGTAACATCATTAAAATGCACTTGCAATAATTTTTTTCATTGGTCGTAATGTAAGGAAAACTTTTGATTGTCCCCGTAATTAAACTATACATCCAATTTTCATAAAATTTGAAACAGCTCGACAAAATTTTGCAACAATCATATATTTAAAATTTCAGACCATTCGGTTGGGTAGTTCTTGTTTTGTTATATGCGACGGACGGACGGACAGACGGACTGAACGACGACTATAGGGACTACGTATTTGTATAATTACGAACGCACCTAAAAAGAAGCTTAATTGTAGTGTAATTTATATATAAAAAAAGGTGATATCATTTGCCTTTATGATATAATTATTCAAAGTAAATATTTTAAGATATGTACGTAAAACTTAGAAAATGAGTTTATAACCGTTTTAAATCTTTTATTTCTTCTAAAATATGATTTGTCAAAATAAATTATCTAAAGCTTTATTCGAAATATTCCAATAAATACAAAGATGGTTAAAATCAAAACTCTTTGAAGATAAAACATAAAGTCGTTAATACCAGTAATGGGAATTTTGAACTTGGCTTCATCAAAGGCATATTTTATGAGCATCAAAATGTAATTAGCAATTTAATATTTAAATATGTATTTTAAATTATAGATAGAATGTTTCTACCTAAGGTAAGTTAAATTGGCTTAAATGCGATAACAGTGATTGAAAAAAGGAGATTCTTAAAGACACTTTGAGTATTCATATGATTGAATTAGAAATAAATCCTTTCATATGTTATATAGAAACTATATAAATAATTCCGTTTAAGTGCAGTTTTTAAAGATGTCGTGTTCCCGTATAATTAAAAAATATATTCGCCGTCATTTTTCAATATGTATGTATGGCTATGCAGTTCTTAGTAAAATTGTAGTAATCGTTGAAATGAAAATTTATATTAATGTGTAATTTGCGGAAGTAGCATATAAAAAATATTCATTAAAATGTATAATTAATTTTAATTATTTCGTAAATTTGTTTTAACAAGTAAAATGCAAGGGCTGCATTACTCCATACCAAACTATCATTTTCAGAATTAATGTTCGTACAAATAATTTTTAACATGTGGTTAAGTGTGATCGGATATCGCATAATGGGTTTGGTTTAATAATTCTTTTCAAAACCATTTATCCCATATCAATAAGAACATAGATGATAGCAGCATGAAAATTATTTTTTAAATGATCATAAAGTATTTTTTAATAAAGTTAAATTGTTACAATAACTGTTTTTCAGACAATTGTAAGAGCATATCGTTGGATTATCTAAAAAGCATGTTTAATTGCATGATTTAAGTTTAGTATATAAAAAGAAAGCATTAAAATGACAAACGTAAACAAAAATTCTTTTAATTAAAGTCGTTGGAAAATGAAATGCAATCTGAGGCAAAAAGTGAAAAATTTCTACTCTCGTCCTTACCATGGTGAGATAGTCCTTACAATCCTTACAAAAATTATGTAGAATATATTAAGTAGAATATATTAAACAACAGAATCTATTCCGTTCAACAAGTTCCAAAATTCGACCGAGTTTCGAAGCAGAAACCTTTCGGACAATTGGCCAATGCACTTCCACACAGCCTACGTGAAAAAGACTGAAATTAAGGCTCAGTTTTAAATCTATGTCACATAAATGGCCAATGTAATTAAATTATTTTTATTAATTAAAATAATATAACTTTTTTCAAAATTTATGATTTGTCGTGTAATTGGAGGTATTCAGCTATAAGTATGCAGAATTTCAAGACTCTAACTTACATAGTTCCCGAGAACGAACTATGTGACAAATAGACAGACAAAAGAGTGAAACAAAAAGGGTTTCGTCAGATAAAGGAAACACAAGTAAAAAAATAGAACCACAATCAAGTTATTTTCACCTACAGATATATACCGGATGATCCAAAAGTTAAAAAAAAAATAAATAAATAAATATTAATAATTAAAACGTGTAGAAAGAAGCTCGAAATCGAAATGTGCAGGAAGACGTGAGATTTCATTTGCTAAATAAAATTCTATCCTATAATAGATTATAATTCAAAGACCTAAATTCTATAGACTTTTCCGACATATCCGAACCTTGAAAAGTTTCCGACACTCTTAAAAAAAAAAAGAAAAACGTTTATTTATCTACGAAAATATAATATAACCATGAAAGAAAATATACAACTAGAAAACAAGAATTCTGCTTTTTCAGAATTTAGTGTCGCCCACGATGAAAAAAAAAATGTATATAAATATAGATAGTACAAAATATATTTCACTTTTAAGATATAAAACACAAGCTTTTATATTATATAGAATGACGTCATTTGCATCCTGATGAAGAATTCCTCATTTACGATCTATAGTCTTAAACAACATCTACAGTAAAGTATGCATAAGACTTCACTATCGCTAAATAATACACAAATCCAAAAAAAGATATGTCGTCATTCAAGAAACCCGAGAAAAACTCGCTATCTAATGATTCATGTGCCTTTATTTGTTTGTAATATTAATATAGATACTTAAAATTAAATATAGCTTACAATAGCTCCATGTTTTATCAGAAATTATTCATTTTTATTTTTTTTCAAAATAGTACGTATTTTAATTACATGTTTTTTTCAGTTGATATGAGAAAATGGCAACAAAAAATATAATTACTATTTTCCAACTATTTTTTGTTTTACTTTCAACAGAAATGGAGTATACTTCAATTGCCAACATAAAAAAAATTCTTTATAAACTTAAAATAAATTAATATTTGAAAAATAAAATTGAGATGCATTTTTCGAACAAATTGCATTTGAAAGTACTTTTTTCCCAATACGACGTTATAAAAATTAACAAGTAATATTAAAATTTTGTTTTTAAAGTCAATTCCTACCTAGGTCTTCAAAGAAAATTTTAATATAATCCCTTAGGCTAATATTAGTTTTTGTTGCATTAAAATATCTCAATTTGTTGGTTTTCTATAAGCAAGTAGGTTTACAATGGAAGTCTATGGGAATTTCGAGAAATATTAGAGATATTGCCAAGTTGGCGTCACATTTGGCGTCACATTTTGGTCGCCAAATTTGGCGATATATCGCCGAGTTGGCGAAACACTTGGCGGCATTTGGCGACAGAACATGAGCCCCACTATAATAACCCCCGTTATAGACATGAAGATGTATTAAATGCTTCAATAACCAATGGCCGCCATTTTGTCTCCCATGTAAAATTAAAATTAATTAATTAAAATTTAATTAATGAATTAGTATTTGAAAAAACTGTATTAACATCAATTGTCATCCAGTACAAGATTAAAAAAATTATTTCAACTTGATAGGATGAATAATAAATATTTTATTAACGATTGAAAATTTGAACAAGATATATATATATATATATATATATATATATATATATATATATATATATATATATATATAAATATAGGGAGAGTGTGAACTAATAGTAGGAATTGAAAAATGTCCGATATTTAGAATTTTGAAAAATTGCAGAAGAAAATTTATCAGTAAAAATTATACACCTGTTTTGTTTTACGACAGGCTTATACAACGGAACGTTATTATTTGGAGACGACATTTTAATTGCTGGACGAAAGAAATAGCATATCGGGGGATAATAAAGACCTTCGGTGTTACCCATGATTCCGGAAAGTGATTCTATCATTAGAAACCCCAGAAAACATTTTACACATTTAAAGAAACATAAAAAGTAAATTTTTTTTTTAACCATTTGCAAAAATGGTTATTGTTCTCTGACAGGGTAGGAAATCAAAAACATATCTGAAGCGTTTTATTGGTTGAATCCGCATTTTATTCGTTTACTGATTGGTCTATACAGTAATCTGTATTTTCCCTTTACTTTCAACAGAGATGGATACTTCTGTTGCCACTATGACAAAAATTTAATAAAAACTACAAAAAATTTAATAACTCAGAAAAAAATTACGATACAGCTTTCAAACAAATTGCATTTGAAAGTACATTTTTTTTCTCTTTCCGACGGTGTAAAAAGTAATAGTGTGGGATGTTTAGAAGTTTAAGAATGAAATTTCCTTTTAAATGGGTCCAGGAATATTAATGTTTAATCCATGGCGTACGTAATGTATGACCAGCTCCGTAGAAGTTTAAAAATTTACAGTATTTTACAGTACAGTATTTACAGTATTTTAAATTTACTTGTAAAATTGAAATTTCTTTTAAAATTTATTCGTGATGGGTCCAGGAATGTTAATGATTAATCCATGCCGTACGTAATGTATAATCAACTCCGTGCGATTTTTTATGTCTGAAATTTTAGCCTTTGAAAAAATCATTTTCCAAATGGTCATTGTAATTTGTTATTATTTTTTTTTTCTCCATTGGTTTTCGGAAACGTTTCAGAGTCGTTTTGTATGAATCGGTTTCCTCACACCGGAATATATGTTTTTAGGATGTTATCAATTCTCTGTTAAACATTTGCCGCTGCGTAATTGTATGTATACATGCAAGAGTAAGAATATAATGTTAATTTTATTGTTTGTGTTTATGCTGTTAACATGTCATGTATGTCTGTAACACATGTTTGTCGAACATGAAAATGTTTATTTTAGAATATATAGAATCCAAAAAACTTATATTTCCGCTGCGTAATTGAATGTATACATGCAAGAATAAGAATATAATGTTAATTTTATTGTTTGTGTTTATGCTGTTAACATATCATGTATGTCTGTAACTATGTTTGTCGAACATGAAAATGTTTATTTTAGAATATATAGAATTCAAAAAACTTATATTTCCGCTGCATAATTGAATGTATACATGCAAGAGTAAGAATATAATGTTAATTTTATTGTTTGTGTTTATGCTGTTAACATATCATGTATGTCTGTAACACATGTTTATCAAACATGGAAATGTTTATTTTAGAATTTATAGAATCCGAAAAGGTTATATTTCCACTGCGTAATTGAATGTATACATGCAAGAGTAAGAATATAATGTTAATTTTATTGTTTGTGTTTATGCTGTTAACATATCATGCATGTCTGTAACACATGTTTGTCGAACATGAAAATGTTTATTTTAGAATATATAGCATCCGAAAAACTTATACTTGTTTTCAGAAAAAAAACTGATTAATAATTTATAAAAACTACTCGGACTCTTTTCAGAACATCAGTAGCAGTAAAAGAAAATTTTGTTTCTATAAATGCTACTTTATATCAGGTTATACTATTAGGTTTCTAAAGCTAAAATTGCTTTTCAGAATCATGGGTAACTCAGAAGGGCTTATTGTATATTTCCGACAGTGGTTATATTGTTATTTGCTAGATTAACAAATATCTGTCTATTTAATTTCTTCTATCTTTACAAGAAGAAAGTATTGGAACCGTGAAATTTTTCAACTTCCGGTTTTTGAAAGATTTACACGTTTTAGGCGTCAGAAATGCCGAAAAACATGTTCTTTGAAAATGTCTGTAACTTCCCGGCTGTCTCTCTGTGACTCTGTCTGTGTATATGTGACATAAATATTGTGGGGGCTATATCTCAAGAACTAATAAACAAAATTTGATAAAAAATTATATTCTGTTAGTCACTGATATAAATTCGTGCTCATTAATTTTTGGTGAAAATCGATCAAAAAGTGACTCTGCTATGCTGCATTTTTCACGATTTCCGCAATAAATCTACTCAAGAACTCTCTGTGACTCTGTCTGTCTATATATGAGATAAATATTGTGGGGGCTATATCTCAAGAACTAATACACAAAATTTAATAAAAAAAATATATTCTGTTAGTCACGGATATAAATTCGTGCTCATTAATTTTTGGTGAAAATCGCTCAAAAAGTGACTCTGCTATGCTGCATTTTTCACGATTTCCGCAATAAATCTACTCAAGAACTGACGCATGGAACTTCATCTGTCTTCAGATTTAGTTTGGCGTTGACAGAAGTTGTTGCTGATTAGGTTTAGGTGTTAATCGCCAAATAGGTGTCGCTACTATGCTGCATTTTGCAGGATTTACACGATTTTAGAGGTAGTTAAATCTCAAGTGCTGAAGCACCGAATTTAATATATTTAGAAACCTCATGATGGGCATAGATTGTATTTAATAGATAGTATTTAATAGATAGTATTTAATTTTGGCACTGTGATAGTGAATTTTAAAGTATTAACACGTATGAGATAGAAGAATGTTTTGGAATTGGCACATCCGACTAGTTTTGCAGTCTAGGACAGTTTGTAACGTAAGTGGAACTACAAATGTGCTATTTTACAGGTGGTGCCTTGTGTTAACATGGATACGTTTTATACATGGCTGGATACTCTGTAAAGCAATTACTAGGGTTTTTAATGCAATTCCTGTCACATAATAGTCAGAAAAGCGGCAGTCGGCAGCTTTGTCACCATTGCATTTCTAACTGTTGGCGACAGAAGTACACACTCTCAAAAATAATTTACTTAAAAATGAGAACTTCCATGTACTCGTATTTTTTAAGTACAATTGCTTCAAAAAGGAGCATTAATCTATTTAAAAAAGAAAATTTCTTTGTACTCGATTTTTTTAAGTACAATTAATTCAGAAACGAGTACATGATATTTTGAAGTTGTGTATACTTAAACTTGATGCATAAATGTATACAGAAATGAATACATATATTTTGTATTTTAAAGTCTTAATATTTATGTTTAAATCATATGTGCTCAAAAATATGAGTTTTATGATAAACCCTTTTCTTATACCGAATTCACAGTAGGGATTTCCAAGCTTTTATTTAAAGATATGTCTATCTTTGTTATAATTTTTAATTTATAATACACAATTTTCAAATTTATTTACAATTTCATGAGAAATGTTAAAGAAGAAAATTTAGTTTAAAAATTGTTTTATTAGATATTAGAATATTTAAGAAAGGGAAAATTCATCTCTGCTGTTAGCGATTTTCCGTCGCTGATTCATAAAATGTGTCATTTGGAAGCAGCTGGTAACTGCTCTTATAGCACAGTCAGTACAATATTGATCTCCCACCAAGAGGACTCGGGTTCAAATCACGGTGCGGCTCATGCACAAGAATTAAAATAGTAAATTCGTTATTCTTTACTCCAAAAATTGTAGTTCTTCGCAATTAAAAATGGTGATGTGTCGGTTCTCTGCAATTTCGCATTTTTTTTCATATGTGTGTTTCTATGCATACTTATTTTGGAGTCCCTGTATGTACTCAAAAAAATTTGTACATGCGTTTTTCAAATTTAAGAGTTAAGTACTCGGAGCTATTTTAAGATCGGGAAGTGCTCAATAATTAGTACAATTTACTTATTTTTAAGAATAGTCTTTTAGCAGTGCATTATCTGGCAGTAATTCTTTTATAAAGAAAGATAAATATGAGGGTGTAACAATAAGTTTTTGCCCTCAGATAGAAATAATTGAGTGAAATTTATGAAATTGCTACATTGTCTTAGCCCTTTTCTATATAGTCACCGTGCGCAGTAACACATTTTTGAAAATGGTATTTCAAAGAGAGGGGGGAGCACTTTTCTAAATTTTGCGGACATCATTCATGCTCCCGGTAGGCAAATTTGGGGGATGGACTTATACTGTAGACCATGATCTGTAGCGAAAACATTTTATAAAACTATTGCATTTTTAAGATAATCATTTTTCTGGAAACCTAGGTTCGTAGATCCTTGAATAATTAAAGACAGGCACAAAATAAAAATAAGTACAGAACTTGTGTGAAAATATAAATTATTTGAAAACAACGTTTAAACACACAATAAAAACAAGAATATTTGACCATACGTATACGTTTCGTGAGTACTAGGACTCACATCCTCAGTGTAAAAACTATAAAACTTTAAAAACAATATCCCCCCAACTGCAGGTACGGTGAAAAAACCCAAATGTCATAGACCCATAGACATTTGGGTTTTTTCACCGTACATGCAGTTGGGAATATTGTTTTTAAAGTTTTATAGTTTTTACACTGAGGATGCGAGTCCTAGTACTCACGAAACGTATACTTATGGTCAAATATCCTTGTTTTTATTGTGTGTTTAAACGTTGTTTTCAAATAATTTACAAAATAAAAACTCTGATTTGAAGACAGGATGGCTTTTATTAACTGTAAACATGAATAATGTAAATGCCAGAGAGGGACCCTTTCAGTTAGCTGTTGACAGTAGGATGTACAGAGAAGGAAAATAATTAATTTGTCAGAAATTGTTGCCAATGTGTCGAGCCAAAATCTTGGTACCCTGGACCATTATAACCCCAAATAGGTATCACTTAATGGAACTTTGAATTAAAAAGTGGCCAAAAGGAACGTTGATTGGCGTTTTAACATTTCAACGTACAAATACGAATGCCAAAGCTAAATGATAGGAAATATGCATTTAGAAGCAGCATCGGAGATGTAGGGCGCCGATTTTAATATAAATAGAGTAATATATGCGGCCGAAAAGACATTTGTATTGACTATAAAACTGAAAATTAACACTGAATGTATAAATAATTGCTACAACTGGAGCATATAATCAGAGAATATCTTTTTTTATATATTCATTAACCGAAGGAAAATATCCTCGAACAGCTAATGATTTCAGGATGAGAAACAGATTTGTTTTTGATTTATTTTATTAACGGCTTTGGGTGAACGTGGGATAACTGAAAACTAAAGCGCAAAAGAAAAGAAGAAATAGATATATTATTTTTAGAAAGGAGAGGAAGTTTTGATTCAGTTTATAATTATGAAAGGATAAATTAAATTTTAAAATGGGAAATTTAATTTTACAAAGGAGATAAATAATGATATGTGATGATATATTATTTTCAACATCGCATATCTCTCCCCCTTTCCCAGAAAAACTAACATAACCCATTAAATTTTTGGCTGGACACACTTACGTGAAGTACATTAACATTACACTGGCACATACATAGTAAAAATCAAAGTTGCAACTAACATATGTATAATATAGATAAAAGAGCTCATAAAAACATTTTAAGCATATGCATTGATAAATAAGAATATTGAGATTTAAATTCTCAAATATAAAATACATGGTATACCATTATCAACATATTTGTTGATGAAAATATTATATAAAATCTCTTTATTACATTAGAGATCACAATCTGGAATTTCCGCTGTGCACATTGTAAGAAAATATATAATAGTTCCAGATCTTTCATCTTGCTTGATTTTTAAGTCCTCAAGCTAAAAATTGGGCATGTCATAAAGTGTTGGATATGTTCCAACCAAAATATTATGTTAAAATATTAAATCTGAACACAGAAATGTATATGTTATGCTAAAATAAAATTGGTAAGTAAAATAATATGTAATACATGACATAAGTATGACAATATAAACTTGACAACACATAAAATGTCTAGTGTGGTTAGAAACATCAATTATTTTTAAAAAGTAAATACAATAAATTTGCTTAATGTTTTCAAAGTTTCATAAAGTTTTTTTTTTAATCTTTAAGAAAAAAAACTGAAAAAAATTATCAAAATCTGTTACAGGTAAAAACTGTTTATGTGAAACTCTGAAGCATTTGTTATAAAGAAATGCAGTAGTATGATAATGGTAAAATTTCTCTTGGATGTACAGAAATGTGTAGAGAAATGTGTAAGTGAAGGGAGGTGCTTTTAGAGAGTAAGCTTGTACAGTTAGAATACAACCATTAATTAGACTTCAATTGAAGATAAAGCTGGTATAAACACCAACAAGGTTGCAATTTCTTTACGATTGTGGATAAAACACTCTCAAAACCAAAAGATTAAAAATAAACTGTGAACTAATATTAACAAATAAATAAAAATGTGCCTTGAATAGGAGGAGTAATATTAAACTGAAAGTATGCCATAAATGAAGTGGCAATTGCGTGTAAATGTGTAATTGGCATACAAGAGTAAATGGACTGTGTTAGTCACTTCTTGAGAAAATAACCAACATCAGCAATTAAAATTAAAATTAAAATGCATAAAGTGACAAGATTTTCCTTATATTGAAATATCTTAAAGTGCGAGACTTGAAGTGAGACCAGTGACATGGAAAAAGTTTTTTTCTTTTAATGAAATCTAAAAATATGTAAATAATACAATGTAGTGGAATGGTAATAAAATGTCTAAAATATTTGTATATATCTACAGAATGAAATATTTACGCCTTATTCCTTGTAATTTCATTAAAGCAAATGTGCATTATCAGGAGTCTTGGTGGATTCCTATTAAATCTTAATATTATAAATATAATATACTCACCATAGCGGCATGATTTATTAACACTAGAACGCCCGCTACCATTTTCCCCCTAGAACGCCCGCGGGAGTCGCTTCGACTCCTGTCTGTTTTAAAAGAGAAAAAATAAACGAAACGCATAGAAATGAATAGAAGAATGTAAATATAATATTTATATTTGAATTTAAGATTCATATATATGTATTACAATTGAAAGAACAATATTTATATACGCATTTTTAAGAAATTGGAAAATATTTTCAAAGGAAATACAGAATCGTTTCGAATTTTCAATCTGAAATACAGTTTTTGCGAGTGTAGTCAGTTTTGGCCAAACATTTTCCACAAACCATTTTCTTGCATGTTATGCAATCATTGAAAGTCATGTTGCCTTTACATAGTTTTACTTCGCATTTTCTTCTCTTTAGGGATTTTGTTTCAGATGATGTATCAGCGAGTCTTTTTCTTGTTGGTTTATTTTTAGCAAATGTATAATTTTGACGCAATTCATCTTCTAATGAATGAATAAATGCTTGTCTGCTTATTTTTGTTTCTCCGGTAACTTCTTTAAAAATGATCATGGCATTTATTGCTGCTAAATCTAAGAGATTGTAAAAGTATGCACAGGCCATCTTCTGGAGGGCGCCTTCACTGAATATTTCCTAGCCATTTGATCAATAACGTCAACACCACACTTAGTTTCATTATAAAATCTAACAGTTTCCGGGGTTTTCTTTTCGTTGTTTTCAATATCAATGAATGGGTGGAGAGTGATAAGAATAATAACATTTTTCTTTCTCTTTCCTTGATACACGGTTAGAATAGTACCGGTTTCTTCGTGTTTTAGAAATTTTGTTTCGTATAATTTATCTTTCGAATCTTTCAAAGTTTTTGGAATTTCTCTCCTAGTTTTTCTCATAGTGCCTACTAAACTAGTACCTTTCTTTTTCAGTTGTTTAGCCAAACGCAGTGACGTGAAATAATTATCAACCGATGACGTTAATGCATTTGTTTAGAAATGGCTGCATCAATCGCATAACTACATATTCTGATAAAGTTTGATCTGAAGGCCGTTCTTCACATTTGCCTAAATAAGGGAACGCATTCAGAAAGTACTTTATTCGAAGGTCTACTGCAAGCGAAAACTTTTGTCCGTATTTATCCGCTTTTGAAGGTATGAATTGCGTGAAAGGACAACGCGTTTTGCTTGGAAATAACTGTTCATCTATTGTTATATTTTCACCAGGCTTGAAACAGGCAATACAGTTTTCAGTGAATCTATTCCATATATCAGATATCATTCCAAATTTATCTGTTTTTAAGCGTATAGATCTAGTAGATTTCAAATCGAATAAAAAGCGTAAAATTTCACAAAACCTATTTCTTCCCATAGTTTCAGTGCAAAAATTCAAACCCCATGAGTTTGACCACAAAGAATGAATATCGATTCCATTTGCCCCACATGCACCTCGGGCATACAAAATTCCAATAAAGGCATATAGCTCGTCTAACGTAACTGTCCAGTTATCGGTTTCAAGAACACGTCTTGCCTCTGTTTCTGTGCATCTTTGTATTGGTTCCAGCATTTTTTTATCTACAAATAACAGCCATGCACTCAAAATGCTTTCAGATTTCACGAATTCCTTAGCATAAATAGTTGGTCCAGTAGTCTGACACATGATATCTTCCAGAAATTTTCTTATTTGCACAAATTTTCCATTGTGTGCCATCTGGAGCGACATGAATTCCATCTCTTTCAGATGCAATAATTAGCGCATCTTCATTTGTATCGGAATTTGATGAAGAATTATTTCCAATACTAATTTCTTGAATTTCGTTTTCATTTTCTGATAACTCACCACCTTCAGATTCATTATCTGAAAGCTCTCGTAATAGAGCAGTTATTTCGTCCGGTGTTAGAATTTTTTTCCGTGACATTATGTTTTATTTCTAATAAAAAGGAAGAGCGGAGTTGCTTAGTTATGCTGAAACACAAGACTGATAAAAATTGAAACAAAAATTCAATTCGAATGATACAAAGAATTTCGCAAGCAGTACGCAATCATTTCAGCAGGTGCATGGAACTAACCATTTTTCTCAACAAAAGGGGTGTAGAGAAAAGAGGAGTAAAAACATTTACTTTCCTGATAACAGATAAAAATATTATGAATCTCAAGGTCATGTTACGCAAAAATAATGAAAGCATTTTACAAATCTTACTTTGGAGTCGATTCGACTCCGTTGGGCGTTCTAGGGGTAATGCCTCATTATCAATTTATTAAATGTGCAAATAATTTATAAATTTCAGAATAAATAGAGATTATAAAAATAATAAAAGTCAAGGAAGCGGGAGAAAAAAAAATCCAAATTTCTCAGAGATATGGGTGTTTTAGGAGCATTTGGAGTCGAAACGACTCCATCGGGCGTTCTAGTGTTAATTCACATTTTTTTTTAATTTCAACTGTAGACAATTAAATTTAAGGAATCATGAGAAAAATGATGCAAAATAAAAATTGATGTGAAAAATGTAGTTAACATATGATACCTGTGATATTTAACTAAAGAAGATTTTGTTTATGTGATAAGGAATATTATTTTAATGTCAAAAGGGAACACATTGAATGGTACAAAAACATTGATTGAAATTGTGTATACTGTGTGTAGTGTGTGTAGTGTGTGTAGTGTGTGATATGGAAAACTTGAATATAATCTCGACAGAAATTACTCAAAATGGCATGCTCACCATATAAAAGTTTGCAAGTATCACGAAAGGAACGAAAAGGAAAACCTGTGCAGGTTTTGACAATTGCAATGAATTAAAAAAAAGAACAACAGAAAGTTATATTTCCTATATAAATATACAACAGTGCGCGTATAAAGTACAAACAGTGGAAAACACTGAATGGTAACTCTGAATGGTAACGTGAAAGAAAAAAAAATAAAAAGGGCACAGTTGTATGTCACCAACATGGTTATAGGATATGGTAAAGCAGTATGAAAAATCAAAAAGATTATTGTACATTTCACTTACGAATAAGAAATGTAAAACTACTTTACCAAAATAATAACGAGATTGAACTGATAATGATGATAAGTTCTCTAATAAAAGTTAATGAAAGAAAAAATACTGTGTACCATATATTAAAATTAATTAAAAGAATATTGAAAAGAATGTGATAAACAAATATCATTTGAACTTGGCGAGAGGTTGTCGAACAGCACCACAAAGTAACAACCAACAGCAAAAGATAAACACTTTCACAAAATCATCCCCGGCCGTGAATAATCAAATGAAAGGGTTTATAACACTCAAAAAATGTTATGGTTGAATTACTAATACAAAACTTAAAAAAATATATAAATGTAAAATAGTGAATCTAAAATTAAAAAAAAAAATAATGTATATGTAATAAAGATGGTACATGAATGCTGAATTGTGTGAATGATAGTAAACAATTGTGTATTGTACTGAAAGGAGGGAAGAAAATGCACGATGAAATGTGTACTAAGTCAACTGGTCCTGCAGTGATAGTATATTTAATAATCGTCACAATTATTTTTATAATCTCTTCTTTTTTTTTTATTAAGTTTACCCTGTAAACCAAAAATAAACAAGCAAAATATTAAATGCTAAATATCCATTTATATTAAGCTGAAATTAAACATAACGTTTCTTAAATGTTAAATATAATATGGCTGATAGTGTTCAGTGTATGTATGTAAGATAATGAGAAAACTGAAAAAGAAGAATGTAAACATTCTAGAACTACGCATTTTTAAATGTTTATATCTAGCAAAATATTGAATAAATTATTTCTAACGCACACTATACCTATATAAACTTAAAAATTATGTACAAAAGGATTTTCTATTTCAAACCCATTCGTACAATGAATTGAAAAGAAATGCGGAAATGCAGTACATCAAATTAATGGAAAATTAAATTTAACTTTGAGAAATACGCCTCTTCAATATATTGAATGAGATGAAATGATAAAATAGTATAATACAAAATATGATAAAATAAAGTTTAATTTTGTAAAGAATTATATGTCATGTGTGTGCAGATGTACGAAAAAAAATGTAAAATAGCAACAAGGGTGGTTGTGAATTCTGAAACGAGAGATGTGTTAATGAAAATTATATCAACATTAAAGTATCCAGTGTAAATAAATAAAAAATAATTTCATAAACTTATTGAAATGTCTGATTAAATAACAAAAGTGAAGATGAATGTACATAGCATGATACAAACGAAACTGAAAGTTCATAAAGAAAAGGAAAAAGGACACATCTACAATATACTGAATTGCCAGAAGGTCACAAACTGTATATAAGTATAAATGTTATACCATGAGTTTACCTAAGCGGTTTATAACTAAGTATGTGTACCATAAAATAAAAATTATTTTTTTGGCAAAATGATATTGTAAGTGAGATACAAGAAAAAAAAGATTGTTTCATAATAAGGCTCCAAAACATATATAGAAAGTCTGTACTTATTATGAACGGAAAATGTAAAATGAATATTTAAAAAAATTACGGAGAAAAATTTTGCAGAATCTGTGAAAGCATTTAAAAATGTTAAAGCTAGAAGGATACAGCGACACGCGTATAAAATTATAAAACTCTTAAACCTCAATAATAATGTCTGCCAACTGTAAATATATGTGCATAAAAATAGGGCATCGCTGTACACAACTAACAGATTATAATTAAAGACATGAAAATGTGTGTGTGTGTTTTGTAAAAAAATCACAGGAAATTATATTAGAAATGTGCAAAGCACGTTAATTTCAATTAAAGATAAAAATGTTCTGATTAATGAAAGTGAGAAAAACAATCATTAACAATCTATACTTAAAAGTAAAGCAATGAATCATTGTGTCTTAAAAAAAATATTCAACTGGATAATTTAAAATTTAAAAAATAATATATCTGTACTTTTTTTAGCATCTATCCGTGTAAAATTATGTCCGCACCAAAACTTCAATACCCCAAATTTAGGTCATTTAATAATGCATATAAAATTGCGAATATCAAGATAAAATAAATCACCATTATTGTTAAGACTAAACATTAACTTCAAATTAAAATAGGATCTTGAAATAAAACGCACTTTGAACATAAGAGGCAATGTTATTTAAACTTGATGCAAACGCTCCAAATATTTACTTATAACACAGATATATATGAAATATATATTTCCTTGAGTATAAAATTCTATCAAGGAACACAAAAGAAATCTTTGTGTATCATTATAAAAAAAATAACATATCAGTTAATATATAAAATATATAATAGTAAATGTTTTAGCTAGAATAATAATAGCACACAAAAATAATTTCGAGTAAGTATAAAAATAAAAATGTCAACACAAACATAAAATGCGTCATTTCTAAATTTGAATTCTGTTGGAAATTACATCTTTAAAAAAATGTTAGTTACTAAAGTATTCCAAAGCATCGAACATTTAATTAAAAAAAAAATCAGTACTAAAGTATTCGAAAGCATCCAACATTTGTCTCTCTTTATCAATTGTAAGAAAGGCAGGGCAAATAATGTCCTGCGAAAATATTTATCCATATAACACGAAATTGTACAGAAAAATATTTTAACATCTTGTAAGCTATCATTTAATTATCTTAAGATACTGAAAACAGTATTTTTATCATATTATATATGTACTAGACAAGAGAGACTGTATGTGCCTTTAAAAATAAAAATAAGTATTTAAATTGTAGCAAAACTATTAACAAAATATTACTTACCATTTATAGTCAAATGATTAAGCTAAAAACTTTTTTTTTAAATATGATCAGTAGGTATTAAATATACACAAAAGTCATACAAATACAAATTTTAGGCTTCTTTTCATATAATTATACTACCATATTTATATTTAGTCTTTGTGATAAATATCAAAATTTATGCAAAGAAATTTATGTAAACCAACATAATACTTCATTAAAATATTTTACCTAAGGGCAATTAATTATGTTTGACATTGTAACATGAATATTGCTAGCTCAATTACCTCTGAAATCATATTATATAGCTGTTGATAGTTCTGCATCTGAAAAAAAATTGTGGCACAGATATCAATGAAAATTACGAAATGTGCTCAGGAAGAGATAAAACGACAAATGCGAGAAAAATTAGTTTATATTTAAAAATATTTAGCACGGATTGAATTAAAACAAAAGTATCAACTTAAGGACTTAAGAATATTTATGAACTTGAACACTGTAATAATTTCCTAAAATAAGAATAAAAATAACTTACACAAAATCTCTTCCTGTGCACATAGCATTTATCATCATAAAAATTCTTAAAAATCATAATAATATGGACTAAAACTTCATAATATTTCGTGGTTCATTGCACACATTTTTTAAATCGTTGTTATTTTTCTATAATACTCAGAAAAATATCACTGAAATATACTCTTGGCAGATCGATTTTTTTTTAATTTCACTGATAGCATTCCGTGATATAACTGAGATATTTATTCACTTCTGTCATAAATCACAATTTTCGAAAGGTGACACTATTATATATATATATATATATAACTATTCTAAAAAAAAAGTAACTACCGCTGTCACCGCCGCCGCCGGTTTTGAATTTTTTGTGACCGGAGGTCTTTCTTCGTTAATATTAAGAAAAATAATAAATACAAAAATATGAAAATCGGTAGTATTATACAGAAATGTTTGATAAACACGCTGATGCAGACAGTTTTCAGATCGAAGAATTATTTTAAGAGATATTTAATGCTAAAGTTGGACAAAATCGTTCCACTAAAAAAGTTTTATAGGAGCAAAAACTGTTCATAGGAATTTAATCATTTTTAGATCATTTTATTTGTTAGAATTTGCCGGAGTGCAGATTGCATTAATTTTTTGATTTTGACTCATTTTTTGAGGTTTTATTTCTATTTTAAATTCAGATTTTCAGCATTTCTAGAGATATTTTTAACAGATTTTAGAAAGTGATATTAATTTAAACTGTTGCCAACTGTATAAACAGCGGAAGCAATAATGTTTGCTTCAAAAAAAAATATATATATATATATATACGTGTAAATAAATTAAAAATTTATTTACACGTGACTATTATAAACAGAAAAAAACATTTGGAATTATAATTAAATAATTATGTACAAAAAGCGGGAACTTATTAAAAATTATGTCATAAAAACTATAATTACACGTGAATTTTAAGAGAGAAAGGAATTTGTAAAGCAATAAATTTATTAACATGCGTTAGAAGTCTTAAATAGGAGAAATTACGTCATATTTACGTCACATTACAGTTATTACATAAAATAAATTAAAATTTATTTACACGTGACTATTATAACAGAAAAAAGCATTTGGAATTAGAATTAAATAATTATGTACAAAAAGCAGGAACTTATTAAAAATTATGTCATAAAAACTATAATTACACGTGAATTTTAAGAGAGAAAGGAATTTGTAAAGCAATAAATTTATTAACATGCGTTAGAAGTCTTAAATAGGAGAAATTACGTCATATTTACGTCACATTACAGTTATTACATAAAATGAACACAAAATAATATTGCAAAACGGTTTAAATTTAGAAATTGCGCTAGACATTTATTTGATATTTTAAGAGGATACTTTTCAACTATTTTTGTTAGGAAAGCGCAAATAATATTTAATTTCTAACACAAGTATTTTCCCGTGAATATTAAAAAGAGAAAGAATAGTTTGGTCAAAATTACGTCATATTAAAAACGATTAATTTAAAATGTCTCATTTAAAAGAACTTTCTTTTCACTTTGTTAAAAAATACCAGGAGACAAAGACTCTGTTTACTTAATTCCTTTTATATTAGCTTATTTTGAAATATTGTTACGCGTGTCTACGTCATCAAGTTATTTTTATTTCGACGTTTTATTTGTATTTTTATTAATGTTGTACTAATTTATTTGTTTTTTCGTTATTTAAAATAAAAATTATGTCAATTTGTATAATTTGGCGAGTGGTTTGGTGATTTGTATAATTTGGCGAAATTGGTCGACGGGATAATCAAGTAGTACCGCAACGGATTTGGCGTTAAAATTCCCCAATCGAAGAGAAATCAATAGAAATCCGTTTATAGAGAGATCGCCACTGTTTCTTAAATTATAATTAAATCTTTCGAAATCATTTTAAAGCCGATCAAATTAGCGTGCATTTAGAGTCTACGGTGTCTGGACGGGGGTTGGCGAGCGTAGCTCGTAGGGGGCCGAGCTCCCTAGTATTAAAAAAAAAAAAAAAAAAAAAAAAAAACTGCTTTCAAACTTCATTCAAAAACTTCTTTTTTTTCAGTGCATAAATAACACTTTTTTTTTTTTTTTTTTTGAAGAGCTGTTGTCTTAAAACTGCTTTCTAGAAAGATGAAAAACAGTCATAGTACTTGATTCACCGAATATCAAAATAAGAGGATGCGAAGTATGTAAACACTCATGTTAGAGTAAAATCATATTGAAATTAAACTCAGTAGTGATCGTTTGAAAAATATAAAAATCACCAAAGTACACACGATGAACGGAAATGCTTCGAACATCATCACAAGTTGGATAGAGGTTGCAGGAGCGACATCCTTGTTTTTTTTTTCTTTGTTGTTGTTTTTTTTTTTTTTTTTTTTTTTTTTTGTTTTTTGTTTTTTGTTTTTGTTTTTTTTTCTTTACTAAAGTGTAAGAAAATATAAAATATATTAGAAGAACGTGAAATCAGTCTGGTCTCATTTCGAAAAATTTTCTCTTCATTTTGGAGAATGCAGAATAAGCAAAATCAAGTCTAAGTCATATTCGGAGCGAAGGCGCAAAGATGAGTAAATCTCTGAATGGTTGAGGCGGTCAAAGCTTCCGAGATAAGCCTAGTACGGGCAGAGGCGATCGGTAAAGTTTTCCGCTCTCTGTATGCGAAGAAAACGAGAACGAATCCGCGCTTTGAAAAAATGGTAGTCCATAGCAATATCCATATCATTGTCGGTAGTTTAAAAATATGCAGAAGCACATTATACGTAGGTCTCTGCAGCACAATATAATCAGTTCTCACTTTTGAAGGGTATAGGATGCATAAATAATGTTCGTAAATTTCAGGAGTGTGGTGATTAGGCTTCATTCACTTTAAAGTTTTTTTATTTTTTTATATTATTTAAAGCAGGCCGTCGTTAAACACAGGGATCCCTCTCTGACAAGATGAAGATTTTGAAAAATTCAAGGCCTGGGTTAGGCACCATATACATGTACTGTAGACCATGATCTGTAGCGAAAATATTTTATAAAACTATTGCATTTTTAAGATGATCATTTTTCTGGAAACCTAGGTTCGTAGATCCTTGAATAATTAAAGACAGGCACAAAATAAGAACTCTGATTTGAAGACAGGATGGCTTTTATTAACTGTAAACATGAATAATGTAAATGCCAGAGAGGGGCCATTTCAGTTAGCTGTTGAAAGTAGGATGTACAGAGAAGGAAAATGATTAATTTGTCAGAAATTGTTGCCAATGTGTCGAGCCAAAATCTTGGTACCCTGGACCATTATAACCCCAAAGAGGTATCACTTAATGGAACTTTGAATTAAAAAGTGGCCAAAAGGACCGTTGATTGGTGTTTTAACATTTCAACGTACAAATATGAATGCCAAAGCTAAATTATGGGAAATATGCATTTAGAAGCAGCATCGGAGATGCAGGGCGCCAATTTTAATACAAACAGAGTATATATATGAGGCCGAAAAGACATTTGTATTGACAATAAAACTGAAAATTAACACTGAGTGTATAAATAATTGCTATAACTGGAGCATATGGTCAAAGAATATCTTTTTTTATATATTCGTTAACCGAAGGAAAATATGCTCGAACAGTTAATGATTTGAGGATGAGAAACAGATTTGTTTTTTGATTTATTTTATTAACGGCTTTGGGTGAACGTGGGATAACTGAAAACTGAAGCGCAAAAGAAAAGAAGAAATAGATATATTCTTTTTAGAAAGGAGAGGAAGTTTAATTTCACAAAGGAGATAAATAATGATATGTGATGATATGTTATTTTCAACATCACAGGACTGGAGAGGTGCATAACATGAATAAGTGGTCACAGGCCTTTCCAACAATATGTCACATGTGGGGTCGGCAAAAGTTAGAAAAATGACCCAATTTACTATCGCGCCTCCTGTAATAAAACCTCCCTCTCTCTTTTAAATACCTGTTTCACAAATGTGTTACTTTGCACACTGACTATATAGAAAAGGACTCATAAAATGCAGCAATTTCATAAATTCCCCTAAATTATTTCTATACGAGAGCAAAAACTTATTTATACACACTCGTATATTTCTGCGCACTTATGTAAAATCGTAAAGTACTACTGTCTGTGCTTTTTAGTAATACTGTTTCTTATGAATGACTGGTACAGATAGAAAACCTGTTGGCATAGTTTAGGAAGACTTGTTTTATCACAAAAGTGTGTTTCTTGCGCAAAATTTTCATTAATACACGTTTGTGTTTAATGACATTTTTATCAATATCGACCATTGTGACATACGGTTGACAACATATTAAAATTTTGGGGAACCTCTGTTAAAAGTAAGACAAATATGTTATTTACAATGCGATGGCGACTAAAATACATACATTAGTTGTAAGTAATTTAGTAATGTATTTAATTTACATGGTGGTGGTCAGTTTTTAAGGCTTTTAACAATATATTGAAGCAGTCGATCAAACCATTTTATTCCTCATGAAACAGATACGGGACTATTACAAAAATCATCTAATGAAAAAAATGTGACAATCGAAGTATCCTTTGAAAACGATACCCCACTTGACCTACTTAAACAATATTTAATCTCCCCTACCTCCCTAGGTTAAAAATATCCCCCTTTGCCCCCAAAACATGGTAAAATAACTTTTTTTTGGGGGGGGGGGATCTCATCGAATATTAATTTATAGTGTCAAAACAAAGCTCTTTGCAAATTTTGGTTTATGGCCATCAGTTGTTTTTTTTTTTTTTTTTTTTAAGATTTTACCAGTACTAAAAAAGTTACTTTTTGGGAGGAGGTGGGGATCAAATTGTAATTTTTTTTATACAAATGCCTAGAAAATAACATTAATTATTACAAAAGTCTTACAATACAAATGACTTTTGTGCTTGTTATCAACTAATCTTTAAAAAAATAAGATAAAACAATCAAATCTCCAACTTGGTTAGTCAGCCACATGTTCCCCCATAATCTTGTATGCATGCATAATATCATTAAAGCAATATATATGTTTTAAGATTTCCGTATAAAACATAGTAAATGAGATTATAACTGTTTTAAATATCTGTATTCGTTTAAAATTTGAGTTTCCAAAGTACGATCCAACGATTTATTCCAAAACCTCTAATAAATGCGAACATTATTTAAATAAGATCATTTCTTTAAAGATAAAATATAAATTCGTTAATTCAATTAAAAGAACATTATAACGTCGCTTCATCAATAGAATATTTTATGAGTATGCAAATATACTTTAATATTACTAAAAGTTTACTTATACATTTTATATTGTAAATAAAATAGCATCTGTAGTATAAATTTGATTGGCTTAAATAAAATAAGTGTGATCGGATACTTAAAATGCTTTAATGTTACTTTTATGGTTGAAATAGAAAAAGGACGTCATAAGTTATTATAAATAAATAAATAATTCATATGAATGTTATCTTTTAAAGATGTCATAAGTTTACACGGCAGTAAAATTGTTTGAAATTTATAACGTAATTATTGAAATAGTAAAATAAATGCACAATTTTCTATAAATAAATTAAATTATGAAACAGGTAGAATCGATTTTCAAATTTATTTGACTTAGCTTTTAACAGAAGCGAAAAACAATCTTCAATAAACAAAAAAATAATTTAAAGATTAAAAAATACAAATGAAACCTTAAATATGCGTTCAGATTAAAACATAATAATATGCGTCCAGATAAAAAAAATACATATAAATCTTGTATAGGGTAGGGGAGTACACAGTAAGACATGGTACACAGTGAGACAGCAGCCATTTTGACATATAGTTATAACTTTTTCTCCTAGCTGGAACACGCACTGAACCACCTCATCTTATGCAACACGTGGATGTAGTTTCGGCACTTCAGTTACACGTCCAACAAAATAATAAGTAATTATTTATTTTACAGGGGTTAAAGTTACATAAACGTCCATTTTAAAGTTTATTTCTTTCATTATGGCATATATTTACTTAACCAAACCTAGCTATATTTAATGATAGACTATGTCGACAAAGCGACACAAGCATTCAAAGCTATGAAATTGAGGATGAAACAGCTATGGCATCTATTTTGTTTCAACGTAACGAAAGTACACAGTGAGACACACAGTTGTGGTACACAGTGAGACGTGCCTAATTGTGTATCTACTATGCGGTTCTGACGTAAAAAAAGTTATTTATTGATAAAAGAAGAAAAAAGAAGATGATTCTCCAATTAGACCGGCTCATTGCAAACAGCCTAGGCTCTTTGCAAAGAGCCTGATTTCTCAATTAGCCTACGACATATCTACTAAACGTAAGAGGCTGAAAATTTGCATGAACGTAGCCCAAGGTCTGCCATTGCCCACCGGAGGCTCATATTTTTATTTATTTTTTTTTAATCTAGAAATATTAATTAGAAGTCATGAACTGCAGAAAATTATTGATAGAGTATAAAAATGTATGATTTATGAAAATATATGCATTGTCTCACTGTGTACCTCAAGTGGTACACAGTGCGACAATTTTCTATGCTCCGTTATGCTGCTTCTGTGCTTTTATAAATAACTTTTTAAAAACAATTTATACATTAATGTGTAGCATATTTGTGTTGTTTAAAGATGTGGGAAATTTTTTTCAAAAGAATAAAAATTATTGCCATTCGTTAAGTAATAATAATTTTCGTCTCACTGTGTATTACCCTCTCCTACATTTAAAATACCAATAATGTGAAAAAAAATATTTTAAGATTCTTCCATAAATTTTAGAAATGGAACTCACAGTCGTTTTAAATCTTTTATTTCGGGTAAAATTTGATTTCGTAAAGAAAATTTTATTTAAATCTGATAAAAACTCTTTGAAGTTAAATATATGTATATTTATTTATTTATTAAATTCAAGTAAAAGAACCTTTTAGCGTGGCTTTTTTAAGCCAAACTTTTATGACCATCAAATTATAATTAAGATATATTATTGTTAAATATTTTATGTTAAATTATGAATAAAATATGTATCTTTAGTTAGGGTTGTTGTCATAAATGAGATAACAAATTGAAATTGAGGAAGATATATTAAACGTTTCTATTTCAAAATTAATGTTTTATATAGGTTATCAGTAACGGATGTATAATCTAATTGGATTACAATTTTTACATTAAATATGTCCTAAAAAACTTAAGAGATTTTCAATGTGTGTGTGTATATATATATAAATGTTTTCACCTTGATTTTCTCAGGCTGTTTTCTTTTCTTGAAGATAGTTTAACTTTAAAATGTTCGTAAAGTGTTTAAAAATAATTAAAAATAAGTTTATATTTTCATGTTTATTATGGAATAATACAATATATTGTTTTTCTTTTAAGATTTTTTAAGATTTTTTGTGTTCCCGAGAAATATTTTTCAACCAAAGTGGACCATAACTAAAGTATACTCCAAAATCTTTAATTTATTAAACGTGTTATCAATATGTGTGATTATTTTAGACTCATCCTATTAAAAATAGACACAGCGGTATTTATAACAATAATAATAGTTACTTAAAATCATAAGACGAAATGAAAAAACTTCACTTTGAGTTAATCGTAAAATATAACTAATCCCTGTACAATGTACATCCTTTATCAGAGAATCCATAGAAATTAAGTATAAGTACAATCAAGTATGTAACGATGCCCTATCATACAATATCCGAAATATATGGTCAAATATCCTAAAACGTAAAACACCCAATAGATTTTTCCTCTGCGTATGTTTTAATCCGAAGCACTACTTCCGACTACAATGAAGTATAATGAAACTCTTTAAATTTAGCATAGAACTACAAGAATAAATCCTTATAATATTATAAATGTCAATGTGTGTCCGAAAGTTTGAATGAAGCCTGCGTCTAAACGGATGAACTAATTCTTTTGCATTTTTGGATAGAGATGGATTACAACCTGGAAATGAACATAGGCTATGTTTAATTTATTTTATTCAAATATTTTGCTTAATAATCCAAAATTTTATTATTTTTCATGCGCAATGAATTGACATTTTTTCCGATAAAATTTAACCATCTTCCCTTTTTCGTTGCCAAAAGATAAAAACCCAGAATAATTTAATTTCTGATTGAAAGATTGAAACGGAAATTTTCAAGTATTTTTAATAATACAAGGTGCATGAATTTTGAGTATGTGCTGAATGAAGGCAAACGGGACGTCATATATGGAATATAAAACGGATATGCTTTGATGTTGAAATAAAATGAGGTTGTGTTATGGTATTAATTCTTATTATTTAAAGAAAATTGTTATCAATGCTTACGGTTTATAGTCTGCGCACGGTTAACATAAAGATTTAAATTTAACATTTAACATTTAAAAATAAAAATAAAAACTTTTGAAGAGCAAATGGATAGCAAATGCCAATAATATGCACAGTAAAATTATCAATGTCGAAAATGACGTAATGATTAGCAGGAAATATGTATTTTCATTCTTAAAAAGTAAAAAATTAACTAGATAGAATGGTTATGTTCTGTAATGGGGTTCGTAGTCATTTTGCTTTTTTTAGAGAAAGGCATTTGTTGCAGAAATAAATACATTGTTGTAAATATGATTGTTTTTGTGTAGTAAAGACTTAATAATATTCTAGATGATCATTTCATCGCCCACCTTTGATGCCAAGTATGATTGTAAAACATACAAAAAAGTATCATCCGATAATTTTCTTGCCACAGATACCATATACGCACCTGGTTTGGCGCGATCTGTTTTTGACGCCAATTTGGCGAAAACATCGGTTTCGAATACCAATTACATGTATATTTTTAAATTATGTTCCATTACTTAAAAAAGGAAATCGCAATAAATTTTAAAAAATTTCATTAATTTATGTAATTGTAAAAGAAAATTAAAGTAAATAAACAATTTATTAATAAATAAACAACAATAGCCGGGTTACCGTGTCAAGCAAAATAATCTATTTTGTCAACAATTATGTACTCCGATGCGTATATGACATTTGTGTCATTTTCTTGTTGCTTCATGATGTAAACAGACATCCTGGTTCAGCGTATAAACCTGATTTATGTCAATGATCCTATAATAAAGAAATACCTTAAGTTACTTGGACTCCCTTAACCCTCTCATTGCGCAACCCGAGATTTCCTCGGGCAACGTAAAAGTAGCAAAATTTCCGCAATCCGAGATTTCCTCGGGGATTCATTTTTTCCGTTGGCTACTTTTTTTTAATTCAACTGGGATCACTTTTTAAGTACAAAAATTCCATATAGACTTTAACAACATCTACAAGATAACTGTACTACAAAATTGATTTTTTTACAATAGTGGTGCGAGACTATAAAAATAGTCTCCAGTGACAGCCCTGATTTCGCCTAGTTTCTAATATCCTATCCCATCTAAGATCATGAACTCTTTTACAAAAAATGTTTACATATTTAAAGTCTAAGCTTCTAAACTATATATAGATTTGAAACATGTAATAAAAAAGGTGCAATTTTTGAACCTATTTTGATTTTTAAAAAAAATACGCAGAGAGAGGGTTAAATACAATTAATATAATCCCTTAAGCTAATATCAATTTTTGTTCCATTAAAATATCTCAATTTGTTGATCTTCTGTAAGCAAGTAAACCCTATTGGTTTACAATGGAAGTCTGTGGGAATTTGGCAAAATATTAGAGATATCGCCAAGTTGACGTCACTTTTGGCGACAAACTTGGTGGTATTTGGCGACAGAACAGGGTGCCCTATTCTGTCCCCTTAAGCATAAGGTAACCCCCTTATAGGTATGGTGATGCATTAAATGTTGTTCAATAACCAATGAGCTGTGTTTCATTTGGGCATTGCCATTAAACAATTAACAAATAATTGCGCTTTCTGTGCCGCGTGCGATAGCGTAATATATATATGGAGAGATTTTCTCCTATAAAATGTGACAAAGAATTGTTTTATGATATATGTTTTTAATTATCGGAAGGGAAATGCGTTGCTTAATTAATTAATTTCTTATTTTTATGTTACGTGAAAGACGTCACGGGTAACAGCTAGTAATTAATAATATAAGAAATTACTCTCACTAAATTACGAGGTACTTCAATATTATACCGTACACCATTTTTCTTAAAGAAAACAAACTATTTACCAAATTGAAACGCTATAAGTAAAAACAAGAAATTCGGAATAGCACCGATTACTAAAGTGTCAACTAGCAGCAACTTTTAAAACAAGTAAGAAAAAGTCATGCGCCAAGCATAGATTAGGAAACACTTTCAAACACATTCAGAATAATGTAACAAAACTGCACAGTTTAAAAAATTAAAATATTACGTCTACTTCATGTATACGGAAACGCATAATACATTTCAAAACCCAATTTCAGCTGTTCCCATCCACAATCGGAAAATTATGCGAATTTTTTCAGCAGTCCTGTATAGGATATATAGATTTGAATCTATTAACTACATGCATGCCAAAATTCAGTTCACTTAAGAGAAAATACTTCAGTTGAAAATTTACCTTCAGCAATTTTCTCTAATAAGGAGAACGGTACGTGAATACTTTTCTGCAGCCCTGTATTTGAGGTATAGAATTTATATATAACGAGTAAGATGCAAAAACATTAATTAAATTTAAGAACGCATACCGAATTTTAAACCGTACACTCCATCAATTATTACTCAAAGACAGTACTATACTGTAAACGATTTATTTGTGTGTCCCTGTAAATGAATAAAAAATGCTATTAATGCCCTGTTCTAACGTGAACATAGTTAAATTAATTTATACCCGTTTCAATACATTTGAAATAGCATAATTTCATTAAAATACTCTGCAAACGATTTTCCCCCATATACCATAAGATTAATCCTACATACTTCATCTGCACTACCAAACATGCTTTGGTGACCCTAAATAACCTTTATGATTTGGATGAAAATCCGTGTATATTTACGGGAATTAGAGCGCGGACAGACGAACAGACAAGCCGAATGCATTAACACTTTTCAACTTTGTTGCAAAGTGTTAAAAATTACAATATCTATATATTTAAAAGACCAGGCTGTTTTTTAGACATCTGGCATGAGCTCCCTACTGAACCAATATTGATAATTATTTTTTTAAAAATGAAAGCACTTTATTTGTAGATGTACCGCACTCGCTACTTTTAAAAACAATCAATAAATAATAATATAAGAAATTACGCTCGCTAAATTACAAGTACAGCAGCTACTTTCCAAAAATAGGCTCCATAATTTAATTAAGAGACGCAGGACTTCAAGTAGATACGCTACTCTAAGATTCAGTTAGAAAAGAGTGTTTAAAACAATTTCTGTACTACACGATACATTTCTATTTACGTAATGAACATATTTACAAATGTATGAATAGTAGAAGAAATGCGATCGGGGAAAAAGCATGCGTAAAGACAATCAAGTTTGTAACGATACACTCTCATACAACATCCGGAATACAGGGTTAAATATCCTAAAACGTAAAACATCCAATTTTTTTTTCCTCGGTATATTTTAAACCGAAGCACTACTTCCGACTACAATGAAGTGTAATGCAACTCATTAAATTTAGCATAGAATTACAATGATCAGTAAGTAATAATATACGCGGATCACGCACGTATATAGTACGGAACACGCGTACATTTTTTCACCACCACCCTCCTCATCTTCCTGCTCACATTAACAACTCCGAGGGGAATCTCGGGCAGCAGCTAATCACGGAAAATGAGGGGCTGCCAGCTGGTGCTGCCACCTATTGTAATAATCTTTAAATATAAGATATTCGTTGCAGAAGATATTTCTTTATTATACCGTTCACCAATTTTCATAAAGAAAACTATCGCCAAACTATTCACGAAATTGTAACACTATAAGTAAAAACAAAAAATTCGGAAAAGATCCGATCGCTAAAGTGTCAACATGCAGCAACTTAATATATATATATAGATAGATAGATATATTAATGAAAACAAAACAAAAAAAAATTAGTAATTTATTTTGTATAAATTCATCATGGTTATTTGGAATTTAAAAAAATATATTTTATTAATAATATACAACTATAAACCTGTAGATACCTTAGGCTATTACGTAAATTACAATTTAAAACAAAAATATAAAACTTTATTTAAAGATTGTAGATGTGGCTACGCATGACAAAAGGAAAACTTACTTTTTAGGAAAGGAAATATCAAAATTCTTGTCTTTTATTTTCATTTTTAATTTAAATGACTGAAAAGTAACATAGTTTAGTAGAAAATTCTTACAATACGAAATTATTTTGTACTTGTTAGCGACAAATCTTAAATAAAGACAGTGAACCAAAAATCCCGTTTGGTCACATAGTCTCACGTTCTTCCACAATTTTGTTTGCATGCATAATATTATTAATGAGATATATGTGTTTTAAGATTTCCCTATAAAACATTGTAAATTAATTTAAAACCGTTTTAAATATCTGATTTTATTTAAAATTTGATTTTTCAAAGGAAGTTATCTTAAGATTTATTCCAAAACCTATAATAAATACGAACATTATTTAAATAAGATCAAAATTCTTTAAAGATAAAACATAAAATTCGTTAATTAAAGTAAACGAATATTATAACAGCGTTTGATGAATATAATATTTTACAAGTATGAAAGTATATTTAAATTTCACTAAAAGTTTAAGTATACATTCTAAATCATAAATAATATAGCATCTTTAGATTAAATTAGATTGGCTTAAATAAGATAAGTGTGATTTAAAAAGAGAAACATCTAAAATGTTTTAGAATTATTTTAAGGATAGAAATAGAAAAAGGACGTCATAAGTTATTACTAATAGATAAATAATTCATGTGTATGTTATTTTTTAAAGATGTCTTAAGTCGACAAGATAGAATTATTAAATTATATGACAAGAAAATTATATGACATTTATAACATAATACAAGAAATAATGATATAAATGTACAAATTATATAAAAAAAATTAAATTATGAAACAGGCAGAATGGATTTTCAAATTTATTTACCTAGTATTTAACTGAAGGGAAAAGCAATCTTTAATAATCATAAAATTATTTTACATGCGTACAGACGAAAAAAAAAAAAAAAAACATAAAATCTTTTATGCATTTAAAATATCATTAATGTGAAAGCATTATTTTGTGGTCCTTATGTAAATTTGAGAAAAAGTGCTCACAGTTTTTTAAATATTTTATTTCGAGTATAATTTGATTTCGTAAAGAAAATTGTCTAAAAATTTATTAGAAATTCTGTCATAAATCCGAACATTATTTAAATCGAATAAAAACTCTTTGAAGTTAAATATATATATATATATTTTAAATTCAAGTGCAAGTACAGTTTAGCATGCGTTTTTCAAGCGAATATTTTATAAACATAAAATTATACTTAAGGTACATTTTATTTAAAGATTACACTTTAAATTATAAATACAATATGTATATTTGGTTTAGGTTTTGAGCATAAATGAAATAACAAATTGAAATTGGAGAAAATATATGTGTTTCTATTTGAAAATGATTGTTATTGGCAGCAGATACAAAATCTTATTGGATAATATATATATATATATATTTTAAGTCTGAAGGAACTTTACAGGTCGGCAACGTATTTTTTAAAAAATGCTTCCGACAAGATTTTATCTTGCTGTTTGCTTTACTTCATGCTAGTTTAACTTTACTGTGTTTGTAAAATTATTAAAACATATTAAAAATTAGGTTATATTTTCATATTTATAGTAGGAAAAAAAACAATCATTTCGGAGAAGATATAGATGAAAAACATACAATAGATGTTAAATGTGATATATATATATATATATATATGTATATATATATGTATATATATGTGTGTGTATATATAGATGGGGCATTCTCACAATCTTTTGACTTTTGGGAAAAAGAATCTGGCGAAATTAAACTTGCTAAAATAACATTTTAATCTGATAGATGAATGCCTTAATGATTCAAAATAAAGAAAAAATGGTCAGCAGCGAAAATTTTTTTATTTAACTGAGGTTTAGGTTAAACTTGCGAGTTTAATTTTCCTTACCATTTTACCCCTATAAATTTTTATTTTCTTCTAAATTTTTACTTATAATGAATTTGCATAGTACCCACAGGACATTCAAATAAGAAATAATACAAATGTAGTACTTTTAATACAGAATTTTTGTATAACATTGTCTTAAAGGGGTGTTAAAGAAGGGACGATAAGGTAAAAAAATGGACGAAATGGTAAAAAAAGAGACAGTAAGGATGGAACGGTAAGGAAAATTACCACCTATTTTTAGGAAAATCATGCTAAGACTAAGTGATAGCCCCAATGTTCATTGATTTTTCGAAACAGTTGTTAACATTGGATTAATTTAATTTTCTTTTAATTTACCTCGAAAAGTGCAGGAATAAACCTTGGGGACGGTAAGACTACCCATAAAGCCACGGTGATTGAAATTGATATTTAAATGCTGCTTTATATTCTGCAGTAAATTTCCTGTAAAAGAATTTTAGATATTCTTTCTCTAGCATACTTCTGCATGAGCAAAAACTTGAAAAAGAATTCTATCGCTGCATCTGAGGTAATTTTCTGTATAATTTTAGAAGAGGGATGGTAAAAAATCTAAAACCCAGGGACAGAGTTAAAAAAATAATATAAACTCTAAAAATGTGTACCGGTTAATTTTTAGTTACATATTTATATAAAACAATAGTTCCAATTTTAGAAAAAAGTTACATCGAATTACTTTTATTGAAACAATTTTATCCAGAGAGCTCCAAACTTCAAAATCATCATCAGGGACACGGGACGGTGGATGAGTTTCCCATGTATTTGGACCACCAAAATCATCCAAAACTTATTTATCTCGTTAATATTGTTGTGCAGTCATGCAATGGGATGTTCCCAAGTATATGAAATTAAAAAAAAACACAAAAAGTGTATTAAATAAAAAATTATTATTCATGGACATGAAAAGTTAAAAGATTGTGAGAATGCCCCGTATATATATATATATATACATACACACACATATATATGTATATATATATATATATATATATAATACATTTTTTATATAAAATATTTTATATAAAATGCATTTTATTAAAAAATTATTATTCAGGGACATGAAAGTTAAAAGATTGTGAGAATGCCCCATATATATATATATATATATATACATACACATATACACATATATATATATGTATATATATATATATATATATATATGTGTGTGTGTGTGTGTGTGTGTGTGTGTGTGTGTAGCATTTTGTTACCGACTTTCAGATATTTAGGCGACACCAGTACACCTCGACATAAAATGAGAGCAATCAAAACCATCAAATAGAGCAATGAAAACCATCCATCTGTTATATTGAAAATACCGGGTTGCAGCCAGGGTGGCGAGAAAGACAGGCTCGAAACACATTGATAATTTCCCTTACGTAATGAATATAGAGAGTCATCGTCACTTTTTAAACTGGTTTTATTGACAAAAACATAGTAAAACACTTCCAGTAGTTATTCCATCCACTCAAAAAAATCGATCATCACTTCATAAGACTTTAGATGTTATAAGAATAGGATCTACACATTCG
Source organism: Maratus speciosus (assembly GCA_963932465.1). NCBI lineage: Eukaryota > Metazoa > Arthropoda > Arachnida > Araneae > Salticidae > Maratus > Maratus speciosus. The sequence continues at coordinate 29,775,811 of OZ010789.1, read as the reverse complement.
AACGTTCACTCCAAGCGATGCAGCTTAATTAGACAACCAGAAAAAACGTAAAATCTTCTCTCCATCGCCGATGTAACGATATTTCTATCCTGAACAACAACGCGCGGACAGTTGCAGAACAGTAACTGACCAACGCTAGAAGAGAGGAGGGGGAGGATGGAACATAGAACAAATTACGATTCGATGGGAAATGATGACGTCGATAAAGAACTCTTTATACGGCGTCAGAATAAAAGCGCAAATAGCGCTGGCACACGCATGGAATTGTGGGTATAGAACACGAAAGAATAAATGATGTTAAAACATTCGAAAGAAATAGAATTTAGTTTTAGAATAAAATGAAAAAGTAATTTAATGGGTTTTATAAGATTAGGCGAATGGATTAAGGTTTTTTAGAATAATAAAAGAATACGCAACTTTAAATGCATGAAATAAAAGACAAAAGATATTAAGATATTATTACAGATAGGTAAAAAAGGAAAAATATTAAGAATTTGGGTTGGGTTGGATTTGATTTTTGACGGCCAATTATCTGCACGAGGGATTTAGGCCCGGGGGGGGGGTGCCCTCCGTGGGGGTCTTTCTAAGAGAACCTAATCCGTATTAACGCATGGAAAATCCACGGTCCGAAGAAAACCACGAAAACTTCAAACGATTAGGCCGATGGGCGCGATTGGGTGTGAACCCAGCACCTCCCGTCTACCAGCTTCGAGAACAGAACCTCTCGGCCACTGGTGGGGCCATTAACAATTTGGAATAGTTTTACTAAGAAAAAGAGGCGAAAATGTTTATTATTACATATATATATATATATGTATATTTAAAAACGTGTTTTGAAAGTGTTCTTGTGTTCCCAAGATATATTTTTCAATTAAAGAGAACATTTATAAAAAAATTAAAGATCTTTAATTTCCTAAACGTGTTATGGATTATGTGTGATTATTCTTGGCCCGTCCTACAGAAAGTACAACATTAGTATTTAGTAACTATAATAATATTTAGTATAATGAAATTATACTCGCAGAGCCACCTATAAAATAAAATATTGTTTCTATCAGAAATTTTCCGTCTCTATCATCCTAATACATTAAACTAGCTCGCATAGAAACCCAGTTGTTGCATTTAAATTGCATGAGATCTTGCTATTTGTCTATTGGAAATGTAAATCTAGTTTGATTATACGTTTAGAATAAAACTATAATATTAATTTGATTGGATACTAAATTTCAAGTAATAACTAATATTAGAATGTAGGTTAAAAATTCATTAAATTAAAATGCAGCTTTTCAAATTCATCTGTAAAAAACTCCGCGTTCTTTTAAGATTTCACTTTTTATTTTGAAACTGCAGAAACGTAAATGAAATCATTTTGACGAAATAGGACAAAAATGACGTAATTTAGAAAAACTAGTAAGAAAAGTTACATATTTTAATTAAAATAAAAACTTACCAAAAGACATTTTTCTTGTTTAGTCATTCGGGCTTCAGTGATTTTGTGAAAACGTTTAAGCGCGTCATCTTTAAGAAAATTGGTGTTTCAGCATTAAATTTATTTGAGCGATATATAAACAATAATTCTATAGATGTATGCAAACGAATTTAAATTTGTTTTTGTATTTGAAGATGTAAATATTTGATATATATTGTGTTAATATTTGAAGATGACAATTTGTCAGCAGACGAATTTTTCAAAATTAGAATAAATTGCTTCTTGAAAATGAATGTGTAAAAATATGTTTTATTCCTTAGTTTTTATTTCATAGCGCTTCGTTATATTTCACGCTATCAAAACTTCAAAGGGTAAAAAGAGCGAAAACAAGGCATAAAATATTAAGTAGAATGCAGAATTATTTCTTAAATACACTTAACATTTTATTTTCATTTATTTATTTTTCTTCTGTAATCTCTATTTTTGTTTAATTCTTCATTTATTTCAGGTAACAGGAATTACCTTTCACTATTTGTTTCTATTTTGATTTTGATTATAGCTTTTTAAAACTTTTACCACTGATTTAAAAAGTGCTTAAGAGCCCTAATACGTAAACTGATCTGCAGTTTTCAAACAAATTATATTTGGAAGTACACCCCCTCCCTGTTCGTCGGTGTAAAGTTTGAAATTTTTCGATTACATAGATTTTCAATATTTGGTTTATTTGCTTTATTTTATTGATCCTGCTCCCGATAGAGTTTTAAAAAATTATGATTGAAAATTAATTTAAAAGCCATAAAAGTGAGTAAATTGAGATACACCTTTTAAACAGATTGCATTTGAAAGTACATATTTATCGTATACGACGGTGTAAAAATTGATAATGTACGATGTTTAAAAAATTGCAAAACTAAAATTTCATCCTTAACTCTCCAACAGCGGGAAATGCTATCTTCGCGTTCCACTTTTTAAAAATTCAGATTTCTTGATTCCCACCACTTTTTTTAAAAGCATATAATTCGGCTTATATTCACGGACTACTTAATCTTTGAAAATTAATTTAAAAGCCATAAAAATGAGTAAATTGAGATACACCTTTTAAACAGATTGCATTTGAAATTACATATTTACCCTATACGACGGTGTAAAAATTGATAATGTACGATGCTTAGAACTTTAAAAAATTGCAAAACTAAAATTTCATCCTTAACACTAGAACCGCCGGAAATTTAATTCAAGTGTTATAAAAATATTTTACACCAGAATTTTTATTTAAAACAAATTAACTCATTTATTTAACTTATTTCTCTAGGGGTACATATTTAACTTATTTTAGAAAGAAATTTCTGGCTCGAATCGACATATTTTTATTCGGTATCGGTCAAAATGACCGCTATGTCGGTTCTAGTGTGAACTCCTCAACAGCTGGAAATGCTATCTTCGTGTTCGATTGGGCTACTTTTTAAAAATTCAGATTGCTTGATTCTCGCCACTTTTTTAAAAGCATATAATTCGGTTTATATTCTCGGATTACTTAATCTGTAATTAAATAAAGTGGCTATATCTACTTCAAAAAAGTGGTGGGAATCAAACAATCTTAATTTTGAAAAAGTAACACACTGAAGAAGCCGTCCGCAGCTGCAGGGTTAAGCGTTGCCATTCGCAAAATGACATCAACGTTGCTCACAGATACGTTTGTCCTTTATAATAACTAGGGGATCGTACCCGGGCTTCCCGGGTTAAAGAATATAGGTGAAATCCTTTTTTTAAATTGAAAACTAATAACTTTTTTATATTCCATAATATTTTTAGATTGACAACTTACATTAAAAAAGCATTTTTCATATGGAAAATACGAATTATACAATCAAATAAATTTTTGAAATTTATCAAAAGCGATATTTTCTTATTAGCTTCATGCTAAGAGTTATTTGCCAAGATTTTGCTACTTATGGCATCCTTTTATATTCTGATAATTTCAGAGCTTATACATGTCTGGTAAATTTGTGTTTTATTTATATTATTTTATTTATTTATTCATAGGGAGTTTTTTTTAATGGATATTAGCCGTAAAAAAATGATGAAGTCTGTATTTTGTTTTAAGGGCAAACGGATTAATCTTTCGTAATCGAGCTCCGCGCGATATAGATAAATTAAAAAATATTTCATGCTTAAAAATTGTTTTTAAAACTATAGACAATCAGTAAACTGAGATGGACTTTACAAAGTTATTCCATTAAAACAAAATCCTATTTGGTGATCTAAAAATTTAAATTGTACGATTATAAATATGTTAGATTTGTTGTTTTTTCAATATTATTCTTTTATTTGTTTATAAAAGAAGTATTAATTTCGTTAATTTTCTTTCACAAATATGTTAGATCGGCGGTTTTTTTTAATATTATTCTTTTATTTGTTTATAAAGGAAGCATTAATTTCGTTATGCAAAAATAGTCAGAAACAAATGCTGAAAAATGTTTGTTGCTTTGTGTGAAAAATGTTTATTATTATTATGTATTGAAACCGGCACGTGATAAGATAAACTTTAAAAAAAATCATGCTTAAAAATTATTTTAGAAAATATAATACATCAGCAATTAAGATAAAGTTTTTAAACAAATTGCATTTGAAAGTAAATTTTTTCTCTATGCGACGAAAATTGAAAATGTAACAATGGTCAGAAGATTGAAAAGTATACTTTATAAAGATACTCTAAATTTTTGTAAAACATTGCGTTTTATCAGTGTGTGATTTCGATTACATTATTTTTGAATGTGAAGCATTTTCACCTGTGAAGAATTTCAAAGCAGCTGGGCTGTAAAAATGACGCACTTCTACAAAACATAATTCAGGTTTAAGAAATAAAATACACGTTTTTTTTTAAATAAAATGACGTCATTTGCATCCGCTAAAGCAATCCACTTTTACAATCCAGTTTTAAACTTCGTCTATAGAAAAGTGTGCATATGACGTCATTATCACAGAATAACAGACACTATTCTTGACATAGCCCATATTTTAATTTCAACCTTTTTTTTTTAAGTTTTATGAGAAAATGGCAACAGAAAGATATCTCCTATTTTCGACTATTTTCCGTTTACTTTCAATGACTTTCAATGAAATGAGGTACTTTTGTTGCCACTATAAGAAAAATGTTATTAAAAACTACAAAAAAATTAATATCTGAAAAATAAATTGAGATACAGTTTTCAAACAAATTGCATTTAAAAGAGTATTTTTTTCCTTATACGACGGTGTAAAAATTTAAAATGTGCGATGTTTAGAAGTTTAAAAATTTGCAGTAGAAAAAATTGCAAATCCAAAATTTTATTTCAAATTTCAAAGTGTTGCCATTCGCAAAATGACGTATGCGTTACGCACAGATATGTTTGTCCTTTATAATATAGATATAACATACTCACACATTAAGATACTTCTTAGTTATCCCGTCGACCAAATAACTGTCGCCAAATTGTAAGATTAAATGCCAATAATGGTTGATCGTAAATGTCACATTCACTTGACAACACGTGCTTACGTCATCAACTGATTTTTATTTCGACGTTTTATTTGTATTTTTATTAATGTTACACTAATTTGTTTGTTCTTTCGTTATTTAAAATAAAAATTATGTCAATATATATAATTTGGCGAACTTGGTCGACGGGATAACTAAGAAGTACCCGCATTAAGAATTACGAATATGAAGTATAATGCCTTTCTTTAAATTGAGCATAAAATTACAATGATCAATGAGTAATAATAGAAAAAAATTACGCTCGCAAAGTTACAAGGTACTTCTGTATTATACAGTCGACAATTTATCATAAAGAAAAGTATCGCCAAACTATTTACCAACTTGTAACGCCCAATAAATAAATTGAAAAATGTTACTATTGGAATCAGCCCCCCCCCCCCCCCCGAAAAAAAAAAATTCGGGAAAGCCGCGCTCACTAAAGTGTCAACTATCAGTAACATTCAAGAATAAAATTTATAATATAATCATGAAAATAGAAAAAAAAGCTTGTTTTTTTATTTATTTAAATTATTTTTCGTAATTATACCTCTCGACTGCTGAATGTTTGTAGTCGCATCAATGAAGTACGTAACTATGCTTCGCGACCTTTTTCCAGTGATTTTTTCTCTTTTAATATCATGATGTTGTTATTTAAGAACGTAATTATTACTTTAATTTAGAGAATTACTAATAAATCAGTAAAACATCATTAAAAATGCAGATAAACATCGAATTTAAAGTCACTTCATGATATAACAAACAAGGCATCTGACGTCAAATAAATCTGATGCTACGATCATGCACTTTTAGGTAACTTCCGAAATATTTTGGTATATTTTCACCGATCATAACTCCGAAACCATCCTCCCTTCAAATGTTGATATATATATATATATATATATATATATATATATACTATATGGTCAAAGGTGACCGGTCACTTGCGATTTTAGACGTTTTCTTAAATATCTAGAAAAATACATGAGGAATTATCTTGAAACTCCAGGTGTTTAAACAGAATAGTATACGTTGTATATTTCCGTGAAGATTTTTTCCCGAAACCCCATACGGGACCGTCAACAAATTGAAAAAGAACAAATACTTTTGGATAACCCTGTAAACACTAACGTACTAAAAGTGTTCGACACAGAAGATTATGATTAAGTGCCTTATTGCAATAAACTGTGTTCATTTTTATGAGAATAGCATGTATATTCGTAGAGAAATGAAAGTTTTTATAAAAAGATTCCCAAATTTCGACAAGTTTTTGCTTTTAATTTGTAGAGTTTTTAATATAAAAAAGTTCTTTTGAGAAAATATGACAAACAATATTGTACATAACACCCTGCAATCAGAATTTAAAAATAATAAAAATTGGATGAAAAATGAGAAGGTTTACTAAAATATGTTTCACTGCGCTTGCGCGAATGCAATCAAAATATAATGTGCGTAATGTAATAGCTAAGTGTATAGAGAAACTTTTGTTAAAGTCTCAAAAATATAGCTGGAAAATTCTGAAAATTATCGTTGATAGAATACGCTCGAAATCAGTTGTTCCCAAAATGAAGCAAAAAGATGAGGGGCTGTATCCAAATACAGTAGTACGTGCAATATTGTGCATGATATACTGGCACTAATTAATGGATATATGGATATTTTTTTCTAGATATTTAAGGAAACGTCTAAAAAGGTGACTGGTCTCCTTTGGCCATATAGTGTATGTATATAATCTTTGTTACACTGTAACTCTCGTATTTATGAACTGATTTCAATGTAACTTGGTGCTCGATGACTTTCACGATGGCTTTCAATGTAACCGAGCTCGTTGGTCGGCTTCATCCGCCATCTTGTTTAAAAATGGCGGGCATTTAAAATTTAAAAAGAAAATTAAATTTAAAATGAGGTCCAAAAAAATAAGAAATTGAAAAAGATTTTTTTTCTGATGTATTTGACCTTGATACAAAGAATTCGGGCGATTTTTTTTCTTAAGAAATGGAAGAGTTATAGCACTCACAGTTATAAACTTTTAATACAGTTACACAGTTATATTCTACTGTGGCTGAAACGATCTGAACCGATCTGATTTTTGTAACGTGATACCGATTTGGATGCGACTAGCCACATGCATACTGCAAATTATATATCAAGGTGTCAACCAAGTGCGTTGGCCAAGCTTCATCCGCTTTTTTTAAATAAAATGGCGGCCATTTAAAAAATTTAAAAAAATTAAAATTTAAAAGTAGGTAAAAAAATTAGATATTGATTTTTTTTTTCTTAAGTGTTTGACCTTGTTACAAATATTCCGGAGGATTTTTCATTTTGTTTTTATCTTAAAAAATGGCTGATGTATAGCAGTTTGAATTTCTAATGTGGGTGATATTTTGAAAAATCTGATTTTTTGCCAGCGACAGCACTCATATATATCAAACGATTTCGATGCGAGTGAGCATGTGCACAGGAATTACTAAAGTCTCAACCAAGTTCATTGGTTAGCCCATCATAATTTTTTCAAATGGCGGGCACTTCAAGATATCGTCGAATTTGGCCGCCAAATATGAATCACTTTAAATAAAACAACTTGGATAAATCTTTAAATAAAATCAGAGCATGGATAAAGCAGACTAATTTTGCAAAATTCTTATTCATATTCAGTATTGATAAAAACTAGTATTGAATCTTATATAATCGGGTCCCACTAATTTGAGCTTCGTGTGTTTGAATAATATAAGTTGGTTTTAAAAAATAAGGAATATGAAAGCTACCTCTTCCTCCCGGCACTGGCCGGAAGGACTTTTTGCCTATATCCCATAGTTTGGTATACGATTGTTTTTATTCAGAGTGTTCAACCGTATAAGGAAGAAGTACCTGTTACAAGAATTGATTATGGACAAGAATGAGAATATTTTCCCAAACACAGGTTGCAAGCATCTTCTGGTTATAGAACAGTCAAAATTGAATTAGAATCTATTTATGTGTTTGTCTAAAATAATATAAAGTTTCATGAAATTGGATGTGTTAGTTTTCGTTATATAGCCATCACAGGAATTGAGAAAAACGCGGCATAGCAGAGACACCTGTAGAGTGATATCCACCGAAACCAAATAAGAATCAATATATGGCAATGTCTAACATAATATAGAGTTTCATGAAATTCCGCGCATTTTGAGATATAGAATTGAAAATAATGAATAACGCAGCATAGAAACGCCATCTGTTGTGTGATATACACCACAACCTATTTAGTACACATTTACATCATGGTCAAAATTTATCAGAAATCCATAAATTCCGTGCGGTAGTTCGTGAGTTATAGCACCCAGAAAACTTGTGGAGCAAACAGACTCACGGACGCTAATTATCTAAACAGTCAAATCATATTCAGGACCTTCTAAAACATATAAATCCGTTAAATACTAAAAGTCGAATTTTTAAAGAAGTCCAAAAATTTCTTCCTGTATATAGAAGAAAGTAAAAATAAATTACATCAAACGGTACACTAAAATGTGTATTTTTAATTATCTGTAATTTATTTCAAACTCAATCCGGAAAATTTTTTAAATGCAATGTAACATATTATTGACTACATATCTCGCACATTGTTTCTTAGATAATGTTTAGCATGATGAAAACGCGGACATGATAGTGTGTATGAATATCCCTTTTTCTCAAGAAGGTTTTGAAATTTTCACTTCAGTAAGTGATAATAAGAAACTTTTTAAAATAAAGAAAAGAATTCAATTACTTGGCTTTATATTGCATTAAAAATGTTACGAGGTTCTTTTGGGCCACTCTGTATTAACGAACAAATCCCTCTACCGTAAAAATATAGTTCTTCATTTGAAGCGAGTTTACCTCAGAAATCTTGCGTGAAGTTAAATACTTTACAATTATCATTTTTTTTTCACGGATTGTTTACGTCATAAACGTTTTTAACAATTTAAACCTTGCTTTTTAGTTTTCCATACAGGAATCCTAGAAACAAAAATGCATAAAGCAGGAGGAAAATTGCTGGTTAGCGGCTTTCTTTCAAAATACATAGCGCCACAATTTGTGACCATATCTCGTAAGGTGCTGTGCATCTATAACGTTATCAACATTAATTTTGGACTCCCCCTCCCCCTTAAGATATCATACGGTATCATCCCTCGAGCATCCCCGACCCTCGTAATGATATCTTTAACAATGTATAAAAATTCTTTAGATTTTTGGATTTTTTTCCTTTTGGTTGGAGGGATATACAAATATGGTTACATTTATTTTTCGCATACTTAATTGATTCAGAAGAAGAGACATCAATAAAATAAGAGTTTGTATATGAAATAACTTTATATTAAATAATACTTAAAAGAAATAGTTATTGTTTAAAAGTATTTAATAACAGCTTTTTGTTACATAATGCATTCAACAGTAATGATGTCTTTTTGCACTCGTTTCCTCACAGAATGTGACAGACAGAAATTCTTATCAAGAAAGCAGAATGAAAACATTCTTTCTCTGTTATTTACTAGTAAACACAAGTATCATTTCAAACATAATTACCATATGGTTAGTCAAACAGCGGATTACATGTGCATACACGTGTGACAGAAGAATATGAATGCCAAACGTCCATATTTTTGAATTAAATATTTTTATACTAATTTAATGAATTTAATAATAACTTTGTATTTTCATAAAAATAGATAACATACTATTTTGATGTAAAGACCAAGTTACAAATAAAAAGAGAAAATTTTGGTTAGATCAAAAATTATAACGATATAAAATGACAAACACTCCTCCCCCTAGAGGTATCTAAAAATATCGTGTGCCAGATCCCCTTGCCTCCTAAAATGATAACGTTATATATGCATAGCTCTAATGAGTGTAAAGTGTTTCCTGTAGTCCTGTATGCAATCTGTAGAATGTATATCAAACCCGTAATAAGCTCAAAATTAGATCAGTTGAAAAATGCGTACCAAGGAAGAAAATACACTTTGAGCAACCATTCAACTTATTCTGTACTTCAACCGAACTATTTTGTATAACTCTGTAAAATAACGATAAATACCCTGCACACTATAATCTTTAAAAAACATCTAATCCACTTCGGTAATTTCGTTATGTGTGAATTATCATAATGTCATTAAAATGCACAGCAAACGATTTTTCACCATAGATCATAAAATAATGGAATCCTTTTGTGGTTCCGTGTCAGCGAACTATAAATGTTCCATATTCTATATTCCTGAAATAGCTTGTTTTGGACTATCTAAGTCCTGTACAATAATATCTCGACTTACGTCAACAATTCGTTCGAAGATTACCGAGATAAGTCGAGGTGCATTTAGATACGCAAAAAACAATAAGTAATAAAAATTCTCCAAAATCTAATGAACGTATTCTATTGTATTTAAGGCTGGAGTAGCACAGTTGACGTTTATTCCAACAGAGCAAAAAATGTCCAGACCAAGAATCGAACCTGGATACATGGCGTGCCGTGCCAATGCCTTACCTGTTAGACTATTCTGACGGTACCTTGCTGACATAATTCACGCTTATTTGTTGGACTTGACTTCGAACTGCAGCGCTAGTCTCATTCATCCGAGCTATAAGTGTGTTTTAACGCGGAAAATCCTGTATACCATGTAATTAGGTCATAATGAAGGGAACGAATATTTTTTCCAACTGGATTGAATCATATTCAAGGCTGGAGTAGCACAGTTGACGTTTATGCCAACAGAGCAAAAAATGTCCAGACCAGGAATCGCCACTAGCACTGCAGTTCGCAGCCAAGTTCAACAAATAAGCGTGACTTATGTCATCCAGGTATCGTCCGAATAGCCTAATAGATAAGGCATTGACATGGCACGCCAAGTATCCAAGTTCGATTCCTGGTCTGGACATTTTTCGCTCTGTTGGAATAAACGTCAACTGTGCTACTCCAGCCTCGAATATGATTTAATCCAGTTGAAAAAATATTCATTCCCTTCATTATATTCTATTGTATTTATGGATTGTGTTACATATAATCAGCATTAGCAAAAAAATGTGTTTACTGCAAAAATTTGAAATAAATCAATGTGTTATTGACTTACAATTTATTGTTCGTCTAGCTTCCCCGTTCGAGTTTTTAAGGATATGAAAAGAGCTTGCAATGAACTTTGAAACGAAAAATTTTTCTTTTTTACTTTTAGAAGCTCTTTGTAACAGAAGAGTGTGTTTACTAAGCATTTTCTAAGGATTTTTTTTATCGATTTGTCCCTATCACTTGAGTGTCACGGGAAAGTTTCCTTTCATAGAACCAAAAGTCTTCAAAAAATTTCATAGTGCGTCTTAATTAAGGATTTTTTTTCCAGGCCAGACGATGTAAATGCAGATGACGCAAGTCTGGATATTACTGTATATGAATTTCATTATGTTTAAGTCTTATATCATTATGTCGTAAAAACAAAAAATGTACCACAAACTATTTTTCCACATAAACCGCAATTCAACAGAATTATTTTGTGTGTCCCTTTAAGAACTATAAATGCAATTTATTTCAATTTCAGTACCGAACGTTGTATAGTAAATCAAATATATATACAGGGTGTCCCAGAAGTAATGGGACAAACTTTAAGGGGAGGTAGGGGACATCACAAGGATTCAGATTTGCACAGCAACCCAGCGTCGGAAACGCTTTCCTGTCGCGGTAGTGACGACGCAAAACACAAGAAAGAAAAGACACGAACAGGGAGAGAAAACATGTTTATTATTCTTAGTAATGCAAAAATGCCGGGACAATGCTGGGAAGTGTTGAGGAACTTGTTGCGCGCATCGTGGCAGCTGCTGGGGAAGTCCGGGGCGCTCCCAGTATTTTCGAGAACATTAGATCTTCCATACGCCGGAGATGCGCTTCCATGCATCACGGCCCGGGATCGTAATTTCGAACACCTACTTTGATGACGATTGTTGTCCCTTTAATGTTCTTTCTTCTTAGTTTTTTGATGTACTAAGGATGATAAACATGTTTTCTCCTCTTATTCGTATCCTGTCTTTCTTGTGTTTTGTGTCGTCATTACCGCGCCAGGAAAGCGTTTCCGACCCTGGGTTGCTATGCAAATCTGAATTCTTATGATGTCCCCTACCTCCCCTTAAAGTTTGTACCATTACTTCTGGGACACCTTGTATATAAATTCCATGGCAATCCGAGTATATTTAAGAGTGTTCAAGAGCAAACAGTCGGTACACAAATAGCAAACAGACAGACGGTAGACATCCAAACTGAATTCATAAACAGTTTCAAGTATGTCAGAAAGTGTTATAAAAAACAAGAAGCTTGATTTTAGAAGATGTTCAAATAATTAAATTAAAAAAAGGTTTCCCTTTATAATATAACCAGAAAGATAGCCCGTCAAAAAGGACGAAAAATGAGACATCAAGTTATATATAGTTTTCTCTATTTTACCAAGGTTCCTATACTAGAACAGTACTGAGAATTTAATTTCTGTATTTGGATATGTAAAGCCCATTTAAAATCTGGCAGTTAGTAGCTCACATAGTACAGAGCCGTCGAGTGGCGGTTATTTTATTAGTAGCATCGGATTGAAGATGCAAAGACGTATATTTTCGTACATTACACTTTAAATTCTGACCCATAGGTTTTAAAAAAACCCTTAAATGCACGAAATTTAAATTAAATTTCGCTGAGCTCGATTATGAATAATTAGTGGGTTTTAATGGGAATTTCGCCAAATTAGCCAGCTATCTCCAAGTTGGCGTCATATATGGCAACTTATTTTTGTCGCCAAATTTGGCTATATCTTGCCAAGTTAGTCAAAATTTGGCTTTATTGTGGTAACATATTGTGGCTTCAATTAGTACTGTCCAACGATTACTCATTGTTGAAGCTCATACCGATTTCTCCATAGGAATCGTAACAAGGCCGCAATGAATGAGCCGGTCCAACCGGAATTGTGAGGGGCACACATAGACTTGGATTTTATATAAACAGATTATGTTTAAGTCGTATATCATAATGTCGAAAAAACAAAAAAAATTACCTCAAACTATTTTTCCACATAAACCGAAATTCAACTGAATTATTTTGTGTGCCCCTTTAAGAACTATAAATGCAATTAATTTCAATTTCAGTACCGAAAGTTCTATAGTAAATCAAATATATATATATATATATATATATATTCCATGGAAGTCCAAGTATATTTAAGAGTGTTCAAGGGAAACAGTCTGTACACAAATAGCAGACATACAAACTGAATTCATAAACAGTTTCAAGTATGTCAGAAAGTGTTATAAAAAACAAGAAGCTTGATTTTAGAAGATGTTCGAATAATTAAATAAAAAAAAAGATTTCCCTTTATAATATAATTAAGCGAAGTAAATATTATAATAAACCTCATTTTTTGTAAGATTTTAACAAATAATTTCAATGATCTACCGTAACATAATAAAATATCAAAACATTTTTAAAAAGCTCAATAACATATACAAATCTCCTGGCAATCTGAGTATATTTTCGCGTGTTATAGCACGGATAGACAGATGGTAGATAGATAGCAGACAGACAGATGAAATACATACAAACCGAATTCATAAACACTTTTCAACTATGTCAGAATGTGTAAAAAAAGAAACTTAATTGTAGAAGACTAGGGGTTTCCACCCCCCTGCTCACTACGCTCAACAACCCCCCGCATATTCGCTTCGTGATTCCATTCGGTATCTCGAACCAATCCCTATTTTCTAACCAACCCCAGACGTAATTGTTTGGCGTTTCCATTCTGGATCTCTTCGCGAACCCTTTGTTTTCTAGGCATTAAATTTTTAGATTCCACTTAGTAAAAACGCGCTCGTCGCTAATTTGTAGTTACAGTAACTAATCTTATCGTATAAATCTCCTCTCCTCTGAAATTTTCACCTCGCCGCCTTTTCTCCGCCAACATACATGTGTAAAATTATACATATAGTGTTACGAATATTGTAAATTGTTAGTTTTTGTGTTTAAAAAAAAATGTAAATAGTTCAATTAAGCTCTATTCATAAGCTAATATTAGTTTTTGTTGCCTTGAAATATTTCAATTTGTTGATTTTCTGCAATCAAGTAAACCCTATTGTATTTCAGTGGGAGTGTATGGAAATTTGGCGAAATACTGGAAATAGCGACAAGTTGGCGTCATTTTTGGCAACTCATTTTGGCAACTAATTTGATATATCGCCAAGTTGGCGAAAAACTTGGCGAAGTTTGGCAACAGAGCCGGGCCCCTCCCCCCTTATAGCGTCAGAAAGCTCTGACCAATCAGATGCGTTTCGTGGTATCTACGCAGATTTTTATTGGTCCATTTCCAAAGTGTTACTTATATATATATATATATATATATATATATATAGAAGGACATTTGTACCTATATACCATAAAAAAAGTTAATTGCCTTTATAATATAACTAAGCGAAGTAAATATTTTAAGATTATCAACGTAAAATTCAGAAAATGAGTTTATAATCATTTTAAAACTTTCATTTCTTCTAAAATATGATTTGTCAAAGGAAATTATCTCAAGCTTTATTCAAAGTCCTCCAATAAGTACGACTGTTGAAATCAAGTCAAAACTCTTTGAAGATAAAACATAAAGTCGTTAATACAAGTAACGGAAATTTTGAACTTGGCTTCATCAAAGGCATATTTTATGAGCATCAAAATATAATTAGTAATTTAATATTTAAATATGTATTTTAAATTATAGATAAAATGTATCTATCTAAATTAAGTTAAATTGGCTTAAATGGGATAACAGCGATTGAGAAAGGAGATTCTTAAAAACAGTTTGAGTATTTATATGATTGAATTAGAAATAAGTCATTTTATATATTATTTATAAACTAGATAAAGAATTCCAGTCAATTGGAGATTTTAAAGAGGTTGTGTTCCAGCATAATTAATGTATTCGGCGTCATTTTTTAATATGTATGCCTATGCAGAGCTTTTACTAAAATTGTTCTAATCGTTGAAAAGAAATTGGTCTTTCTGTGTAAATTGCGAAAATAGCATACGTAAAAGATTCATCAAATACTTATTTTTATTATTTCGTAAGTAAGTTTTAACTAATAAAATGCAAGGACTGCATTACTCCGTACCAAACTAACATTTAAGAAATAAATGATAGTACAACACAAGTGGCTAAATGTGATAGAATAAATGGTTTCGTTTAATATTCCTTTCAAAACGCTTTATCCCTTATCAATAAGAACATAGATTGCAGTACCATTAAATTTAATTTTTAAATAATTATAACGTATTTTTTTAAAACAAGTTTAAATTATGCAAAAACTTCTTTTCAGGCAATTGTAACGGTACACCTTTGTATAGGTATCTTTAAAATATATTTAATTTCATGATTAAAGTTTGTTTAAAAAAGTCTCAGCCCTTAATATAAAAATTTACAGAAGTTCTTCTGATGCTCTTCTAAAGTTCTTCGGACAATGAAATTTAGTCAACGGGAAGAAATAAAAATTTTAACTACGGCTTTTAAATGGTAAGACAAAATATATATACAAAAAATTCTGTAAAACTGAATTTATTAGCAACAAAATATATTCCTTTGAAAAAAAATCGATATCCGATGCCGAGCTTCGAAGCAGACACCTTTTGAATAGCAGACAAATGTGCTACCAGAGATCCCTCTAGCCTACGCGAAAAAGATTGAAATTAAGCTTATGTTTTAAAATATAAATTGCAGAAACGATTGAATAGCTTTAAATTAATTCATTGAATTAAAATAATATAAGATCTTAAATATATATATATATATGATTTGGCGTGTGATCGGAGTGGGGATTCAGCTATAAGTATGCAAAATTTCAAATCTCTAACTTAAACAGCTTCTGGGAACTAAATATGTGACAGATAGACAGAGAGGAGTGAAACAAATAGGATTTCGTCACATGAAGGAAACCCTAATAAACAAACAAAAGTAAGGTAAGTTAAGTTAAGTGATTTTGTGGTACAAGATTAACAACATAAATAAAATTAATAATTAAAAATAAATGCAATTTAACAAATTACAACAACCATTTGGAAAATGATTTTTTCAAAGACTAAAATTTAAGACATAAAAAATAGAATGGAGTTGATCCTACATTACGTACGCCATGAATGAAACATTAATAGTGTTATTATACGTAAAAATTACCGCGACAGAAATCGCCTGCGACTCGTACGTATTATCCACCTGAAACTTACGTATTATCCAAGCATTTCATTGGCTGTTCGGGAAAAGGCTTTTCCATCGTCAAATCTGACGGCCAATTTTAAGTGAAATTTATTTCTTAAATTTCTAAACATCCCACAATATTACTTTTTAAATCGTCGTATAGAAAAAAAATGTACTTTTAAATGCAATTTGTTTGAAAGCTGTATCTCAATTTGTTTCTGAGTTATAAATTTTTTCTTTGTAGTTTTTATTACTTTTTTGTCATAGTGGCAACACTCTGTTGTCCATCTCTGTTGAAAGTAAAGGGAAATACAGATTACTGTATAGACCAATCAAAAAAACGAATAAAATGATGATTAAACCAATAAAAACCTTCAGATATGCTTTTGATTTCCTACCCTGACGAGGACAATAACCATTTTTCCCAATGGTTAAAAACTGTAGATAGAAGTTTAATGCAATTTGAGTCGAAATGGAAAATCGGACATGAGATTTTATTTAATAACTAAAATCTTATTGCCAGGGTAGTTGTATTTTGAAGTCTCCGACATGTGACCACTTTGTAAATCGTCGTACTCTGTACGAAAAAGAAGTCAAATTCTTAATCTACGAATATAGAATATAACAATGCCAGAAAATATACAATAACCCCTTTCGGGTTACCCGTGATTCTGGAAAGTGATTCTATCTTTAGAAACCTTAGAAATCAATACATTTTAAAAATTTAAAGAAGCATTTATAAAAGTAATTTTTTATAGTTCCACTGAATTTCGGAAACGTTTCGGAGTAGTGTTGTACAGGGTGGTTCATCTATTGGTTCTCTTTTGAACTATGAATATTCCACACGTAGGGTCAGCTGTCTACAGCTGGTAGTTCAGCTGCAGGTATCAGCTGTCATGTGTCATGCATGTATGAACTGTCACATGTATGCCATTTTTAATTATGTATGCAATTTGTATGACAAGACAGTGCAGCGGCACAAACTGCGCGCCAAACCATCAACTTATTGAACGAGAAATTTCCAGGTCGCGTAATTTCAAGAAATTCTGATGTGAATTGGTCTCCAAGATCGTTCGATTTATCCCCAATGGATTATTTTCTTTGGGTGTTTCTGAAAAGTAAAGTGTACTCCAATGCCTCCCGCACAATCCAAGACCTCAAACGCAACACCCATGCTGAAATTTTGGCCATGGATCCGTTCATTCTGGGTAAGGACATCGAC
This sequence comes from Maratus speciosus, assembly GCA_963932465.1. Lineage (NCBI taxonomy): Eukaryota > Metazoa > Arthropoda > Arachnida > Araneae > Salticidae > Maratus > Maratus speciosus. The sequence continues at coordinate 29,758,451 of OZ010789.1, read as the reverse complement.
ATTTTTTATGTTTGGATGATGGCATGTAGCCGGAGCCGCGGTGCCCACATGTCCGATATTGTATCCCATATATAAATGGCATAGACCCACATTCCATCTTCAATAAAACATTTCGATTTTCACTCATAAAAGTGTGTTTTCCTTCAAAAAAACAAAAAACAAAAAACAAAAAAACAATAGATAGTTTCCTCAAAGTGGAATATCTGTTTTAAGATGTTATCAGTTCTCAATTAAACATTTGTAGCTGCGTAATTCAATCTATACATGCAAGAGTAAAAATATAATGTTAGTTTTAATGTTGATGTTAATGCTGTTAGCTTATCATGTCTGTCAGTAAAACATGTTTGTTGAATATGAAAATATTTAATTTAGAATATGTTCTGTCTGAAAAACTTATAGAGTAAAGTGCCCATATTTCGCCACCCCCCCTAGCTTCTCCGCTTCTGCGAAAGTGGCACCACTTATGACAGAAGGCAAAGGGGACGGCAGGAAAAAGGGGTCACTGTTGAAAGTTTCGTTCGCCAAAGTGCATACATAAATTAAAGACGGCGAATTTCCTATTTCTAGAAGACCCGAGTTCTTATTACGTCGTTTCTAGAACGTTATTTACTGTACTGTAAGTATTTACATTAATATTACTCATTTACATTTAAATATTACAATTACATTTACATTTAAATATTATTCATTGCATGTATTTTACGTTGGTAAGATGCTGACACAGCATACAGTGAGTTTTAGGACATTCAGTTCATCTTACGGGAACGGAAGCTCCGTCATATTGGGAAGTAGCGTGGTCCCAATTTCGTCCGCCTTGTAGTTCTTATTTTCGCCCCGGGGACGAAATTAGGAATGCTTTTTCATGACATTTTTTTCAATTTTTTCCTCGTGTTTGGATGGCAAATGCTATTCTTGTAAATATGTTATTCTTCCACTGATAATTAGTACACTTCTTGTGCCTTACATTAATACAAATTAAATTACTTACTCATTTAGAAATAAATTTTGATTTAGTTATAAGTTAAGCCTCGGCGTATTGGATTTTTTGGGGTGACGAAATTGGGACCATTTTTTTTTCTTTTGCATTTTTTAGATACTTTTAAAAAACAATTTTTCCTATTGTTAAATTTTTTTTGTTCGACATTTGCCTATATTTCTATGTGCGTGGATAGTTAGTCTATGTAAAATCCAAATTTAGTAATTTTTCACAGAAAATTACAACTTCCAAGGGCCTAAAAGTGACTAAGGAACGGTAATAGGGCACCTTACCCTATGTTACTACTGATCTTATTCTCTGTTTCTAATTTTCTTATTAATCTTATTATCTAATAAAAAGCCTTCAACTTATACAATCATAAAATAAAAGCTAAATGTCCTACCTGTTCTTTCCTTCGCATAAGAAGAAGTAGCCGGGGATTCTATGTATTAAATAAGACGACATCCAAATAATAAGTCTTGAATCTTTGAAGTAAATAAAACTGTATTACATTACACATTATTGAAGACGTACACAACTTGCTTAAACACTCACAAAACACAAATTATTTACATTATATTACAATTCGAGTATTAAAGTTTTCTTTTTTAAAAGTTATTTTCTTTTCTCTACGTTCATATCTAGTTTCTGTTCTAATCTAAATCTGAGTCAATTCTCACAGAAAAAAAGGAAAACAAGTTCTGTCCGCTCTTGCGCAGTAGGTCTAACGTAACACACTGCAGGTGCGTTTTTTGTTCTTGTTTCAAAGGGTAAGTGGTAGGAGGAGTTGCTTGATTTCGCAACATCCTCCCACCTTGAGTTGTGATCCATGGGAGGAACTCAACAATTTAGAAGTCCAGATTGGAGTCTCAGAGGCGGTTTCACTAGTCGTCCACTTCTGGTAACCAAAGGAGAGATATTTCTGTCACAGGGTTGGCTCTTTTCTACACTGCTTCTAGTCTGATCGATTTCTGGAGTAACCTTTCGTTGTTCATTAGGGAGATTAAAGTTCACTTTTTGCTGAATTCTGTTATCTGATGGGGAATCGCTAGCTGCATCAATTTCCAAAGGAAACAGGTGTTGGAAAGGACGGAGGAAAATGCCATTTTCTGTTTGGACTTTGGCCAATCTTGCTATTTTGTCTTTTCCGGGAAATATATCAATTATTTTGGCTAAAGGCCAGTGAAGACGTCTTTTGTTGGTATCTTCCAGAAGAACGATGTCTCCTATTTGCAAAGGTTTGGAATTCTTCTTCATAGACTGTTGCCGCAGCTGTCCTAAGTACTCCGTTCTAAATCGGTTTCGCAGATCATTTCTTATTCTTTGACGATATCTTGCTCGTCTGTTAAGATCTTGGAAGTCTAATGCATCTATATCTGGGACACCGGATGTAGGCAGTTCTTGAAGGAACATCAGTGGAGTTAAAGGTTCGGGATCGCGATTATCTTCGGAGATGTATGCTATCGGTCTCGAATTGACAACATTTTCACAGTCACAGAGTATTGTGCTCAGTTCTTCGTAATTTAATGAGGCGCGACCCAAAACTTTTCTTAAAATATCTTTCACTGTTCGCACGAGGCGTTCCCACCACCCTCCCCACCAGGGGGCTGAAGGGGGGTTGAATTTCCATCTGATCTTCTGAATGGAGGCCAATGTACTTATAGCTTGCCAATCCACACTAGAAAGGGCTCTGTTAGTGCCAACAAAATTCTTTCCGTTATCTGAGTAAATTATATATGGTCTGCCTCGCCGTGCTATAAATCTTCTTAGGGACTGCATAAAGCATTCAGCTGATAAAGATGTTATCAACTCCAAATGTACTGCTCGATAGACAGCACAGGTGAATAAAGCTATCCACACCTTTGAACCATCGGCAAGGTATAGAGGACCGGCTAAATCGACTCCCACCACTTCAAATATAGCTGCATCTCTGATTCTGCCTTCAGGTGGGATTCCTGGTTCGACCTCTGTTCTGGGTGTTTGGAATCTTTGACACATAACACATTGTCTAATGACGTTTCTGATATACTTTCTTGATTTCAAAATCCAAAAATTTTCTCGAAGTTGAGCCATTAGTATGCTAACTCCAGCGTGATGATTTTCTAAATGTTTTTCAAAAATTAACTTCTGTACCACAGGATGTTTTGAGGGCAAATTTATTGGATAACGAAAATCTTCTTTGTCTTGTCTACAGATTATATTTGTTTTTGCTCTCAAAAGTCCGTTTTTATCTTCTAATGGTCTCAAGGCTCTTAATTTGGGATCTGTGTTTCCTGAAAAGGATTCCTTTTGTACTAATCTGAGTAGTATTTTTTCTGCTTTTTCAAATTCATCAACGGAGATGTTAGGTGATGAAATTCTTTCTTTCTTTCTTGTGTTGTTATAAAAACGATATATAAATGCAATCATTCTTATGTTTTTTCTATAAGAGGAAAAATATCGATAAAAACGGTGTGAATCAGTGTCTTCATTGTCTAAAAGTGTTAGGATTGCCTTTTTCCTTTCTTTATTTATTATATCCTCGTCAGTGTCTTCTGCCGGTTGTGGCCACTGATCTTCCGGTAAATACAGCCAAGCTGGTCCCTCCCACCATCGTGATTTCTCCAATTGCTCAAAGGAACATCCTCTGGATGGGAGGTCTGCCGGATTTAAATTTCCTGGTATATGTCGCCAATATTCAACTTGGGTAAGGCTTCTGATTTCTAAAACTCTATTGTGGACAAATGTACCCCAAGATTGTTCTCTTCTTATCCACCCTAAAGCTGCTGAGGAATCGCTCCAAAAGATTGTCTTCTCTGGTTTTAACTGAAGATCACTCATGATAGTTTTAGCGAGTCTAGCTCCAATGAGGCACGAGAGTAGCTCCAGTCGAGGAATTGTGAGTTCTTTAATGGGCGCTACTCTACTTCTAGCATTGACTAACTGAACTTTAACTCCCTCTTGTGTTTGACATCTAAGATACACGCAAGTGGCATAGGTCTACTCGCATCGGAAAAGGTATGCAAGGAAATGTTATTTTCATTTTCGGGCAATACATTCAACCAGCGTGGAACTTGAATTTCTTGTAAAAACTTAATTTGTTTTAACCAGGTCTCAAACTGTTTTCTTAAATTTTCAGGAAGTTCTTCATCCCATTTCAATTTCTGTTTCCAGGTTTCCTGAAGAATTAATTTTGGAATAAGAGTGCTCGGGGCGGAGAATCCTATGGGGTCGAATATCTTTTGGGTAACCGATAACATTTTTCTCTTTGTGAGTGGTTCTTTCGTTTCAATTTTTTCTTCCATTTTACACATTAATCTATCTTGCTCTAAGTCCCAGACCAATCCCAAAACTGGTGCTAACTTTGTATTTTCTTCAGAAACATCGATCATGGCCTGAGGCAAATTTGATCGCCAACATCTTAAATTAAAATGAGCTGATGATAAAATACACTGTGATTCTGTTATAAATTTTCCAGTATCTGCGATCGATTTTAAACTAGTAATGGAATTGTCAATGTAAAATGAATCTTTCAAAATTCGTGCTGTATTTTCCCACTGTTCGGGTACTTGACTTAAAAGATGGTTTAGTGTACCCATTAATAAAAACGGGCTTGAAGTGAGTCCGAAGACTACGCGACAATGTCTATAAACTTTCAAATTATGTTTGGAGTCGAACCAGAGAAAGCGTAAAAAATCGCGATCTTTTTCTGTGATTTTTATCTGGAGAAATGCTTTTTCAATGTCTGAAGAAATACCTATTTTGTATTTACGAAAACGATTCAAAATACTCGGAATTATTTCAATCAAATTAGGTCCATTTGTGAGACAGTCGTTTAAAGAAGGAGAGTTTGCATTATGTGCGGAGGCATTAAAGACAGGACGGATTTTCGTCGTTTCTCTATTTTCTTTAATTACTGGTCTGTGGGGTAAGAAATGTACTTTATTCTCCTTATCGTCTGAAATTTCTTCTATAATATTATTATCCTTCCACAAATTAAAAATTTCTTCATATTCTGTTTTCTTATTTGTTTTGATAAGTTTTTGTTCTGTCTTGCGCAAATGTTTCTCTGCTAATACGCGATTGCTTGCTAAAATTGAATTATCAACAATCCAGGGTAGTGTCACTTCGTAGCGGCCACTTTCATCACGTTTGACTGTTTCAAGAAAATGGTTATAAGTTTCTTTAGCTAAATCGTCTTTATTTTTATAATCTTCATTAGTGATACCCAAGGTATCTAAGTTCCACAGTTGTGATAAACTGGCATTTGAAGTAAACAATGACAACGATAGAACTGACAACGAACTTTCTGAATCATTTCCATTACCCTCTGTTTTCCCCATAATTGTCCAGCCAAACTTTGTTTCAAAAGCTGTTATACCCAAATCAGGAAAATATTTTATATTATCTGTGAATAATTTCGCCGCCATGTCAGCGCCGATTAAAATGTGTACTTCTTCCGGATTATTCTCATATAAACATAGTCGATTATTTTCACGAACATCGGTCAGATGAACTCCCCCTTTTTCTAAGATTTTTATCATTTCGCTATCGCGGCATAAATTTACTCCTGAACAAATTTTTCCTTCATCTAAAGCTTGTATTTTAAATCGGAAACTATGATCTAAATTACTGATAGTAAATTCATAGCGATTATGTTTACTCGTTTTTTCTACCCCTCCGAATAGTCCGTGTCTAATTGTTTCTGATCGAATTTTCCTTAATTTCAATATATTTGCAGCATATCTAGTTATATAGCTATTGTGACTCCCAGTATCTATAATGATACGAATAAATTCGGGAGATTGATTATCATTACGGATCCCCACTATCAAAGTTTGTAAATAGACATTAGAAATTATATCCTGATTTGACAGCATTGGTCTCGTAACATCGCTACTCTCTGAATTAGTAGATTTCCCTTTTGAATTTATTTCTTTATTACACATTATCTGGGCGTGTCTCGAATTACAAATACCCCATAAATCCTTCGATACACAGTATTTCCCAATATGTCCGCGGGATAAACAAATATAACAAAGGCCTCTCTTTCTCAGTAAATCAGGTCTTTTTTCAAACGGTAAATTACAAGTGCTAAAACATTTATTTGTCTGGTGCCTGCCAAAGCAAAATCCACAAGTAGTCTCATTTTCGCTCTGAACCAATAAATCACTCGCTGACGGTAATTTTCTATTCGGAGAATCAAATTTATTACTCTGCGTATTAAATTTATTGACTCGGGGGGGAAAGGAAGGATTTTTCCGAAATGACTGCGCAACATAGTTATTTTGTGTTGATTTTTCATTTATTTCATTCAGTGATGACGCATACATTTTCTCTCTGGATATTAATTGCTTATATAAGAACAATATTAAATCTTGGACATTAATTGAGTCTTCATGCGTTTTATTAAATTCCAAAACTAGGTCTCTCGGTAATAATTTAAATAAAATGGGGGATAATAAACTTCCATAAGAGTCTAATGAAATGTTAAGCGACTCTAGACTTCTAATGTTCGTTTGTATCTCATCAAAAAGTTTTCGAAATGATTTGGTGTCATTCGAGTGTCTGAGTGGAGTTAAATTAAGAAGTTTATTTGTATGTACCGAAATTAACTTATCCTTATTCCCGTACCTTTCTTTCAAAATATCGACGGCCTTTAAATAATTCTCTGCAGTGACACAAAATCCATCTATACTTTTTAATGGAATGGGGGCTAGAAAACTTTTTAAGTAGTTAAATTTATCTACTGGATCTAATGTGTCATTGTTGTGAATGGTTGTTTCAAAAGCTGACCAAAACGAAAGCCATTCAACAAAATCCCCAGAAAATTTTGCGATATTTAGTTTCGGTAATTTAATGCTTACGTTTTCCCTTAAGGGATTTTCTCGTTTAGAAAATGAATCACCCTGTGTTTTCTTTTTATCTAACTCTTTTATTTTTCTGTTTGCTCTAAAGCGCCATGACGTAATTTTCTCTTTAAATTCGCGAGCGCCCTGTAATTCTGTATCTAATTGTGCTTCTTGCACCAATTTTTTAATTTCCCCGTCTGCTCGTGTCAGTTCCATTTCTGTCACACTTAACTGTTCCACTACCTCTTCCAAGTCAAAAATGTCTGGTTCTCCCTCTTTCAAAATAGCTTCTATTTTATTTATAAACTTATTTATGCTTTCACGTAGCACAGCTCTTTCTTTTTTGGCGATAACTAAACTTTCAGCCATTGCGAACTAATAACAACAACAACTAAATTCTATTAAAAAGTACAATTCTCTATATGTTCAACAGTTCTCGATATTTTTTCAGTTCTTCAAATTAAATAGCTTGATAAATAATTTCTAATTATTCTAATATCTTAATATCTTATTCTATTTATTTCATAATTAGGTTATAAGTGCCGGCAGGGATGCCAAATTGTTACTACTGATCTTATTCTCTGTTTCTAATTTTCTTATTAATCTTATTATCTAATAAAAAGCTTTCAACTTATACAATCATAAAATAAAAGCTAAATGTCCTACCTGTTCTTTCCTTCGCATAAGAAGAAGTAGCCGGGGATTCTATGTATTAAATAAGACGACATCCAAATAATAAGTATCTTTGAAGTAAATAAAACTGTATTACATTACACATTATTGAAGACGTACACAACTTGCTTAAACACTCACAAAACACAAATTATTTACATTATATTACAATTCGAGTATTAAAGTTTTCTTTTTTAAAAGTTATTTTCTTTTCTCTACGTTCATATCTAGTTTCTGTTCTAATCTAAATCTGAGTCAATTCTCACAGAAAAAAAGGAAAACAAGTTCTGTCCGCTCTTGCGCAGTAGGTCTGACGTAACACACTGCAGGTGCGTTTTTTGTTCTTGTTTCAAAGGGTAAGTGGTAAGAGGAGTTGCTTGATTTCGCAACACCCTATTTTGTTGTCAGAAAAACTAATTAATATACTACAAGGACTACAAGGACACGTTTCAGTCGCAGTAAAAGAAATTTTGGTACGGCGCACATCCAACCTAAAGTCCAATTTTTCCCATACATTCTTTAAGGGGACTTTGTAAGCGAAATTTGGGGAAAAAATCGATTTTTACTTTTTTATATCATTAAATTGTTTAAACTTTTATCTTTCCAACGATGTGTCACATATGTTTATTTATAAAAAATAAATGTTGGAATTATTTATTTTTTCTAAGAGTACTTCACAGCTTAATGGCCATTTAAATTTTTAACTGGCTTTTCTAAAAATCTTGGATTTTTCATGTTTGTGTTCCTTTTTCTCAATATCTATTAAACTTTTGAACTCCGATTTTTTAATACTTATGTTATATTGTATACACAAGTATTTAATGATTTATTGAGAATTATTTATTTTAGGCAGTGAAATCTTACCAAAAATGCCAATTCAAAAATGACTTTCAATAAATAATTAATAATTAATTTTCAGTTTCACTTAGAAATAAAATGGCCCGTTGAAATACGTAAAACATGTTATAAAAATCTAGACGGTTATCTTTCACCATTTCTGGGAAAAATGTTCATAAAGTTGGTGAATTTAATATGGCGGATATACGGCTTTCCCGGTCCTCTTAAGGGGATGCAGGACCTTTGAATTTATTGAAACTATCAAAAACATCGCCTTCTTCAAAGTACCAAAACAAAAACTATAGGTAATTAAGAACTCTTTTCTCCCTTTCTGCCTAAAGTATGCATCCTTAACTACATTATCCAAAAAAATTAATGTTGTATGTACAAAATGAACATTTAAATTTTAAATTTAAAAATTCATCTCACAAATGCGTCATTAAGTGCTACGCGCATGATAAAACTCTAGATTATGCATATAGAAAAGATCATAGCACACCTACTTCTAACTTAAAACCAAAATATACGCAAAATGTTTTTGTTTAAATTTTAATTTTACCACAAAATAAAAAAAAGTTCAAAAATTAAAAAAAAATTGAAGTATTTAAAATGCAAAAAAAGAAATAACCAAAATATGTGATTTTTTTTTAATTTTAGCATGTAGACTATCAAGAAATATATATTTTGGTTTTTTTAAGCTTTAGTTTACATAGTTTAAAAGTAACAGTGCGCGCAAACTCCAAATTTACTAATCTGAGAAAACGCTTTTTAAAGTTTCAATATCTACGGACATTTAATAACCGTCTATAATTGATTATAACTCAAGAAATAATGCAGATTTTTAATGGGGCTTTTTGCATATCGTTAAGAAATTTTAAAACATTCAGAATAAACCAAAAACCGAAAACAGAGTTTTTGAAAATTTAAAGGTCCTGTGCCCCCTTAACAAGTCCGAAGTAATGGAAGCAATAACCTCTTCAATTATGTGTGTTTTTGTGATATAGCGATTAACAATTAATCTTTAAACGAAACTGACATTGAACTGAAATTATAGATTCACTATTGGTAACTATAAAAACACCAACCGCTTTACGCTCAGGAGTCGCCCTTTTTCCGTATGCCGCATTGCAAGCGTGTAAATAACAAAGCAGTACTCGCGCATGCTCTTTTCTAAAACTGTTTTAGTTACTCTTTATTTGTGACCTTTAGCAAACACTTTACAAATCTTATAGTTGATACTGTTAAAATTTATAACTGGGAATTTCTTTTATACACACCCTGTATATAGCTAAAATTGCATTTCATAATTACGGGTAATTCAGAAGGGCTTATTGTATATTTTTATCCGTGTTTATAACATATTCTCCTAGGTTAAGGTGTCTCAGGACTCTTAAAATTGGAAAAAAGAAAAAAAAAAGACCATTTTCAACATATAATATTTTAAAATGCACTTGATTTTAAGACACAATTTTATATTGGGATGAAAGATATAAGTATATTACTGTATTTCGTGTAATTAAAATATTGTAAGATGTAGTATTAGAATTTAAATTGGCCTCTAAACTGTCAGGCATTTGACGAGCAGAAAATCGGCGTAACACATTACGCGCACGATTGCAAAATAAATTTTGCAACTAGAATGAAACGTTTGGTGCCTACTTATACTTCGAATTGTAATAATATTGAACCTAAGTAAATCCTTGAACCTAAATAAATTCGTATTTAAAGCTTTTTTTTAATATTTTTAATATAAAGTTGTATTTAGCTAATACAAAATTGGGAAAATTTCAACCGTATAATAACCTAAAAAAATATATTTTTTTAAGGTATTATTTAAAAGTTATTCACAATGCGATGATGATTAAAATAGATACATTAGTTATAAGTAATTTAGTAAAGTATTTAATTTACATGGGGATTGGAAATTTTTGGAGGCTGATAGACAAGAAATTAAACAGTAAATTCAAGTAGTTAAACAAAACATTTTTTTTTTTTTTTTTGATGAAACAGATATGGGACCATTAACAAAATGATCTTTTTAAAATAAATGTAACAATCGAAGCATCCTTTAAAACGATATCACACTTGACCTACTTAAATATTATTTTAATTTCCTCATCTCCCTGGGTTAAAAATTTCCCCTTTTGCACCCAAAACATGGTAAATCTTTATTTTTGGGAAACTCATCGGATCTCAATTTCTAGTGTTCTTCTAAATTCTACCCAAATTTTGGTGAAATTACCATCAGTTGTTTAAAAATATATTCCATCTGTACTAAAAAGTATATATATATATATATATATATATATATATATATTTGCGGGCGGGTGCGGTCAAATTGTAATTTTTTTGGTAATAGATGGCTAAAAAATATTATTAACTAATAGAAAAGTACAACAATACGAGTTACAATAGGAATATTTTTTGTTCTTGTTAACAACAAATGTTTTGAAAGTAACATAATGACAGTGAACCAAATATCCCGCGTGGTCAGTCAGACACAGTTTCTTCCATAGTCTTGTTTGCATGCATAATATAATTAATGTGACATTTCCGTATAAAACATATTAAATGAATTTACAACTATTTTAAGTATCTGATTTTACTAAAAATTTGATTTTTCAAAGGAAGTTATCTAAAGATTTGTACGAAAACCTCTAATAAATACGAACGTTATTTAAATAAGATCAAAATTCTTTAAAGGTAAAACATATATTCGTTAATTCAAGTAAACAAATTTTATAACGTCGCTTCATCAATAGAATATTTTATGAGTATACAAATATACTTAAATTTTACTAAGAGTTTAAGTATACGTTTTAAATTATAAATAAAATAGCATCTGTAGTTTAAATTAGATTGACTTAAATAAAATAAGTGTGATTGGATATTTAAAATGCTTTAATGTTATTTTTATGGTTCAAATAGGAAAAACGCATCATAAGTTATTCCTAATAGATAAATAATTCATATGTATGTTATTTTTTTATGTCCTAAGTGTACACGATAGTAAAATTATACGACATTTATAATATGATTAAAGAAATAATGAAATAAATGCAAAATTTTCTATAAATAAATTAAATTATGAAATAGGCAGATTTGATTTTCAGATTTATTTGACCTGGTATTTAGCTGAGGTGAAAAACAATCTTTAATAACCATAAAATGCATTTTCATGTGTACAGATTAAAAAAATAGATATAAAGTCTCGTATGCATTTTTAATATCATTAATGTGAAAGAGATATTTTATGATCCATATATGAGCTTTAGAAAAAGAACTCACAGTCTTTTTAAACATTTTATTTCGAGTAAATTTTGATTTTGGAAAGAAAATTGTCTAAAAATTTATTAGAAATTCTCTAATAAATCCGAACATAATTTAAGTCAAATAAAAACTCTTTGAAATTAAATATAATTTAAATTCAAGTGATAGTATTGTTTATCGTGGATTCTTCAACCCAATATTTTATAAGCATCAAAATATACTTAATATATATTACAGTTAAAGTTATATATTACAATTTAAAATTTGTATCGTTAGTTTAATTTATGGGCATAAATGGGCATAAATGAGATAACAAGTTGAAATTTGAGACAAAAATATATATATGCATTTCTATTTCAAAATGAATCTTTTAGATAAGTTATCTGTAACAGATATATAATCTGACCGATTACATTTTTTAAATCTGTCAGTTTAACAGATTTTCAATGAATTTTTCAAAATATTCTTCAGGTTTTATTTTCTTGAAGTTAGTGCATGTTTTCTTTACGTTATTTGTAAAATTATTCAAAATTATAAAAAAATATATATATATATATATATTTTCTTTTTTAATATAGAAAAAAAACAAAAGCATTTGGAAAGTATAAAGGAAAACATACAATTGATTTTAAATGCACTATATATTTTTCAAAAGATGTTTTGTAAGTATTCCTGCGTTCCCAGAAATATTTTTCAACGAAAGTGGAGAATTCATAGTCCATTTCAAAATCTTTAATTTCTTAAATGTGTTATCGATATGTACACGTAACCTACTGAAAATACGCAGAGTGCTAATTAGTAACAATAATAATATTTATTTATTTATTTTTAGTATTTTGGTCGACAACAGTATATTTCCTTTTAATAGTCAATATAAAGAAATTTTATTAGAAAAAGAACAGAAACATTTGAAAAGTATTAATGAAAACATACCATAGATTTTAAATGCGCTATATATTTTTTTAAAGATCTTTTCTAAGTATTCTTACATTTAAAAAAAAATTTAAACCAAAATGGGACATTTATAGGATATTTTAAAATCTTTAATTTCTTAAATGTATTATTGATATGCACACGTAACGACGTAACCTATTGAAAATACACACAGTGGTAATTAGTAACAATAATAATATTTATTTATTTATTTTTAGTATTTTGGTCGACAACAGTATATTTCCTTTTAATAGTCAGTAAAAAGAAATTTTACTAGAAAAAGAAGAAAAACATTTGAAAAGCATAAATGAAAACATACAATAGATTTTAAATGCGCTATATAATTTATTTAAAGATCTTTTGTAAGTATTCTTGCATTTCCAGAAATATTTTTCAACCAAAATGGAACATTTATAGGATATTTCAAAATCTTTAATTTCGTAAATGTGTTATTGATATGTACACGTAACGACGTAACCTACTAAAAATACACACAGTGGTAATTAGTAACAATAATAATATTTATTTATTTATTTTTAGTGTTTTGGTCGACAACAGCATATTTCCTTTTAATAGTCAGTATAAAGGAATTTTATTCAGTCAGAGAGCAACATATAAACTAGTTTCTTGTGGTCATCACAAAACTTTTCTCAATAGCATTCTAATACATTATTTTAAATAGAATACACACATTGTAACTGCTATGAAGTATAATGCATTTCTTTAAATTCAGCATAGAATTACAACTAATAATGAGTAATAATTTTTAAAAATTGCGCTCGCTAAATTACAAGGCACATCTCTATTATCCTGTCAAATTTTTTTCATAAAGAAAACTACCGCCAAACTATTTGCCAAATTGTAACGCGCAATAAATAATGTTGAATTTACACTCTGGTACCATTATACACATCGATTTATTAATAATCAGCCAACTCTCTACCAGTCTGTTTTTTTTTACATTACTACGATTTAATAGCTTATTAATTGAGAAAACAAAGAAAACTTTACCTTTTTGGTTAAAGCCTAAATAGTATAAACACAATCATAAAAGATCTACTGGAAGTTTAAATACATGACATTAATAAAATTGAAATCTTATTCTATACTTGATTGACTCATTTAGAAACAAAATGACATATGTCAGTCGCTCTAAGTATTCATAACAATTCGCAACGTTCAAAAAATAGAAAGTTATTTCTGATGAACTTAAGCTAGTTTTATTTACTTTTTGGATTTGTATAATATGGAATAAAATAATAATTGAACAAACTATATTGCTATATATTTTGGTTTCAATTATCTTTGCACAGATCTTGCAAATCAAGTGAAGTTATCCGTGTAAGAACATGTTACGATATACTTTCTCAAAACATTGTTTTATTTTATGGATGAGAACGTTATGAGGTATTATATCATATGGTTAAACTAAAATACTACTTTGTATAGAATAGGGGTGCACAACCTTTTAAAGAGAAGGGCCACTTACAAAAATGTTTGGGTTGTCGAGGGCCACATCAGTAACACAGAGAAAATTCGATATCGGGGAGGTAGGTGGGGGGGGGGGAGTAATAAGTCTTTATTCTTGATGAATAATTATTTTTTGTCTATAATAAAAATAAACAAACGGAAATAAATAATTGTATGAAGGAATGCAGGGCTTCTTCACATCTGTATAAAAAAAAACATTCAACACTTTATGAAGACTAACAGTTCCTTCTTGACAAATGGTAACTTGAAGAAAAAAAATTACACAAAATTTCAAAATAATTGAACGTTAGTGAAAATTATAAAAAAAATATTGAAGAATAAAATAACTTCATTTAAAATAAAAGATAACTTATTTTTGAAATAACAAGGAATGATACACTAATTATGCAATTTTTTCGTCAGACGATTAACAAAACTCGTTTTTTTTCTTTTGTCAATCAAGTGCTACTGATTGACGAAATTTGCGATTTTTTATCAACGACCGATTGACAGATTTCGCGGTAATTTTCCATTGCCGATTGGCAAAATTTGCAATCTTTTCAAACAACCAATTTGCGATACTTGCGATAAATTGACGCAATTCACGATTTCTTTCAGCGGTAAATTTTCAAATTTCGCGATACTTTTTTCCCAACGGATCAACGATAATTGCGATTTTTTTCGCCCCCGATCGAATTATTTTGCGGCTTTTTTGTTCTGTGATCGATCTTCGAAATTTGCAAGTTTTTTCCATGAACGATTGAAAAAATTCGCGTTTTTTTTTTCCTGAGTGATTGGCGAATTTTGCGATATTTTACGTGACACATTGACAATATTTGCAATTTTTTTCCAATGACCAATCGACGAAACGTGATTTTTTCCTGATATACATTGATGTAATTTGCGATTTTTTTTCGCGCAATAAATTGACGAATATCACAACTTCTTTTACGCGCACAATCGATGAAATTTGCGATCTTTTCCTGCGACCAATGGTTTTCTATTTCATGATATTTTTTGGGACGGACACACAAATTTTGTAATTTTTTGCATGAGCTATTCACGAAGTTCGCAAATTTTTGGGGAAATTCACGATTTTTTTCACGAGCGATTGACAAATTTCGCAATATTTTTGCGACCAATTGACAAAATTTGTAATTTTTTCTATCAATTGTCAAAATTCGTATTTTTTTCCGCGACAGATTGACAAAATCGCGATTTTTCCCCAGTCGATCAACGAAATTTGCAATTTTTGTAACTCATCGACAAAATTCGCGATTTTACTGTGCCCGATTAACAAAATTCGTGATTGTTAACTGACTCTAATGAAATTTGTAATTTTTCCCGCGGCGAATTGACGAAATTTGCAATTTTTTCCTGCAATAAGCTAACGAAACTCGCGATTTTTCGTAGACAAACAGAGTTTGTAATTTTTCCTCAGTTCCTCGACAAAATTCGCAATTTTTCCGCGTGATCAACGACATTCGCGATTCTTAACTGACTCTGAAGAAATTTGTAATTTTTACGCGACAAATTGATGAAATTCGACATTTTTTCTCGCAATAAACTGACGAAACTCGCGATTTTTCCGCAGCCGGTTAACAAAATTTGCAATTTTTCCGTATCTCATCAACAAAATTCGCGATTTTTCCTCTCGCGATTAACAAAATTCGAAAATTTTCGATAAACGAAATTTGCGATACTTAACTGACTGTGACGAAATTTGTAATTTTTTCCACGGAAATTGACAAAATTCGCGCGATTTTTAACGCGTCCGATGAACGAAAATCACGATTTTTAACTGATGAAATTTGCAATTTTTTCAGCGGCAAATTGTCGAAATTCGCGATTTTTTCTCGCGATAAACTGACAAAACTCGAGATTTTTCCCCTGTTGATTAACGAAATTTGAGATTTTCCTGCGACTCATCGATAAATTTCGCGATTTTTCCGAACTCGATCAACAAAATTTACGATTCTTAATTGGCTCTGATGAAATTTGCAATTTCTTCCCGGGGTAAATTGGAGAAATTCGCGAATTTTTCTGCGACATATGGACAAAAAATTGCAATTTTTCAAGTTATAAATTGACGAAATTGTGTCAAAAAACGAAGAAATTATATAAATTGTGATCGCGGGCCACAAGTTAATTCATGGCGGGCCACTTTTGGCCCGCGAGCCACAGGTTGTGCATCCCTAGTATAGAAGATATATTTTAATATTTAATAATTTAAATGATGAAAATAATTTCTAATATTTAATAACTAAAAATTAATATTCCTTCCTAGGCGAGTTTAGTATCACGTGTTAACATTCAAACTTATGCTACTAATGAAGAATTAAGTAAATAACTAAATTACGACAAAAAACTTTCACTTCAATTTTCTCGAATTCTTAAAATTTGTTACATAACATCTTCTTCCACTCAGGTCTAGGTTATACTCGGTAAAAAAAAAAAAAAAAGTTTTCCGCAACTTTGCCATTAGATTGTTTTATCCTAAAATTATAAAAGTGTCCTCCTGTTGAAAACAACATAAAAAATTATTAGGTAGCTTTCATTACAAAAAGTAAAAAGCTACCTATTGCAGCCGTCCCACAGTGGGGCAAAATCCCGAAAAGCTGGCCAAAATATGAAAATGTTATTTAAATGCCACGAAATTTCGTACACAGGTGTTTTTCAGGATGCTGATCTTGATTCTAAAATTAAAATTCCAAAATACAAATGGCGGGTACAATATGGCGGACTTAATATTTAAATGCTTTGAAAGTTATTCAATTTCTATAAAATTTCGTATACAGGTACTTTTGAGGATGTTTAGTAAGATTCAAAAATTAAATTTTAAAAACTGGTGAATTAAAAATAAAAACAATTAGATTTAAATAAAATATTTCGAGTTTTGAAATTAAAAAGTTTCGAGGCTAAACGTTACAAGGTGTTTTCAAGGAACTAAGATGTTTTTAATCGAAATTAAACGACGAATATTTATTTATTAAATACAATTAAGTACATTAATAAAAAACAGAATAAACAAGGTTTAATGTATATATATTATTAAAATAAAACGAAAGGATATTCTAAAATTCATCTTCTGAATCATCTGTAGTATACTAAGTAGACTCTTCAGAAGGGGAAGTGTCGAAATATTTTACAGAAGTTTCTGTGCCTGTAGGGGCAAGGATATTAGTTTCTTCAATGGAAATTTATGTAAGCTTGAAATGAAGGGATCTGATAACATTAAAAGCCGCAAAAAAATCGTCCACTGTTTACGTCCTACCACATTTTAGGGAGAAATCTTCTCGATACCTTTTGATCAATTTGTTGCATGATTCCCAAGCGTCTCTCGACATTTGTCCAACAGTCAATAATGAGGAAGCTATTATTTCTGTGCCACGAATAAGTAGTTCGTGCACTGAAGTTAGCATATAGAACTAGGAGTACAATTCGACGAATTTACAAGCTGTTTGTGAGCAATAATCCACGAAATTGGTCAAATAAATGTTAAGAAATTACTTGTAATATGACGCGGATCGTTTGATCAAATCTTCGTCTAAGGTTCTTATGAAAGCAGAAATAGTTGCGTTTTCAAAAAATCTACGCACTGTATTGTAATCATTTGTGCTTCTAAATCCGATCTTTGATTTATCGACGAGAAATCCTAATTGAAAACTAAATCTTTTTTGTAAACTTTGTTTTGCAATTTTAATTTTTTTTCATCTCGTCAGGAGTGCACACTTGCCATTCCTTTATATCCGGTTTGTATGCCAAATGCAATCTACACTCAAGAGATCTTATACAGGCATGTGACGTGGACATCCCGAATTGTAAATGGCTTTTATTCACTTTTAGTTTGAAAATGTCATAAAGATTACGAAACTGTTTTGAAGTTGCCTGATATAGATATCAATGTTGACAAATTACTGACAGTAAAAATTTACAATCAATCATCGTTAAAGCTAGTTTGTAGTTAACGCCTACTTATTTTCTATCAATGATTGTTTTAAAAGGAATAAGTTTATTCTCCTTATCTGTAATATAATCCATTTCACTGACAGTAGCTTCCAAATTTTGGTGCAAAAAATGGATTCAGATGGGCCTAAAAAATCAAGGAGATGAAGATGTCGAATTTTTCCAGATAACGATTTCTGAATTATTCGCAACACTTAAGTTCTAGAGGCACTAGCGAACTGAAAAAAGCTATTTGAACCTAATTTCTACCATCATCAACGCTAAATGTTTGTTTAAAAGTACTTTGACCAGATGTACTATCACATCCCCACTTGAAAATCAAATTCCGATTGCTAATGTTCTTGGAAGTCAGATTCTTAATAATTTCATTTTGCATTAATAAAATACGTTCAGCAGTGTGATCTAGCAAAGATTGCAATAGACAAGATAATTATTCTAATTACGATAGAATACACAAAATTATTAGCTATAAAGATAAGAAAATGTAATTATATTGTATCGATGATAGAGAATCCTTTTCATTTTTTTTGTTACTAATCTTACTTATCAAATCCCTTTATGCTAAAGATTATAATGCTTATTTGTAATGTAATACATAATAATCTATCACAAAACTGAATAATATAAAAATTTCAAACATGTTTGCCAGCCAAATTACTGTGAAAAGTAATATATGTCATAGCTTTTGAAGCGACTAAAAAAGTGATATTTTTACTTGTGGTTGCAAAAACCAGCATGAAATGCAGAATGGCAGTTTTTGACAGCTGGATTTCATGATTCATTAGATAATAGATCAGGCTATTGTTTCCATTATCTTTCGTTGCGGAACACCGTGGAACTTTTAAACTTTTTGATGTTTGAAAACAAAAAAAATAATATATATGTTTTTAAAAATTATCAAAAATAATCATGAAATTATTAATTTTTATGTACTTAACACTCGAACGACCGGAAATTTTACAGAAGCTTCGCAACAATACTTCAGCAGTGTTGCCACACTGGGGACTTTTTTAAATCAGAAAATTTGACATTCACCACTTTTTTAAAATAGAATAATTCGCCTTATTCTTCAGAATTTTTAATCTGTTTTTAAATAGGCCGGATATTTCTATTTGAAAAAAGCTGTGACAATCGACAATCTGGGGACAAAAAAGTCCCCAATATGGCAACACTGATTTATAGGGTGAAAACTCCAGATATTGACAACTAACCAGTAGCTGACACTTCAGCTAATGTCTATTTAAAATTATTTAACTGATTTATTTCAGCTTGGTTTAGATTTAACTTATTTTATGAAAGAATTTCTGGCTCCAATTGGCATTTAATCATCTGGTCGGAGTCGATTCAACTCCTTCCGGGCGTTCTAGTGTTAATATAATTTTTGTAACATGCGCAAAAAAAAGTACACACTATCATCGTGTGAATCCATTTTAAAACATTAAAATCGGATAATATGAAAAAATGTAGCACGTGTTTTGAAGAACCATTGTTTTCCTCTTTTTCCTTGCCTCAGATGATAATCCCCCAACAGTCACTTTTGAAATGATACAGTTTGTCAAAGCAAAACGAAAACCTTTTTATAAATATAGATTCTGACCCTCTAAACATTATTCTAGCCATCTGTAAAGGTAAAATTTCCTAAATAGTAACTTTATTTTTCGACTTTTAGCCAGCTTTTTGGGATTTTGCCCCACTGTGCGTCCTGAGGAAAGCACTTCCGGTAATTTTTGGTAAATTTCTACCTATCATGACCCCCCCCCCCAAACCCCAAAACCACCCCCCTTCAAATGTGACTTATATATATATATATATATATCCATATCCATATATATATATATATATAGTACATAACAATGTTCGATGAGTTCGTTGGTCAGCTTCATCCGCCATGTTGTTCCAAAATAGCGGCCATTTAAAAAATTAAAAATAAATAAATATTTAAAAAGCGGTGCACATATTTTAAAAACTGAAAAATATTTTTTTTTTCTTAGGAGTTTGACCTTAATACAAAGATTCCATAGCATGTTTTGTTTCGTCTGTATCTTAGAGTTATAGCACTTTGAATTTCGAGTGTGGCTGACATTGTGAAACGATCTGATATTTGTCGCGCGATAACACAAGTATTTATGAACCGATTTGGAAGTAACTTGGTGTGTACAACCAATGTCTCGACCGAATTCGTTGGCCAACTTCATCCGCCATGTTGTTTTAAAATAGCGGCCATTTAATTTTTTTTTTAATTTTTTATTTTAAAATAAAGTATCAAAAAATTAGAAATTGAGAAAGATTTTTTCTTATGTGTTTGACCTTGAAATAGAGATTTCTGAGCATTTTTTGTTTCGTCTGTATCTTAAAAAGTGGCTGAGTTATATCACTTTGAATTTCTAGTGTGGCTGACATTTTGAAACGATCTGATATTTTGCCTGCAACAGCACTCGTATTTATCAAACGATTTCGATGTGAGTGAGCATGCGCACAGGAATTACTAAGGTCTCGACCAAGTTCATTGGCTAACTTCACCTATCATGTTGTTTTAAAATGGCGGGCACTTCAAAATATCGCCGAATTGGGCGATATAAATCATTTTAAATAAATTTAGAGCTTGGATAAAGCATACTAATTTTGTGAAATTCTCATTCATATTCAGTATTGACCAAAACTAGTATTGAATCTTCTATAAACGGGTTCCACTAATATGAACTTCGCATGTTTGAATAATATAACCTGGCTTTTTAAAAATAAGGAATATCAAAGCTTCCTCCCGGCACTGGCCGAAATGATTTCGATTGATGAACGTAACGAAGTTATTAAAGCAACCAACACGAAATATAAAATAAAACTTAACACAAGTGTAATTTAATTTATTAATATTAAAATTTGTAATTGAATCCTCAGAAATATTTGTTAGATTAACTAATAATTGCATAAATCGCGCTCTTGTTATAACAGATACATTATGCAAAAACATGTTTGAATAAATAAACCCAAACAATCCCAAAAGATTAATCATTTCTATGAATTTTATAAATTTGTTTGTTTCTTATTATCAACAACAAAGTTATACCATTGTAAGTAAAAAGATAAATATTAAATAATTAATAACAAAAATTGTATCTTTGTTTAAATTATTTGAATAAAATATTTCCAAAGTAAATCTGAATTAAATTTACAAAACAAATGTTATGTAAGCAAATTGTCTTGCTTTGAAATTTAAATAAATACTTTGTTTTGTATTAGTAACAAAATACAAATAAATAAATTTTAAATTATTACTAACTAAAATTGTAATATTAATAAAAATTATTTTGTCAAAATGTTTAAAAAAACAAATTTCTCATAAAAACAGCTTTATAAATCATATGTAACTGCCACATTACATAACCCGGAAACAGTTAGAGTTAAGCGTAAAAGGAGCAAAATAATTTGTTTAAAAAAAATTTAAATAATAAAATTATAACTTTAATAGATTAATTATATTTCATGTTTTCTGTTCAGTGCGTTGTATTGAAAATCTCAAATATTTAAAAAAAATATTTAACCTTCTATCTACTCATGGTCGTTATAAGTACCATTAAAATAACTTGTTATAAAATTTATTTAATACATCGATTAGTTGTAATACAGTTTAGAATGAGTTATAGATACATTACTTTATCTTATTTCAAAAGCATTATTGGTTCCAGAAAACAAAAATGTTTTTAAAAGTATGATTTCTTTTGCTTTGCATCTTTTCAGCTTGTATTGCGTTGGGGGTGGGGGGAGATTTTTCAATTCGGAAATATTTCTATATTTCTATTGTAAGAACATTATATTTGTAAATTTCCTAATTCTACAAAATACTAAGAAAAATATTTAAAATAACAGATTTGAGTGGGGTTATAAATATTGCACAAAATCTCTATAAGTTCAAATTTAATTAATCCTTTTAAATCCTTCAATCCTTCTAAAATCCTTTTAAAATTTATTAAATGATTATGTGAATCTTCTAATATAGTTTAAACAATTCACGAAAAATGTTTAAGATAAAATGTTCATGAATTCATTATTCAGTACATAAAGGGCTTAGCTACAATGAAAAGAAACAGAACATAGAAATTTTATATGTTGAAAAATTCGGATTTTTTTTTTTTTTTTTTTTTTTTTTTTGGAAAAAACAAAATCTGTTTTCATGAATCCTATAATATATAAATAATTTTAAGAGAATATTTTTTTTTGTCTCCTTTTGATCTATATTGCCATTATTTAATCGACATTTTTCTAACCGTAGGGTGTTTACACTGTGTCAACATTTACAAAATTTTGGGAAGAAATATATTTTTTTTTCCATTTTGCTAAAATTTCTATTGTTGCTATTTCGGCAATATTGACGTTTCTTGGAAAATATGTCTAAAATAAATTCGATGTAATCAATCTGTAATAGTAATAATTAATTGCAAATATTTTCATCGTATTTCAATATTAGTAAATATTTCCGATTAATGCAATAATAACGAGTGTTTCATATAATAACGAGTGTTTCATATAATAACGAGTGTTTCAATTTGGTATAAAAAGTTAGATTTCGAAATAAAGCTTTAACTAAATTTATGCAAAATTATTTCATATTGATTATCTTAATACGTTTCGTAATTTGTTAAATTAGTTTAAAATGCTTTTGTAGTTGTTCTGTTGTAGGTAAAAAAGCAATAAAGCAAGGCATTACTTCTTCCTATTCATCGTATAAATACTACTATTTATTACAATTAAAATGAAAATGAAACAGAAACCACCGGGGTCATCGAAATTGAATTTTTTACGCATGAGAAAATTATCAATATGAATAATAGTCCAGGCAATAGGGAATTTTACCTAGCAAATTTAATCGTAGTTCTGGAAATCGGCTTACTTTATGTTTTTTGGATCGCTGAATCCGAATTTGTAACTTCCCACCAAAATTTCCCCCGACAACCCCCCCCCCCAAATTTTGGTAAAAAGCCCCCAAAACAGGTTTTTATTAAAAAAATAAATTTTTTAATTGTTTTAGAGAAAAAGTATCTAGAAATTCAGAAAGTAGACAAAATTTGCAACAAATTAGATATATGACATTACGACTTAGGATGAAGGTGAAGGGGGGATCTGCTTCGGAACATGCGCGCGGTGCTGCGTGGACTAAGTTGCTCAAATCCACTTAACCACTCACACGTTTACATTCACCCTCCCATCTCCACACCGAACTTTCCTTATAAGGTTTACTTTAAGTTTTTTGGGTCGCTGAATCCGAATTTTTACCTTACCTCCGAAATCCCCCCCCCCCCCTCCCGAAAATCCCCAAAATAGTAGTGATTAACTTAAATTTCTTATTATTTTAGGGGAAAAGCATTACGAAATTCAGAAACTAGACAAAATTTGCAACAAACAGGATATATGACATTATGGCGTAGGATAAACGGGCAGAGAGGGGGCTGCCTCGGAACATTCCCCGCGCGCTTTTCTCAAAAACCAAATTTTTTTCAAAAAAATAAACTTTTTTTTTTTTTTTTTTTGGGGGGGGGGGGGGGGTTACCGGTTGAAATTTTGGTGGGAAGTTACAAATACGGATTCAGCGACCCAAAAAACATAAAGTGACTCGAAATCCAGAACTAGTATTAATTTTTCCAGGTAAAATCCCCTATTGCCTGGACTTCATAACTTAGTGCACGTAGCGCTGCAGTGCATGTTCAGAGGCAGCCCTTCCTCTCTCCTTTCATCCTACGTCATAATGTCATATATCCTATTTGTTGCAAATTTTGTCTGGTTTCTGAATTTCGTAATGCTTTTCCCCTAAAACAATAAGAAATTTATGTTAAAAAAAACTATTTGGGGGGGGGAGTTGTTCGGGGGGGGGGATTTTGGGGGGAAGTTAAAAATTCGGATTCAGCGACCGAAAAAGCTTAAAGTAAACCTTATAGAGAAAGTTCGGAGGGGAGATGGGAGGGCGAATGTAAACGTGTGAGTGGTTAAGTGGATTTGAGCAACTTAGTCCACGCAGCACCGCGCGCATGTTCCGAAGCAGATCCCCCCTTCACCTTCATCCTAAGTCGTAATGTCATATATCTAATTTATTGCAAATTTTGTCTACTTTCTGAATTTCTAGATACTTTTTCTCTAAAACAATTAAAAAATTTATTTTTTTAATAAAAACCTGTTTTGGGGGCTTTTTACCAAAATTTGGGGGGGGGGGGGGTTGTCGGGGGAAATTTTGGTGGGAAGTTACAAATTCAGATTCAGCGACTCAAATAACATAAAGTAAGCCGATTTCCAGAACTACCATGAATTTTGCTAGGTAGAGCTCCTATACGGTCATGAGAACAACACAAAACGTTTAAAATCTACATGACACTTAAAATATCCATGACGTTTAAACTCTAAAACGATGTTAAAAACTTCCCAACGGTTTCAACCAAAACACTTGGCCTTTCTCAAGGGATAGTAAGGATACACTGACGCAGGATCACCTTCCAACACCATGAGGGACGGAGGGAAAACGTGAAAGAGAGAATGGGGACAAACAAGCGAAATCCAGGAGGAAAAAACCGTACTAGTGGCGCCATGCGCGGACCAAAACCGAGAAAAAGATGGCCGAGAGACAAATAACGAGAAGATGTTAAAACTGAAAAGATGAGGAGGATTAAGTATGCTTCATTAAATTAAACCAAATAATAGAGATGTTAAATGACAAGTTTTCGTTACAAACTTCATTATGACGCGTGAAAATCTCAATTGACACTCTAATTAAAGCTATGTAGGTATTATATCAATATAATATTCATTGTTATTTAATTGTATATCTAATATCTATATTATCGAATTATAATTTGTGATATCACAAACATTTTAGCAATTGTTACTACATTCATATTATGCGTTTTTATCACTGAAGATTGTTTTGTCATTTGTTGCATATACTTGAGAGGATTGTTTGTTTATGTAATGGGTATAGTTTAGCTACAACAAGAAAAATGTAGATTACATTTAGTATATATAGTGTGTCCACGTATAACTTGGCCGACATTTATTTTCACAACTTTTGGTCCTAGATGCATAGTTCCAATTACAAAAATAGTTTAAATAAGGTAAAAAACTATTTTTAAAGCAATTTGCGTAAAAAAAAAAAAAAAAAAAAAAAAAACAATTATTACAAAATTGCGAAATTTAATTTTTTTTGTACGGTCCACCAGTCCTATAAGTGATATTTAGTAAAAATTTACTGTGACACTAAGGAATAAGACATAAAAAGTCCCATTCACTAACATTGAAATTGACTGAGTTATGAAACTTTGAAATGCATGATCACTTTTTTGAATCTCAAAACAGATGATTTCGACCATGCTTTTAGGGGTCGTATATAAAGTACTTAAACTTGTTTCAAAATATCTGCGCTTTGAAAGAAATCATACAACTATTACTATTGAGTTAACTTTTATTAGATAAGTTTCAGATTAGTTAAAATAATTGTATTTTAACATATGATTTTATTTATTTATTTATTTATTTATTTATTTTTCTTTTTTTGTAAGGATTTGAGGGTATGATTTCTTTTAACAAAAAATTATGTTATTTTCATAAGGTTTTATTTAACATGCAACGATCGTCTTTCCAGTTTAAAATTTGTACTCCAACTTTAACTTACTTTCAAATGTCCTATCGAAGTTAAATTTTACATACTGACTTAAATCCGATGACAATGTAATATTGTTATGATTTTCGACGCTTACCATCTTATACATACTTATATTAGAAGATAACACAAAAAAAAAATTCGGATAGATTACAAACAAATCGGATAGAACAAAACCAGCGATGGTTGTGTTTTTAACTTTTATAATTACGTTTTATGTATTTTTTAATGCTGAATATAAAAATTGCTTTCACTTTTAACCATCATGTCAGGATTTTTCGCAAATCATAAATTTCTAGGTTAAAAAATAGCGAAAAATCTGATACTATAAAATAGATCTAAGAATATTTTATTCAGTTTAATTTTATTAATTCAATAATTTATTCGGCTTATACTTCGGCTTATTATTTCTTACAATTAAACAGCTCAGAGGTCCGATGAGGTTGGGAGGGGAGGGGGATTAATTTTACCTTTGAGATTTTTAACTTTGAAATTTGCGATTTAAGAAACTTTCTGACGTGATAGTTTAAAATGAAAGCCATTTTCGGATTCAGCGCTAAAAAATACATAAGAATCAATTTTCAAAGCTAAAAAAACGTGGCACAACCCAAAATTTGAAGGACAGTGTAATCTAACAATATTTTAAAATATGTATCATTTTGTAAAGAATTGAGGCTGCTGTTTTTCATCCTTTTATTTAACAAAAATTCTGTTATTTTTATCCTGATATATGTTCAGTACAAATTGTATATTTTGCAGTAATATGTCAGAATGATTAAATATTTCAAATTTATATTGCAATGCTGATTTTACTCTCAACCATTTCTTTAATATATCTGACGAAATTATATTTCTACGAAATTTGTGAATGACCCATAATTTGCAGCAAAAAAATATGCTCCAACTTTAAACAGCTATTACTCAGTCAGTTTTAATCGTAGAATAACGGGACGTTTCTTGCCTTACTTGTCAGTGTAACAGGAAAATTTTACTAAATATAACTTATAGAACCGGGGGACCGTATAAAAATTTAGATTGTGCAATTCTTCACTAAATTGTTTTTTCGCTTCAAACGTTTCTTATCTTAACTCTGCACCCAATTTTGACCACTTTTGTAATTGGAAGCATGCATCTAGGACCAACGGTTGCGAAAATAAAGGTCGATCAGGTTATAGGTGGACACCCTGTATAAACAGTAGAGTTTTATGCATCAAAATGTTATTCTTGTTCAGTAAAAGAAATATGCAGTATATCAAGATATATTACTTTGATAAAGTTGTCGAAGATCGTCTACTTGCCAATTCATGTTTCACCGTTTATGAACTCACCATCACAAAATTGTAACCTACGTCAAATAGAAAGTCTATCGAAAAAAAGTAAAGAGAATTTGATACAGTAAACGAGTGTCATGAAAACAGTGAAACATTGAATTCTCTAAGAAAATTTTAGAAAATTTACCAAAGTCTTAAAACATTCTCAATTCGATAACATGCACAAAGATAAAATTTATTGATTGTAATAGTGATTTTTTAATTACTATCTTTATTTCGGTAGAATTTCAAGCCGTTTCTTTGTCTTTATTGTGGCATTACTACCTGAAAAAATGTATTTAAAAGAAAGTAAATATTAAACAGAGTAGTGATTTGACATATTTGATGCAATTTACTGTTCCAAAATTAATGCGCTACATCAAATAGTATTTGACTTAGATTTAGGACTTAAAATTTTAAAATAATTAAAAATTTTGCCTCATTAGGTGCGTTTGTACTTATATAAATGTGTAGCAACCTTTAGTCGTTTCCTGGTCCGTCCGTCTGTCCACACATAACAGCGCAAAATCTACGCAACCGAATGGTTTGTAAATTAATATATATAATCTTTGCAGAATTTTGCTGAGTCATTTTAATTTTTTTTGAAAATTGAAGCAAAACTTAAAAGATATTAATAAAAGCTTTCTTTATTCAATTAAATCCTATCATACGTAATTAATTTAATGGCATTCCATGATAGATAAGTTATTCTGTGTTCTCATGGTGATTTCGGCCTATTTATGATGGAGTCATATTATTCCCGTATTATAGAATTTAATATATGAGGACCCCAGAAGCCAAGGGGTGTAAGTGACAAAAGTGAAAAAAATGAACTAAGTGCACAAACGATCTGGAAATATGCTTTTTTATTTTCAAGTAAACAAATATAAGTGATTTTCTAATTATCTGTTATGTTTTAGAGATCACCCACTTTTTGCGAATAATGATCAATATTGATTAATTATAAATTTAAAGAAAATTGCACTTTTTTCACAGTTATTGAAATAAGAGTTCAAAGACCACTGTGAAACTAGCAGCAGTTTCCTATTTCAATTCAGTCAATTATTATTGATGTTCAACTTTAACGTCAATTACCTTTGAACTCAATTTACTCCAAAGCGAAATTTCGTCACTTGCAACCCTTGGCTTCTGATGTCCTCATATATAATCGTAATATATTTTGTATTCCGGCATTTTTTCATGAGAGTGCAGCAGATATAGCAGAACGATCTGAATATTTATAAAACTAACTATAATACGAATGCACCTAATTTGCCACCTTTGAGGTGTACAATTTCCGACATGTTTCAATTATTTCCTTATTTAGGTTGCATTCTATGCTGTGTCTACAAAAACGATTAAATTTCATTCCTGTAGAAAAGTAAATGAAAGTTCAAATTCTAGTGCTATATTCAGCTTGAGTAAAATATAAATAAACAAATAATTGTACGAAAATTACCTTCTCATCTGACATACAACCTTTAAGTTACAATGTTTTCTGCTGGACAATTCTCGAATAAACGCAAAGAAAATAATAACAACATTTAAATCCTACTGATGACGGCCTTGTAATGGTTGAAAACATTCTAGTTTTTTGTAATATATTTTTAGATAGTCTTAATTTGTATAAGGGGCATTCTCACAATCTTTTGACTTTAATGTCCCTGAATAATAATTTTTATTTTACTACACTTTTTTGTGTTTTTATATTTCATATACTTGGGAACATCCCATTGAATGATTGCACAACAATATTAACGAGATAAAAAAGTTTTGGACGATGTTGGGGGTCCAAATACCAGTAAAACTCCTATACCGTCCCGTGTTCCTGATGCTGATTTTTAAGTTTGGAGCTGTCTGGATAAAATTGTTTCAATAAAAAAAAATCGGCGTAATTATTTTCTGAAACTGGAACTATTGTTTTATATAAATAAGTACCGTATATACTCGCGTATAAGTCGAGGAATTTCTGACAATTTTCGGTAAGCAAATTTGGGGGGTCGACTTATACGCGAGTCAGTTAAAAAAGCAAAAACAAAATACTGCAAAATTATGGCTTTTTATGTGTATGAATAAAACAATAATATATATAATATGCAAATAATAATAATTTATCATTTGAAAACATTTCAGTGATTTGTTTTTGTTTACTTACTACCTTTTTGCATTGGCAAGTGAAATCTTTGGTTTGATTTTGTGCAAAATTTAAGTAAAAAGTTAGGGGATCGACTTATACACGGGTTTTTGATTTTTTCCAGAATTTGCATTCGAAAGTTAGGGGGTCGACTTATACACGAGTCGACTTATACGCGAGTATATACGATAGCTAAAAATTAGCCTGCGCACATTTTTATGGTTCTTATTATTTTTAACTCTGTCCCTAGGTTTTAGATTTTTTACCATCCCTCTTCTAAAATTATACAAAAAATCACTTCAGATGCAGCCACAGAATTTTTTTCAAGTTTTTTCTCATGTAGAAGTACGCTAGAGGAATAGTGTCAAAATTCTTTGGCAGGAAATTTACTGTAGAATTTAAATCAGCATTTAAGTATCAATTTCAATCATCATGGCTTTATGGGAAGTCTCACCGTCTCTAAGGTTTATTCCTGAACTTTTCGAACCTTTTTTTAAAATTTAAACCAGTGTAAATAACTGTTTATAAAAATCAATGAACATTTTGGCTACCACTTAGTCTTAACATGATCTGCCTAAAATAGGTGGTAATTTCCCTTGCTGTTCCATCCTTACCGTCCCTTTTTTTCCCCATTTCGTCCCTTTTTTCCTATACCATCCCCTTTTTTACATTACCATCCCTTTTTTAGCACCCTTTTAAGACAATGTTTTACCAAAATTTTGTACTAAAAATATTACATTGTCATTATTTCTCATTTGAATGTCCTGTGGGTACTATGCAAATTTATAATAAGTAAAAATTTAGAAGAAAATAAAAAGTTTTAGTGGTAAAATGATAAGGAAAATTAAACTCGCAAACCTTAAACCTCAGTTAAATAAAAAAATTTTCGCTGCAGACCATTTTTTCTTTATTTTGAATCATTAAGGCATTCGTCTATCAGATTAAATGTTATTGTAGCAAGTTTAATGTCGCCGGATTTTTTTCCCCAAAAGTCAAAAGATTGTGAGAATGCCCTATAAATTGTATGCAAGGCGAAATTTTCTGTCTGGAAAAAGTTTCTAGTATTAATATGTTTAATTTGTGTTTAAAATATCTTTATATTATATTTGTGCGCCTGATAGTAATTTTTATACAATTATTTTTCCTTTTATATGTATTTAATTAATGAACAAAAATAATTAAACGACTATAAATATAAAATTACACAACATTTTGACGACTTTATTTTTTAGTTCAATTCTTTCTACGGAAAATAGAAAAACCTTACCTGACCGTAGAATTTTAAATATATTAAACTATTAGGTAGTATGTAATCTAAAAGACTACGTAGTATATATTTAGTATCCTAAATTTCGCAATTTAAATTTTGTTCTTTATTGTTCTCATCTTTTCTCCTTCACTGTGAAAAAATATTAAGTTCTTGCAATTCAAAAGCTAGTTTCAAAACAATAAAATTCTGGCAAACATTATTCATGAGATTTTTTGTTGTTATTTAGAGGAACAAATATTTGTTCCCCCGAACATTTCAACACACTCCGAGGAATATGTGTTCCACAAAGCATTCAGGATATTGTAATCTTCATGAAATATTTTTATGTACATCATTCAATGCGAATTTTATATTTCTATTAAATTTAACTGGTACAGTGCTATTATATTAAACGTAACAGAAAAGTGTATAACAGTGAAAGGTATAATAATGGAAGTTTTATATTGAAAACATTCATTAATATATACGTTATATTATACTTGCAAATACATGTTAAATTTAAACAAACGGGCTTGTATTGCAGCGTGTCCATAAATTATTGAAGGTGTTCCTTTTACTCATAACTTTTAAAATTCATAAACATACAAATAAATGTAAATTCATTGAAGAACATCATTAAATATTTATTGCATATTTGTTAAGTATACTTCTAAAACACTTTTATTACCAATACAAACAATGTAGCATATCTACAAAGTTAATGAAATGACGATTATAATCAAAGATTAATATTAAAATTTTATCAAATTTATCAAAAAGTTATTAATGAATTATGGGTACAAAGTTAGATAGTTTTCAACATTCTTTTTGATAAATTTGCTAAAGTGTTAGTATTATTTTTTGTTTGATTATAATTGTTATTTGATTAATAATGTTGTAAAGGAAAACCGTACAATCAAATAAAAATTAATATTAAAATTTATGAATTATCCGTTTAAAGTTAGATGGTTTCAAATGTTCTTTTTGATAAATTTACTAAATTGTTAATATTATTTTTTTGTCTGAATGTAATTGTTATTTGATTAATAATGTTAGAAGGAAATCCGAAAAACAAATAAAAATTAATACTAAAATTTTGTTTTATCAAAATATTATTAATGAATTATGGGTACAAAGATACATAGTTTCCATCATTCTTTTTGATAAATTTGCTAAAATACAAATATTATTTTTTGTGTTATTGGATTAATAATGTAGTAAAGGAAACCCGGATATTTAAACAAAAATTAATATTAAAATTTAATGAAATTTATCAAAAAGCTATTTATGAATTATGGAAACAAAGTTAGATAGTTTCCAAAAATATTTTTCTTAAATCTGCTAAAGTATTAATATATATATATATATATATGTTTGACTGTATTTGTTATTTCAAAATAATGTTGTAAAAGAAACTTAGACAATCAAATAAATTTTAATATTAAATTTTTATAAAATTTACAAAAAGCTATTAATGAGTTATGGGAGAAAATTTAGATAGTTTCAAACATTCTTTTAGGAGAATTTGCTAAAATGTTAATATTACTTTTGTTTAATTATAATTGTTATTTGATTAATAATATTGTAATGAAAACACGAACAATCAAATTAAATTCTACATTAAAATTTTATCAAATTTATCAAAAATCGATTAATGAATTATGGGTACAAATTTTGAAAGTTTCAAATATTCTTTCTGACAAATTTTCTAAAATGTTAATATTATTTTGTTTAATTATAATTTTTATTTGATTAATAATATTGTAATGAAAACCCAAACAATCAAGTAAAAATCCATTTTACAATTTTAACAAATTTATCAAAAATCTATTAATGAATTATGGGTTCAAAATTTTAAAGTTTCAATCATTCTTTTTGATAAATTTGCTAAAATTTTAATATTTTTTTGGTTAATAATAATTGTTATTTGATTAATAATATTGCAATGAAAACTGAAAAGAACAAGTAAAAATCTATATTAATATTTTTATTAATGAATTGTGTGTACAAAGTTATATAGTTTCCAACCTTCTTTTACTAAATTTACTAAAATGATAATATTATATTTTGTTTGATTATAGGGAGGGTAGTACACAATGAGACGAAAATTATTATTACTTAACAAATGGCGACGATTTTTATTCTTTCGAAAAAATTTTTGCTACATTTTTAAGCTACACAAATGCGCTACAAATTAATGTGTAAAAGTTTAAAAAAAAAATATTTATAAAAGCACAGAAGCAGCGTAACGGAGTATCAAAAATTGTCTCACTGTGTACCACAATTAGTACACAGTGAGACAATGTATATATTTTCATAAATCATACATTTTTACACTCTATCAATAATTTTCTGCAGTATATGATTTCTAATTAATATTTCTAGATTTTCAAAATATTAAAAATATGATCCTCGGGTGGACAGTGGCAGACCTTGGGCTACCTTCGTGCAAATTTTCAGCCTCTTACATTTAGTAAATTTCCCTAGCCATCGCACGCACACACACACACAGAGAGAGAGAGAGAGAGAGAGAGAGAAACCTTCTTTTATTAATAAATATTTTTTTTTTAAACCAGTACCACATAGTAGGTACACAATAAGACACGTCTCACTGCCTACCACAACTGTGTGTCTCTATGTGTACTTTCTTTACGTTGTAACAAAGTGGATGCCACATCTGTTACATCAATTTCGTCGTTTTAAAAAGTTTATGTCGTTTTGCCAAAATAGTCTATTATTAGATATAACTATAGCTAGGTTTGGTTAAGTAAATATATGTCATATTGAAGGAAACAAACTCTAAAATAGACGTTTATGTAACTTTAACCGCTATAAAATAATGAATTATTTACTATTTTGTCGGACGAGTAACTCAAGTACCGAAACTACATCCACGTGTTGCATAAGACGAGGTCGTTATGTGTGTGTGCCAGCTTGAAAAAAAAGTTACAACTATATGTTAAAGTGGCTGCTGTCTCACTGTGTACTCCCCTACCCTAATTGTTATTTGAATAATAATGTAAAGAAAACCCGAAATTGTCAAAGAAACCCGGACAATCAAATAAAAATCAATATCATCAATTAAAATCAATTACATATCAAATTTAGCAAACAATTATTAATGAATTATGTGTAAGATGTTAGATAGTTACCAACATTCTTTTTGATAAATTTTCTAAAATGTTAATATTATTTTGTGTTTGATTATAATTGTTATTTAAAAATGTTTTAAATGAAACCCGAACATGGATACCCTGCATTATAATCGCCTGTAAAATACGTAATAATCGCGTTTTATTGTACAACAATGATTATATTAATTAAAACAAAGGCTATGTAAATAAAAGTAAAAATAGTTATATAGAAATTTTATTTTGAATTAAGAGATAATTATTTCAATTTAAGAGTAGAATTATATAACTCTAACATTATGAAAGTCATAATAGGGAACTGTAATCTATTAAAAGCTGAATTTTCAGTAATTGTTTAACAAAATAACAAAGAAATTAGAAATAAAGAAAAAAAAGCATTGTTCCTTTAATTTTTCCTTCCTTTTTTTTTTTTTTTTTTTTTTTTTTTTTTTGGAAAACATGGATAATTACAGGGTATAAAATTTTCTTTTTGCTAAAAATGCTAACATAACGTCGAACCAGAGATTTGAGGACTATTGTTTGGTAAGCTAATTCAATTTTAAATATTCCCATAAAAATGCGCAGCAAAACATTTTCATAAATTTTAAACTTCGGAAAAAAGACAATCATGGACATGCAGCAGGGAGAAATGAATGAAAAATTATTTTTTAAATAAAATTTATAGTACAATTTTTAAAAATTACATCTTAAAACTATTATCATGAAAATGTAATTAATAAAATTACTATGGTTATGGATAAAAAAAAATACAATTAATGATTTAAATAATTAACATTCAGTTCTACATACTTTATTCTGATACTTTAAAAGCTAACTGTAAACTAACTTTAAAATACTGTAAAAATCTTTAAAAAAAATCATTTATTCAACGAGAAAATGTTAAACATGATGACAATTCTCCGTTAATTGCAACCGACAGAATGTCTTATTTCTGTTGTTTGTAATATATAACTTAATGTAATTTTTCCTCTATTAATTAGAAACGAAAAGCCAGCAGTATGGATTATCATTAGAATTTGTCTTTCATCTTAATAAAGTAAGAAATTGACTAAATATTTTTTGAAGGCGTCTGCTTATGTAACGATTGCATAACTAATTATTTTTAATTAATTATTTATTAAGTAAATTCATCTATTTTGAAAACATTTGTTCAAACCGTCAGTTCATTTTAAACATGTAAAATCATAATTCAAATTTCAATTACATTTCCAATATTAAAATAATACTTCTATTTTTACATTCTTCTATCTTTGCAGGAAGAAAGTATTGGATTCTTGAAAATTTTAGGCCTCCGGTTGTTGACGGATTTACTCGTTTTAGGGGTCAGAGATCCCGAAAAACATGTTTTTACAAACTGTCTGTCTGTTAGTCTGTGACTCTATCTGCCTGTCAGTCTGTATGTGACACAAATTTTGTGGTTGGTCTATCTCAAGAACTATTGCATGGAATTTAATCGAAATTTATATTCACTTAGTACCTGATATAGATTGGTGCTGATTAATATTTGGTGTAAATCGCGCTGCAGGTGGCGCTGCTATGCTGCATTTTTCAAAATTTTCCCAATATCTCTATCTCAAGAACTAATGCACGGATTCTCACTAAACTTCAAATTCAGTTATTTCCTGATATGGGCTCGTGCTTATTACTTTTTGGTGTAAATCGTCCAACAGGTGGCGAATTTTTCGAGATTTAATCAATAGCTCTATCTCAAGAACTAATGCACGCATTTACATCAAGCTTCACTTTCCAGTATACCTTGATAAATATTACTGCTGATTATGATTTGGTGTAAATCGCTCAAGAGGTGGCTCTGATATGCTGGATTTTTCACGATTTTCGCAATAACTGTATCTCAAAAATTAATGCACTGATTTTCATCAACTTCAAATTCAGTTAGACGTTGACATAAGTTATTTCTGTTGAGGTTGGTTGTAAATCACCCAACTCTATGGTTCATTTTGCAAGATTTACACTATTTTAGTGTTGGTCATATCTCAAGAAATAATGCACATAATTTCATATCTTTAGAATTTTCATCATTTGCATAGATTGCCATTTAGTTTTGGCACTGTGATAGCGAATTATGAATCAATAGTATGTATGAGATAGCAAAAAGTTTTGGGATTCGCAGATCCGACTAGTTTTATAATATTATTAAAATAAGTTATTAAAAAAAAAAAAAAGTCCGCGTTGTTAAAAACTTTGTACTGGTTCGGTTTAAATTTATGTGGCACTAGGTAATTCTTTAAAACTTTTTTCCGGAATGTATCGGGAGGAAAGGCAGCTGTCCTATTTCTTCGTTTTAAGATTTTAGCTAATTTAACTCGAAAACATGAAGCTAAAATGGAAGAATCCGATTGGAAAAGATTCACCACCGTTTTCAAAAATACTCTATTTGATTGAGAACTTCGCCTCATTAGTCAGCCATATCCATGTTTGTTCATTTATGGCAATTTATATCTGGTCGTAAAATTTGGCGTTATTTCAACAAATACACCGAAGGCTGGCGAGAAGTTGACACTAGCTTATATGAATATATAGTTTTAAGCCTATGAGATTCGGAAAAATGGTTACAATTATGAAAGTCAATTTAAAAGGCTCATTAATAGGTTCATCAAGACTCATTAAAACTCATAAAGTTATCTTTAATTTATTTAATAAATTGTCTTGTTTCAAAATGTCAACCACCTCAGAATTTTAAACTGCTATATCTCAGCAATTTTTTAAGATACAGGCAAAACAAAATATGTTCCAGGATTATTGTAGGAAAACTATTTACTTATTTTTTTGTATATTTTTTGAGTTTGAAATTTTTAAGTGGCCACCATTTTCAAAAAAGATGGCTGACCAAGTTGGCCAACGAACTCTGTCGAGTATCGATAAGCGTGATTATCTTAATAAATAAGATGATTATTTTCAGAAGTTCATAACACTTTTTCTATTAGAAGTCTTTATTTTATTTATACGCAGAATTATTGTCATATATAAGACAATGATTACTATTAAAAATGGCAGTACAACTAATGGCTGCAATGCAACTAATTCAAAAAATAAATAAGTAAATAAATAACGTGCGTGGCACGCCTTTTCAGTGTAAGTGGTTAAAAAGCTGTAACAGAAAAAATATTCAGAGAAAATATAACTAATGAGTTATTGAAAAACATATTCAAATTGATTATTTTTATCAAGACACATGGAGAAACCGTAATAGAATACTATTGTTGAACATTTTTTTTTTTTTAAATATGTTCCCCAATTTCATTCAGTAAATGTTACAAAAGACGAAATCAGTAAAATATTTAAATCTACATTCCCATAATTATATTCTCTTATAAGTATCATTCGATATATATAGAGATATATAGTATATATAGAAGTATATATATAAGTAATATAAAAGAATATTAGGCTCTATATATATAAAAAGTATATATATAGAGATATATATACTTCTATTTGTAAACATCATGTTTAAAAAAATCCTGAAGCCTTCATAAGACTGACGTATAGAATGATTTTGCACTTAAAAAAGTCTCAAATATAGGACGGGAAACAACTCAGGAAGACCCTAAAACTGTCTATAATATCTGTATTTCCCTTAATGACTAATGGCCAAAGAACGATATATCTATTTGATATTTATTAGTTTGGTTTGCGTTAAAGATATACGAAGAGGTATTGTCGGCAAAGTAAATATGAAATAACAGAATTTTATTTGGCATTTCTAACTTAGATATTTAATATTTAATAAAAATAATATCTAAACAAGACATGAACGCTAAAGAGATATCTTTTAGAAAATTATACATGATATATATATATACATACATAATCAAAAAAAAATGTCTAAACTTAACATAAATGTTGTAACAGATTATAACTTTTAGAATATAAATTTAGAAAATTCTATTTCATATATGTATATATATATATTATGGAAGTAAATTCAATTAATATTTTAAAAGTTATTTTAAAGCAAGTGATTTCATAATTAATTCAAAGTATTACAGATAAAATGAAAAAAAAAATGAAACAGTTGTGTATTATCCTAATCAACAAATTACGAAAACATTAACATTCTATAAAGTAAAAAATAATACATTAACTGATAATATATTAATTATAAATAATATCATGCAAAAAGCAGCAATTAATTATTATAATGTTTTGAGATATTATTTTTAAAATTAAAAAATACACGCTGTACAAAGTATTAAACATTATTTAAATATTTATGAATTCCTTTCATAAAATGCGTTTTCATAAAAGTATAAATAAGATCATTGATTACAGATAAATATATGTAATTGAGTTAACAGTATAATGGACATTGATTGAATTTTTTGTAAAGAAAATTGTTTTAAGGATGAAAGATGTAAATATTCCATAAACTATCTACAATAGTACCTTTACTATTATTATTTTTTCTGTATGTGTTATGTATGAGATATTATGTATGTGTATTTTGTGTATGTGACTTTTGAAAGTCAATAAATATTTATCAATGCAAAAGTTCTAATGAAAAACACTGTAGAAAAAAATATGTATATTTTACAAATATGTTTACGTACAAATATTTTTACGTATTTCAAAACACTTCGTAGTGAACATCTACATCTTTAAACTATAAAAGATCTTTAGATATTCCATGCACTGTTGCTTATAGCGAACGTGTTGCATGCATTTAATCATAATAACATTTATCAGTTTTTTTTTTGTTTTTTTTTTTTTTTTTTTTTACAAATTTTACAAATAAGATCTTTTTTCCCAGATCTCAAGATCTGGGGAGATTTTAAATCTAATCAATTAAAATTCTTTGTACGTCTAAACCTAAAATCCCCCCCCCCCCCCCCTGCTTAGAATCGGTTCAATTTACAGTATCCCTTGTAAAGATTGCGACTCGGTATATATTGGCTAAACTGGTCAAGCATGCGCCATTCGCCTTTCCGAGCATAAGCGTGCCTACAAATCTAGAAGCCTGCAGTCACAGACATTATCCCAGATTTCGCAAATATGACAGTTATCAGGTCCAGTTGCAATAACATTAAAAGTAGAGTTTTTGTCGTAGGTGTGTTCACTCGTAATCACATTTCGCCGATTAATGAATCCTGTGCAATTCCACATGAATATACCGCATTGATTTGATATGGTTCTTTATATTTTCTTTAATTTTAACTGTTATTAATTATTAACTGTAAACATGATATATAGTTTTCTGGTCATTTGAATATTATTGCACTGAAGGGCTATAACTTAGTCCGAAACGTTTGCATTTTTAATTGTATATGTATTTATGTAATTGTCACTTGTATGTCTGATGATTTGTAGCATATTTTTTAATTGATAAGTAGATAAGTTCCTGATAATTAAATCTTAGCATGTTAAACGTATTATATTCAACTATACCACAATTTACAAAAATATTTCTTTCTGATACATTTCGCCTGAAAATATTCTTCTATAATTGCACGGCTGAGATTATTTTTCAAAAGAGTGGTATAAATAGAATACAAAATAAACAACTATGGCGTAATTAATTAAACAACAGAAGTTACTTAAATATACAAAGTTAGAAAGCAAGCATTTCAAGAAAAAAAAACGAAAAAAAAAACGCTATTAACATTACGTAGAATCTAAGAATTCCTTTGTAACATATTACCTAGAAAGAAATGATGAAAGTATAAAAATGACATATAAACAACAACATACTATCAAATTTTCTAGAAATATATTTTAATAATACGAGATCCTCAAATAATCTAATTACACCCTCCAAATTTAATCTTTATTGTGTCAGCATCTCGAAGCATTATATTAATAGCCGACCTATTATTGAAAACACCATTCATTAACATGGCACGTCTGTGGACAGTGATTCATTAAAGAGGAGCTAGTATCTGGGCAGTTTATCATTTTAGCCCCTGGACATTTCTAACGTGCGGGAAAGTAACTTATGTTTTCGTAAACGTTATCAATTACATTAATGTAAATAGGGAGAGAAATAGAGTAATAATTATTTGAAATTTTATGAAATTTTATATGGAAAATGCATGAATTTTAATTCAACTGGAATTGAAATAAAAATTAAATATAATCTAGCATTTAAGCAAAAATCCTTTTTTCTAAAATTATGAAGGTAATTTCTTATTCATTCCGAACTATATAAATGCAATGCGACCTTTGTTTCAATGGAAGAATTTGTTAGGTATTTTTTTTCGCCTTTAAAATTTCATTTTGAATCATCTTGTTTATATATATATGAGTGTGTATATGTTTACAGAGATATGCATAAATACATAACTACTACACAGTCAATCAGTCTTGACTTTTTAGCGATACTTTAAGATTAATCAAGATTTTGAACTCCGTAAAAATTAATAACCCATATTTTAGAGTACCTAAAAAGGAAGAATATTTAAGGATACCTAGCCTAATGAGACAACAAAAAAAGTATCAAATCCAAAAAACTTAACAAAATTTTCTGTATTTTCTTTGCACACCCTATCATATATTTAAAAAAAAATCTTGCAATCCACCATTGTATTTTTTGTATATCTATTTTGCAATTACTCAGCCATAGTTGGTTTTACTCCATAATAAATGATATATATATATTTTTTTTTTCTTTTTTTTTACAGAATTATGTAAATTTTATAAAAAATTAACGTAAGGTAAAACAGTTAAAATTAACCAAATTAAAAAACTAAAAATAGATTAAATAAAATTATTTACTAAAATCTCTTAAGATCTTAAATTCGCTATACTTAAGTAAGACTTGCAAATTTAAAATTTACTTTAATAACAATGCAATAATCAAAAATTACTTAGAAACTTGCGATATGTCTGAATTTTACTGTATAGAGGACAATACGAATTATAATAACAGATAAAATAAAAATAATACGAATGTAAAATATTAATTAGAATAACGAATAGCATTTCCTATTAGAAAATCCATTTTTGGCTTGTGTTTTAAAATTTTTGTTTTTCGATAATAATATTCATGAATATTTACAATTAGTTGAAAATTTTTCATGCGTTAAAAAACGTATTTTATAATTTTTTATAAACAGTTTGTTTTAACACGAGTTGTACTTTCATCTTATAATAGACTTTAAAAGATTCATTCTTGAAAAGTATGCTAACATTATAAAAAAAAACCAGTAAATTGTGATGCGATTTTCGAAAAAAAATTGTCTTTGAAAATACTTTTTTTGCTACTCGACACTGTAAAAATCTAAAACTATGCAATATTTAGAAGTTTGAAAATTTCCATGATAAAGATTTGATTGTTCACGTCGTTCCCTCCATCAAAATTACTCCAGTGGTACTAAGGGGAATGTTTTTGCTTTCTAAAATAAATACTGATTACGATTTATCCTTAAACCATAAATGAATGTTTATCAAAACTAAAACTATGCAATATTTAGAAGTTTGAAAATTTCCATGAAACAGATTTGATTGTTCACGTCGTTCCCTCCATCAAAATTACTCCAGTGGTACTAAGGGGAATGTTTTTGCTTTCTAAAATAAATACGTATTACGATTTATCCTTAAACGATAAATGAATGTTTATCGAAAAATATTTTAATTATATCAAATTTTCAAACATATAGCGTTTCCAAAATTCAAGTTTTTTGGTGTCAACATTACGAAACCTTTACAGTAACAAATTACTTATTTCAGGGGTTAATTCGCTCCAGAGCCCAGCTTCGATACTTCTCTGTTTTTATGTAATATTTAAATATTGGTCGGAATTCACCGGAGCTTATAAATCCTGCGCTCCGGAGCACAGGACAATAGTGATTCCGAAAAACCAGAGCCTAAATTACACTTTCATTTCCCTCCCATCTCCAAGAGTTTGCATTATTTTTTATCAAAACAGTTATATGTGACGTAATGTGTGGCACACGTAGAAGATGGAGATGAAACGGACTCAATTTTTAGATGAGTTTTTGTGCTTGTGTTAACTAAATCTCAATCTGCTTTATATTCAAAATTTTATTTATTCATGTACAGAAAAGAAATCCCCTTTACAAATTACGTATTCTATTCTATTTCAAATCATTTTAATGCTATTTTAATCAGAATGCAGGGAAAACAGAAAGTTTTTCTATTCTAGTGCTAT
Source organism: Maratus speciosus (assembly GCA_963932465.1). Taxonomy (NCBI): domain Eukaryota; kingdom Metazoa; phylum Arthropoda; class Arachnida; order Araneae; family Salticidae; genus Maratus; species Maratus speciosus. The sequence continues at coordinate 29,716,887 of OZ010789.1, read as the reverse complement.
TTGCAAATTTTTGGCATTGGTTGCGGCGACGTAATGATACGGTGGAACTGAACTGACTGAACAATGAAATTGCTTTCAGTTCGATTTTCTTTTGTGACGATAGGGTAACTTTTAATTCGTTGGTTTATTTTATTTTTTATTAAATATCTAACCTGAAAAGAATATTTTATACTTTTAGTCAACGAGCGTTAGCTTGAGGTTTTGTTTGTTTGAGATTTTAAGTCTTCTAATGTGTACAAGTTTAAAAACCACGTAAGTAATTTTTCCATTTATTTTTGTATCATGAACGCTGATCGGCTCTTCTCTGCACATTTAAGAAGTCACTTTCATTTGAAAGTATATATAATTGCCATGTATTGTTACTCTTATAAAAAGAAATCGAGCAGGTATATTACTCTATAAAAGCATCGAGTCTTTCCGATAACGGTGTCAAATTTTTAATTTAATCTGATTTTCAAGGACTTGCCACAAAAGATTGTTATGCGGAAGGAATCGATTATAGTTTAAGATATGCACCTTTTATAGAAATTAAAAAAATTTGTTCCATTCTTCAGCAAAATGCATAGCTGCGAACTATTCCTTTTTTGTGTTAACACTATTTCCGAATCATAATCCTTACCATATTTAATCGCAGAATTCTGCAAGTAATTAACTTTAAAATTAGTCAAATATTCCGAAGAAATGATAACTAAAAAGTGGAATAGTTGACAGTTAAGTATGTGCTGATAGATATATTTAATTTTTTTGTTTTGCTAAAGAAAAGAAAATGCTTAAGATTTTACAATTAATATATGAAATATAAATATGCGGATTGGAGTGATTTGGGGGGGGGGGGGGCATGCTACATTTGTTTGTACTGAAAAAAATATTAGGTCTCCGGTACTTTTTTGTTACAAATTAAGCGCTGCTTATTATTGAAAATTGCATTCGTTAACAACATGACGAGATTCGTGAAAAGGGAGAATTTCATCTGCGTAGTTTATCATTTTAACACCTGGGCATTGCTAACGTGTGATATAATAAGTTATTTTTTCACGAACGCTGTCAATTATACCAATGTAAATAGAAGGAGAACTAGCATACAAATTATTTTAAAGACCAAAATAAACTTTAGGAATTGTGGGTAACTTTGTTTTACTAGTATCATTTCGGGATCGGATTGTATTTCTATAGTCAAAAAATCATCTTATTTGGAAACAAAAAGTGTAATTTTTGACTGATTTGTTTGATGTCTTTTTAAGCATGATAATAGAGTTTATTTTCGTTAACTTAAGAAATGTATAAAAAATGTAACATTTAAACGAAATATAGTTAGCAAAATTTCTTAATCTCTGCGGGTTTTTTTTAAGTGCATTTTGAAATCGAACCATACCTACTATACCTACCATATTAAAAATCAAAAGATCACTTTATATATACATAATGTGAATAATTCGTAATAAATTAAAGTCAACTTTATAAACAGAAAATTCTTTAGTTAATTTTAAAAACGATTTGGAATAAAAACCACTTTTAATAAACACAAAACTTACATTTTTCGAAGTAGCTTTCGAATTATAACTAAAAAACATCAAAATGATGGTTTTCTACGATGTCTAGAAAAGCATAATTTGAAAAAAATATATTTTATTAAAACATTTGTGTTGACAATAGTCTAAACATATTAATAGAGTGAAATGATACTATTGGCAAGAAATAATACACTAATAGAAATGACATAGACATTTTGTAGCATTTCAACAATCGATTGCAGAACTTCAATTTGGATACAGCCCTTAAAATGTGCGCGTTTAAAAATAATTAATTTCTCGCAAACTAATCGTACGAATGTAATGAAAAATTGGATTTAGTGTAATTAAATGTATTTATAGTGATAAACCTCGGTAGTGCTATTGAAAAGACAAAGTTTGGGCTCGTTTTGATATGTAGATGGCCCCCTATGCAAATTTTATAATCATTGTTTAAAAGTAAACTTTATTTCCAATCGTTTGGTACTACTAACTTTCTTCTACAATAATTTGTTGCAGAGTTAGTAAGAGGTGTTTACTTTTTGAAACTCCAAGATAAATCAATACGGCGGTTATTTTCAAAACTCAGGTGATTTTATCACAACTTTAAACAATAAAAAATTTAATTTAAAAAATCAAAAAACCAGACTGCGTAAAAAGCGAACTAATTAATTATTTCTCATCAATGCGAAACTATTTTTATATTACTTACTTTTTTTTTTATTTACTTGTATTGATGACTTTTAAGTTGTGTTTAATTGTTAGTTCCTATCTATAAACACTGTTTTGATGAGGCCTATTGATGTCTATGAAGGTTAGAGTTGCAGTAAAGCTAGAGATCCTACCTACACAACTTCCGGGTTGTGTAATATTTAAACGGAGCTTCTGACTCTAAAATAGTCAATGAAACATCGCCTTCATTTTGAATGACCTATCCAATGATATGCCACTCAATATGATGTGTCAAAAAAATTTTCGTCTCTACCGCCATTTTGTAGTTTACGGACACCATTTTGAATTTATAAAAATAAAACCTTGCCTATAACCATAAGACTGTTAAGACGAATCGATAGATACCTCATTCATTAAAATCCGTCCAGCCGTTGGGATGTTTCGAGGGAATAAAGAAATACACATACCCAGATACACGTGAAACACATAACCCTTCTTGGCAGTCGGGTAAAAAGTTAATGTGTTAAAAGTTTTGAAAGTCATCGCCGGACTTTTAAAAAAAATTCCTCGTAGTTCCGTAAATATGATCAATTTCAATAACGACATTTTCAGCACATTAACATACAAAAACTATTGAAAATTAAAGAAATTTTAAAAATTATAAAAGTAAGCTTCGACTTTCATAAATTTAGTATCTAAATATAGAAAATCATATCATAAAATTCAATTAATAAGAGACGATACAGAAATACTGCTTACATTATGCGGACAAAGTTTTAAAGTAAGTTATGAGTGTCAAATTATAAAAAAAAAAAAAAAAAAAAAAAAAAAAAAAAAAAAAAAAAACGAATAATTCTGAATTTAAAGAATCCAATAAAAAAAAATCTATATATAGAATGTGAAAAAGAAGATCAAAACGAGATTAAAAATTTTTATATCCCTCCCGAAACAATAGAGAGGGGCCTCGGTGGCCGAGCAGTTAGGACACTGCGCTGCCAGCCGCCAATCATTGAGAGCGGCAGAGGTCTGCGAGTTCGACTCTCGCTGGCTCCATTGCTCACTCTTCGTGGAGCTCCCGGATGTAATTTCTCTGTGTTGTAAATTTCATTGTGCTATTTCGTCCCTGTATATTGACGATGACTTATAAGCAGACCTAGATGTCAAGCACACAAGTCAGATGTATGTGTAAACAAATAAATAAACAATAGAGCTATGCTTGCGATAAATTTAGGTTGCCATAAATAAGAGTTAATCGGCAAAATTTTGCATTTTTATCGCAGGTTAATTTTTTCTTTTTGCCCGTTTATCTCAAACGTGTCAGCAGTGCAGTAGCATTTGTGTCCAGGAAACCGGAAAGGTTTACAAATCAGAAAAGAGTTGAGTATGTCCTCTGACATCACAAAGGGACAAAAAAAAACAGCGCAGAGGAATATTTGAACAACCTTAGGGAAAGATTCCGCCTGATCTTAAAATCACTAAGCCGTGTTTTGACAAGTTCAAGATCACAGGCACTGTTCCTGACGTACATACAACTGTACAGAAAATGACTATTGACTCGATGTGCTATGTGCTACCAAGGCCGCTCATATGTGTTTCTTGTTATTAATGTGTGTTTCTTGTTGCTGAATAAATTTGAACAGTGGATATTAAAGAAAATCAAATTCGTCAATTTTAAATGAATTCATTTGAAAATCGGCAGCATTGTTAACACGTTGAATGCCACGTCATCCAACGGTGACTGACACTGAATATTCCGTTTAGACCGCATCAGTGATCGGTGACTGGCACTTATAGTTTGTGTAATGGGAATCTTATTTCGTGGCCCAAACGGAAATAAAGACAAAATAGACTTGGCATTCAACGTGTTAATGGCAAGCTCAAATAGTTACATTCAAAATTTGGTGTTAAATTAATAAAAAGGTTTTAAATTATTCAACGTTTAAATTTTTAATATACGTAATAATAGTTATGTGTTTTAAAATGTTCCATGCGCATTTCTTTTTTGTAAAATATGACAATATTTGGGCCGACCGCACTGCGGCGCCGGATAAAATGATAATGACCGGGTTGCGATAAAATGTCCTCATAAACTCTGCACAGCTACATTCCTCATTGGGAGTACATAAAAACTGCCCAAAGACGCGTTCCTGTACGATCCATCGTTTACGAGAAAAAAAACCAAAAAAACAAAGTATGACGTCACTGCCGGTGCAAGAAAATAACATTTTATTGGACTTATCAACAACACTATTTGCATATCTTTCCAGACGATAATGTTTAAAATGTTCGCCGCGCACATCGCATCATGCATGCGCGCGCGCCATGGAATGACGTTAAGTCGACGTTGAACTCGTATTTTTAAAAGGCTGCAACTTGCAGCTACCGGTAGTCTTCGTATGGTGGCCATGTATTCAGTTCGTGACTACTGTGACATGTACCTGATGTACGGCCCATGTAATGAAAATGCCTTACGAACTGCTAGGGGGTACGCCCGTCGATATCCGCCCCGCGTTGTTGATATGTCCAATAAAGTGTTTTTTTCTTGCACCGGCAGTGACGTCATAGTTTGTTTTTCGTATTTTTCTCGTAAATTATGGATCGTACAGGAACGCTTCTTTGGGCAGTTTTTATGTACTCCCAACGAGGAATCTAGCTGTGCAGAGTTTATGAGGTCGTTTTGGGACACCCTGTATATTACAATGGAAACTGGAATTAGTTCTAAAAGTTTGCTGAATATAGTATAACTACAAAAAAATATTTATAAAATTATGCTTTGTTTTTTCTAAAACAGTATCTATTTATTTTTATATGCACACAAATTGCAAAGTTAAAATACTCCTGAAATGCAACGTTTTATGCTGTTATTTATTTAGTATTGTATAAAGAGTACAGTACAAATTTTAAAAGAATCTGATAATTAGGAATTCCTACGGAATAATTCAAAGTTTAGAAATGTGCGAAATTTTCAATTTTGAGAAAACAGCATAATTAATTAAAATAAACTTCAGAAATATATATATATTTTTTACAAATATAAAAGCTTATATGTCTGCGAAGGAGCATCAGAATTGAAAAATTCTTTTCGCATCAGATAAATTGGAGCATCTTTTTCATAATTCTCAAAGAAAAAAAATCGATTGCTTTGTCGAATTTGGTGATTTTGAAAGTGCACTGTTCCTTTAAATTTTCAATATTTTGGCACCAGTTACACATATCTACATACATCCAACGGACATGCATAATTTTTTTAATTAGGGAGAGGCTTTTCGGACTCGTATCTTTTGCATATATGCTTCACGACACTGAAGTTTGTAATGATGCATTTAATCACGTAAAAAGGTAATATGCATTATATTATATTACTTCCAATGATTATGTGAATATAAGAATTAAAACATGTATTTAATTTTTTTCACACATTAAACTGTGATGCATCACATTGCATTTCTTTCGTACTACTGTGAATCATATACTAATAAGGAATGTTGCACCCTTTCGAATTTCGCAACATTAACTATTTTTACTTCATAAATACTATTAAATCGTGTTTCCAATTACTTAAGTTTTGAACGATATATTTAACTGCCTAATATGCAGTCTATTATGCTAATTCCAATAATTAACTATTAAGTATAAAAATTAAAACTTTTTTTTTTCTTACCTTCTACTGTGATGCATCACATGGCCTTTCTTTTATACTATGGTAGATCATTTACTAATAAAACACATTACACCCTTTGGAATTTAGCAACATTAGTAATTATTTTTCTTAATAATAACTATTAAGTCGTGTTTTCTCATTAAATTTTAATATTAATACAACTTTATATTTTATATCTTAACGCAAGAATACGACTTTTAATTATTAATATTTGTTAAAAACAAAAAAACATTTTATTCGAAACCAAAAATTTTTTAGACACTGCAATCTTTAATAATTACCTCCGCCACCGAAAAATAAATATTTTTTTACAAAGAATCTAAAATAAAAAGTACTGGGAAAATTTCCTTTTAAGAGAATGCTTCAATAAAAAGAAATGACAGGGTAAATAAAGAAAAGATTTTGAAAAATCGCCTTTCCTATAATTTGTTGATAGAGATGGTTGTCATCTGTTCTTTTTCAAAAAAGGATTGACCTTTATATTTATGTACTTCGATTACTTTTTTACAAATAGTTTTCGGAAATACTTTTTATTTTCCTTCAGCATTATATATCAAGGGATGAAGAATATATTTTAAATTCTTCGTAAGTTATAGATATCGATTACATTTAAAAAATATTTTCTCAGTAAGAATTAACATTTTAAAATGTAGTATGCTTAGAATATTTAATAATACGTCATATATTTTATTGAATTTTTCTCAGCTATGTATGAAATAACGATATGAAAGTTTTATTAAATATTAAAGACGTGAATTATCACTTTGCTAACTAAGCGTAAACCAACAGAGTGAAAAATGTCCAAGCCAGGAATCGAACCCGGGTCCCTGGAATAGCACTCCAGTGCTCTACCACTAAGACACGAGGACGATGTCCAGCTTGGCATATCTCACTCATTTGCATGTCTCTGAGTGGAAGATGCCAAACTGGACATCGTCCTCGGGGCTTAGTGGTAGAGCACTGGTGTGCTATTCCATGGGCCCGGGTTCAATTCCCGACTTGGACGTTTTACACTCTGTTGGTTTACGCTTTGTTAACAAAGTGATAATTCACGTCTTTAATATTCAATAATATCAAGCGTAATTTCACTGCTGAAAAGTAAAAACATGTATAATAATCACTTATAAACAGATTTAGTTAAATAATGCTATAAAAAGTGATAAAATATCTTTATTAAGACTGACGATCGTTTCGTCGCACAAACGGCGACATTTTCAAAATCATTCACTATAGAAAATATTTTCACACAATTTAAAAACAATAAACATAGTAAAAAATGTCACTAGATATGATGCATAATGAAAAACATTCCAAACATAAAATTAAATTAAAATTAAATTAGCTATTTGCAAGCGTGGATTAATTTTCAAAAACAATAACATCGTCAATCTTAATAAAGATATCTTATCACATTTTATAGTATTATTTAACTTAATGCTGAAGAGTAGTTGAAAAATTAATTAAAATTGAATGTTTTATTATCACAAAGTTTCTCTTATAAATATCTTTGAGTAGTTTCTGTTATATATATATATCTAAAACGAAAACTTTAAAAAAATGAGTCATTTTGAAATGTTAAATTCAGTGTCACTCTTTTTAAATTTTCTGAGAAATTGAAAAATACTGCTTCTTTCAAACATCTTACAAAGGAAAATACAAACTAAGAATGAAAATAGACAATTCTGTCACAGGTGTTCGTCAATCACATTTCTTCTTACTTCTGCAATTTAAAATTGTTAGAGTTGGGATGCATTTATAGTTTCTCATCATAAAATTGAATTTTTAACTACTATTGTTTCTGCATACACATGTAAATTAACGAATCATTTTTTTTTTTTTTTTTTGGTTGACAAAATATTTTTAAAATATACCCATAATTGTATATCTTATGTGTTAAACTGTTGGCAAAACTCATTAGTTCTTGATTTAGATTTCAAATAAAAGGAAGCTTATATTTTACGAATGTTTTTTCCACAAAAACGTAAAAAAGAACTCTCAAGATGAATACATAGAAACAAAGTTTAAAATATTAATTTTCCAGTGAGAAATTTTAAAACTGAGAATACATTTAAGCCCACATGGATTAATTATGAAGGGGAGCAAAATGTATTAAAAAAAATAAATGTTTTATTCTATTCAAATAAACAACTGACAACTGATAATATGTTATATTTTTTAATGCAAAATAGATGAATTTCTGATTTCATGACTTTACCTAGTGTGAATCTTTAGTTAATTACTTTAAGAATCTAACAAACTATTTTTATCTAATGCGGTGATATGGACGAATTTGTGATAATGTAACTGCCTATAATAAATCTTCACAGTAAAAAAAAAAAAAAAAAAAAAAAAAAAAAAAAAAAAAAAAAAAAAAAAACGGACAAAAAAACGGAAATACTACTGGCAATCTACACGCCAGTACTATTTCCGTTTTTTTACGGGAATTGTTACCCATAAATTACAGAAAAATTTCCGTTTTTAATCAGAAAAACGGAAAATTTTCTGTAATTTATGGGTAAAAATTCCCGTAAAAAAAAAACGGAAATAGTACTGGCGTCTAGATTGCCAGTAGTATTTCCATTTTTTTGTCTTTTTTTTTTTTACAGTGTTTGGCCAAAACTTTGTTTCTGCGTTTTATATAACTTAGTGCATTTGGTTAGAAATGTTTGCCATAATGAATAATTAGAAATACAATATTCTACGGAATGAATTAATATACAAATCTTGCTTCATACATACTTTTTTTTTATCCTGAAAGTGTAACCTGTAACAACTTTCATTGAAAAAATCGATAGAATAGGGACGACCATGACAAGAGGAAATATATATTCTACAGGTGGCACATGATGAACACACTAAATGGAACTTCTGAACTTTATTTACAAATAGAGTCATTTTATGTATTACACCAGAAAACAATATTCACATACAACATGAAAGACACATGATGTGAATTCACTATTCATATAAATATATATTACTAACACAGCGGGAATTACATGATTACACTTCAGAATCAAACAAAAATCATCTCGTAAAAGTTCCAGCACGTGAAGCAATCGTTCGTACTTCCAGAATCATCTCATCACTGCACAGCAGTGTAAGAACCCATGCCAGATCAGATGATTCAACAATGTTTGCATGTTACTTCTTTAACCTTTAACTGATGTGACTAATATTTGTCACATAACTGATGTGATGCAGTCTCATAGACCCCTCGAATAAAATTAATAGAAAAAATAGCTTAAATTGTTGAATTTACTTATATTCTGTCCTAATAAGATCTTTGCACTTCTCTTAAGAGCATGGGAATTAAATTGCATTAGAAAAGTATTTTATTCATATTATTTAACTTCAGTGCAGAAAAATTACATTTTTAACGGTAGTTCTTTTATTGTGTTAATTAAATATAAAAATTAATCGTGTACAAAAATCTATGCAAATTACCGTTGCAACAAAGTATGAAAATTGAAATGCAGTGTTTATTTAAGAAAAATAATATTCACCCCACTAATATACAAGGGTCAAAGTACATCATTACTGCAGTCAATACATATTTTTCGTGTACATTCAATGTGTACTGGCTTTTGGCATTCAAGGCACTTATAAGATATTTTTCTCTAAACTATTCTTTCCGTAATAAAAATGTTGTTGAACTCCGTGAGAATTATTTACATTTCCACCATCGGGAAGTTCAGAATTTGTATCGTGATCTCGTTCGCCAGTAAAATCTGCATCGTCAGAACAATCAATATCGAAATATTCTTGATCTGACCAGTTGTTAATAATATCTTCTATTTCCTTCTGGCTGGGGAAAGTGGAACGTTCTCGAGGTTGCGACGACATTATACCACACAAGCAAAAAAAAAAAAAAAAAAAAAAAAAAAAAAAAAAAAAAAAAAATCTAAATAAATGAAAAAAAAAATAAACTAATGATGAGTATTGTACTACAGTTTCAAATAATAACACAACTGATGTGATACGGTTTGACAGATCCCAGAAGGTACTGGTACGGGCAAGTAATATTCGCACTTTTAAGTGGTGGAAGAGTGCATAGCTGGGAGTCCCAGGGTCTGAGAGACCACGTAACATGAGTTACAGCATAGCTGTCAACTTTTACGCTTTTTGGCTACCACTAAAATTTAATAGAGATTTTTGTCTTGTTTAATCATGAAATTTAGACTATTAGATAAGATAAAATTTACTATAAAATTTTAGTAGTAAGAAGAAAGCGTAAAGGTTGGTAGCTATGGTTTCAGGTTAATTTCTGATTAGTATATATATTTTTTTTTAAATAAATTTTGAATGAAGAAACTTTCAGTTTATTCTTTACTAAACTTTTCCCATTCATTTTTAAAACTCATTTAATACTTTAATCGTCGCACCCGAGCAGCACGGGTAGTAATTTTTGAACACATTTTGCTGTGTCCGTGACCCTCAAAGGCTGAACTTCTCAAAAATTTAGCTAACACATTATAGTTTCTTTTTTTTTGGGGGGGGGGGGTTCTTCCGGGATTATATTAAATGCTTAATCACTCAATAGATGGCAGCTTGTAATTAGCAAAGTTTATTTTAAGATCGGAATGCCAGATTTTAAGGATTTGTAGGGGTTTGAAGATGTGTATGAATAAAAAGAAATCGAAAATTTGAAAACGTTTTATTCCGAAAATTACACGAGGATTAATGGGTTAAGAAATCATAAGAACGGTGACATTAACTTCAGTGGTTTAATTTGTTTTAATGCATCTTAATTCTTAATTGTTATCATGCATATTTAATCAAGTCTTTTACTTAAATTTATAAAAACTAAACTTATATGAACTTTTAGTTCGCACGTGCAACAAGCGACGTGATCGACAAGCTTCGTGTTGTGCTCGGCAAAATTACGAGTGATGCAGCCATTTGTTGGTTATGAAAAGCGATGATTGTTGTTGTTGAAGGGTGCGTGTTGTCCGGTCCACCAATTAACCCGACAGTAGTTTCGGCGTTTATCAGAACGTTATTATTTGCCGCCGGTCCCCCGCATGCAGAAAATGTAAAATAAGAAACATCTTTCAGTTAATATTCGAATATTACATTTCAATGAAATTATAAATTTGCAGTTTACTGAAATTATACATTTAAATCATGAGATATGGAGTAATGTGAAACAGTAAAAATGAACTCACATTAGTGATTGTTGTGCAGACTTTTCCACCATTGTCAACTTTGCTTGTAAAAATGTACCTGAGGTAAAAGCACAGATGTTACTTCAATATGGTAGTGGAGAAACCTTTCCCGTCAGCTGCATGGAAGTTCTCCATTATATTTGTAAGGAGATATGCATTAAGATCACAATTTATACGGGCCGGAAAAAGACCGACACGAGACTACTGCCGGGTTAAGAGAGATTGAATTGGCGCCGGTGGGGGTTGGATAAGGGATCTCATCATCAGGAGGCGATAATGTTAGAGTCGAGAAAAAAGCCAAGCCAAGTTACTCTAAGGTAGTAACTCACTTTATACTAATTAAGTGAGTTGAGATCGCTACGTACTACATTTAGAGAATAAGTTGTTAATTAATAGTAAAAGTTTTAATATAAATTATGTACCACTACGTAATATTTTCACAGTATGCTGATACGTACCTATACAATGATGTGCGTGAATGTCCAAGAAAATTGGTAAGAACTCTATTTAAAATAAAATGTTTGACTATGTTATGATTGAAATAGAAAGGAAATTATCATGTTTTCTTCAAAAGTAGAGAGACGTACAAACTGTCGATATTGTTTACAGAGTAGCAATTACAGTAATACACACAGCAATCACAGTTAATTAGAGGCATATGCCACCAAAAATGTCTATAAACAAAGGTATCAAAAACGTCTTACGTAGAAAACATTTAACAAAAGAGAAATAATTCGTTTATAAATCTGTCCTCAGCACCTGCATCTTATATTAGCTCTGATTAATGGCCAGGAGAAAGAAACAAGTTTAAGTATTTGGCTTTATTTGTGTCGAGCAAACAAAAAATCATTGTTAAAAGCAAAAAGAAAGGATTGCAGGGATTTAATATGCCAAATTTATTTTTAGTAGTGTATATGTTGATACATAGTAAGCGGATTTTAGGTTACATTCTGTATTGTTATTTCGTATATTATTGACAAAAATACAGTATTAATAATTCATTATAGATAATAAATATTTTATAATTTTAACGATAATTATTATCATTATAGCTTGTTCTTAATGATGCAATACAAAAATTCATAAGAAAATTTAAAATTTAGCACAAAGTTGACGTCATATGTATTAGATAGTAGGTCACACGTTAACAAACTTTTAATAGACAGTGGTGTGGAAAAATATATAAGGATGTATAAAACTATTATGCTTTATGGTGTAGGTTAATTTTTTTCCTCTGAAACAATTCGCAAGAAACGCATAGATATTTTCCATGTATAATTCCATGTTTACGAGAAATAAATTAGAAAAAAAATTATTTGCAAAATGCAGAATTTGGTTAAATTAAATCTAGAAATATAAAAATTTTCATTAATTTATTCAATTTCATTATTTTGAAAATTGCAGAATAGGAGAGATTTTTTAAAAATTAATTTTGTACAATTTTTCTTTCGGATTTTTCATAATTTTTTTTTTTCCTCTTTATCGATATAAGACATGATTTTGAAATATAAATTTTATTATATTATCTTCCACATGCTTTCTGCTGAATTTCAGAGAGTGTTCTGTCCTGAACATTTCTGCAATCAAAATTCGTATTTAATAAACCAAGATTTTGGTTATAATGAATTATAGACTCGGGTATTACCTGATTAAAAATATTTTTTCTAGATGTATTAAGAGATATTTATCACTAAATCAAAATCAAATTTCAGAAAATTACTTTCGTAATTAAAAACAGAATAAAAGAAGGTAAGAAAATGGTTAAATCTCACCTAATTTGCCCTTGTTCTTTAGCTTCAAAATCATTTCAGCAAGATCTTTAAATAGCAAAATATTTATTTGGGAGGACGAAATATATTTACATTAACGACGAACACGCGTAAGACTCTATCTACATTAAAACATAAACTCAAGTGTCAGTGAACAGTTCAATGCCCTTAGCACCGTCTGGTGGTCTTGTTTCATTTCTCAACAATAACTGGAAATTTCTGAAAAAATAACTTTATAACTTTAGAATTTTGTTAACATCTAAAAGTATTACACTGCTCACAAAAATTAGGGGAGCAAGCAAAAAAGTTAAGATAATAGTGCAAGACAGCCATGCATGGTCATAAAATTGAGAGTAACATGTGTATCAATGAGAAATTCAGAAAGAAAAGACGCAAAAAAAATTACAAGTGAGCTTTAATTCTTCGAAACAATGGATAGAACGTGAAAGGTTTTTTAGGGCAACAATTTGTTTACATGTAAATGACAAAAAAAGTACAGTTTAGGAATGATGCAAGATGTTTAATATGGCATGTGGCCCCTTCCAAAAACTGCCGCACACCTGTTTTCCATAGATTCGATGACATTATCGATAAGTTGTCGAGGAGTACTGGCTCACTCCTCGAGAATTTGCGATCTCCAAATCCCGGACAATAAAAGGAGGCCTCAATCCCGCTGTAATGCGTCGTTCGATTCTGTCCCAAACATGCTCGATCAGATTCAGGTCAGGAGAGCATGTTGGCTATCCTATACGCTGTATTGTTTTAACATTAAGCATGTTCTCCACAAGACGAGTTGTATGCAATTTGGCATTATCATGCGTTTAAAAATGTCTGAAAAAAAGAATCACCAATTGCTGCAATGTAAAATACGACATAAAGTCTCAGTATCTCGTCTGTATAACTTCGGCCCATAAAAGTGCCATTCCGAATGATATGCAGGCCCGTAAGTCCACCTATGCTAATTTCAGCCCATAACATCTACCCATCTCGCCTGTAATGTGATCTTTCACGAACAAATGTGGGATTATTTTGAATGCCCTTTTCTCTCCATGCCAAAACACATCGGATGTCACATCCAAACTGAATCGGGACTCGTCTGTAAACAGAATTTGACTTCAACAAGGTTGCCTCCAACAACGTCCGATGTTAAGTTGTCCATCTTCTTTGGGCCGCACAGTTTCTTGAGGTAAACGGAATACAGACCATTGGCTTACGTGCATAGAGACCACCCTGATGAAGCCTATTTCGGACTGTTTGGCTGGACACCCTTTGTCTTGTGGAAATGAACAACTGTGTTTGCAGATGAGTAGCATAGCCCGTTCCGTCTCGATGTGCTTTTAGCAGGATATATTGGTCATGAGTTTCTGTGGTAGCACATGGCCGAACTTGAACTTTTCTATATCTACCATTACATGTGTCTTGGAATCAATTCTACCGCCTTGCATTGACACTTCTTACGATTCCAAGAGTGTCCGCTACACTTTGTTGTGTTTAGCCAGATTCAACTGTCTGATAATACGCCATGTCATGGTTTCCTATAAATCAAATTGTTATGACATTTTCAAGTCACCTTTTCTCAAAAGACATTTTGAGCACTTGAATTTTACAACTGAGACAGTGAAACAGACGTTTCTGCAAAATCCCGGTTTCTGCATTTATCTCCTTTTTCTAGTTTTTGACGTCATAAACTCTGATTTGAATTTTAAGTTTTATTCATCTGTTTTGTACTACGCTTTAAATTATGAATGTTTCATTTTACGTTACTAATCATTGTAAAAACCATATGTGCTCCCCGAATTGTTTTGAGCAGTTTATTATAATCGACCCATTTAATGAACTTTGCCCTCCGTACATTAGCTTAGATTACACTCATTTTTCAAGCAAAATATTCTACATTTACTAGCATAAACCATGCGGTTCATGTAAATTATGTTTACACCTGATTGACAAAATCACTTAAGGTCATATTCAAGTGGGAAAATTAGCAATCTCTAATGACAAAGGAGCTCGATTTTATAATAGAAATTTTTCCGGAAATTCTAAGTAAAAATAATTCGAGAAAATCTATATATATGTTATCACCTTTGGAAGTTAATTGTACATCTGCCATGGCACAAAATTAGAAAGAATAAAAAAAAATTATGCATTTCATTTTATTCAAATTATATTATTATTGTAGTCAAAACAAGTCATTTTTACTCTCTGAAATTGTGGTGTTTCTATTTTAAACAGCACCATGCAAATTTCTCTCCAAATTCATGATAAATAAGCATCAGAGTAAATGTTCTATTCTTGTCTCTTCTATGATGTATGCCGTACGTATAGTGACGTGATTTGTTTTGTTAACCTTTCGCCGGGCGCGCAAATTTTCATCACATGAGCGGGCGCGCATTGTAAATTGTACAACAAGGGAAAAGCATTCAATTACTGTTGCTTTATTTTAATTTTACAAATAATTTAACATACAAATATCATATAAGTTATCTCTGATAACAATTTATGAAAGTATTCCGCGTAATATATATAGATTAATTTTGTTATAATATATTAAAGCAGAGGTTTTAAATGTATGAAATGTTATTTAGTACTACAATCACAAAGTAAAAAATACATTTATTAGTGCAATCAATTATTTCATCAACCATGTTCAGATCAATCAATTTTAGAAATGTATCGATTTCAGAAGCAGTACATTTTGCGTATGCAGTTGGTCCTGGCATTTTCTTTATAATATTTTTGTACTTGGTTTTGGAGGTGTTACGAATTTCTCTCTTTTTTTTTTTTCTTTTTGTGACTTTATCTTTTCCTGTATAAAAATATTCGTCACTATTATTTTCAATAATCTCATTACCAGATGCATTTATTTCAGAGTCACTTCTGTGATTTTCCATTTCTAAATTTCAGGTAGCTTTCATTACAAAAAGCTACCTATTGCAGCCGTTCGGAGGAAAGCGAATTCAAAAAATTTTGGTATATTTTCATCGATCATGACCCCCAGACCCCGAAACCACCCTCCGTTCAAAATTGATATATATATATATATATATCTGACCTATGTCACACTGTAACTCTCCTATTTATGAACTGATTTGGATGTAATTCGGTATGTACATAGTACATACCAATGTCTCGACCGAGTTCGTTGGCCACCTTCATCCGTCATTTTGTTTCAAAATGGCGGCCATTTAAATTTTTTTTTAAAATTTAAAATTTGAAATGTGGTACCAAAAAATTGAAAATGGAAAAATATTTTTTTCTTATGTATTTTACCTTTATACAAAGACTCCGGAGCAGTTTTTGTTTCGTCTATATCTTAAAAAATGGCTGAGTTATAGCATTTTGAATTTCTAGCGTGGCTGACATTTTGAAACGTCCTGAATTTTGTCACGCGATAAAGGGCGTATTTATGAACCGATTTGGATGTAACTTCGTTTATACATAGTACACACCAATGTCTCGACCGAGTTCGTTGGCCAGCTTCATCCGCCATCTTGTTTAAAAATGGCGGCCATTTAAATTTTTAAGAAAAATTTAAATTTCAAATGTGGTACCAAAAAATTGAAAATTGAAAAAATATTTTTTTCTTATGTGTTTAACCTTGATAAAAAGATTCAGGAGCAGTTTTTGTTTCGTCTATATCTTAAAAAATGGCTGAGTTATAGCATTTTTAATTTCTAGCATGGCTGACATTTTGAAACGTCCTGATTTTTGTCACGCGATAAAAGGCATATTTATGAACCGATTTGGATGTAATTCGGTGTGTACATAGTACATACCAATGTCTCGACCGAGTTCGTTGGCCACCTTCATCCGTCATTTTGTTTCAAAATGGCGGCCATTTAAAATTTTTTTAAAAATTTAAAATTTGAAATGGGGTACCAAAAAATTGAAAATGGAAAAATATTTTTTTCTTATGTATTTTACCTTTATATATACAAAGACTCCGGAGCAGTTTTTGTTTCGTCTATATCTTAAAAAATGGCTGAGTTATATCATTTTGAATTTCTAGCGTGGCTGACATTTTGAAACGTCCTGAATTTTGTCACGCGATAAAGGGCGTATTTATGAACCGATTTGGATGTAACTTCGTTTATACATAGTACATACCAATGTCTCGACCGAGTTCGTTGGCCAGCTTCATCCGCCATCTTGTTTAAAAATGGCGGCCATTTAAATTTTTAAGAAAAATTTAAATTTGAAATGTGGTACCAAAAAATTGAAAATTGAAAAAATATTTTTTTCTTATGTGTTTAACCTTGATAAAAAGATTCAGGAGCAGTTTTTGTTTCGTCTATATCTTAAAAAATGGCTGAGTTATAGCATTTTTAATTTCTAGCATGGCTGACATTTTGAAACGTCCTGATTTTTGTCATGCGATAAAAGGCGTATTTATGAACCGATTTGGATGTAATTCGGTGTGTACATAGTACATACCAATGTCTCGACCGAGTTCGTTGGCCAGCTTCATCCGCCATCTTGTTTAAAAATGGCAGCCATTTAAATTTTTAAGAAAAATTTAAATTTGAAATGTGGTACCAAAAAATTGAAAATTGAAAAAATATTTTTTTTTCTTATGTGTTTAACCTTGATAAAAAGATTCGGGAGCAGTTTTTGTTTCGTCTATATCTTTAAAAAATGGCTGAGTTATAGCATTTTTAATTTCTAGCATGGCTGACATTTTGAAACGTCCTGATTTTTGTCACGTGATAACAGACATATTTATGAACCGATTTGGATGTACCTTGGTGTGTACATAGTACATACAAATATCTCAACCAAGTTCGTTGGCCAGCTTCATCCGCCATCTTGTTTCAAAATGGCGGTCATTTAAAAAAAATTAAAATTTAAAATTTTAAATGAGATACCAAAAAATTGGAAAATGAAAAAGATTTTTTTCTATATGTTTGACCTTAATACAAAGATTCCGGAACAGGTTTTGTTTCGTCTATATCTAAAAAAATGGCTGAGTTATAGCATTTTGAATTTCTATTGTGGCTGACATTTTAAAACGACCTGATTTTTGTCACATGATAACAGACATATTTATGAACCGATTTGGATGTACCTTGGTGTGTACATAGTACATACCGATGTCTCGACCGATTTCGTTGGCCAGCTTCATTCGCCCTCTTGTTTGAAAAGGGTTGCCATTTTAAAAAAATGTAATTTAAAATTTAAAATGTGGTATTAAAAAATTGGAAAATGAAAAAGATTTTTTTTTATGTGTTTGGCCTTGATACAAAGATTCTGGAGCAGTTTTTGTTTGTGAAAATTTGTTCTTTTGTTTATATCTTAAAAAATGGTTGAATTATAGCACTTTGAATTTCTAGCATGGCTAACAATTTGAAACGATCTTGTATTTGTCACGCGATAACACACGTATTCGCCTATTTCGATGGAAGCAGGCATGTGGATAGTATACATCAATATCTCGACCAAGTTCGCTGGCCAGCTTCATCAGCCATCTTGTTTCAAAATGGCGGCCATTAAATTAAAAAATATATATATTTAAAGTGAGGTGCAAAAAAATTAGAAATTGAAAAAGGTTTCTTTCTTAAGTATTTGACCTTGATATAAGAATTCAGGAGCATTTTTTGTTTGACTTTATCTTGAAAAATGGCTCAGATATAGCAGTTTCAATTTCTAATGTGGGTGATATTTTGAAAAATCTGATTTTTTGCCTGCGACAGCACTCGTATATATCAACCGATTCCGATGTGAGTGTGAGCATGTGCACAGCAATTACTAAGGTCTCGACCAAGTTCACTGGTTAGCCTCATCCACCATGTTGTCTTAAAATGGCATGCACTTTGAAATCGCCGAATTTGGCAGCCAAATATAAGTTACTTTAAATAAAAGCAGCTTGGATAAAGCTGACTAATTTCGCGAAATTCTCATTCATAATGATTTAGTATTGATAAAAATTAGTATTGAATCTCCTATATTCGTGTCTACTAAATTGAGCTTCGTGTGTTTCAATAATATAAGTTGGCTTTTTTAAAATAAGGAATATGAAAGCTACCTCTTCCTCCCGGCACTGGCCGGAAGGACTTTTTATCATTCAAATCTCCGTCACATTCAGGAAATTGCAGATCTTCTTCAATATCAATATTATCCCTATCACTTTCTTTATTAAAAATTTTCGTTAGATAATCCACCATTTCGTTGTTGTCTTTAAAATACCGTTTTTTGTTTAAACATTATTTTAACACAAATCCCATTAAAAGGACTTAGAAAAAATTTCACCCAGAAAGTTTCTACTGAGAGAGAATTTCACAAGCAGGCGCGCGTTGCATAAAGTACAACACCACAGATGTTCACAGATTAAAATGATAAGTGTAGCTAATTGCGCCATCAGAAATGCAAATAACTTTCAGGAAGTGAGGATTGAGATGCAATAGATGAATACAAATGGTTATTAACCCCTTCTACTACTTGAATTTTGTTTTAAAGAAAAAAGTGTGTACTTTTTACAACGGCGCGCCCGGCGGAAGATTAAATGTTAATTAAATTCTTATTAAGAATCTGTGTTTCCTATTCATTAAGAATTGTATTTATTATTAATTAATTAGTTATAAAGATCATATTATTTGGTAGTTAATTGTTACAACCCTCTTGGCATAGAATTAGAAAGAATATAAAACTTATGCACTTCATAATTTTATTCAAATTATACTATTTTAGACAAACGAAGTCATTTTTACTCGCTAAAACAATCCAGTTATTGCGCCTTGTGAAATGCTTTTTCCTCCAAATGTTAGAAAGAGTTGTTGATTGATTATTTTTTACTTTAACATTTGTTTTGCTAATTAAGGGTGATAAATATGTGTTAAAAGTTAAATACTAGGATCTCAAATTTGTTAGTCTATTTTGTGTAAAATAAATCAATAAACACTACAGTGTAATAACTTTTTATATCAATTTGTTGGAAAATATTTTTTTTTCTGTAGAAAATACAAATTCATGTCGATCGAATATGTAAAAATATGATTTTATTTCTTCGAATTTTTTTTTTAAATGTTCTTTACTGATGTGCTGAAATTAAGGATGTGGTTTGTTTTTATTGTTTTTATTATTTTAGTAACCAAATGACTGAACATAAAGTTTTAAAAAAAACGCATTTTTGTCAATGAAGGATGAAAATTCAAAGTATCCTAACTCGATAAACTTTTAAAATAAATTCTATTTATAACTTAAACACCCAGAAATTGTTTTCTTAACACTCTTAAAAAATAAGTAGTTTAAGTAAAGCGGATTTCTGTAGAAAATACAAATTTATGTCGATTGAATATGTAAAAATATGTTTTTCTTTCTTCGAATTTTTTTGAAAAATGTTCTTTACTCATGTGTTGAAATTAAGGATGTGTTTTTTTATTATTTTAGTAACAAAATGATTGACCAAAAGGTAAGAAAAACGCATTTTTAGTCAGTGAATGATAAAAATTCAAACTCGATAAACTTTTAAAATAAATTCTAATGATAACTTAAAGCACCCAGAAATCGTATTCTTAACACTCTTAAAAAATAAATAGTTTATGTAAAGCGGATTTTAATAGGAATAAAAAAAAACATTTTTTTTTAAATTGGGACTATATATCTGACAGTACTGGTGTAGAAATTAACTCTTTTTTAATGAGAAGCATGAAAATTTATAATTTTATTGACTTTACAAGAGGAATCAAACAAGATTTAATTACTGAAAGAAACTTCATACAAATTAATAATAGTTCAAATAAAATTCTTAAAAACTAAAAAATATATCACTCGTTTTATCTAATTTCTAGTTTTTGTTAAATGGTTGTGCACTCTTAAAGTATAGAAAATATCCGAATATTTTAAATCTTAATGTATTCAAAGTAGTAATATTCTCATGTAAAAGGCTGAAATTACTTTGAAGATGTTCCTTCACATCTTAAGCTGAAAGGAATGATACTTTGAAACTTTCAAAGTGCGATTCTTATAGGTATATCTCTACTTCAAGATGGTAATCTAACATTTAAGCACGAGCTGGTACATCTAAATTTCTAATATAATCCACAACACATTTTAAAGTTTTGTAAAATTTTCTTATGTAGGAATTGATATAAAGAAAAAAAATATTAATAAAATATAACTCTGTATGGCAATGGGGCTGTACCCAATATTATTATTAATTAATTAATTAATAAGAGAGTTTATATTAATTTACAATAATTTACTTTATTTAAATATTGTCTTAAAAGGGAGAATAAAACGTTACTTTATGTGTAAATATAAGCTATAATTCTATGTATTCGTATATTAATGAATTTAAATATAATTGTATACAAGCATATACTTATTCAAAAACACGTACAGAATAATAATTCACTTATGATCGGCCAAAATTGAAGAGAGTTCTTCAGAAATAGTTGATGTTCATATTTTAAAAGTTTTTAATGTCCTGACTCATAACTAAATCTAAACAAAACGAAACCTCACGCATCAAACCTAGATTATAACACATTCCAAGACTAACAGGTTATATGAAGGAATTTTTTTTTTTTTTTTTTTTTTTTTTGATAGAAGGGAGTGATATATCTAAATAAGTAATTTGAAAAAAAAAAAAAAAAAAAAAGTATAACATAGTAAAAATCCATTTTCAGCAATTGCTATTGATATCGGGGATTGTGTGCAAAGTGTTTCGTACAGTAATGTACGCGTTTTTTTTTAAATTTTATACACACCCCTAATACACTTAAAATTAGATCAGAATGAAAAATGCCAACCCCAGAGGAAAACACACTTCCAGCAATCATCGACCCCACTCAGTTATTTAACCCAAAACAGTTATTGCCGGTCTCACAGACCTTTAGTGATACTCATTCTATTACCCCTCTTTTTTCTTTTGATCGATTGAATGGAATCTTCCAGTATCTTCTTTTTACGACCTTGAAAAATCTCCCATATTGGCTAAGAGTTTTCGCGAGTGTTTTTTCTTTGATTAAGTTTATTTGTATGAGAGAGATCCCACAGACTGCACCGTACCTTAAGGCGCGCCACACACCAAGGAGACATGCAACAAAAAAGCGTGAGGCTTGCGACACTTTCATACAAAGAAAAAACTGGTTTGAACAGCAGAATTTGCCTCCTGTCTCACAATTATTAGCGCATGTCTCTCTCGTGTGTGGCGCGCCTTAAAGTAACACATTTTTGCCGTGTCGGAGAATGGCGTTGAAACTCAGAACTAGAAATATTTTACATCCTTCTGATGTGTGCTATGCGAAAACGATTCAGAGACTTTTAGATGAAGCGAAGTGTGATTTTTCTGCTGAAGATGTGTATGATGAACAATTTTGTTATAAAAGCTCGCATTCCTCTGAGAGTGAAATTTCTGAATCCGACATCGAAGAGACTGACCGCACCTCAATTTTAGTGTACCAAACTTTCATTGTACCTGTTACGAGATAACCGAATGGTTTTGTGCGTCTCTGAAAATGAACGAAAATTACTTTGCACTCTATAATATGCAGAAAGCATTTAGCGTATTATTGGGATTTTGTTATGTCTGAAGCATCATAACTCATTAAAATGCACCACAAAGTATTTCCCCTCATAGATCATAATGTAATGGAATCGTTCTATGCATCACTGCAAACGAACTACAACTCTTACATATTATATACTCCTGAAAAAGCTTGTTTTTGACAATGTAATTGATGCATATGAATCTCATTATGTCATTATGAACATTATTAAAAACACAGTAAATGTTTTTACACCGTTTTTATCATAAAATAATGGAATCCTTTTGTGCGTTCCTGTAAACAAACATTAAATGTTACATATTCTATACTCCTGAAAATGTTTGTTTGTGACTATCTAAATGATGTATTTGAATCTCATTATGGGATTATAAACATCAATAAAATGTACCGCAAACGTTTTTTAACCATAGATCATAAAATAATGGAATCCTATTGTTCGTTCCTGTAAACAAACTATAAATGTTACGTTTTCTACACTCCTGAAAATGCCTGTCTTTGACTATCTAAATGATGTATATGAATCTCATTATGTCATTATAAACATCAATAAAATGTACCGCAAACGTTTTTTAACCATAGATCATAAAATAATGGAATCCTTTTGTGCGTTCCTGTAAACAAATTATAAATGTTACATATTCTATACTCGTGAAAAAGCTTGTTTTTAACTATCTAATTGATGTATATCAATCCTTTTATGTCATTATAAATATCAATAAAATGTCCCGCAAACGTTTTTTCACCATAGGTCATAAAATAATGGAATTCTATTGTGTCCTGTAAACAAATTATAAATGTTCCATATTCTATAACACTGAAAAACCTCATCCTTGTGCATCTAAATGCTGTGTCGGTATTTCATTATATTTGAAATATATTAACAATTGAAAATGCACCGCAAACACTTTTTCTCCCATAAACCGCAAGTTAACTGAATTCTTTTGTGTGTACCTGTAAAATAACTATAAATGCAATTTTTTTTTCAATACCAAACATTCTATGGTAAACTTCAATAACATATACAATTTTTTATGGCAATACGAGTATATTTACGGGTTTTAGAGAACGAACATACAAATGGCAGATAAACAAAACAAATTCATAAAGACATTTTTTTACTACTTTTATACGTCAGAAAGTGTGAAAAAAGCTGATTTTAGAAGAAATTTACATGTAGGTTAGACCGGGGCTAGTTCGCCAGCTTTTTCTTCTAATAATTTATAAAAAATTACAATTGAACATTTTAAATTTCTTTTTATGTTACCACTATCAGTGCACTTTCAGGAAGAAGTCACAATAATAAAACTTGAAACTATTAATAATAAGTATTAGTTAAGAAGCTCAAACTGACACCAAGTCGCTTGGGCCAACCTGCCCCGATTGCGGTGTAAGTTGGCCCGCCACTTTTGACGACACATTTTAATGTTCTGATAGTGTAGAAGTTTAAGAAATGATCAAAATTTTGCCATATTTTAATTTTTATTTCTTGCGAACAAAAACACAATATACCTCTAAAATTAAAATAAAAATTTTAAATAATAAAGCCGTGACATATTCAAATCATTAACTTCGACGAAAAATTGCTTTAAAGTTTGAATTTATTTTCTCATAAAAAATGTCTTTAATGCATTACGTAATAATAAATTTTAATAAGGACATGCTAGGTGTTAAAACATCGTAAATCTTAGAGTGCATTAATTTAAAAAATCATTCATCCTTAATTAGGTGATTTATTATAAACACTAGATGATAAATAAATTGTATCAAGGCCTCTGTACATCTGTTAAGTGCAATAATGCTTTCCTTTCGTTTATTATGTTTCCCTAACGCCCGTTTCTCTAGCGCATTATTCCCTTCAAATTTCTGTCAGTAAAATGTAATATTTCTTGATGATGCTTTGGCTAATGCCAGCTTCTGTGAAATAATGATAATTTTCGTTTATATAAAATTTTAATTCCTAATTATATAATCCTATATAAAAAAGTAATCTTTTTTGGCTATCTATTTACATAAAATACAAGTATGTGTGTGTCCCTCACAATTCCGGTTGGACCGCCTCATTTATCGCGGACATATCGCGATTTCCTATGGAGAAATCGGTATCAGCTTCAACAATGAGCAATTGTTGAAAAGTACTAATAGCAGGTTTACCATAAAAGTGTCAAATGTTGAACCATTTGGTAAAATAGTGCTAAATTTGGGGAAATACAGTCAAATTTGGCGAAAAAAAATAAGCTTTCATATATGAAGCCAACTTGGCGACAGCTGGCTAATTTGCAGAAATTCCCATTGAAACTCATTAATTTTTCAAGCACTCAAGGGATTTTTCAAAATCTATGGGTCAAAATTTAAAGCATAATATACGAAAATGTACGTCTTTGCATCTTCATCACAATGCTACTCATAAAATAACCGCCACTAGACGGCACTGTACTATCTAAGCTCCTAACTGCTGTTAAAAATTTATGTCAAAGATTTAAGTCATTTTTTAAATAATGAAAGAGTTTTTACGAAAAACATCATATATCCAGAAGTTTTGTAACCAAATTTTAAATTTTATTTAAATTGCAATTTTTATGTATTCATTATACAAATAGTTTTTCATAAATGTGTTGTATTGTTAAAATGTCTTTATTTTTATCTATCACTGTGGAACAAGCGAGAAAAACTCATATTCTTGCACATATGCTGTATATATCTTTATAGCTCATTTTCCGTCATTTTTGAAGGGCTATCTTTCTAGTATAATATAATTAAGCGAAGTACATATTTTAATGTATCTACGTAAAATTTAGAAAATGAGTTTATAACCTTTTTAAATCTTTTATTTCTTCTAAAATATGATTTGTCAAAGGAAATTATCTAAATTTTTATTCAAAATCCTCCAATAAATACGAACACGAAATCTCTTTGAAGATATAAAATAAAGTCGTTAATACAAGTAATGGAAATTTTGAACTTGGCTTCATCAAAGGCATATTTTATGAGCATCAAAATATAATTAGCAATTTAATATTTAAATATGTATTTTAAATTATAGATAAAATGTTTATATCTAAATTAAGTTAAATTGGCTTAAATCGTATATCAGTGATTGAAAAAGGGGATTCTTAAAGACATTTTGAGTATTTATATGATAGAAATAGAAATAAATCATTTTATATGTTATTTATAAACTACATGAAGAATTCCAGTTAATTGCAGTTTTTAAAGATGTTGTGTTCTAGCTTAAGTAAGTAATAATTTCGGCGTCATTCTTACTTCCTTCTATCGACTTCCAGTTTTTGACTGATTTACAAGTTTTAAAAGGTCCTGAACAGAATATGAATATTTTTAGAAAATGTCTGTCTGCGAATTTGCGAGTCTGTCTGTCTGTAAATTACAAAAATAATATAGGCAATCTATCTAAAGAACTAATGCACGGAATTTAATAAAACTTTAGATTCTGGTTGTACCTGATATAAATGGGTGCTTATTAGTTTTTGTTGTAAATCGCAAAAAAGATGGCGCTACTATGCTGCATTTTTTTATGATTTTCGCTGCAGCTCTATTTCAAGAACTAATGCACGAATTTTCATAAAATTTCATATTCAGGTATACCTTGATAAATATTGGTGCTGATTATATTTTGCTGTAAATCGCCCTAGAGGTGACAGTGCTATTCTGCATTTTGCACGATTTCTGCAATAGCTCTACATCAAAAACTGATGCACAAATTTTCACCAAACTTCGGATTCAGTTAGACGTTGACACAAGTTTCTGCTGATTAGATTTCATTGTAAATAATGCAACAGGTGGCCCTGCTATTCTGCTTTTCTCGATTTCCGAAATAGCTCTATCTCAAGAACTAACGCACGATTTTTCATCAAACTTCAGAGACAGTTAGTCCCTGATATAAATTGGTTCTGATTAGTTTTCTCTGTAAATCATCAAGCGGGTGGCGCTGCTATGCAGAATTTTTCACGAGTTTTGCAATAGTTCTATCTCAAAAGCTTATGCGCGCATTTTTATCAAAATTCAGATACTGTTAGACGTTAACATGAGTTGTTGCTAATTAGGTTTTGGTGTAAATCACCCAAAAGGTAGCGCTGCTATGCTGAATTTCTCCGTATTTACTCGATTTTATCAATAGTCATATCTCAAGAACGAAAGCACTAAATTTCATACTTTTAGAATCCTCACTATGGGCATAGATTATCATTTGATATTGGCACTCTGATATCGAATTTTAAAGTATTTATCGGGTGTCCGAAAAAATTACCGATGATTGTAAAATTCAATGACTTGCAAACGGTGACAGATATTAAAAATATTGTATGGTGTTATGGAAGATGTCAGGAGTTTGTATGCTGTGATTCTGAGTTCTAGTAACAAACACAATCGAGAGATGGCACTGCAAGCCATAACAGTTAGATCCAGGCTCGATTTTTCATCTTCTCTCTTCTTCCATTCGAGAAAAGGAGATTAAAATGCATTGAATGGATTCCGAAGTACCAAAAATCGGGTCTGCACTGAGCACCTATTGCTATCAGCGCCATCTATTGTTTGAAATTCCATGTAAATAATTAAAATATGTGATTAAAATATACAACTCTACTACGTAATAGGTATGTTTTACGCAAATTTTCATACCTATCCCATTGATCACCGGAACAATATGTATGTATTATAAAAATAATTATTAAAATTGAACAAGAATTTTTTGTTATTGAAACTATCGTGGCAATAAGTTACTAAATATTGAAATATTCTTTTAAGCATTTATATGGAATTAACAGTTGTATACACTTAAAGTTACTGTTTAAATATGAAAACTGTCTTATTTATCCACACTCTCCCCTACTTGTTAAATTATATAGATTTTTTAATATAAAATTTCCGTTGAGTTGAAAAAAAGAAGTGGGTATGCAAATAATAGATAATTTACTGATATCAATTTTTAAAAGTGAACATACACGATTGAATCAGCGGGGAACATTTGAATAATCGGGACAAAACTACGTCCGAATTTTTTTGGAGTTTATTGATTTTTCATTTTTCAAGATGGCGAAATGGAAAATTTTCATCAAACTTCAGATTCAGTTAGACGTTGACACAAGTTTCTGCTGATTAGATTTCAGTGTAAATAATGCCACAGGTGGCCCTGCTATTCTGCTTTTCTCGATTTCCGAAATAGCTCTATCTCAAGAACTAACGCACGACTTTTCATCAAACTTCAGAGACAGTTAGTCCCTGATATAAATTGGTTCTGATTAGTTTTCTCTGTAAATCGTCAACATGAATGGCGCTGCTATGCAGAATTTTTCACGAGTTTTGCAATAGTTCTATCTCAAGAGCTTATGTACGCATTTTTATCAAAATTCAGATACTGTTAGACGTTAACATGAGTTGTTGCTAATTAAGTTTTGGTGTAAATCACCCAAAAGGTAGCGCTGCTATGCTGAATTTCTCCGTATTTACTCGATTTTATCAATAGTCATATCTCAAGAACGAATGCACTAAATTTCATACTTTTAGAATCCTCACTATGGGCATAGATTATCATTTAATATTGGCACTCTGATATCGAATTTAAAAGTATTTATCGGGTGTCTGAAAAAATTACCGATGATTGTAAAATTCAATTACTTGCAAACGGTGACAGATATTAAAAATATTGTATGGTGTTATGGAAGATGTCAGGAGTTTGTATGCTGTGATTCTGAGTTCTAGTAACAAACACAATCGAGATATGGCACTGCAAGCAATAACAGTTAGATCCAGGCTCGATTTTTCATCTTCTCTCTTCTTCCATTCGAGAAAAGGAGATTAAAATGCATTTAATGGATTCCGAAGTACGAAAAATCGGGTCTGCACTGAGCACCTATTGCTATCAGCGCCATCTATTGTTTGAAATTCCATGTAAATAAAGCATCACCATACAAAAACTCCTGATATCATACAAAACACTCCTGCAAGATTTTTTTAAATATTTGTCACCGTCTGCAAGTTATTGAATTTTAAAATCATTAGTCATTTTTGGGACATCCGGTACGTGCATGAGTTAGAACAAAGTTTTGTGATTGGCACTTCCGGCTAGATAAATATGTATGTAGACTATGTCGTTTTTAGTAAAATTCTCCTACTCGTTGAAAATAAAATTTATATTTCTGGGTAAATTGAAGAAATGGCATAGATAAAATATTCATTAACATATATAACACTTGCTTTTAATTATTTCTTAAATAAGTTTTAACAAGTAAAATGCAAAGGATGATTAAAATATACAACTCTACTACGTAATAGGTATGTTTTTCGAAAATTCTCATACATATCCTATTGATCCCCGGAACAATATGTATGTATTATAAAAATAATTATTAAAATTGAACAAAAATTTTTTGTTATTGAAACTATCGTGGCAATAAGTTACTAAATATTGAAATATTCTTTTAAACATTTATATGGAATTAACAGTTGTATACACTTAAAGTTACTGTTTAAATATGAAAACTGTCTTATTTATGGACACTCTCCCCTACTTGTTAAATTATATAGATTTTTTTAATATAAAATTTACGTTGAGTTGAAAAAAAGAAGTAGGTATGCAAATAATAGATAATTTACTGCTACCAATTTTTAGAAGTCGACATACACGATTGAATCAGCGGGGAACATTTGAAAAATCGTGACAAAACTACGTCCGAGTTTTTTCGGAGTTTTTATATTTTTCATTTTTCAAGATGGCGAAATGGAAAAAGTAAGTTTATTTGTGTTTTTCTATGAATTATCCAAATAAATAAGTTATAATCTTAGCCTGTAGACTTCTTTGAAATAAATATATTTTTTTAAATTGTGAAATTATAAGTTATACAAAATAAGTTATTACAAAATAAGTTATTACAAATATACGCGCTAGGCACGAATGGGTACATATTTTCGTTATGCATTTAGAGGACAAGTCCTTTTCAAGATGATCATGAAACGGATAGTTTTAAGCCTGAAATATGATTATTGTTAGTTTATTATTACTAATATTTATAATACTAGGGGGCTCGGCCCCCTACGAGCTACGATCGCCGACCCTCATTCAGACACCGCAGTCTCTAAAAGCACCCTAATTTGGTCAGATTTAAAAAGATTTTGGAAGATTGAATTGTAATTTAAAAAACAAAGGCGATCTCCCTATAACGTGTTTCTATTCATTTCTCTTTGATTGGGGAATTTTAAGGAAAAATCAGCTGCTGTTAAAAGATACAATGGCTGTTTTTGTCTTTAATTAAATAAAATCAGTTAAACATTTCAAAATCAGCTAATATAAAATGAACTAAGTAAACAGAGTCTTTGCCTCCCGGTATTTTTTAACAAAGCGAAAGTCTTAACAAAAATAGTTGAAAAGTTCATCTAAAATATCAAATAAATATCTCGCGAAATTTTTAAATTTAAACTGTTTTGCAATATTATTTTTGTTCATTTTACGTAATAAGTGTAATGTGACATAAATGTGACGTAATTTCTCCTATTTAAGACTTCTAACGCATGTTAATGAATTTGTTATTTTACAATATCCTTTCTATTTTAAAATTCACGTGTAAATATAGTTTTTATGAAGTAATTATCAATAAGTTCCTGCTTTTTATACGTAATTATTTAATTCTAATTTGAAATTTTTTTTCTCTTTACAATAGTTACATGCAAATAAATTTTTAGTTTGAAGCAAACATTATTGTTTGCGCTGTTTGTACAGTTGGCAACAGTTTAAAGTAATACCATTTTCTAAAATCAGTAAAAAATATCTCTCGAAATGCTGAAAATTTGAATTTAAAATAGAAATAAAACCTCAAAAATGAGTCAAATTAAAAAATTTAAAGCATTCTGCACACTGGGAAATTCTAGCGTATAAAATAATTTAAAAATGAATTAATTCCCATGCATAGTTTTTGCTCCTATAAAACTGTTTTAATGGAACGATTTTGTCCAAATTTAGCATTAAATATCTCTTAAAATAATTCTTCGATTTAAAAACTGTCTGCATCAGCGTGTTTATCAAATATTTCTCTATAATACCGTCGATTTTCATATTTTTGTATGCAGTATTTTTCATTATATTAGCGGAGAAAGACCTTCGGTCACAAAAAATTCAAAACCGGCGGTGACAGCGTAAGTTACTTTTTTTAGAATAGAGAGATTATTAGTCTCTGTAAAGAAATAACTATATTTTTTAGTAATTCATAAAAATGCTATATATAGTATATAATATACAATTTAACATATTTTTTATATAAATTTAGACAAAACATATAATTATGATATTATATTTTTACAAATATTATGCATATTCGCATATTAAATACGTTTACTTTTTATGAAATAAATACAATTATTTTTTAGCATAAATTTTTTTTAGTATTTTTACAGTTAATTTTGCGACATTTTAAAGTGATTTTACCAAGAAATTTGAGAAAACAAAAATTTAGGCATAAATGGGATAAGATTTCCGTATAAAAGTATAGTAAATGAATTTGCAACTGTTTTAAATATCTGATTTTGTTTAAAATTTGATATTTCAAACGAAATTATCTGAAGATTTATTCGAAAACCTTTAATGAATACGAGATCATTTAAAAAAGATAAAAATTCTAAAAGGTAAAACACAAGTTCGTTAATTCATGTAAATGAACTGCATTATAACGTCGCTTCATCAATAAAATATTTTATGAGTTTGCAAATATAAGTAAATTTTACTAAAAGTTCAAGCAGACATTTTAAAGTATAAATAAATAAGCATCTTTTAGTTTAAAATATAATGGCTTAAATAAGATAAGTGCTATTGAAAAAGAGGGATATTTAAAATGTTTAAAAATTATTTTTACCTTTGAAACAGAAAAAGGACGTTATTACAAGTAGATAAATAATTCTTATATATGTTATTCTTTTTTAAGATTTCATGAGTGAGTAGGCACGACAGTATTATTATATTACATTCATATCATAATTAAAGAAATAATGAAATAAATGTGCACTTTTCTATAAATAAATTAAATTATGAAACATGCAGAATAGATTTTCAAATTTTATTTTAACTGGCTTTTAACTCAAGTGAAAAATAATCTTCAATAAACATAAAATTAATTTACATTCGTAACCGATTAAATAATACTTATAAAAACTTGTAAGAATTAAAAATATCATTAATGCTAAAGAGATATTTTAATATCCCTCCGTAAATTTTAGAAAAAGAACTCACAGCCGTTTTAAATCTTTTATTTTGAGTAAAATTTGATTTCGTAAAGGAAATTATCTAATGATTTATTAGAAATTTTCTAATACATCCGAACATTATATAAATCGAATAAAAACCCTTTGAAGATAAATAATTTTTTTTATTATTATTTCAGTGAAAGTACTATTTAGAGTGGGTTCTTCAAAGAAATATTTTATAAGCATCGAAATATACTTATGATATATTAAAGTTAAAATTACATTTTACATTATAAATAAAAAATGTATCTTTAATTTGAGTTATGGGCATAAATGAGATAACACATTGAAAAACAAAATATAGTATGTGTTTCTATTTGAAAAGGAATTTTTTAGATATGTTATCAGTAACAGATGCATAATCTGTTCGGATTATATATTTTATAAGCCTCAATTGACTTAAAAGATTTTCCGCGAGTTTCAAAAAATGCTTCCGACTTGAATTTCACTGGCTGTTTTCTTTTCTTGTAGTTAGTTTAACTTTAAAATGTTGGTAAAATTATTCGAAATAATTACAAACGAGTTTATATTTTCTTTTTTATTGTAAAAAACTTTGAAAATGTAAATGTAAACCATACAGTAGAATTCAACTGTGCAACATATATTATAACCTGCCGGATTATTATTAAATCCTTGGTCAGGCATTGGTAAGGTCACAAAAAATTCGTACCGCCTAGTGAAACATGGCTGCTGGCGGCACCAATATGGCAGAATATTGGCAGTTGTGGATAGGCTGAGTACTTCGCCGTTGACCAATTTAATCAACTATATCGATTAGTTCGTAGTAGTGAGATTGGCTAAGTTCAATCGATGCATCAACGATTCATGAAGCAGTCAAATTCCATTTCGATGTGCAGGCCATATGAGTGGTAAGCAACAGATTAAGAAATCCGGTAGTTTCCCTATTAAAACAGAGGCCAAAATCACTTTAAAATGTTTATTCAACCGCCATAAAAACGTGAACAACTTCCACATTACAAGAGCTTTCGGAGAGCCTTCAGGATAGAGCCCGAATTAATATTCCATGCTAAACAGATCTTAATGCACAATTTTAGATGTTCTACTTGACGATAAGACACCTGGTAACAGTGTTCTTAAAACAATCGAACAGCACAGAATTGTCCTTTTGACCTCATGCACGATAATTTTGTCAGGACTTGCGTAGGAATACAGACTGAAATATAAACTTCATGACGAACCAAACAATTTCAGGAACGAGCCACAGAATGAAATGGGCTTGGTTACGCAACCAATGGAGAGTAAGAGAAAAGCGTAATAGAGAACGAGTTCCGTATGTGCTCACGGAAGGATTTCGATGTAATACGCCCGACGCAAGACAGTGCGCGGGAAGCTGATTCGTGGAATAAAATAAGAAGTATTAAAATGTCTTTTAAAAACACTCGAAAAGTAAAAAGTAGATTCTGGCAGAATATTAAAGTTTTGGTAGTTGATAAATATTAATGATGGGATTGAAAGCTTTGCTTAAGATTTCGAATAAGATAATTATTGTGATACGCGTTTTAAGTTTGTAGGAATTTAACTAGAAATAAACAATAGAGATTATTAAGAAATAGAGAAATAATGAATATGCCGGAAATTTAGAATAATTTAAAAGAATGAAAGTAAAATTTTATATAACATATATATATATGCATTTTAAAAGATGTTTTGTAAGATTTTTTGTGTTCCCAAGAAACATTTTTCAACGAACGTGGAACCAAAGTGCTATAGGATATTTCACAAGCTATAATTTCTTAAAAGTGTTATCGATCTGTGGGATTATTCTAGTAGTATCCTATTGAAAACACGGCCCCACCAGTGGCCGAGAGGTTCTGCTCTCGAAGCTGGTAGACGGGAGGTGCTGGGTTCGATCCCAATCGCGCCCGTCGGCCTAATCGTTCGGAGTTTTCGTGGTTTTCTTCAAGCCGTGGATCTTCCATGCGTTAATACGGATGAGGTTCCCTTAGAAAGACCCCCACGGAGGGCACTCCCCCCGGGCCTATATCCCTCGTGTAGATAATTGGCCGTCAAAAATCAACCCAACCCAACCCCTATTGAAAACACACATAGTGATATTTAGCAACAATAACAATAGTTATATAAAATGAGAGATTGGCCGAAAATTTGCCTTTGCTTTCGTTTTCGGCCCAAAATCTGTGTTTCACCGGAAATTCATTTTCAGCGAAAATGCTGCCGAATATCGACTGAAACCGTCTGTATTCTAAAAATCTCGTTTCTTCGGGATTTTCCACGTTACTCCTCGAATTGATCTCTAATGGCTCAAATGAGACGCTCTTTATTGATTGCTATGAACTTCAATGTTTATTTTTATGAGTCATGTCTAAATTAAGATATGGGTGCCAATTATAAAGCAAGAAATGCAGATATAGCTGAACTTTGCAGGCGCTTTTCATTTGCTCATTAAAAGCTGCAGATATAACAGTAATAGAAAAATTTTAGTTTAAAACCGCATAAGTGTGGAATACTTTTTGAGAACTTTCTAGCATAATAGATGACCATTTAAAAAGATCATTATAAAAGATAAATCGATATTTGACATTTTAAAAACATTTTTAATTGGATGAAATACTTTTAATTAGAAAATCATTTTGTGTCGTCGATGAATTAGTAATTACATTTTATTTTATAAAAAAATATAAAGTTTTGATCAGTGGCACACAGAGCGAACATGGACACACGTATAATTACTTATAATTAATTAAAAAATATGTATATTTGTTATTATGTATTAATCAGTTAAAGATTTTTTGGACATTTTAGTTTTCGTTTTCGGCCGAAAATAGGAAGATTACGGAAACTCGATTTCGGTTGATCCTTATTTAAAATGAAATGCTAAACTTCATCTTGAGTTAATCGTAATCGTAAAATACAACTAGTTACTAGAGAATCTATATATATGTATTACGCTATCATATGTGTCACAGAAATCGCGATTAATTGTTAATTGTTTAATGGCAAGCCCGAATCAAACGCCTCTCATTGGTTATTGAACAGCATTTAATGCATCTTTATTCTAAAACTCACTTATCATATATATGATAAGTTATTATGATAGGGAGGTCTTGCTTCATACCTGTAAGGGAGTTACCATACGGATCCTTAACAATAATAGACACCCACCCCCTTTTACAAACGAAAGGATATATTTCGATAATAACTTTAACAACAGTTAATAAAAAATTTGCTACCTTATGAAAGTTGAGACTGCAAGTCGAAATTAATCGGATGTTACATAAAAGGTATATTTTAAACTTTTAACATCTACATTGTTTATGATCACATTTTAAGTGATGGTGTTGTTTAATGACGGCTTGACGTACTTGACGGATATAGACCCGAACGGGGGGAGTGTTCTCCGTGGGGGTCCTATGAAGAGAACGTAACCCGTATTTACGCAAGAAAGTCCAAGGTTAAAAAAAAAACCACGGAAAACTCCGAACGATTAGGCTGGTGGGCGCAATTGCACCTTTTAAGTGAGCAATGAACTTTTTAAGTTCACATTATATTTTACGATAATAATTATTTACTTATTATTTTTAGTATTTTGGTCGACAATAGCATATTTCCTTTTATTAGTCATTAAAAAAGAATTTCACTAACAGAGCTAGATATAAATTAGTACTTTGTAACATCAGAAAAGTTCCTTCTGTACCATTCGAATAGATAAATTTAATAGCATACTCAAACAATATCAATTACGAATACGAATGCCTTTCGTTAAATTTAGCATAAAATTACAATGATCGATGAATAATAAAGATAGACAAAAATGCGCTCGTTAAATTAGAAGTTAGTTATCCATTACCCCGTCCACCATTTTTCATAAAGAAAAATATGACCAAATTGTAACGCTATAAAAAAAAATATATATATACAGCGTGTCCGGTCTCAACGGTGTCCAATGGCTAATTCCTAAACCGTTAATCATAGACATATAGTTCCAATTAGAAAAATGTTTTAAATGAGGTAAAGAAGTATTTTTAAAGTGATTTAGGTCAAGAAAAACATTTATTTAAAAATTACGAAATTTAAATTTTTATACGGTCCCTCGGTCCTATAAGTGATATTTAGTAAACTTTTCCTATTTCTCTAACAAGTACGGCAAAAAAAGTCCCATTCATCTAACTCTAAAATTGACCGAGTTATGACCTTTTCAATTTTATGACTTAAACCACTTTTCTGTAACCGAAAACAGATGAGTTGGACCAACCTTTCAGGGGTCGTACACGAAGTGCTTAAAGTATTATAAAGGGCGTCCGCTCCAAACGATGTTTAGTGGCTAATTCCTAAACCGTTACTCAAAGACACATAGTTCCAATTACAAAAAGGTTTTAAATAATGTAAAGAAGTATTTTTAAAGCGATTTAACTGAAGGTGCTGCCCCCTATAAATATTACGGTGGTGTTAATTTTTAATATTTAACTTTGAGATTGGTTAAAATAATTAAAGAAGTGAGTTTCAAAACTCGCCTTATCGAGAAAATCAAATTTTTGGAAATCGCATAAAACCTAATGCGCCCATTGGTATTCATTGAAAATTTGGATATTGTAGTGTTTGACTGGTACAGTTATACCAATAGAATACATTGATAGAGAAACACGATTTTTTAAATTTTGGATAAGGCGAGTTTCGAAACTGATGTCCTCAATTGAAATTTGACATTTTTTGGATAAGGTGGGTTTCGAAACTGATGTCCTCAATTGAAATTTGACATTTTTCTTGTTTGCTTGTTTTTTTTTTTTTTTTTTTTTTTTTTTTTTTTTTTTTGTAAGGAAATGAGTTTGTTTCTATTGATAATTTTATTTAAAAAAGTTGTATTACTTTTATAAGCTTTTAACTTACGACATTCGTATGCATGTCTTCCTAATTCAAAATTTGTATTCCAATTTTAACTCACTTCCAAATATCCGGTCAAGGATAAATTTTCCATAATTATGTCCCATTTATATTTATTTTACAGGACCACCCCAAAAATTTTGTATACATTATTGCCTACAAACAAAAATTTTAAAATCAAAATAAGTAACATTTATGTAAGGCATAGAGATTCACAATGTAATTTTTCCAAATGAAAGTGCGTTGCGTTTATATTTTTTATACAGTGCTGCACAAAAGAAGTCAGATACATTACGATGTATGAGCAGGAATTGTTTATTATACATTTTGATGATATTATGCTTTTTTCAAATTCAACTTTTTAGTTCTTTATAAAATCTTGTTTGAAAAAAAAAAATATTTTAGAGACCAAAATCAAACCAGTACTTTTGGAAATAATATTATCGGATATGGAGGTCGTATTAAGTGGCATCCCAGGTTGCCAGATTTGAATGTATTAGATTTTTTTCTTTGGGGTTTTCTGAAAAATAAGGTATATGAAAGAGAATCCACTAGTCGAGCAGATTTGTGGAATCGTATTGCTATGGCGTGCAGATCTGTAACACCTACAATGTTGAAAAAAGTAGAAGAAGAATTTATTTCACATGTACATTTCTGCATTGTAGCCGAAGGCACGTCACTTCGAGCACGTTTTAAGATAACCGTAATTTTTATTAAGTTTTAGATTAGGTAATCTAGCTATGTATCATTTTCTAAAGAGTTGTGACTGTTGCTTTTATAATCATTTAACAAAATTTCTGTTATTTTTTTTCTTTACTTATATTTTTAGTACAAGTTGTATATTTTGTTTTAATATGTCAGAATGAACAAAAATCTCAAAATATATTTGTAATGTTAATTTACTCTCAATGTTTAATGTTAAATTTATATCTGACGATTATTTTTATTTCTAGTAAATTTGTGACTGACCCCTATTTTGCAGCAAAAAAGATACTCCAACTTTAAACATCTATTATCGGTCAGTTTTAATCGCAGAGGAATGGGACTTGTTTTGTCTTACTTGTCAGTGCAATAGGATACTTTTACTATTTATAGGACCTGGGGACCGTATAAAAATTTAAATTTCGTAATTTTTTAGTAAATGTTTTTCTTGACCGAAATCGCTTTAAAAATACTTTTTTACCTCATTTAAAACATTTTTCCAATTGGAACTATATGTCTATGACAAACGGTTTAGGAATTAGCCATTGGACACCGTTGAGACCGGACACCCTGTATAAGAAATTCGTAAAAGCCCGCTCAGTAATGTGTCAACTATTAGTAACTTTAAAATATAAAATTTACTGTATATGAAGGGGACGGTGAACGTTTAAAAAAATTTCTTTTAATTTTCCTAATAGAGATTTGAAATTTTGCGAAAATTTACATTTCATCATAAATATATAGAACGCCTTAAAAGAAACTTCGAATCTTATTTTTACTTTTAAGATCTTTTTAAAAATTTAAAATTTTAAACCGAAAGTTTGAAATGCTCCTTGCGTCTTAATTTTTTAGATATTTCCTGGATTTTGGATTTTAATCACGTAAAACTCTATTACAAACAAATTTGTATATCGATTTTTATAATCCCTTAAATAATTAACTTTTAAGAGATATTTTTCTGAATTCCATATCGATTTTCGTCAAAATGCTGCCTTATAATAAGTTAAAAATGAAATTTAATTGTGTTAATGAAGTCGAATTTTAAAATGCAAACGCAGATTCTTTTTAATCAATATCAGAATTATTCCTCATTGGTTTCATGAAATTTGATCAAAAGGAGCATTTCAAAAAAAAAAAAAAAAAAAAAAAAAAAAAAAAAAAAAAAAAAAAAAAAAAAAAAAGGCTGAAACATCAGTACTGAAAAAAAAAAAAAAACAGATTTTAAATATATTAAAAGGCCAAAAAAAATGTTTGGGTACAAAAATGAAACACTTGTAACTTTGCGTAAAATTATCGCATCTGCATGCGGTTTTCCACGAATGACCTAGTACACGTTGGAGAATAATAGTACACACAAAATGAAATGTCGATTTGGGGGTCGATTTTTGCTTAAATAAAGGTCCATGGTCCCCTTGATGGAAAAAGAAAAATAAATCTTGAATTTATATTTATTTGCATTATTTTTCTTAACTATCCCTCTCGGCTAGTGAACATTTGTAAGGTCAATTAAAACTGATTTATTGTACGTAACCATATACAGCAACGTTTTTTAACGTTTTTTTTTCTCTTTTAATATCATGGCACTGCCGCTTATAATGCGCTTATAATGAATGTGAAGAAGAGCATATATTTACAAGGTACACAATATGAACTTTAAAAAAGCTCACTGTTTTACTGAAAAGGAGAGAGAAATAATAATAGAACAGATGTCACAAGTTAAAATATACAAATTTTGTTTAAAATTGTTTAGTACTTTCGACATGGAAATTCCGCAACCATCGTCAGAGTATATTTTTATTATTAATCGCTGTTCTATTCATACAAATACGTCACTTTGTTTGAAATGGGAGAGACTATCATTATTAAGGTGTCTCAGGACTCTTAAAGCTCTAAAATTTTCGAAATTTTAATTTTTTTAGATGTTAAACTTCTATGTTTTCTGAACATTTTGATATAATTGTTATCTTGAAATTCCCATTAGAACAGAAGTTATGACATTTAGAATTATACTCGCTCAATAGCTGAAGCGGTGTTTCCAAAACTTTAAAGCCACTTTTCTCCAAATGATGTTTTTGGGCATAACGCGCACGATATCTCAAACACTTCTGAATATTTTTTCATGAAATTTTCAAAACATATGTTTCAGGTTAGTCGGTATATACTGAACCTAAAATTTCCTTTTTATTGTAAAAAGAAAATATTTTTTTAGGTGTTTATCTTGTTGAAATTTTCTAAATTTTGCATTAGCTAAATACAACTCTGTATTAAAAATATAAAAATGCTTTAAATACAAATTTATTTAGGTTCAGTGGCATTATTATAATATGAGGTATAAGTAGGCACCAAAACTTTTATTCTAGTTGCAAAATTTATTTTCTAATCGTGCGCATAAGCTGTTATGCCAATTTTCTGCTCGTCAAATGTCTGACAGTTTGAATTCCCCTGTAAATGCTAATTCTGCAAATTGCAATTTTTCAAATATTTGAA
Source organism: Maratus speciosus (assembly GCA_963932465.1). Taxonomy (NCBI): domain Eukaryota; kingdom Metazoa; phylum Arthropoda; class Arachnida; order Araneae; family Salticidae; genus Maratus; species Maratus speciosus. Next base: position 29,677,317 of record OZ010789.1, on the reverse strand, counting down.
ATGAAAGCAAATACTTGTATCTTTCATTCCCATTTAAAATTGTGTCTTAATATCAAAGACATTTTAAGATATTAAATGTTGAAAATGGTCCTTTTTTTTCATTTTTTCCAATTTTAAGAGTCCTGAGACCCCTTAAGTATTTATTTATTTTCTAATTAATTTGTTCGTAAATCCTGGTGGCAGTAAATCATTTCAATACATTAGCAATATAATTATTTGGACTATGAAATGTTTCATGCGCGTATCTGTGTCTTGAAAAGAAAATAAATAAAATATTTAAATAAATATTGAAAAATATTTCGCAATCTATAACAAACACGGTGAATATTTAATGTGATCTTGTACGCTTATCGAAAAATTAAGTTGCAATTTCTATTGGAACTGCATTATTAAACGTTCATATATCATTAAAAAGGTGGAAATAATTAGTTATAGTTAGCGGAACGAGTAAAATAGTTTAGTCACCATTACTTTTATTTAAGAATAATTTAATTTATTTAAGATATTAAATTATTTAAGAATAATTTAAATTACTTAAGATATTAAATTATTTAAGAATAATTTAAATTATTTAAGATATTAAATTATTTAAGAATAATTTAAATTATTTAAGAATAAATTTAATATATTTTTTATATAAAACGACCGATTGAATATCTAAAACAATTCATGAGTATATTAATTATTCTCATAAAAAATTAAATTACAATTATTAATATGATAAAATATATAGGAAATGATAAATTTGAATAATACATATATAATAATATGAACATGATAAATTATAAATATTTTAAATTATTTAGAACTTAAATGTGCAAGTAATACATAATTTATTTGTTTAAATTTGCTTGAAACTAATTAAAACTTTTCACAAAACTATAAGTCGATTGTGTTTAAACTAAATTATATTCTTTTCTGAAGTACAGTAGATCCTCGATTATCCAAAGTAATTCGGATCGACCCTCTTTCGGAAAATAGAAATTTTTGGATAATCGAGAAGGCTTTAATTTTAAGATTAAGAATAAATATATGCAATATTTCTTATTATGGAAACAAGTGCTTAATAAAAATAAAGCATTAGCAAAAGAGAAACAAGAATAAATTACCTGAATTTTAATTTTGAAATTAAGTACCTTTTACATATATTACAAGGGTTTGAAAATAATGTTTTGTTTGTCGCAGTTTCGATTGCCTTTGTTTTGAAGCTCTATCACGGAGTTTTTTAATATTATTAGTTCACCTGTATCACTGTCATCACTGTCCTTGTGGTACTCCAACCTTGCCAAACCTTTTGCAAAACATTCAAAAGCTTCAGAATTTCAAATTTTTACGTTTTCTTCATTCCACTCCGCAGTTTGAGGGAGCTCGAGTTAAATTCAAAAGAACTCTAAGATAGGGATAAAAAATATTTACATGTACTCGCAGTTCGGAAAGGACCGCTTGCACAGAAGCAGTTTTGGTTAAAAGAGTTTCGGATAAAAGAGGTTCAACTGTATTTCAATTTCTCCGGCACAGTGTAACCAGTTTTAAAACTTTTTTTACAACGGCTGAAAAATATTAAATATCATTTCCTTTTTAAATAAAAGTTATATTAAGAGTACTTGGAGGTAACATAAATGTAGGTTAAATTGGAAAGAAAGAGTAAATGTAGAAGTTTTTAATAAATATATATATATATTATAGTTGTAAAAATCTGTGCCAAACTCAAAAATAACCGTAATGCTCGGAAAGTGCCTTTTATGTATACCATGAACAGCAACAATAACAAAATTATAAGAGTTATTGAAAAGGTTATTTTTTAAATGAATGGTTTTCTAAGTTTATCAGTGCATCGTCAGATTGTATCACAAAACTACTCAATATGAAATTCAGTTAATATGCTGAATATTAGTTCGTTTGGATTCAGTTTCATTATAATCTTAAATACAAAGTTATTTCTGACAACATCGCTAAATTTTCACACAAAGAAGTTATAAAATCCTTCTTGCAGTATTCTAGACAATCATCGACGCTGTTTCCAGGGAAACCCCTTATTTACACATTATATATTTAAAATGCTATTTTATTTGCTATGAAGCCTGTATAAAACATGTTACCATGCATACAGCTTGTTTTTTTTCTTTCTCTTTTTTGTCAGATTAGGGGGCTCCACCCTGCGAGCTATGTTCAAGAACCTCCGTTCAGACACTACAGGCTCGATCAACACGACCATTTGCTATGTTTTACAAAGATTACCCGATTAAGGAAGATTGAATGATATTATCACTTTCAGTGGTATGATAATTCTGTAATCTGATTGCCATTAATTTTGCTTTCGCTAGCGGATTTGGCGTTTCTTGCCGAATCAACCAGTATTGCGACTGCTGATAGCTGTTTTCGTGATTGATTAAGTAAGATCAATTACACATTAGATTGTATAAAATGGTTGAGTAAAAAATGTCGAAACCTCTAGGAATTTTATAAAGATACTATAAGAAAATCGTTTACATGTAGGCCTTTTAAATATGATGTAATTTCCACCAATAAATGCTTTTCGTACGTAATAATTTAATATTTTATATATTAGACTTAGTTCCTTTTCATTATTCATATGTAAATATATTTTTCTGTGGAACAGTGCAGAGAATACTATTATGTGCGCTTTTTAAAATCTGTCGATATATATTAGTAGGTAAAAGACGGTTATTTCAAACTATGAAAGAAATTTCTATTCAAATAATCAAATTTTGAATGAAAAAATTGAAGCAATTGGACAAATTAAAAAAATAAACTAACACTGTACACAAATATCTCTATTCAAGTATGTGCCTTCAAAATATTCTTAAATTTTTATGCATAATTTTTGATCCTACAAAAAAAAATTTAATTCAACTATTCTGACTGATTTTAACAGTGAATAGCGCTCGTAATAGTTATTCCTTGATTAAAAGCTGTTTGCTTGAGCGTGTTTAATAAATATTTCACTATAAAACTACCAAATTTTATATGCAATAGATTTTTATTATGAGCGGAGGAAGTCATGTATATAAGTCTTATAGTGGATCACATAACGATAATGTTTGAGAACCACTGTAATAACTAGTAAATGTTTAGGCTTCTCATCTCAGGATGTAATTTACAAATTTTGAATTCTTTTTTTGGAAGAAATTAAAAATTAATTCTTCTTCAAAGAGTATTCTTCTTTAAATGATATTTTCTTATGTGTTTATGGGACGAGTTCTATATTGTAAGCAGATATGTCTAAATCAAATGCAAAACAGTGAACTCAATCAGTGAATTACGCTTTTTACATTAGAGTAGATATATATATTTTTTTCAACCTGACTTCCGCTAGAGTCTCTTATACTTGGGACGTGGCTGGGGACTTATGAACCTGGCTTCTGCAAAAAGTCGGAATAAGAGAAGAAAAGCATAGAGGACCGCGGACGAAAAGAAGCCGCTCCCCACACTGTAAAAAAACGGAGATTCTACTGGCAATCTAGACGCCAGTACTATTTCCGTCTAGATTGCCAGTAGAATCACCGTTTTTTAGTACATTTTTTTTTTTACAGTGCACGGCAGTTGGTCCATTTCTTCTTCAAAGAGTATTCTTCTTTAAATGATATTTTCTTATGTGTTTATGGGGCGATTTCTATATTGTAAGCAGATATGTCTCAATCAAGTGCAAAACAGTGAACTCAATCTGTTAATCACACGTTTTATATTGCAGTAGTATTTTTTTGTCCAAAAATTACTCAATATTTTTTTATCTTAAAATATTTTAAAAAAAAAGTTATTAAATGCTTGGGTAAAATATGTAAAGTTACACTATTGGACAAAATTGCGTAAATGTCTGGAAATAGTCTATCAGTTTGATAATTCATAACAACAATTATTTTTAAATATCGCAATAATTTTACACATTAAAGAAAAAATAAATTGCTAAATTTCACGAAAATGTGAAAACATAATTATCTGGAGGTTACTGACAGACAAAGATTATCAACTTCTCAGTTAATTCTTACTTGGGTATAGTTTTTCTTTAATAATCGACTTAAAATTCTTTACCACGAAAGGAGCTAACTTTTTTCAATTCTAAGAGTGTTTTAATATGAAACCATGATTCATATGAGTGATCGAAAGATTATTCTGAGGATTTTTTTTTTCATATTTTTCTCTTTACTTTCAGTACTTAGGAATTAGAGTACATCGTTTAGATTTGATAAATTTTAATAGTAATAAAATATAACATAAAATAATATAGACTTTTGCCCATTTTCATAAATTTTAAGGTATCCGTCAAATTGAAGATATTTTTTTTTTTTTTTAGATTTATCATGTTTTCTTTTGTTTCTTGAATTCACAATATTTCTGTGGTATAACAAGGCTATTGGGTTTTTTCTGTCCACCTTATTATGTTTTAGCTGATTACAGATGTTCGAAATTTTCATCGTCTGTCACCTATTCACTTAATGGCACCATTATACACATTAATTTCTTAATAAGCAGTCAACCACTTTATTTTTTTTATTATTATTCTGATTTACTAGCGTACTAATTGAGAGGACAAAAAAAATCTTTACCTGTTTTTTTAAAGCTTAGATAGTTTAAACACGCTAATAAAAGTCTTCGTAGAAGTTCCAATACATGACATCAATAACTGAAATCTTGCACTATGCTTGATTGGCTCACTTAGACACAAAATGACATATGTCTGTCGCGTTAAATGGTCATAACAATTCGCAATGTTCAAAGGAAAGAAATTTACTTCGTATGAACTTAACCTAGTTTTACTTACTTTTCTGATTTGTACAATTTTGAATTATACTTCTGGATTAAATTATCTTTCAACAGATCTTACAAAACAGTTCTTTTAACATTATTCTTTAATGCAGATTTGTGAGTCTTAAACCTCACAGAAGTTCTTTTTTTAAGTTTTCCACAACTTAAGAAAAGTACATTAGATATTTTTATCCTAAAATTATAATATTCTTCTTCATTTAAAAACAAAATTTTATTAAATTATTTACTATATGATTAGTGATTATAACTGGAGTTTTTAAAACAACCAACACGAAATATAATATAAAATTTTACACAAGTCTAATTTAATTTATTCATATTAAAATTTCCAAATGAATGCTTAGAAATCTTCATCATATTGAGTGATACTGTATAAATTGTGCATTTGTCATCAAAATTACATTATGCAAAAATACGTTTGAATAAATAAATCATAAAACGCTCTCTCAAAAATCACAAACGATTAATCCTCTCTAGGAATTATATAAGTTTGTTTGTTTCTTTTTTATCAGCAACAAAGTTATGCAATTTCAACCATTGTAACTATAAGTTAAATATTAAATAATTAATAACAAAAATTGTATCTTTTTAAAATTATTTAAATAAAATATTTCCAAGATACGTCTGAATTAAAGTTGTATAACAAATGTTATGCAAGCACATTCGCTTGGATTAAAATTTAAATAAAACCTTTGTTTCACATTAACAACAAAATAAAGAAATAAATTCTTAAACATTTCTAAGTAAAATTGTATTATTTATAAAAATTTCTTTGATAAAATACATAAAAAAATAAAATTACTTATAAAACAGCTTGATAAGTCTTATGTAACTGCCGCATTAACCCGGAGACAATTGGAAAAAGTTATTCTTAGAAGGAGCTAAATAATTTCATTTAAAAAATCTTAAGTAATAAAATTTTAATTTTAATAGATTAATTGTGTTACATGTTTTATGTTCAATACGATATATTGCAAATCTGAAACAGTTTAAAAAAAAATCTTTAAGCTGTATTGAAAATAAAAGGAATACCATACAGATTTTACATAATGAAAAATTCTCATTATTTTTTTGCAAAACAAGCAATCTGTTTTATAAACCTTATTAGCAATTATTATTAAACGGGTTTTTTTGTTTTATCTCGGCTAATACCGGCAATGTAGATAAGCAACATTTTTCGAATCCTCGGATGTTTACACTGTATCAACACATCTAAAATTTTATGAAGAAATATTTCCATGTTTGATTGTAATTCTAATGTAAAGTCAATATTTCTGCAATATTGACGTTTTTTTTACAAGTATTTCTAAAATAAGTCCAAAATTTCTGTAATAGCGGCAATTCAGTGCAAATAATTTTCATTGTAATTCAATATTTAAAAAATATATTCGCATTTTGCAGGAAGTCTTTCCGATAAATGCAATATTATTTAACATTGAATTACAGTATAACGGGTGTTTTAGTTTCCTGTAAAAACTTAGTTTGCGAAATAAATATTTAATTAACCTATTTATGCCTAGCGCCCCATTTTTGGGACGCTTCGAGTTTTAACAATTTTTTATAATTTTCTTCTTCTTTACAACATGAAAATTGCATGAAGTACTTGTGTCTATAAATGTTTTTATCTATTACCGAGAGATGACAGCATAAGACTGATATTTATTTGCTTAAATAGAGGCCTTTTTTGGGTGTTTATAGATTTTTCATTTTCAAGATAGCGAAATATAAAAAGTAAGTTATTTTTTATTTTCTGTATCAAGGATCCAAGTAAATAAGTCATAATTTTAGTCTTTGAAATACGTATATTTTAAGATTGCGAAATTGTATGCTCAAGGCTATTCTTGATGCATGTTTGTGACTTACAAAATATAGGACGCTAGGCGCAAATGGGTACATATTTCTATTAGCCATATAGGAGACAGTTATTTTAGTAAAGTCCTTTTCAAGATGATTTTGAAAAAAATTGTTTTTTAGCCTCCAATACGATTCTTCTTAATTTATTATTAATAATACCTATAATGGTATTGGTCTCTGTAAAGAAATAAATATATTTTTAATAGTTCATAAAAATACTAATTTTAGTATATAATATGCAATTAAAAAGCTTAATTTCTATAAATTTAGACAAAACATATAATTATGCATTTTTCCCATATTGAGTACGTTTACATTTTATCAAATAAATACAAAAATATTTTAGCGTAATTTTTCTTTAGTATTTTTCCAATTCATTTTGCAACATTTTAAAGTGATTTTATCAACAAATTTGTTAAAACAAAAATTCAGGCATAAATGGGTTAAATATACAGCATTGTTATAATATTGATTATATTAATATGTTTCGTAACTTGTTAAATTACTGAACAATATTTTTGTAGTTCCTCTGTTGTACGTGAAAAAGCCCTGAGGCAAGGAATTACTTCTTCCGTATTGTCGTTTAGAGAATATTGTTTGTTTAACCCGTTTATGTCCTGAATTATGAATGTGAAAACTGCTTCACATGAATTATTATTTACGTTAATGTCTCATATGTCCGGAACAATATATACAATAATAATTTGATTTTTAGATAATTTTTTAAAAATTAAAACTGATTTAACCCCTTCCGTACCAGCATATGTACATTAAGATTACATGTAAAACCAGTTTTTCGGGCAGAAGGGATATAGGTATCGATATTTAAATATATATATATATATTATCAATATATAAATCGATACATATAGAAATATAACGATAGTGTCATCCGGAACAAAGTCCGGATCAATTGATTCATTCGAATCGCTGTCCGAATCCATTTTGATGGGTCAACCTAAAAAAAGAGAGAAAAGTAAGAAAAAAATAAGAATTAAAATCAGAGTGAAATCCGAAAGAAAACAACGACAGAAAACTTTTTTTTTTTTTTTTTTTTTTTTTAGAACGACGATAAATGTGTGAAAAGCGCATTCTCATCTGTATGTTGGCGCCATCTCTGCAGAGGAGGGAAAATTATATATTTGCCAACATTTCTCATAATACCAGCTATACACAAATATATTCCTGCAATACCGTTTTTAGCAACAACGATAGAATAATGAATGGACATGGATAAATATGTGTCCACTGGTGTTTGTGGAGAATAAGGCCATGAATCCATACGTAGATCCACAGGTACGGAACAGGTTGATAAATCGGTAATTAGAGCTCTTTTTTTCAAAATATTTACAAGAATAATTAGATTAATGAAAACAAATAAGGTACCTGTACCCAATATGGACACCCTAAGGAAAATTGACATTTTTCTCCCCCGTGTAGACGTCATAGGACTCCAAAAATATATGACCACTATCACTAAACTGTTGACTATCATTATTAAAATTACCGACCTTGTAATTATTCTGGTTTATTTTTAATGATAAGAACAAAAAATGTTTACAAGTGTCCCTATAAGGAACCACCTGTCCCTATTATGGACATACATGTCCATATTAGGAACAAGTGGCTCCTTATTGACCTACTATACAGGGTGTATGGAAGAGCCACTCTTCCAAGGGATTTTAGATAAGAGGGGATAAAAGAAATATATCTTAAAGTATTGCGGGAGAGGGAGGGGGCACAGTAAATATCTTCAGAACATGCACTTTAGAAGGGGGGGGGGGGTCATTTTCTGTTGTGGCTCTTCGAAGACCCATGAAAAGCACCTCAGTTACTACAAAATATTATGAAATAATATAATTGGTTTTGCTTAGCTTTATTGCATCTGTCTGCAGAATTTACATCTGTTATTACTCAGTCCTCACAGGATGGGCAAATAAAAACTTCTTCATCATGAACGGTAAATCCCACACAGTCCTCATGGCTATATCTGCAGCATGTTATGCATAGCCGCATGTCTGCAACAGCATCAATACTGCATAAGAAGCAGTACCAGCTCTCCATTGTTGAGGGAGTCATACCCCTGGTACCTGCGATTTCGCCAACAGATACCCTACTGAAGGGAGGCTTCTTTTGATTTTTCTGCTAGGGGTTTTTGGAGGATTCTTTTCTTGGAGGATTGTTCAGAAGTCATCTTGTTGAACAAGGATTTTAACACTTTTATTGCTGTATTTCCAATGTAGACATAAGGTGTCCATATTGGGAATCAGGCATAGTTTTGCTAAATCTTGTAATAAATAAACAAAGAAAACATTTTTAAGCAATGTATGCAATAGCAATCGAAAATATGTTTTATCAGCTTTCTAAAACACTCCACTTTTCAATATTTAAAGTAATTTTACCATATCTAATACGAATTTAAACTTACCTGTAATTACGATCACCACGACGAAACAACAAGTTTCCTTCCAAAGGGCGATCAGCGCGCTTTTTTGAACTTTTCATGCTTAATTATCTTTTCAACTGATTTTCTTCACGGACATGTAGAGCCATCTTTCGATCAAAATTGTTACTTTTAAAGATATTAGGGGTGTCCATATTGAGAGCACTGTCCATATTGGGTACAAGTACCTTACTGTTATGGAAATCTCACAATTCTTATGAGAACAGTGTTATTAAATGTATTGTGATGCTATCTGTAACAGAGAAGTGCTTTGTAGTTTCAAATTTCTCGTGTAACATTTTTTAATAGGATAAAAGCTACACCTTGGTAGATGATTGAGAAAATAACCACATAAAAAAAATATTGAGCTTCGACTGTTTCACTGTACTTTCTAAATAGGATTGAGAAAATTATTTTGTGTGAAAAGTGCAATGTACTTTTATTAGTATACGAATTAAATAAATTTTACATTGAATTTTCCTTAATGGTACTTAAAAGTACCGTCATGATATAAGGGTGAAATAAAAATGCAAGTTAAAACAGAAATCACTGGAGCCATCGAAATGGAAATTTTTACGCATGAGAAAATTAGCTATATATTATTCATTGTTATTTAATTCTATATCTAATATATATAGAGTGAAACCTCCCTGTGCGACCACCTCCATTAAGAAACCACTTCCTTGCATGACCAGGTTTTCATGGAACGAAATTTATTCCCTTAGGCTCAATTCTAATTTTACCTCCATTCAGAGACCATCCCAGTTGAACTCCCTCCATGAGCGACCAATTTCTTCAAAGAAAATGAAACGAATTTCGTTTTTTCCGGGTTGCTTGAAAAAGATTTTATTAGAAAAATAACTCCGGAGAGCGCATTATTCACCAAACTTCTAAACTAAGTTTAGATTTTTGTTTTTATTATTATTCCGGTAACTTTTAAGTGTTTAAACCATTTGTGCTTTTTTAGGCAATGGATTTAACTCTGATGGCTGTCGATAATCTCCCCCGCCCTATTCTATCCGGAAACTCTCAAAGAAATAGATAAATTAATGAAATCGTTATTATTTGGTAAATAAATAAATAGAAATGCTTAATTGACACAGTATTTAAAAAATGTTAAATTATTTTAATACCATACCACTTTCAACTATAAAAAACATAGGCTTCTTCAGAGGAATATAAGAAATACAACAGTTATTGACGCCTAATTTTCGAAATCCACGTAGATGGTGATGAAAGGAGTGAAAGTGGAAGTTAATTTATAGATACGGAAACATTGGGAAAATAAAACATGGATATAGGGAAGTGGAAATTACTCGTTTTATCATTCTTTAAGTAAACTGAGCCAAATTCTGGGTATGTTGTAGGATGAAACGTCATTACAAACAGTATTTTCTTTAGTAAAAATTTCTATTGATTCGCGGATAATTAAATCATGATAATTCTTTGAGGGATATATAATTTTTGCGTCTTCGAAATTAACTTGTATATCTGCTTCTGGTTATGTCTTGATAGGGCTGTTGTAGGTCGGTTATACTTTAAATCTCTCAAATGTTCTTTAATACGAACTTTAAGTTTACGCGAAGTTATGCCTATGTATTCGAGATAAATATCTTCTGTTTCCAGTGGAATTACATATACCCCAGAAACTTCATCCCTCGGGACCGGGTCCACTTTGGCACTAATCAGATCTTTCAGTTTTGCAGGAAGAGTGGCGACCAAGTTTACGCCAAAGCGAAAAAAAAGCATGCCTGAGTTTTTCGAAAAGTCCTGGTATGTACTTCATTTTGCAATATCTCATATTACTCCGTGGAGTTTTTTGTAATTCCATATGGTTCTTCTGCAAGTGGATTAGCTTATCAATAATGCGTATTGGGAAACCATTCTCAACTGCAATGTTTCTAATGGTATTTAATTCATTTTCAAGGTGATTAATAGATCAAACACTAAACGCTCGTCTTATATAAAAGTTGAACGGAGCAAGTTTGTTTTTAAAAGGTGATGTACTTTCAAAAGGAATGGTGCTGTTAGACTTATTTACTTTCCTGTGCGCTCAATTATTAAGTTTGATAAATTTAGCATTACGTCAAGAAATGACAGCTGGTTAATATTTTCTATTTCGATGGTAAATTTTATGTTAGGGTCCATATTATTTATTCTGTTAAGAAATGCATACAGTTCAGATAAACCGTGGCCCCATACTATGAAAATGTCGTCCACATAACGATACCATACTGACGGAGTTAAAACGCTGTCTGTTAAAATTCTTTCTTCAAATGGACGTAATTTGAATTCGGCTAAAATACTTGAAATGGGGGAACCCATTGGTGCTCCTTTATTCTGCTTATAAATCTTCTGATTAAACATGAAAATATTATTTCCAGTTACTAGGTTAAGTCCAGATTTTACGGTGGTCTTTATTTCTGAGTTTGGTGAGGGTTCGTTATCAATAAAGTTATTAACTGGTAATTTTACTTCGTCAACGTCGATTGATGGGAAAAGTGAAATTATGTCAAAACTTGCTAAAACACTCCCTTTATTGAACTTCAAATTCTTAATCCGGTTAATGAAATCAGTGGTCGCTGATAAACTATAGTTAGACGATGGTAGGAAAAGATTCAGAAAAGGAACAAATGCTTTTTCAAGGAAATAAGTTGGGCCTGTACATTTTCCAACTATCGGCCTTAAAGGACAATTATTTTTATGGTCCTTTAGTCTCCCAAATAGTCTTGGAGTGGTGGCGGGGTTATTTACTCTCAATTTGCTTTTCATTATTGGTGGCCACCATCCTCTATTGATTAAAGCTTCAGTTTTACTCTGGATTTGGTTGTTCGAATCCTTGTTAAGTAGTGTGCATTCCATATCTGCGATTTACGTTTTCATTTTTGCGATATAATCCATACGGTTCATTATTGCGATTTTATTTGTTTTGTCTGTCTATATAGTAGTAATATCTTCATCTGCTTTAAGTCGATTAATTATCATATTATTTTTATTTTTATTTTTAATACTTGATTTGGTAACGAATGCTCGAATTTTGAACACGCAAAAATTATATATCCCTCAAAGAATTATCATGATTTAATTATCCGCGAATCAATAGAAATTATTACTAAAGGAAATACTGTTTGTAATGATGTTTTATCCTACAACATACTCAGAATTTGGCTCAGTTTACTTAAAGTATGATAAAACGAGTAATTTTCCACTTCCCTATATCCATGTATTAATTTTCTCAATGTTTCCGGATCTATAAATTAACTTCACTTTCACTTCTTTCGTCACCATCTACGTGGATGTTGAAAATTAAGCGTCAATAGCTGTTGTATTTCTTATATTCCTCTGAAGAAGTCTATGTTTTTCATAATTGAAAGTTCTAAGGTATTAAAATAATTTAACATTTTTTTAAATACTGTGACATCTTTTAAGTAATTTTGCACATAGTGTAAGTTTAAGTTTAATGTTATTATTTGTTTCCGTTCAAAAGAAATTGCATTTATTTACTGAACTCCAAAAGGACTTGGAAATAAAAGTCATAAAAGATAAAACCATAAATTCAAAGCAAACGTCAATGCATTCATTTTTTGAACTATGCATTAATTAAATTATGTAATTAATTTTTGCTTTGATACGTAAATTTTTATATTTTTTCTTAATGTGAAAAATAAATTTTAGTAACATTAATTGTCACCTTTTTTCAACAAATAAAATCTAAATTTAAACATGACCACCATTAAGAGACCACCTCTCGGAGCGACCACTTTTTATTGGAACGGAATGTAGTTGATTTAGAGAGGTTTTCCTGTATTATCTAATTGTTTTCCAACATTTTATCCTTTGTTACTATGGTCATTTTATGTGTTTTTGTTGTTGAAAATTGTTTTGCCATTTGTTGCATCTTCTTGTGAGGATTGTTCATTTATGTAATGGATATAGTTTAATTAGGACAACAAAAATTTAAATAATATTTAATATACAAAAACACTGCTTTTTCAGTAGTGATATATGCATAAAAATGTTATTATCCTGCAGTAAAACAATAATGCGCACATGAAGATATTATCACGGTAAAGTTGTCAAAGTACGTCTGCTTTCCAGATCAGGTCTCACTGTTGGTGGACTCACAATCACAAAACCATAAACAGCATCAAAAAGAAAGTCTATTGAGAAGAACAGTAAAGATATTTCTGGAAAAAACGAGCGTCATCAAAATAAAGCAGCATTAAATTCTCAAATAAAAAATTCTGTGAAAAATATTTTCAAAGTCAAAAAAACTTTCTCTATCCTATAACTTGCACAATGATAAAATTTATTGAAAGCATGGGTAACTTTTTAAAGGGTCTCAGGATTTTAAAATTTTCGAAATTTTAATTTTTTCAGATGCTGAACTCCTATTTTTTCTGAACATTTGATGTAATTGTTTCCTTGAAATTTACATTAGAACGGAAGTTTTGGCTTTTAGAATTACACCCGGTCAACAGTTGAAGAGGCGTTTACGAAACTTTGAAGTCATTTTTCTACAAATGACTTTTTTGGGCATAACGCGCACGATATCATGACTATTTTTTCATGAAATTTTCAAAACTTATGTTTCATGTAAGTCTGTATAAACTGAACCTGAAATTTCCTTTTTATTTTTCCAAAAAATATTTTTGTAGGTGATTAGACTGTTGAAATTTTCAAAATTTTGCATTAGCTAAATACAACTTTGTATTAAAAACATAAAAAGGCTTTAAGTACAAGTTTATTTAGATTCAGCATAATTATTATAATCTGAAGTAGGCACCAAAATTTTCAATGTAGTTGCAAAATTTATTTTGTAATCATGAGCGTAATCTATTATGCCAATTTTCTGCTCATCAAATGTCTGACAGTTTGGAATCCCTGTAAATGCGAATTCTGCATCTTTCCATTTTTAAAATATTTTAAATGAAAGAACATACTTATATCTTTCATCCCAATTAAACTTGTGTCTTAAAATCATATACTTTCAAGCTATTAAATGTTAAAAATGATCATTTTTTGGGTTCCGTACTTAAAAAGTAAAAACGGAACCATTATAAGATCACTCCTGTGTCTGTCCGTCTGTCTGTCTGTCTGTCACAGCCATTTTACTCGTAAACTATGGAACGGGGAAAGCTCAAATTCGGGGAAGTAATAAAGACCATTGACCCACATATTTTAAGATCAATAAACATTCATAAATATACTTAGTAAAAAAGTAGAGAGGCTAATTATGCTACTTAAAAAAAAAATCTTTTCTTTGTATATCAAGTGGGGTATCCTGTGAAAACTTTTGTAACGCTGAACTCAAAAATAAGTTCCTTTTAATTTTAGGTATTATATTTTCAAATATATTGTTGAAAATGTAGTGAAAAAATATGTCCCCCCCCCCCATCTAATTCCGAATCTACTGAAACTAAAATTATGAAAAAATTAGAGGTAGTAGACGTTAATATAAACCTTGCCGGAAAATTATAGCGATTACCCTAGGTCACATAGTTTTTGAGTAATTAGCATTTTTCTGTTATACACAAATTTCAATTTAAGTCATTCAGAAAATTTGTTGAGCATCGCTGAATATACCTATCGTTGCAGTAGAATAAAAGCATTGTTGATAATGATTTTCGAAAAAAATCATCGGTAATTAGCCGAGATATTAGCACTTAAAGGTACGGTCAGTTTGGACATACACAAGGACAGGGGCGTCGTACTCTATGCCTAGTTAACAACTTTTAATGATATATATGTGTAATGTAATGTCCAGTAACAGTTTGAAAGCAATAAACGTCAAATTGTTAAAAACATACTAATTTAAGGGTCTTGAGACTCTAAAAAGAGGAAAAAATGAAAAAAAAGACCATTTTCAACATTTAATGCCTTAAAATGTATATGATTTTAAAACACAATTTTAATTGGGATGAAAGATATAAGTATGCTCTTTCGTTTCATGTATTTAAAAAATTGCAAGATAAGAATTAGTATTTATAAGGGGCTCGAAACTGTTAGACATTTGTCGAACAAAAAATTGGCATAACAGTTTACGCGCAGGATTACAAAATAAATATTGCAACTAGAATGAAAATTTTGGTGCTTACTTATACTTCAGAACTTCCCTGAACTTAAATAAATTTGTATTTAAAGCATTTTTATATTTTTAATGCAATGTTGCATTTAGCTAATACAAAATTTTGAAAATTTCAAAAGTAAAATCACCTAAAAAAATATTTTTTTGAACAATAAAAAGGAAATTTTAGGTTCAGTTTATACAGACTAACATGAAATATATGTTTTGAAAATTTCATGAAAAAATATTCACAAGTTTTTGATTTATCATGCGCGTTATGCCCAATAAATGCCATTTGGAAAATAAATACTTTAAAGTTTCGGAATCGCCGCTTCAGCTATTGAGCGGGTATAATTCTAAAAGCCAAAACTTCTGTTCTAATGGGAATTTCAAGGAAACAATTATATCAAAATATTCATAAAATATAGGAGTTTAACATCTAAAAAAATTAAAATTTCTTAAATTATGAAGCTTTAAGAGTCCTGCGACCACTTAATCCTTTCCGGCACGGAATAATTCTATTTATAAACTTATGAAATAATGAACTGACACCAGAATTTATAAATGAATTTATTAGAAAATGCGAACTTGCTTATTTTCACGTACATGATAAAAGGAAAATTTTAATTAAATATTCTTGGTGCCGTTTGCTGTTTTGGAATTAAAATTAGGTGTCCGTTTTTTAAGGGCATCGCCCTCGAAAGATTTAATTAGAATGAATCGCATAAATACTGTGGGATTCGCGATAGTTTGCATTGATTGTATCTCTCAATACGCTTCGAGTGACTTTAAAAGTTAATTAAACACCTATCTGGAAAATTGCGGCACTGACCAAGGCGGCGTTGCAACTTTGAGACCTCAATTTGAAGCGCAATTAGCACAATGCCAAAGTTAAACTTTAAACAAAGGTTTTGTTTTAGCTACATTGTAGAAATAAAGGTTATTACTACGCTGAATTTAGTTTCCTGAAATGCCAAATGAAGTTTTACTATGAACTGCTTTTATTGTCAGTACCGAATAAAGTTCATTATAAACAGATTAGGATAATATTAAAAAACAGTTATACGAATAGCTATATTTGATATTATTTAGGTTCTATATCTCTTTGAACTTTCGCGGTATACCCATTTACACTTTTCTAATATATACAGTTATATCCAACCCTACGTTGTATAGTTTTTTACAAAGTCTACTTTTAGCAACTTTTTTATTTTTATTTTACAATTACAAATTAATATATTTATTATACGGAACCCTCTATGCGCGAGTAATGCTCGCACTCGACCGTTTATTTTCTTTTTTTTCCAATTTTTAGAGTCCTTATACCCCTTATTTATTATCTTTATTTCGGTTGATTTATAAGTCGTTTGTTTGTCTTCTTTGTTACATTCCTACCAGTACAGATGTATTTAAAACAACGTAAATATTTAACTGCGTAGTGATTTGCTATGTTTTTCACAGAAAAAAAAAAACAAAGTAATACTTAACAAGCCACATTTAATACACTAGATTAAATAGTATTTTATATACATTTAGCAATTTAAAATTTAAAATAATTTGAAATATTTGTCTTATTTTAATTGCGATCTTTCTTTAGGTTGAATTCTGTGTTGGTGTCTGCAATTTATTTAAATTCGTTTCCTGTATAAAAGTAATTAAAGGACTATAAATATAAAACTACACAACTTTTTGACAATTTTTTAAAATCCAAACAAAGCTAAAAAATTTTAAAAGTGATCACAAATACACTTAAAAGGCTTATAAATACGTTTATTCAGATCGACGTTCCATTGCACAAATGGCGACCTTTTGATCTTTGTTGATTCAATTATTTTTTTAAATATTCTACAAGAATTTGGTACAAAAAAAAAAATAACGAGACACAAGTATAAGGAAAAACAAGTGCAAATATGCAATAAAACAAAAATGGATATTTGTGAACTTGAATTAACCTCTACTTTCCATTCTTACTCTGCATAGCATCTCTTTGCAAAAATTAGGGAGCTCTGAGGAGTCTGAATCACTGCAAATATTCTGACTGCATAAAACGATCTCTATTAATTCTAGGATAATGGGTAGTAAATAAAACCTTGATGGATAAATTATTCTACTATTTTAAAAATCACTATGCAAAGATTCTTTGTTACATAATCTGGTCAAAAATGTAGTCGTCTTGTTGTATTTGATGTTTGCTATAAAAGTATGTATGTATGTATTCTATACTTAATTTTATATAATGTTTTTTATTTTAACTCTTTCTGTGGAAAATAGAAAAACTACATCAAATACTTAGTATTTTAGACAATCTAAAATACTACTTTGTCTATGTGTAGTATTTTAGATTTCGCAATTTAAACTTTGCTCTAATCTTTTTTCCTACTGTTAAAAGAATATACAAAATTCTTACAATACACAAGCTTGTGTCAAGACAATAAAATTCTGCCAAACAGTATTCATGAGATTTTTTTGTTGTTATTTACAGGAACAAATATTTGTTCCTCCGAACATTTCAGCATACTTTGAGGAATATGTGTTCCGCAAAATATTCAGGATATTGAAATCTTCATGCGATATTTTTATGTAGATAATTCAATGCGCATTTGATATTGTTATTAAATTTAATGTATGACAGTGCTACGATGTTGAAAATACCAGCAAAGTGTATAACAATGTAAAGAGTAATAGCGAAAGTTTTACACTGAAAATGCTGATTAATGCATACATTATATTATACTTGCAAATGTGTGTTATATTTAAAGAATCGGGTTTGTACTCGTTCCATGTTTTATAATCTAGGTTATTGTTAACACTCTTAATCAAACCAATCAGGAAGTAGAAAATAATATTTCGAAGTTCCACTTTTTTTCAGTGAAAATCTTAATGAACATGCTTCATTTAATAAATTTATATAGTCTTTATTTTCTTGCAAAATTTGCATGTTTTTATTTTGCTAGTAGTAGGAAACTTTGAGTTTTATATACTAATGGTCATTTAAAAAAAAATGTCATTTTTTTAATGAATAAAAATTTCATTTTCATCCATTACTGGAATGTTCAATTAGTCAGCTTCCAGTAATGGGCACCCCATGTGGACATTTCTAAAAGTGCACTTTCAGTAATGTTCATAGTGTATAAAAGTCTTTTGATTTAACTGAAAAGCTAAATGATTTAATTTAATTTTTAAACTTCACTTACCGGAATGTAATAAGAACAATTTTTTTTTTTTATAAATAGCTGCTTTTAATTAACTTCGTGTGATTAATAAATTTTTAAATTTTGTAATGAAATAATTTTTTATAACAATGCCTTGCATACTTTTTAATCTGGCAGCCAATCAAACCTATCAGGAAGCATAAAATTTTCTTAAAGGGCATAGGAAAAGGAGGGGCTCATTAGATTCAAGCACTCTCCCATTTAAAAAATAGCAATTTTTTAAGTTACACAATTTGTTGGACATATATTACTTTCTGTTTTAAATATTTGATCATTTATATATGACAAAACTACTCTGTACATAAAAAAATACTATAATATTAAATTTTTAGTAGTAATTCAGTAATGAAACTATTACATCTGCAGATCAGTGGCCATAGACGTCAGTTCTGCAGTTTCATATTGAAATAATTTTATTTAGTATGTAAAACATACATTCTGTAGTTTCATATTTGTAATACTAATTCCTACAAGTAATATATCAAGTAGATTCGGGCAGTTTAAATGTTAAATGTAATGAAAAATATACGATTCCAAGCACTAAACTACAAGACATTGTTTTAAAATTTTTCTGTCTACCCCCCTCCCCCACTCCTTTCGTCATTGTCTAAATAATTTGATAACCGTAATTCTCTGACAATTAATATTTTAAATACCGTCTAACTAAAGTAATTAAAATATTGATCTTGTGATAATGACAATAATTAATTTAAACAATGATTTTTCAAATATTTCAATAATTATTTATATCTTGTGAAATTTATTTGAAAATAACTATTTTGTTTCATTTATATGCTTTCATTAAATACTTGTTCTAAATAGAATCATAGAAACAGTTATATCTATTATTTCTTGTAGATTGTCCATTACTGGAACAGAGAGTGTCAATTACTGGAACAGAGGATGTCCAATTTATTCCTGTTAAATTTACAATAACATTTGGGTTCACATTGGGAAATGCGACTATCAGAATGTTTAAATATTGTTCAGAGGTTAATATAATATTGTAAAAACTGGAATATAATAATTGTCACTATTAATAAAAAAAATAATTCTTAAAGAAATTCCTTAAGGGTGTCCATTACAGGCACATCTACTCTATACATATAAAATAAAGAAAAAAGAAACTTTTGAATAATTAGTCTATTTGGTAAAGAATGGTAGAGCCCACATAGACTTGGATATTTCCACAAATGTTATTAGCATACGTTTTAGCAAAAGTGTCTAGTAAATTATTTTTTAGGTAATGCAGTGAATGGTTATTCTCCTTCTTAGGTGCGTTCCTAATTATATAAATACGTACAATTATAGTCGTCATTCGGTCCGTCTGTCTGTCCGTCTATCCGCATATAGCAAAGTAAAAAC
This sequence comes from Maratus speciosus, assembly GCA_963932465.1. Classification (NCBI taxonomy): domain Eukaryota; kingdom Metazoa; phylum Arthropoda; class Arachnida; order Araneae; family Salticidae; genus Maratus; species Maratus speciosus. The sequence continues at coordinate 29,657,591 of OZ010789.1, read as the reverse complement.
TACCCAACCGATTGGTCTGAAATTTTAAATATATAATTGTTACAAAATTTTGTCGAGGCATTTCACATTTTATAAATATATCGGATGTATAGTTTAATGACAGAGACAGTCAAATTTTTTCCGTTACATTACGGCCAGTGGGAAAAAATTATTTCAAGTGCACTTTAATGATGTTACAGTCTTTTGAACAGAATGAAATGGATATACACTTATGAAGTGCACTAAAATATACATTCAGTAAAATAGGCGGCGCCAAAAATATTTATAAAACTTGTTATTATACGAACGCACCTGATTTGCCAAGTTTGACGTGCAATTTCCAACTTGTTCATTTATATGGGAGCTATTGTATGATCAGAGTTATCTTACTATAGCGCACTGTATATTTAAAGTAGATCAATAAAATTGTGCACGAAACTTTGTCAGAGTATGTTTTAATAGGTACGGCGATTATTATTTTTTTAAAATCATATTAGATTTTTTTTTTTTTTTTTTGTTACATTTCCATTTTAAACAGGCAGCATACCACAAAGAAAAATCAAACTAAATCTACCAAAAACTGCATGCAATATTTTCAAAATACTACGTTTATTATTAGTGTTTAAAATTAGTTTCAAAGTTTAAAATATTTTCCCATTTATTTCATATTTAAGCAGAATTTCTTAAAAGTTTTGGGTACTTATGTGACTATTTATTTAAGAAAAGCTTTTATTTTTTTCTTTTCATATTATTTGAAGTTTAGAGGAAGGCTTTAAATTATAATAGCTATTTAATATGTCTAGAGTAACGTGTGTTTTATTATTAATTTTTAAAGGGAAGCCCTTGCTTAGTCCAAAAAAAAAAAGCAAATTTCATATTTATTTTTCTTAAAAAAAAAAAAACTACCGGTCATATCACTTTGAGCTTTTAAGAACTAGTAATCTGAATATTTCACTCTCGTTTAAGGAAAAAAAAAAAAAAAAAAAAAAAAAAAAAGATTATCAAAATATCTTAATTAATTAGACTTGTGTTGATGGCAGTTTCAATAAACAAGAAAGGCAATATCAAACATTTATTTTCTATTTTCAATAAGGAGAAAAAACACGCGAACTAAGCGGTCAGTCTGGTTTATTCTGATGCCTATTTGAAAAGGAATTTTGAAAACCGACAGCTATTGCTGCTTGCTTCGTGGTACCGCCTAAACTGTGTATCGGATATTTTTTTCGGGAAACATGGCAATTCGACGTTTGGTTCTTCTCGTTTCAGAAGCATCTCCACGCGCTTGATCTTTAAATCAAAATAGTATGTTATATATTTTTATGAAAGTACAAAGTTATTATTAAAATCACTAAAGGATTATAAAATTATTCAATTCAAAATATGGAACATCCCAACCTTTGGCATTCCCATTCTTCTCTCATACGTGTATGCATATATATTCCGCTGTTCGAAAAACCATATGAAAAGTATGTTTAAAATTATTCTTGTGTTTACTAGTAAATAAAAAAGAAAAAAACGTTGTCTACGTGCTTTGATCATAAGAAGTTTTGTCTGTCCCCACACCGTGCAGGGTGCAAGTGCAAAAATACATTATTCTTACTGTTGAATGTAACAAAAAGCTATTACTAAATACTTTTAAATAGTAACTATTTCTTTTAAATGTTGTTTCATATATAAATGGATATTTTATCGACTTCTCTTTATTTGAATCAATATAGTATGGGAAAAATAAAAGTAAGAATATATATCACTCCAAACAATAGGAAAAAAAATCTAAAAAATTTTTATTCATTGATAACGATACCATTACCAGGAGAGAGGGGATTCCAGGGATGATAACGTATTATATCGTAAAGGGGGTCGAGGGGTCCAAAATTACCAAAAAGTTTATAACGTTACATTACGTAACGTTGCGTTTATAACGTTTAACGTTAAATATGCACAGCCCCTGCAATATTTTCTTTTCGTTAAAAATGTTAACATATCCTTTTAAGACCGGAAGATTTTTGGTAGAAATGAAAAGTTTTTTGTGGTTTTTGTGGTTAATTCCCCAAATTAATAGGATAATATTTGATTGAAAAAAATATTTATAAAAATACCCGATGTCAGGCTATGCCAAGGAAGGGTCCACGCAATTCTGTGGGTGCAGGCTCGACTTTAAATCGCCCCAAAAGAGGAAAATGTTTTTTTTTTCTTTAGGATCCCCTGCACAATTGATTAGTCTTCGTTTTGGAACGGGAGCCGGCAGCACAGGCAATCACCTCTTCGAGTTCACGGCTGATATTCCAGAACTAGTTAAATCTCGATTCGCATATTAAAACGCAACGGGTCTGGTGGGAAACACTTGAAAACCCGATTTTAGCGGCTGACACACAATTTTACCATTTTGCTTTCTTGCACCCAAAAGTATGAAAACATGGAGGAGTGAGAGCAGGAAAAGACAATGGTAAACATAGCAGTCAACCGCTAAAATCGGATTTTTAGGTGTTTTCACCAAGATATGTCTTCGCAGATCGCTTGCGTTTTAATATGCGAATCGAGATTTAAATAATTCTGGAATTTCAGCCGTGAATTCGAAGAGGTGATTGTCTGTGCTGTCGGATCTCGGCCTGTCTTAAAGAGATAAAAACGAGAAGCATTATTTGGTCTTTTACATTTTCCAATAAATATAGGGGAGACCGGGGCTAGTTGGCTGCAGGGGTAAGTAGGCGCAGTCCTCATAAATCCCCTGTTTGTGGATAGATTTCGAAACCAGTCACAGAGTACCTTTCTTCTTGCTTTTTACAATTATCATTGTAGTTTTGCAGCGTTACCTACGTGCAGTGGACATTTATAACGATTTTTCTGTTTTTTGCACTCATAAGCATTTTTTTGTTGCTTCATTCTTTTTCTAATTTCTAATACTTATCTTAATAATTGCGATTTTACTTGTGCAGTTTTCCTTAGTGTATGATTAACTGTACCTACCCCATATGTGATTCACTTGGATTATTTATGCTTAGATGATTTCATGTCCCTTTTGTGAAGAAATTTATTATGGAGCTAGTAGTCGCATTGAACACTGGGCAAGTTAGCTCGGTGTCTGGTGTGTGCTGGTAGCTTGAAAAACAGGAAACACCGATAAAAGGGGTTGCAATGCAAGATTTTGGGCACACGAGGCTTGCCCAAACGGAGACAATCGAATTTTTATTTGTGACAACTGTAACTCTGATGATGATATCGAGTACGATAGAAGTTACTCAGTGTTAATGTTTTATTCCTTATTTTTATGTCTGTATAATTTAGAATTTACATTATACGGCGATAACGCCTTTGTTTAAACTTACTGGTAATAATGAAATAGATTTCTCTTAACTGCGTGTCTTATTTGAGTTTCATTTAAATTTTTACAAAACGTGTGCCAACTTACCCCATAGGTGTAGGCAACTTGCCCCGTGACGGGGTAGCTTCGCGCACAATTTTCCTTTTACTTTAGGCATCCGTTAAACATAAACTACAAATGCTACGAACTCAAAACTCCGGGTATTTATAGCCCAATGCCTGTTCTTTAAAAGTACACTTAAAGTTCCATAAAAAACTTAAACAAAAAATTAATAAAAATCAATAACTAAAAACTGCGCCTACTAGCCCCGGTCTCCCCTACAAAGTCAAACATTTTCATAACATTTCAACTTCGGGAAAAAGAATGTCCTTGATATGCATCATGGAGAATCGTAGTGAAATTTCCATTATATTTTTAAAAATTTATATCTAAGAAATATTATCCTGAAAATATAATTAATAAAATTATTAATAAAGAAAAATATGATTTAAAATTTGAATAATTAATATTCATTTCTACAACTTTGATTTCAATGCTTAAAAAAATTAAATAAATAAATAAAAATTATTTTTCATCCATTCAAAGAGAAAAAACTAAACACGATGACAATTCTCCCTTAATTGGAACTGTCAGAATGTCTTAATTCCGTTGTTTATAATATAAACCATAATGTATTTTTTCATCTATTAATTAGAAACCGAAAGTCAGTAGTATATAAGAGTGAATTGTCATTAGAATTTGTCTTTCATTTTAATAAAATAAGAAATTCACTAAATATTTTTTTCGAGCATCTGCTTATGTAACGATTGCATAACTAATTATTTTATAATTATATATGTATTAGGTAAACTCATCTATTTTGAAGACATTTGTACTGTCAGTTCATTTTAAATCGTATTTCAGATTTTAATCAGATTCTTCTGTTGATTAGAATCGGGAAGTCAGTAGTAGTATGTAAGAGTGGATTGTCATTGGAACGTGTCTTTCCTTTTAATAAAATAAGAAATTGACTAAATATTTTTTGCAAGAAATTGCTTATGTAACGATTGCATTACTACTTATTTTTAATTATTTATTTATTAGGTAAACTCATCTATTTTGAAGACATTTGTTCAAACTGTTAGATCATTTTAAATCGTATTTCAAATCATATTTCACAAAATCGTATTTCAAATTTTAATTAAATTTCCAATATTAAAATAATACTTCTATATTTTTTACAATATCGTTAAAATTGGTTATTTTTCTAAAAAAAAAAAAAAAAAAAAAAAAAAAAAAAAAAAACGCCGTTAAAAAGTTTTTACTGGCCAGATTTAAATTTGTGAGACAGGAGGCAATTTTTAAAAAGTCTTTCTGGCTTGTATCAGGAGGGAAATGTAGCTTCCCTATTTCTTCTTTTTAAGAGTTTAACTAGTTTTACTCGAAAACATCAAGCTAAAATTGAAGAATTCAATTGGAAAAGATTCATCCCCCGTCTTCAAAAATACTCAATTTGAATGAGAATTTCGCCACATTAGTCAGCTATATCCAAGTTTGTTCATTTATGGCATATTTTAAATTTAATTTACATGGACTCCCTTAAATGGAATTAATATAATTCCTTAAGCTAATATTAGTTTGTGTGCATTAAAATATCACAATTTTTTGATTTTCTGCAAGCAAATAAATCCTATTGGTTTACAACGGATGTTTATGGGAATTTCTCGAAATATTAGAGATAACTCCCAGATGGTACTGCTTTTAGAGACTAATTTTGGTCGCCACGTTTGGCGATATATCGCCACGTTGACGACAAACTTGTTGGCGACAAACCACGTTGGCGACATAACAGGGCCTCCCCTATAGTAACTCCCTCTTACAGGTATGGAGATGCATCAAATGCTGTTCAATATGTAATGAGATGCGTTTCATTCGGGCATTGCCATTCAATAATTATCAAATAATCGCGATTTCTATGTCACGTGCGATAGCGTAATATACATATATAGATTTTCCGCTCGAAACCAAAAAATCTTTTTTGATAATAATGACCTCCAAAGCCAATAGCATAATACGAATGTACCTGAGGCAGTTTTTATCTTGCTTAATTGTAATGATTTTTGTATATATTTTTAAGTTCAAATGCAGTATCTATCATAAACAAAAAGATTTATCATTTATGCCACTATTTTCGCAGACATATTATTTTTTCTACTTCTATTTCTCTCATTTGCATACTTATACAATCCTATATGCAGTGTCGAAGCTAGCTCAAAAAATTACTGCAAAAGATGAGATGATGCTTTTGCATGGATTTTAAAACACTTTTCCTGTCCCACTACAGATTTTCTGTACCTTATTATGAGTCTAAATCAATGGAAAGCGAACGTAAATAACATAAATAACATAAATAAATAAATAAACAAATAATAATACAATAATAATAATACATAAATAACAAAAGATCATGTTTTCTACAAAACAGTAGAAAATTCTAAGAGTTTGCGAAAGACCAATCCGTCCACTCAACAGATGTTATAAGGCATGGCCAAAGCCATATATTATATTACGAAAACACTTTACTGAAAAAGGCGCTACAAATAATCTTTGAATTTGTATTGCTATTAGATTTTACTAACTTTGGAGCTATTAATATTGCCGGTAGAACACAGCATTGGAACGTGAGACAGCAAATACAAATGCACTTCTTCTTCGGCAGGTCATTCCCGCTCTCCATAGCAACACACCTTGACAACTGACGTTTTCAATTACAATTAGATGCAATGTGATGAATGCGATGAGAAACCCGCTACAAAGTAGCTAAAACCCCAAAACCATTTCGTAACTTATTATCTTTTGAAAGCAAAATAATAGCCTACTCAACGAGTCAATCTTTTAATTATGTTTACTGAGCATCTATTTCCATAAAATTTTTTGAGGATTCGGAATCAATTTCTTTCGTTTTTTATTGTGCCTTTAAACATAGTTCCAAAAATTCGACTTGGTGGAAATACTAATTAAAACTAAGTTTTATGATTGAAATTTTTTGTCATGAGTTCATTGTTAGATATGAAATATTGAATTTAAATTTATGAATTATTCGTAATTCGTAATTCGTAACTTATTATCTTTTGAAAGCAAAATAATAGCCTTCTCAATGAGTCAATTTTTTAATTATGTTTACTGAGCATGTCTTTCCATAAAAGTTTTTGATAATTCAGAAACAATTTCTTTTGTTTTTTCATGCACCTTTAAAACATAGCTCCAAAAATTCGATATGATGTAAATACTAATTAAAACTAAGTTGTGTGATTGAAGTTTTTCGTCTTAAGTTCATTGTTAGATATGGAAGATTGAATTATTTTTTTTAAATTATTATAAGCACTGATATGAATTTTAAAAAAATAAGTTAACTGGACAAATTTATACAGGAACTCGGCCGTTCCTGATTTTACGAATAATGTTTTTGGGGTACTGATATTAAACAATTGAGTAATTCAAGTACAAATGGCGAACAAGCTGGATCCACTTAAATAAACATATATTTTTAGTTTAAACGAGTCTTAGATATATATATATATATATATATATATATTTAATATTACATGAATATATTTTTATATATCTATAATGCATGTTAGAACTATTTTTCTGAATATATCTTGATTCCAAATTACATGCTTCATAGAATCTAATGATGTACAACAGACTTTTGAATGCAGAATATAATTGTATAATATGCTATTTAAAAATTAAATAGCCTATAATTATTCTGAGCATGGATTATGGCCTTGCTTGCAACTCCTGCTGATGGAAAGAAGTGGAGCGTAGTGATTGTTTTAAAGGTAGCAAGTTTTTTTCAGGTCTTCATGGGTAAAGGTGGGGATATGGCCTTCTCACATGTTCAATATTTCTAATTGCTTAATGATTTAGTCATATTAAAATTTTTATTAATTTTTATTTACGTTTTATAAGCTAAATCGGTTTTCTTGGATTTTGAATTGGTTGGTTATATTTGTTTTTAAAGCAGTTTTGATTCGTTAAAAATTATTTTATAAAATAGCTTTGTTATGTTGTGTTTTTGAAAGTTTAAATCTATTGTTATACTTTTGGAGTATGTGGGTTGGCCATATCTTGCGAAACCCGTGAGGATCCAATTTCTGTTTTTGATACCTGCTTTTTTCACTCCTCCCACTTTCTGAAGAGCAGGGAGTGGTTTGTTTGTTGTTTTTTCGTTATAAATTTTCATGGATTTTTATTGTTGTTTTGCACCCTCTTTTCATAATAATTTTCATAATCATTCACTTTTATTAGAGCTATATTCACTTAGTGCATATAAGAAGCTGCGTTGCGCCTGATGCACTGGGTTATTTGTTTAAAAAAAAAAAAAAAAAATTGAAAGCATTATATATATATATATATATATATATATATATATATATATATATATATATATATATATATATATATATATATACACGTCACATTTGAACGGAGGGATGTTTTGGGGTCTGGGGGTCGTGATCGATGAAAATATGCCAAAAGTTTTGGAAGTACTTTCATCCGGAAGGCTGCAATAGGTAGCTTTTTACTTTTTGTAATGAAATATACCTAAAATGGTTGTACAACAAACAACTATACATCTAATTGAGAAAAAAACATGACGAGCAATTTTCCAGTTTATGGGGTTAATAAGCGGTAACAGAAAAAAGTATGAAATTAATGATTTATTGAAAAACATATTAACATTGATTATTTTCATCAACACTTTTGTTAAAACATAAAATATTTTTCACAGTTTTTTGCTGTAAATGTTACAAAAGTTGAAAACAGTAATATATTTAAATCTGCATTCCCATGATAACATTCTTTTATAATTACTATTCTATATAATTAGAAATAATAATTGTATTTGTACACATCATGTTTTAAAAATTAAATACTAAGCATTCGTAAAACTGACGTATAGATCGATTTTGCACTTCGCGAAACAAATCTTGAAGACCCTAAATCTGTCTATAACATCTGTATTTCTTTTACTGACTAATGACCAAAAGAACGATATATCTATTTGGCATTTATTAGTTTGGTTTGCGTTAAAGATATAAGAAGAGGTATTGTCGGCAAAATAAATATGAAATAAAAGAATTTCATTTGGTATTTTTAACTTAGGTATTTAATGTTGAATGAAAAATAATATCTAAACAAGATATTATAAGAGATACCTTTTAGAAAAATATATTTGATTTTTATACATAATAAGGGATTAAATTAGATTATTCTTATTAATATCTTCTTTTGAAGAGATTTCATAATAAAGTTAAAGTACAAAAGATTCTTTTTCTTCTTCAGGAGTTTGCACAAAATAGTTGGTTTCTTGACTCATAAAAATAGTTTTGAGAAATCCCTTCCATCTCCGTCTGCCCAGAGTAATCTCACCATTTAACTTATAAATATTCACTGTTTCTCGAATAGACCTTTCCCACGTCATCCTTGTTCTGCCCCACCTCCGTTTGCCTTCCGGATACTATTCAAAGAGAATTTTAGGAAGGCATTCATCTTTCATTCTGCGGACATGACTGTGCTATCTAAGCTTGTTATACTCGACTTTATGAACAACAATTTGTTTGACTTGCATAATTTCAGGTATTCTTGAGTTTGTAATTTCTTCCAACCTAGACATTCTCGATTTCTAGACATTCTGAAGATAAAATGTAAAAAAAAAAGTAAAAAGAAAAACAGTCGTGTGAAACTTAAATAACAAAAAAAAAGCAATTTAACAAATTACAACGACCATTTGGAAAATGATTTTTTCAAAGACTAAAATTTAAGACATAAAAAATCACACGGAGTTGATCATACATTACGTACGCCATGGATTAAACATTAACATTCCTGGACCCATCATGAAAACTTTTTGGTACACTGTAAAAAAAAAAAAAAAAAAAAAAAAAAATGGTTAACGTTCCATGTAAAATCCAGGAACGTTTCGCCTTTTCTCAGGTTTTCAGAATAATTTAGCTCTTTCCTGTGAAATTCTGGTTTTCTTATCTGAAACGTTCCTGAACAAAAGTTGGAAACAGCAAAATGCTGCGGCCGCCATTTATTATTTTTTTTTTGCTATAATCCGTTGCTCGCGCGCGAGTGTCGAAAACGAATTCCTTAAATGAATGTAAAAAATCAATATGGAATGCAAATAAATCAATAGACGACATAATCCTTTACGTCTCTATTGTCAAGACAATTCAGATGAAAATACAATACCTCTGTGACATCGCTAAGAGATTATCTCTCGTACTTGTCTGTGGAAAGTTTAACGAGCAGACCGTGTAAAAAAAAAATACACCTATTATTTGGATCTCCATTAACCAGGGGACCATCAAACATGATTCTCACCGATTTTGATTAATTTAAAGTATGTTTTAGAGTTCTTATCTCTAATTATTCTTGTGAAAGGATTTCTTCACATGGGCCTTAGATTTTCAGAAATTAGATGCCGAGGTTTAGCATACGTTTCAAATACCCATTAGTTTGCAGCTCTCAACGTGTCTTTCGTGGTGTGGACGCAGAAGGATCGCACGCCACGCGTACGGACCCGTACGCACGCCACCCGTATGCTACCTCTTGACTTTTTTTTTTCTTTTTTAATTAATTTTATATTTTAACACTTTATAACAATTTGATTTAAATTTGATATATATTTGACACTTTGAATTGCTGCAAATTTGATTTTTTTTTCGGAAAAAATATACAATTACGTTTAGTTTTTTTTTTTTTTTTTCATGAAATTTATATGTATTTTATCTAACTTGTAAACTAACATAATTACTGACGAAAATCCAAAATATTTTATGTCTAGATTTTTTTTTCTAATTATTATTTACATTTATATATTTTTATATTTTAAGCAAAGTTCAGAACAATATATCATATATATATTTACTTTATTGAATTTTAACTGAAAATCTATTTTTTCGTGTAAATTATAAATAATAATTTTTATGTCAATTTCAAAATATTTTTTCATTCTAACAAATAATGATAATAAAGCGAAAATTGTCAACTGGAAATGTAAAAATCGTCTGCGGATCCCACATACTGTGAAATGTCAGTAATGTTTTGCTGTCAACAGAAATATTCCTGGTATTTCGCAGGGAACTTACTGGCATTTTTGTAGAAAGTTTTTAACATATACAGTAAAGTTCCAGTCATTTTCAAGAAATGTTTCTTGGAAATAATGGGCAACTCAGCTGCCCATTTTTTCCCAGGAACGTTGCGGAATTTTTTTTACAGTGTACTTCTTAGTTATCCCGTCGACCAATTTCGCCAAGTTATATAAATCGCCAAACCACTCGCCAAATTATACACATTGACATAATTTTTATTTCAAATAACGAAAGAACAAATAAATTAGTAAAACATTAATAAAAATACAAAGAAAACGTCGAATTAATGGTTTTATTGGCCATTATTGGCATTTAATCTTACAATTAATTAATTAATGACAACCATTATTGGCATTTAATCTTACAATTTGGCGACAGTAATTTGTTTGACGGGATAACTAAGAAGTGCCCAAATTTTAAAAGAAATTTCAGTTTTACAATTTTTGGTACTGTAAATTTTTAAACTTCTACGGAGCTGGTCATACATTACGTACGCCATGGATTAAACATTAATATTCCTGGACAAATTTTAAATAAAATTTCATTCTTAAAGTTCTAAACATCCCACAATATTACTTTTTATATCGTCGTATAGAGAAAAAATGCATTTTTAATTGCAATTTGTTTGAAAGTTGTATCTCAATTTGTTTCTGAGTTATTAATTTTTTTGTAGTTTTTATTACTTTTTTGTCATAGGGGCAACAGAAGTATCCATCTCTGTTGAAAGTAAAGGGAAAATACAGATTACTGTATAGACCAATCAGAAAATGAATAAAATGCGGGATTCAACTAATAAAACGCTTCAGATATGTTTTTGATTTCCTACCTTGACCGAGGACAATAACCATTTTTCCAAATGGTTGATAAGGAAAAATTATGATTCTATGTAGGGAAAAATTTCCATTAACGGATAATAGGTTATTGATAACTAATTATACATTTATCGAATATATATTTTTATCAGAAATTAATTATTATAATGTTTGTTTTTTAAGGGGTCAGGTACCTTTGAAGCTGAAAAAAAACTCATAGAAATGTCACTCTAATATGCATTGCGATAACTCCAGATCTGATAAACTTTTTGATATGATATTTGAAACACACATTAAAGGAGATATATGTTAACAGTTAATGTTCTGAAAAAAATGTCTATATACATATAAAACTTTTTAATTTCATTTGAAATGTAATGCCTTTTTAGACGATTGCCAAGAAGGGTTATGTGTTGGGTATGTGTCGGGTTTATTTCTTTATAACCTCGGAACATCCCAACGGCTGGATGTATTTCAATGAATGAGGTCTCTATCGATTCCTCCTAACCGTCCGATGGTTATAGGCTAGGTTTTGTTTTTATAAATTTAAAATGACGGTCGTAAAATTCGAAATGGTGGTAGACACGAAAAAAGAATTTTACGCACCCTATTGAGTGACATATCATTGGATAGGTCTTTCAAAATGAAGACGATGTTTCAGTGAGTATTTTACCGTCAGAAGCTCCGTTTAAATATGACACAACCTGGAAGTTGTGTAGGTAGGATCTCTAGCTTTACTGCAACTCTAACTTTCATAGACATCTATAAGTTTCATCAAAACAGTGTTTATAGATAGGAACTAACAATGAAACACAACTTAAAAGTCATCAATACAACTTTACATAACTTTATATAACTTTATATTAACTTTAAAAAATAGGTAAATAACACAAAAATTAGTTTAACATTGATGAGAAATAATTAATTAGTTCACTTTAAACACCGTCAAAGGTATCTGATCCTTTAAGATATATATATAGTAGTTTTAACTCTAAGTATGTCATTCAGGTATTGTGCTCTAATAATTTTTAATATCCTGTATGAGGTGTATCTTTCTCTGGAACTCTTAGCTTTTTATTATCTATTTTCTGTAATGTGTGCATTATAAGGAGCTAAATTTATCATTTTAGGCTTAATGCCGACAAAATTGGATGAAATAACGCATATTCTATGAATGAACTCACAAGCTCCTCTAATGTTTCTGTGAGTCATTCATAGTTTCTTATTTACATACTGGTTTCCTATGTTGATTTCTAAATCATCTTTAGAACTTTATCAATTTCTTCATATATTTGTGATTTCAAATTTATTATATATGTATATATATATATATATATTATAATTTCATGATACACGCTGGAACAGAGTAAAGAAATGAATTTAAATATTTTAATATTAGTGTTTATAATGAAAATTATTCGTCACATTTTCTTAAAAGCATAAAGGGGTTCATTATATTTGGCATTACATATATATATATGCATTATAATTATAAGTATAATAAACACTCTCTTCATTTTTCGTAAAATGTGTTAGTTACAAAATACAGAAAATTGTTTTAATGATGCGAAATTGAAGCATTCCATAATAGTTTTATAAAAGTATGTTTAAAAATTACTTAAGAAATCAATGAAATGGCTTTAAAATATCACTAAATATATATCATTGTTTAACGCTATTTCTACCTAGAAATGTCAAAAGACATCTTTCGGATTTTAACTTAAAATTATTCTCTAAGTTTAATCATTTGTCCACAATTGATTTTTTGACTTTCCGTAAAATAGGCGTTAGTTTAATTCAGCGATATCACTTTTTCTCCAGCTCTTCCTGGATCTAAAAATAAGCATATAGTATACCTATTACTGACATAAGGTGTATTTTGACTCCTTAAGGGGACCGGGAACCCCCTATCTCTGCCATGTAAAATTCACTAACTTTATGCACCTTTTTCTCAGAAATAGTGAAAGATAGAGGTCTAGATTTTTTAGAGTGGTTAGAATAACATGATTTACGTATTTTAACAGACCATCTTATTTCTATGGGAAACTGAAAATTAATTATTAATTATTTATTGAAAGTCATTTTTAAATTAGCATTTTTGGTAAAATTTCACTGCCTAAAATAAATAATTCTCAACAAGTCATTCAATCAATGTGTTAACGTATACAATATAACATAATATAAGTATTAACAAAATCTGAGTTCTTAAGTTTAATAGATATTGAAAAAAAGGAACATAAACATGAAAAATCTAGGTTTTGAGAAAAAGTCAAAGATTTAAATGACCATTAAGCTGTGAAGTACTCTTAGAAAGAATAAATAATTTCAACACTTATTTTTTTTTATAAATAAACATGTGTGACACATCATTGGAAAGATAAAAGTTTAAACTATTTAAGGGGTCTCAGGACTCTTAAAGCTTTAAAATTTTCGAAATTTAAATTTTTTTAGATGTTAAACTGCTATCTTTTCTGAACATTTTTATATAATTGTTTCCTTGAAATTCCTATTAGAACTGAAGTTATGGCTTTTGCATTTATACACGTTCAATAGCTGAAGCGTCGTTTCGGAAAATTTGAAGCCATTTTTCTCCAAATGACGTTTTTGGGCATAACGCGCACGATATCTCAAAAACTTATGAATATTTTTTCATGAAATTTTCAAAACATATGTTTCATGTTAGTCTGTATATACTGAACCTAAAATTTCCGTTTTATTGTTCAAAACAAGATTTTGTTAGGTGGTTATACTGTTGAAATTTTCTTAATTTTGCATTAGCTAAATGCAACTTTGTATTAAAAATATAAAAAAGCTTTAAATACAAATTTATTTAGGTTCAGGGTAATTATTACAATCTGAAGTATAAGTAGGCACCAAAATTTTCATTCTAGTTGCAACACTTATTTTGTAATCGTGTGCGTAAGCTGTTATGCCGATTTTTAGCTCATCAAATGTCTAACAGTTTGGAGCCCCCTGTAAATGCTAATTCTGCATCTTATAATTTTTTAAATACATGAAATGAAAGAACATGCTTATATATTTTATTCCAATTAAAATTGTGTCTTAAAAAGCAAATACATTTTTAGTTATTAAATATTGAAAGTGGTCTTTTTCTTTCTTTTTTCCAATTTTAAGAGTCCTGACACCCCTTAATGATATAAAAAAGTAAAAATCAATTTTTTGGTTGAATTTTGCTTTCCCGGTCCTCTTAAGGATGTCATAATTTCTAAATTCTAAGGATTTCATAATTTCTAAATTTAAACAATTTTGCAAATAAATATCAACACTATTTTCCAGCATCATATTATTTATAATCAGATTAGATAATCCCGATTTCTGTTGTAACTGAAAATACAGGAGTTGCTGCATAACTTTGATGTTAGCTTGTTTCCTGCCATGTTGCATGTTAGTGTAGATCATTGCAGTGAATAGTTCTAAAAAAAATGAATAACGCGGTTTCATCTCCATTTCTAGTAGTGAATTTAATACACATAAATTTTGTTTCCATTCTTTTTGAAACTGTAGTATTGAATAAGAGAATTTTTTTATTACACTGCCGTTTTTATGATTACTGTTGTTGTTGTTGTTATTGTCACAAAGATTGAATTTTTATACATGATACTGAAAGTTTTTTATGTTAGTAATATTAAAATATTTCATTATCTAATAAAAACTGAAAAAAATGAAGAAAATAACATTTTTTAATTATTGTTCCTATTGACGTAAAAACATCATTGATTACATTTATGTACATTAATATTTTGTAGATTGTTGAAATAAACTAGAATTTATAAACTGATTAAATATTCTCTGATAAATACGCATCAATGTAAAAATAAATATATTGCTCATATTATGTAAATTTTACTGATAATTTGAAATTCTAACATTTTTGGCAATTATTTGCATTCAAAGACAAAAGCGTCGAAAGACTCCTTTTTGTAGAAATAGGTATACACAAAACCGTGGTAGAAAAAGTGTTAAGTTATAATGCTAAATATTGTACAAAATAAAGTTACACATATTTCTTGGTGACCATCTACTCTACATCTTTGAACTGTAAAAGAGTTTTAGATATTCCATGCGCACTGATGATATCGAACATGTTGCTTGAATTTAACTTTTATAACTTTTATCAGTTTTTTTCCTGTTTGCATTTGCAAGAGCATCATTGGAATGTGGATTCCTCAAAAACCAAATAATATCAATTTTTTTGTGTTCCTCTAAATAAATGATATTAGTACTTATAACTTTCAATGAAAAACATACTGTTGTAAAGATATGAATGTTTTGGCAATAAATGCATGTATTCAAACGTTGGAGAATAAAACAAACATTCTGCCGTATTGGCAGAGATTGTAAATTCTTCAAAGCTATCTGGAAAGGCTTCAGAAATATGTATATTCTCTAATTTACAATTTTACACAATTTCCCTTTAATTACATTTTAGGAATGGAGAATACTTTTATATTCAATTGAACCACAATAAAAAAATAATTATTTCTGTTACATTTCTATTGAAAGTATCCTAGTAGAAATGTATTCCTGAGAATATATTTCAAAATATGGTATTGTACATGGAATACAAAATAAACCACTGTGATGTATATCTCCCAACTATCAATGTAAGGGTTAATTACATATATATGTGAGTAGCGTAATAAATACTTTATTATAATTATTATTTTATTTTTTTTAAATAAAATTTATTTATTTAGTAGAAACTCTCCTTTAAAATAACAGGGAAATGAGATTTTTATGTAGGCCGAACAATAAATACAAGATCTACTAATCAAAGATCACTGTAGTTAGCAGAAAATATAGTGTGCACGTTAATTAAATCTTAGCGTGTAAAAAATATTATGTTCAATTGCACCACTATTTAAAAATTCATTTATTTCTGATACATATCTCTTGAACGTATGCTTTGTACAATTGTATGACAGATTATTTTGTAGAAATATGATATTAATAGACTGCAAAATAAATCACCGTAACTTAATTAATAAAAAAAAAACATTATTAACATTACTTAGAAACCAAACATTTATTTGGAATATATATTTTTCTTAGGGTCAAATGATGAAAGAATTAAATAAAATGACATACATTATCTACAAATTATTCGAAATACACTCTAAATAAAAAAGAGTGACTATTCACTCCGGAGGAGTGAATAGTCACTCTATCGCAGAGTCAAAATATGCCCAACCTCTTCAGAGTGACTATTCACTCTGAGCCAAAGTGAAATTTTTGACTCTCTGAAAGAGTGAATAGTCACTCCTTGGAAGTGAATATCCACTCTAAACAGGGGTGGATAATAACTCTTTCGGAGGAGTGACTATTCACTCTTGCTAAAGGAGTGCAGTTTTTCACCTCTGATAGGAGTGAATAGTCACTCTTTCATAGGAGTGAATATTCATTTTTTTGTAGTGGGTTGTTTTTTTTTTATTTTGCTTTTATGGTCATTTTAAAAGAATCGCATCTTTTACGCCATGCAATGGAAATAGATACAAGCGAGGTAAAGATTGGATTAAAATACTTTATTAGCAATATTTATTTAATTCATAGTTTGTAACACTAATTGAACTTTTAAGGAAAAATTCAGTTAAAGTTACATACGAATTTAAATTAGATTACCGACAGAAATAAACTAAATAATTTTATTCCAATTTTATTCTTTGTGTTTGCTTTTACTACATGCCCTATAAAGATATTACTTTTAAAGTTTTATTAATAACTTTTTAATAGGTGTATGTTATATGTTTAACAATGTTTGATCTCATTTTAATTTTTGCTTTAAATATAAAACCGTACTTTTTCCTTAAATTATTGCTATTTTTGCAAAGTGCTATTGTTCTGAAATATTTTTAATATTTCCATTTAAACGCAATACTTATAAACTCACTTCTTTTTTAAATAAGTTCTAAGCATGATTTAAATGTTATGAATGTGTATTTTCTTTATCCGCTGTTATTTCCTTTTGTTTTATTTAATATGAACATGGAGTCTAAATTTTGAGTTCTGTGGAATATGTATATTTTTTTTCTTTTAAACATATTCCTTAACTTAACCATGATTTTTAATTTTCGTCCATTATTGCCATAAGCCACAATAAACCATATTTAATTTAATTTTTTTATTGGCGTAGATATTGTATTTTGTGACTATGAGCAAAATAGATTTTATGTTTTATAGGAAAAGATTGACCTCGGAAATAGAAAAAAAGGAAACTTAAAAATAAAGTAAATGACTGCATTAGAAATATTCTTATTGTTTTTAAAACATTTTAGTGTCAAAAAGTTGTTATTAATTTCTTTAAAAAAATATTCAGTCCTGTATTATGAAAGTAAATATGACCTTTTTAAAAAATATACTAAAGCAGTCTTATCCATAAACTTCAAAACAGGCATAAAAAACATATTATTCCAATGCTTAAATATCATGTTTTATTGTTTAGCGCCAAACATTACGTGTATCAAAAACGTAGAAACGTAGAAAATGTTTTTATAATAGAAGGAAATTTAATAACTGATGCAGAATATCTATAATTATTTTTTTTATATTTCTCAGTCTCGAAATTTTTAAATCATAACCCGCAGAAAAATGTTTACATACAATTTAAAAAAATTAATATACAGCAAAACTTCCCTAAGGCGACCACGTACCGGTCCAATAAAAATGGGTCATTCCGAGAGGCGGTCTCTTAATGGAGGCCATGTTTAAATCTAGATTTTAATTATTTAAAAATGGTAAAAATGTTACTAATATTTATTTTTCACATTTGGAAAAAATATAAAAATTTAAGTATCAAAATAAAAGTTAATTATATAAGTTAATTACTGCAGAGTTTTAAAAATGAATACATTGAGCTTTGCTTTAATTTTACAGTTTTATATTTTATAATTTTTATCTCCAAGTCCTTTCGAAGTTCAGTAAATAAATTCATTTTTTGTGGACAGGAAAAAATAATGACGGTTTCATTACTTTATCTATTTCTATGAGAGTTTTCCGACAGAATAGGGCAGAGGAGTTTATTGACCGTCATTTTTAATTTGTAATCAGAGTTAAATTCATTGCCTAAAAAGGCACAAAGGGACTTAAAAACTCTTAAAAACACTTGAAAGTTACCGGGATAAAAAAAAATCTAAACTTAGTTTAGAAGTTTGATGAATAATGCCCTCTCCGGAATTATTTTTTCAATAAAATCTTCTTCAAGCGACTAGGAAAAAACGGAATTTATTTCATTTTTTCAAAGAAATCGATCTCTTATGGAGGGAGTTCAACTGGGATGGTCTCTGAATGGATGTAAAGTTAGTATTAAGCCTATGGGAATAAATTTCGTTCCATGAAAAAATGGTCGTTCAGGGAGGTGGTTGCCTAATGCAGTTGGTTGCACATTGAGGTTTCACTGTATCAAACTTTTCGTAATATCATAAACATCAAATATCATAGCTCCGAAACAATAATAAATACTCTTAACTGTATATAATCCGAAATCAGTATTAAACAAAAAACAAAAAAAAAACTCATGTAACGTCAAATTAATGTTTTCGATGAGTCAGTCATCCTTTCAAACGAAAGAGATAAAACTTTTTTGTTTTCATCGAGGGCAAAAATAATTTGCAACACAGCATTGAAAGGGAAGAATAAAGTATGTACACTCATTTTTTTTTAATTCACATTTCCCGGACTGATGATTTGCTAAGGATTGTGTGTATTAGAGGTCTGCACGGGCTGAAATTTCCAAGCCCGGGCCCGGCCCCGCTCGGCCCGTAGAAAAAAAAATTGGCCCGACCCGGCCCGGTAAAAAACTTAAAAGTTTGGCCCGAGCCCGGCCCGACACGGAAAAAAAGTTAAAATCTTGACCCGAGCCCGGCACGAACCGAGTAAATTTCAACAAAACATTGAATTTTTTTTTTTTTTAAAGCATTAAAAATCTGAAAAATGCTTTACAGTAAGACGGAATTGCATAGAAAAAAAAAATGCGTTATAAACAAGCTCCCTTCTTAGCGAGTGTATATGTATTATATATTCTTTTCTTATGTATTAGTATATTAATTATGCATGGATCAACACGTTAGGGAGTTTAAAACTGAGTTCCGACATAGGCAGGTTCTTTTTCACACGTTTTATTATGTTTTAATTTAGCTATATTTGCGCAGAAATCTAGTGTTCTTAAAAAAAAAAAAAAAAATTAATGTTTAAGTGTAAATAATGGCCATTTGAAAATGTATGCATATTTTGCAAAAATGTTTGGGCCAGGCCTAATTTTACTGACCTTTGTATGGACCAGGCCACGCTGAGACAATGATTTTCATACGGGCTGGGTCAAAATTAGGATGAAAATTTTGGGCCGCGAAGACTCGCAATGAACCAGTCCCGGCTTTGTACAGAAAAAATAAGTTAGGCCCACCCCGGCCCGAGCTTTCAGAAAAAAGTGTGGCCCGGGCCCAGCCCGAGTTCCGTGAGTGAAAATCGGCCCGAGCCCAAACCGCCCCGTGCAGATCTCTAGTGCGTATTCAATTGTTAAAAGAATTATATTTCAAACCGCTACATGAAGAAATATAACAGATAATCACTTTTGAACACTCGAACGATCAATCTTTTCCCATACCACATACAACTATTTAGCTAATAATCTTAACATTCCACATATCTACACGGATAAATGCTAAAAATTAAATAAGACATACCTTTATTTTATGTATTCCATAAAGAATAATTTTAATGATATCCTAATCTGTTAATCCTAAGATGGCGGTCGAAAAAGTGATCATTTTTCTTATCTTTTAAGGGTTTCGTCGCCTTGCTGCTCTGATTGGTTAATAAGCAATGCATACGTAAGTCACACTTTCATGAGTGAGACATTTCACTCCTTTCTAGAGAGTGGAAAATTCCACTCTTTAAGGTTTGTATTTTTATAAAATTCACCCCAAAAAGAGTAAAAATACATGTCACTCTTTCAAACAGTGAGCTTTTCACTCCTCCCAGTTTTAGAGTGCATATTTTAATAATCAGAGATCATCAAATGATCTAATGACATTCCCGAATTAAATCTTTACTGTGTCAGCCTCTCGAAGCTTTATATTAATCGCCGGACTATTATTGAAAACACCATGCATTAACATGACACGTTTGTGGAGAGTGATTCATTAAAGAGAAGATTGCATCTGGGCAGTTTATCATTTTAGCCCCTGGACGTTTCTAACGTGCGGCAAAATAAAATTTTCGTAAACGTTATCAATTACATTAATGTAAATAGAAAGAAAAATATAATAAGCATTAGTTGAAATTCTATAAACAAATTAAATTTTTGGAAAATGTGGGAATTTTTAATTCGGCTTGAATTGAAATAAAAATTAAATATGAGCTAGCAATTTAAACAAAAATCTCTATTTCTACAATTATGAATGTAATATCGGGATCATTTTCAACTATATAAAGGGAATGGCATCTTTGCTTACAATGCAAAAAAAAATTGTATATTTTTCCGTCTTTTAAAGTTTATTTTGAATCATCTTGTTTTTATATAGTGTGATTCATAAGCATTGAAACAAATGCCTATTTACACTAGATTAATTTTAACACAATTATTATAATTGGTAAACAAATCATATTAGATGTAAATTTCCAACTGGGCGAAAAATGTCCTGGTCCCGACATTTTTCGCCCAGTTGGAAATTTACATCTAAAATGCCTATTTACTTAAATATCGCACCTAGACACATACTTCCAGTAGCAAAATTTTATGAAAAAAAAAATTAATGACATAAGTTGCATCTTCATTGGGCGGATCTATTTGAGAAAATACAAAAAACTACATTTTTATACGGCCCCGTATGGTAAAATTTCCAATTAGGAATATTTTGCTTAGCTATTTCTGAATTAAACGCTAAAAATTCCATCTTTCTATCTAAAAAACTCACAGAGATATGCCCGTTTAAATAATTTGTCAAGTTTTATGGGATTAGACACAAATTGAAATGCGTGTAATTCAAGAAACAGGGATACTTTCGGGAAAATTTTAAAAAAAATATTTATTGAGTAACAAATCTGAATTATTATTTTTCTGCGATGGTTATCCATACAACTTGCAAATTAATTTAAATTCTTATATTTCGGTGCATTAATTGTCAAATTAAAATTTTTTTTCATTTAATTAAAAATGAAAATGTAATTTTAATTTTGTTTAAGGATTTTTTTAAATATTAATTAAAAAAAATAAAAATATTTAAAATATTAATAAAAAAATTAACATATTTAAAAAAAAATATTTTAAAAAGTAAATTTTTTTTTCAAATTTTCCGAAACAAAATTAATGTAAAATAATAGAAAAATACATAACAACATGTATAATAATCACTTATAAGCAGATTAAGTTAAATAATGCTATAAAAAGTGATAAAATATCTTTATTAAGATGGACGGTCGTTTCATCGCTCAAATGGCGTCAGTTTCAAAATCATTCACGATAGAAAATATTTTCATATAATTAAAAAAAAAATGGAAAACTTAAAAACAATTTGTTTTTAAATTATGTGAAAATATTTTCTATCGTGAATGATTTTGAAAATGTCGCCGTTTGTGCGATGAAACGAACGTCAATCTTAATAAAGATATTTTATCACTTCTTTTAGCATTATTTAACCTAATAAAAAGACATGTTTCAAGTTTGCACTATTTATTTTTAACAATTCTTGACTTATAAAAATTTTAAGACGAGAAATGGTGGAAAAAAACCATCATGCAGAAAAACGTATTTAAAGATTTAAATAAAGATTGTCTCCCAATAAAATGTTTAAATGCCTTTTAAAAGATTGCAGGTGAGTAAGTAACTCCTTCCTGTAGATTAAACTCCCGATTTAGTTTAACTTTTGCCCTTTTAACCTTCTTTCAGTGCTAATTAAATGTACGTCAGTTGATTTAAAACAACGCTCTTCTAACATGTCGATTTCGATATTTTTCGTAATTTTAAGCCTCACAGCTTCAGATTATTTTATCAGTCCGGCAGAGGCCATTATAAAAAAGAGCTTTTCTTGGCCGGCTCGGCACGTTTGAAAGTTTGGCTCCATTTTTCTGGGCCAACCCGCGGGCCGGTCCGGCCTTTTCTTCCCTCTTTTCGGGCACGGACCTTACTTTTTTCTGAAAGCTCGGAGGATCCTAGCCTAAAGTAGTTTTCCATAACAAACCGGGACTGGCTTCCTTCTTCCTCGGTCTGCACAGGTCGAAATTTTCAGTCTCGATTTCGACCCAACTCTTATGAAAATCATTGTCACTGAGTGACCTGGTTCATTTAAAAATCAGTAAAAGTTGGGTAGGCCCCAAACTTTTTGGCAAAAATGCATATATTTTTAAATTGACATTAATCTACTTTTAAAGTTTAAACTTTTTCTTAGTAAAAAATACTAGATTTGTAGGCAATAAAAATAAAACACATGTGAAGACGTTCCTGCCTATCATAGAATCCTGTCTTAAGAGGAAAAATGTGTTGATCCATGCAAAAGGATTATAATAATTACATGAGAAAAGAACAGAATACATTTACACCTGCTAAGAATGGAATTTGTCTATAACGCATTTTTGCCTATGTGAATCCGTCTAAGAAGATTTTACTGTATAGCATTTTTAAAAGTATCTAATACATGGAATATGAAATATGGATTAATGATAACTGAAACGTTTACATACAAATAGAAATTCATTAAAGAAATATATATATATCACAGAATAGAGAGCTTCATTAAAAATTAATATTATAGACATGAAAAAAATTTAAAAGAAGTATTTTTGGTCAGAACACTTCATACTTAACAATTTTAACCATATCGACAAAAAAACTATGTTATGTGGAAATTCTGTCTGGCCGGGATCTAAATTTTTTTTCTAGGCTGGGTCGAACTTTTTTCTATGGGTTAGGTCGGACCCAAGTTCGGAAATTTCGGCCCGCGAAGACCTCTAGTACAGATCTCCATATTTTAAAATCAAGTTTAACATTAAATCTATACGCTGCTATTTTATGTCCAAAGCAGAGTCACTGCCTTAAATCGACTTTTAGTAACATATAATTTGTGGATGATCCCTATCTTGCATTTGAAGTGCGTCAATATCACGTGGCTCAGAGGCATGGTTATGTGGTGTAAGTTACGAATTTTCGGCTTTAATATCTCTGTGAATTTTGCAGATATCGGGATGAATATTTTTGTGCTAAATTCAGGAATGGATAAGGAAAATTTTTCTAATTGGAAATTTTACCCTTGTATTTTACCCTTGGCGTTGTATAAAAATTTTGTTTTGCATTTTCTGAAATAGAAATCTGTTGTTGCAACTTATGTCATCGAATTTTGCAACTTTTGTATGAAAATTTGCAATTTGAAGTATGTGTCTAAGAGCAATATTTATGGAAATAGGCTATTGTTTCGATGTTTATGAATCACACTGTATACATACTATACATGTATACGTATTAGATATATCATAAATACTTCACTTTATGTAATGCATAAATACTTACCTACTGCAGACTATAATTTCGATTCATCCTTAAACCATACACTAATGTTTATTGAAAAATAATTTAATTATAGCAAATTTTCAAACAAATTGCGTTTCCCAAATTCAATCTTTATGGTGCCAACATCAAGAAACCTTAATAGTAATAGCCTACTCATTATTGAAAACTCCATTCATTAACAACATGACGCGTCTGCGGACAGTGATTCATGAAAAGAGAGGACTTCATCTGGGTAGTTTATCATTTTATCCCCTGGACATTTCTAACGCGTGATATAATAAGTTATGTTTGCACGAACGCTGTTAATTATTCCAATGTAGATAGAAAGAGAACTAGTATACAAATTATTTCGAAGACCAAATTAAAAATTGAGATTTTATGCGGTTATGTGAAATTATGTTTTCCCAGTATCATTTCGAAAGCTGATGTTATTTCTATAGTCAGTCAAAACATCATCTTACTTAAATACAATAGAATTTTTAAGGTACTTTTACAATGATAATATGGAAGACGTTTGATTTTCGTTCACTTAAAAAATATATGAAAAATGTCGGATTTAAACAAAACACAGTTAGAGAAATTTCTTAATATCTGTGTTTTTTTATTTATTTATTTTTTTTTGTTTGTGAAGTACTTCTATTACTTACATACTTTTCATTGAAAACAGGGTGTCTAAGAGATCTTACTTTAAGTGAAACTGGTACCATAAACGTTAGAAAACTAACAAAGTTTCTTCACTGTAAAAAAAAAAAAAAAAAAAAAATAATAATAATAATAATAATAATAATAAAAAAAAAAAAAATCTGTAAATTTCCTAAAGTTTTTCTAGGAAACTGGGATTCCTAAAACTTTTTATGTAATGGCAACAACAAAAATTCATGTAACAGACACACTTTTGCACCTAAAATCACAACATCTGTAAGGTTACTAAGAATGTTTTAAGAAACCGGGATGCCTAGAACTTTTCATGTAACAACAACCAGGCTTACAGATAAAATTTTAGTAACATTACAGTAATTTTAGCAGATTCATTTGAAAAGATACAGATTTCTGTAGATTTACAAAAACTATTTTTGTAGATTCCCAGCTTTTTTTTTTTGTATAGTTACAGATGACAGTTTAGTAAGCATGTAACTTTACATCTGTAGAACTACAGATTTTTTTTTTTTTTTTTTTTTTTTACAGTGTTGTTGCATCTTTCCATAAAGTGGCTTCTATGTAGTAGTTTCAGTTTTTAGGAAACCGGAAATTTTCAAACATCATGAAATGGTTCAATGTTTTCTCTGGTATCACAAGATCCCGTTCACCGAAAACAGTTTAGAGGAATTTTCGAACAACGTATGGGAAGATGCTGCCTGATGCATCAGCCTGGTGATAGAGTATTAACCCTTTATGTACCAAATTACGAATTAATAAAAATTTTATCTTCTAACGTATTTTTCATGAATTGTTGAAACTACATTAAAAAAATTACATAATAGTTTAATAAATTTTAGAAGGATTTTCGAAGATTGAAGGATTTAGAAGGATTAATTAAATTTCAATTTATAGGGATTTTGTGCACTATTTATAAACCTACTCAAATCTTTTATGTTAAACATTTTGCTTAGTATTTTGTAGAATTACGAAATGTACAAATACAACGTTCTTACTATAAAAATATAGAAATATTTCCGAATTGAAAAATTCTCTCCTCTACCCAACGTCAAGAAAGATGAAAAGATGCAAAGGCAAAAGAAATCATCCTTTTAAAAATGTTTTTGGTGTGGGTAACCCATAATGCTTTTGGAACAAGATAAAGTAATGTATCTATAACTCATTCTAAGCTACATTACAACTAATTGATGTATTAAATGAATTTTATAACATGTTATTTTAATGGTACTTATAAGTACCGTCAGTAGATAAAGGGTTAAGTCGAGAAAAGTTAAAGATCGCAGACCCTGTTTGGACAAACCCGGAACTGGAGAGAAAATTGACTGTCGAGTAGATGGGCTATGTCCTACCAAGGATGCGCAAGTGGAGACTTGTGTGTTTCTTGTTGGCCATTAAACATGGTTAAATTTACAAAATTTTGTCACCAGTTTTACATGTCTATCTTATATTTAGCGGGCATGAATATCTTTCTTAATCATTCAATGTCTCTCCGGACGCATATTTTTCGCAGTTATGTTTCAAGGAGCTTCTTATTTGTTATCATGGACTTGTATTTAATTGTGTAAAAAAAGATAATATGCAATGTATTACGTTAATTCTAATAATTAATTATATAAGTAGTAGATGATAATGTATAAGTAATAGAAACATATATTTTTTTCACACGTTATACTGTGATGCATTACATGGCAATTTTTTTATTTTATTTTATTTTTTTTTTTTTTTTTTTTTGTACTATGGGATATCATTTACCAACTAGTAAATCTGCAGATCAGGAGCCTCAACGTCAACTTTGCAAGTCATTGTTTTTTAACACTCATTGCATAATATTCAACTTCCTACAAATCGCTTTTTAAAGTTTTCAAATTACATAAATATTTATGAGCATACAAGATACTTCGTAAAGTTTCAGAAATTAAAAGTGTTAAACAAGTGGTTGTACATTGATGTTCTGAAATTCTGATGAGCTACTTATTCTGGTAACTTTTTAAATCAAAAATTGCATTTCTTCAGGAGGGCTCTGTTCCCCTGAACCCCCCCCTCCCGTAGTCTATTTAAATTTACATTCGTAATTTTTTATTGATTGTGCGGATGGTTATAGTATATTTTAAATTTTTTTACGCTGTGATTTATAAGGATAAGCATAAGTTTTTTTTATAAATTAATAAAATTTAAATTTAAAATAAAATATTCATGTTAACCGTACACAGACAATAAATCTTGAAGTGACGCCAAAAATGTAACCCTAAAATCCGCTACATACGGCACAACACAAGGACGTGCTTAAAAAAAAAAAGAAAAAAAAAAAAGGATGAAGTCAAAGAATTTGGTCCCTGTTCCACGTGCTTGTTTTGTTTGGGCCGAATGAGGGCATTTAAATCTGAGCGATAACGCACATCGTATTGCAAACTGTTTTTACGGCATACTGCATCTCCATCTATCTCTTTCCTCCGTGAATAATATTTAATTTTATTTTACCCAAGATCTTTTTATTCCAGCATCTTTGTTTTCGATAAATGACGTCTAATTCACCTGCTATGCGTACTTACTCAAAACTTTTCATATTGTTATATTAAGAAATACTCGAGAGTTTTCTTTTTATTTCCAATATGCCGCCATATTAATTTTTCTATTCTTAATTTTATTTTTCCTTTTCCTATTTCACGACAAAACATTTCAATTGAAAATTGTTTAAAAGAAAATATTATTCCGGGTTTTGATTTTCTTGGCAACAATTAAAGAAATATTGGTAAATGTTATGGGAAAATGTTACGTTATTCTCTATGAAAATAATGAACTTTTGTATTTTTAAGCAAAATATTTCAATAAAATAAATGAAATATTGCCTATTTTTATTTCTGGGCTAAAATCCTTCTATATGCAAAGATACAAATGCATTAATTCATCTGTTATGACGTTGGCTTTACTCAAGCATTATACACGCAATTATACTAATATTATTAGGACCAAATACGTTGCTAGGCAACAGTGAAAGAAAAGGAAAAAAATGAAATATGCATTATGTCAAATTGATAAAACAAAATCCTTTATATTATTGGAAAACATGCATAAAATTCCCCCGAATATTATAAACCTAATTAAAAAAATCTCGCAAATATATTGACATAATTTATTGGAATAATTTAATAATGTTATTTAAAAATTTCAGCATCAAAAATTTACCATTTAAATCCATTTTTCATACGAGCCATTTCTTTCAACAAATGAAAATCTGAAAATCGTCTGACTTGCCATTGAAAAGCATTATAGAGCAAAATAAAATATTCCATATTTCCCGAACGAATGAACCAAATTTAACCAAAAACTATACAGCTAAGTCCGGGTACCTCATCAACATGCCCAGTGACTTTCAAGCCGATCGGATGCTTTTTGCGGCAGTTATCGCGGAACAGACAGACAGACTAACAGACAGACAGACTAACAGAAACCAAAACTTTTCGTGTCTCCACAGTAAGCCTTCACTGACGTTTCGGCAATAAAAAACGTTACAGCCATTAGAATTTAACAACAATAACTATTTCTACTTAATAAGCACTATTGAGTCGTGTTTTCTACAATTAACGTTTTATTTAGAAAAACATATACAGTGACCCCATTCCGTTTCAAGAAAAATTGGTCGCTCCAAGAGGTGGTCTCTTAATAGAGATCATGTTTAAATCTAGATTTTAATTGTTGAAAAAAGGTAACAATTAATGATACTAAAATTTATTTTTCACATTAGTTAAAAATAGGAAAATTTAAGTATCAAAACAAAAGTTAATTACATAAGTTAATGACTGCAGAGTTTAAACAAATGAATACATTAACCTTTGCTTTGATTTTACGGTTTTAACTTTTATAACTTTTATTTCGAAGTTCAGTAAATAAGTGCAATTTTTTTTGGACGGGAACAAATAATGAAGATTTCATTAATTTATCTATTTCTTTGAGAGTTTCCTGACAGATTAGGACACGGGAGTTTATGGACCGTCGTTCTTAATTTGTCATCAGATTTAAATTCATTGCCTAAAAATTGGCACAAAGGGGTTAAAAAACTTAAGAGTTACCGGAATTTAAAAAAATTCTAAACTTAGCTTAGAAGTTTGGTGAATAATGCGCTCTCCGGAATTATTTTTCTACTAAAACCTTCTTCAAGCGACCAGGAAAAAACGAAATTTCTTTCGTTTTCTTCAAAGAAATTGGTCGCTCATGGAGGGAGTTCAACTGCGATGGTCTCTGAATGGAGGTAAAATTAATATTGAGCCTATGGGAGTAAATTTCGTTCCATGAAAAAATGGTCGTTCAGGGAGGTGGTCGCACAAGGAGGTGTCACTGTATATAATTTATTTCTTAATGTTCGAAAGTAACTATTAATTATTAATATACGTTTCGAAAAACAAAATGTTCGAAACCAATTTTTTTTTTCACCGCAGTCTTCAGTAATCTCTTCGTTTCCCCCAAAAAATATTTTTACAAAGAATAGTCAATAAAAAAGTACTGGAAAAATTTCCTTTTAAGAGAATGCTTCAATAAAAAGAAATGACAGGGTAAATAAAGAAAAGATTTTGAAAAATCGCCTTTCCTATAATTTGTTGATAGAGATGGTTGTCATCTGTTCTTTTTCAAAAGAGGATTGACCTTTATATTTATGTACTTCGAGTATTTTTTTACAAATAGTTTTCGGAAGTACTTTTCTATTTCCTTCAACCTTATATATAAAGAGATGGATGGATATATGTTAAATTCTTCGTACGTTATAGATATCGATTATATTTCAAAAATATATATGTCAGTTAGAATTAACATTTTAAAATGCATTATGCTAACAATATTTAACAATTTATCATATATTTTATTGTATTTTTTCCAGCTGTGTTTTATTATCAGAAAGTTTCTGTTATAATATTTTTAATTAATTCCTGTTACTTATATAACTCTAAAATAAATACTTCAAATTTTGATACTAAATTTTATTATTTATTTTATTTTATTATTTATTAGATATTAAACTTTTGAAATATTAAATTCTGTGTCACTCTTTTTAAATTTTCTGAGAAAATTGAAAAATACTGCTAATTTCAAACATCCTTCTATATATAAAAAAGTTTGATTTGGAAATGGACCAATGAAAATCTGCGTAGATATTCCCGGCAGATCGGCATCCAATTTGAATGCTTAAGCATGGCCTTTCTTCGTTGATATTTAAAAAAAAACTGTTGCATACAAAAATATGAAAATCGGTAGTATTATAGAGAAATGTTTGATAAACACGCTGATGCAGACAGTTTTCAAATCGAAGAATTACTCTAAGAGATATTTAATGCCAAAGTTGGACAAAATCGTTCCATTAAAAAAGTTTTATATCAGCAGAAACTGGACATAGGAATTTCATCATTTTTAGATCATTTTATGCGTCAAAATTTCCCGGTGCGGAGACTGCATTTAGTTTTTATAATTTGACTCATTTTTTGAGGTTTTATTTCTATTTTAAATTCAAATTTTCAGCATTTTGAGAGATATTTTTAAAGTATTTTAGAAAATTGTATTAATTTAAACTGTTGCCAACTGTATAAAAAGCGCAAACAATAGTGTTTGCTTCAAATTAAAAATTTATTTTACACGTGACTTTTATAAACAAAAAATATAAAAAGCAGGAACTCATTGAAAATTACGTCATAAAAACTATATATACATTGAATTTTAAACTGAATTGAAATAAAATTGAATTTTAAAAATTTACGTCACATTACACTTATTACGTAAAAAAAAAAATAATAATATTACAAAACAATTTAAATTTAAAAATTGCGCGAGACATTTATTTGATATTTTAAGATGATCATAATATTTCATTTCTAACAGAAGTATTTTTACGTGAATATTAAAAAGAGAAAGAAATGTTTGGTGAAATTTACGTCAGATTATAATTGTCAGGTTCAAATTATAATTCAATCTTCCGAAATCTTTTTAAAGCCGATCAAATTAGCGTGCTGTTAGAATCTGCGGTGTCTGAACGCGGGTTGACGAGCGTAGCTCGTAGGGGGCAGAGCCCCCTAGTCTAACAAAATAAAAGAAAGCTAACAATGAAAATGGACAATTGTGTCACAACTGTGCGTCAATCCCATTTCTCCTTCTTTTCTCCAGTTTTAATTTTTTGGCGTTGGGATGCATTTATAATTTGTCATCAGAAATTCCAATTTTTAATTACTTCTGCTTATGTATACAAATCTAGAATAATGAAACATTCTTTGTTTCTTTTATTTGACAAAACATTCGCAAAAAAAAACTATTAAGAAGAATACACAGGGATAAATATGTTTAAAATATTAATTTTCCAGTTAGAAACTTAAAAAAAAAGATTGCATTCCAATCCTACGGGTTAAAGTTGAAGAGAAGAAAATCCTGATAATTTCATTAAATAATAAATTTTTCGTTCTGTTCAACTAGGCAAATTATAATAATACTTTATATTTTTAATTCAAAATGGATAAATGTCTGATTTCGTGATTTTACCTGAGCTCGTTCTTAAGCTAATTACTTTAATAATAAAACTACTTGGCTCTTTTCATCTAATGTGGTTGTATTCACTACTTTATGCTAATGCAAATGTCTAATCAATCTTTGACTAAAACTTTGTTTCTGCGTTTTATATAAGTGAATGATTTTGGCTCTAAAAGTTGCCCAAAATGAATGATTTGTAAATATTTTAATTGATAATACATTGTTATACGTAATGAACAAATACACAAATCTTGTTTCAATATATTTTTTTTTATTCTGAAAGTGTAAACGCTTACAACCATAACTGTAAATACCAGTAGAGTATGAACGAACATGACGAGAGGAAAACAATTATACAGGTGGAACATGATGAACACACTAATTGGAACTTCTGGACATTATTTCTCACAGATTCATTTTAAGCACTACAGCTCAAAATAATATTTAAAACCTGAACAACTATAATGTGAATCACCGTTCATATACAAATATTTTATTAACGTATGGAGAATTACATGATCACATCTTTAGAATCAAACAAAGATATCTCGGAAAAGTTCCAACCCAGCAAATAGTCATTCCTACTTCGATGATTATCTTATCACTGCCCTGCAGTGTAGGACCCGGTACCTGGATCAGATGATGCAACAATGTTTGAACTTTACCAAATTATATTGTTCTTTAGATTAAGACTTGGTATTTTTTTTATAAATTTAGAATGAAGAAAGTTCCAGTTTATCCTTCATTTTTGCAATGCATTTAATCCTTTAATCGCCTGGCCGGAAACCTTCAAGAGCAGTGATTTGTGAACACATTTTATCGCGACCGTGACCCTCTGGGGCTAAACTGTTCATAACTATAGCTAATAGAGTATAGCTGCTTCTTTGATTTTGTCACGTCCGGAATTATTTTAAATGCTTAAGCGCTCAATAATCTGACAAACTTGATGTTAAAATCCAAATGACTAATTTTAAGAAATTGTAGGAATTGGAATATGCGTGGGAATAAAAAAACAAATCGGCGATTTTAGAACGTTTTTTTTTTCGAAAATTACGCGATGATTAATGGGTTAAGAAATCAGAAGAACGGTGACCTTTTACTGCAGTGATTTTATTTGTTGAAATGCATCTTCTTTTTATTAATCCTTCATTCTTTTCTTGCATGCTTAATCTAGACTTATACCTAAATTTATGAAAACGAAATTTATATAAACTCATCTGTGGATTATGAGAGGAGATGATTGTTGCTGTTGAATGTTACATATTTGTGCTGTTCACCAATGAAAGGAAATTAAATTGGCACATTAGGAGTTGAACCAGGGATCTCATGATCAGGAGACGTGAATGTTAGTTTTGAGCAAAAAGTCAAGTCAGTTACTGTAAGCTGGTAATTCGCTTTATACTGATCAAGTGAGATTAGATCGCTACAAACTACTCCGAAGAGCCAAAACATTATGACCTTCCAAACATTTTGCAATAAACTCGCTTGTATGACGTGAAAAGCGCGTAATCAGGTGGAAAAGGTGTGCAACTGCTGCTAGGGAGTCTGAGGAATCATTCTTGCGCTTACTTCTGTTTGTGATGTTAAAGGGTGCTGATCTAAGCGACTTTAATAGAGGGCAGAATTTAATGACCAGATGGCTCAGAATGAGTATCACCGAAACTGAACGACTCGTTGGTTATTCGTGACATATCGTTGTTAGTACTTATGCAAAGTGGATGAATGACGGTGAAACCATCAGTAGACGCCATGGCGTTGGACGTCCACACGTTATCAAAGAAAGAGGACGTCGAAGACTCCCCCCCCCCCTTGATAAATGAAAATCGGCGCCAGTGACTGGCTCAGCTGACATCCCAATACAATACAGGTCATAGTAGAGTTGGTTTGGAGCACACAATTCAGATAACACTGTTGAATATGACACTACGCAGCAAAAAGCATCATTGCCAACTGCTACTACACTAGACCCAGAAACCTCATGACTGGACCATGGAGCATTGGCAGAGTGTTGCCTGCTCAGAAAAATCACGATTAATCCTTCAAGACGTTACCAGGGTACGCCGTTTTCCAAGTGAGCTGTTGCTCCCCCTTATACAAAAGGTCATACACAGGCCTTTGTTGGCGATATTATGCTTTGGGGAACGTTCCCATGGGCGTCTCTGGGACCCGTGGTTGTCGTAGAACAGGTCATGAAGGTCGTGACATTCTGAACATCACTGTGGGCAAGTTGCACCCTTACATGGTATATGCCATCCCAAATTGATATGAAGCCTTCGTGCAAAAGAACGCCCATGTCACAGGTCTCGTATGTGATAGAGTGGTTACAGGAACACAATAGTGAATTCCAATTCAGGTACTCGCCACCTAACTCAACGGATCTTAATCTAATAGAGCACATTTTGGATGTCATGGAACGGCAGCTTAGAGCTCAAAATCAACCATGGCGGAATATCCCGGGTTTGTGTGACCCCTGCTTGAACATCTGGTACAACCTGTCTACGATGAACTACCAAAGACTTGTGGCATCCATATCAAGGGGGGTTGCAGCTGTTTTGCGGGCGAAAGGTGGACCCACGCGTTATTAGGTAGGTGGTTATAATGTTTTGGCTCTTCAGTGTAAATGTAGAAAATACGTTGTTGATTAATAGTGAAGGATTTGAAGTAAATTATGTACCAATACTATGCTACATAATAATTTAAAGAAATACTGATACGTATACTATAGAGCAGTGGCTCCCAAGCTTTTATTGGCCCCGCCACGCCAAAGTATCTGTAAAATCACTATGTCCCCCCCCTCCCTAATCCTTAAATTATGTATCATTATTTAAAAAATGTATTTTTTTTCACATGGTGGAAGTGTAATAGAGCCTTAACAAAAACTATTCATTTCTCATTTTTTAACTTATCAAAGAGGTGAATCTTCTACCACAAATGTGTTTTTAACACAATTTTAAAAATGCAATGAGATTATACATCCTTATAATATTATAAATGTCAATGTGTGTCCGAATGTTTGAATGAAGTCAGCATCTAAAGGGATGAATTAATGCTTTTATACTTTTGAATATGGATGGATTACAACCCGGAAATGAACATAGGCTATGTTTAATTTATTTTATTCAAATATTTTGCTTAATAATCCAAAATTTCATTCATTTTCATACAGAATGAATTGACATTTTCCCGATAAATTTATCCATCTTTCTTTCCCGTTGCCAAGAAAATCAAAGTCTGGTATAAAAATTTATCCTCGGCAATTAATTTTTAACTCAACTATTTCTGCGTAAAAAATGAGAATAAAAAGAAAATAAATATAACGTCATATTTGAAACGAAAAAAAAATGAAGTATTTTTTATTATATATTAAACATGGATATCGGTTACTTTAATAAGGGTTTTTCTGTCCAAAATGGCGATATAATTAGAAGGAAAAAGAATGAAAAAGAATTATATTATTGATAAAATATTTAACTTGCAAAAATATGACGTCATACTTGAAATAAAACAGGTATTTTCAAGTATTCGTTAAAAATACAAGGAGCATAACATCATAAACTAATGAAAATAGATAAAAAAATGACGTCATATTTAAAATGAATGAGAAATATTTTTTACTAATACTGATTAATAAGTTTGAATATAAGTAACATGCAAATGAGAGTTAGCATTCAAAATTCACGTTATGATTATCAGTAGAAGACATTATTTGTGGTAAAAAAGGGAAATAAAATTGATTAATATATTATTTTACGCCATTTTCTCTTTAAAATTAAAAAGAATTTAATTTCAATTTGTATAGATGATACAAAACCATAATTAAAGTAAAATTTCCTAAAACTAAAAACATATTTTCACACATTGAAGCTTTATGAATGAATTTATTCCACAGAAGCAAAAATCGTCTGAGCATATTGGCATTTAAACCAAGGATGTAAATTAAACTTCAGTACATTTAAGTGGATTGTTATTGCCCCTACGAATTGAATTTTAAAAAATCGTATGCTTTTTTAGTTAATTATTTTTAACAGATGGCAATTAAAACATATCACAAAGGTGAATTTAGTAAAAGGTTTTATCGGATAAAAATGATGTAAGGTTTTTTTCAATTAAAGTATTAATTTTAATTAGAAAACTTTTGTATATATTTATTTTAATTTCGTCAAATTGATGTCATTTTCATTTCACAAGCTTCGAAATTAAAAATGAAACCATTAAATAACAATATACATTTCAAAAATAATTTTTTGCATCAAAAGTCGCATTATTTTAAAATGTAACCTTAGCTTACATTTTAAATAGGGTAACTTGACATGACACGCCGTGCTGTACAAGATGCCGAATAATGTAGTTTTCATATGCGCAGGCGTTGTAGAATGCAAGTGCTTACAAAAACAAAATTTTTTATGCTTTATATAATATCTATAAAATGAAATAAGGTTTTAATTGATAGATAAGGGTGCAAACTTCTAAAAGCAATCAATGAATAACAAATAAAAACAACAGGTGATTTTTAAAACAATAAAGTCACTAACTACTGCATCTTCATCCAATTTATCCTACATTTTTTTACTTGAAATTTCAAATTTATTAAAAATGAATTTCAATATTTTTTTCTAAATGTACATGTACAATAATATAGGACTTCATTAAGCGATTTCATGTTTTAATTAAGTGAAATGGCATAGTTTTACATGATTCATGAAGTGAAAGAATATATATATTATCTCGACAAGTATTATTCCGTACGAAAAACTAACAGAGTGACGTCATCATATTTTAAATCATTGACCAGTTTTCTTTCAGAAAATATTAGCATTTTTATATCCCTTATACCAAATGGTTTGATTTCCACAGACTTTCCAGAAAATACATGATTAACATCCTTTTACCTTAAAATCTCCCAGATATTCGATGTAAAGAAGCTTAGCAAGTAATTTTAATTAGAGATTAGGCATCACATGTCACAACGTTTACCTGTAAAGAAGAGGTGAAATCACTAATTAAGAAATAAATTCACCCTTCACCTCACATCCCTCTAATTTTTAAAGGCGCCGTGATTAACGAAAAGCGAAAGAGAAGAAGGGAAATT
The DNA here is from genome assembly GCA_963932465.1 of Maratus speciosus. NCBI lineage: Eukaryota > Metazoa > Arthropoda > Arachnida > Araneae > Salticidae > Maratus > Maratus speciosus. Next base: position 29,621,572 of record OZ010789.1, on the reverse strand, counting down.
TTCTTTCGATTAAAAAAAAAAACTAAATCTATAGTTAAAAAATCTCTGAAACACAATCTCTGTCCACATTGGAGCATATTCCTACAAATAGTCAAGCCTCCATAATCCAAAATTACAACACAACAATCGATATGAAAACATTTAGCCGTAACTGGACTGCTTTTCCCATAAATAGATTTCTTCCGCGATTGAAAACAATAAGCAACTCTATTGCTTAAATAATAAGCATTTAGGCTTCGAGAGTCTTCGGAGCGTGATAAACATTTTGATATTATTGGTAGATCTACAGCTGTTAAAAATGTGATACCATGAAATAAAAATGTAATAAATATTTGAAAGTTAAAGAAATTTCTCATACTTTTATTATTTATTTTTGACTTTTGATGCTTCACCACATCTGATTTTTTGAATACCATTTATCCCTTTTTCTTTTCCAAGATGTAATTTTTTGGAATAGAAACATAATATTATATGCTGATTTTTCGATTATTCTAATCAATTCAAAGACGCGTCTGAAGTGATCTGTTAATAATCACTATTTACTAATATATCTCTTTAAATAATATTCTTTGCCACAAAAACATAAATCAATATACATGAACGGAATAAGTATAAAATAGAATAAATATAAATAATAAAATAGAATAACAAAGATGTAAGTTTATTCTTCATTTAATCTTAGAAAACGAGTATGAAATTTGAAGCCCACGAAAGAAATTTAAATGATCCTATATATATAAACAAAAATAAGCAAATTGGGATCATTAGAAGTTTTTGTACTATAAAATATGATAAAAGGTTAATTACATATGCTTTTAATTATCGAAATTTTTTGCTTAATTGATGAATTTATTCTTCTTTAAATCTTAAGTGAACGAAGTCACGGGTAACAGCTAGTCTTTCCATACATGCCAAACAAATTTTGTTGTACTTTTCAAACTTAACGTATAAAACTGTTATACGGTCTGCATTTTTATCTTCAGAAAATATCTTAAATAGACACTTACATTTAATGTTAAAATTGATAAATTCATACATTTTATAATGCATTCTTGTAACTTATTAAAAGTTGGTGGAAAAGCTTTCGACACTGACTTTTTTTTCTATGGATAACACAATGCACAAGAAGTTTTCCAATATTCCCATCTTTATCAAATTAAGCAGCCAGTATTCTGCATAACACATTCTTTCTGTTTTCTCTTTCCCATATCGTTAATTGTCTCCGCTAATAGAAGTAGAAAACTTATTCAGTAAATAAATGAAAGCATTGCGATTTTTTTTTAATACACCACCAGAAAAATTATACCGTATTTTAATACTTTAAAATATATTAAAAATTTTAAAAAGACTATTCGCATAATTATTCTGGTGTTAAATCTATTTTTTTTTTCGATAGGATTTCCATAAAAAACTGATTTCTTAAATTTTGCTTGTATTTCATTTATTTTTAGCCTACACTACTACTTTTCCCCAAAAAGGACAAAAGAAATTGATAATGAATGAGTGAGTCAGAAATTTGGAATTGCCGCCCTAGAAGGTGAAATTGCCCCACGTTCAGAACCACTGCTTAGATGGATGTGCGTAAACGTCCGAAAATGTATAAATGCTCAATTTAAAATAAAAATTTCGGCTACGTTCTGGTTGAACTAGAAACAAATTAACAGTTTTTCTTTAAAAATAGAAAAAAATACAAACTGTTGATACTATTTACACAGTCTGACTGACAATTAATGTTGCTTATACAGAAATATGCCACAAAAAATTCTAAAACAAATGCCTTAAAAAAGCCTTATGTAGAAAACATTTAACAGAAAAGAAATGATTCGTTTATAAATCTGTCCACAGCACCTGCATCTTAGCTCTGATTAATGGCCAGGGGAAAGCAATAACTTTGAGTATTTGGCTTTATTTGTGTCGACCACTCACAAAAATTCATTGTTTAACGCAAGAAGAAAGGATTGCAGAGATTTGATATGTTAAAGTAAGCGCTATTTTATTTTTATTAGTGTATATGTTAATACATAGTAATCGGGTTTTAAATGGTATTCTATATCCTTATTCCGTGTATTATTGACAAAATATAGAGTATCAATAAATAATCATAGTTAATAGTATAAAATGTGAAGGATAAGCACCACTACTATATCTAGTTGTGCTTAATGCTGCATTTAAAACAATTCATACGAAAATTTACACAGCGATGACGATAGATATTGAAAATAGTAGGTCACACATTAAAAAAAATTTTTTATCAATAACGGTGTAAAAAAGAATAAAAATATTTTTAATAAATGAAGAAAACTAAGTTATTACATTATGCGATATAGGTTATTTCTAATTTTGTGAATAGAAACGCAATTAAAAGTCACGTATCCTTCTATATATAAAAAAAGTAACGATTTGGAAATGGACCAATGAAAATCTGCGTAGATACCGCGAAACGCATCGGATTGGTCAGAGCTTTCTGACGCTATAAGGGAAGTTACCAAGGGGGGCGGCTCTATTGCTAAACGTCGCCAAGTTTGTCGCCAACTTGGCGATATATCGACAGATTTGGCGACCAAAAGTAGTCTCCAAAAGTGACGCCTAGTTGAACTATTTGCATTTTTTTTAGCACAAACACTAACTATTTACAATATTCGTAACAGTAAGTTTATATTTAATAATTCTTATAATTAAGAAACTCTCTAAACTCTAATGATTATGTGCCTGGAGATAAGGAAATAAAATTGTCAGGAGTTGGGGAGGAGCGCGTTTTTACCAAGTGGAATTTAAAAATTGAATGCATAGAAAATAAGGGATCGCGAAGCGAACCACAATGGAAACGCAAAACGATTACGAGGGGGGCGGATCCCCCTAATTTCTCAAAACTTTGCAAAATTATGTACACTTTTTGTGTCTGTCATTGTATTTTTAAAGGAATTTAATTGCAAAAGATTATACACACAGTGTAGAATTCAGCTAATGCAAACCTAGAAATTTAAAAATTATCATTATTTTAATTAAATTCAATATTTGAAATGTTTTAAATTGATTTTAAGCAATTATTATTTAGATTTTTTATATAACATTTTATTTCGCCTTTATTCACATAGAACTGCGTCGCATATATTTATAGACATGCATCGTATATATTTATAGACATGCTATATTTATAGACATGTGTCGATATGTTTTCCAAAAGGCATTACTACGTATTGAAATAGAAAACTTCAGGTCTGAGAGTAAGTAAGGTACAGCTGCCAGCGTTTTTTGCACTGTTCATAAGCTCCATGGAAGTCTTCGAGCGGAAGGCTGTTAAGGAACCTCGTCAAAGCTGCCTGGATCGCTGGAATTGTGTGAATCGCTTCCCTTTCAGGTCTTTCGTCTTGATCCGCAGGAACAAAAAAGTCAGTGCGAGCGAGATCGGGGCTGTAGGGCGCTTCGGCAGAATTACCACGTTAAACTTAGCCAGAACGTTGGTGGCAGTGACCTTCGTGTGAGAGGGCGCATTGTCGTGGTGAACAATTCAATCGTCTCTGATGTCTGGGCGGGGGCGGCAGTCAGGTCAGTTTTACGGCTGGAGTGCTACACCATTTGAAGAATCGAATCTGGCGCGTCCGCCCAGGCATCAGAGACTTATAATTAACCTATGATTTCATGAAATCTTGTTGTATTTGTTTCATACTAACAGCCAAAACTTGTAACAGATGTAACTACCAACCGTTTTCCAAATGGTATGAAGAGTCCTAAACGTTAAGAACTTTTATACTGACATTCACCAATAACCATGTGATAAGACAAATGTTACAAATTGACCCACTGAATGGTTAGTGAATTTATTACAAAATATATATTTTTAGCCCTATTTAATTTTTAAGATATGGCATTGCTTAAACATCTTTTAACCTATCTATTTTTTTTATTTCTAAACAAATAATCCTAATTTATTTAAAAGATTCATTTATAAGAACGTTTTTAATGATATATTTCTTTAATTATATAACTATTCATTTGTTATGTATAGTTTATACTTTGTAGTTAGACTATTTTACTTTTGTAGCTTCACAACCATTTAGTTTTTATTACCGAGCGTGGTTTCGCGCAAAATGAAAATCCCTTGTTGTTGTAAATCGTGTACTATCGTAACCATAGTTAATATTCTGTGATTCATCACTTGCGTGCAGGTCAATGGAAATATGCCTTAGATTAAAGTTATTAATTTATAATTAAGTTTAAAATATTAAAAGGATTTATTATCATGTGAGACATACCTACTTCCATAATTTTTATAATTCTAGCACATCAGGAAATGAGTTGAAAAACCATTACAAATTACATCCAAAAATTACATCAACTAAACTGAGTTAAACAAAAGGGCGTAATAACATGTTAAAGTAATCGTAACTTTACATTTACAGTTAAATAACAAATAAAAGAGCGTAGAAAAGATTTAAATTAATCGCAATTTTACATTTACAGTTAGATAACGAACTTTTAAGAAAATCATGCAATTTAAAAGGAAATCCAAACTATAGCCTTTTTTTATCCGTAGCATTATTACACATTTTTCATTTTTTAGCTTAAATTATACATATGACACAGTTTTCCACTTTTAATTGTAAATAAGGGAAGTAACTGCTATTAATTTTTGTCTACATTTAAAACAAAAGGCTTCGAATTAAATCGACTTGGCGGATATAAAAAAATAATGGCAACGTAAGAATGAGTCATATATGTTTTTGACAAAAACGTTTGATCGTTGTCTGTAAGAAGTGACGGATCATCTATTATTATAAATACATAATACTTTTATGACATTTTTAATGTCATTTAACATATTTTGAAAATTATTTCAAAAGTAACAATTTCCTTTTAGCTTATTACTTCATTGAATCTTTGTTCCTGTTGTATCTGACAGACATATCATGAGATGTATGACACAAATAAAACCCAATGCTTAAAGTTGTTGCGTCCTTTTGGTCATTAATCAGCAAAAGTATCCAGGTGTGGTGGACAGATTTATAGACGCTTCGATTCTTTTTTTCTCATGTTTTCTAAGTAAAACATTTTGTAAAGAGTTTTTCTTACACATATCTTTATGTAGTAAACTGGTTGTTATATTTCAGTAAAAAAGTGTTATTTTTTACAATATTTATTCAATAATTGTTTCAAATCAGTAATAGAATTATTCATTCTTTTGTATGCAAGACGTTTTACTGCATTTATATCTATAGGATTTGTATGAGAATGTACAAAACAAATTAGCAACTTTGAAAATTAAATATGACTTAAGAAATAGATGTGCATCAAATAACAGACTGTTTACTGACTGTAATAGACAAAGCACGAGCACTCACTGGTTGAAAATATATATCTAATTCTAGGTGGCGCTACCTCTGCAAGCTACGCTTGCCAACCCACGTTCAGACACCGCAGAATCTAAAAACACGCTAACCTGATGGGCTTTAAAAATATTAGAGAAGATTGAATTATACTGAAAAAAGCTGTGCAGATCTCCCAGAAAACGGGTTTCCATTCAATTCCCTTTGATTGCAAAAATTTAAGGGCGAATCAGTCGCTGTTATGACGTCCAATGGTTGTTTTTGTTTTTGATTAAAGATGATCAGATAAACATTTGGAAAGAAGCTAAAATAAAATGAATTAAGTATGCAGAGTCTTTGTCTCCCGGTATTTTAACTCTATAACAATAGCCTAAGTCATGTGACTATCATCAACAGTTCCGGGCTAACCACTTCACTTTTAATAGTTTAGGTGCTATTTTGGTACTTTTATGTTAGCCAGGCACAGTTGATAAGTCGCCAAATATTATTCTATCTCCATCATTTCATCTATATTATAATAGCTCAAGTCATCAACTGCCATAAACAAATACGGTCTGATCCCTTCGCCTTTCATATGAAAGTTTGGCACAGATGTCATATACACCCCATATTGGCGAGATTTTTTTTTCCGACGCCAATTTAGGGAACGCATCAACAGCATAAACAACAACATCTGGCGTACCATATCAAGAAAAAAACGATACTTTGGCGCCAGTTAAGTGCCCGTTCCGTATATGACCTTGAGGTCAGAAAATAATCGCGCCAATATGGGGCCGTAAATTTTCCATTTTGACTAAAAAATCAAAAATTTCTTTTTCGAATAGAACTATATAAAAGTTGCCATGGTCGCAAGGAATTCTTGGTACTGTTACGCTAGCCGGATGCAAATCTCACCAATAGCTTTTTTTCAACTTCCAGTTAGCATTTTTTTTTTCGAGTGGTAATATTTGGCCAGATGTCATATACGCACCGCAGGTTTGGCGTGCTTTTTTTAGGAAGATTTGGGCAAAACCTAGTTTTCAAATACCAGTTACATATGCATTTTTGGTATTACTTAGTTATCTCGTCGACCAAAAATCTATCGCCAAACTATAAGATTAAATGCCAATAATGGTTGATCGTAAATGTCGCATTCACTTGACTTTAAGCAAGTTACACGTGTTTACGTCATCAAGGGATTTTTATTTCGACGTTTTATTTGTATATTTATTAATGTTTTACCAATTTATTTGTTCTTTCGTTATTTAAAATAAAAATTATGTCAATTTGTATAATTTGGCGAGTGGTTTGGCGATTTATATAATTTGGCAAAATTGGTCGATGGAATGACTAAGTAGTACCGTATTTTTTAATTATTTTCTATTATTTTCTAAATGAAATATAAAAAAAAATTAATAACTGTAGAACAAAATAATTTATATAATTTTTAAAAAGAAATAAAAGCATATAAACATTTATTATTAAATAAACAACCAATAGCCAGGTTACCATGTCAATCACAATAATGCCACTTTGGCGGCTATTAGGTACCTCGGTGCATAGATAACATCTGTGCCTTTTTTTTTTTTTTTTTTTTTTTTTTAAGAAAGATGTGAAAGCCCATCAATTTGTGTATTTTAAATAAAATGAATGAAAGGATTATATTTTAAATGAATTTAATGAAACATAAAAAAAATGCGACGAGAAAAATGTTTGGCGAATTATCACCTGCGTCTAGCTAACATAAAAATACCGTCCGAATTGATTTCTCTATCAGAATCTTTCGATTTGGCGAAAGATTGTTCAAGTAAATTGAATTATAAATAAAAGCAGCTAGATACATTTCTTAGCATATATTTAAGGGAGGCCAAACTTTTCGCCAAATTAGTTTAAAATAATAACCTTTTCTGAAATATGAAAAAAAAAATTATCTGTCATGATTAAAATTTGAGTTGCCATCATTAGAAAAATGTATTTAAAATTTAAAAAAAAAATAATATTTCGAAAACTAATTCGAATTTAAAAATTCTAATACCAGTTTTATGATCTGCAGATCAATACTGATTTTTGGTGTTAATTTCATCGCAAAGTATTCCATATTTTAGGAGAAATCGCCGTGAAACATAATCAGTTGTTTAATCAGTCTTTTCAAAGAATCGTTACATAAATTCGTTTCATTTCAGCCGTTTAATACATCCTTTTCAAAATTCGTTTCTTTAGGATTTTATATACAGGGTGATTCATAAATATTGAAACAATAGGATATTTCGTTAAATAGTGCCCCTAGACACATACTTCCAATTGAAAAGTTTCATAAAAAAGGTGCAAAATTTAATGACACAAGTTGCAACTCCGTGGGGGGTCTGTTTGAAAAATACGAAAATTAAAATTTTATACGGCCCCCGTACGGTAAAAATTCCATTTAGAAAATCTTTCCCGAACCATTCCTGAATTAAATATAAAAAACTACATCTTCCTATTTGCAAAACCCGCAGATATGGCCATTTAAATAATTCATAAGCTTTTAAGTGATTAGACACAATTTGAAATTTCGTGCAATCTAAAAAACAATGTTACTTTAAGAGTTCTAGGAAACATGTAAAAAATATATTTCTTGAGTTTGAATTTTGATTTTTTTTTCTTTTTGTGTAATGGTTAACCATATAATTTGCAAACAAAATCACATCCCAATACTTCTCATAAAGTTAAAAAAAAAAATTAAATGATTAGTATTTTTTTTAAGCGGATTTAATTTAAAATCTTTAGAACTCGAAATATTATTCATCGGATTTCAAATTTATTTTCATTTAATTAAAGAGGAACGTATAATTTTAATTTTGTTTCAGGATTTTTTTAAATATTAATTTTAAAAATATTAAAAATATTTATTTAAAAAATTATGTAACTTATTTTTTAAAACATCATATTTTCAAAAGTAAAATTTTTCAAATTTGACATAACAAAATTAAAATAAAGTAATAAAAAAAGACATGTTCCAAATTCGCACCTTTCTTATTTACGATTCCTCACTTATATGAATTTAAAGACGAGAAATGGTAGGAAAAAAAAGAAAAAGAAAAGAAAAACATCATGCAGAAAAATGCATTTAAAGCTTTAAACATAGATTGGCTCCTAATAATTTTTTTAAATGCTTTTTAAAAAATTGCACGTTTTTACACGTGCAATAACTTCTTTCTGTAGCTTAAACTTCCGATTCAGTTTAACTTTTGCCGTTTCCACCTCCTTTTTGTACTATTTAAATGTCCATAAATAAATGTTAAATGTGTAATTTGAAATAATGCTTTTTCTAACATGTCGATTAAGAGTTTTTCATAATTTTAGCCCTCACAACTTCAGGCTTTTTATCGTCCCGGTGAGGCCGTTAAAAAAAATCTGTATTCTGGAGCCGAGCCGGGCCAGACTTCTTTATTCCTAGGTCTCTACGGGGCGAAATTTTCTGTCGAGGTCTCGAGACAACCCGTATTAAAATCATTATCTTTGACTGACCTAATCCGTGCAAAAATAAGTAAAATTTGGCTCAGCACAAAAACATTTAAAACAAATGCTTATATTTTTAAATGGCCATTTTTTACAATAAAACTTTAAAATTCATATTTTTAAAGGATAGTAGATTTTAAGGCAAAAAAAAATTAAAATACAGTAAAACTAGTGAAAAAAAAATCTGCCTATGATGAAATCCTTTCTTAAACGGAAAAACCTGTTGATCCATGAAAAATGATTATAATAATACGTGAGGAAAAATAGACTGCATTTACAACTCCTAAGAAGGGGACTTGTCTATAACTTTTTTTTTCTGTCCTATGTGATTAAATCTTAAAATATTTTACATTATAGCATTTTTGAATTTCTCCAACACATGAAATATGGATTAACGATATTAAAGGAGAAGTGTATCATTTACACATCAATAGAGATTCATGAATAAAATAAATAATCACAGCTTTTTACGCTTCTTTTAAAATATTAATTATAAACATGAAAAAAGAAAAGCTATAATAAGTATTTTTGGTTAGAACTCCTCCATACGAAACACCTTTCAACCATATCGATGTAAAAAAACTATCGAGTAGAAATTTAGTCAGGCCGGGCCAGGCTACGAAGAAAATCTCGAAAGAAAGGAGAAGTGTATCATTTACACATCAATAGAGATTCATGAATAAATCAAATAATCACAGCTTTTTACGCTTCTTTTAAAATATTAATTATAAACATAAAAAAAAAAAAAGTTATAATAAGTATTTTTGGTCAGAACTCCTCCATACGAAACACCTTTTAACCATATCGATGTAAAAAAACTATCGAGTAGAAATTTAGTCAGGCCGGACCAGGCTACGATTTGAACTTTTTTCCAGGCAGGGACGAACTTTTTTTCCTATGGGTCGGTTCGGGACCGGACCTAGATATTTCGACCCGTGCAGACCACCAGCATATTTCGAAAGCAGGTTTCACGTAAAATCTATACACTGCATATTTTATGTCCAAAGGAGGGGCACTGTCTTAAATCGAGTTTTAATAATGTACAATTTGTGGATGACCCCTATGTTGTATTTAAAATGAGTCAAAAACTCGTCGCTCAGAGGCATGGATAAATGGTGTAACTCACGAATTTTGGATCTTGATATCTGTGCGAATTTTGAAGATATCGAGATGAATTTTTTTGTGTTGCAGGAATGGATAAGCGATGACAGCGATGACCACCTCGGGAACTCAGCTTTCGCTTTAGAGTGTTAGTGCAATACCGAGGGGTAGACCACATCCACTCCTCCCGACTCTCAACCAGAGTCTGAGAGGGAGTGTCGGGTCCCTGATCAAGCTGCTGAGATTTATTTCGGTTACTGTGAGATTTACAATTACAATCACAATTGGTTACCCAATTTTTCTGGGCGAACCGAAGATTTCACATCGAGATATATGACTGTATGTAATGATTACATGAGGATCATTTCACCTAATGTGATTACATAATTGTTTACAATTTTCTTGGATATATATACGTCACAGTACATTTAACACACAATATTTAACATGACAATTAGAAACACATTACAAAACAATATCAAACACCTACTATTTACATGACTGTATGTAGCGATTACATGAGGATCATTTAATGTGATTGCATAATTATTTACATTTTTCATGGATTTACAGGGATTTCACAGTACATTAAACACACAATATTGAACATCACAATTAGAAACACATTACAACACACCTACTATTTACAATTTGCACATACAAGAGTTTGGAGAGATGCACAAGATAAAAATTCAAAAGTGATAGAAGTTTCTGGCACCCGCTAATAACCCGTTTCTCCCTCCATGCTACACCCTAGTGATGGAGTCGGAATAGACTAGTTCTGGATTTGAAAAGATGTACTCGTTTGTTTCTATAAACCTCATGCATTGTATGATCTTGTTGAGTAGTTGTGGTTTCTCTTTTACATCCCGCCACCAACTTGCTAAATTCATACGTGTGTGTTTTTTGAGATGATAATGCGATGTTAATGTACAGTATAATACATAGTGTAACGATGTTGACGGCAAGCCACAAATGCATAGTGGGGAGTCTCTTTTGTTAATTTTGTATAAGTGTTCCTGAAAGGGGCGTGATTTGTTAAAAATATGTGTAAGTATCTGTTGTTTACGAAATACTTGTGGTCAACCAATGGCAAGAATTCCTTCGTATATCGGCCTGTGTCTGAATCCGTCCAGCGTTTTTGCCAATTTGTTAACAGATTCTGCTTTGTCTGTGATTTTAGTGAAGAAGCTGGATATGGTAAAAATGTATGTATTAGTGTTTCATCCGTTACTGCCGATTCTGCCAGTTGGTCAGTGCCTCATTGCCCTCAACACCGGAATGTCCTTTTGTCCAATTGAAGTATATGTATTTTACTGTTGTTTGTAATTGTTGAAGAATTTTTAGTATTAAATAGTTTGTATTGTCAAAATTGTTTAATGCTTTTAAACTTGATAGGCTATCCGTTATGATTAAGTATTGAGAATGTTTGTCCGACTCTATCCACTCTAATGCTGAAGAGATCGCGAAGAGTTCTGACTGGATGACGGAGTTATCCTGGGACAGTTTCGCTCTCCAAGTATATATATGCTCGTTTTTTTGTACACACAAAATGCCGAGGCTGTGCCTTCGGACATTTTGGAACCGTCCGTGTATATTGTAATTTTGCCTACATAGTCGTTTATTTCACAAATTTGTATTTCACTTGTTAGTGGTGATGTTTTGTATTTTGAGCATTTTGGATAGTATAGTGGAGAAAAAGCCTTTTCTGTTGACTTGCCAAGACGAATCGTCCCCCGAATACTCCGCCTCCGCCTCCAACTGCAAATCCAGTGGGGGGAGACCTGTGAGGACCTGCAGGGCGTTTGTTGACGTATTGCGACAGGAATGGATAAGGGGGAATTTTCCTAATTGGGAATTTTACTCTACGGGGGCCGTATTAAAAATTTATTTTTTTTTTATTTTCTCCAATAGACCCCCCCCCCTCCATGGAGTTGTAACTTATGTCATTAAAATTTGCACTTTTTTTTATGAAAGTTTGCAATTGGAAGTATAGGTCTACGGGCAATATTTGAGGAAATAGCCTATTATTTCGATAATTATGAATCACCCTGTATATAGGGTAGATATAAAAATGAAAGTTTGTCTGTCTGTGTATAATGCTATAAAAATCCACAGTTTGGAAGCCAGAAATGTTATGTACATGTGTAATTAAACACGGCCGAGGCAACTAAAGCAATCCGGAATCGAAAAGAATTTACAGTTAACTTTTAATAAGTAATAACAAAACCACCAATTTAACAGAGATTTTCTATCAAATTTAAACATTGTTCGTTATAGCAACAATTAAACATTTTCACAATAAAATCCTTTTTTTATGTCCAACCCGTAATCGCGCGAGTTCCTTAGCCAATGTGAGATATACATATTACGTACGCCACGCTGCAATACTAAAACGCTCCAGCGGGTATTATGATAATTTTTTTACCTCACATGCAAATAATTAGAGATTATTTAATTGTGTTTAATTATTAATTTTTTAAAAATAAAAACAAACAGCTTATGACAAACATCGAAAAAACTTTTTATTCTATTTATTCCCTTATTCCAAAGATATCGTTTTATCGTCTGCTGCCATAGTAACATGATAAATTAAATTTCATTTTTAAAAAGGCACAGTAATTGAAAAATATGTTACTAAATTGAATAGTTATTTTTAATTTTGGTTTTAGAATTAAATTCATGAACTCCCGTGCATAGAACAGGTTAAACGGCTAATATATATATTAAATTATAAACAGAAGTTCTCTTATACGTCCATTAAAAATATTTCAAAAATATATATTCTAAAAACACACTCAAAATATATATTAAACATTTAATTGCTAAAAATGACGTCAAATGTTAATAAAATACATTAAAAGATCTTAATAATTTGACATGTTTCGATTGAATTACTCCATCATCATCAGAAAAACAAATAAACACCAAGATGGAAAATGACAATAAACTATTACAAATGAAATTTAAAATAAATAAATTAAAATAAAATTAAAATAGTTAATAAATTAATTAAAAGTTTATTAACAAAATGAACGATCCAGTTTTTGAGAATAAAACCGACAGGGAAAATAACATGAAAAGAGTGGTTATAAATTATTATCCCAATTTCTTCGAATCCGCTAAAACTCAACTAAAAAAGTTTGATTTAAATTTAATTGCTAGACTCCCCCTCCAAAATTAAAATCAATTTTAACCACTAGAATTGACCCTATTGATAAATTTGTCCTTTCCGGTGTTTATATCATTCCTTTTCTTAAAGAAAGTGGTTATAGAAATTATTATATTGGCATGACTCAGAGAAAATTCAAAGTGAGATGTAAAGAACACATTGCAGACATAAAATTTAATAGAGGTAAAACCGCATTATCTAGGCTAAATAAAATAGAAAACATAAATATTTTGTTTTATGAAAGTAGATTAATTTATAGGTCAGATTTTTATTTGCAACTTTTTATTAGAGAATCCATTGAAATTTACGTCAGAAACTCAATGTCTGCAATGATTCCTTGTCATTTCAAATTCCAAATATTTGGATTGAATTGTTAAATAATTTGAAAATAAAATAGGGCAACGTGAAACATGTTAAAATATTACGCGCGTGATTTTTATTTATTTATTTTTAAATTTCATTTGTAATAGTTTATTGTCATTTTCCATCTTGGTGTTTATTTGTTTTCCTGATGATGATTGAGTAAATTCAATCGAAACATGTCAAATTATTAAGATCTTTTAATGTATTTTATTAACATTTGACGTCCTTTTTAGCAATTAAATGTTTAATATATATTTTGAGTGTGTTTAAAAAAAATATATTTTTGAAGCTAATATATATACCAGTTATTAGGGTTATTGCTACCAATCGCTTAATGTTATCGAAATCATCCGGGATTATACAACTGTATTAAATTCTACGCTGAAGTCAGTCCCTTTATGTAATCATTTTTTAATTTACTGTTACCTCTTTTCAGCAGACCATTTTCTGAAATTTGTGCAGTTGACAGTAAGTCCATTCAAAGTAAGATTTCAAAGAAAGACAAATGATAAGATCGAAGCCGCTGCAGTCATGCGATAGCTTCATGGTTTAAATGCGATTTATGAGGCATTTTTTTAATAAAAAGGTTAACTTATAATTTCATTAAATCTTCTTGTAGTACTTGTATAGAATAAGCCTTTCGTTAGATGTATGATGCAAGCAAAATAAAATGTTTAACCCATTTGTGCCGGAATTTTTCTTTTCTCAAATTTGTTGGTAAAACCAATTTAAAATATTGAAAAATGAACTGAAAAAAATGCTAAAAAAAATTTACGCAATTTTTTTGTATTTATTTGATAATACGTAAGTGTACTAAATATGGGAATATGCATACTCTTTGTAGTAATATAATATGCATAATTATATGTTTTGTTTAAATTTACATAAAATAAGCTTTTAAATAGTATATTTTATACTTTAATTATTAGTTTTAGCAGTTACTAAAAAAATATATGTATTTCTTTACAGAGACTAATAACGTTATTCGTATTAGCAATAATAAACTAAGAATAATTGTATTTGAGATTTAAAAATAATTTGTATTATCATAATATATTATCATGTCTTTACATAAATAACTGTTCCCTAAATGGCTGATAAAAATATGTACCCATTCAATCCCAGCGCACTATATTTTGTACGTCACAAAAGTGCATAAAAACTAGGCTTGAACACATAATTTCACAATTTAAAAAAATACGCATTTCAAAAAAGTCTACAAGCTAAGATTATGACTTATTTGAAACCTTGATAGAAAAAACAGAAATAAACTTACTTTTTACATTTCACCATCTTAAAAAATGAAAAATCTATAAACTCCGAAAAAAAGTCTCCATTTTAAGGAAACAAATATCCATCTTATGCTGTGATCTTTCGGTAACAGTTAAAGACAGTAATAGATAATTATTTCGTACAATTTCATGTTATAAAGAAGAAAAAAATTATACAAATTTACTAAAATTCGAAGCGTCCCAAAACTGGGACGCTAGGCATAAATGGGTTAAAGACAGTGAGTACTTCTTGTCACTAATTAGTAGAAATATCCAGGTTTTGAAGTCAGATTTATAGTTTCGTTTTCTTTTTGCTAACATTTTCCGACTAAAACATTTTGTTAGGAGATTTTTAATTCAATTAGGTATCTTAATTAAAATTTCTTGGTTTAAATGATGATAGTTAATTTTTGAAGATACATATATATATAATGGAATATTTATTATGAATATATGATTTTAAAACATTAATAATTTTAAGTATGCATACATACCTTATCCGAATATTCGTTGAATAATAATTATAGACTATATTTGTATAAAATGTATCTTAGTTAAATTTCTAAACTTCTTTCTGAATGCTTCATCTAATGCAGTGATCTTGTACTTTGTTATGCAATTGCTTATATTATTAGTATTTAAAGAATCGCATGTTGTAAATACCTCTTCCCCTCCACACGAAAAAAAGGAAACACATAGTTGCCAACCTCCCATTTTTTTTATACCAATAAGTTCTCACAAAAATGTTCGCTTTATTTAATTTCAGAAAGTGTGCGACTGTATAAAACAAGTATTTTTGTAAAATAATATTGGTAAGAAAATCGGGAGGTTGGCAACTATGGAAACATTTTAGTAACATTTAGCTTTATTTTTTAAGTATTACCTATAAAAAATATGCATTATTTCAATAAAATTGTATCACAATTTCTTTGCGTTTTATGTAGGTATTTACAGTAATCTCACAATCTTTTAATGATATTAAAAAGAAACATAAAATATACATAAAATGACATATTTAATCTAATTGATAGTTATTTCTGTTTTATATCTATTAAAACAGGTCTTTATATCATAATAACTGAACCTTCCGAACGCCGTGAACTGGTATATCGTTCACTAAGCTGTAGGTTTCGCTGTAATAGAAGCAGTACTTAAAATAATAAAACTCTACAGATATAATACAGTTTTGATTACTGCTCTCTAGGATTATATTAAAATGCGTAATTAAGATTTTTATATCATGTTGGAAAAATCACTTTTTTATTAAATTACAGATAATATATATTTGACAAAATTTCAAATTTAAATACAAACTCTTAACGTTAATTTCGATGGTTAAACAAGTGCTTAAATTTATACATAGCATATAAAAGTATGCATAATATGTTATATAAAAATGACACTTAAGCGGGTGAGTACCAATTATAGAATTTAAACACTGATTCCGACTAATCCAATATTTAATTTAAAATGTTAGCATCAAATATTTGCAATTAAATAGAAATACGTGGGTATACGTTTTAATTTTTATTAAATGCATTTGTTATTCATTTTTTTTTAAATCTTACACAATAGCCAAATACACAATAAAATAATACTATATATCATATAAATGTGTTTATGAGAAAAACAACGCAAAATATACTAAGAAAACTTTGAAGGTTTAAAAGTAAACAAAAAGCAGTTTCATTTTGAAAAAGAGCAGATGCCTTACCTCCATCAACAAATTATACGGATTTTTTTATAACGTTATTTTCAAAGTGTAAGTTATAATTTGTGGACTCACATTTAATACTAAGTATTAAATAATTGATAAAAAGCATGTACAAAGCAAAGCATATACCAGCATATACCACTTATGATATATTTTATGATTTGGAATGAAATATTATGCTTTCCTATATTTCATTTATTAATTTTATTTATGTCTGAAAATTTTGCGAATAAAGATACGAGAATTTATAAAACGTTTTCCCTTTGATAAATCTCATATAAATGAATTACATTAAAACTCTGTAGTTTTTTCTTATTTGAGCTTCGTTTAAACAAAATTAAGTTGTTTCATTCAATCAGTTATTACTTTATATTTCAAAAATGGCGTATAAGCCTAGAATAATAATCCATTTTTAGGTGCGTTCGTAATTATATAAATACGTAGCACCTATATTCGTCGTTCAGTCTGTCCGTCCGTCATTCCGTCCGTCTGTCCGTCATTCCGTCCGTCTGTCCGTCCGCACATAACAGAGCAAAAACTACCCAAACGAATGGTAGGAAACTTTAAATACATAATTGTTGCAAAATTTTGTCGAGTTGTCTAAAATGTTATAAAAATCGGTTGTATAGGTAAATTACAGGGGCAGTCAAAAGTTTTCCGTTACATTATGGCTAATGAGAAAAATTATTTTAAGTGAATTTGAATGATGTTACAGCCTTTTGAACAGAATGAAATTGATATGCACTTATGACGTGCACTAAAATATACATTCAGTACGATATGCTGTTAAAAAACATTTATAAAACAATTTACAGTATGAACTTATTTGCCACGTTTTAAGTGCAATTTCCAACTTGTTGATATTACAAGGAGTCCCCATATAGGAATCATCGTTTCACTCACGTGCGCCAGAATTACATTTTTTATCTGTATAATTTACTATTTTATATGTTCATTGTAGGATTATGTTTCATTTAACAGTTAGAAAAAATAGAAATTTCTACAAAACGAATCAATTCATATTTGATAAACATCCTACAACGATAAGATACTGCAAAAGGCAAATAAGCTTCCTGGAATGAAATTATTATTTTTTACTTTTTTATCCTAAAAAATACCGGTTTTCAAAAAGTTCATAAAATTTCAAAAGTTCGGTGCGAAAGTAAAACGGTATAAAAAAATATTTATCTGTTTGAATGTTCACCGTTTTACGAAATTTTTTATGACACAAACAAAAAAAATAGTTCAAAAGCTCGACAACAGAGGGCGATACTCAAGTACAGTGCACTCCCGATTATCCTGGTTAATCACCGGAAGATGTCTCACGGACAATCGAAAAACACGGATAATCCGAAAAACTTTTTATTAAAGAAAAAATCAACACCAGTACAAACATATAAAAACTACTTACATTTGCATGCTGTATAACATCATCTCCTTTTTATTAAAGAAAAAATTAGCATCAGTACAAACATGTAAAAATTACGTACATTTGCATGCTGTATAACATCAAACTAGGAATTTTCCTTTTAATATTTACTGCTTAAAAAATCTGTAATGCATTTTTGCTTCTGCTGTTTGCTCCTCTCTTGTCTTATATCGGCACATATTTTACGAACCGCAGTAGCGCACCATAAAAAAATTCTCTTTGTCCCATGGAGTCTAACAAAGTTTTACAAATTGTAGAGTAGTGGAATGAGAAATTGTATTTCCTTCATTTAGTACATCTTCTGTATCAGTACTATCATTACAATTAGATTTAACAACACAGTTAGAAACGATGTCTTCATCTATCAAATACTGGAAGCCAGGCTCACATGCTCTCCCATAACCCTACCCGCCAAATAGGTTACAGAACGTTCGATTTTAGCTCTATGCACTTCACAATACTATTAGCTAAACCGGAAAAGATCCTGATTCACATCAGCATCGATTTTACATGCATGATAAACTTGAAAAAGTTTGTTTTAATTTTTTTTCTTTTTGTGATTCCGGAATGAGCACGGATAATCCGCAAACCGGATAATCCGCGCACGGATAATCGATGGTGTACTGTAATTCCATGGAATAATTCCATATTGCTCAAACAATGCAAGATTTGACTACAAAAACATTAGAGTATACGGCATGTAGACTTTTTTGTATCCAAATCCTGTGTTGTGTGAGCAATATGCAATTATTCTATGCAATTACTTTCAGTAGCGCCCTCTATTGTCGAGATTTAGAATTAATTTTTTGTTGATGTCATAGAAAATCCTGTATCACACAGAATATTTATCTGCAAACCGCCTGTCTCTCCGACCCATAAATCATTTTTTTTTTTTTCCTCACCGAACACTTGAAACACTCAGTACATAAAGAAATATCAATCATTAAGGGGACGGTGAAGTTTAAAATCCTTAAAAATATTTTTTTTTTATTTTTGTAAATTTCAACTTAAATATTATTCAAGGGCACATTATACACATTATGGCATGCATTTATCACAAAAAAAATTTTTTAAACATTTATTTTTGAGAAAAAAATGGAATTTTACGTGTCGTCTTAGAAATCTTCGAAATGCCCCATGCGTCTTCCATATCAATGAAATTCCCCAATATTTTTTATAAAAGTTTGGTTTACATATAGAAATAAAATAGAGCATCGAATTTCACATATTTGAATTTAAAGGTTAAAAAAAATGAAAAAGTTTGAAATTTTTTCGAAAAATTTTCAAAATTTTAAATTTTTTCAATTTTCTTTGTAAATTTCATCTTAAATATTATTCAAGGGTACATTATATGCATTATGGCATGCATTTATCAAAAAAAAAAAATTTATTTTTTATTTTTGAGAAAAAAATGGAATTTTACGAAGTCTTAGAAATCTTCCAAGTGCCCCCTGCGCGTTCCATATCAATGAAAATCCCCAATATTTTTTATAAAAGTTTGGTTTATATATATAAATAAAATAGAGCATCGAATTTTATATATTTGAATTTAAAGATTTAAAAAAAAAATTGAAAAATTTTGAAATTTTTTCGAAAAAATTTTGAAATTTTGAATTTTTTTTTACCTTTAAATTCAAATATATAAAATTCGATGCTCTATTTTATTTCTATATATAAACCAAACTTTTATAAAAAAAATATTGGAGATTTTCATTGATATGGAAGACGCATGGGGCATTTCGAAGATTTCTAATTCCATTTTTTTCTCAAAAATAATTTTTTTTTTAATTTTTTATGATAAATGCATGCCATAATGTATATAACGTACCCTTAAATAATATTTAAGTTGAAATTTACAAAAATGAAGAAAAAAATATTTTTAAGGATTTTAAGCTTCACTGTCCCCTTAATATGGAATGATGTATATATATACATAACCTATGTATGATATGTTTATACAAATACTTATATCCTGTACTAAATAAATCATAGCGTGCTTTTGATAATTAAAGTTTAAGACATTTATGCATATCTTCAGTGTAGACGTGCTGGTTAGATTATTGATACACTTTTCCACTGTGCTCTGGACGAGTCATAGAAGAACCGTTCATAGTCCAGTGTCGTTTTTAAGAGTGTTTGTAATTATATAAATACGTAACACATATAGACGTCGTTCGATCCGTCTGTCTGTTTGCCTGTCCGCCCGTCCGCATACAACAGAGCAAAAGCTTACTGACCGAATGGTTTGAAATTTTAAATATATAATTGTTACAAAATTTTGTCGAGTCATTTCAAATTTTACGAAAATCGGATACATAGTTTAATTACAGGGACAGTCAAAATTTTCCTTTACATTAAGGCCAATGGGAAAAAATATTTCAAGCGCATTTTAATGATGTTACAGCCTTTCGAACAGAACGAAATTGATATGCACTTATGAAGTGCACTAAAATATACATTCAGTACAACAAACGGTGAAAAAATATTTATAAAAATAGTTATAGTACGAACATTTGCCACGTTTGACGTGCAATTTCCAACTTGTTTTAATATTCCGTAGATATAGAAGTCAGATGCTAATAAAACGAGCCAGTACGGAGGAAATTTTGAGGATTTCTCATTGAAAGGTTTTCAAGTAGGAGAGACCGAAGCTAGTAGGCGCAGTTTTTAGTTATTAAATTTTATTGATTTTTTGTTTAAATTTTTTAACAAACTTTAATTACACTTTTAAAGAACAGGCATTGCTCTATAAATACCCAAGAGTTTTGAGTTTGTAGCTTTTGTAGTTTATGTTTAGCGGCAGCCTAAAGTAAAAGGAAAATTGTGCGCCAACCTACCCTGTCACGTGGTAAGTTGCTTATACCTATGCGGTAAGTTGGCACACGCTTTATAGGAATTTAAATAAAACTCAAATAAGACACGCAGTTAAGAAAAATGAATTTCATTATTACAAATAAGTTTAAATAAAGGCATTATCGCCGTACAATGTAAATTCTAAATTATACAGATATAAAAATAATGAATAAAACATTAACACTGAGTAACTTCTATCCTACTCGATATCATCATCAGAGTTACAGTTGTCACAAATAAAAATTCGATTCTCTCCGTTTGGGCAGGCCTCGTGTGCCCAAAATCTTGCAATGCAATCACTTTTCTCGGTATTTGCTGTTTTTCAAGCTACCAGCACACACCAGACACCGAACCAACTTGTCCCGTGTTTAATGCGCCTACAATCCCCATAATACATTTCTTCAAAAAAGGGACACGCAATCTTCTATACATAAATAATCCAAGTAAATCACATATGGGGTAGGTATAGTTAATCATACACTAAGAAAAACAGCACAAGTTAAATCGCAATTATTAAGATAAGTATTAGAAATTAGAAAAGAAATGAAGCAACAAAAAATTACTTATGAGTACAAAAAACAGAAAAATCGTAATAAATGTCTACTGCACGTAGGTAACGCTGCGAAACTACAATGAGGAATTGTAAAAAGCAAGAAGAAAGGTACCCTGTGACTGGTTGCGCAATCTATCCACAAACAGGTGATTTATGAGAACTGCGCTAACTTACCCCTGTAGTCAACTAGCCCCAGTCTCCCCTACGTTGCGGCTATTCTTGGCCACACTTCGTCTCTTTTATGAAGCACCCTGTATAATAGTATGCAAATAATACTTTGGTATACAAAATGACTAAAACAGAGTCCTTTTACAGTAACATTGATGTTACAGCCTTTCTAACAGAATGTAATTGATATGCAGTTATGAAGTGCACTACAGTATACATTCAGTACAACAGGGATGACAGGGATGACCGCCCCGGGAACCCAGCTTTCGCTTTAGAGTATAAGTGCAATCCCGGGGGGAGACTCAAATCCACTGCATATGGTAAGATACATTAACAATGACAATATTTTTAAAACAGTTAATAACATACAGAAAATAAATTCAGTTTGCTATTTTTGACTCTGAAACTCACAAGAAGTGTCATCAGTACATACATTGACAGCAATTGCACTATGTTGTATACATGCATAAACAATTACAAGACATGTTTTTTGAATTTTAGAGCTGAAAAACTTTAAGTGAAATGCATTTTCTGATACCTATAATGAAAATACCAAATAAACAAAAAAAAAAAAAAAAAGAAAAGAAGACAAATATTTACATTATGTACAAAACAGGGGCTCCTATCTGAAATGGGAGCTAAAAACAATGAGTTTGCTCAGCTAGCTCAGAAAGGGAGGGGATTGGTAAATATAAATTCGTTGTCTTCTAAAAATTTCATACAATCCGCTATACGTTGCAGGAGAACTGGACGGTCGAGCAGGTAAGTTAGACAGTCAGGCAGTGTCATCTGTTGTGGCTTTTTTACGTGATAGTGGGGCGTTAATGTGCAATGTAAAATATAGTGTAATGATGTTGATAAGGATCCACAAATGCAAAGAGGTGAGTCTCGTTTATTTATGGTATATAAGTGTTGTTGGAAGGGTCCATGATTTGTGAGAAAGAGATACAGGTATCTGTTACTTATGAAAATGTTTTGTGAGACCTTACGGTGCAAAAAAATATTTATAAAAATAGTTATAGTACGAACATTTGCCACGTTTGACGTGGAATTTCCAACTTGTTTTAATATGCCGTAGATATAGAAGTCAGATGCAAATAAAACGAGCCAGTACGGAGGATGTTTGAGGATTTCTCATTGAAAGGTTTGCAGCACGTTGCGGCTATTCTTGGCCACACTTCCCCTGGACCCTTTTGAGATGAAATCTCTTTTATGAAATACCCTGTATAATAGTATGCAAATAATACTTTGGTATATAAAAAGGCTAAAACACAGTTCTTTTATAGTATCATAAAATAATTTATCACTATTATTATCTCCATTGTTATCTGTGTTCCTTCATCATCTATATACATTTCTCTCCAGTACATTTTTATGATGCTTTTGTAATTTTCTGCTAAATACTAAATATAAACATTGATCTCAAGCAATCTGTGCAATGTATGTTTAAAACAGTATTGTTGCTCAGGAAATAAATTTGCAAAAAAAGTTCATAAACTAAAAGAAAGCTTAATAGAACATAGCACTTTTGTATGAATTTTGTTACAATTTCCTAAAGAATAAAATTCCCAACACTTGCAAAACTTTAAAAATTATAATTTTTCTATAACATAATAAGTTTCATAATAATTACACTATAGCGCTTTTAATAATAATGTAGAACAATCAAGAATAGTTACTGCTCAACACTTAATGCTTCGTATATCAGATTTATGTTCAACATCAATTACCGTGTGATTTTTTTCCGTGTGTAATCAATCACTCCACCTGCAATATCTCAAGCGAAAAGTATTTCGTTTTTCTAATCACAAGAATCTATTAGTCAGCACATAATTCACTAATGTGCTGATAAAGTACATCATCTTTTATCGTTATGAGTGTTAAAACTATTTTTCTACTCAGATATTTCTACTAAAGAATTTCGAAAATATTACATTTATGTATAAGAGTCGCCTAAAAGAAAGTGGCATTTCTGTAATAACTCCGCCATTTGCAGAGAAAGGTGACTACGCAGGCTGCTATATAGTGCACAGAATGTCGGTAATGCATGCTATATCGTCAAATCCCGCCAGATGCGTGTGCAATAGCGTGGGAGCACGTGAAAAGGCATTGTTCGCATTATGGATGCCTCCAAACTGTGTCAACACGAGCTCGTGTAATTTTTAACAGCGGGATATATGAGTGCTAGTGAAATCTATCGTCAAATGCAAAATGTGCATGGCACGGAGTTTATGTCACGCAGATCAGTATTCCGAAGGTGTAGGGATTTTCTTAATGGAAGAAGCAGTACTTATGACAGGTCACGACCTGGTCAATCATCTGTGGTCTTCTTCCACTACGAAAATCTCTACACCATCGGAATACACTCCGTGCCATACACATTTTGCATTCCAGGATAGATTTCACGAGAACTCACATTTTCTGCTGTTAAAAATTGGATGACTGCGCATTAACACTGTTTGGAGGCTCCATGATGGAAACGATGCCTTTCAACGCGTTCTTACGCTATCACACACACATCTGGCAGGATCTGACGACATCGGATACATTCCCATCTACCTGCGCCCTCTGTAGGAGCATACGCAGTCATCTTTCTCCTCAAATGGCGGAGTTATTATAGCAAAGCTACTTTCACTTGGGCGACCCTTATAACAAAGCAGAAATGCGCTAATATATAACTATATATTAAAATTTAATTAATTTTTTTTCTATTTGGCATATTGTATTAATTATGCTTAATAATTAAATACCGTTTACGCAATAATTAATTTAAAACTTAAAAAAATCTTTAAAAAGTATCAAATACTAAAAGATAGATATAAAAATATATGGCTATAAAACGGGCCAAAACAGAGTATGTTTGAGGATTTTTCATATGAATATTTTCAGTATTTTAGAGATATTCTTGGCCACACATGTCCTGGAAACTTTTGAGATCTTTCCACTGTGCTTTTTTAAACGGCTTGTTTAAACTTCTGCATTATGTTTTATTTTGTGAGGAAATTGCATAAAATCACTTTTTTCTGTTCTGAATAGATTAATCCTGTCTACGTCAAAGTTAATTGGATATAAAAGTTTAGTTAATTATAAATTAAAACAATAGTATTAAAGGACACCATATCTTTATTGACAATTTTATGAATAAAACTAAAACATTTTTTATTAAGAATCTCAGTGTAACTTTGGATTAGGGTAGAGACATATAATTAATACATTATGAGATAGCAAGATATTAATAATCTGAGGTATACGACCACCGTGAACTTGAAAATATGATGCATGCCTAATACAAAAACATACATATATTCATGTGTATGGAATCATTTGTAAAAACAGCAAGAATTAATTCAGGAGACTTGATATTCAATAAATGTATCAATATTTTCATAATAAAAAATATTTGCAGAAAAAGCAAATTTTATTGGTTAATTCGATGCCACCGTTAAAATGACTTCAGCATAACTCCAGAACATACATTTACTTTATAATACAGATATAGATGATAAAATTTTGTTTCACAACAGACCATTTTTACTTAGAAAAACACATATTTTATATCATTCGATTCTAATTTAACTTTTATGTATAAATATTTTCAATTTATTAAGATTTGTTTAAGGTTTTTTCAAATGCTTCATTTTAAAAAATCGTCTGCACATTTATTAATTGAAACTGAATTTGAGAAAAAAAAAATTGAAATGAATAGAAAACAGTTTATATGATAAAAAGAAATAATGGATAGAAAAATGTTTATATTAGCTTAAAAGACTGGAAAGTTCTTGTTAAATGAAAATAATATAGTAAAAAAAAAAGGAAATAATCATTTTTGATAAAATATATTAAAACAAAAACAGCAGAATGAAAATTTTTAATAGGAAATATTATTTTTAATATTTCAGATATATTATGAAATGTTTGCATCATACATATATACAAATCACATTCAAAAAGCTTTAAAATAATGCGGAAATCTTTGGCTGGCGATTATTTTTATCTTCAGACAGGAGAAAGAAAAACTTTCGCTAAAGCATGATAGGGGCGTCCTCTATTGAGAAGAAAAGAAAAATATGTGGATTCTCATCTATCTTTTAGTTGAAAGAAATCTAATTAATTAACTTTTTCTTCTAAAAAGTCTGTGATGCATCATTGAAGTTTTCTTCAAGGAAAACAAATATATTTTTTTTTTTCAGACGAAGTAAAATATTTTTAATATTTAATAAATAATGTTAACTATTTAAATAATAATTTAATATAGAGTGTTATTTTATCATCAAAAGCTGCATAATATAAAATATAAAAAATGATACGAACCGATGAAACATATTCGAACCTCAAAAATAACTTTTCTCAAATATAATAATTAAAATTTGCTTAATGTATTTAAGTAATTAATGCTTAAATGATACATATACACATTTTTGTTTCATTTGCATGAAAATACATTAATATTATAATTTTTCTCCTTAATATTATGTATTTTTGAATTTACATTTATTAACTATTCTAATTTTGGAATTTTAATTTCTCTTACGCTCTTTTTTATAGCTATTGATTTCTGCATGTTTATATTTTAATTAAGGGTATTGAAAGATAAGTATGGTAAATAAAATGACGTTAACATTTATTTGAGGATTTTTTTTCTGTGTTTCTTTTGTTATTATTTTTACTTGGTAAAAATTTTATTCTATGTCAAGTGGTATAAATTTGAATGTGATCGCTAATCTACATTCTTCAATTTCGACGAAATTGAAAAGCTGTATACATAGAAGTCTAAGATTGGCATCTGTAAATGGTGGGCTTTGGTCACGAAGGATGCATCTGTAAAATATATTATTTCACTGCCACAGGGTAAATAATCAAATCACATACTTTGCCATCTTACTGATCATAGTTCAAGAAACCTTAAAGCTTATTAATATGTTATCTAGAACGGCATTCTGTGCTGGAAAATGTACTTTTGGTAGTAAAGATAAAATCATTAATAAATTCATCACCACTTTGCTCAAACTAGGCCATTCGTCGTTTGTTACGATACAATTGACTATTATTTCAACAAAGTAACTACTAATCATTTTACTTTTAAAAAATTTCCATTTCACTAGTTAAGGTTACGTGGGGCAACTGGCCATCATTTTACAACGTGACTCTGGAGATTCCGGCAATTCAGTTTCAAAAGGCTAATATTCATTTGAATTAAAGTCTGAACTTTTGTAAATGTGTCCAATTAGGTCCCCACTATCAGACAGAAATTTTCAAAATCACATTTTAATATCTAAAATAAAAAATATATATACTTCACCTTTCTTTTCTCATAGATCCAGTTGCCCCATAAAAATGAGGCAAGTAGACCAGGAGGTTCTATTTTCCACTTGCCTTTATTTTTTTAATATTGGGTACCAGGTCCTGTTTTAAAAAGTGTAAACAGCTGAAAAACATTTAAAACAGGCAGATCATGTACATTATATATCAACTAAAGGGAAACCTTTACTGTCAATGTGTCTAAAAAAAGCACTAAAAGTGAAAATATTACATTTTTTATACAAAAAAAACCATAAAAAATTAAGTACTTATGTACATTATTAGGAGTATTTTAAGGAAAAAATAACAAGATAAATCTATGAACAAACGACTACGTAAGTACTTAAGTATCACATTCCCTTTTTTATTTACCAGAATGGAAGTTCTATATGTCCAATAAACCTGTGGAGAATGTAACCATATTTTTATATCGATCAGAACTATTTTTTATTCGTTTCGATAATTTACCAATAATCTCCTTTTGCCTTATGTACGCCTCTCCATCTGTATCGTAAAATTTCGAGCTATACTTATCACACACAATAAATTTGTTTTGATACCCCAACATGCTTTTTAAAAATTTTATTACATAATTTTAATGAAGTATTATTTAATTTTCTTTATTGCAAGCAAAAATACAATGGAGAAATTAATTTCCCGTAGTAAGAGAAACTCAAAAAGACATTTATAACTGTTAGAGTAGCTGGATCCCATAGGGCTCAGATACCCCTGACACACGTCCCAGTTATCCCATTCTTGAAAAATTTATGGGGTACTGGAACACCGCCCTTACATTTGAAACACGAAGTAAATATGTATAGATACCTAATAATATTAATGTATTTATGTGTCTAATCTTTAAATAAAAAGTTTATTTAATAAAAGTATTTATCGTATTTTAATAAAAAGCCGAGGACGTTCAACCAAATGGCCGTTGTTTTTAAAAAAATGAAACCTAAATTTTGGGCAAACTATCACAGCATAACAAAATTATGATTGAGTTGACACGCGTTGTTTTTTGAAGTAGAGGTGGGGGTGCAACGTTAACAAAAGCTAAAACTTACAAAACATAAACGGTTTGTTATAAAATAGCCTATTCCCTAGTTAACTCGTAGTACCCCAGCTTACCTTAGTGACCAATGAACATTACATAGGGCTCTGAAGTCGTTTCCTCCGTGTCTTAATAAAAATAATTTTTTATTCATATAATTTTTTATTCTTTTCAAATCCCATCAAAAATTAAATTCATAAATTCCATGCATATTCATAAGTTCATATCTCAAAAGTGATATTTGATTAGGGTAGACGGGACACTTTTACGCTTTATTTTTCAACGAATTTTCTAATTTTTATGTTTTAACTTAGGAAATTTTAGACATTGTGGTTTTATAAAACAGATAATAACGTAAAAATATCTGTATTCAGTTGTTGCCCTATTTGTTTTTTTAACCGCAAAAAAAATTTTTTTTAGGTTCAAGTCTTTTGCGTAAACTTGCCAACGAAGCAAGTTTAGGCATCAAGTGGGGCACGTTTATGCATAGTATAAGGGATACCAATGAGTAAGTGAAATAAATATTTAATTAAATTGAAATGTTTTATTTATAAATTAAAGCACTGTTTAATAATACAAAAATTAAAGAGAATTAATTAAAGAACATTATATAGGCGAAACTGAAAACATGGTGCTTGTTGGTAAAAAAAAACAGAAACTATTTAGTCATCTTCATCATCACTGTAACAGTTTTTACAAACAAAAATAAAGTATTTCCTTTTGCACAATTGTCATAGGACCGCCTTTTGCATCTAACACATTGAACCCAGTTTTGTCCTTTTTTTGGATTTGTTGTATGATTTCAAACTATACTTACACACACAGTTTTCATCTTCGTCATCAGATTCATTCATTATTTTCTTTTTTCCAGAGTGTACCAACTTTTTCCCTTGTGCAGTTTTTGAATTCATACTTTTTCCTTTGCTGCCTTCTTGTTCTGCTTCCATAGAAACTAGTAAATTTTTACATAATTCCTTCCTTTTGTTTTGTTGTGCCATCATTTTTTTTCTTTTTCGCTTCTAACTGCTTTTGTCTGAGGGCTTCTTTAACCGAAGTATTAGTTTGGATTGCGGATTTCCTCTTTTTCTTCCCTTTCTTGGTTCAAAGCCTTGGTCCTGCCTTTTCAAATGGTCTCAGTTGTTCACTTTTACGCAGTAAGAACGCGCGTAAAGGTGCCCCGATGTCAATGCGTAAATGTGCCCCGTCACTACGTTTGGATTTATTTTTAGCCTGCAACGAAAATTAATAACATTTCTGTTCATACAAATACAGTTCTCAAAAAAAGATAAAATTCTGCTAATGTTCATATATTTGTTTACCCTTAACTAAGTCTTTTAGTTCACAATAAGTTTCAATAAGTTTAACACAAAATTTACTCACCTTGACAGAAAACAGGTTATCTTTTCCGCATGCTGGATCGAAGTTCGACTGACGCTGAAAAACATGTGAGAATACCTGCTAGGGAGTAGCATCAATCTGTGATGACTGATGGCATACCAGTTATAACTCGTTTTGGAAAATGTGTACTGCGTAAACGCACCCCGATCTACCCTACTGTTTGATTACTGTTGAGTATAACATTAATAATAATAATTAATACATAACATATTATTATAATTGTTATTATTATAACTAAAACATTTAAATTAACATTGAAAGCTTTGTTTCGTTTTGGGCCACTTTTGTATAATGTAAAACAAGGGGTTAGTGTGAACAGAGATCACATAGGGGTTTCGTTTAGTATTAATACGAAACACTTTATACTTTAATTAATCAATCCAAATCGTTAATTTATAATTATTTAATCCTCAATCTTTTTCAATAAAGACATAGATGGAAGCACCATTAACCTTTTCGATTAGGTCGGTACGACGTATGTGCTCTAAAAAAACTATCCCCAAACAACAATTATGGTACAGATTCAAATTCAGCCATGTGGGGAGGCCTATCAATTGGTTTGAGCTCAACTAGCTCCACCCAGTAATGTTTATTTAAAAAAAAATACAGAAGAATTATAGAGTAATAAAATAATGGTAGCTAATAAAAAGTAATTGAGATAATGAAATAAGTATAGGTAACAATAGTAAAAAAACGTCTGCATACTCAATTTCCCTTCCCCATTTTTGGAAGCTGGCTAATCAATCTTCTGTTCAATCTTCTTATAATTCCTTTGTCCGGAGTGAAAGAAGAAATATCTTTGGTTTTTGGTGCGTTAGAGAAATAACAGGTTCTTCTACTGGCGATTTCTTAGGCGGTGCGTCTTTTCTGTCATTGTATGATCAGAGATACCCTTGGTAGATAATATTACTTTCTTGCTCTCTTTAATCGCTCTAAAAATAATTAGATATATTGTTGAATTATTAAATATAATTTATATTCTGGAAACAGTGACTCGACTATTAAAAAAGGTCAGAGTTAAAAATAAATGCAACTAGACGGAAGTGGCAATCCCATAACTATCTTCTATCTCATGCATGTTAATACATGCTGAAAAATGCTGCACAGTAGCGCCACCGGTTACACTGTAAAAAAAAATCTGTAGGTCTACAGATGTAAAGTTACATGCTTACTAAACTTTCAACTGTAACTGTACGAAAAAAGCTACAAATCTACAAAACTAGTTTTTGTAAAGCTACAAAAATCTGTAACTTTACAAATGAATCTGCTAAAATTTCAGTAATCTTACTAAACTTTTATTTGTAACCCTGGCTGCAGTTACATGAAAAGTTCTCGGAATCCCAGTTTCCAAAAAAATTCTTAGTAACCTTACAGATTTTTTGATTTTCGGCGCAAAAGTGTGTCTGTTACATGAAATTTTGTTGTTGTCGTTACATGAAAAGTTCTAGGAATCCCAGTTTCCTAGAAAAACTTTAGTAACTTCACAGATTTTTTTTTACAGTGTAGGTGATTAACATCAAAATCTAATCATCAGCCACTTATGTAAACTTCTAACTGAATCTGAAGTTTGAGGAAAATATATGCATTAGCTTTTAAGAAATTAATTTAATATTTAATTTAATTAATTTAAGTTTTTGCGACAATGTAAAAAAAAAAAATCAACATAGTAGCGCCATTTATTGGGCGATTTATACCAAAAAGTTATCAGCACCAATCTATATCAGGGACTAACTGAATCTAAAATTTTATTAAATTCCGTGCATCAGTTCTTGAGATAGAGCGCCCAAAAAAGTTGTGTCACATATAGACAGACGGACAGACTCACAGACAGACATTTTGTAAAAAAACATGTTTGTCGGGATCTCTGACCTTAAAGTATGTAAATGCGTCGAAAACTGGAATTCGGAAATTTTCAAAAATGGACCATATTCTCCCTTTCGGTTCGAGGCTACAAAAATTCGTCTGCTTGGCAATAACATTCATAACCGCGCCATTGAAAAGCATTGTGGTTAGAAAATTTATGTTTATATTTTATTTTCATATGAAGTTTTCGACTTTTTCAGGGACAGATATAAGTTATACATGAATTCTTTTCTCTATTTTAAAGCACTTGCATGCAAATTTTTCATTTTATTTATAAAATAAAAAATTTTAATTTTGATTAATAAGTATATATGGATTTTAATTAGTATGTATATAAGTATTTATCGAAAATAATTCGTACAGAATAAATCTGTAGTATTTTACGCATGCATTTATCTGTATTAATGCTGCATCAAATGACGCAATAACGAAACAAACGCGCTAGCCACTATTTTTACATCACGTGATTCCCACTGTGACGTCACGAGAATACTGTCCATAAAATACTTTCTTCTTGTAAACATAGAAGAAAGTAAAAAATGATGGAAGATTTTGACGAAGAAAATTTTGCTGACAGTTATTCAGATTGTGAAATCGAAAATCTGATATTAATTCTATACATACAGTTGCTGTGTGAACTACAATTCAGAACAAAATATATATTACTCTTTTATCAGAGAATGTTACTGATAAGAACTTTTTAGAGATTAAATTAGAGACAATGAATCATTTTATCAGTCCTTTAACCATTTATCTACTGAATTATGAATTCATGAAAATTTTATCTTCTAAAGCATCTTTCGTGAATATCAGATAATGTTATTGATAAGAACTTTTTAGAGATTAAACTAGAGACAAAGAATCATTTTATCAGTCCTTTAACCCTTTATCTACTGAATTATGAATTCATGAAAATTTTATCTTCTAAAGCATTTTTCGTGAATATCAGATAATGTTATTGATAAGAACTTTTTAGAGACTAAATTAGAGACAATGGATCATTTTATCAGTCCTTTAACCCTTTATCTACTGAATTATGAATTCATGAAAATTTTATCTTCTAAAGAATTTTTCGTGAACATCAGACAATGTTATTGATAAGAACTTTTTAGAGATTAAATTAGAGACAATGAATAATTTTATCAGTCCTTTAACCCTTTATCTACTGAATTATGAATTCATGAAAATTTTATCTTCTAAAGCATTTTTCGTGAATATCAGAGAATGTTATTGATAAGAACTTTTTAGAGATTAAATTAGAGGCAATGAATCATTTTATCAGTCCTTTAAACCTTTATCTACTGAATTGTGAATTCATGAAAATTTTATCTTCTAAAGCATTTTTCGTGAATTGTTTAAACAAAATTAGAAGATTTACATAACCATTTAATAAATTTTAGAAGGATTTTAGAAGGATTGGTGGATTTAGAAGTATTAATTAAATTTTAATTTATAGGGATTTTGTGCAATATTTATAACCCTATTCAAATCTTTTATTTTAAATATATTTCTTAGTATTTTGTAGAATTAGGAAATGTACAAATATAATTTTCTTACAAAGGAAATATAGAAATACTTCCGAAATGAAAAAATCCTCCCTTCACTCACGCAGCGCTAGAAAACTCAAAAGACACAAAGGCAAAAGAAATCGTCCTTTTAAAAATATTTTTGTTTTGTGTAATCAAAAATGCTTTTGGAACAAGATAAAATAATGTATCTATAACTCATTCTAAACAGTATTGCTACTAATCGATGTATTACATGAATTTTATAACTTTTTATTTTAATGGTACTTATAAGTACCGTCAGTAGATAAAGGGTTAAGGGAAACCTATGATTTAGTTATTTTAATTTTTATAAAAAAAATATTTCAAATAGGTTTGAATCATAGAGGAGCTATTGAAAATTTTAGCGCAACACGGCTGCTTTCGAAATCAATAATCCTTCCATTTGGTGAACTTAGCTTTGTTTAGCCCTAACGTTACTCTCGTCTGTGGGCGGACGGCTACTTGGTGTCGATGGGTGTGGCGATTAGGTATCTCTGCATCTTGGCCAGTTATTTAATACATAAGGATAGTTATTCCGGTGCGGGGTGGGCAGATTCGTTGTATGGGAGAAAGAAAAAAGGCAATACTATGGGTAATTATAATATTATTGGCGACAATTTTTTTATTAAAATAAAAAATAGAAGTTACATTAGAACCTCGATTATCCGAAGCAATTTGGACCGATCATTTTTCGGATGATTGAAATATTCGGATAATCGAGAATGCTTCAATTTTAAGATTAAAGAGAAATATATGCAATATTTCTTATGATGGTTACTAATAAAAATAAAGCAATAGGAAAATAAAAGCAAGAACAAATTACATGAATTTTAATTTTGAAATAAGTACCTTTTACATGTATGGCAAAGGTTTGAAAAAAATGTTTTGTTTGTCGCAGTTTCGATTGCCTTTGTTTTGAAGCTTTATCACGGAGTTTTTATCGTAATGTTAATCTAATTTGTTCGTTTTCTTCGTTCCACTCCGTAGCTTACGGGAACTTAAGTTAAATTCAAAGGAACTATAGGAACAGGAATCGAAAATATTTATATGTACTAGTAGTTCAGTAAAGAACCGCTTGCACGCAAGGAATATGTTAGTTGAAAAAAAAAAAAAAAACCTTTCAAAATGGATTTGGCACACAAGAAAGGTAATAGTAAAAAAAAAAAAAAAAAAAAAAAAAAAAAAAAAAAAAAAAAAAATGGATTTTGGTTAAAAGAGTTTTGGATAAAAGAGATTCTACTGTATTTCAAAATTAGATAAATTGTGGGGAAAACGGAAGGGTGGGAAGGGTAAATTTGTCAAGCAACAATTTTCTTGAAAATGCGAAAACATAAAATCGTAAATAAAAAGACACATTTTTTCAAATTAACTCTTAACGAACCAGATTACTCCAGGGGAAAAATATCGATTGCCAACAAAGCTAAAAATAATTGCATGATATCTATATTACAAAAAAAGATGCTATGATTTATATTCAACCAAGGAAGAAATACTAGATTAAGCTCCTTTTGTATATTGGCCTTTATTATAACGTCTAGAACAGGGTTGGCGAACCTTTTTATAGCCTCGTGCCATTTTTTTTCCAAAAATATTTTACATGACCTTGACGTGCCAACTAATATACAAATTTAGTGGATTGAAAATCATGAATAAAAATCACTTATTAAGATTTTTTTAAATGAGTATTACACTAAAATAATCTTAAAAAAACATTTATATTTTAGAAATTATTTAAAACAAATTATGTGATTAATTGTGTTGTTATATCTTAGAAGAAAAATAATTAATCTCAGGTTCATACTCAGTTACAGAATGCAAACTGAACTGGAGTTATCTGACAACTGCTTTTTATTTGATTTATTGTATTATTCATTTGCGAAAGCACTGCTTTCCGGTCATAGACGGAAAAACTATTATAATGGCAAACGCCAGTTTCTTTAAATAGTTCTGAAAATAATTTATGCGTTGCCATAATTTTACCATTGCTACATTTACTAATGCGTTAATTTACGGTATTTTAAATTGCCGTAATTAAAATTCTGCAATTTCCAATTAATCCACTTTTCACAAGATCAGGTCATCTAAGTTTGTGTATTTCGTGCAATAACACTGTATATTGATTTAGAGCCACAAGCAACACCGTGCCAAAACTATTCTTTCGCGTGTCACCTTTGTCACGCGGGTCATAGTTTCGCCGTACCTGGTCTAGAAGATAAGCTGTGGCAACCGGCTATTCTAAAAAATTCTGAAACATTGAATCCGATAAATGTCGATTGCAGCGACATCTAAAAGTTTAATTGTAAAGATTGTATAACGATTTATGTGGGAAAAAAAACATTTCGGCCGGAAAACAGCTAGCTAATCTCGTTGCGAGATGCATCGTTTTGAATTGTTCAACATTTATTAGTTTAAATTTTTAGATCGTTTTAAAGCATTACAGACATACTCGGTTGCACGCTATGTCTCCTAAACGTTATATCTTTATTAAAAAGAACAAAATTCGAAAAAAAAAATCGATTTTCAAGTACTTATACTTGAAAGATGGTGGTTAAAACTTTTTCACTCGAGACGAAAAATTATAGAATTAAAAGGGCAATTTTCTGTTCACTAACTCGTGAAACTGGAATATCTTGTATACGTTCGTAAAAATGATGACTTATTAGTTTTGCAAGATCTAAAATTAAAAGGCAGATAATTGTGGAATGAGATGCGAACAAAACAACATTGAAAATACCTCTATTAACAAGAACAAAATTCGAAACAAAAATTGATTTTCAAGTACTTATTTCTGAAAGATGGCGGTTAAAAGTTTTCACTCGATAACTAAAAATTTTAGAACAATATTTTATAAAATAAAAAGGGCAATTTTGTATCCACTAATTCGTGAAGCTGAAATATACGTTTGTAAAAATGAGGACGTATTAATTTCGCAAGATCTAAAATTATAAACGCAGATCTTTATCAAATTAGATGCGTGTAACAAAGCAACATTGAAAATATCTCTATTAGCAAGAAAAATATTCGAAAAAAAAAATCGATTTTCAAGTCTTATTCCTGAAGATGGCGGTTAAAACTTTTCACTCGAGCACTAAAATTATAGAATAATATTTTATAGAATAAAAAGAGGAATTTTTTATCAACTAATTTGTAAAACTGAAATATCTTGTATATGTTCGTGAAAATGATGACTTATTAATTTTGTAAGATCTAAAATTAAAAGACAGATCTTTATGGAATGAGATGCATGATACAAAAGAACATTGAAAATATCTCTATTAACAAGAACAAAATTCGAAAAAAAAAAAAAAAGTTTTTCAAGAAATTGTTACTAAAAGTTGAAGGTTAAAACTTTTCGCTCGAGCACTAAAAATTATAGAGTAAGATTTTATAGAATAAAAAGGGCAATTTTTTATCCACTAATTCGTAAAACGGAAATATCTTATATACTTTCGTGAAAATGATGACTTATTAACTTCGTAAAATCTAAAATTAAAAGGCAGATCTGTACGAAATGAGATGCTTGTAACAAAACAACATTGAAAATACCTCTATTAACAAGAACAAAATTTGAAGAAAAAAATTGATTTTCAAGTATTTATTATTCCTGAAAGATGGTGGTTAAAGCTTTTCACTCGAGCACTAAAAGTTATGGAACAATATTTTATAGAATAAAAAGGGCAATTTTGTATCCACTAATATGTAAACCTGAAATATCTTGTATAGATTTGTGAAAATGATGATTTATTAATTTCGCAAGATTTAAAATTAAAAGGCAGATCTGTATGAAATGAGATGCGTATAACAAAACATCATTGAAAATAATCTCTATTAACAAGAACAATATTCGAAAAAAATATCGATTTTCAAGTGCTTATTTCTGAAAGATGGTGGTTAAAACTTTTCACGCAAGCACGCAATTATAGAACAATATTTTATAGAATAAAAAAGGAAATTTTGTGTTCACTAATTCGTAAAACGGAAATATCATGTATACGTTCGTGGAAATGATGACTTATTAATTTCGCAATATCTAATATTAAAAAGCAGATCTTTATGGAATGAGATGCTTGTAACAAAATAACATTGAAAATAGCTCTATTAAGAAAAACAATATTTAAAAAAATCGATTTTCAAGTACTTATTCCTGAAAGATGGCGGTTAAAACTTTTCACTCGAGCACTGAAAAATATAGAACAATAAATTATATGGGGGCAATTTTGTATCTACTAATTCGTAAAACTGCACAAATCTTGTATAGTTTCGTGAAAATGGACATGAATTTCGCAATATCAAAAGTTAAAAGGCAGATCCTTATGAAATGAGATGCATGTAACAAAACTAATTTAAAAATCTGCATTTTTATCAAGATATCTTTTGAACCTACAATGAAAAATATTACTTCCTCGAGCTGTAGCATTAAAAATACATATTAATAATATTTTCTAAGTGTACAAAAGAAAATGTTCAGTGGCCGCATAATCAATCGTGAGATTTCATGCAGTTTAACCGTAACAATTAGAGATAATACGTAGCTACTTTAATTTAAAATTAGAATCCCAAATCTCTCACTAATACAATAATGGATAAATCTTAAGATAGTACTTTTATCTGATTTGTATATATTTTCACTTTTATTTACAAGCAGCCTCGATTACTTTATTTTAGTAACTTAAAATTAAATTTTCAATAACAGTTTTTTTTTCAGAAACATTTTATTTATATCATTTCATTTATATCATATTATGTGATATTTTTGTGAATCTATATATTTTACATATTCTAAAAAATGCGTAGAATTTTTAATAATGTAATTAAAATAATGTTGTGCTATGTAAGGAGACTAAACAACAGTCATTTTATAGTATCACTAGGGGCTTTGCCTCCTACAAGCTACCCTCGCCAAACCCAGTTTGGACACCTCAGATTAAAAAACACGGTAATCGGATTGGTTTTTAAAAGATTAGAGAAGATTGAATTATAATGGAAAAGCCTGTGGCGATCTCTCTGTAAACGGGTTTCCATTCAACTCCTTTTTATTGCGAAAATTTAAGGCCGAAATAGTTGCTGTTAAGTCATCCAATGATTGTTTGTTGTGTTTGATTAAAGAAGATCAGTTAAACATTTGAAAAGAAGCCAAAATAAAATGAATTAATTAAACAGTCTTTGCCTCCCGGTATTTTTAACAGCATTATAAAAAGATTGACATTACACTATACAGAGACATTTTAATTGTATCTTTTTAAATCTCACCTCAGTTTCACTAAAGTTTTCTTTCTCTTTTTAGCAATCACATGGAAATACATTTGTTTTTAGAAAGGAAATATTATTATTCAAGGTGTCTTAGTATTGGGTACATTAATTAAAAAGGTCATCTGGAAATATGAAATAAATGTCTCACATAGGTATATTTAAATTGTATGACAGTATCGTTATTTGGCCATTTTCAATATGACGTTATTACAACAATTTACTGCTTTAAACGCACATTTATGGATTTATTATTTTAAAGTTTTCTTTCTCTTTTTATATTCTCGTGTAAATACCATTTTCATGACGCAATTTTCAACATTTCCCTGCTTTTAATACGTACACTTAATAGTTATTTTAAAGTTTTTTTTTCTCTTTTTAAAAGCAAATAATTTTGTAATCGTAAGGAAATATTATTCTTTGCTCTGCTTTTACAATTGAAAAAATCTCTATAATAATAGTCTAAGTCATGTGACTGTCATCAACAGCTCCGGGCGGACCGTTTCGCTTTTTATATTCCAGGCGGCCAGTTTGGTACTTTAATGTTAGCAAGGCGCAGGCGATA
The DNA here is from genome assembly GCA_963932465.1 of Maratus speciosus. NCBI lineage: Eukaryota > Metazoa > Arthropoda > Arachnida > Araneae > Salticidae > Maratus > Maratus speciosus. The sequence goes on along the minus strand of OZ010789.1, from coordinate 29,583,178 downwards.
AGTCGTCAGATATTATTTTATCGCCATAATTTCATCTATATTATAATAGACCAAGTCATGTAACGGCCATAAACAATTACGGGTTGACACATTCGCTTTTCCTATAAAAGGTTTCCATTTTGATTAAAAAATCAAAATTATTTTTTCTAATAAAACTACATAAAAGTTGTCATGATCACAAACAATTTTTGGTACTTTTATGTTCGCTGGGTTCAAATCTCGCCAATAGCTTTTATTTTAACTCTCCAGTAAGTATTTTTTTTTCGAGTGGTAAATTAAAACATTGTTTTGAAGTTGAAATTATATATCACGGTTTCTTGCATTATTTAATATTTAGCTCAGACGTCATAGTTGCACATTGTTGTCAGATGTCGCACCGGGTTTGACGTGATTTTTTTACGGCAATTTGGCGAAAACCTCGCTTTTGAATACCTGTTACATATGCATTTTTAAATTATTTTCTATTCTTAAAATGAAATAACTGCAAATAAAAAAAAGTTTAATTAATAACTATAGAGCAGAAAAATTTACATAATTAAAAAAAAGAAAATAAATATAAATAACCATTTATTACTAAATAAATAATAGCCAAGTTACCATGTTAGGCTAAATAACGCCATTTTGGCACCAATTAGGTACCCCATTGCGTATATGACATTTGTGCTTAATATTTTTCTTTTCGTTTCGTTAAAAAAAAAAAAAAAAAAAAAAAAAAAAAAAAAAAAAAAAACTGAAAGCCATTAATTATAAATATTTCAGTTTAAAATGAAAGTTTTGTATTTTAAATAAAGTGAGTTAAGGGATTATATTTTAAATGAAATCAATGAAAAAAATGCGACGGGGACAATGTTTGGCGATTTATCTCCTGCGTCCCGCTAACATAAAAATACCAAGTTCTTGATTTCTCTATCAGAATCTTCCGATTAGATGAAAGATTATTCAAGTAAATTGAATTATAAGTAAAAGTAACATGATACATTCCTTAGTATACATTTAAGGGAGGCCAAACTGGTCGCCAAATTAGTTTAAAATAATAACCTTTTCTAAAATATGCAAAAGAAATATCAGTTATGATTACAATTTGAGTTGCCACCATTAAAGAAAATTGTTTAAAATTTGAAAAAAAAAATAAAACTCGAAAACTAATTCGAATTTAAAAATTCTAATAACACTTTTGAGATCTACGGATCAATATGGATTTTTGGTGTTAATTTCACCGCATAATATTCGATATTTTAGGAGAAATCGCCGTGAAATGTAATCCGTCGTTTCATAAAATCGTTTCATAAGGTCGTTTCATAAATTCATTTCATTAGGATTTTACATATGTAGGGTAGATAAAATAAATTATCACTATTATTATCTTTATTGTTATCTCAATTTCTCCTGCCTGTATAAAAACTACCTTTAATACAGTACATTTTTCTAGTTATGAATGATTTGTAATCTTTTGTTAATTATTAAATATAAAATATATTTCCAAGTAATCTGTACAGTGTATGTTCAAACATAAATTGTTTTACAGGAAATAAATTTATTAAAATAGTAAATTTTTTTTAAATAAAGCAAAGTTTAAAAGAACAATCCATTTTTTATGAATTCTTACATAATTTCATAAACGATAAAATTCAGTAACACTTGCAAAGTTTTTTAAACTACATATAATTGTTCTAGAAAATAATACGTTTTATAATAAATATTCTGTACCTCGTTTTGTAATAATGCCGAAGCATCAGGATCAGTTACTACTGAACACTTAATACATTCTCTATTCTCTGTCAGACATATCTTCAACATCAATTACCGTGTAATTTTTTCCGTGTGTAATCAATCACTCCACCTGCAATATCTCAAGCGAGAAGCATTTCGTTTTTTTAATCACAAGAATTTATTAGTCAGCACATAATTCACTAATGTGCTGATAAAGTACATCATCTTTTATCGTTATGAGAGTAAAATATATTTCTTTACTCAGATATGTGTGTAAAAGATTTGGGAAAATATCAGATGTAGTATCAAAGCACAAAGACGCAAAAATACACACATATGTATGTATAATTTGAAATTTAAATTAAAATACTCTTGAACTTCGTCTATTGAATTAATTATGTTAATAATTAAATACCGGTTCGCATTTAATTCTTTAATACTTTGAAAATTCATTAAAAAGTCGGAAATTGTACATCAAACGTGGCAAATGAAGTATGGTCTTACTATAACTAGTTTTATAAATATTCTTATCTTCGAGCAATAACTGTTGCACACTTATGTAAAATACAAGAATGCAAAATTTATTAAAATTCTATATATTAAATTCAGTAATATGGAAATAATGGTACTGCATCTTAAATAGTACATCGTTACCGTGGCAATCTATAATCATTACCTATCTTGGGATATCATTGAATTTATTATGTTTGATAGGATTTAACAGAGCAAAGAAAACTTTTATTAATACCTTTTTAAGTTTTGATTCGATTTTTACAACATTTGACATGACTCGGCAAAATTCTTAAACAATTATATCCTTCTATACATAAAAAAAGTAACGATTTGGAAATGGACCAATGAAAATCGACATAGGTACCGCAAAACGCATCTGATTCGTCAGAGCTTTCTGACGCTATAAGGGGAGCTACCAAGGGGGGGAGCGGGTCTGTCGCCAAGTTTGTCGCCAACTTGGCACTGTTTCCAGTATTTCGCTATATATTGTTGAGGTTAAAACAAAAATGGAAATACCAGGTGAGCTAAAAGTTCGTTAAAAATTTAAAAACTCATAAAATAGGAATAAATTATGATAAAGAAATGCGGTTTGCAAGAAAGGACTCACAAGGTAGTCCAAATTTACTTAGCAGTAAAAATAAAAAAATATTTAAAAATCACATGTAGAGGGCGCTGACGGCCCGAAACACAATGAACAGGACAACAATGCGCTCCATGCATTTGTTCTTCCAATAACAAATGTTCAACATGACCTCCAGAACATTCTACGACACTATTCTTGTCCTGTTGATTTTGTTTCGGGTCGTCAGCGCCCTCTACATGGGATTTTATAACCTTTTTTCTGCTAAAAAAAATCCGACTACTTTATGAGGCTTTTCTTGCAAACCGCATTCCTTTACCATAATTTCTTCCCTTTTTATGAGTTTTTAAAGTTTTAACGATCTTTTGGCTCGCCCGGTGCTATACAGCATTATTATTTTTAAAGATTCATTTTTAGCAATAATTTAAAGTTCGCTGAACAAACTTCAACTAAGAAACGTTCTATACATTTCACACATTCCCTTTACATGCAGCAGCAAGGCATTAAATTTTAGAAACTGTGAAAATATTAACTATTAAATTATAACCAGTCTTCTAAGGTTAGAATTATTAACTACCGGAGGCCATCGAAAATTAGATGTATTTACATTTGCATGAATGTCTAATAAATCAACATTGTTCATCTCGAAAATTTTCATAGTGTATCTAGAGCGAGATTAGAATGCATAAATACAGATTATGAAACTTGTAGCAGAGGAATGTCTTTTCCAATAAAATGTTTCACTTTTGTATTGCAGTTCATAAGCAACTTTGTAGTGTTGTTTAAATACGTTCAGTCACCGTACGTTTACATATTTTAAATAACAGCTGCCACGGTCAAAATTATTTAGTTTAATCACACGCGAATGTATGGCATGCTTCATTTTGAATAGATGAACTGATTTGAAATATGAATAGAAATATTACATCAGAAGTAGATTATTACTTTTTATTAAATATAGTAGATATAGAAGTAGATTATTACTCTTTATTAAATATATATAGTCTGAAAATTGAGGTAAAGATAGTCCAAAACAGGTCCTCATACACCTGAAGCTCGGATTCTTTTATTTTTTTAAAATCCGGAGCCCCTGGGGCTCTTTAAGTTTTTATGCACTAAATTTTTGCTAAATTTATGCACTAAATTTTTGCTAAATTTATGCACTAAATTTTATGCACTAAATTTTAATAACTTGCCCCCTTTTCTACTTTTCTCCAAACTCCCCCTTTTCTCCGAAATCTTCTTCGTTTTCGGATACTTTTCTCCATACCGTTATTCTCGCCTTTCTCCTTTCCAGTTCTGAACCTGGACCCTTGCGTTCTGAAATATAGACCCTTGAACTTTTGTGCAAATAAATTGTTAATAATTTGCTTCCTATTAATCCGGTCTTCATTCTTGGAATCATTTTCCATTTAGTTATTCTCACATTTCTACATTACAGTTAAGACCCTGGGAACCATAGGGAACCTCACGGTCCGGTCCAGGGCCCATTGAACTTTTTGTGGATCATGCATTTTTCATCCATTAATTTTCTCAACTTCTCAGTGCATAATTTTAAAGTTGAGTCTTGAACTCTTCTTTCTGGACCAACACCCTCATATTTTTATTGTGGCCTTAGGGCCCTTTTTTAAACACTTAACCAATATTTTGCGCATTTCTTTATAATATTAGTCTAACGAATAATTCATATCCTATGCTTAATTTTGAATATTGAAGCTCTAAAGCGCTGTGTACTAAGACATTTTAACATGTTTTCGTATTAGGGACCTGTTTTTAACTATCAATCAGCCATTTTGGGGCCTATATTATAGCTCCGTTAAAAATGGTCCGATTCACTGGCTTTTTTTCTAACAACTTCGTAGGTCCTCCAGCTACTACATGAACGACAAAAAATTTCTCAGACTTGAGCTCCAACCAATTTTGAATATTAATCTCCTTCTTGGGGCCTTTGTTGCAGCTTCTTTAAAAATGATTCGATTTTATTACATTTTTTTGGAACATATAGTTTTAGCGTCTTCCGGCTACTTTAAAACTACATTCCAGTTAAGATCCTGGTCCCCAGTACCCGGTCTTTCTTTTTATCTTAGCTCCCAACTTTTTCGAACATTAATCTACCTTTTCTGCAAAATGTTACGTTTATTCACTACAGCCGCAAATTAAAAATCGCTTTACTTGAAACGTAATTTTAGATAAGAGATTTAATCCGTTTATTATATATTGTGTTAACGTTAAAAGTAATTTCTGCAATTTTCAGGATTACATGAGGAAACACCTTCCACCGATTGGGGCACAATCTTCCCTCGGGATTAAACGGCACAATTTCAACGGCATTTGGTTCCTTCAATTTGGATTACAATTCGGCTACTTACTGTAATATTAAGTTTTAACTTAGACTTCAGTTACCAACATTTTAGAGCATTAATAGCGCATTCTTTTTTGGGGTTCTTCTATGGGCTGGATAACTACAAGGTTTGACTCACTCAGCTTAGTATTTGATTGTCTGGGGTATCTGCCGACCACATCCGTTGCATGCGCTTTAGTTAGCGGGGAAAAAGTTCCCAGGTTCGTTCGAAAAGAGGTTTATTGGGAACACACTAGACGTTGTGGAATGCAATAGGGTCCCCGAAACTAGGTTCATTTAAAAGACTTTCAAAACATATAAAATCATACAATCTTGAGTTTTGTTTATGGTTATTATAACGAGCCCCAGGCAACGCTAGCGGGTCAGTTAGTATTTAATATAAGATATAATATTTTGATTTAATTCAACATATTACGACTTATGATTGTTAAAATACCCTGTTCCAGCTTTGGGAAAATAATATTCTGGATTGTTCGCTTTCTCAGTTTACCTTTGCACAAAAAGTAACAAATCTTAAAAAATGTAAAAGGTGCTGAACATTAAGTTGTAAACAGTCTTTCTACATATGAATTATCATCGACGCAGCGCAAAAAAATTATGACTATTCACGAGTATTTAATTGTATAATAAATCAACATTGTTAATCTGAAAACTTTTTCATTTTACGTGGAGAGTAGAGTTAGATATGCATGAGATGGAGTTAGATATGCATATAAGTATATCACTAAACCAATACCGAAAGATTATATTTTAGAATATAATATTTCGCATTCAAAATGCAGTTTATACATAACTTTGTAATATTATTTGAATACGCTCTGTTAATTTACATTTACTTGTAAATATTCAAAATAACGGTATCCATATTTTGCGTCTTACACTCGTATGTACGACTTGATTCAAGTTGAATGCATGAAATGATTCAAAGTTAGAATGCTAGTGGCATGAAGTAAAAGACGCAATGGTACTATTATGCTTTCATACATGTTTGTAATCCTTAGATTAACACCACTATAAAAAATTTTGTTAGATTGTATTCTCTTTGTTTTCAATAAAATTATTTTCATGTGATCAAAAATACATGAATTTAAGAAATAAAACATTTGGGAATTAAAAATGAACTATACAGCTAATGAATTTTTAAAATTTTTATGTCTGAGATAAATATCAAGGGATTGGGTTATGTCTGAAATTTACCGTAATAAATTTCCATATTCTATTTTGGTGTGTAGTAACTAAGAAGATTCTTATTAAACGGTTTAATTCAAATGTAAAATTAATTTAATTTAGAAAAAAAAAGAGTAAAACCTGTTCATAATTATAACGATTTTATTAAGTGAATAAAGTAAAGACGTCGGCACACGGTCCTTCGACGCTTCACATTACGGTACATTATCCATTTTTCATCATCCATTACAATTTGGTTCAAAAATGGTTTCCTACTGTTCCAGGAAAGCAAAGAAACACAAGTGCTGATCCTCGCTTCTCGTTTCTTTACTGTAAGCTGGTGTGGTACCCTCTGATCGAGCTTGGTGATGAAGTCAAGCGTATGCAGCAGTCTTTCGACTGTTGTTCCGTGTACCGAGAACGTTTCCGCTAATTTTTCGACTTTTGGGTGTGAGGAATTTTTTATGGCTGTGTCCAGATCCCCGTCAGAAAGCACTGACGGGCGTCCAGTACGGGAATGATTTTCACAACTCCTGTCTCGGTCCCGGAATTTTCTAAACCATCGGCAGCAGGTGCTATCGTCCTTGGCATCTTCCCCATACACTTGAGAAACGCTGCAGCAAGCTGCGGCTGCTCTAACGGCTTTGTCATACGCGTACAGTAAACAATGTTTGGTGTGGTCTTTATTGCTTGCCATGTTGTTCCCGTTCGGCATGAGTTCTTCTGACAAATGTTGTGCCTATGCATACTCTAGTGCTCTACGCGTTATAGGTTACTTTCCTATCCTCGAAACATAAGCTGTAACACCCGTATTCCACTTGACATCTACATATCTTCAAAACGGGTAGAACTTTTGCACTCACCCAATACTATGTATATTAAAAGATTCTTTTTAAATTTAAATTACAAAAATCGATAATATTTTATAGCATAAACACTCACTGCAGTATTCATGCAGTACATTCATATTTGAAATGTTTGGTACATTTTTGCAACTATATGTGTTTCGATATACAGTACAGCGCCAATTATCCGAACTCCAATTAACCGAAATTCAAATTATCCGAACAGCATATTTCTCTGATTTTTTTAAAACCGTACTTTCATTTATCCGAACAGTCTATTTTTCTCAATTTTTTTTTTTTAAATGATGATGAGATTGTGAATGAGATTTAAGATGCAAAAGAAATTGAAGAAATTACAACAAATAATCTGAAAAGGAACCAGGCCAATCCCATAACGAAGCCTTTGAATGTTTGCAAACAGCTATGAAATGGCTCGAACGGCAGAACTCTGATCCTATTCAACTAACGTATTTAAGAAGAATTCAGGATATGGCATAGAATTCGAAAGAATGTCTTCTTTGAAGCTAGCAACAATCGAAATCTTTTGTGCTTAAAATATAATTTCTGGATTTCACAAAATGATAAAAAGAGAAAAAAAAATTTAAATGATAAAAAATTAAACCAAATAAAAACAGTTTTTAAACAAGCTAGCACTACCTGGTACTGCCAGTTCTAGCCTGGATAAAGTGTGAAGATTTTAGTATAGTCAGGAACATCCCTCAAATTGTCTGTCCATTTATCCGAACTTCTGCTTATCCGACTAGGGTCGGTCCCGACTTGTTCGGATAATCGGCACTCTACTGTATCTAAATGTATTCGTTTATTTTATCTTATGATAGCTTTTGCAGGCGATTACATTCACGTAGAATGTCAGTTTTGCAATTCGAAAATACAATTTTAAATATAAGTTTCACTTTTTTTTGCTTAATTTATCTAAATAAAAGTACGTCTATCTAAACCCATTCAGTATAACTTTTTTTAGAAAATCTAATCTCTCATAATCAGGTTCACCTGATTATAGAATTTTCTCGCTTAGTTCTGTAACTGGGAAAGCTAGAATAATGTGTTATGTGATAAATCTTTTCCCGAAAAAATTACCTAACTGGCAATTTTACATCCTATAAGAATCCGTCTCATGATGCGAGTTATAAGTATCCACTACGGAACGACAAAGGCGTTCTAAAGCAAGCGTCTTAAACGCCTTTTCATTCAGTCCATAAGCCAGCACTCGGGGCTATAATCGAGGGGTTCTGCGAATCCATTTTATTTATTTATTTATTTCTCTCTCACTGAGGAAGGGTATCCAGGAATCCTCGAAACAATCGTATGGAAATTTTTTGTCGTTCTGTACGTTATTTGTGCGTAAAATCGTTGTTAAAGATTTTAGCTTTTTTATTAACATTAGAAAAAAAAAAAAAATCAAGTAAAAGGAGAAAAAAACCCAGCAAAATGACCCCCGATTAAAGAAACTTATTCTCCTTTGAGCTAACTCTAAATATTATTTTTTAGTGTTTAAATTCTACAAGAATTATTTTTAGATATAATGGAACATATTTAGAGGGTAAGAGCAATAAATTTTAAAACTTCGAAAATAAGGACCACCCAATTAAATAGAGAATTTTGTCATCCGAGATCATATCATTTACATATTGTATAGTCATTTATATAAAATTATCTGACTAACTGTGTGGAATCCATCAAAATCATTTCTGCAGAATCTTTTAAAACGGCTGATAGACCATAATTAATTAATCATTAATTATTAAGATGCTACTTGGCGCAAAAATGATATAAATTAAAAAAGCAACGTTAAAAATGCCAGAATAAGCAAAAATTCCGCAGACTAGTTTCGGTAGCGTTTAGCGTACCGTCCTCAGTACAAAGAATAACGGAAACTTGCTCATTTATATAGAGGAGAAGCGAATTCAACTGAGAAATTCATTAACCAATGGTGAAGCAGGAAAACCTGGGTACCAGCCAATGGGAGAATATTACAGGTAATGCCACCAGAAATGTGAAAAAAAAGACAGTGATTAAGCAAAAGAGGATTGTATGAAATATTTCCAGCAATCTGATAAAGGGGGAATAGCAAATTCACTATTAACAATATTGTCATAATTTTTGTAGATATGAAATGCTTCAAGAAAGTTGTGTCCGTGTATAGAAGTGGGTTAAGAGATGATTTTGGCTGAATTAAAATCAAAAGAGTGATTCATCTCCTAGCAATGTTTAGAAATTGAAGATTTCTTGGTTAATTCTTGATTGAAGATTTCTTGAGTTAATATGATTACAGACATTTTCCCCATAATTATATAACTAAGGAGCATAGAACGGTTTGTTATATAGTAAAAGAGTTGCTGAATTTTTTTTTTTATCTAACAGTCCTATCTAACAATTGCTATCTAACAAGCTCAATAGAAATCCATTCAGCAGAATCGATCTCAAAGATTGACCTTTCATAATTCGGTGCATCCACCCCCCCCCCCCCCAAATTCTATAACTAAGCAACGTAGAATAAGATGGTACATACTAAAACCTTTTCTCGTCAAAGTATAATTAACTCCCGTCAAAGTATAACTAATCTAACTAACAGCGCAAGTTCAACCAAAATTTATTCAACATATTTAAGTTACTTGACAGAATTAAATTTCTATTTGAATTTTATGTATCGTCCAACTGCAAGAAATATAGAACATCTCGCTGAAATTCCTTCTGCGTTTTGGTCAACTAATAGGTCTGTCATAGGTGCATCTTGCTATAGTGAAAGTTTCATGTGGAGTTACCCAGAAGGGGGTGGATTGCGTGGGGAGAAAAAATTACAGAAATCTCCAAACTTTACTTACGTCTTCATTATTAACGGTTTTAAGCTTTTAAGCACATTTTTACTGCTGCACGCAGAGCTAAGTGCTATAATTTCCAGTTACAGTAAAAACAGGCTTTTTGCCTCTCCTGTGAAATTTACTTTTTTCGAAATGCGCCACTTTTCCTACGGATGAGCGATATTTAATAGCCCATATCAATTTTTGATTACAGATCCGTTGCTGTTTCTTTGAGAAAAAAAATATCTGTTTTTTTAATCCGTCAAATTCGAACTGTTCATTCTCATTGCACACTCTCGTAAATATAGATTACTAGAACTACTCACATTTGCAAGACTTCTTGATTTTCTTCATAATTTTATTGATGAAAACCTCGGATTTTGCATCTTTAAAGTTGTATTTTATTGTGACTTGCATACGGAAAATGTTTTGTCAGTTCTTCTCTATTAAAAACTCTAGAATACACATTGTAGGCAAAAATACTGTATACGAATGTTTAATTATTATTACAAAAACAATCCTATTTTCGTATTCCCTCGTTCTTCTAGCAATCCTGTTTTGCGTTCTTGTTGCACTCTCATTTAAAGAAATGATGAATTTTCAAATTAAGTGATCTTACAGAAAATCAGACTGTGCATTCCAAGAAGTAAAAACCGAATAAATGAAATTTAGAGGCTAGATATTTAAAATAACATCACATAAATTATCTATACCATTAAAAAATTAAATGATATACACTGAAACCATAATCATTTAAATTTATACTAGGTTAAGCAAAACAAAAAGTTCTGTGAAATTTGTGACAGTTGCGTTGATATGCACAAATTAACGAGAAAAGCAACAAAAACTATTCTTCAAAGTAGAGATCATCATAGTCCACGACTTTTTGCCATCGTTCTGCCAGATTCCAGATTTGCTACGAAGTACGAAGTTTGTCGCCGTACTAGCACCTTCATCCTCATTAATCTCATCGACTTCTTTCAGAATCGTTAGACGTTTTCACCAATAATGCCGGATCAACACACTCAAATCACACTGTTCAATAGGCATTTTGGAGCCGAAATTCCTGAACTCGTATTGATATACGACTAGTACTCCTATATACGATACAAATTCTGGTAAATATTAGATTGAAAATTTCACAGAACTTTTGGCTCAACGTAATAATTATCACACGTTTGAAAATTCAAATTGTAGTTAAAGAAGTTAACATTCGCTTTTAAAATTTTGTTTATTTGCACACAGAAAATTTAATATATTTAGAAATACGTTCCAAATTCTATCTCGCGTGTTTCATTCTCGAATGCAAAACATACAGTTTACGCTTTGATTAACAGGGCTACAAATGAAAATTTCAATGGTAGACAAACTGTACTCTCAAAAGACAACTGTAATGAAGCTAATACAGTTCATACATATCATTGAATATAAAATACCGAGGTTTGCTTTTAAAACAACTTGACACTGCTTTTAATAATTCCGATCGTTAACATTCTTGAAATATGCTTTAGATATATCAGCAATTTGACTTTCAACATGTAAATGATTCTAACGATGCAAGTTTCGTTCTTGCGGGAATATATTGTATTTTCGAATAGTATTTCCGAAAAGATCTTGTAATACAAGCCAGAATATTGGTAACATTTACTGATAGTTCAGTTAATATTCTAGAAATACTAATGAAATGCTATCTAAAGTAAATAGAATTTTAAGTAAAATAAAACATTATTTAATTAATCTACCCAAATACTTTATAACTAGTCTTCTTTATAAGCTTTGTATTATTATACAGATGCTGCCGATAAAAATTGAACATTTATATTTTCAAAAATAAATAAGTTTTAATAAGACTTTGTTTAAAAAAAAGCTGTAAATACTTATTCGTTATGCTCTTTGGAAACAGTAAAGCTTTTCTTTTTAAACAAACATTTGTTTTCTGAAAACTAGCATGCATTAGTATATATAAAGCATATAAAGTATAAAGTGATTGATAAAATAAATTTTATGTCAATCACAATAATATAAGTATTGATATAATAAATTTTATAAAATACTTACATAGACCTGTTCTCATATAAGTCACTAATTCAGTGCAAAAAGGAGCATAGTACACGTGATAAGATATGTGATGAATATACTACCTGGAGGGAGTAAATTAGACGCTCAGAAGGAGGGGTATTGTGTCCTTTTCAGTTATCTATGTTAAGATATCATATATTTATTTTCTTATTTTTTGTATTATTGAATTTTTTTTGTAGAATTTACTTTGCAATAAAAGTCACATTTATTTTAAAAGTCGAATTCCCTACCTATAAAATAGAGAATGTGCATTATGCTTGGTATATGGAATATTTTAATTGCGCGGATTTTTGCATTGCTAACTAAGTGTAAAGCCAACGGAGTGAAAAAATGTCTGGGTTCGAACCCGGGTCATTGGTATAACGCACTAACGTTCTACTAACTGAACCACACGGACAATACTCAGTCTGGAACTTCTGTCTTTCATATATTGGCAAGGTTGCATGTTCTGAAAATCACGCAACTAAAATATTCAATATTCTGAGTGTAATTAAGTGTAAAAGCAACAGAATAAAAAAGTGTCCAAGTCGAGGATCGAATCCGGGTCATTGGTATAGAGTAACAACATTCTACCAATTGGACCACTCGGACGATATCCACCTGGCACCTCTCTCTTTGATACGTTGACAATGCCGCACATTCTGGAAATCCCGGATTTAAAATATTCAATATTCCGAGCGTAATGCATAATTATAAGCATTATATATGAATATCATTTCAAAGATTCCAGATTTATAATCCATCTAATGTTTGCCACAGAACATCGTGTCTCATGAATATATATCCCGTCTTGAGCTTCGGATATGCAGGCTTGTCAAAATTTGAAAGTGAGAGGCGTCAGACTGGGTATTGTCCAGGTGGTTCAGTTAATAGAATATTATTGTGTTATACAAGTGACCCTGGTTTGAGTCTCGAATCGGACAGTTTTTTACTCTGTTAGTTTTACGCTTACGTATCTATGCAAAAATTCATGGATCTAAAATATTAAATACAAATTCTTTAACCAGAAATGTATTCCATCTTTAAATTTTGTTAAAACGCATAGAAAGTATTAAAGCAAATCTTGACCTTACGTAAGCTTTGGTGCGTAAATGCATATTATTCGTTAAAATTCAAATTCTTTATATATTTTCGTACTTTATATGTACGAGTATGCACCACACTTGCCTCACGTGGGGAAAAAGGTAGAAAACAAACTTTGAAATATTTTGACACCTTATTTTCGGATAGCACTTAATATTATTATAGTACAATTATATACAGAACTGAGAAGAATATATTAAGAAATGTTTTTATGAAAATCGTCCTTCCTCTTTGTTCCGGCTAATTTTCTAACAGCTAATTAGCCAGCGCATGCTCTGTTAGAACTGTCTACTTTTGAACTGAAACGAATTAATCTATTTGTTGATGTTAGAATTCTTTAGATCTGATGTGTCGAATGTAACTTCATATATTTTTATGCTCCGTCTTGTAATTAAATGTTTGTTTTGTGCCTTAAAGAATGTTGATTATTCGTAGAAATAAGTTACACTGAACCACCTTGATGCTAGATATAATTTTGAAATGAATGTTTAGATTAAGTAGAAAAGAAATTGATAATTTGTGGTGCATCGCGCCGACAAGTTTAGATGTGAAAAGATTACTGCGTAATATTTTTGTTTTGTTTCGATTTGGAACTGGTGAGTGCTGATTTTTGTTATTATATTTTATTTCTTGAAAATGAACGAAAATAAACAACGAAAAATGCGTGATACGCATCGAAATTTATTAAATAAGTTATTTGAAGAAATTGAACAGTATTTAGCTAGTAATGAATATTCTCTAGAAAATTTAGTAGAATTAGTCGATAAATTAAACGTTAAATGAAAGACTATTAAGGATCATGATAATAAGATTTCAAGCCTAATAAATGCGAAAAATGTCGAAAATGAAATATTGAATATTGATGAATATGATCAGAAAATAATAAGTTACAGAAATAAATTAAACTTTAAAATTAAGAGTTTATCTTCTAATGCAGATATTACACACAGTAATAACATTGATTCAGTGCGAACATGTCATGCTGCTACTGAACTAAAAAGAGTAAAAATACCAAAGCTACAAATAAACCGATTTTGGGGGGAACAAGACAAATTTTTTGAATTTTGGAACTAGTTTGAGTTAGCGATAGATAAAAACACAGGTCTAACAGAAATCGAAAAATTTACGTATTTGAAAAGTTTGGTTGCAGGAGCAGCTGCAAACACGATTAATGGTTTTGGATTAACTGAAAATAATTATGCAGCGGCCGTATCGCTTTTGAAGCAAAGGTATGGTAGACATGACATGCTCGTACACGCTCACTTAAACAATTTATTAAATATGAAAGGTTTGAAAAGTTCTTCTGACACTGGTGGATTAAAAAAATTATACGTTAAATGTCTAGTGCAAATTCGAAACTTAGAGTCGTTAGGTGTAAAACCTGATACATACATTGGGGTACTTTGCCCAATTTTACTGAATTTAATACCCCCAGATTTGACCTTAGAATTTAATAGAAATCTAAAAGAAGGAGAAATGTGGAATATAGATAAACTTACGAGTTTTTTTTTTAAAATGAAGTTGAAAGTAAAGAACGGGTATCGACTATCCATGACTTAGATGGTAAGAAATCATTTTCTAATGATAATAAATTTGAATATAGACCAAAATTTACAGATAAACAATTGAAATGTAAGCCGCGATATCAATATAATACGAAAGGATATAAACAAAATAGTGTTCCAGCTACTGAATTAATGACTTCAGTAAATAAGAATTCGTGTTTATTTTGTAATAGTGTTGATCATAATAGTGAAGTGTGTAATTATTTAACCATAGATCAGAAGAAAGAAATACTAAAAAAGCAGGAAAAAGGCTTTTTATGTTTACAGTGTAAGCACAGAATTAAAGACTGTGAGAATACCAAAATGTGCGATAGTTGGGGTAAGAAACATAATAGGGCTATTTGTTTTTAATTTGGAAATGATTCCAAAATAAACGTTGATAAAAGTGCCGTACCTATTTCCCATTGTAAAACAATTCCACTAGTAATGTACAGAATTAAATCACGCATTGCAACATATTTTTGCAGACTTGTTCTGTTATAATAAAAGATCCTAAAAATGATAATAATGAACCAGTTCCTGTCTTATTAGATAAAGGTAGCATGAGAACATTTAGAATTCGTGACATTTCACAAAAATTACAATTGCCGGTTATTAGAAAAGAAACCTTATCTGTTTATGCTTTTGGAGCCGAAAGGGCAACTGAGAAAACTTATAATGTAGTAAAGGTAAAACTTGTAAATAGAGAACATCCCCCTTTACACACTGAAATTGAAGCTCTGGAAACAGATCAAATTTCCGCTGCTTGCTTACCCACTCCTGATAAATACATAAGGAAAACTTATAATAAATTAAAAGGTTTACACCTTGCTGATAGTTATGAATGTACTAGTAAACAAATTGCAGTTTTAATCGGCACTGATAATTATTATAATATTGTAACTGGCAGAATCAAATGACTAAAGAATAATCTCGTAGCTACCGAAACCCTTTTTGGCTGGTGCTTACAGGGTTATACGGGGTCAGCCAATGAATTGTTTAGTATGAAAATTATCGTTGAAGAAAAGGATATATCCGATCAAATCAGAAATTTTTGGCAATTGGAAAGTCTAGGAATTGAATCCGAAACTCAAGATGTTAGTAATGTGGACGATGACATTATGGCTGATTTTCAGTCTAATAATGTTTTTAAGGATAACCGGTATAAAGTAAAATTTCCATGGAAGGCAAATTTGAAAATGTCTCTTAATAACAATCGCGAAGTCGCATACAGAAGATTTTTGAAATTGAGAACAACCTTTAGAAATGACCCTTTGTTATTCTCCGAATATAAGGCTATTTTAGATAGTTATTTAGCAGACAATATTATCGAACCTGTTGACAATACATCTGATGTAAACTCATTTTACTTACCACATAGAGCAGTAATTCGTGAAGATAAGTCCACCACTAAAGTTCGCATGTCTTGCCATTGTCGCTTCCATTGTCTTGCCACTTCGCATTCTGTGCCCATGCTAAGGGTGAACTGTCACTTAATGATTGTTTATATACCGGATTTAATCTCATTCCCGAATTGTTCAGCCTTTTAATCAAATTCAGAAACTTTCCCATAGCAATTACTGCAGACATTCAACAAGCTTTTTTGCAGATCGAGATTGATGAACCAGATAGGGACTTCACACGATTTTTTTGGGACGATGAACCATGGATTGATGATCCAGGTAAGGAATTTAAAATATTCAGACTAAAGAGACTGCTCTTCGGTGTGAAATCTTCTGGCTGCTACCATCAAGCATCATCTACAAAGGTATGTAGAAACATTTCCGGAATCTTTTGAAATTTTAAATTCATCGTTGTACGTTGACGATTTAATTACAAGTCAACCAAATCTTGATTACGCATTTAAAATTAGTAAGGAAGCCTATGAAATATTTCAAGACGCTAGTATGACGTTTAGAAAATGGAAAACCAACTCGCATGAATTACGTGAGAAATGAAAAGAATATGGTTTACATATTGATGAAATTTCTGATAACTTAAATCTCATTAATCAGAAATTGATATCTTCCAAGGTTTTAGGGGTTACTTGGGACCCAATTAGTGACATGTTTTCATTTACGACTAAAAATCTAGAAAATTTCCTTTCGAATAAACTTAGTACTAAACGTTATTTATTGCAAACTGTTGGCCGAATTTTTGACCCAATTGGATTTATAAGTCCTTATACTATTAGAATTAAATGTTTAAATCAAGACATTTGGTGTTTAGGACTTGATTGGTATGAAAACCTACCCAAGCATTTAGACAATTTATGGAATGAATGGTTTGAAGAAATAAAAGGACTAAATTGTATTAGCATTCCCAGATATTATTTGGCTGATATTGCCCTTTATGAAGTTGATTATTTTGAATTACATAGTTTTTCAGATGCTTCAAAGAAGGCATATGGTACGGTAGTGTACCTTAGAGCAGTGGTAAAGAATAAGAACATTGTTACTAGTTTTGTGGCAGCAAAAAGTCGAGTCGCCCCTTTAAAAACTGTCTCTATACCTCGTCTGGAACTTTTAGGAGCCCACTTGTTTGCTAGACTTTGTAATCAAATTGCTAAAGAATTAGCTTTTACTGCAACTTGCTACTTTTGGACCGACTCTGCTATTACTTTCTTTTGGATTAGAGGTGAGCTAGAAAAATTTAAAATGTTTGTCAGAAACCGGATAAAGAAATCAGAAATATTAGTGATCCATTAAATTGGTTACACTGTCCTGGAAAAGATAATCCTGCCGATATATTTACTAGGAGTTTGAAAGTTTCAGAGTTGAACAATAACCATCTTTGGTGGAAAGGCCCCCAGTGGTTAAAGCAAGACAGATCTCTTTGGCCAAAATTGGATAATACATTCGATAAATTAGATATTTCTGAAGTTAAAGATCCGTTAGAACTAAAGAAAAACACTGTTTTAAAATCAACTATTGTAAATGAAAATCAGTTAAACATTGATTTGATTAATCGATATTCTTCTTTTATGAAGTTAATAAGAATTGCTGCATGGTGTTTAAGATTTCTGAAAAACTGTAAATTGAAATCAGGAATTAGAAAATATGATTATTTAGATATTTTCTGAGTTACAGAATGCGACCAAGAAGCTGATAAAGATTGTACAAAATTCCGCATTCCAAACTGAAATTCGATGTTTAAAGGAAAAAGTCCACTCCCAAATAACAGTAAAATTTTGAACTTAAATGTATTTCTAGATGCAGATTGACTGTTAAGAGTCGGTGGAAGACTGAAATTTTCTAATTTATCAGAATTGCAGAAACATCAAATACTTTTACCAAAGTCTCACTATTTTACTGAACTTTTAATTGATTATTACCATAAAAAATTCCTACATTCAGGTACTCAGACAACTCTATCTTTATTAAGACAATTTTATTTGATACCATCTGGTCAAAGTCAAGAAAAAAAAATTATAAATAGGTGTTTGACTTGTCTTCGAACAAAACACCAAACTCTTCAGCAATTGATGGGTGACTTGCCCCGTGATAGAATTGTACCATCTAGACCGTTTGAGAAAACAGGCGTTCATCTAGCAGGTCCTGTTATAACAAAACCTAATTTAAAGCGAACAAAGATAACCCTAAAATCATATATTGCTATATTCATTTGTTTTTCTACCAAAGCCGTTCATCTAGAAGTTGTTTCGGACTTGACCGCAGAAGCATTTTTAGCCTGTTTCAGAAGACTCATTGCTCGAAGATCGAAACCCTGTGTCATATGGAGTGATAATGCCACAAATTTTAAGGGTACTTGTGCTCTTTTGAAATCCTTCTATCAAATCTGTTCTTCGGAAGAAATTCAGCGATTTAGTGCTGAGGGACGAATTCAATGGAATTTCATACCCCCTGCATCCCCACATTTCGGCGGCTTATGGGAATCAAATATAAAAACCATGAAGCGAAGCCTCTTGCAGATAACTAAATCCTCTATCTTAAATTTTGAAGAGCTGTCAACACTTGTGACGCAAATTGAGGCAGTTATGAATTCACGTCCGTGTACCCCCTTGTCTGCAGATGTTAATGATCTACAACCACTAACACCTGGTCATTTCCTCATTGGAAGTCCTCTTTTGAATGTTCCTGAAAATAATACTATTTTAGACTCTTTACCTTTTTCTTCTTGGTGGACACTAGTTCAAAGATTAAAAATGCAATTCTGGATCTGCTGGAGTCGAGAATACTTAAATGAGCTGCAAGTCCACAGTAAATGGAAAAAGTCCTCGCCAAATCTTAAAGTTGGACAGCTTGTGTTATTGAAGGAAGGAAATGATAAGTTTATAGACTGGAAACTAGCTAGAATTGTTAAAACTTATAAAGGTGATGATGGACATGTCCGTGTAATTTATCTCAAGACCTCTACTGGTATGTTACGTCGAAATATCACCAAAGTAGTACCTTTGCAATTTTATGAAGATGTTGGATAACCGTCCAACGCCGGGCGGGATGTTCCGGCTAATTTTCTAACAGCTAATTAGCCAGCGCATGCTCTATTAGAACTGTCTACTTTTGAACTGAAACGAATTAATCTTTTTGTTGGTGTTAGAATTCTTTAGATGTGATGTGTAGAATGTAACTTCATATATTTTTATGTTCCGTTTTGTAATTAAATATTTGTTTTGTGCCTTAAAGAATGTTGATTATTCGTAGAAATAAGTTACACAGAACCACCTTGATGCTAGATTTAAATTTGAAATGAATGTTTAGATTAAGTAGAAAAGAAATTGATTACTCTTCTTCTATAACTATATTGTTTATACAGATTTCCATGTGAGAATCAATAAAGTTAATACATTTTTTTTTTTCAAACCTGAACTCTACATTAGATAATCTATAGTCTCCACATACTTTGCTTATTTGCTGGGAAATACTCAAAAAGATAATGATGATCATTAGGCTAATGTCAGACGGACTTCTTTTTGCACTCTTTTTTACTTACGTATTATCCCTACACAATGCCACTAGCATTGTGAAGAGATAATACGTAAGCCAAAAGAAAAAAAAAAAAAAAAAAAAAAAAAACGTGCAAAAAGTCTTCCGTCTGCAATTAGCCTAAATCTGAAGAAAACTAAGTCTAATGTCAAACGCGCGTCTTTTTACACGCTTTTTTGCTTACATATTATCCTTACACTGTTAAAAATTTGCAGCATTCTGGCAGGTTATTTGACCATTTTTTCCGAAAACGGTTACACAACCGTAATTTTAACACTATTCTGACCATATTATTGGCCATTTTATGGCCAGAATATAATTAAATTATGGTTATGAAACCGTTTTTTCCAAAAACGGTCGAATGACCTGCCAGAATGCTGCAAAAATTTTAACAATGTACACAATGCCGCTAGCATTCTGAAGGGATAATACGTAAATAAAAAAGCGTGCAAAAAGACGTCCGTCAGACATAGGTCTTAGCGTCACCTTATACGCATCGATAAAGTTTAAGTTCACTTACATTAAGTTTACTTACATTCATAAATATGCAGCTTTGGTGTGAAATATTGCTTTATTCTGATGCAAAAGTGATTACACTGTTAAAAGTTTTGCTGCATTCTGGCAGGTCATTCGACCGTTTTTTGAAAAAAACGATTTCATAACCATAATTTAACTATATTCTGACCATAAAATGGCCAATAATATGGTCAGAATAGTGTTAAAATTACAGTTGTGTAACCGTTTTCGGAAAAAACGGTCAAATGACCTGCCAGAATGCTGCAAATTTTTAACAGTATATTCTTGCTCTTAATAAACTGAAATTTGTATTTTTTTTTTTTTTCCATTTAAAAAAAAATTCTTTTTTCTTTTTTATATAAATTTTAAAAATTTCCTACGAAAACTTTTTTATATATTTCAAATAAGACTCGGTTTGAAATTCGATTTTTTTAAGCTTAATTATACTTAATTATATCGGCTTTGAAACAAATCTACTTTGCTAATGCAACATTTCCAAAGTGCTATTAAATATTATGTATCATAATAACTTTATTCATTAATAGTCCAGTAATCAGTTTTGTAAATTTAAGCTTCATTCGCGTATGTGTAAAATAATAAATGTCATTTTCACAGGTATATCCTAAGATTTCAAATAATTCGCCGTGTTGAATTGATTCAATTTAAATCACTTGGCGGTTGTATTGTTTCATCTTGAATCCAAATATATACAAATTGAAATAAATAACAATATCAATATGAACGATGTGAAAATATTTCATGATCTTCTACAGAATCATACGCGTGGTTTTAAATTTACATTATCAAACAATAAAACTTCATAGATATCAACAAAATGAAACTGCGTTTCCCGGGTTGTTACCGAATATACTGCCCCATGTACCGAACATATCTAAAAAAACTATTTTTAAACGAAATTCAATCACTTTTTATATACATTCAATATATTTTTTATATCGCTCACCAACAACACCAAAAAGCATTTTTATATTAAAAACACCAATTATTCAAATAAAGCTTTGGAAGGCAGCTTTTCCAAAATCCTATTAAATATTAGGTATCATAATGACTTTATTCATTAATGGTTTATTAATCAGTTTTGTAAATTTACGTTTCATTCGCGTATGTGTTGAATAATGAATGTCATTTTCATATATCAGGAAGATTTCATATAATTTGACAAGTTGAATTGATTCAATTTAAATGACTTGGCGACTGTATTGTTTCAATTATATACAAATGTATCCAATTATATACAAATTAAAATAAAGATGAAACAATATTAAAATAATTAATGATCGTCTATAAAATCATATGTAGGGTTTTAAATATACATGGTTAAACAAGAAGCATTCATGCATACCATCAAAACCAACCATGGCTTCCAGGGTTACTTAATGTACTGACCGGTGTACCAAACATATGTAAAAAAAAAAACATTTTCAAATGAAAACCAATCAGTTTTTATATACATTCAATATACCTTTTTATATCGCAAACGAACAATGCCAAAAACAATTTTTATATTAATAATATCAATTATTCAAATAAAGTTTTGAAATTTATTTAAAGCGATAATTTTGTATCAGCCTCACATCATAGATTAATAGCCGAAAAATATGCTGAAGTTTTCACTATCTACAGCAGACTTTTTCATTCTTATTATTTCAGTGTTTAAGAGCACACTGAAAAAAAGGCGACATTTTTACGGTACAAAGTACTGTTCATCTCGCGCTCAAACTCGATCACAGTCGAGTGTGCAGTAACTTTCTTTGGTTTCATGACTTTATAAACATGAAAAATACCGTAGTTGCGTAAAATTAACAACACAATGTGCTGGCAATTCAGACGCCAGCAGTTTGTGCTGGCAAATCTACAATGCTTTTTTTATAGTGCTTAGTAACTGTTAAATGTGTGTTCTATATATTTAATTTTAATAAATATAGCTTTTTTATTGATAAATTTTAATTTCTTTAAAGTGTGTTAGGCGGGAACAAAATCTAAGCTATTTATATATTTTTTTACATCAATCATTTCTTTAATCATACGTTATCAAGATGTGCACGATAGCGGTTGATTTAAAAACGTCATGCTTGAAAATTATTTTTAAAATTATAATAACACCAGTAATTCGAATACAGTTTTCAGAGAAATTTCATTTTAAATTACATTTGTTTCCTATTTAACAGTGTAAAACCAAAATCGCGCAATGGCTAGAAGATGATAAATTTTCAAAAAATGAGAAATAGATTGTTCAATTAGTTACCACTGTCGATATGACATCAACATTACTCAC
Source organism: Maratus speciosus (assembly GCA_963932465.1). NCBI lineage: Eukaryota > Metazoa > Arthropoda > Arachnida > Araneae > Salticidae > Maratus > Maratus speciosus. Next base: position 29,560,718 of record OZ010789.1, on the reverse strand, counting down.
GGTTATGTTTTTGCTTTATAATATAGATGTTTTTTTCATATCGTACAAAATGAAGTTTTATTTATGAAATGAAAAAGTAGAAGATTTAAATAACATCAGATATGTTCAACCAATATATGAGTACGGCTGAAATAACGATTTCAGTAACAGCAGATGCTAACTAGTAACGCTCATAATAGGAGAATATATTAAAAATGTATTCATGCCCTAATTTTTCCTTAGCTTGAACTTGATTTATGTTACGGCAGTATCGATAATCGATAGCGATAATCGAGTAGCGATAATCGATAGTACGATAATCAAACAATATAGCATCCCGATTTGAAAAATCTTTTTTACAGGTTGTCAAATGTTATAGTTGCCCTATTCATAAATGTCAGTCAATGAAACCCAGATAATTTGTTTTGTAAAATATTCTCATTCCTCTGTGACAATTATCAGATTTTAATCAATGAAATTCATGTTGAGCTTTGGGACTTTGCTCGCGTATTAAAAAACAGTGTTACTTGATATCACTGCAAGAAGAAAAACATGAAAGACCTTATTAAAAATCGCATATTTATTTTATGAACCTTTTATGTCCTATCCAAGACTGTAGATACAATGAGCTCAATAATCTATGAATCCTTGAATTAAATCCGCTTCATGAGGTGTAATACGATGCAAGCAATGACAATACGCTCCAGTGATCATACACATAGACTCCAGAGTAGTTCACTGTTCAATAAAAAATTAATAGAGGAAATCATCAGGAGACATGGCTGCGTTCTTCGCATGTTCTTTACTCAGAGAAATTTTTGTTCTATACAAAATGTGAATTTGAAGTAATCTTCGCGCGATTTTCATATTAAAAATGTATACATGCGCTAGTTTTGCCTTTGCTTGAACTTGTTTTACGCTATGCCAGTAGAAATTACGATAATCAAACAACATAGCATTTCGATTGGACAAATATAGCATACAGGTTGTGCATTGTTATTGTTGCCTAATTTATAACTGAAAATCGTCTGAATCTTTTAAAGTCAATGAAACATAGATAATTTATTTTGTAAACTGTTCTCATTTCTCTGTTACAATTATTTGATTTAAAAAAAACTGTTTTAAAATATATTTATTTATCTTCTATATAAGGGTTTAGTTACAATGTCGCTCGTTAATTCTTAACCCTCAGCTTACCAGACGGGCCCAAAGAACTCGACAAGTACATTTAAAATGATTGAAAAATAAGTTTGAATTTATCTGTCGGGTACATTGAACCCGTCTGGTAGGCGGAAATTTAAATAATTAATCTGTGGACGTATTGATAATACAGTCAGGGTTCACAGGGAGATCCAAACACTGAAATTTGAACACCATTCTTCCCGATTAATTTTAAACGCCTTATTATTTACCGAAATTATGCGAAAAAATAAGACAAATATTACCATACAAAAATGCTTCTATTTAAAAATCTATTGTAGCAAATCCTTTAGAAGCTTATATATAGTTGATTATTTGAAATCCGATACGCTCTGATATCGGTCGTGCTGTGTATATCATTATAAAGTTAACTTTCAGTTTTTCTTAAAATCATACCGTTGCAATTTTAATGGAACGAAATATTTTTTTTTACTTTATAATAAACTAGCAAACGCCACGGCTTTGCTCGCGTAATAGTTGAAATATGCCAAGTGGTATTTGCATAACTATTTTGTATTAGAAGAACACTTTTTGGAATAATTCAAAAATTACAAATTCTAAACCTAAACTAATTCAAAACAAATTCAAAAACTAAAACTAATTCCAAATAAATGATAATTTAGAAACTATTTTGAGACATTTATGCTCATTTCATACGCTCATTTCAGCATTCATTTGAAGTTTAGATTTCATAGAAACCATCTAAACACATTTGCATCTTAAATTTAATCATCATGTCAAATTCGAAGCTTCTTGTCTAACAGTCTACCACTTTTCTGTTGTTAGCGGCACCAACATAAAATGCCGAAACAGAGTTGAAATAGAATGTCTCGAAAAATGTTTGAAAAGAGACTGCCACCATTAATTTGACAACATTAACCTTGAAATTGGTTGGTATTTCCTAATATTCTATAGGAAACGGAATGTAGATGTTTTTAAAGGCTTTCTTGTTGTTCCTGCCAACCAGGTGATAGTGACACCGGCATAAAATATAGCTCGTATAGGATCGGGGACTATCATCCTTGATTCGCAACCAATAACTTCTGTAATCGGTTTATTATTTCCTGAGATTCCATAAAAATCCAAATTTAGGACTCTTTTAGAATGCTTTTCGCTCATTTCCTTCGCTTCACCCCTTTTTAATTTCAAATTTATTTTCTACAGTTCTTAGAGGACATTTATACTTTATAAGTAACTACCGTGCTATATTTAAAGTTTCTAGCCTCTTCAGTACCGCAAAAAACGCAGTTTAGAAAGTTTTTTGTTCCTGATACCCTCTAGGGGTTGTGGCACCGACATAATATACCTTATGTTTGAGCAGGTTCTATCACCATCAATTTGCAACCATTATGTTTGAAATCGGTTTCGTATTTCATACGATTGCATAAAAGTCGTAATTTAGAACGCTTATACAACGTTTTTCGCTCAATTCATCCTTTTACATTTGGAATTTTCTTTCGACAATACTTAGAAAGCATTTGCATCTTTAAAGAAATTACCATTCCAAATTTAAAACGTTAGACTCCCTCAGTTACACAAAAAACGCAATTTAGAACGTTTGTTGCTGCTGTATCCCCCAGGTGATAGAGACAACAACGTACAGTATTGGCTATGTTGGAGAGGGGGCTGTCATCATCAATTTCCAACCATTAGTTTTGAAACCGGCTGAGTACTTTCTGAGATTGCGTAGAAATAACAAACTAGAAAGTTTTTTGGAATGTTTATCGTCCCTTTTCACCACTTTTAAATTTCGAATTATTTATGAAATGTTCTTAGAGATAATTTATACCTTATAAGTAACTATTATGCCTAATTTCAAGTTGCCAGCTCCCGCAGTATTACAAAAAACGCAATTTAGATCGTTTTTTGCCACTGCACCCTCTTTGGGGTAGTGGCACGGATATGAAATTCAGCCTATTTTGGAGCAAGGGCTGTCGCCATTACTTTCCCACCACTTTATTAAAAATCGAATCGGTATTTTCAGAGATTGCGTAGAAATCGCAATTTAGAACGTTTTTCAGAACACTTTTCGCTCAAATTTTTAAATTTCGATTTTGTAAGAAATGTTCTTAGATATCATTTTTATCTTATTAATAACTGCCCTGCCAAATTTCAGTATTCTAGGCCCTTCAGTAACACAAAAATCGCAATTTAGAACATTTTTTGCTTCTGCAACCACTAGGTGGTAGTGACATCGACATGAAATAGAGCCTATGTTGGGGCAAGGTCTGTCATCATCAATTTCCAAACATTACTTTTGAAATCGGTTGGGTACTTTCTAAGATTGCGTAGAAATCGCAATTTAGGATGTTTTTTAGAATACTTTTCGCACCCCCCCCCCCTTTTAAATTTCGAATTTTTAAAGGAATGTTCTTAGAGATTATTTATATAATATATGTAACTACCATGCCTAATTTCAAGTTTCTAGCTCCTGCAGTACCACAAAAAACGCAATTTAGAACTTTTTTTGCTCCTGCACCCTCTTTGGGGTAGTGGCACTGACATAAAATATGGCCTATGTTGGAGCGAGGCTGTCGCCATCGTTTTCAAACCATTTTTTAAAAATCGAATGGGTATTTTTTGAGATTGCGTAGAAATCGCAATTTAGAACGCTTTTCAGAACGCTTTTCGAGCATTTTCATCCCTTTTAAATTTCAAATTTTTAACCCTTAATGTACTGAATTATGAATTCGTGAAAATGTTACCTACTAAAGCATTTTTCGTGAATTGTTTAAACTGCATTAAAAGATTTATATAATCATTTAACAAATTTTAGAAGGATTTTAGAAGGATTAAAGGATTTAGAAGGATTAATTAAATTTGAATTTATAGGGATTTTGTTCAATATTTATAACCCTACTCAAATCTTTTATTTTAAATATTTTTCTCAGTATTTTGTAGAATTAGTAAATGTACAATTATAATGTTCTTGCAATAGAAATATATATATATTTCCGAATTAAACCCTCCCCCCCCCCCCCCCCCAATCTAACGCCAAGACAGCTGAAAGATGCAAAGGTAAAATAAATCATCCTTTAAAATATATTTTTGTTTTGTATAACCAATAATGCTTTTAGAACAAGGTAAAGTAATATATCTATAACTCATTATAAACTGTATTATAACTAATTGATGTATTAAATGAATTTTATATCTTTTTTTATTGGCACTTATAAGTACCGTCAGTAGATAAAAGGTTAAAGAAATGTTCTTTGAGATCATTTATATCATATTACTAACTATCATGCCTAATTTCAAGTTTCTAGCTCCTGCAGTATCACAAAAAACGCAATTTAGAACATTTTTGTGTTTCTGCACCCCCCTTTGGGGTAGTGGCACAGACGTAAAATGTTGCATCTGTTAAAGCGAGGGCTGCCGCCATCGTTTTCACATCATTTAAAAAAAAATCAAATCGGTATTTTCTATGATTGCGTAGAAATCCCCATTTAGAACGGTTTTTCGTCGCTTTTCGCACATTTTCACCCTTTTTTAATTTTGATTTTTTAAAGAAATGTCCTTAGAGATAATTAGTATCTGATAAGTAACTACTATTCCAAATTTCATGTTTATAGGTCCTTCAGTAACACAAAAATCGCATTTTTAGAACGATTTTTAGCTCCTGCACCCCTTTTGGTCAGTGGCACAGGCATACGATATAGCGTATGTGCTAAATTGGACTAACACCATCATTTTGATACCATTAATTTTGGAATCGGTTTGGTAGTTCCAGAGCTTACCTCCTACAAATAAACGAACAAACTTTACTTCTTTATAATATTAGTATAGAAATAAAAGTTTTAAAACATTGATATTATTTAATAAATGCTTAGAAAAATATTTATTTATGTATGTTTTTAAGTGAAATTAAATGTAGGAAAATTTTAGACACATTGAAATTGGCGAAACTCGTGTGAGTATGTTAACTGTAAAAGAAAAAAAAAAGTATAAATAGTGAAAATGATATATGAAATTAGCATGCATAACTTATAGCCTATTCTATCGGTTTGTCTAAATATTTTTTTTAAACAACAGTATATTCTTTATAAGTATATTTTATTAGATTGTATATTTTTCTATTTACCCTAAAAAAATTCAAAAATTCTATAATTTCACAAAACCTTTTGTAACAAACTGTTCATATTCGAGAGAATAATCTTAACTTTCACTTGCGTTACTATTTATTTTGAGTAGAGTTTAGGTCAATAAGTAGAGGTAAAACTTTAGAACCATAGATTTATACATTTGTGTATGACCTTTTTTTAACCCTCTAATCATTTTTTTAACTCTCTGCACAGTTTTATCGAATGTTGCTCAACAAAATTACGAACATCCTTAATACAAATGTGAGTGGTCACCTTTTTGGATACCACTTTTTACAAAAAGTAACCTCCGTGATATATTCCGATTGCAAATATTGAAGAACTCTACCATGAAGACATTTATTTTGAAAAAAAATTATCTAAAATTGTGAACGCTGCGATATTGTGTTAATAAATGTCGTAATCTTGTCAATCCACACTTAACAAATAAGTGCAAATGGTATCAATTGTTACATAATTTACAATAGAAATGAATTGTATATGAAATAATAAATTGTATATTGTATGACTTTATCTTATATATGTAAATATTGCCACAATAAATCACTTTCCCATAATGAAAACTGTTTTACTTTTAAAAATGTAAATTTGAACTTTTCGCCCAAAAGATATTACAAAAGTAATATTTTAAAATAATAAGGAAAAATTGCATTTATGCTAAAATGGACAATTAGAAATTGTGACATTTATATTTAATTGTGATAAAATAGCGTAAGATAAAATTTCCTGAATCAATCCATCCTGTATAAAAGAAATGTTTTTAAAGCTTCTTACTTAGCAAAATACTTTACCAGAATATTTTTCTTTCCCGTTCTTCGGAAAGATTAATGGCACACATTTATAAATCCATGTTCTGTATTTGTACTTCAGTGAATTAAAGTATTCGTGATTGGGGAAATAACATGAAATTTATTACTTAATGCGATCATAAATGATTATATGAATAGATGTAGATTCGTATGCACAAATGTAAGCAGTTTTTTGTATTTGAATAAATGTAAACAACCGTCTCTGAAAAGGAAATTATATTTCCATAAAATAAATAATATTGCGATTTTTTTTAAACAACATTTTATATAAGAATGGGCCATATTCTGGGTGAAACACTGTATTTACATGTTGCATTTTTGAATACATACTATGTAATATTTTACCTAACAAATGAAAGTGGTAGTCATTAAAATAGAGTATTTCAAAATGTTTATGTATAAAATAATAATTCATGGAATCATCACATGATAAATGGGGTTTTTCTATAAACCATCACGACATTGTTCCAGCAACTGTAAGCCATGACAGATTTGGCATTTGAGAAGAGATATTGTTATGTCGTCAATAAAACAGCGTAGAATTATATATTTGAGTTACTTGTGAAAATTTAATATCGAAAAATTCACTTTGGAGAAGGTAAAATTATTTCTGTTGTGATTTTTTGTTATATTTAACCCTACAGCATTCACTTCGGGCGACAGTGAATCGATAAATGAAGTGTTATTTTAATTTTAAAAATAAAATTACAAAAAGAGGAGTTTATTGGGAAGGAAAATATTATACTAAAATTAACGATAATTAAACATTTGGGCAGAATGTGGGTGGTTTTTAACCATTTGTAAATGGTTGTTGTTTTCGGTCGAGGATGGGGCCATATAATGCTCGCATTTTCCTTTTTTTAACAAAATTCAAAGATGTTCTCTACTTTTAGAAGAATTTTTATTTGAATAGGTAATCGAAAGGCATAAAATCGTTAAAAATTGTTTGAATAGGTAATCTCAAAGGCATAAAATCGTTAAAAATTGAAAAAGTTATAAAATGGGTAGGCGCAAATTATCAGATATGGAAAAATCCAAACCCAAAGATCGACGCCGAAATGAAAATCGTCTTGCAATGCAAAAATCGAGGTCTTCTACTGATTATGTGGGCCATGAAAATCGAGGTCTTTAACTAATTATGTAACCCACACTGTAAAAAAAGTTCTTAAGAAAACAGAAAAAAAATTGTCGAATTTCGACATTAAAAATTACGTTAACATAATTCTTCTGTCAAAATACAAAGAAGCCTTTTTTTCCCATTACGTCTTCACTACAACAGAAAAGTCTGTCATATTGCCCGGGTTTTGTTTGTGCGGGAGATCCCCTCGGAGGACCCCTCTGACGTCTACAAGGTCATTTAGAATGACCATTTATTATTGGTTTAACCGAACCCACGCTGACGCTTTCATTCAGTTAGGAAAACTTGAAGCTTCTATCTTGAAATATCTATTATGTGTTGTGCATTGTATAAAACGGCAGAGTGGAATATTGTTCATCTAAAAAAATAAATAAGATATAACAAATTTTTTATATAAAATTCACAGTAAAAATGTTCACATTAAAAACACATACTGAGAAGTAGAGCCAGCAAAAGGATTTAATATGCTTTTTTTTAAACAAACATAACAAGGTATGTTTTTATTCTTCTTTGAAATATTTAACAATGTTTTTCCGAAACATAATAATATGTAAGATTTTTTTTCGATTTGTTAAAAACCTTAATTAAGCAAACTATTTATTTTTTTATTTTTTCATAATGTATGATTTACTTAAATTATTAGTATTACTTTATACTTCATAATTTAGTTATGTGCATTAGTAACTAATTCATGTAATTCTGTTAATAATTGGAGATTATTTTTTGATTAATTGTTTATTTTATGCTAAATTCATAATCTAGCTTTATGATTAGTTTACAAATCTTGAATTTTTACTTTTACATAGCTGCAGAATTATTACTTATTATATTTATTATTTTTATGACTTAGAGAGTTTAATTTTACTTCATATATACTGAGTTTATAATTAACTTTGTCAGCGATTGACATAAATAAGTTTTGGAGCTTAGATAATAAACATGTATTAATTATAATAGTAATATATAACTGATATTTTCCTTTAAAACTAACCAGAATAATATTTATTAAATCTGATTTCCGTTCATATATTTTTACTGTTTAAATTTATCACATTTGTTCCATTTAATGAAATAAAAATTTGAACTACAACTCTGAATTATTTTGAAAATTATTCCTAAGTTTTATCCATTCCTATCATATTATCAGCAAGTTTAATTTTGTTTAAAATTTTAATTTAAATTATAGTAAAATATTTTTTTTATTATTTAGTTGATTACCATTTACTATGTACGGAAAAACATTATATATTTTTAAGAAGAATGAAAACTCACTTTATTACTTTAGCTGAAATGTATACGTACAAATACGTATGTTTTTTTTTTTGTTGTTGTTTTTTTACGGTGACGTTTATTTAAATTTTAGTGGCTCTTCCTTTACGTTTTTCATCTTTGCTCTTAGCCACCAACTTTTATATTATCACGTTTTTCTAATGGAGATCGTCTCTCAGAATTTTTTCGATTGAATAAGACAAAGCTTGCTATTCGGGAAAACTGTAAAAATTGGCAGCCATATTATTTACGTAATTAACAAGCATCACTAACTTAACCTAATAAATTTTCTGAAATATTGGATAAATAAATACTAAAGCTGTTTTAATTCGAAATAACATTCAATAGATTCATATTTATTTAATTAATAAATAATTTTATGGGGGGGGGGGGGGCGAGTTACCGAATATTGGTTTTTTTTTTTTTTAATTCGATGCAAAAAAAAAAAAAAAAAAAAAAAAAAAAAAAAAAAAAGTTTAAGATAACTTTTTTCACTTATTCCAATTTTTAATGCGTTTATGTTACAAAATTTATATAAATGCATTTGAATAGTGTATTGCGAATAAGCTATTTAAATTAATTTTGTAAAAGTTTGACGAATGTCTTATAATGAAATATTTATTATTATTAATATAAACAAGACGATCGGTAAATAGAAATTCCCCCAGTACCTAACCTATAATACGCGAGTCTTCTGTTAAATAGAACCCCCCCCCCCCCCTCGCCAGCAGGAATCGACCTACAGATTTTGACTGTTGGAAAAAGCGTCAATTGTCAAAATGAAGTGCCTGTATGACTATGTATTTCTCTGGTCTGATACCGCATTTTTTCGTTAACAGACATTTTCTGAAAACAGATATTTTCTGGCAACTTTTTTGCTTCCAGAAATTTTCTGTTGCTGTACAGAAATATTTTTAACAGTGCATGAAAATCGATTACAGAATAAAAAACGAACGCGAAAAAGGAAACAATCTAATGTTTAATCGATTGATAGTAAAAGGCCATGTCTCGAGGGGCTCCAATCCACTAGCCACGGCGTTTTACAATCGGTCGATTCTAACCGTGAAAAATTGAGCTCAACGTAGGTAATTTGTCGCAATCTGTGGATGATTCGGTGGAACTGCTTTTCTTCTCGAAACGGGACTTTGAGAGTTTATCGATGAAGGTTTTGGTCGTCTGAAGTTTGATCTTTGCAATCTGTTGTTGAAGAGGATGCGACGGAATTTGTTGGACGAAATTTAGATTTTTTGGTAAAATTTTGTTACGAAGGTGATTTGTCGCGATCTGTGGATGATTCGGTGGAACTGCTTTCGATATTTAACCTCTTATCTTTCTCGGCTTCTCTTGTCGAAATGCCCCAAAATTAAAACTAAGTAAATATTAAGTATTAAAGCATGCAGAGGATGTCAATATCTCAAAATAATACGCAAATGTAGCAAAAAATGCCGTCATTAAAGAAACTGGACAAAAAAACGGCTATCTATTGATTCATAGGCATTCATTAGTTTGTAACATTAATAGAGACGATTTCAGTCGTGACGTCAGTCATGACGTTTTCGTTTGAAACTGACTCCAAACAAACGGTTGCTATGTTGTATTTTCCATTTTGTTTGTGTGTTGCAGCTTTATCTTATATCTATATCTCACATCTAAGTATTTTAATACTTGATATGTACTGGTAACATTTTCCACGATTTATATTTAAAAAGAAATGACGCATAGCAACAGTTTGTTTGGAGTCAGTTTCCAAACAAAATTTCATGACTGACGTCACACTGAAAGGGTCTACAGATACTTAAAATTAAATAGGGTTTATAATAGCTCCATGTTTTATTATTCGTAGAAATTATTCGTTTATAATTTTTTTCAAAATAGTACGTATCTTAATTACATTTTCTTTCGGTTGTTATGAGAAAATGGCAACAAAAAGTTATAATTGCTATTTTTCAACTATTTCCCCTTTACTTTTTATATAAATGGAGTACTTGAGTTTGCCAAAATTAAACAAATGGTACTAAAAACTACAAAAAATTAATATTTCAAAAATAAATGGAGATACAGTTTTCAAACAAATTGCATTTAAAAGTACTTTTTTCCCCAATACGACGATATAAACATTGAAAATGTGCGATGCTTAGAAATTAAAAAAATTGCTATAGAGCATTTAATTGTAAAATGTGCTAGCGTCTGTAAGGTAACGTTATTTTTTGGAGACAAAATAAGCTGGGAGAAAGAAATAACATACCGTTCCGGGGGCTAAAAAATCCAAATGGTCGTTGTAATCTATTAAATTACATTTTTTTTTTTTTTTTTACTACATTTTAACTACAACATTTACATTTGAAATAGCCCGGACAAAAACGACCTGATGTGGGTGCTGGACAGTTAAGATAAATTTTTCACAGATATGGACAGATATCGCTATGCTTATAATATACATGGGTGAAAATATGCGCAGAGATAGCATGGCTTTTACATACAGTAAACTCCCTGTAATGTGAACTCTGTGTAAGAGGTGAATCTGTCTAACTCGGAAATATTTTCAAGTTCCTGCGAATCCATAGACATAGTAAAAAATGATTAAGGCGGAATATTGTCTATTATGGAAAATTTCCTCTGTCCCGATCAACTCCGTCTTAGACAGATTTTACTGTATCTATATCACTATTTCCGAATAGTAATCATTGTGGCCTCATTCAATGGCAAAAATTGTATGATTAAACAAAACAAAGATCAACTTCTTCAAGGACGATTTTTTTATAGTGAGGAAAAAAATGATTTTTTATACGATTTATTTATTTTATATTATACGAATTCAAAAAGAAAAAAAAAGTAAAACAATAAAAAATCACAAAAATAGCGTCTATGTTTGTTCCGTTTAACGTCCATATTTGTGGCCACTTAGCATGAATGGTGATGATTTGATCTTGGAGGATTTTTCAGTACCTTTTTTTAGGATAAATTATGCTTACGATTGTAAGAAACACCACCTCGAACCTCGAACGATAACTGTGCACATATGTGTACGTTTGTTAATTTCTTATAAAATAAAAAAACTAACAGTAAATTCTTTCTTACACTTCTACAAATTATTAAAACTTAATATATTTAATATATCTGATGTTATTTTTATCAAATATTAAGGATTTTTTCGAAAAATCCAACAATTCTGACAGCAGAAAAATTACTTCACGCTTTATCTTTAACTGTACATCGAAAATAATATATCAGTGTTGCCAAACAATAAATTATTTACTTTTCTAGTTGAGGGATTCTGTGGCGAATAAGTTATGAAATGTTTATATTTTTTATTATTGAAAGTAATTATAATTATAAAAACTAAGCGTCCACATGTGTTGCCAAGGGCATGCAGTGGTAAATATTCGAAAAACAAAAACGTTACCTACAAGTGGGATGTATGTAAGCACTGTCGTATTTTCCAACATGGCTATATTGTAACATAATTCACTTTTCATTTTTAATTTCACTTTTCACAGTAAACATTTCACAGCAACGCATGTAAAGTGAAAAGTGACGTATGAGAAAAGAATGATGTAATAAAATAAATAGAATTGCAGTTAATAATAATGTATGTTTTCTCTAATTAAGTTTAATCCAAGAAACTGCTATTTCTACTTTCCTCTGTAATGATTATTGGCTCTCACATTTTCAAAACGAAGTGATGTATTTGTATAAATAAACAACATTTAGTTATTAAAATTTTCTCTAATGAAGAGCTTGGGAAAGCTTGAAAGTCCTAAGACGTTTTAAATAAAATGTATATTTTTAACTTGCAACATAACATCTCTTTCTTTATTTTAATCGCGTTTTAAGTAAAAAAAGTGAACTTTTTAAAGTTCATATTACATATTTTGTACAAATTAAGCTCAAGCAATCTGTATAATTTATATTTAAAACAATATTATTTCACAGAAAATTAATTTACATAAAAAGTCTATAAACTAAAGAGAAGTTTAACTGAACATACCACATTTGTATGAATTTTCATTGACTTTCTTAAACGGTAAAATTCCGTTACACTTGCAAAGATTTTAAAAATGTAACTGTACTAGTACATAATAAGTTCAACAATAATTAACCTGTACCGCGTTTTATAATAATGTAGAAACATCAAGATCAGTTATTGCTGAAAACGTAATACTTCCTATGTCAGACATATTTTCAACATCAATTACCGTGTGATATTTTTCGTGTGTAATGAATCACTCCACCTGCGATATCTCAAGAGAGAAGTAGTTCGTTTTTCTAATCACAAGAATCTATTAGTCAGCACATAATTCACTAATGTGCAGATAAAGTACTACATCATATTTTATCGTTATGAGAGTGGAAATTCTTTCTCTACTCAGATATGTGTAAAAAAAAAAATTGCGAAAACATCTGATGTATTTATCAAAGCAAAAAGACGCTAAAAACACACACATATATAAGTAAGACTTTAAATTAAAATTAAAAAACTTTTCTACTTCGCATATTGTATTAATCATGCCCCACTAAAAATAATCTTAAGATTATCTGAAGAAATCTCCAGTTTCTCCAGAAATTCTACCGAAAACTGAAGAAATTTTGCATATTTAGCTTTACCCTCAAAATATCTGCAGAATTTCTTAAGATATTCTTTAAAATATCTGCAGAAATGGGCCAATTATCTACAGATTTTCTACAGATTTTTTTTAGTGGGGTGGTTAAATATTATAAACAGGTTGCGCCTAAAAATCTTTTAAACTTTAAGATATATGTATGCTTTAGGAATAACTTAATTTTTTTTTTAATTTTAAGTTTAAAATTGCTAATTACTATTCAAAGTGTCAGAAAAAAGGGACATAAATAATAATAAAAAAATTTACCCACATAAATAGCATAAAATTAACCAAAAAATTTCTATTTTCTTGAAACTATTAAAAAAATACATTTTATGAATTCCGTAATAAATGGAATAATGTTATACAGGAATTGCACCATTTGTATGATAATGACAAGAATATTTTAAACTTTATATGTATAAAAAGAGAAACAATTCTGAAATTTCCTGAAAACGTCAATAAATCATAAATTTAAACTCCGTAACTCATAAACGTATTAAGTTCTGACGACACACAATTTTATTAACACAATTCACACAATTTTATAAAAAATCACCCTTGAGAAAAATAAAAAAAACACTTTCAACTCAGTTTTATGTAAGTTATGAAACATTTATATTTAATTTAAACATTCATATTGAAACATAAGTGTTTACAAAGATCTAGGACTATAAAATTTGCCTTCCTTTTTTTTCTAAAATAATAAGTTTTTAAGTTGGAAATATAATCGAAATTGACCTCTTAAAGGCATTTGGATTCCGTTTAAATTCATTAAAAAAAGAACAAGGGTTTGTAAAAAATTGGATTTGTACGAATGGTGTAGAGAAGGAGATTATTTTTTTTTTAAACTAATAAAGTCGTGGTTCAAAAAATTACCGGTAGATGGAACTTGAATGAATAACATGAAGCACATTTATTCAAATCATGCTGTCAAGAAACTATTTTGTTGCACATAGAGTCTTGATTCGATGCAGCAGCATGCTATCGTTACCAGATCAACTGTTGTTGGTTAAGGACTTTTACAAGAACTGAGAGTCAGCAATCAGTGTATTGGAAAACTGTAACACGGCAAAGGTTCTGAAGACGACAAAAAGGCCCTTTCAATGTGCTGGAATACTATAACTAGCAAGATGCTTCGAAGAAATGTTTTTTTCCTATAAATGTAATTTGCATACAATTGCTTCATATCTTACTTGTGGCTCTAATTTCTTGCGCATCAGTTTATCGATTCTTTTTTGTCATGAATGACACTTGAGCTATCATAACAATATTGGTAAAATATTCGTATTAAATATTAGTTAAATGTAACACTGGAAATATTTCTAATGAAATGACAACAGTTTAAATTTATACTATCTCCAACAAAATGTCTATATTGCGAAAATATTTACTTTATGTTGGATTACGATCAATAGTGAAATTGCAGAATATTTTTCCCAATATACATTTTGGACATATTTTCGCAATATTAAAAGAAATGCTTTGCAATTTCACTATTAATATTTCCATTATATAGCAAATATTTTTTGCAATTTGCTTGTAACTTTCATTTTATGTACTACAAACAAATAAAATGTATAAATTTTATTAACTTACATGAAAATTTCAGACATTGAAAATAAATAAATATAATGTATAAGGAATACAAAGGCATTTAATTATCTGTTTTGAGGATGACTGCAGCCAAACATTTTCGCATTTTCTCATTTATAATATTATTAGAACTATGATGTCATCATTATTACGTAGAGATAATATTAAAACTAAGTGTTTCAAAATATTCAAAATTTCATACCAGAAAAATATACTGTGAAATATTAGTGTCGAATCAGAACCAAGTAGGTGTTGCGAATATGCGGGCCGACCCGGTCGCTTTTTCAAGAAGGCTCACGTTTTGAGCACTTTATCGCCAGAGTAAGGGTTGGCGCGGGGATGAATCCAACGCTACGCACACTTTTTTGTTCGTGACGTCGTCGTACGCGTAGCGAACGGCAACCTCATTCCTTTGCTGAGAGGAAGAGGTGTGCTTTTTTTCATTTGTTTTTCCCGCAAATGTAAAAAGCTAGACGAAATGTTATTTCGCCGTGGTTTGCAATTAGAACCTTGCTTAAAACAAAAATCTTTTTCGGATTAAAATAACTTTTAATTGCACGAATATATACAATTCAAACATAAGTTATTTTTTTCAGTTCTATAATATTCATGTATTTCATTAATTCGCTATATGTTGGAAGAAATAGAGAACGTATTTTAAAAAACAGACGTAAAAATTTTCTTTAATAAATATAATTGTATTGATCATGTTTTTATGACACAATTGAACATAGTTTTATTAGTATTATTACTGAATTAATTTAGTTTTTTTTTATTATTAAGCGGCATAATTGTGTGACATGTTGATTGCATTAATAAAACACATTTTCACTGAAATAATTCATTAAAAATTAATTGTTTTTAATTTAATTGCGATTAGAAGTTAATAGGAAGTTGAAACTACAATCAATTCGATTATAATTAGATTGAATGATAAAAAAATAAATTATTTAGCCGTATCCTGCAATTAAATCTATGAGCTAAAATAATTGCAAGTTGATACATTCAATTAAATCAATTACTATTACATTTTAATATTGTTAAAATTTTATCATTATTTGAGTTTATGAAAAAGACATTGGTCTGTCCCTAGTGCACAAAATTAAAAATCTTTAAAATTCTTCAGTTTTTTATTTAAAAATTTTTGCCATATTTTTTAATATTATTTCGCCTTAGTTGTTTTATTTATTATTTAAAAATAATAATTCGTCATATATATCATGTAAATTCTTCTCTCGAATGAAATCCCCCCACCCCACACACACACTTTATATTTCGTCATTCTGCGCACATATTGCTCTATTTATTAAGTTGAAGTGGCAATAAAATAATGCTCAATCGTCTGAGGCAACCTCCCATTTCGAATTTCCCTCCTCTCCTCCATCACACTACTTTTGCCCATTTAAAATTCATTGTTGCCTTGCAGAAAAGATTAGTTAAAATTGTGTCTGAAATGTTAACTATTCCTTCGCTTATCCATAACAGTGCACAAAGTTTACTGCTTTGCTCTATCTGTTGATTTTTAAGTAACAAATAAGTAATTTACCATAAAAAATATAAGGAAACAAATAGAATGAAAGATTTAAAAAATAATAATAAGGATTAACCTTTTGTGCACACGCTTTCATTTTTTTTTTAATTCTTTACAGTTTTTTAAATTTTCTGTCCTATTTATTACTTTGAAGTAACTATAAGTAAAAAACCAATTATTCAAATTCTGCCCCCCCCCCCCCGAAAAAAAAGAAAAGCTTGTTTTTGTCCCCCCCCCCCACACACACAAAAAAAGTTAAATATTTCAAGTTTTTAATTTTTTGGTTTGTTTTTTCTATTTGTTAATTGATAAATTTAACTATTTAAATCTATAGCCCCTCACTATCATATACAGTTAAAAAATTTCTCTAATGATTTTATTTGTTACTTTAAAGCAACAAAAGATAGTCATTCAATCTTCCGTCTACCCCATCTCCCCTTAAGAATTTCATCTCACATTAAAAAGGCATTTTCTAAACATCCTGTTTGGGGGTGTGAAAGGCTTTTTTTTTTCCTTTCTTGGTTTGGCCTATTTTCACTCGACTTTGGGGGTTGTTTCTGCAGAATGATTTGGTATTAAATTAATTATATAAGTTCATCGCAGAAAATATAGTAATTTTCTGCCACAGGTATTTTTTAAAATCTGTGTTTATATACATCAAAATGCACTGAAACTGCATTAATTCATGATCCCCATAAATCCATCTTTATATGTAATCAAATATCTAAATATATGAAGGTAATGAGTTTTTGTTTAAGAGGTATTGAATTAATAATGCTCAATTGAATGAAAATTTAGATTTTTGAGGGGATCAAATAATCAAAATTTTAGTTTATATCATCGAAAATAATAAAGGCCTTCGATAAAACAGAGTATAAGAATTCGTAATACAATTTCTTTCGAAGAAGATTTCTTTTCATCTAGAACACATAACTGAAAATATTTCTTTAATTTAGGTAGGACTGTTATTCTAAAATATGCTAGTTCGTCTTCCGCCATTTTGGTTCAAAACAAAACACAAGACGACGATTGGCGTTAGAGCTGGCTGAACGCTCTCGCTTTCGCCAACTCGCCAAGGCTGGTGCTGAAAACGTGAGCCTTCTCGAAAAAGCGACCCGGTCGTGGAAATTCCGACCAGTGCACACGTCTAATTCGACTGAACTTTTTATTTGATAAATTTTGCTTCAAAATAAAAGCTCTTTTTACGAAGTCTTGAAACAGTTGATGGTAGGCATTTAATGATTTTTATGCTTTCCTTTACTATGGCTTTTGCACATCCTACTTTTATCGTAATACAACAGTTTTGTATGCATCTCATCAATGTTTAAATGCCCTGGAAAGGATTTTAACCCCAAAATTTCCCTCTTTGCTCTGCCGATATCGTTTTCATATTCAGATATCAACCTATATTTCTTAATAGTAATATTCAATTAATTAATTTACAGATTAAATTTAGTACTATTCATAAATAGCTGTTGCAGTTATAGCTAAAAACAAAGATCCCCCACTAGGAACAGGGGTTCCATTAGGTATAACTTTATTATTTATTACTATGTTGTTTACCGATTCCTGTATGTTAATTTCTCAATTTGTTTTCTCTTGATTTATTTTTAAATTTAAATCGTGATAATAATATAAAAAGTTATATTTAAGGAAATCAGTTATTTTGTATTATTTCATTTTAATAGGGTCAAGCTAATTGTATCTAAAAAACGGCTGAAACGATACTGATAAATTTTGTATTATACCGTTTTCAGGCACGAGAAGATCATTCGGCTAGATCACATGTTCAAGAAATTTCAATTAGTGGGTCATTTTGGGGTCACTACGGGTCCATCTAATTTTATCTAAAAAAACAGCTCTATCGATTTTGACTGAATTGTGAATTCTACCGTTTTCGACCTTGAGAAGACTACTGGACTGGATCACATTTTCGAGAAAATTAGATTAATTGTTAATTTTGGGGTCACTACGGGTCAAGCTAATTTTATCTATAAAAGTCTTAAGCAATTTCGACTATTTTGCATTCTACAGTGTTTGATTACCAGAAGACAATTGAGCTAAGTCATGGTCGAGCAGATTTTAATAGTGGATGATTTTGTGTCACTACGGGTCAGGATTACGAAGCCACGAAGTTGGCAATATTTTGCGAAATATTGACTACATTTGGCCGAAAAATCGACTTCAAGACTACGAAAGCTACACCAAATCTAAGAATGCCGCCAAATGTGGCTTTATTTGGCAAAAAAAGTCTTTCAGAATGTTAAAGGATTTTTTTAGAAATTCTCAATATAGAACTCGAGATACGTGGTTAAACCAATCAGAGTCGAACTCAAAATGTAATTTGGATTCATGTCCTTTCGTTGTAAATGTGTAAATAATGCCAAATGAAAGAATGTCGTAAATGTGGCTTTAAATGGCAGAAAAATAGTCTTTCAGAATGAGAAGGAATTTTTTTGAAATTCTCAATATAGGACTCGAGATACATAGTTAAACGAACCAGAGTCGAGCTTAAAATGTAATTTGGATTCATGCCTTTTCGCAGTAAATGTGTAAATAATGAAAAATTTAGAAACAATCGAGTACATAGTTTTCATATTGATTGTTTTTTTTTTTTTTAAATAATACTGTTTTAAAATAACATGAATTATAGCAATAATGCAGAAAGAATGATACAATGAGAATATTGGATCGAGTTGAACAAAAAAACAATTTTAACCGAGCATAGCTCGATCATCCCCGCTGGTGATATTAATTATGGGGAGTAAGACACGTGAAATAATACTGAAATTTAAGAAATACATTTATGTTTTTTCGAGTCCGGATTTCTACATAATTTTATTCAGGAAAAAAAATGTATGGTTAAATTATTATATTGAGCCTTGCATACGAAACAATACTGTATATGAATGTTTAACTAAATATTTTCCAAAAACAATCCTATTTTCATATTCCCTCATGTTTCCTGAAATCCTGTTTCATATTCGTATCGTTCTCCCAATTAAAGAGATGATGAATTTTGAAATTAAGTAATCTAACAGAGAATCTTAATCTGAATTCCGAGAATTAAAAAGCGAATAAATGAATTGAGAGGTGAGGAAAAAAAATAACATAGATTATATGTACTGTTAAAAATTTTCATGGTGTAAACTGAAACCGGAATCCTTTAAATTAATTATAATCCTTCGTATTAAAATTCTAACTGCAGTTAAGGAAATTCATATTCAATTTTAAAATTTTGTCCATTTGTACACCGAAAACAACGTTAATATACTTAAAAATAGCGTTTAATCCAACATTCCAATTCTACCTCTAGTCTTGCATCCCCCAGTGCAAAACATATTGTTTAGGTTTTGATTAACTGTACTACAAATGAAAATTTCAACCGTAGACAAACCGTACTCTCAAAAGACATTTGTAATGAAGCTCACACAGTTCATACATATCATTAAATATAAAATACAGAGGTTTGCTTTTAAAACAACTTTACACTAACTTTAATAATTCCGTTCATTAGCATTCTTGCAATATGTTTTAGATATATGCAATTTTACTTTCAACATTTAAATGATTCTAATGATGCATGTTTCGTTCTTGCGGGAGTATATTGTATTTTCGAATAGTATGTCCCGAAAGATCTTGCAATACAAGCCAGAAAATTGGTAACATTTACTGATAGTGCATGTTACCAATATTCTAAAAGTAGTAATGAAATGCTATCTAAAGTAAATGGAATTTTAAGTAAAATAAAATATTATTTAATTAATATACTCAGATAGTCTGTATACGCCCTTCTTCGCAACTTTTATGTTATTATACAGAGGCTGCCAATAAAACATGTACATTTATATATTAAAAATAAATACGTATTTTAAAGATTTAATACAAAAAAGCTGTAAATACTTATTTAATTATGCTACTGAGACTCGGTAAAGTTTTTTTTTCTTTTTAAACAGATATTTGTTTTCTAATGTATAAAGTGTATTAATGCATACAAAGCAGAGGCGGACTGGCCCACTCCGCTAACCGGCGATCGCGGGGTGGTCCAAACAGGTGTGGGGGGCAAAATTAATAAAAAATTTTGAGTTTTTTTCTTTTCAATAAAGCTAAAAACAAAATATATATATTTTTTAGGAACGCCAATTTTTTCTTCTTTTTTTCCGCCGTGAAGCATTTTTTATTTTATTTTTTTTTTATCAGAGAAGTTCTTATTTTTTTCTTTCCCTCTCCCATCAGCAATCTTTAAAAGATTTTAGCAAATTACTCATTTTGTACAGAAGCTGAGAGATAGTTGATAAATTAAACAGCACATGTGGTCAGTGAAGTGTGGGAAGTTGTTTGATGGGATGGGTACTGCGGGCATTTACGTAGTAACAAAAGATAGGTAAGACTTAGCTTACATATCTATGGATGATCTACAGATCAAGGACTTTCGGAGGCAAGGATTAACTTATAGAGAAAAACGAGGCAGCAGCAAATTTGTATAACAGAGACGTTAACCACGACAATTTTTTTTCGAATTGGTAATGTTGCTATGCAAATATGATCCAATTTTGCATGGTCATATAGCATATAGCACAGGCTATAAAGAGAAGCCAAGAAAGAAGATATTCAGTAAGTATGAAGAAGGCTAGAATAGAGCAGTAAGAAGAGCAAAATGAAAATCCTGAACGGCATGGAAGAGGTTTGTCGATTACATTCCTCTCCAAGTCATTTATAATAAGTCAATTAGCCATCCCGCCATTCAGATCCAAATAAACATTACCGATGAAGTAAAACAGTCAGGTTTATTCGGTATTGAAGTAGAATTCATACAAGATATATCGATAACTGAGTAGTTGGCACTTTGTATTCGTTATGTGCAGCATGGTAAAGTGAAGGTTGTGCTTTTAAAATTAGTTGATGTCCACAAAACAGCAGGGGGAACCCTGTATCTTTATCTAAAAGAAGAACTTGAAAAGTTTAAACTCCCTTTTTTACAAATAGTTTGCACTTCTTTTGATGGTGCAGCAAATATGAGTGGGAGATATAAAGGTTAGGTACAACTAAAAAATCCCTGCCGGCCCGGCCTACAGGCAGAGGTAGATTTCGAAGTCAAATATACTAATTTCACAAACAAAAACTAAATCATGATTAGATATAAATCCACTTTAACAATTTTATCTGCCCGCTTTTGACGAGTTTTTATTTCATTTTTATATAACAGCTGGTTTTATCAGAATCATGTTAGGGCGGTATTCAAAAAAATACTTTTCCATGCTCAACAACTCAAAATTTTCTATCATAATTCCAGATTCATTTTTAATTTAAAAAAAATATGAAACTTGCTGACGTGATTTTTGTGGAGATTTATAAGCGACCTGTGATTTTATTTTTTGTTTAATTAATTAAAACTTGATATATAAACAATTATTTTCTCAGAAGGACAATATTTTTCGTTTCTAACACAATCGCTTCGGGAAATTCCATTCAAAATGCCCACTTTGACATCATTTTTTGAAATATATTCTGCCTCTAACAAAAAATCGATCATTATGGTACATTATATAGTTTCTGAATAAGTGAATGTACTAATTAAATGCGTTTGAGAGCAAAAATGAATTTAAAAATGAGTCAGAAAGTAAGCAGTTTGGATTTGAGTGCATCCTTAATACAATTATTTTTCCAACACAATCCGCTTCGGGAAATTCGGTTCAAAATGCCCTTTTTAACAGCATTTTAAAAAATATATTCTGCCTCTATCAAAAACTCGACCCTTACAGTACATTATATAGTTTCTGAGTAAGAAAACTTACCAATTAGAAACCTTTGAGAGCAGAAAGGAATTCTAAAATGAGTCAGAAAATAAGCAGTTTGGATTTGAATACACCCTTACTAAGATGATTTTTGTCTTCAACCGTATTTTAAATTTGTTTTTGCTGTAAGAATTGGTCCTATCCAAAACTTGTCTTTATAGATGTTGTAGACAATATTAAGAAGATATATGATAAATTCATGGGGATTTTATATCTTTTGAATTGACGGAGTTATGGATTTTTTTCTTCTTCAAACCCCCTTTTTGTTTTCGTTTTTAATTTTTTTTGAGGTACTAATTGGTCCTATCAAAAACTTGTGAGTATAAAAGTTGTAGATAATGTTAAGGAGATTTCTAATAAAATTAATTGGATTTGATATCTTGAGAATTGACGAAGTTACGAATTTTTTTCTCCCAAAAACCCTATTTTTTGCGCCTCTTGAGCCCATTTTTAACTTTTTCAAAAATATGTGATACATAAATGTTTGGCCCTATTTTTAGAAGTAATAAACACTTTAAACTGATTTGATATATACAAAAATTAAGAAGTTATGGGGGGTTTTCTGTTTAAAAAAAACCCTTCCTATTTCCATCCCCTTGGTCCAATTTTGCCCATTAACGAACTTGACCGAGATTTTATGCCCCTTGATTTTATGTATCAGTTTGGAAGAGATTGGTGCAGAATTACGAAAGTTATCGTGTCCAGAAGAAAGTGATATATATATATATATATATAGAGAGAGAGAGAGAGAGAGAGAGAGAGAGATAAATAGATACATAAAGTTTTTTACTGAGTGTGGTTTTGGGTTATAGGGGTCATGATCGGTGTAGATATACAAAAAATTTTCAGAAATTCCAACATAGGAACGATCCCAATAGGTAGTATTTCATACGAAATCTACCTAAAAAGGGCAGTCCAAACATACAGCATGTGCTAGATGTGCTAGATTTGGTCCTGACAGATGCAACAGAAAGTTGCATTATTGACAATGGACTTCTTGTACTTAATTCCAACTCCAACAGTGTTTAGCTTGGAGTCATATAAGCGAATTAACGTATGGGCTTGTGTGAATAAGGAGTTTGTTACTGGAAATGAACTTCATCACCGATTACAAAAAGTAAACGCTACTGGGTGTTGGAGTAAGGATCGAGCACTTAATAGCACGTTTGACGAGTCTTCAAACCTTTTAAATATCGACATAAATTTTAACATTGATTAAGTGTCTACAAGATACCACTGAAATGGGCGATTACCCGTCACGTGTATCTCTTTTATCAAGATCACTGATTCACAATTGGCACAAGTTTCAGTATATGCTGATAGCAAACATTTTCAGCGACTTATTCAATATACCTTGGCCCACATCGAACAATCTGCAGATAAGCGGCCTGGACTACTTAGCTGCAGCTAACAAAATTCAAACCTTGAAATCAAATCTGCTACACAAAAGAAATAACTTTGATTCGTCCTGAAAAATGCTTCTGAATTTGCGGAACATCTTCAGAAGCAAAGTAATAGCAAAGGAGTACTCCATTGAAATTGAGAGTTTTCTACCGGAAAAGGGGATATCTGTAGCTAAACGTCGATGTGGTGAATATTCTCACGATGACGCAAAAAATACTCCATTGAAATTGACAGGTTTTTTTTTTTGCCAGAAAAGAGAAGATCTATAGCTAAACATCGATGTGGTGAATACTCTCACGATGACGTCTGATACCGCAACTCACCCGCCACTGGACGAAACATTTCTTTTAATACAAAGAATAAAAATATCTGAACAGAATTCCCATAAGAAATTGCAAACGGTTTTATTTATTACGTGTATACATTTTAATTGTTTAAAGTTTACACATTCAAAAAATAAATAAAAATTAAGCAAGTTAACCCCCACCTTAACACAAGATTTTTATTTTCACAATGAAATTACAGTAGAGCCTTGATTATCCGAAATAATTGGGACCGACCATCTTTCGGAAAATCGAAATTTTCGGATAATCGAGGATGCTTCAATTTTAAGATTAAGGGCAAATATGTGCGCTATTTCTTATTATTGTAACAAGTGCTTAATAAAAATAAATAAATAGCAAAATAGAAACAAGAATAAACTACCTGAATTTTAATTTTGAAACCTCTTACGTATTTCACAAGGGTTTGAAACAAAGTTTTGTTGAAGTTTCGATTGCCTTTTCTTTACAGCTCTATCATGAAGTTTTTTTAATACTCTTGGTTCACGCTGCTTTCAACATAAAACTTTTTCATTTTTGCAGCATCTCTCTTCATAACACTAAACCGCTGCAATACCAATGCCGTATTCTTGAACTTACTTTGTCATGTCATACTCTCACCCGATTCTACATGATTTATGATTTTAATTTTTTTCTTCTATACTTAAAGTAATGAGTTTTTGTACACATGCTAAAAATTTAAATTTTTACTCTATGGAAAATCTCGTACGGGAACTCAAGTTAAATTCAAAGAAATTCTAAGAAAGGGGATCCAAAATAATTATCTGTGGTCGTGGTTCGGAAAGGACCGCTTGCACACAAGGAATGAGATAGTTAAAAAAAAAACAACGACTTTGAAAATAAATTTCGGTTAACCGAGAGTTTCGGTTAAAAGAGTTTCGGATAAAAGAGATTCTACTGTACTACCAATTGAAAATAAACGATTACAAAGATGCTAATGCGTGTCGAATTGAAATTAAATCACCTTCATAGAGTAGCAAAGGGTTGTGTTGATAGTCAGTATTCAAACATTTTAACAATGGGTTTGTCGATTGGTGGGCCAATGCATATCTAGCGGGGTGGGCCAAATTATGCCAGTCCGCCCCTGATACAAAGCATATAAAAGTATTAAGTTCTGAAATAAAACGTTTCTAAAAAGAATATTGAATTCTATTTTTAAACAGATAGTTAGATTTTCTGAATTTTTAAAACAAAACCAATAAATTTTTGAAATAATTACACATACCTGTACTTATATAAGTAACCAATTAAGCCTAAAATGCTGCATAGTTCACTTGATAAGTCATACGCTGAATATACTACCTAGAGGGAGGAAAGAAACAATCAGAAAGTGGATTGTGTGTGGGGGGTACTTATCGCTTACCATTGTTAAGATATACATATATTATCATGATTTTCAAAAACGTTTTCGTAGTACGGAAATGTTTTTGTACAATTTTATTTGTAATAAACGTGAAATTTATTTTAAAAGTCGATTTCGTTACCTATAAAATAGAGAATGTTATATATATAATGAATGTAGATATGCATTATGCTCGAAAAATTGAATATTTTAGCTATGTGGATTTTTTGCATTGCTAACTAAGTGTAAAGCCAACAGAGTGAAAAAATGTCTAAGCCGGAGCTCGAACCCGGGTCACTGGTATAGCACACCAACGATCTACCAGCTGAACCACTCGAACGATACCCAACCTGGTATCTCTCACTTTCATAAGTGGCATGGCTGCATATTCTGAAAATCATGCAACTAAAATATTCATTATTCCGAGTGTTATGCATAACTACAAGAATATGAATATAATTTCACCAATTCTGGGTTTATTTTCATCTCATGTTTGCCACAAAAGAATGGGGCTCATGAAGATAATTCTTCTTGCGCTATGAATATGCAGCCTTGTCAATATACGAAATTGAGAGATGCCAGACTGGATATCTTCGGTGTAGTTATGGTGGTAGAATGTTGTGTCACTGTGCCAATGACCTGTGTTCGAGTACCGGCTTTGAAACATTTTCACTCTGTTAGCTTTACTCTTAGTTAGTAATGAAAAAACTCACGCAACTAAAATATTAAATAGAGATTGTTTACCCAGAAATGTATTGCATAAGTAAATTTTGTAGAACGCATGGAAAGTTATAAAGCAAATCTTGACTTTACGTAAATTTAGGCGCGTTGATGCATATTATATGTTAAAATTCAAATTCTTCATGTTTTTTGTACTTTATATGAACAAGTATTTGCCACTCTTGCCTCGTGTGGGGCAAAAGTGAAGATTAAACTTTGAAATATTTTGTCTTATATTGATTTTTTTTTATTTTCAGATAACACTTAATATTGATATACACTGTATGGCCATTAATGAGCGGACACCTCAGAAAATTTGACAAATGTAGTAGAAGTGTAATCGGAATGTAAATATATTAAATATGAGCGGTTGAATGAAATATTTTTTATCTGCGCATACGTGCACAATAATTTTTTTTTCATGGTTTGATAGTCAACTCTATGGTGCAACTCACAAAAAATAAAAGCCAGTCCAATATCGCGAATATTCAGAAAGATATAGGCAATAGAGTGAGCAAATTTTTAGTTGCTCTATAAAATTTGCTGAATGATAAGGTGTTTTCCAAAAGTTGTAATTTTTTATTATTTTGCTTTCAGCAAATGAGTGTGTACTTAATGAATGTCAACGTGTTGATTTAGAAGAAATGCTTAAAATTTGATACTTCTTTTTTCTTGGAATAGGCACATTCTGGTGATTTTCCAAGAAATACTAAAGCATCCATAAAAATGAAATTTAAAAGAAAGCAAAAATTAAAAACGACAATTTCTGGAAAGCTGGAAACCCCCTTATCATTTTTCTGTTTTTAAAGAACAACTAAAAATCAGCTCAGTCTATTGCCGATTTCTTTCTTAATGTTCACGGTATTTGACTGGCATTTTTTATGAGTTGCTTCATAGAGTTGATTATCAAATCATGAAAAAAAATATTTTTTATCGTGCGCGAATGTGCAGATAAAAAATATTTCATTCAATTGCTCCTATTTCGTCAAATATTTAATATATTTACATTCCAATTACACCATTTTATTTCTACTACATTTTGAGAAATTTCCTGAAACTGCCGTTAAATTTGGCGAAGAACCCTACATTATATAAATAAGAAACATGCACAAATTTGTTTATCTTTTTGAAAAAATTTGATATATCTCCATGAATATACGTTCTATTCTTCCACAAATGAATACATATATTGTACAATATACATATATTCGTAATCTATAGTGATAGATCATTTCATGCATTTTATTTTAGAGGGTGATCCCAAACATTAACCTTTTTCTTTGATTTTTTGTTTGCCCCCTAATTGTCCTTCTGATCAAACCGTCGTTGACAAATATTAAGTAGAACATATTCTTCATAATTCTGAAGTTCCAGAAAAATCCGACAAATATATCTTTAGATATTCGACAAAATGTCTAAAATTAAAAGTGCCCGGTCATTAATGGCCATATGTTGTAGTACAAGTGTACATTGAACTGAAAGGAATGTATTGATTAAGACTTGTTTTTTATGAAAATTGTCCTTCCTCTTCACTCATAGATATTCTTGTTTATACAATTTTCGATGGCAGAATTAATAAAGTCGATACGTTTTTTTTTTTTTTCAGAACTGAACTCTATGTTACGTTTCCTGTAGTTTCTTCATACTTTGCTTATTTACTGGAAAATACTCAAAAACATAATGAAGAACTTTAATCTGAAGAAAACTTACCCTATACGCATCGATTAAGTTTGATTTTCAGTACAGTTGAGTTGAGTTCAATTCCGATTTTAAATATTGCTTTCTTCTTCTTCTTTTTTTTTTTTTTTTTTTTTTTTTTTTTTTTTTTTTTGATAAGAAAGCGACTATTTTTGCTCTTAATAAATTGATATTTGTATTTTCTATTATTCCATATAAAATAGATTTTTTATTGTTTTATATAAAAGTTTTAAAAATATGCCTATGAAAACTTCTGTATACATTTTAAATAAGACTCAATTAGAAATTCGAAAAGTTTTTTAAACCTTAATTATACCTAATTATATCATATTTATTAATATGTAAAGAAACTTACATTGCTAATTTTCCAAAATCCTATTAAATATTATGTATCCTAATAACTTTATACATTAATAGTCTAGCAATCAGGTTTCTAAATTTACGTTTCACTTGTCTATCTGTTATATAATGAATGTCATTTTCACACTCATACGTTACAAGTTCTCAAATCATTTGACCGGTTGAATTGTTTCAATTTAAATGACTTGGCGAATGTATTATTTCAGCCTGCATCGAATTATATACAAGTTAAAATAAGTATCAATCTTAATATGAAGAAAATGAAAATATTTAATGGTCTTCTACCGAATCATACGCGTGGTATTGAATTTACATAATCAAACAAGAACACTTCATGTATACCAACGAAATCAAACCGTGTTTCCCGAGTTGTTACAGCACATACTGCCCCATGTACCGAACATGTGTAAAAAGCTATTTTTAAACGAAATTCTATCAATTTCTATATAAATTCAATATATTTTTTTAGATCGCTTACCAACAACACCAAAAAGCAGTTTTATATTAAAAACACCAATTATTCAAATAAAGTTTTGAAAGGCAAGCATTTCTAAAATCCTATTAAATATTATGTATCATAATCACTTTATACATCAACAGTCTAGTATTCAATTTTGTAAATTTACGTTTCACTTGCGTATCTGTTAAATAATGAATGTCATTTTCACACTCATATATTAAAAGATTTCAAATCATTTGACAAGTTGAATTGATTTAATTTAAATGAATTGGGTACGGTATTGTTTCAACCTGCATCCATTTAAAATAAATATCGATCTTAATATGAACAATAGGGAAATATTTAATGGTCTTCTACAGACTCATACGCACGGCTTTAAATTTACATTATCAAACAAAAACCATTCCTGTACGATGGTTATTCGCAAACTTAGGTAATATTTCTTATAAAGCATAAACCATCACATATATATTCTTAAAAAACTTTTACTTATTTAATTCTATATTTTTCTACTTTTTATTCTATATTTTTCTACATAGATTCCATATTTTCTTAAGGGTCTAAAGACTCTTAAAATTGGAGAAAAGTAAAGAAAAAGACCATTTTAAACATTTATCATCTTGAAATTTATATGATTTTAAAACGCAATTTTAATTCGGATGAAAGATATGAGAAAGGTCTTTCATTTCATGTATTTAAAAAATTACAAGATGCAGAATTAGTATTCATGGGGGGCTCCAAACTGTCACACATTTGACGAGCAGAAAATTGGTATAACATATTACGTGCAGGAATACGAAACAGACTTTGAAACTAGAATGAAATTTATTGTGTCTAATTATACTTCAGATTATAATAATTGCTTACACAACGTAACGTTATTTTTTGGAGACAACACAAAATAAACTGGGCGAAAGAAATAGCACACCGGGGGCTAAATAAATAAATAAATAAACGAAAAAAAAATTTCACGAAAAAACAACGTCCATATTTGGGGTCGCTGAGCCTTATAATAACTAAATAATAATAATAATAACTAACATTATAATAACGCTGAGACTAATAATAAGCTCGAAGTAGCAGGAGTCGTTCGGTAGCTTCATACTGCAAAAGAGTCGGAATAAGTGGAAGAATAAAGGGCTGCGGACGAAAAGAGGACGATCGCCGTGGCGGTTGCCTAATAAATTTGCATTTATATAATTTTTATATTTTTAATAAAAAGTTGTATTTAGCTAATAGAAAATTTTGAAAATTTCAACTGTGTAATCACCTAAAAAATATTTTTTTGAACAATAAAAATAAAATTATATGTTCAGTTTATATAGAATAACATGAAACATATGTTTTGAAAATTTTAAGAATAATTTATTCATAAGTTTTTGAGATATCCTGTGCGTTATGCTCAAAAATGCAATTAAGGGGAACAATGACTTCAAATATTCGGAAACGCAGCTTTAGCTATTGAGCGGGTATAATTCTAAAAGCCATAACTTTTGTTCTAATTGAAATTTCAAGGAAACAGTGATATAAAAATGTCCAGAAAAGATAGGCGTTTAACATCTAAAAAATTTAAATTTCGAAAACTTTGAAGCTTTAAGAGTCCTGAGACCCCTTAAACATTTGCCATAACGTTCAACAAGTTTTTGTATGCCTAAGTTATAGACGTCTGAAACCTGCGAGAATAACCAGTCTTTAACTGCTTCTTTCAAAAGTTGTTGATTTCAAGTTCAAATTGTGAATCGCCAGCTTTCATGAATTTTTTCGCCCACAGCATTGGCTAAATCTCATGTGATCGACTGCCTGATCGCAATTAACCATGAGAGCAATTCCACAGAAAATCTTTTTTTTTTTTTTTCTTTTTTTGGTGCGTGGCGGGGGGGGGGGGATCAAATTTATAATATGTTTAATTTAAGTGTATGATTAGAAAACTTGATATTTTTATATTCTAAGAAAAATCCTAATAAAAAGGCATTGCAAATTACTGTTTACAAACTAAGTTAAGTACCATTATTGTCTTTGTAAAGTCATAATGTTACGTCAGTTACACGTGTAAATGCCATTTTTTTCTTTTTTATTATTCAGAAATTAATTAAACAAGTTACTGTTATAATTTGGCATTAGTTAGTGTTGTTGAGAACCTTAAATCACTTTTTTTATCGGGGTAGTTTTGATAATTTTTACGCTTCAGTGAAGGCAGAAAAAATGTTTGTCTATTTTATGTTACATCACTTACAGAATTTTGAATTGCAATTTTTGGGACTCAAAGAGAGATTGAAATAATCTGCAGGTATTTGGTTATTAAGACCTTAGTAAGAAATATTTTAAATTGTAAAAATTTGTTCTAGCTTTATTAGTAAATTTTCTACATAGATTTGAAAACAAAATTCGATGATAAAATGTCACGTCAGTTACGATGGAATTGCCCATGAACATTATGGACAGGTCTATGGTGTTGATGATCGGTTTTTAGAACATTTGCCAGGTTCGTGATGGAAAGAGATAAAAAAAATCCCTGCCGGCCCGGCCTACAGGCGGAGGTAGATTTCGAAGTTAAGTATACTAATTTCACAATCAAAAACAAAATCATGATTAGAGATAAACCCACTTTAAAAATTTTATCTGGCCGCTTTTGACAAGTTTTTATTTTATTTTTATATAATAACTGGTTTTATCACAATCATGTTAAGGCGGTATTCAAAAAAATACTTTTCCATGCTCAACAACTCGAAATTTTCTGGCATAACTCCAGATTCATTTTTAATAGGAAAAACATGAAACTTGTTGACGTGATTTTTGAAGAGATAAGCGACCTGTGTTTTTAATTTTCGTTCAATTAATTAAAACTTGATATATAAACAATTATTTTCACAGTAAGACAATATTTTTCGTTTCTAACACAATCGTTTCGGGAAATTCTGTTCAAAATGCCCACTTTGACACCATTTTTTGAAATATATTCTGCCTCTGTCAAAAAACATTACGGTACATTATATAGTTTCTGAATAAGCGAATCTACCAATTGGATGCATTTGAGAGCAAAAATGAATTTAGAAATGAGTCAGAAAATAAGCAGTTTGGATTTGAATACTCCCTTAATACGATGATTTTTCTAACATAATCCACTTCGGGAAATTCGGTTCAAAAGGCCCACTTTAACAGCATTTTTAAAAATATATTCTGCCTCTATCAAAAAATTGACCATTACAGTACATTATATAGTTTCTGAGTAAGAAAAGGTACCAATTGGAAGCCTTTGAGAGTAAAAATGGATTGTAAAATGAGTCAGAAAATAAGCAGTTTGGATTTGAATACACCCTTACGATGATTTTTTTCTTCAACCGCTATGTATTTTTAATTTGTTTTTTCTGTAAAAATTGGTCCTATCCAAAACTTGCCTATATAGATGTTGTAGATAATATTAAGAAGATATATGATAAATTCGTGGGGATTTTATATCTTTTGAATTGACGGAGTTATGGATTTTTTTCTTCTTCAAACGCTCTTTTTGTTTTCGTTTTTAATTTTTTTCTTTTTTTTTTTTTTGGCGGTACAAAATGGTCCTATCAAAAACTTGTGAACATAAAAGTTGTAGATAATGTTAAGGAGATTCATGATAAAATTAATTGGATTTGATATCTTGAGAATTGACGAAGTTATGAATTTTTTCCTCCCAAAACCCCTATTTTTGCGCCCCTTGAGCCCATTTTTAACATTATCAAAAATCTGTGATACATAAATTTCTGGCCTTATTTTTAGAAGTAATAAAAACTTTAAACTGATTCGATATGTACAAAATTTAAGAAGTTATGGGGTTTTTTCGGTTTTCACAAAACTCCTCCCTATTTCCATCCCCTTGGTCTGATTTTGCCCATTAACGAACTTGACCGAGATTTTATGCCCCTTGATTTTATGTATCAGTTTGGAAGAGATTGGTGCAGAATTGTGGAAGTTATCGTGTCCAGAAGAAAGTTATATATATAGATAGATACATAGATAGATAGATAGATAGATAAAGTTTTTTACTGAGGGTGGTTTTGGGCTCTAGGGGCCATGATCGGTGTAGATCTGTAAAAAAATTTCTGAAATTCCAACATAGGAACGACGCCAATAGGTAGTATGTCGTACGAAACCTACCTAAAAAAACCCAACAATGATCTTAAGAAAATAAATCATTTTATTCATTAGAGGAAAAACTAAGTTCGTGGTAGATCATGTATGGGGAGATGATATGTATGGATGGATATGGAGAGGTAATCCGCAAATTACTTATATCCCAAAGTAATTTGCGGTTGCGGCTCGTCTTTAGGTACCCAAAAGATGAGCGCCCTTTTTTGGGACCTTTGAACAATGCTGGGTGAAGCGAAATGATGAACCTTCGCTCGAAATACACATATCTTGGCGTTACAAACTACCGCCAATTTACAAAGGTTTTGGAGACTAAACGAAGATGAATAAAGCTTTGGCGAGACAATTTAAAGGAATGTAATATGGTTTCCCTGTTATACGTGCGAATCACAGGGTTGCAAAATAAAAGTTTCTTGTGCATATGGGTGCGACGAAATAAATCTACTTTTGTATATGTTCGTTAAAGGCTTTAGACTAAATAATCATCAGCTTATTATTGCACAACTAAAACGGATGTGGGAAATACAGAGAATGGGCATATGTTTCTAGATCGAACAATACAGAAGATAAAGTACATGTAATAATTTTTGAGGCAGCATTCGCATACATTTTAACTTTTTTTTTTTTAGTTCTTTTCAACGGTCAAATTTTAGTAGCAATCAAGAATGACTTATTTAAAACATGGGCGAAAGAAGATGAAATGAAAACGCAGCTGAAATGTTAACGGACAGCTGCAGCCGAATACTAGTGATCACAGAATAATTGATCAATGCTGTGGACGAACAAATTCGTGAATACTGGCGATTCACAATTTGAACTTTAAATCAACATTTTTGAAAGTTGTAACTCACAGGCGGCATACATCTATGACTTAGTCCTACAAAACTTGTAGAACGTTATGACAAATCTTTAAACGAATATGGAAACTATGTAGAAAAATAGAAAAACATTTAAGGAATTGAATAAAAAATGTTTTTAGAAAAAAATATGTGATGGTTTATGTTTTATAAGAAATTGGACCTTATTTTCCTAAAAACCTTTGAATAAAACCCTCAAAACCATCCCGGGCTTCCTGGAATACAGATTATACTGGATCGCCCGCCAAAGACTACAGAAAGCATTTTTATATTACAAATACCAATTACTCAAAATAAGTTTTGAAATTTATTCAGATTCTTTTGTATCAGCTGACGCCAGAGATTAATACTAGAAAAATATGCCAAAGTTTTCGCTATTTACCACATACATTTTGCTTCTTATTATTTCAGTGTTCAAGGGCGTAGTAACTATTAAATGTGTGTTCTAAAAATATCCCTTTTATTAATTAGTATTTATTTATTTATTGATAAGTTTTTATTTCGTTACAAGATATCAGGCTCAAACAAATACTAAACTAGTTATACTTTTTTCAATGAATCATCTCATGTTATCAAAATGCACACGATAAAGTTTGATTTAAAAATATCATGCTTAAAAATTATTTTAAAAATCATAAAAAATCAGTAAATTGGGATACAGTTTAGGATTACATTTAAAAGTAAATTTTTTTCGCTATTTGACGGTTTAAAGCTAAAATTGCGTAATGGCTTGTAAATAACAAATTTTCAAAAAATGCGTAATAGATTGATCAAAAAGTTGCCACTGTCGATAAGAGGCAAGCATTACTCACGGTTATGTTTTTGCTTTATAATACAGTCGAACCTCGTTATCCCAACACTCTAATGAGCAGAAAAAAGTGTCGTCATAAGTGTCGTCGGAGTGTCGCGGTAACCGGAGTTAGAGAAAAATGTGTTTATAAAAAAAACTGTATTTATAATTAATTTAATTTTCAATTCATAACTGTTCTTAGAGTTTTAACCAATAAAACATTATTATTAAACAAAATAAACACAAAAAAAAATTGAAAAGAATAAAAATCAGATTCATGATAGTTTGTTTTTCATTGTTACATGAAATATTGATGAATTTTATGGTTTTCTTATCCCTAGATGTACATCCTACAATTATTTTTTCAATGCAATGCTTCGGTTTTAGTCGGATGAAAAATGCCGTCTAACCACAAGAAAGCGCCTCCTGATTAGAGCAAAAAGACCGCGAGTAGACTGACATGTCTATCTAGAGATTAAGTGGATCATTCATAGTGTGTGGGTGTATTTATTCAAATAAAGGATTGAAGTAAAATTTCTCATTTATCTCAATGGGTATTTTAGACACTTTCGTGAAAAGTTTGGCTAAGAAATTTCTTACCTCTTAATTTCCGTGCATATTAAATGGATTATGAAAAATGGACAATTTTCCTAAACCGTCGGGATATCCGGAGTTGCAAATTATTCAACGACGTAAAATCCGGAGTTTATTTACATTAAAATCATATATAGAAAATCGGGACTTTAAAAAAATGACGTGATAAGCGGAGTGACGTGAAAACCGGGTGTCGGGATAACGAGGTCCGACTGTACAACTATATTTTAATATCATAAAAAAATAGTTTTATTTATATTAAAAAAAACAGAAGAATTATCTAGCATCAGATGCGCTAAAAAATATAAGAGTACGGCTAAAATGACGATATCAATAGTTCACGATGCTAACTAGTAATGATCAAATTAAGTGAATATATTAAAGGTGTATACGTGCTATAATTTTTCTTTAGCTTAAAGTTGATTTATATTATTCCAGTAGAATTTCACGATAATCAAACATTATAGCATCCCGAAATTCGAAAAATGTTACTTATAGGTTGTCAAATGTTATAATGGCCCAATTCATAACTGCAAATCATCTGAAAGTTTTAATGGAACCCAGATAAATAATTTTTTTAAAAGCCCTTCTTTCTCTGTGGAAATAATTTGATTCCAAATAAATATAAAAAAAGTGAAATATTTATTTAACTTTAGAAAGCGATATTAATTGTATTACCATTATCTAATTCTTAAATAATTAATCAGTATATGTATTGATAATAGAGTCAGAGTTCACAGGGAAATACGACAACTGAAATTTTAGTACCACTATTCCCGATTAATAATATTTGCTTTATTTAATTACCGAAATTCTGCGAATAAATATGGCAAATTTATTACCATATAAAAATGGCGCTATGGATGCGCTATAAATGGCGCTATAAAAATATTCCTTTCAATGGTCAAATATCTCTAGCATTCATCAGTGGTCGTGAAAACTCTCAAAACCATTAAGACACACTTGCCAGTCATTTGCTTCCTCTTGCCGAGATTTTTTTTTTTTTTTTTTTTTTGGGGGGGGGCGGGGGGATGGTTATTTCAAC
Organism: Maratus speciosus; assembly: GCA_963932465.1. NCBI lineage: Eukaryota > Metazoa > Arthropoda > Arachnida > Araneae > Salticidae > Maratus > Maratus speciosus. The sequence goes on along the minus strand of OZ010789.1, from coordinate 29,524,964 downwards.
ATGATAAAGCTTCGATCCATACTTGAAACTCAACTTCAAAGTGACTTAAGTCGAAAAATGTGTCTGATTTGAAATGGCAGGCGATTAGCCTTGATTTAAACCCTATAGAAAATATGTGGGGGGGGGGGTATTCTCACTTATGCAGTTTATTCTAATGGAAAGCAGTATTTTTCAGTTAAAGATTTGAAAGATGCCATTGAGAACGCGTGGTTTAAGATTGAATGAGAAACAATACGGAACCTTATTTTATCGATGGAAGACCGTATATTTAAAGTATTTCGGCAGGATGGAACAATAATCAAGTATTATTATTTTTTAATTCTTGTTCTACTAAAGATTAAATAACTACTCTTCTTAAACTTTTGACACACTCATTTTTGTTTTTTCTTGATAGGTTCAATTATTTGAGATAAATTTTAAAGTTTATATGTGTTAAATATCTTTTTTAATCTACAATTTGTTGGTAATGTGAAAAGAAAAGTAACTTTCGGTCAAAAATAACATTTTATATTGAAATTTTATGTTGTTTTTTAACTTTTGACACGCACTGTAAGTTTTGATATTGGTCGTGCTGTGTATATCAAAAAAAGTTAATTTTCATTTTTTTCTAAATCATACATTTGCTGTGAAACGAATGAATGAAATATTTTTTGTAATAATACATATAATATTTCGTATATAATGAAACGAAATATTTTGTAACTTTACAATTAAAATATAAATTTTGAATTAATACTGATAATAAATTGTGCAATTAACAATCATAATTCATAGGCTATTATGTTGGCGTATCTAAATATATATATTTTTTAATAATGATAGACTCTTTATGTATGTTTTATTAGATTGTATATTTTTTATATTTATCGATGTAAAAAATTTCCGCATTTGTATAACTCCAAAAAACCTTTTCTACCAAGCTGTTAATCAAGAGAATATGCTTAACTTCCAATTGCGCAGCTATTTATTTTAGGTGCTGTTTAGGTCAATAAATACATTGAAATAAATATATTGCAAAATATTAGAGCCATGCGTTTATACATTTATATATGAGACTGACCATTTCTTTGCACACTTTTAACCCTTAGTCGAATAATTTTTAACAAAATTATGAACGTCCTTAATACAAATCTGAGTGGTCACCTTTTTGGCAACCCACTATTCCGAAAAAACTAACCAATGTGATAATTTCAGATTTCGAATATTAAAGAAAATTAACGTGAATATATTTATTTCAAAAAAGAACACTGATATACTGTATTAATAAAATACGTCATTTAGTCAATTCAAACTTAACAAATGAGAGCAAATGGCTATAATTGTTGCGTAATTTACAGTAGAAATTAATTTAATATTAAATAATAAATTGTATATTGTGTGTTTTCATCTTATGTACGTTGCCACAATAAATGTCATTTACATTATGAAATCTGTTTTACTTTTATCTCCTCCTGTAAATTTAATCTTTTTTCCCAAAAGATAGTACAAAAGTAATATTAAAAAAAACTGAACTCATACTAAAATGGACAATTAGATATTGCAACATTTATATTCAATCGTAAGAAATTAGCGTAACAGATAGGTAAACTTTATATGTATATGTTGCCACAATAAATTCCTTTTACATTATTTTGTCTGTTTTACCTTTATCTATTAAAAATGTAAATATAAACTTTCCCCACCCCCCAAAATATGATACAAAAGAAATATTTTAAATAATAGAGAAAAACTGAATTTATGCTAAAATGGACAATTAGAAATTGTAACATTTGTATTCATTTGTCATAAAATAATATAAAATATTCCTGAATCGATTCATCCAATATAAAAGAAATATTTTAAAAGCTTCTTACTTAGCAAAATACTTTACCGGAATATTTTTCTTTCCCGTTCTTTGGAAAGATTAATGGTACACATTTATAAATCTATGTTCGCTATTTGTACTTCGGTGAATTAAAGTATTCGTGATTGGGGAAATAACTGGAAATTTATTATTGCAATCATAAATAATTATGATAATAAATGTAGATTCGCTTACACAAATAGAAGCATATCTCTGTACATGAATAAATGTAAGTAAGTTTCTCTGAAAAATACGATATTTCCATAACATAAACACCATTTCGGTTTTTTTTTAAACAACATTTACTATAAGAAATGGTCCTGTTGTTGTTGAAACACTGTATTTGCATGTTGCAACTTTTATTGCATACAATATATGTAATATTTTCCCTAGCAAATGAAAGTAGTTGACACTAAAAATGAATATTGCATAATCCTAAGTATAAAATAATTATTCCTGGGTTTATCACATGATAAATAGGGATTTATTTTAATGTACCACGACGTTGTTCCAGCAACTGTAAGGATTGGTATATTTGGCATTTGAGAAGAGATAGTGATGTCGTCAATAAACCAGCATAAAATTATTTATTTGAGTTGCTTGTGAAAATGTAATGTGATAAAATTTACTTTAGGGAAGGTAAAATTATTTATTTTCTATTTTTTAAAATTATATTTAACTCTTCAGCACTCGTGCCGAGGTCATAGTGACCTCAATTAATGACTTGTTATTTTCATTATTAAATTAAAGGTACTTAGAGCGGGTTTATTGGGAAAATTAGATATTAAAATTAACGGCAAACAAAAGGGTTTTACGGAATGTCAGCGGTTTTTTGTTGCTGTTTCATTACCCTTTCTAACCACAAAATTTACATTTTAAGTTGCCCAGACAAAAAAAACCTGAGGCGAGTTCTGGACTGATAATGAAATTTTTTCAAAGGGATAAACTAGTATCGCTATGCATGTAATATGTAGGGAGGAAAATATGCACAAGGATTTCATGGCTTTTGCTTATGTGTATCACTATTCGGGAATTGTAACCATTACGTCATTTAACCCTTAACCGGAAACGTCAAAATCCCGTGCACAAACAGAACACTTAATAATTTACCAAACAGACAACTTAAACATTTAATCATTAATCTTTAAAAGTAATGCATTAACAGGACCAGTTTTTTAATATAACAGCATAAAATAAGTTTTAAATGACGAAGAGAGAAAATATTAAGGGCAGATATGTAGACGCAACCATTTCACAAACGGTACATTTCTGATTAAGTGTTAAAGGGTCTCAAGACTCTTAAAAACTGAAAAAAAGACCATTTTCAACATTTAATAACTTAAAATGTATATTATTTTAAAACACAATTTTTAATGGGATGAAAGATATAAGTATGTTATTTTATTTCATGTAAAAATATTGCTAGATGCAGATTTCGAATTTATAGGGGGCTCCAAACTCTCAGACATTTGACGAGTAGGAAATTAATATAACAGCTTGCGCGCAGGATTACAAAAAAAAATAATGCAACTATAATAAAAATGTTGGTGTCAACTTATACTTCATGTTATATTAATTACCCTGAACCTAAATAAATTTATTTTTAAAGCATTTTATATTTTAATACAAATTTGTATTTAGCTAATACAAAATTTTGAAAATTTCGACAGTATAATCAACTAAATTTTTTTTTCAACAATAGAAAGGAAATTTTAGGTTCAATTTATACGGACTAACATGAACCATATGTTTTGAAGTTTTCATGAAAAAATATACAGACGTTTTTGAGATATAATGTTCGTTATGCCTATAAACGTTATCTGGATAAAAAAAAATGAATTCAAAGTTTCGGGAATGCCGAGACCCTTTAATGGCAGAAATTCTATGATTAAATAAAAAAAGGTTAATAGTCGGCATAAATATTATAAGAAGGATCTATGTAATCCCTGCCGTATTTTTCATCCTAGCGATATACTATTTTAACATACATTTTTAATAAAACATATAAATCAATAAGATATAATTTCTTTCTAAGACATATTTCTTTCGTTTAAAAATGAATAAATATAAAATACGTTTTTCTATTAAAGTATGTTTTCTATTATCTATTATTTTTGCAGCAGAAAGTTTCATTCAGTTTCTTTATTAATTGATGTGATGGTGACTATAAATGAAGAGACAAACACAAAATGTTAATTTTTAACGCAAAAGTTAGTTATGGGTAATCCAAAGAAGGTGATATAAATGGTCAGTGTAGCAAACATATGCTACTATAAACAGTTCGACAAGTCAGAACTACTCCGCCTCGATATTTCAATTTGTCAAAAGTAACAAACCAAAATGTGATAAGCTTTCATTCGACTCATTAATTATGTTAATTTACCATCATGTGGAGACTCCACTGAGAAGTCACCATTACCGTAGGTATCTTACAAGTTCTCTTACGATTTACTAAATGGGAATTCAATAAAGTTTCGTCATAAAATTTATCTTTTTTTGATATGGAGGCTCTCCTGTAAAGCCATCATGAGGTGTTCAATCAAATAGCACCACAACGAATTTATGGGGTGACTATGAACGGACTACAATTTTTATACATTTTTGTTGAGTCACCATGATCTGTTATTCTTAGCAAGTCACCACAAGGTTGTATTTTGATGTAACTTAAGGAATCCTCATAAAATAATTGTTATGGTGACATCACAGTGGACTCCCAGAGGTAAAATTTAAAAAAACAGGCTGTCGTGGTGAGTTATCACATTTTGCAGGCCCATTGAGTGCAGCGAAGCTCTAATGCACGAATGCAGGTGCACGGAAAGATCATCATATGAGTCTAGTTATCGAATGCAAAATACTGTGAGGCAGCCTGTATTTTTTGTTAGCCTTGGAAGCCTCAAAATGACGATCATATTCGTGTCATTACGTAATGTCATTGCAATGTCATTTGCTTCACCAATTGTGACGTCACCGTGAAGCGTCATAACCAAGGAGCTGTGTTTTTAGGATTCTACGTATATTTACCTTTTAAATTTTGAGAACTCATAATTGACGTTAATTTTCGAAAAGGAGCATTTAGTGTTTGTCACTAATATTATGTACGCCAGTGTATTTAAATTTCATTATAAAAGAGTAGAAAAAATCTTTATACGAAAAGGAAAAAACTTGTTATTTTAAATTACAGTCAGAATTTAATAATACTTCTTGAAGCGGTACAAACGATATTCCACGTAATAAGTTCTACAATAATTTAAATATCCAACAAGAAGATGTAAACCTCCAAAGACTAGTGAAATGTATCTGAATACTTTGTGTAATTAAACTTATGTTGCCATAGAGTCTTTCCAAAACATAATCAAATATGTCTTAATAACGTGATTCATTAGCTTGTCCGTTAATCTCTTTTAATCAGCTTTGTAGAATTGCGTTCCACTTGCATAAGATTCTAAACAATAGATGATACATTTTCACACTCATATATAGCAGATTTCAAATAATGCGACACAGTGAATTCATTAAATTTTAATGATTGTTCGGCTTCAGTGACAAAAGGTTAATATTGTGAGACATGTAAAATTAAATGAATTTTAACTTAATAAGAACATGATGCAGTTAGTTTATATGGTGTAATTACATTTGGATTGGATTTGTGATTGTGGGCTTGTGTGGATCGTACGTGATAGTCTGAAGAGCCAGGATACAAGAGTACGATCTGTAATATGTTATGTAATCAGAAAAGGCTCTGATTGACTATACTTATCCGGAAAATAATTCTGCTATAAAATTGCTTTTATTATTGACTCTTTAATTGCGTGCATTCTTTAATATAAAACTTAATTAAGTGTAATCGTGCTTTTAAAGCATTGAAATAAAATGTAAAATTGCAATTATAAATATATAAATATGCAGTTTAAAGAAATGACAGTTACGTAAATATTACTATACATATAAACTCAGGACCGAAATTTAATTTATGGCAGAAATGTAATGCAATACATGGAAGTTTATATCACTAAGTAGCGGCTGATGTATGAATACTGTATTAAATACATTTACATGCAATATGTTCCCCTGTATCGGAATTGGATTGATTGTTATTATTTCATTGGACACATACCATACATTTAATTACACCAAACTATCTACATTGTAAACATTGTACATATATAACAGATATATACTTTCAATGGCATTAACATACATGCTCTCTTCAAATGCTATTTTCAATTTATTCTGTAATAAATCTTAATTACATGAATCACTATCTGTGTAGTCATAAATCTTAATTACACGAATCTTTATCTTTGTAGTCAAGAACTTTAATTATCTCTAATCGCGAGTTTCAATTGCACATTCGCCAAACTGCTTTTCATTCGACACGTATAATGGGTGCCCACTATTTTCCTGTCCACCCGCATTAACTTGAGAAAGGCGATAGATCAAGTCATAAACACGAGGTTTAGGTGTAGTAAAATGGCTATTTGCTGTGTTATAAGACGAAATTAAGTATGCTCAATGTCCACAAAATAGACAGCTATGCAAGTTTCGTTCTACATGCAATTAGATGGCGAACACATTTGGCTTAACTATTTTTTCATTTAAAAAAAGTACATCGCTTAGATGTATTAGTTTAATTAGTAAATGTACATCTGATTTTTCAATCGCCAATTCTTTCAATTCCTCAATTCATTCAATTCGTGCAATTTGCGGACTATTTAAGCTGGTTACAGCATACAAACTAAGTTATTTGCATATACAAAATATGCGCACACAATTTACCAGGTTTCATGGCTTCTAAAAAAATTAATTTACACGTCAGACATCGTTTAATACTCTGACGTTCTGCAACTTTCTAACTGTCATTATCATCGTATGTTATACTGATTATAGGATAGGATATCAAACCATACCACTTAAACTCTCGGTGGCTCTGTAATCAGTTCATCGCGTAACCTATAGCCATTTTTCTGTACCCAGACAGTACATTAGTAGCTACAGTTATAACTGAATTGAAGTTGAAGACGGTGGCGATAACTTTACTGGTCACGCTGTAATAAAGAATAACCTACAGCGGAAAATTTAATTTCTACTATTTGACAAACCAAGCCCTACTAGAACTTGAGTATACGTCATTTTGATTATGAATTAATAAATACGTTCGGCAGCGTACTGTTTACTTAATTGATTTTCATTTTTATAAAATGTACATATTTCATTTTAATTAAAATATATAATTTATGGATGGAAATACACAAATACTCTTATTTTTATAGAGTAAAAATAATCTTCATCGTAATTAGTGCATTGACTTCTGAAACAAAATCGAATGTTGAAAAAAAATGGAATAATTTACTTAACCATAGAAACCGAATTACATTCGTTGTTTTACAAAACAGTTGAAGGTGTCAACCTTTCACATCTATTATTTTACATTTATTTTTTGTGGAATATGGGGTAGTAAATTTTTTTATTGTAGGGTGAGATGTATTAAACAACCGTGCCAAAGTAGCAAAAATGAATTGCAATTTAATATTTTTGTTTTCGAGAAAAGTTATTTTTATTCTGTTTTTTAGGAGTCTTGCGTTCTCCAACAATATGATATTTATGCAAAGTAATCGTAAATTTCTAGCAATTATTATTGATGAGGAAAAAATGTTTTTTTAAATGCAAAATGAAAGATCAAAATTCAGTATGGATATTATTTTTAAGCAAGGCAATGTACTTTATTAAATTCTAAATATTATAAGAAAATGTTTGTTGCTACCTCATATGTAACATGGCGTATTTTGCATAACTGTTTTAATTTCATCTGTTACAAACACAAATTATTAATTCCTTGATTGCCGAGCAAAAGGGCAATATTTTAATGTTTTTGTCATTGTAATTTATTAAAAAGGGTAAAAAATGATATTTTCCCAACATGATATGAATTTTTTTATTACGTTAGGCATTAAATTATCTTAATTAGCCTTAAGAGTATTAATCATAACTGAATTTTTCAAAACTGGGTTTTATCTGTAAAATTATATTAATTTAAATAATAGGTCTGTGCAGTGAAACCAAGGCTTTGTGAACGGATATATCAGTTCGCGGTGGTGAGAAGGTTAAGTGTATAAGCCAACTAGAATGTCTATAAAATCAAATAGCAACATATGCGAATATAGAATATATTCAGATTCTGTGTTTTTTCTACAAACTCTGGTGTCACATTACAAAAAACTGTAATGTACTTCTAGATTATATTAAATGTGTTCGGAATAATGACAAGATTCGTGCAATTCTTAAACCTATTTTTTTTTCAAAAATCTTTTCGACCATTCGTATTCTATTAGTCATACTAGCTTATGGACACAGACGCTTCAGCTACTCACGCATCCACTATGTAAATAAAAATCAGTTAAACTAACCGTAAACTATTCCAAATGAAAACACTGAACTTTATTCAACAGAAATGTATTTTATCTGTAAAAGCAAAACTAAAAATTTCCTGCTTTCGGACATATGCATCGGCAAATTTTTTGTCATGTGACTGTTTTTGAGCATTAAACAATAAGTACTGCTCTAACGGTTGAATTGTATTTAATTTTGAAAATGAAAACAAAGAGTGTTCTCACTGTACATTTTAAACGTTTAAGACACTATAGACTGGGAAGCGGCAGCACAGAAAATCACCTCAACGAGTTCACGACTGAAATTCCAGATATAGTTAAAACTCGATTCAAATATTAAAACGCAATCAGTCTGCCAAGTCATACCTTGGTGGAAACACCTGAAAACCCGTTTTTAGCGGCTTACTCGTAGGTTTACCATTGTCTTTTCCTGCATCCAACGGTATGAAAAAAATGAGGACTGGGAGCAGACAATTGTAAACCTACGAGTCAATCACTAAAATCTGGTTTTCAAGTGTTTTCCACCAAGATATGACTTGGCAGACCAATTGCGCCAGAATTTAATCCGTGAACTCGATGAGGTGATTCTCTGTGCTGCCGCCACACAGTTTATTACAAAACTCACAAGGTAAGGGAGCGTTCATATCAAATTTCTCGTGTATATTTCAATATTTTAAACGATTTTTTTGTATAGGATACCTGACATCCACCTATAATCGGGGACTTTTTTAATTTTTCAATTTTGCTTTCAGATTTTTTTTTTTTTTTTGTGAATGTACAGTCGTGGAAAAAAAAGTAAACACCCCCTACTAACTCCTCAACAAATTATCGTAGAAGAAAGTTACTGGTACCGAGCGATTGGAAATAAAGTCTACTTTTAAATGGTGTATATAAAATTTGCTTAGGGGAAAATCTCCAAATTAAAACGAACTATAAGTTTGTTTTTTTCAATAGCAGTACACAATTCTGATAGCATAAATGAAATCTACACCCTTCAATTAGTCTAAAAACAAATTTTTATGCAATTCGTACCATAAGTTTCCGAGAAATTAATTATTTTAAAACAAGCGTATTTTAAGGGCTGTATCCAAATTGAAGTTCGGTACTCGATTGTTAACCGAGAGAGCCCCCTTCTTGATCAAGGCACCTTAAGCCTCACTCAAGCAGTCAATGAAGCCCGCTAGATTACAGGATAGCATAAGAAATTTCAAAATATCTCTCGTTTCTGTCATAGACGGCCCCTTAAACCATCATTTTGCCGTTTTTTAAGCATAATTTGGAAACTACTTGGAAGAAAAATGTGAAATTTTGGATTTCCATAAAGCAGGACTTAATAAATCTAAATCCATAAAAAAATTTTAGGTTGCAATTCATAACTTTTTCGAATATTATTTTCATAATTCATAATTCATATCATAAAATTATAAAAATTGCAAATTCAATGTATTTATGTTTGGGTATATTAGTATTATTGCTACACAAAATATTAGCACATTAGGAGCATAATTTCAGGAGTTATAAATAAAAATATGAACATGTAATTTAACATTCGAAGCACTAAATTTTGAATGTTTATAATTCAAAAACTTATCATTCAAATGACATGAAATTTGGTATCTAGGCATAGTTTGAACCAAAGATTTGAAATATCTCGTTAAAATTGGGTATTGCCATTGAAAAAATAAAAGAAGTTTGGATTCGTTTTAATATGTAGATGACCCCTAAGCAAATTTTGTACAAATCATTTAAAAGTAGACTTTATTTCCAATCGTTCGGTACCAGTAACTTTAGTCTACGATAATTTGTTGAGGAGTTAGTAGGGGGTGTTTACTCCACGACTGTACTTTCATTTTCGAAACCGGATCAAAAATTGAAACGAATCTCATACAAAATCTGTAACCAATATTTAAAAAGGTAAAAAAAAAGGGTTCTGTTAGAGATGGACATTATCTATCCAGTGTATTTTTTTTCGTTGCTGTTGAAAAATATTCAAATGCAATCGAGACATATTAAAAGAACGCTTCCATAGGTTGACTTCCGAAATTTGTTGCATAACAAGTATAGGCTCTTTAGGTCGTAGAAATGAAATTATCATTTTGTTAGAGGTTCAAAAAAAAAAGATTAAATAGAAAGTTTTAATGTATTTTGGTGTACTAAAGCATATTTTTCTAATGCCAACATGAAGTTTATTTTATCTGATACTGAACTATTCTTTCGATTAATTAAAATGTCCATACATCCTTATTCAATTTAGCACCGATTTTCAAATTTAGACTGTTTCACCACTGTGATTTTTACGGCCTAAGTTTTCTAAAATCCTTCACTAATCAATATATGGTGTGTTATTTTACTGATTGTTTAACCTACATTTTTCACTTACGACTACGGAAAATCTTTTTAGTTTCTTTTAACGTATATTCGGTTTATTCGAATGAAAAAATTTAAATTACTAAAGGAAAGTTTCAAGATTCTGTGTAGTATAATAAATAAGTGCATTTAAATACTAATATTTTATTTTAATAGGATATGTAAGTTCACATTTAACCTACCTATCAATTAACTAATAAATGTCATTTTAATTCTTTTATGTTTCATTGGATTAAATATTATAACAACTTGAATTGATTAAATTTAAATACATTTTCGACTCAAATGTTAAAGCATTGTTTCAGTTCATATATACATTAATGCAATTATTGTATTGTTTTAACCATCTACTAAGTAAATTGTTTTTTTGTTTTTTTTTGTAAAAACTGCCAATTGGTATCGTTTAATGGTTTACACAAAAGAAATACAATATTTAAAAAAATAAATAGAGTATATTTCTATTCTAAAAAAGAGGAACTAATACTGCTGACGACGTCAACGCTGCGCTGTCGTAAATGAATTTGTTGTCACCTTAGTTATGAATATATTACATATTAAAAGGTGAAAACCAGTAGATTAATTGAGAAACGTACGATAAACATGCTGAAGTAAACAATTGTTAATGCAAAGAATCATTTTAAGAGTCATTGCATGAGCGAATCAGGCAAAAAAAGAAAAAAGTTTCCATCACCATATCAGAATTTCTTAAATTTTTTTTCTTGTGGTGCCTTGGCCGAGGAAAGAACAAATCTCAAACATTTTTGTTATATCTCTTTTAGTTTTGGAGTTAGGGGGTGTCAAAGTTCCCTAGATGAGGGGCGTAGAAAAATTTTGCGTCATTTTTGCCACTTTATTCTCTCAACTGTGACTGGCTCCTAGGTGCTTCAGAGATTTTTTGTTTTCTAACTCATACTATACCTTGCACATTAACATCTCAAATTGAAAATTCATTTGAAGATGGTGAGAGCTCCCAAATAGGGCACCTTCAAATACCCCTAATTTCGTAAAAAATCAGTTTTCAAGAATGCTTTAAATCTTGGCTCTGATGTGATACAGAGCAAATTTTTGCACAATGTAGATAGACATTTTCATACAAAGTGAATTTAAGGTTAATATTTTTTGAAGGTCCCCAGAGCCATTCGGTATGGGGTCCTAAACACGGACCTGAACGTTATGTAATTTCAAAGCATTGGTGTAGCTGGTTCTGACCTTCTACATCTACATGAAACTTTTTGCGTGGAGTTGTAGCATCAACATAGTAGTTTCACATTATGAAAAAATATATTTGAAGGTACCACCATTTTCAAGAAAAATCCATTGAAGTACACAGGTTTTGATGGAGGTAATTATGAGTTTGAAGCTCTTTTTTAAAAAAATATAACTATCAAGTATCAGCTTAGTATTAAAAAAGTACTTTTGAATGCTGTTTGTTTGAAAATTACAATTTATATTTGAGATATTAATTTTTTTGTAGTTTTAATGCCATTTCTGTGATGCTGGCAACTGATAATATAAGCTCAATATCAGCAGCTACATACTGTTTTTCACCAGTCTGTAAAGAAAATTATATTTTTAAAAAAGCTGAAAATAATGTAAAATGTAAAAATGTTAAAACATTTCTTTTAAATATCACAACATACTAAAATATACATTACCTCTATATGTTTGCAATAAGCATAAAAATCATCTCAAAGGGCTGAAAAAGCACATTCTTCACCATCTTCTTCCTCAGATTTCTCATCTTTATTTTTTTTAAGCTTTACAGTGAATAAAGAATGTCACTATTCTTTCCTGAGACAAGTATTCATCTGGACCAAAAATTTCCTATTCTGTATGCCCTTTGTTCCCACCAGCTTGTGTACAGAATCTGCTGTTAACGTACTCCCAGTCTTCTCACTAATGTCATGACATTCTTGAAGGAAGGTTTTTTTTTGTTTTTTCAGTAAGTCGAATTGTTTTTTTTCCACTTTTTAATGGCCCATCTGTTGCTAGAAGTGTTTGTTTTGGAAGAAATCTGCTGCAGATTGGTTTGTGCTTGCCTTAAAATTTCAACTAGTTTTGGAGCAACAAATGTTGTTTTCAAGCGTTTTACATAAGCATGCTTTATTTTATCAAGTCCTGTAGTTGGAGTAATTAGTGTATGGGTTCCACTAACAAGATGTCCCTGCAAATCTTGTTCATCACCAAATACACATGTGCTGCTATCTTCAGGACAGAGAAGTTGGACTCCTACTGCTTTTTTCTTTTTAGCTTTTGTAGTAATGGGAACAGTCCCTTCTTCAAAATCAGATATTATCACGAGACCAGATCGAAAAGACGGATATTTGTATTGTACTTCATGCCCTTTTCCTACTTCATATTACCTCTAAACAGTCATGTGGATTTCATGGTATTCAACGCTGTGGATGTTGTTAATAGCTGGTATATGTGTAGATATACCAGCTAATATCAAATATTATATGCATTCTTTCAGCTTTTTAATAGGAATTAAGTAAATGCAGACAAAATAACTCACACATATGTTCTTTAAAATACATTTATATAGCAGACGATAATTTTGGTATAGCATGTATTTTAATCAATTTTTTTTTTAGTTATGAGAAAATGGCAACAAAAAGATATAGTAATCTACTATTTTCCCTTTACTTTCTACAGAAATGGAGTACATCGGTTGCCAGCATTACAGAAATGGCATTCAAAACTACAAAAAATTAATATCTCAAAAATAAACTCATGTAATTTTCAAACAAATTGCATTTAAAAGTACAATTTTCTTTACAGACTGGTGAAAAAACATATGTAGTTGCTGATATTGAGCATTGATTGCGAGCATTGCAGAAATGGCATTAAAACTACAAAAAAATTAATATCTCAAAAGTAAGTTTCAAACAAATAGCACATAAAAGTACTTTTTTAATGCTAATGCTTGATAGTTATAATTTTTAAAAAAGAGCTTCAAACACATAACTACCCCACTGAAACCTGTGTACATCATTGGATTTTTCTTGAAAATGGTGGTACCTTCAAAATATATTTTTTCATAATATGAAACTACTATGTTGATGCTACAACTCCATGCAAAAAGTTTTCATGTAGGAGGTCAGAGCCAGCTGCACCAATGCTTTGAAATTACATAAATTAGCGCTCAGGTCCGTGTTTGGGCCCCCATACCTTCAAAAAATATTAACCTTAAATTCACTTTCAATGTCTAACTACATTGTGCAAAAATTTTCTCTGTGTCACATCAGAGCCGAGATTTAAAGCATTCTTAAAAACTGATTTTTTACGAAATAAGGGTATTTGGGGGCGCCCTATTCGGGGGCTCTGACCATCTTCAAATGAATTTTCGATTTGTGATGTTAATGTTCAAGGTTTAGTATCAGTTAAAAAACAAAAAATCTCTGAAGCACACCAGAGTCAGTCACAGTTGAGAGAATAAAGTGGCAAAAATGACACAAAATTTTTCTACGCCCCACGTCTAGGAAACTTCGACACCCCCTAACTTCAAAACTTAAAGAGATATAACAAAAATGTTTGAGATTTGTTCTTTCCTTGGGCAATAGGGTGGAGCGATTTTTTTTTTCTTCAAACCAAAATTGGCCGGGGTGGGAAAGTTGCTCTATCAGATCCTCATTCTGAATAAAAAATATTAATATTAAATACTGCCCCAAGGTCATTGAATATTGAGAAAAAACGTAAAAGCGCTCGCCTGTGGAAAAATAAATTCTTTTCCTAATCAAAATGGGGCGGTGTGGGAAAGTTGCTCTATCATATCCTCATTCTGAATAAAAAATATCTTTGAAAAATATTAATATTAAATACTGCCCGAAGGTCATTGAATATTGAGAAAAAACGTAAAAGTTGTGCATTTTCCCATTTTTTCCCCTCAAATATACAAACTATTTTATTAATTTAGTTTAAAAGGATGATCATCGACTTATTATTATTATTATCTATTTATAGTAAAAATATGTAATATTTATATCAAATTTGCTTTTATTATGCTAAATCAAAGACTATACTGTTTTTAAAATATATGAAATTTGGGTAATTGTAATTGTTTTACAAGGTTTACTTAACCTGTGTAAGAAAATATAATTTGAAATTATCCTTAAAGAACTATAATAATAAGGTAAAAATAATTTACTATTTAATTTACAAGCAGTTAAGTTACCATTTTATGGTAGTCCATACTGTTTTTTGGTTTCAAAAACTGGCATTTTTTTCCGAGACTCCAGTCGTTTTAATGTATCCACGGCGTCTCAAAGGACCACAAACAGCAGAAGAAGCCTCCATAACAAGTCTCACACATCTTTCAGTGGCTTGATTGTGTCAAGAGAATAGCTTAATCTTAGGTAAGATGTCTTCATCTATTGCCTTTGGATTTAGGATACACTTTGTAAGAATGTTATGATCTAAGAACTTAGTTAATGGTGGTTCTGTCATGGTCACTTCAGCCTAATTTATGAAATCGATATAGTCTTTGGTCTCTTAGGTAACTTGATCGTTTATTTTCGTGTAACTTTTATTATTCTGCATAGTGCCAACAGTCATACATACTATATAAGAGTGGCACTGCGCAGAATAATAAAATCTCGAAAGTTAAAAAATTCTTTACGTACGTGATCTCAGGTAACTTGAAAGTACGTAAAAA
The DNA here is from genome assembly GCA_963932465.1 of Maratus speciosus. Taxonomy (NCBI): domain Eukaryota; kingdom Metazoa; phylum Arthropoda; class Arachnida; order Araneae; family Salticidae; genus Maratus; species Maratus speciosus. The sequence continues at coordinate 29,509,714 of OZ010789.1, read as the reverse complement.
ATGTCTTCACTTTCAAGATTTTATTATTATGCGTAGTGCCAACACTCTTACATACTGTGTGAGAGCTTTGGCACTTCGCAGAACAATAAAATCTCGAAAGTCAAGAAATTCTTTACATATGGATAAATTTTGAAGCCAAAGTCTATATAGATTCTATAAATTGGGCTGAATTGACCGTGATATAACCACCATTAACTAAGTTCTTTGATCATAACATTCTTACAAAGTGTATCCTAAATCCAGAGGCAATAGATGAAAGCATCTTACCTAAGATTAAACTATTCCCTTGTCACAATCAAGCCACTGAAAGATGTGTGAAACTTGTTACAGAGGCTTCTTCTGCTGTTTGTGGTCCTTTGAGACGCATTGAGTTCATTAAAACTTGTCTGGAGTCTCGGAAAAAAAGGCAGTTTTTGAAACCAAAAAAACAGTTTGGACTACTGTAAATTGGTAACTTCATTACTTGTAAATTGCAATAGTAAATTATTTTTATCTTATTACTATAGTTCTTTAAGAATAATTTCAAATTATATTTTTTTACACAGGTTAAGTAAAAAATATAAAATAATTACAATTAACCAAATTCCATATATTAAAAAAATATATAGTCGTTGAGTAAGCATAATAAAAGCGAATATGATATAAATATTACATAATTTTACTATAAATTTATAATAACAATAATAAAAATTCAATGATCATCCTTTTAAATTAAATTAATAAAATAGTTTGTATATTTGAGAAAAAAAATGGGAAAATGCACAACTTTTACGTTTTTTCTCAATATTCAATGACCTTGGGGCAGTATTTAATATTAATATTTTTTAAAGATATTTTTTATTCAGAATGAGGATATGATAGAGCAACTTTCCCACACTGACTCCTTTTGATTTGAAAAAAAAAATATTTTCCATAGCCGAGCGATTTTACGTTTTTTCTCAATATTCAATGACCTTGGGGCAGTATTTAATATTAATATTTTTCAAAGATATTTTATATTCAGAATGAGGATCGGATAGAGCAACTTTCCCATCCCGGCCAATTTTCATTTGAAGAAATTTTTTTTTTCCATAGGCGAGCGCTCCACCCTATTGGACAAGGCAACACAAGAAATAAAAATAAAGAAATTCTTAGATGGTCATGGAAACCCTCTGCCTAATATGCTCGTGCAATGACTCTTAAGAAAACTGTTGAGGGTTAAAATCGGCCAAAATAGCTAAGTTTAAAAATGTATTATAAATTCAAGACTGTACATAGAATCTATTTTTCGTAGGTACATTTAATGTGCAATCGTTTTTAGCATTCGTCAAAACATTTAAGGTTATTTTTCCACTATTTATTTAAAATTTCATTATCTAAATAGAGAATCCATTCATAACTTTGAATAGGCAGTTTTTACTCATTCTTATCAGATTTTAAAAAGCGAAAATAATAATATTTACATACAATTTTCAATTAAAAACATATTAACATGTTGTTTTAAAAAAAAGAAAATTAAAATAAATAAGCTATGACGGTGAAAATTGTGTTATATTTATAACAATATACTAAAAATGCTATATTTAACACCGTTTTCTCATAATGTTTCTGAATATTGTATTTTTAATTCAAAGTTATATTTACACGTGAATATTGGGAAAAAAAAGAAAAGTTTTAATAAATTAAATTATTACGTGCGACAAACTCTTTTTAAAAGCTAATGCTAATTTAAAATTGTGCAACTGATTTTTCTTAATCAATCTTGAAAACAGCCGCCAGATATCGCTACAACGGAGGATGCGAGTTTGGGCACCAAAACATTCCCCAGATAAAGAAAAATGGATGGCAATTCGATTTCAAAAGATCGCCACTGGTCATGATAATATTTTATTTATTTATTTGAAGTCCACCGAAGTGGAGAATGCTTTGGGGCCTATAGCCACAATGGCTGTCGCCTCGAAAGATCCTTATTATACAGAAACAACAACATGTCATAACAATTTTTATTTTCCATTACATATATTATATAACTACAATGGGACATTCACAATTACATCCATGTCTTACACAGGGACTCGAACCCGGGCGCTCGGGGTGACAGCAGCCTCCGCTTACTGACCACGCCACCGGGCGACATGATAATAATATTTAACCTTCCAAACTGTGTATTTTTAGTCCTGTGGAATCGTGCATTGTCGAGAGTAAGTCGCAATTGGCAAGATCTTCTAGTTCAGCAGTAGTGCCCACTAGTATTGAAAAATGTCTTAAACAGCAAAAAAATATTACTTCAAATTTTCAAACGTAAATTTATATTTTAAACTTCGCACACCGTGCTTTCTACCTGGATTGAACGACATAATGGACATGATTAAAAAATATCATGAAACATTACTGTGGTGTGGAATATTAATTCATTAATTACTAATTAATTAGTAATTATTAATTAAATTGCACAAAAGATGAAGTAGTCTGGAGATTAGCCACACAGTTAACTTTTAATTTCTCACTTCAAATACAACCATAAATTACACTTAGATAATCACATTCTGGACTGTATTCTAAATACATAATTAAATTATTTTCATAAATTCGGGAGAATATTGAGCAGTGCTGCCTTCTACACATTTTAAATGGAAATACAAATGTAACAGTTACTTTATGTGCGTTTTATCAGTTCGTAATTCAATATTTGCAAACTAGCACTGCATTGCTCAAGCTAATCCTCGAAAGCTACCGTAGAAAAAATAAACATATATTCTAAACGTAACACTAGAACTGGATTCGGTGTTTTCTTTTTTCTTTTCATAAATCAACAAAACTTTCATTGCAATAATGAGAGAGCAAACCATAAATATATACAGCGAATATCTCAACAATAGGGATTTACAATAACCTCCTTGTGAAATAAATTTTCTTCCTCACCATTAAGAGGGCTGGTCACTCAGCTTTCGATTTCCCCTCACTCATGTAAAATCTATGGGCATTGGATGCATTCGTCTATTTAAAGTATCTCCTCGGGAAATTCATATTTTTAACTTCTATTTTTTGTGTACACTTCCTAAAAGATGTCTCTTTTTTCTTAGGTCTCAAAATATTTCTAAACTAGGACTTCCCTCAGAGGGATTAGTCTGAGCGATATTGCTGAGAACATAGATTTAATAATAACATGTGGAAGCAAAAAAATGAGATGTTATCTTTAATTGTCCATATACTGCAATAAATTGAAATGATGAAAATAAACGAATCGTAGAATTACAAAATCTTATATATAAATTCGTATACACTGTTTAAAAAAAATGGGAAAGCAAACCACGCATGACAGCCATGTATGGATATAAAATTGAAAGTACGCAATATATTAAAATGAAATACTAAATTGTCTGATATCGAAATTTTAACTGTATGAAATGACGTCAAGAACAGTGGCACGCAATGTGTCGTTAGAGAGTGTTTTAGATATGCTCGATCCTATTTTAATTATGAGTGTATGCTGGCACCTACATACGCTGTATTGTTTTGTTTTCAAACATATTCTCCACAAGTTGAGCTGTATTTAACATGTACTAAATAAAAGATGATTGCAATATAATGTATGACACAAGATCTGAATATATCGTCCGCATAACCTTTGAGCTGTCAAAGTATTATTTGAAGTAATTTACAAATCCATACATATTTTTTTAGCAAATCATGCAAGCTAAAATACGCCAATATGAACCCGATTATGAAATTTCACCAGAATAACTTAATATATAAAAAAAATCTTCTAATGACAATTGAGAATATGGCCTTATGATAAAATGTCTAGAAAATGAATCAGATTTTTTTTTTAACGGCACTCTCCCAGTGGCGTAGCTACGTTTTTTGGCGCCCGGGGCAAGAAGAAATTTTGCGCCACCCCCCTCCCCCCCTAAATGAAGAAAATAACCGCATTATTTTTCCTCAAGACTAAAAAAAAAGTCTTTTCGGCTCGTACCGGGAAGAAAAGATAGCTTCACTCTTCCTTGTTTTTAAGGATTCAGCTCAAACACACAATACTAAAATGCATGGAACCCGATTATAAAATATTTCTAGTATTCATCAGTACTAAATTTCATTGGGAACTTCAAAAACTTAGCGGTACGTTCATGGATATGGCTTTTGTTTTAAGCGTATGGGATTAGCAATAATGAAAAAAAAATTACAAAAAACACATTTGCTAAAACTCATAAATTATGCCCGATTATGGAAAAAAAATCTTCTGTTTCAAAATGGCATCCACCATAGAATTTCAAATTGCTCTACTCATCCATTTTTTAAGATAAAAAGAAAACAAAAAAATTGTTCTTGAATCTTTCTATCAAGACCTAACGATTATGCAAGTAACAAACTTGCATTTATAATTTTTTATATATATATTTTTTCAGTTTGAAATCTTTAAGGAGCCGCCATTTTGAAACAAGATAGCGATCAAGATGTCCAACGAATTTGGTCGATATCTTAATAAATCCTTAACATAGCCCAATCACATCCAAATCGGTTTATAAATATGAGTGCAGACGCATGACAATTATCCTATTTATATAGACGGATTTTTACTAAATATAAAGATAAAAGGGATAAGAATTAAAATCCTTTTAAAATTTGAAAATTTAAATTAAATTTCAAAAATATAAATTAAAATTCTTAAATTTGTTTTCCTAACTTTAAATCTTATATTCTAAAATCCGTTTTAGACCTTGTAACTTTGTTTCCCAGCATATTCTTTTTTTTATGTTCACCATTAAAATCAGAGAGTAACTTAAGATAGAAAATGCTGTTGATTGGACAATTCTCCTTTGTTTGTGGTTAAAGCGTTGTACGTCAAAGATCCCGGAAATTGTGAGCGTCTTGATCACAGATCAATCAAGAGCGAATTAACCCATTAACCCCTCCAGGCCGTCAGTTTTTACAGAAATTTTATTTCGTTTGCACCACTTATTTAAAAGAAGTTACCTTTACTTAAACAATCACGAAAATGCTCTAATTAAATAAACTAAATATTACCTTTCTTTTTTACTGGTGCCTAAAAAAATTCTGTATGCTCTTTTTGAGGGTGCATATGTGCACCCATTGTCCCTAACAGATTAAACTAAATGTTCTTCCGAATTGATACCTTTGCCCCTTGCTGGAAAATATTACAAGCCCTAATATATTAGCAAGAACGCGCTCGAAAAAGATTACTATTTGTCCATAGGTGCGTGCAGCCAACGACCATGTAGGTCTCGAAATTGACGGAAATGGCTCGAGGGACATCCGATCAAACTCGTGAAGTGATTGTAAGATGCAGCAAATAAACGAGTTCGGTTCACAAAGTGGTTACCGGGTCAAATTCTTTACTACCATTAATCTCCCAGTTATTCCTTACTCATATAGATATAGCTACAGCTTTCTCTAATGCACATGTGCTGAATTTAAGTATATATGAAATATTTTAACTTTTAAAATGGTGAAAACAGCTATGCTATTTGTACTGGCCGTAGTAGGAAGACTGAAATGTCCTGCTTTGTTTTTTATACGATTTAAGAAGGGAAAATTTGGGTCGCCCACATTTTATGGCTTTTCTCAATGGCAATTCGACGGAAAAATGGAATTTCCAATAAAGACAAAAAATTATCTTTCCTTGTTTTTCTTCCAGCTAAATCCATTTTGCATTGGTTCACAGAAGACCCCATTACATGAAAATATTCATATGGAATGCTAAGAAAAAAGAATCAGCGTGAAAACCGATCTTTGTGTGTGTGTGACGGAGATGGCTAGAAATATCTATCGCACGTGTAAGTCTGAAATTTTGGGTAAGGGTAGTTCAAGGCAGATCCTGGTGTACATGAGGCTCAGATTTCTTATTTTGGGGTATATATTTTTTCTTAATTTTTTCAAAAAATTGCCGACGACATTTCAAAAGTTCGGAGAAAGAACCATACAGTGACGAACATTCATTAAAAACCGAACTAAAAAGATAACTCCTTTCCGGCCGAACCTCCCATTTAATTTTCGAAAATCGATGAATCAGAGATTATATGAGATGTAGACAATTAACTTAATTATTAAACGTTGTCAAATTCTAAAAACATAATTTAAAAGCGTAATCGAAGATTATTAATGTGTTTTGTGGCAAGAGTCCCGTGATATGAGTTAAGAGTTCCTCTACGGGGTTTTCCCCCTTTATTTACATTTAAAAGTATGTTTTCCAAAATATAGATTTCTTTTACCACCATTATCAAAGATTAACGGTGCATTCTTTTCTTGGATTCCATTGGCCAGATTTCAACGGAAATTGATTCATTCAACTTAGCTTACGATTTTCTTGCAGTTTTTAGCTCCCTCTTTCAGTGCAAGGAATGCATTCCTATCTCGGGTTCTATAAACCCAATTTCAACTGGACTTTGCTCATTCAACTTGGTTTTCGATTGCCTTACAGTTTATTGCTCTACCTTCCACTGTCAGTGGGCATTATTATTTGAGGTTTCATGTGTCCGATTTCTGCGGAATTTTTTTCTTTCAATTCATCTTACGATTCTCCTCAGATTTTTCGGTACGTGCCGGGACGCCTGCTCATAGGGAGACGCAGAAAGAGGAACTCGTGCCGGAAATTCGTTTTGAAAAATATAAAATTGAATGTAGGCTTTTAGTGTTTAGAGAAGCGTGCGTAAGAGGTTTGGTCTGCGCTGCCGAGACAGTGGGGTCCATCCAAAGGGGCTCATTTTGAAAGATTCTTTATACATTTTTAAAATTTTAATATGAATAGAGGTTTTAATCATACGCGGTTTATTTGGAAAAATCGATTGGCGGGTCAGCTGGTATACAAATGAACAATGTTCTCTTTAATACCAGGATTATAACGTCAAGTCGGCAACAGGCCTTTTGATTTATAAACTGGAAGCCAGACAGTTAGAAACCTACATCATCGATTGACAATTGTGGATCCATCCCCCCCCCCCCCACCTTCACTGAACCTCTTCAAAACTGTCACACACATACACACGAAAGAAAATGTCAACAATTCTTATATATTTTCAAAGTATGTGAAGTAATTTCGGTTTAAAGCTCCTGTCAATTTGGCGCCCCTTGTTGACTCATTTTGCGTCTCAATTCAGGTACATAATTATCTTAGGTACGAAGTGTGTTAAGCCATCCCTTGAAACATTTGCAGAAACTTTTTCTTTCTTCATTATTTGGCTATAACAAAATTTCTTACCAAAGGAAACAATTACACACAGTCACAAAAAAAAAAAAAAAAAAAAAAAAAATTAAAAAAATAAAATTTTTTATTTATTGTCAAAATATGTGGGATAATTTCGGTTTAAACCTCTCTCAATTTCGCGCCCCTTGCCATCGGCGCCCGGGGAAGCCGCCCCCTTGCCCCTCCTTAGCTACGCCACTGCACTCTCCTCTGTTAGTGGCCTTGGCGAGAGTGAGAAAAGCTTAGAGCAGGAGAACACTTTAACAAGTACTTTCGGGCAACCTACTCACTGTTTCTTACAGGACTTTATTCAATATTTACACAATGTATTTAATGCTAGATGGGTAACTATCAGTTTTTTTTTTTTGTATTTACATTGCATGTTTTGTGGAGGAAATGCAGGATTATGAAATATTTAAAGTTGCTATACCTAATAATAGCAAATTAATTTTAATTGAGATCGCTTTCCGTTCATTTCATCTTTTAATATTTTAATTTTTTTAGAAACCATTCGTAGCGACAATTTTATATTTTAAAAGTATCCCAAAGCAAAATTTCAAGTTTTTAGGCTCAGCAGTAACACAGAAATAGAAAATTTTCGAAAGTTTTTTGTTTCTGCAGTGTTTTATATAGCGACATTTTTAGAAATTGTTCTATTCCGAGAATTTACGTCATGATAAATACAGCCATGTCAATTTTCATGCTTATATTCCTAACAATTCCATGTACTTCGTTACTTAAAAAATCTTTAGATCTTTTCCGCTTTGTTTAGTCTTTCGATTTTTTTAGAATTCGTTCTACAACAATCATTTACATCTTATAAATTACTGCCATGCCTAAGTTCTAGTTTCTAATGCCAACAGTATCCCAGAAATTTCAGCATTCCAAATAAATCATAATTTTAGAAATTTTTACGTTTATCTGTCAAATTGAATTTTCGAACCTTTTAGAGAGCTTTCATAACGAGTATTTACATCTTAAAAGTAAACACCACACCGAATTTAAAGTTTTTAACCCAATCAATATCACACAAATCGCAATTTTAGAACTTTTTTGCTCCTACAGCGATGTAGGTTGTTGCACTGACATAAAATGCTGCTTTTTTTTCAGAGCAGAGATGGCCACCAACATTTTTTTAAGTTTGCTATGTAATTTCAGAGATAACATCTCACAAATGTACAAACATTAACAACATTATACACTTTATAATATTATAAAGCTTTATAATATTAGCATTAGATGTACAGAAACAAAAGCCATTTATCTGTTACAAACTCAAGTGCCCGGTGTTGCTCAGAATTTAAAAGATGTTTGTTCTGAAAATTAATTTCAAAATTTATTATACAACATAAAATAAACATTAAAAAAGCAGTCGAAGTATTGTACGCATGAATCAAATAAAAACACAATATAAAAATGTATAAATGTATATAACAGACGCAAAAGAATACACTTATTTCAATTTATAATTGGAGCAATAATGTTGTAATACGCCAATTTTTCCATAATTGGGTTTTTATCACACTTCAATAAGTATTTTCATACTCATATGACGTTATACTATATTTACCACGTCCTTTATATTTCCAATATGACGTAATATTTTCCTCTTTCACGTGGAAACCTTGAAATAGAAAAGTTATGAAGTTATATTCACTTTCATTTAAATTCGTCAAACTATTTATTTAATTTTCATTTTTCACGTGAATACTTTGCAATAGAAAAGTTATGACGTAATATTCACCTTTTTTTAAAATTCTGCAAACTATTTATTTCATTTTTCACGTGGAAATCTCGCAGTAGAAAATTAATTGTTGTAGTAAGAATTTTATTGTGTATTTTAATTGTTGGCAACTGCTATAATGAAAAATGTTTAAATTTGATAAGAAATTGCTGTTAAATTGGTGGTTTTTTATTAATTAAAAATTAACTATAAATTATTTCGATTCCGGATTACTTTAGTTGCCTCGGCCGTGTTTTAATACACATGTACGTATCTTTTCACAATTTTGGCTTCCAGACTGTGGATTTGTATAGAATTACAAACAGACAGATAGTCAAATTTTCATTTTTATACATTACATTATATAAAAACACAAATAACTTATCTAATACATGTTAGCAGATCCATTTTTAAATATATAAATATATATATATATATATATATATATATATATATAAACCAGTATAATACCCCTAGTAGCAAACCAATATTGACCCAACATTGGGCCAATATTGCATTTATTGGAAATATTTCCAATAAAACGCCAATATTGGCTAAATATTGGTAATATGTACGGAAATATTTCCAATGAAACGCCAATATTGTACAAATATTGGCATTACATTGGCAATATTTCGAATGAAATGCCAATATTGTACAAATATTGGCGTTACATTGGAAATATTTCCAATGAAACCCCAATATTGTATAAATATTGGCGTTACATTGGAAATATTGCCAATGAAACGCCAATATTGTACAAATATTGGCGTTACATTGGAAATATTTCCAATGAAATCCCAATATTGTACAAATATTGACGTTACATTGGCAATATTTCCAATGAATCGCCAATATTGTACAAATATTGGCGTTACATTGACAATATTTCCAATGAAACGCCAACATTGTACAAATATTGGCGTTACATTGGAAATATTTCCAATGAAACGCCAATATTGTACAAATAATGGGGTTACATTTGAAATATTTCCAATGAAACGCCAATATTGTACAAATATTGGCGTTACATTTGAAATATTTCCAATGAAACCCCAATATTGTACAAATATTGATTATACAAATATTGACAACTTATTCTGTTTTATTTTCATAGTCATTTATATCATTTGGCAAAAAATCTCACTTTCTTTACACCGAATTGCGTGCTTTTTACAAAAGCCCCAAAGTCCATATAAAAGCAAAGTATCATGAAAAGCATTAAATACCTGGTAATAAGTTACTTCGAATGCAACATTGACGATCAACCATTGGCATTCAATCTTATAGTTTGGCGATAGAATTTTGGTCGACGGTATAACTAAGTAGTACCAAATACCGATCTGCAATTTAACTTCAATTTAACTTAATCTTCTCTATTCTACTATTTTAAGATTTTTAACTTCTAAACATGGCACATTTTCAATTTGTATACTGCCGTATTGAGGAGAAAAAATACTTTTAAATGCAATTTGTTTGAAGCTGCATCTCAATTTATTTTTGAAATATTAATTTTTTTTTGTAGTTTTTAGCGCCATTTGTTTAATTTTAGAAACTCAAGCACTCCATTTCTGTAGAAAGTAGGGGGAAATAGTTGGAAAATAGTAATTATACCTTTTTGTTGCTTTTCTCCCTTAAGAACTTAAAAAAATTGTAATTAAAATACGGGTAATTTTGAAAAAATATATATAAACGAATGATTTCTTTTTCAAAATTTAATTTTAAGTATCTGTATTAATATTACAAACAAATGAGGGCATATGAATCATCAGATAGCCGATTTTTTTTTCGTAGAGTTTCTTGAATGACGACATCTCGTTTTTTTTTTTATTTGTGTATTATTCAGCGATAGTGACGTCCTATGCGTACTTTATTGTATAAGTTGTTAAGACTGGATCGTAATTGAAGAATTCTTCAGCGGATGCGGATGACGTCATTCTGTACAAAATAAAAGCGTGTGTTTTAAGTCTTGAAAGTGAAATATGTTTTGTACTATCCGTATTTAATTTTTTTTTTTCATCGAGGGTGACACTAAATTCTGAAAAAACAGACTTCCCGTTTTCTGGTTTTTTTCAATCTTTGTGCAGTTTCGGCCTCAAAAAGTGATGTTAGTTGCAAAAAGATATAAATAGCTATGAAAACAAACCTGATGAACATTTATGCTTATTTTTACAAGTAAATATGGTACAGATGTCATATGCGCACCGAGGTACATAATTGGCTCCAAAGTGACGTTACTTTGCCTGACATAATAACCAGTGGCGGCTCGTGACTGTCATATTTTGGGGCACTAAATGCATGGCGGATAGTATTATTCTTTTACCATTATTTTTTAAAGAACAATATTACCTTGTTTAATGGTCGAATATTCTGTCAACAAATGTGGAAAAGATTTCTTTTAAAGCAATAGTGATAAGAGAAGAATAAAATTGGCAACTATGGATTTAGTCCCCCCCCCCCCCCCCCAAAATGCTAGTCACGAGCCACCACTGATATAGCCACATATAACGCTATTATAAATTGTTTTGTTCTATAATTATATCATTTTTTGATCGTTATTTCCTTTTAAAAATAATAGAAAATATTTTGTTTTCATATTGAAATAAAAAATAACGTGCTATTACAGCACGCTATAGATAACTCGTATTATTCAAAAACGACGTTTTCGCCAAATTGGCATAAAAAAATCCCGCCTAACCCGGTGCGTTTATGGTATCTGTGCCATAAATATAAACATTTTATTTATATCATTGCTTTTTATATATAATTTACTTTTGTTTGTATATAAAAATAGGTAAGTGGCTTGTTAACACAAAATAAATTGTATAAATCTTAAAAAAATTGCTTGAGTATATGAAACAGTACAATAAGTTGCACGGAAAGACGCATAAAAGCTTACTTGTCTCGACAAACCCATTTTTTCTACCTCGCCAAGGCCCTTATACAGGAAAAGTATCAATTTCATTTTTAAAGACTAAGAAGAAATTAATATAATTGGAAATCGTTTTTTTTTTTTTAATCATGCTTTCATTAAAATTCTCAAAAATGTAGAAAATATATACGTTTTTTAGATGCACTAAATAGTAGAAAAGTCTTGAAAAAAAACCTTAAATGCACGGGGTTTAAATTTAATTCGATGAGCTCAATTATGGAAGATAAATGAATTTAAATGGGAATTTTGCCAAAATAGCCAGCTATCTCCAAGTTGGCTTCATATATAGAAACTTCTTTTGTCGCCGAATTTGGCGATATTTCGCAACGTTGGCCAATGTTTGGCGATATCGTGGTAACCCTGTCATTAGTCCTTTTCAACAAATATTCATTGTTGAAGCTATTACTGATTTCTCAATAGAAAATCAAACGAAAACAATAAGTAATTAACCCCACCTCAACCGTTGCCCCCTAAGGGATCGAATTTTAAACACGTGGGTAAGTGTAATCACAGATCACACAGAGGGTTTCGTTTAATATTCCTTTCAAAACACTTTATCCTTTTGAAAAAACTGTTAGTTCCAATTTCGCAACCAGGGGCGCACTCTATTCTAAACAAACCTCTATCCGAACGAAATTCCGTTTTATATACTATCCGTAGATATATTAGTCGAGGGGATTGGGCCGATAGGACCAGAGATAAGTAGGCGCCTCTGGCTGTAAAAATTGGAACTAAAATATGTAAGGCTATGATGCATAATATGAAAGAATGGTCAAAGGGATGTCGGCAAAAGTTGGAAAAGTGCTTCCCGGGTAAAAAGGGCGGAGGTTAGAAAAATTGCTTAAAATACGCAAGTTAGAGCCTTTAAAACTTTTTGAAATTTTTATTATTTGCCGTGTGGTCTGAGGTATTCAGCTATACGTATGCAAAAATTCATGTCTGCAATTTAATTAGGGACTCTCTTAGAAAGAATTGCTTAAAATACATATGTGGTAGCTCAAAGGGTTAAATGTAAGACTTTTTCAAGATTTTATGATTTGTCGCCTGCCCTCAGGCGTTCTGCTATATGTATGCAAAATTTCACTCCTCCAATTTAATAAGTGGCTCAGTTAGAAAGAATTACTTAAAATACGCATGTGGGAGCACAAAGGGTTAAATGTACGATTTTTTTTAATTTTATGTTTTCTCAAATGCTATGTTGTGTTCACCTATAAGTATGCAAAATCTCACGCCTCCAACCTAAATAGGGGCTCACTTAGAAAGAATTGATTAAAATATACATGTGGGAGCCCAAAGGGTTAAATGTACGACTTTTTTAAAAATTTTAGGATTTGTCGTTTGACGTAAGGTGTTCAGCTATAAGTATGCCAAATTTCACGCCTCCAACCTAATTAAAGGCTCAGTTAGAAAGAATTGCTTAAAATACGCATATGGGAGCCCAAAGGGTTAAATGTATGACTTTTTTCAAAATTTTCTGGTTTGTCATTTGATGGGAGGTGTTCAGCTATAAGTATGCAACATTTCATGCCTACAACCTAATTAGGAGCTCACTTAGAAAGAATTGTTTAAAATACACATGTGGGAGACCAAAGGGTTAAATGTATGATTTGTCGTATGATGTGTGATATTCAGCTATAAGTGTGCAAAATTTAAAGTCTCCAACAGGTATAGTTTCTGAGAACGGGCTCTATGACAGACAGAGGAGCGAGACGAATAGAGTTTTGTGCGATGAACGAAACCCTAGAAATCAATGTCCAATTCATATATTGTCCTCAGAAATACATAAATTCCAAATTTCAAAACTCTATGTCAACAGGAAGTGGGTGAAAAATGAATCACAAGATTTGAGTGCCACGGACAAACATAATTGTAAGTTAAAAGAAAGCATGTAAAAAAAAAAAGAAAGAAAGAAAATAGGAAGAAATCATGCTATAAAGCAAAATATTTTATTAAAAATCATATAATTGTTTCTTATTTCACACGCGAAATATAAAACATGCTTTTGGCGATTAAAAAAATGCCATTGAGAGATTATCGCAAAATCTCAAATCAAAGTTTTTATGCCTTTTTTTCTTAAATGGGAAATGTTTTATGGCACTTCAATATTACCGCGTGCACATTTTTTTGTTATTTGCTCCATGTGTTCAAACCAGTTGTCTATGAAAACATTCACCGGTGAAAGTGACGCAAACCAAATTTCTGTGACGTAGGCAGATAAATTGGGCTTTTCTTATCAGTTTTTTTTAATATAATTTTTAAACGGTTTGGAACTTATTTTTCATAGTAGGTGCATTCAGTAGGCGACCCTCATAGGTACCTTCTGATGCAATCAGAAACGAAATCCGACAAATATTTTCTGAGTTATGCTTGACGAAAGGTTTTTAAGGCTTTTTTTTTAGTAGGACATGGCGTTAATATCCATCGTAGTAATACTGCGATGAGTATTAGCCTTCGCTTCGCTCAGCCAATTATAGACTTAATTTTATAGGAAGTGTTAAAATCTTACTCACAGTTCGCCCGCTTTTAACACATAAAATATTATATTCAGCATAGATTTTGGAAATATTTTGAAAACTAAGAAAAAAAGAGGCATCCTTTAAGTAGTACATAGAAAAAAGATGTTAAAAATATGAATTTCCCGAGAAGATATTTTAAATATTCGGATGCATCAAAAGTCCATATACTTAACATTACAGAGGAGAATTCCGAAGCTAATTGACCAGCCACCTTAACAGCCACACACTCGAAAATGCTGTGTTGCTTTAATCATGCTATTCAAGTTTCCTCCAGCGTTCGTTCCATGGTATTAAATGTATGTGTTTCCAACATAAATTTCATTTCAGCTAATGAATATATAATTTTAAAACTCTTTAAAAAGATCAGTGGAATTTTACTTTGTATAACTGTTATTAAAAAAATTAAAAACAATGGCACACAGCTGTATATAATCTCAAATGAGCTATGATAAATTGCAGCACAGAATATTGAGAAAATATAGCACAAAAGTTCAAGAAATATCGTATAAAAAGAAATCTCTAGATAACTAAATAATTCAAAGACATATTTTGAAAACATCTTACTTGGCAAAATACTTTTTCGGAGCAGTTTTTTTTTCTTGTGCGACTAAAGATTAATGGCAGATATTTATCAGATTACCTTTTTTATTTGTACTCTGGAGATTTTAAGTATTTGTGATTGTGAAAATCCCAGGTGACATACTACTGATTTTTTTATTCTTATTTTTGTGTTATTTAAATTTCATTAATAATAGGAAAATCATAAGAATATCTTTATGTTATCGCCTTCGATAATTAAAAGGCTTATATTGAAATCACAGTGTGCCACCTATAAATCGCCCAATACATAACACCAACCTAATGTTAGTTTGAATAGCAGGTTTCGAAATTAACCCAAATATGACAAATACCATCGTGGTAAATTATTCTTTAGTTGTTTCTTCGTAAAATAAAATATTTTAATAAAGTATCATTTACAATCCCTTTGGAGAATTCAAATTTATTTATTGTGTGAAATAAGTTAAACTCACAAATGTTTTTTTATGATATTATCTTAGTTTCTCTATAACCTTAATTTCGCTTTTCTTTTCTTTTTTTAATCTTACCGATGTTTACTTTAATTTTCAAAGGGAAAATTTTATTAACTGTTTTTACTAACTGTTGTGATAAAAAACATTTAAACTCATAAGTTAAAGTTCAAATGTAACACATATTAAACTTTTAAGCATGCAAAAGAAAATATTATAGACATTACATTGATAATAGCTTTACAAAGAATTTTTATTTTGAAAGAGATTGAAAGAAGGAAAGAAAAAAAGACGAAATTATTTGCATTACAAATGCGTCGATTTTTTAGATGCTTAACTTTTGTGCATTTTAAATAAGAAAAGAATTAACTTTTGTTAAGCAAAGATCAAAAGAATATAATAGGAATAAAGTAAAATAAAATATAAAGTGCACATTTAAATGCATTTTAAAGCGATGAAATATTTTGAGAGGTAATTTAATTAAAATTAGCAATATGTTTTCGTTTGATCGTTAATTTTGAAAATGAGGTAACGTAATGGACGTCTGGATTTCGATATTTTTATTGTATTCTATATCTACTGAAGTTACATTGTGCACATATAAATAATTTTACAAACATGTTTTACACATTTAATACTGAATGTTATTTTAATGTATTTTAAATGCAAATTATAAATAATTTTAATGGATGAGTTCAATGCTATTTTATTTAATGCTTTATTTTAAAATTTTATTCTTCTTATTATTATTTATAAAATTAATTTTGTTTCGATTTTTCTCTTTAAAATTAGAACTTGCTATTCTACTTTATCTTAATATTTTATATTCATAAAAATTTTGTTGTCTGGTAACTTCATCAATATATTTAGTGACGCCCATATAGACATTGTCCCTTTAATTTTTTTTTTAATAAAATAAAATTTAAATTCTACATCTTCTTCTTATTATTATTTTTATTATTTTTATAAAATTAATTTATGTTCGCATTTTTTGTCTACAATTAGATTTCGTTTTTATACTTTATATAATATTTGATATTTTAAAACCTTGTCTATTAACTTCTTCCATATGTATAGTAATGATTACTTAGATATTGACATTTTATTTGTTTTAATATAAAATAAAATTCGAAGCCCTCACATTGTTGTCAAACTCTAATAAGGATTTCAGATTTACATGGTGCCTTATCAGGGCACCATGGTGACATAAACAGATGTCGATTAGAGCCCTCTGAAGTCGGTAGCGCATCATATTTTAATGATGTTTCTAATACAAAGGTATTAACCGTGGCAATATAGTTAATAAAGATGAAACATTGTTGCATATATTCACCTAAATGAGTAAATTTCTTTCCCTAGCAGACAATTTTCTTGTATAAACTTACAAATATATAAAGAAGATTGTATTTATACTTTAATGCAAAATTCGATAAAAATTTTAAAATATATATTTACAAAAATCTAACTGGAATTCTAAATACTCGTAGGGATTTATATTTGCCCTAACTAAAAATTCAAAAATATTTTAGTATCGCAAACGTTCCTTTTAAATAAAGTAGAAAATACCTAAGTTATATTATCTGACATAAAATTTTATTTTGAGTAATTTATTTTAAAGGAAAATACCGAATTGATATATTCTAAAAAATTTACAAATGAAAAGTGAATATTGAACTCTATTTTGGAAATGATTTTGATACATATTAAATTTTTAATTTTTTATCAAAAATATTGAAATTTTCTCACAACTCCATATATTTTATTTTTATTGTCACTAATTAATTTAGACATATATAGCAGTATAGTAAACATGATAAACAGTATACTGCATGCACTAACTGGAAAAAGGATTGTGACGTACCAATTCTTACTGCATTGCTCAACTACCAATACCAATAATTATTTTGATAATTTTAAATCTTTTTTGCAATCTTGATAAATTTTTTCTAATATTTATTTTGTAACAAATATCTCTCTATTCTAAAAAAAAGTAACTACCGCTGTCACCGCCGCCGCCGGGTTTCAATTTTTTGTGACCGGAGGTCTTTCTTCGTTAATATTAAGCAAAATAAAGCATACAAAAATATGAAAATCAGTAGTATTATACATAAATGTTTGATAAACACGCTAATGCAGACAGTTTTCAAATCGAAGAATTATTTTAAGAGATATTTAATGCTAAAGTTGGACAAAATCGTTCCACTAAAAAAGTTTTATAGGAGCAAAAATTATTCATGGGAATTTAGTCATTTTTATTCATTTATACGTTTGAAGTTCCCGGTGTGCAGTCTGTATTTCTTTTTTTTAATTTGACTCATTTTTTGAGGTTTTATTTCTATTTTAAATTCAAATTTTCAGCATTTCGAGAGATATTTTTTACTTATTTCACAAAATTGTACTAATTTAACCTGTTGCCAACTAAATAAAAAGCGCAAACAATAATGTTTGCTTCAAATTAAAAATTTATTTACACGTGACTATTATAAACAGGAAAAAAAACTTTCAAATTAGAATTAAATAATTACGTATAAAAAGCAGGAACTTATTGAAAATTACTTCATAAAAACTATATTTACACGTGAATTTTAAGAGAGAAAGGAAATTGTAAAATAATAAATTCATTAACATGCGTTAGAAGTCTTAAATAGGAGAAATTACATCATATTTACGTCACATTACAGCTACTGTATAAAATGAACACAAAATAATATTGCAAAACCGTTTAAATTTAGAAATTGCGCTAGACATATAGACTTGATATTTTGAGAGGATACTTTTCAACTATTTTTGTTAGGAAAGCGCAAATAATATTTCATTTCTAACAAAAGTATTTTCACGTGAATATTAAAAAGAGAAAGAATAGTTTGGCCAAAATTACGTCAGATTAAAAATGATTAATTTAAAATGTCTTATTTAAAAGAACTTTCTTTTCGTTTTGTTAAAAGATACCGGGAGACAAAGACTCTGTTTACTTAAATCTTTTTATATTAGCTTATTTTGAAATGTTTAACTTATTTTACTTAATCAAAGACGAAAACAGCGATTATATCTTTGGTACTACTTAGTTATCCCGTCGACCAAAAATTTATCATTCGCCAATCAATAAGATTAAATGCCAATAAATGTTGATCGTAAATGTCACATTAACTTGACTTTAAGCAAGTTATACGTGCCTACATCATCAAGTTATTTTTATTTCGGCGTTTTATTTGTATTTATATTAATGTTGCACTAATTTATTTGTTCTTTCGTTATTTAAAATAAAAATTATGTCAATTTGTATAATTTGGCGAGTGGTTTGGCGATTTATATAATTTGGCGAAATTGGTCGACGGGATAATCAAGTTGTACCGCAGCGGTTTTGGCCTTAAAATTCCCCAATTAAAGAGAAATGAATAGAAATCCATTTATTGGGAGATCGCCACTGTTTTTTAAATTATAATTCAATCTTCCGAAATCTTTTTAAAGCCGATCAAATTAGCGTACTTTTAGAGTCTGCGGTGTCTGAAAGGGGGTTGACGAGCGTAGCTCGTAGGGAGCAGAACTCCCTAGTATATAAAAAAAATTAATAATTCATTCTTACTTTGATTTGTAAGAAAGATATTTTTCAACTACACACTGTAAAAAAAAAAAAAAATCTGTGAAGTTGCTAAAGTTTTTCTAGGAAACTGGGATTCCTAGAACTTTTCATGTAACGGCAACAACAAAATTTCATGTAACAGACACACTTTTGCGCCGAAAATCAAAAAATCTGTAAGGTTACTAAGAATTTTTTTGGAAACTGGGATTCCGAGAACTTTTCATGTAACTACAGCCAGGGTTACAAATAAAAGTTTAGTAAGATTACTGAAATTTTAGCAGATTCATTTGTAAAGTTACAGATTTTTGTAGCTTTACAAAAACTAGTTTTGTAGATTTGCAGCTTTTTTCGTACAATTACAGTTAAAAGGTTAGTAAGCATGTAACTTTACATCTGTAGACCTACAGATTTTTTTTTACAGTGCAGGATTGCCATCGTGGACTATGTTTTTATTCTATTTATACTGCTATTAAAAAAATCTTTATGATGATCTAATCATCTTGAAAAAGATTTTGCATTAAGAAAAAACTCTTCCTTAATTGGCTGAGAAAAGCTTGTACACTATATAGCCATTAATCACTGGCCACTTTCAATTGTAGGCATGTTGTCGAATTTTTAAAGACATACTTTTCGGAGTTTTCTGGAGCTTCTGGATATAAAGAATATGTTTGATTTCATATTTCTCAACGGCGATCTGATATGAAAGAAAATTAGGGGGATAACAAAAATCAAAGAATACACAATAATATTTGGAATCACCCTGTCAAAAAAATGCACGAAATGATCTATCGCTACAGCTGACGAATATGTCTATATTGTACAATATGTGTATTCATTTGTGTAAGTATATTCATAAAGATGCATGTTTATTCTCCATGCATGTATATTCATGGAGATATAGCGATATATATTTTTTTTAAGTTGAAACAATTTAGCATGTTTTTGGTTTATATCATACGGAGTTGTGTACCAAATTTACCGTCAGTTTCAGAAAAATTGACAAAATGCAGTAGAAATAATATAGCGCAATAGGAATGTAAAATAATAAACATTTGATGAAATCTGGTAGTTGTATGAATTATTTTTTATCCGCGTATGCGCGCAGGATAATAGACATCTTTTTTTTTTACATGATATAATAGACTCTATGGAGTAACTCATAAAATAAAAGCCAGACAAATATCGTTAAAATTCATAAATATATCGGCGATAGAGTGAACTGGACTTCATTTGCTCTCTATAAGCAGCTAAATGATAAGGGATTTTACGCAAACTGTCATTTTTTATTAACTGGCTTTCAGCAATGGAGTTAGTATTTAATGAATGTCAACGAGAAGATTTAGAAGAAGTTCTTAGATTTTGTTATTTGTTTTTTTAATGAAATAGGCTTGTTCTGGTGGTTTTACTGGAAGATTTAAAGCATCAATAAAAAAATTAAATTAAATTAAAAACGACAATTTATGGAAAACCCCTTTTTGTTTAGCTGCAGAGAGCAACTAAAAATGAGCTCTCTCTATCACTGATATCTTTTTGACTTTATACGGTATTTGACTAACTTTTTTTTAATGTGTTGCTCTATAGAGTTGACAATTAAATTATGAAACAAAAAAAATATTTTATCATACGCGCATCAGCAGATAAAACATGTTCCGTACAACTGCTCATATTATTTCTACTGCATTTTATCAAATTTCCTGAAACTGGCGTTAAATTTGGTAAAACTCCCTGCCTGATAAAAACAGACAACATGCAAATATTTTTTGAACTTTAAACAAAATCGATATATATATAAATATAAGTGCGATTCATAAATATAAGTGCTGGTCTTCCATAAATGAATACACATATTGCAGAATATCCAAATATTTAAAATCTATAGCAATATTTTATTTTACAGGGTTATCAAAAACATTATTATTTTTCTTTGATATTTTGTTGGCCCTCTCATTGTCCTTCTGATAAAATCGCATTTGATAAATATGAAGTCAAAAATATTCTTCATAATTACGAAGTTGCAGAAAAGTTCGAGAACTATATCTTTAAATATTCAACAAAATGTCTAAAATTGAAAGTGTCCGGTAATTATTGGGTATATAGTGTACATTTCTGTATTATACATAAGCATATTTTATGGAAAAACATTAACGTACTAGCAATTTTTAATCACAGGTATATTCATAAGTCTAAATACCTATAAATATGTAAAACATCAGTGATTACAAATGACACACAGTTTTAAAAATGTATACAATTGTACACCGAAAAGGACAATCCTTACAACATTCAAAAGTCTTTCCCATCTATTCCCGAGTGTAAAAAGTTCATGTTGCGTTTTGATTAAGTATGCTACAAATGAAAATTCCATCGATGGAAAATCAACACTTTCAGCTGACTACTGAAGTAAGGTTTGCCTAATTTATATCATTAAATGTGAAATGCTCAAACATGTTTCTAACTAAGTTTACGCGTGTCTTAATAATTCAGCTCATTAATATGTTTTAAGCAATGGAAAATTTGCTAAAACATTTAAATGATGCTAGTTGTTTCCGTTATATTCTTACAAGTGTAATATCCCAAGAGTTTAAGTAATACAACATATCAAATCTGTAATAGTTAACAGTTCGATTAAAGCTTTAAAAAATTGGATTGCTATGTAAAACAAATGCGATTTTTTAACTCCTTATTTATAGATATTTCCTAAATTTATTAATGTTTTCAGATTTTCTGTATACTTTCTTCATTACAACATTAAAATTAGGGGGAAATGCTATGGATGATAAAATATTCGTTTTATTTACAGCGCTAAATAAACTTTAACACGTTAAACGTTTAGTAAAATAAGCTATAAGTTCAGATATTTGTAAAAATGGAAAATTCATTGTGTTTGTCGTTTCCTTCAAACCTTTCAATTGTAAAATTAAAAATAAAGTAAAATAAAAAGATTAAATACAAATTTAATTGAGAAAAATATCAAAGGTGTATACATATTAATAAAATGATATCGTAAGTATGTATATAACATTATTAAAATCTTTGGAGCAAAAAGAAAAACTTTAAAAAGGACATATATAGGTGGAAAAGTGAATAAATTTTTAAACAGTCTGAACGAGGTACGCTTTCTTGTATGGTGTAGATAATTGCCACGTTTTGACGATATAATATATATATATATATATAAATTATAAAAATAAAAATATAAACGTTCGATTCACTTATAAAAATTCAAAAATTCTCGATCAGAAATAACATTTTGTAGGGGAGACGAAGGAGGGTTGATTATAGTGGAGTTTGCGCCTACCCATCAGTTTTCATATTTAAAAGAATTTCAGAGTTTTATTAATAGGTGTTAACCAAAGCTACTGGAATGCTCAAAGCGAAGTCTTTGTTTCATACAGATAATCGAAATAGGTGTGGAAAAAATCAATTGTGAGGTTTGTTCAACCTAAAAGTTGTTTAGAAATGATTTGTAAGCTTTTTAAACATAAAATATATCATAGAAATTTAACTAAGTAAGGTTTAAGTAATGCACAAATATCGAGCATTCATTCCATGTATAAAGATTGTACAGCAAGTTAGGCTTAAGATAATAATGTGCTATTCTTCAGAAAAGGGCTATTTGAGGAGATTTGACCAAGTCAATGTGTTTTAATTTTTTATGTTTTTAAATCACGGCATACTATTTTGGTATTATTTTTTATACCTGAATTATTATAAATAAAAAAGTAATTTTGCACTTTTCATTTATTTTTAAATCAAGGCATAATACTTTGGTTTTAGCACAACACATATATATCTTTTTCCTTTGTAAACAAAGTTTTAGAGACCGGATGCTCAAGGCTCCTTAATTAAGTGTTTTGAGAAATCTACATTAAACACTGTGCATAATGAAAGATTAATGGATATATGTAAGAAATAATGTAAATTTATTCTGTAAAGCTACAGTAAAATGAGGTGTGGTAAAATATTTAAAACTGATTAAGGAAAGATGTGAAAAATTGCTATAGTATCCACCGCAAGGAAATATTTAATAAAATATAAATGGGAAAGTTGGTAGGAACTTTTTTAGATTTAACTATTTTTTACAATAGGTAAATAGAAACAGCAGAAAAGACTAAAAAGTACTACAAAGTTGGAAATCAGCCGTCTTGACAATTTCAGGGGCAGTAGTATGTTATGAAACCACTTAATTTTAATTCCCAAAGGCCACAATGGCACCAGAATTTTGAGAAACTTTTTTTCATTTAATATGTATGTGAAATATAGTCATTTTCTTTTTCCAAATACATTTTGTTCGGTGCCAGTCATTTATTTCAACATTTTAGTACTGGAAGTACTTTGCCTTTGAAAGGGTTAAAAGATGTTAATGATAAGTTAAATGCTCATACGGCTTCAAAAGAACATAGTATTTATCAAAAGACTATAGGAAGGTATGTAGACAAATTTCACAAGGATGAATACAGTGAGGTAAAGCCAAACATTGTGACAACTAGAGTTGTCACAAAAAGTAGGACAAGGAGACAAAAAAATGTGGGACTGTGGCTCCTAAATCTGAACATAATAATACATGAAACCCTGTGAAAACGGACAATGCGGAAGTTACAATATTGCTCTCCTCTTTTAAATCGCAATATAAGGCATGTGAAGAGAAGGGATTTGACTTTTAGAAACGAAACTCTTTCATAATTCATAAAAATAAATAGGAATTTCTGTGCTAGGTTTCCTGTTTGATAATATCAAAAATAAGTCGTAAAAAAACGTAATGATCTATGTAAATCTCTGGCTGTTCTAAAATTGTTTTTTTTTTATTATTATTATTACGTATCATTATTATTCTAAACACGTAGAAAAACGTGTAAAAATTTAAATTTGTTCAAATTATTTTCACTAAATCATATTTGCTTGTAAATGAGCGTATCTATGTAAATCAATGCATTTAAGAAAAAAAATACTAAAGCTTGTGTTTTACGAGTATTACAGTATATTTTACATGACGTATTTATGTAATTTTTTTTTTAGTTTGATGGATATGTTTGATCTATATGACAATTTTAATATTTTGGTTTAACCGTTTACGTACAGCAATACGCACTGTAAAAATGGATAGATATTTATTCTTCTACGAAAATGGAATATAACCAAGGACATAAATGTACCACAACTTATTCCAAGTTATACAAGATTTAGATTTTTTTTTAAATCTCTAGAAACAAGAGAAACCTTCGAGATTTTAAGGCGTATTTTTAAAAATAAAATTTCGTTCTGCCACCGATTTCTGAACCTTTTGCAAATAGTTTTTATAGTTCATTAAACGGGTTTCTCATCTCGAAATAACGGATTTTAGGATTGCATATTAATTATCAAATATGTATTTTCATTGTCAACAAACATGTTTTACAAACAGACAGAAGGACGTAACATCATTAACACTAAAATCAATATTAATTTTTTATTCTTGCATTTATGAATTCAGTTACGTCGCTGAAAATGTTTAAATGAGGCAATGATGCATGATAGCATCCTAAGAATATAAAATAAAGTTTGAAAAAACAAATTAATACACTGTAAAAAAATTTGTTAAAATGTTTGAAAATCAGTGACAGCTAAAGCATTTTTCTTTATAAATTCTTTTTAAAATCTCAAATATGTTCTGATTTCTGTCATTTCCTAAGATAAAGAATATAAAATATATAATATGAATTCCAAAAATTCCAAAAATTTTCAAGAACTTAATCAGAGAAAATAATAATTATTGTATTTGTATAAATAAACCATAATTATTTATTAAACTATTCTCTGATAAGGGCTTGGAAAAGTTTAAAAGTACTAAGAAGTTTTAAATAAAATGTATATTTTTAGCTTGTAACATCTCTTTTTATTATTTTAGTCGCTTTTAAGTAAAACAGTCAACTTTTTAAAGATCATATTATATATTTTATATTTGAATCAAGATGAAATATTGCGTTTCGTCTTATAATTTTATTTGATAAAGAATACTTTACGGAATCTTGGGTAATTTAGAAGAGTATATTTTATCATTTTATATTTTCGCACACTGAGAAACTTTTGCATTTTTTATTTAAAGCGTATTACACATAGTAATAAAGTGTCTCTTTGATTGAAAAATTTATAAATCCCAATTCAGTTCCTAGTCTCATATAATTCTTCATTATTTAAACCATTATCTGATAAAATATTGTATTTACGGTATTCGAGATTCCTTCTCTCATTCTAAATCAATTTATAAAATACTTTGAATTCTACAACGGATTTAATCTTTCAGAAGAATTTTAATTTCCTTTAAACTTCTATCTAATGGAAATGGGATCACCGGAATTAATTAAAGCTATGTAAAATTAAAATATGAGATATTTAATTTAAGGCAGACGATTTACACTATTTAATACATTGAATGTATTTTTAAATATCCATAAGCGATACAAATAAATCAGACGTCTCCTTTATATTTTTATTTTCTTCTTTGTTTTTGAAATGTTTACAAGAAGAAAGTATTGGATTCATGAAAATTTTCGGCTTTCGTAATTCGACGGATTTATATGTTTTAGAATGGCCTGAACACGATTTCATGGTTTTTAGAAAGTGTTTGTCTGCCACTCTGTGTGCCTGTATCTGACAAAAATTTTGTGGGAGCTCTATCTCAACAACTAATGGACGGAATTTCACAAAACTTTAGATTTAGTTAGACCTTGATATAATCGTATCCTGAATAGATTTTGGTCAAAATCGCCCCCACGTATTTCAACATGAATGTAAAAAATATATTCTAAAATTTTTTTTAATCTGTTACCTGATAGAAACTTTCAGATTCGGATTCTGCATGCGAAGATACATAAAAAAAATGTATATTACAAATAACATACAAAATGGCTGTTTACAAATTTTAATACTTTTCCTTTTGCTAAAGAACAAGTTTTATCAAATTTGATTTTGTCGAAAAATCGTTGTTTTTATTTAGGAAATACTTTCTCTAATGCAGGTATATAAATGTGTAATGTATCCCAGGAAAAAAAAGTGGAACTAATAAATTGGTTCTGTAATACTCTAGTATATACAGAAAGTTCTAAGGAGCTGTCGGAAAAAATCGAAACATTATTTTTTTCAATAATGCACAAATGGAATCTTTTATAAAGTACCAATAGTGTACTTTATAATTATTTTGCGGGTGGATAATAAAAAAAAAAATATTTTAATTTTCGTCATAGAGATATGAAATTCTGTGGAAATATACAGGGTGTCCAGCGAATTAGACCCTGATTTCAAAATTAAATATCTCAAAAACAAAGATCAATAGAATTATGCGGTAAACGGTTTGTTTATTAGCTAAGCTGTAAAAATGTTATACAGAAGTTTCAAAATTTAATTGCAAAAAGCGTTAACAGATGGCGTTGTAATCGCAATACTTGTAAACTGTGCTTCTAAGTCCCGAGCAATAGCGTCTCCTTCCTAGATGGCTCCCTACGGAAGAACAGATATTGGGAAAGTCCACTTTCTCATTGGGGTGATGTGCAGAAGTGGAGACATCTCGTCACAGAATTATTGCATCAGCATTAATTTTAGAAAATTTCAATTAATAGAATTTTCAATAAAAAGTTTGGAAATCATTATACAAAAACTTATTAAAATATTTTATTAAATTCAAATTTTAATGCCATATAATTAATCAAATCAAAATGCATATATTTAGAAAAATAATGTTGTACTTTTTTTTAATTTTTTATGTTTTTAAATCACGGCATACTATTTTCGTATTATTTTTTATACCTGAATTATTATAAATAAAAAAGTAATTTTGCACTTTTCATTTATTTTTAAATCAAGGCATAATACTTTGGTTTTAGCACAACACATATATATCTTTTTCCTTTGTAAACAAAGTTTTAGAGACAGAAATTATGCATTAAATTATTTCTTTTTTAAAAGGACTTGATGATAAGTCATATCATCAACGTCAAAGCAAAATTATTTTGGATGCTCCATTCCTTTCCAACACCTATCCTATCGCTAGAAACTGCACCATATTTCTGTGCTCAATGATAAAAAAATGAAAACGAGTTTTTTAAATAAAAATTGTTTTTTTTAACTTAATTAAGTTTTTAAAAATAGGAACTTTGTATTTTTTCATTAAACTATTCTCTACAATAAAAAAAATGATTTATGAATCATTATTATAAATGCTTAATTAGCTTAATTAAATTTTAAAACCAAATTATTTAGCTTAATTAAATTTTAAAACCAGAAACTTTGGATTTTTTTATTCAAACTTTTTTTACAGTTTAAATAAATATTAAAAAGTAAAGATTTCCATTTTTTTCAAATCCTCCTCCACTTGGATTCGATTCCACGATCTACCAATTAGGAGAGAAAAGACATACCACAGAGATACTGGTATGCGGACCGAAGTAACTTATAACAAAATTTGAAACAAATCTCAATTCTGTCAACACATGGCTGCGCTTCTGCACATTACCCAAATAAAATATTTCAATAAGTTCTTATATAATGATTGCTAAACACTTTATTGAAAATTCTATTAATTGAAATTCTCTAAAATTGAAGCCGATGCAATAATTCTGTGACCAGATGTTTCCATTTCTGAACATCACCCCAACGAAAAAGGGGTCTTTCCAAATTTTCGTTCTTCCACAGGAAGCCATCTAGGAATGAGACGCTAGTGTTCTGGGCTTCAAAACACACTTTATAGACATTGCGATTGCAGCGCCATCTGTTAGCGGTTTTTGCAACTAATTTTTGAAACTTCCGTATAACATTTTTACAGATTAGCTAATAAACAAACCGTTTACCGCATAATTCTATTGATCTTTGTTTTTGAGATATTTAATTTTGAAATCAGGGTCTTATTCGCTGGACACCCTGTACATTTCGCCATAAGTAAATAGAGCACATTACAAGAATTTTTAAATATATTATAACGTTGAGATTTTTTTAATAATTTAAAATTTCAAAATGCTCCATGCGTTTTAATTTTTGAGATTTTCCTCAATTTTGTATTTTAACCACTTTAAAGTCTATTGTAAACAAATCTGTGTATGTATTTTTTAATCCCTTGAATAATTAATTTTTTAGAGATTATTTTTCTGAATTCCATACCGATTTTCATTAAAATTTTGCCTTTTAATGAGTTAAAAATCAAATTTAATTATCTTAACCAAGGCAAATTTTAAAATGCATACACATAATCTTTGCAAGTAACATCCGAATTCTTCCTTATCAATTTCATGAGTTTAGATCAAAAATTAAGACCCACGGACCATTTAAAAAATCTAAAAAGTTTTAAAATCAGTTTTGATAAAAACAGATTTAAAGTATACTAGAGTGCCGAAAAATTCTTTGTGTACAAAATTTAAACGCTTGTAAATTTGAAAAAAAAATCATAGCATCTGCATGCGGTATTTCGCAAATGGCTGAGAACAAAAAGGAGGAAACGATTATGCACAAAAATAATTTTCGATTTTTGGATCGAATTTTGCGTACCCTTAATGAGATTGTGAAATTTTAAAATTCGTCGCTAATGTCACCTTTAGAATGTTAAAAGAGTAACCAGCTACTCTTTGATTAGAATTATCTAGTGGACGAGTAAGTTTTTAGTTTTAAGCACGACCATGGTGTCTATAAGTATCACAAAGTGTGGATATTGTAAAATGTGGGATATTGCAATTATCTCTGCAAGAATGTGTTAATTAAGTGCTCGTTAAGTATCTGTATTCGTGTTGTAAGTCTATAAATTGCGATAGATTGTTTCAGTGGATTTGAAAGCATCTCGCCTTCAATTCAATAAATTCTTTCATGCAAGTGACGCTAAGTGTGGATTTCAATTGGAGTTTCTGTCTATACGTTTTTGATAGATACATATGTTGTACATTTTTTACTATTTGGTAGGGAATTGAGTATTATACTTCGATTAAAAAATTATCGGTATCCTCAGGATTCGATTTATAGTTATTTTGTTATTCGATTTATAATATCTTCTGATGTGAATTTGTTAGATTCCTGTATAACGAATAGTGAGTTATTTGGAGCCGAGTTTAGGGAGTTTGGTAACTTTGACAAGTTTTGGGGAAGAATTTTCCCTCCCAGTCTTATTTCAATTAAGCTTATTTTTCGACGTCTGAATTCAATGAATCGGCATTAAAGCTGCAATTCCCTGCTTATTGTTGTTTTAAAAAAATGGGTTTTATTAAATCTGTGTTCCTTCCAATTTGAGAATCCCGGCGGGCATTTCACAACGAAACAAATTTTAAAAAATGATGTAGTTCATTAGAATTATTCTAATCAGATCTGTAAATTACATTTCCTTAATTGAAACATTGCATTGCATTTTCGCTCTCATCTGCAACAAACTTTCAAATAACATGACACTGGGGATTAATTAAAATTAATTAATGGTTCGTGGAAACAGAATGTAATGTAATGATTTATGGAATAAAATATACAATTAACTTAGAAAAATTGATTTAAGATAATGTAGAATAATAGTGCCATTTTTATTTCAAACTTTATCATCATTTCAAATTTATTTCATTATTTAGTTAAATTTGAAAAAAATTATAAATAAGTCGTTATTTTGTGCGAGCGAATTTTTATTTTTATTTTCAGTTTCAAAATTTCAGACATGTTTGATCAAATATAATACAGCCAGTAAAGGCACTTCTTCCAATTTTCCACATTTTTAAATAAAATCATTTCTGTTATATTATACTGAACTTAAAGCAAAATGGTAAAAACACAAGTTTTTTTCTCTCTGAAAATTTCATAATATGAGTATTATTTTTATTATGGAATTTTTTTAAGTATATTTAAAATACAGTTACAAGCATTTATTGTATGATCCTTTACAAAACAATCTGTGCAATATATATATATATTTAATTTACAAACATTGTCAAATAATAAAAATATTCAAAATTAGGCTGCAGCAACATTTTATTTCAGTTATCAGCCATGAATGCCATTACCAATTGCCATTATTTAAAAAATATTCTTATCCAACTAAAAATGGTTCTTGACTTTATGTAGATTAATTTCTTGATTTAAAAGATTCACATCTTGTACTTAAAAATAGTTTTTTTAATTCCTACATATAAAGCTTTTTTCAAGTTTTTAATACCTCCCTAAATTTAGCAAATAAAAAAGAACATTGTGTATTTGTAACCGCCTTAGATGAATCGTGTGTTAAAATTTTATTAAGGAACTTACCCGATAAACCTTCTGAAAAAAATTGATTCTTAGAAGCGACAAATACACAGGACCACCCATATAAAAGTTAAATGAATCTATTTATATAAAATCCAAGTATCTGTGTATCCCTCACAATTTCGGTAAGACCGCCTCATTGTAATGAGTAATTGCTGAAAATTTCTAATGCAGAACTGCCACAGTTGCTCCAAAAGTTGATCAACTTAGCCAAATGTCGCCAAATTTGACGAAATATCAACAAATTTGGCGATAAAAATAAGTTTCATATATGAAGTCAACTTGGCGATAGCTAACTAATTTGGCGAAATTCTCATTTAAAACCATTAATATTTCATAATCAAGGTCACAGCAATTTAATTTAAACTCTGCGCTTTTAAAGGTTTTTTCAAAATCTATGAATGAGAATTTAAAGTGTAATATACGAAAATGAACGTCTTTACATCTTCATCCCGATGTTACTAATAACGTAACATATATATGACAGTACAGCCAATATACGGCGCTGTACTGTGAGAGCTCCTAACTGCCGATTTTAATGTGCTTTAGGGACTTTTCCAGTGCCTTGGCGAAATAGAGAAAATCGCCTTGGCAAGAAAATGAAATTTGGCAACAAATTTTCTGACAGTTTATTCACTGTTTCATATACATAAGAAATTTTTCAATATTTATACAATTTATTAAATATAAAGAAACCATTTGACTATTTGTGTATGCACACTGAAGTAAACCGTATAAAAAAATCAATAATATAGATATAAATAAAATGTTTATAGATTATGTGAAAAAACTTAAAAGGTCATTAATTTTGTTTTCATAGCTGTTTATATCATTTGGCAAAAATCTCATTTCTGAAGTCCAAATAATCACAAACTTTTAAAAAGTACACCAAGGCCACAATACTGGAAAAAATACGGCAATTTATATACTCGGATACAAAAGTTAATTTCTCGGTACTTTTTCATTTTAGGGGTCTTGGCAAAGAAGGAAAATTGGCAAAATATATTCTGGCAACTGTTTCGCTTTTTCATTTCATGTACACACGCATTTGTTTTCAATTTATGCCATTTATTTAGCATAAAGAAGCCATATTTCTAATTTTATAATATAGACATGACCTGTAATCTGCAAAAAGCCTCAAATCGGCACAACACTTGGAACCAAGCTGGGCGGATTAGTGATGTTCTACTGTATTACAGTTTTTCATAGAAGAGTTTCGTTTTTAAGCTGTGTTATTTTCATCTATCACTGCGGAACAAGCGAGAAAACCTCGTATTCCGTCATTATTGACGGGCTATCTTTCTAGTTGAAATATAAATTATGAATATTAGCATTATAATGTAATACTGCATAAGTGGGTTTAACGAGCATTCTGAAATAAATACGAGAAACAGAAAGTTGTTGTACAAGGTATCCACTGTAAATGGTGCCCAACGGCTAATTTCTAAACCGTTAGGTATATATTTGCAATAACAAAAATATTTTAAATTAGGTAAACAAAAGTTTAAAATCAATTATCGTCAATTAAAATATTTCTTAAAATGTTACGAAATTTAATTTTTTATAAGGTTCCCCGGTCTTATAAGTTATATTTAGTAAAAATATTCCAAGTATATCCTAAAAATATCTTAAAAAATATCCTAAGAATCCTTCTATATATAAAAAATGGTAACGATTTGGAAATGGAAATCTGCGTAGATACCGCGAAACGCATTTGATTGGTCAGAGCTTTCTGACGCAATAAGAGGACTACCAAGGAGGGGACTGCTCTGTCGCCAAGCCTCGCCAAGTTTGTCGCCAACCTGGCGATATTTGGCCAAATTTGGCGACCAAAATTAGCCTTAAAACTGAAGTCAACTTGGCGATATTTCGAGTATTTCGCCAAATTTCCATAGACTCCCATTGAAATCCAATAGGGTTTACTTGCTTGCAGAAAATCGACAAATTGAGATATTTCAATGTAACAAAAACTAATATTAGCTTATGAATAGAGCTTAATTGAACTATTTACATTGTTTTTAAGCACAGACACTAGCTGTTTACAATATTCGTAACACTATATGTATAATTTTGCATTTAATAATTCTTATAATTATAAAAACTCTGTAAGCTCTAATGATTATGTGCTTGGAGATAAGGAAATAAAATTGTCAGGAGTTGGTGAAGAGCGTATTTTTACCAAGTGGAATCTAAAAATTGAATGGATAGAAAATAAGGGATCGCGAAGCGATCCAGAATTGAAAAGCGAAACAATTACGTCTCGGTTTGGTTAGAAAATAGAGATTGTTTCGCGATACCGAATGGAATCGCGAAGCGAATCCACGCGGGGGGGGGGGGAGCAAGGGGACGAAGCCTTCCTAGTTAAGTTAAAAAAGTCTCATTCTTCTACGATTATAACACCTATAATATTTGTACAAAATGTAATACTGTGTTTAAGAGGTTATAACGTGCATTCTGATTTAAACTGGAGAAACCGAAATACCTATATTGCATATAAAACACTACTAATTTACCTTCAGAATATTTAGAAAAAAGGTTTCAGGAATCCAGACTCAGAAACAATTTCCTTTACATAAAAATGCACTTAAAAAGATGACATATATTTATTGATCTACGAAAATACTAAATAACGATGACTGAAAATACATAATAACCTGTTCCGTATTGTTCACGATTCCGAAAAGTTTCATTTATCTTTTTGAATTTCTCAAACCAATATGTTTTACAGATTCGAAGAAACATTTCTAAAAACATCAAGTTCCTTTTGCTGCTACCCATTTTTGGAAACGTTTTCGAGTTGTTTTTATAGTGTATAAATCCGTTTTTCCTCTACCTGGAATATAGGTTTTCAGATGAAATCTGTTCTCAAGAAGATATTTTTAGTGTTCAAAAAACAGGTTTTATAGAAAAACCATAAGTTATCTTCCTTAAAATCAACATTAAGATTTATATTGCTTTGCTACTCTTGCATGTATAAATTAAATTGAAAATGTTTAATAAATTTTGAAAATGTTTAATAAAAAATAATAGCATTCTAAAAACCGGTATTTAATTTGATAACATTTATTGATACACTATAAATACTATTCGGAATCGTTTACGAAAATCAGTGGCATGAAAATAAATGTTGCTTTTATAAATGCTTCTTTAAAACTCAAACATATAGTGGTTCAGAGGCTCATAAAGAGAAATAAAGTCTTTTTGTTTCGTGGATAATTCGAACAGGTGATTTTATGATTTCTTTCCTGGTTACATTACATTTTTCTGCATTAACAATCATTTGTCTTTTTTTTCACAGTGTGGTTGAATACCATTTACAAAGAGTTTTTTAAAGATTTTCTGATCTACTTTTTATAGGGCTGAAGTCTGAAGCGTGAAGGCTGATTTAAGTATTTGAATTCTTTAATTTTACACTAATGGCAGTCTTCCGTACATTTTTTTCAAGCCGATTTAAATAAACTAGTCTTCTTGAAAATGTTGTTTATTGTCCATGAGAAGACTAAAATATTAGCTTTACTTTCACTGGCTGTCAAAAAAATTAGACTGTATTCTGTATGAAAGGTAGCTAATTGCTTTAAAAACGTCAATTATTTGCGTAGAAAATATTTTTCAAAATCTATCATTTGAATAAATGCTTTCAACAAAATCAGTATGTTTCTTAACATGATTATATTTCTCAGCGATATCCATGTTTTTAAACAATTCTTTTTTTTTCGTTTATATGTAAATTGCATAGAATTTGGTGTCTCTTTCATGTTTTTATAAAATTCTGAGAACAACGAAGACTCCATACCCCGAAATTATGTTTGCAAGAGTTGATTACATACATAAGTAGTACATAAGAGTACAAGAGTTGATTAAAATCAAGTGTGATCATATAAATTTTTTCGCCTAATGTATTGAACACAAATTTAAAAGTGCGCTTCATTGTTAGCAGTATGTGTAATATAAATGTAGGGTAATATTTATATATTTTTGTCAGTAGTACGTCAGTGTTAGCCAAGTTCAGACAGATTAAATTTCGTCTAAGGTAACTATGGATTAAAAACAAGTTGAGCAGTATACTGCTTTGAAAATTTTCCCTCGCCTTATGTATCTAAAGCCTATAAATTTCTGCAGAAAAGGCTTATATAAATTTCACTTATTATACTTATCAAAATAATCGTTTTATAAATGTCCATTATACATGAAACATTTTCGTATTATTTTGCTGATACACATATATTTCTAATCACCATCAACATTTAACAAAACATCACTAATCTAAAAAAGAATTGCCAATTTTTTTTTTAGTTAATGGCTCACACAGAATTTTATAACACACATAGGCAGACAGCATTCCGAAAATATTCAAATTATATTCATATTTCAAAATGTGTGAATTTTTCAAATTGCACAAAGGGTCTAGCCGGATAAGCATGGCGAAATGTCCCCCACGGCCGATGTTTGAAATAACATGTGTGGTAATAAGTCTCACCATAAGAATACAATGTAGAGTATTTTTAGCCCCTTACCTTGAATGGTCCTTGAGATAATCGGCGAAGTATTCGCCGGCGCTACTATTATTCAAATACGTTTTTCTCAAAAGCACAACAGTTAAAAAAATTAAACCAATGCCAATTATTGAAGTACATATTAGTTCGCATTATATATATTTTTTTCACATTTTACACAAACTTTAACATAGAAAAATAAACAAAAATATTTTTCAAAAAAATTATTAATGTAGTAATTTTATATTTACACCAACCAAAAATTTACAGAATAATGCTCAAAGTATTCACTTTTAAGAAAAACAAAATGGTTGAAATCGAAGATGCGCTTTTTGAGTTATAACAAAAGCAGTGCTAGCAAATTGCTAAGATATTCCTTCTTTTCCCTGTTTGTATTTGCAGAAATACGCTAGTATCTATGCATTGGTCGATTCGTGATATTTCCACTCGGGCAGGATGCGCAGTGTGCCAAAATAAGAGAATGTTTCCATACATACCACATCCCTATAGGTTTATTCCGTGTTTGTAAACGGTCTGTTATTTTGGCGTACTGTGTATCCTTCCCGCTTAATAATATCAAGTCGATGGTCTAGTCGATTCTGCAAGTGAAGCTGAATAAGGGCTGTAAATATATAAGGTTATCAACTTTTTGGCAATTTCGGACTCCCTTCCAATCTTCCGATATCATACGTTATCATTTCCTCGAATCCCCCTCCCCTAAAAATATTGTTATCAGTGTCTAAAAATTCTTTTTATTTTTTTTTTTTTTACTTTTTTTTCTCTTTATACGTTTGAAATGATATACAAATACGGTTGTACATTTTTTTTATTCGCATATTTTACTGATTTAAATAAACAGAAGAAATTCATAAAATATCACTGTCATATCAGAAATAACTTTATATCAAATAACATTTTAAAGAAATACTTATTATTTAAAATAGTTCTTTATTACATAACGCTTTGAACAGTAATATTGTCTTCTTGCACTTCGCCCTTGCACAGGGCTAAACAAAATAGGTGGTCAATATTCTCACACATCTTTTACTAGCAAAAATAACAAGTATAATTTCTAATCTGGTTTCTCTAACAACGAATTATATACGCATATGGCAGGAGAATATTAATGGTGAATGTTGGGTTATTCCATATTTTGGAATGAAATGTTTTATAATCATTCAATGTTTTTAATAATAATTTTGTATTTTCATAAAAAAGAAGAAAACAGACTTAAAAAAAATTAATATAACAGATGTAAAGAAAAAGATACCAAAAAAGTAAATTTTGGTTTGATCAAAAATGATAACGAGATCAAATGACAACCCCCCCCTCCCCTACAGGTATCTTTCGATGTGAAGTGCCAGACCCCCTCACCCACACACACACACTCCCTCCTAAAGTGGTACGTTACATATGTACAATGTATAGCCCCATAGCCTTCTTCTATGTGAAAATCATGATAGGCAAATGTTACCATTTTGTTTATCAGTTCTTGACATTATTACGCGAGAAGGATGCGCAGTACGCCAAAATAACAGAATATTTACAAACACGAAACAAATCTACAGGGAAGTGGTATGCAGGGAAAGATTCTCTTAATTTGGCGCACTGCGCATCCTGCCTGGGTGGAAATGTCAAGAATCGACCAATGCATTGATAGTAGCGTATTTCTGCAAATGCAAACAGGGAATGTTAGGAATATTTTAGCAAGTTGCTAGCATTATTTTTGTTATAACTCAAAAAGCGCATCTTCGATTTTAACGGAATTCTTTTTCTTATGAGTACATACTTTGAGTATTATTCTGTAATTTTTTGGTTGGTGTAGATATAAAATCACTAGATTAATAATTTTTTTGAAAAATATTTTTGTTTATTTTTTTATGTTAAACTGTGTGTAAAAATGTGAAAAAATATATAATGTGAACTAATATATTCTTCAGTAGTTGGCACTGGTTTCACTTTTTTAACTTTTGTACTTTTTGAGAAAAACGTATTTGAAAAATAGTAGTGCCGTCGCGTACTTCGCCGATTATCTTAAGGACAGTTCAAGGTCAGGGGCTAAAAACTCTCTATATTGTATTCTCATGGTGAGCCTTATTACCACACATGTTATTTCAAACATCGGCCATGGGGGCCATTTCGCTATGCTTATCCGGCTAGATCCTTTAAATATTTCCTGAATTGAATACTTTCTTATGAATATACAAGAAATTAAAAAGGTGCAAACGGGTGAATTTTTAAAATTAAGAACTAAATATATGGAATTATATTACGTTGAGAAAAAAATAAAATAAAATACATTTTACCAATAAACTGGTGTCTATAGATTAACAGACAAAAACAAAATCTTAAGTTTTGAACCCTAAAGTTAGTTGTGGATCATCAAAAAAGGTGATATAAACGGTCAATATAGCAAATAAGTGCTACACTAAAACAATTCGATAGTACTCCACATCGATGTTTCATAATGTCACAAGTTTCTCACCAAAAAGTGATAAGCGTTTTTTTTGTCTCATTATCGTCATCGTCATGTGACCGTCATTTGGAGACTTCTACTGAGAAGTCACTGTGATCGTTGCTTTCTCACGCGTTATCATGTGATGTGGACACTATCATGTGATCCTGATCATGTTATCATGTGATAATAAGCGTTTTGCATTGTGGTGATTAATTATATAACATCAAAATTTGCGGTGACTATGGCTGACTGACATTTGGATACTTTATTGTTGAGTCATGATGAGCGTTGCATTGTGGTGATTAATCAAATCGCACCACAATGAATTTATGATATGACCATGTGCTGTCTGCCATTTGGATACCTTATTGTTGAGTCACCATAAACGTTTCTTTTTTGCAAGACACAAGATGGCTCCCTTTTGATGAATTTTTTTTGGAGTCTCCCGAAATGAACAAAAAAGACATTATGAACATATCTTCTCTTTCAGACCGATTGCGTCACGTGATGCTATACTGCACGAATACAGTAACACGCAAAAAGCATCACTGTGACTCTACTGATCGAATTAAAAAACTTATGCAGCAACCTGTCCTTTTCGTTATCCTCCGAAGTCTCCAAATGACGGTCATAATAGAGTCAGAATGAAATGTCATTGTTTCATTGTCATTTACTTCATCAATTGTTACGCCATCGTCACGCGTTACAAAAGAGGCTGTGCTGTTATGATATTATATACGTTTGCGTTTTTTTAGCACTAATAATTGACGTTTATTTTCGAAAGGTAGCATTTTGGGTTTGTAATAATTTTATGTACACCAGTGTCTTCAAATGTCATTATAAAAAAATATAAAAAATAAATCGTAATATGATTTATGAAAAGGATAAAACCTCTGTTATTTTAAATTGCATGCAGAATTTAATGCTATTTCGAGACGCATTAAAAGTGATAATCCACAGAAGAACTTCTATAATAATTTAAATATTCAACAAACAGATGCAAACCTCCAAAGACTATTGTAAATTTATCGGAATACTTTGTATAATTAAACTTATACTGCCATAGAGTCTTTCCAAAACATTATCAAATATGTCTTAATAACGTGATTCATTAGCCAGTCTGTTAATCTCTTTTAATCAGTTCTGTACAACTGCATTCCACTTGCATAGGATTTTAAACAATAGATGATACATTTTCACACTCATATATAGCAGATTTCAAATAATGTGACACAGTGAATTCATTAAATTTTAATGACCGTTCGGCTTAAGTGACAAAATGTTAATATTGCGTGACATGTAAAATTAAATGAATCTTAACTTAATAAGGAGATAATGCAGTTAGAGTATATTATGTAATTACATTTGGATTGGATTTATGAATGTGGGCTTATGTGGATCCTACGTGATGATCTGTAGAACCAGGGTACCAGAATGTGATCTGTGATGACTACATTTATGCGGAATATAATTCCACTATGAAATTGTTTCTATTATTCACTCTTTTATTGCATGTGTTGTTGAATATAAAATTTAAATACTTGTAACCGTTCTTTTAACACTTTCAAAAGAAATGTAAAATTGCTAAGAAAATACAATCTAAAGAAATGTCATTTACGCAAATATTACTATGTATATAAACTGACTATTGAAATGTAATATATGACAGAACGTAATAGAATATGTGGCAGTTTATATCACAAAGTAACGGCTTATGTATGAATACCCTATTAAATGCATACGCATGTAATATTTTCTCATGTACCTGCATTGGATTAAATGTATTTCCTTTTACAGGACACATACCATGCATTTAATAAACCAGAGAAATCTACATTGTAACTAGTGTATACATGTAATACAGAATAGATTTTAAATGACATTCACATAACTCATATAATTATACATACTTTCCTCGGAAGCTATAATTAATTTATTCTATAATAAATCTTAACTACATGAATTATTATCTATGTAGCTATAAGCTTTAATCAGTTGTATGCCTGCATATCAATTAAAAATGCTTGAAACTGCTTTTATTTTACACAAGTATACATTGTGACCACAATTTTCCAGTCCACAACTACAGAAAAGCGATAGTCAAGTCATAAAAATGGAGTCTAGGTAAAATGGCTGTGTGACCTGTGATGAGACAAAGTTAGGTATACTCTATGGCCGCACAATAAGCATCAAAGCAAGTTTTGTTCTGCATGAATTTCAATGGAGAACAACACATTTACCATAGCTCTTTTTTTCATTAAAATATATAGTACGTTGCTTACATATAATAGTATTTTTAGCAATCTGCATCTTTTTTATAAAGCTCGTGAAATTTGGGGAGTATTTAAATTGGTGATAGCATATAAACTATGTTTGCATATAATTTACGAATTATCATCACACTTCACATTTAATTAGAAGTTGCCATAGGTTGTTCTTTATTAGGCCGTGGGGTAAATTACTCAACAGGTGGCGCTACTATGCTGTATTTTAAAGTATTTACAGGATTTTAGTAATAGTAATATCTCAAGAATTAATGCACATAATTACATATCTTTAGAATCTTCATGATGACCATAGATTGCCATTTAATTTTGTCATTGTGATATATTACCATGCATGATACGGAAGGAAGTTTTAGGATTAGCCCATCCAACTAGATTTTTCATTATTATCCATCAATCTACAAATGTTTAAACGCAATAACAACAGCGCGACCCATAGATATCTAAAACGAATATCACAAAAATAGGACTTTATAATTACATCTTTGAAAAATATAAATTTGTGGTGTTCTTCAAACCTTGGATTCCCTTGCATTAATACGGGTTAGGTTCCCTTAGAAAGACCCCCACGGAGGGCATTCCCCTTTAGGTCTATATGGCTCGTGTTGTGGCCGTCATAAACACAACCAACCGTTAAAATCACGCATTTTGCGCACACTTGGAAATGCTTTTTTTTTTTCAACCCTGTTAGTCAAGTTGCCTCCAGTATTCGATCAATGGCATTAAATATATGTTTTCCAAACATAAATTTTCGTTTAGCTAATGATTCATTAGCTATATAATTATATAGCTAATGAATATATAATTTTAAAACTCCTTAACATGCTCAGTGGAATTTTACTTTGTATTACAGTTATAAAAATAAAATTTAAAAATAATGGCACACAGCTGTATTTAATCTCAAATGAGCAATGAGAAATTGCAGCGCCGAACCTTGGGAAAATATGGTACAAAAATGTAAGAAATTTCGTATAAAAAGAAATCTGTAGGTAACAAAATATTTCAAAGACATATTTTGAAAACATCTTACTTGACAAAATACTTTTTCGGAATATTTTTCTTTCTCGTACGACTAAAGATAAATGGCAGATATTTATCAGATTATATTTTTTATTTGTTCTCTCGAGATTTTAAGTATTTGTGATTGTCAAAATGCCATGAAATAAACTACTGATTTGTTTTTTATTGTCTTTGTCTTATTTTAATTTCATCAATAAATTGGAAACCGCTGTAAGGTCCATTTTATCGCTATATCTATCTATATATAGGTATATCTATCTTCTGCATTCTGTCCACGATAGATTAGTCGAGGTCGAGTAGAATTAAGCAAGAAATGGCGTGGTTGTTCAGTATAGAAATTTGTAGAAGACATTTTACACTTCGCAGTTGTTTCACGCGATCAGTTGTTATTTATTATTAAAAAACTGCTTATGCTTATTTTCAGGCAGGTTGAAAAAAAATGACGTGAATTCATCTTATTATTATGGATTGATAAGTTAGTATATTTTTGTGGTTTTTTTTTTTTTTTTTTTTTTTTTTTAATGTAAAAACGTACTTTATGGAAATATCTTCTTTTGAATATAATATTATGTATCATGTTGAATAGTTAAATGCAAAGTAATGTCTTTCTAACAACATGGTGGAAAAGGGTAAAACGGCATACCAAACCAGTGGTAAAACAGCCTCTTATTCTTTTTATCCTTGCCTGGCTGTAAGCGTGTTTAAATGCGCAACATTTTTTTTTTTTTTCTGACAAGGGCTTTACAGACTCTTACTACGAGAAATTACAATGTATCATCAGATACACAAATGTCAGGTACAGAAGTTCCTATACAACTAGGTAAATCAACATCGGTAAATCAACATTGTCATTCTAAAGATTATATTGTTAAAAGTCCATGCGCATCGACTAGTTTAACTAAAAATCATACAACCCTTGAACATAAAAAGAATATTATTAATAAGTTTTCACCAGTCCCAAAAATTAACTACAGTGAAGACAGAAGTTACCGGAAGAGAAAAAACACTGCCGGCCCGGCCTACAGGCGGAGGTAGATTTCGAAGTTAAGGGGGTGCGGGACACAAAAATCTTCAAATTTTGGAAAAACATTTTATTTCATAAAAAATTTCTCTGTTTTTTCCTGCTTAAAATGACATTTAAATCCTGTTTCTATCTGAATTAGAACAAAATATATTATTTTTTTCATTTTGGTTTGTTTTCAAAATCTAGCTTTCAAGCAATGGCTGTCAAGGAAACGATCTTGTAAAAATGCGTTTTTCTTCATGATAGATTTTTTCACCATTTCTCATATTTAAATTCTTATAACTCGAGAACTGTTAAAGATACAGGGTTCAAACTTGGAACATATCTTTTTCAATTGTTTTACTTTAATTTTGATTCAGCATATTTGAAAAAAATATATACTTTTGAAAATATGATTTAAAAAAAAAAAGGTGCACCACTTTTTTTTGAAATTTTTTTGTTAAATATTTATTTTTTTTTTTTTTTTTTTTTTTTTTTTTTTATAAATTAATATTTTAAAAAATGCTGAATCAAAATTAAAACTTACATATTTCTGTTTATTTAAATGAAAAAAAATTGAAATTCTATAAATAAGGTTTCGAGTTATAACGATTTTAAATTACCCCATTTTTTGAATACATTTTAAATTTAAATTTAAAAAAAATTTCTGAGAAGTTTTATCATGTGACTTTGTTTACAAATGACAAGGTTAACTCTCACAAAAAGATTCAGAATTTTAACTCAATAATAATATAAAAAAATAAAAAATAAATGTGTCCCGGACCCTCTAAGTATACTAATTTCACCAACAAAAACTAAATCATGATTAGATATAAATCCACTTTAACAGTTTTATCTGATCGCTTTAGACGAGTTTTGACAAGTTTTTACTTCATTTTTAGGTGCGTTCGTAATTATATAAATACGTAGCACCTATAGTCGTCGTTCAGTCCGTCTGTCTGTCCGTCTGTCCGTCCGTCTGTCTGTCTGTCCGTCCGCATATAACAGAGCAAAAACTACCCGACCGAATGATCTGAAATTTTTAATATATAATTGCTGCAAAATTTTGTCAAGCCATTTCCAATTTTATGAAAATCGGATGTATAGTTTAATTACAGGGACAGTCAAAAGTTTTTCTTTACATTACGGCCAATGGGAAAAATTATTGCAAGTGAATTTTAATGATGTTACAGACTTCCGAATGGTCTGAAATTTTTAATATATAATTGCTGCAAAATTTTGTCGAGCCATTTCCAATTTTATGAAAATCGGATGTATAGTTTAATTACAGGGACACCCAAAATTTTTCCGTTACATTACGGCCAATGGGAAAAAATTATAGCAAATGCATTTTAATGATTTTACAGCCTTCCGAATGGTCTGAAATTTTTAATATATAATTGCTGCAAAATTTTATTGAGCCATTTCAAATTTTATGAAAATCGGATGTACAGTTTAATTACAGGGACAGTCAAAAGTTTCCGTTACATTACGGGAAATGGGGAAAAATTATTGTAAGTGCATTTTAATGATGTTACAGACTATGCACTTATGAAGCGCAAAAAAATATACATTCAGTACAATATGGGGTGCAAAAAATAATTATAAAACTAGTTATAGTACGAACGCACCT
Organism: Maratus speciosus; assembly: GCA_963932465.1. Lineage (NCBI taxonomy): Eukaryota > Metazoa > Arthropoda > Arachnida > Araneae > Salticidae > Maratus > Maratus speciosus. The sequence continues at coordinate 29,466,634 of OZ010789.1, read as the reverse complement.
CATTTGCCACGTTTGACGAGCAATTTCCAACTTGTTATATAATAGCTGGTTTTATCAGAATCATGTTAAGGCGTTATTAAAAAACATACTTTTCCATGCTCAACAACTCTAAATTTTCTGGCACATTTTCAGATTCGTTTTTAATAGAAAAAATATGAAACTTGCTGACGTGACCCACAGCGCCACCTGCCAATACCCTGATATATATCACCAACCTAAAATCAAGAACCTAAAGTTAGTTTGAATAACAGGTTTCGAAAATAAACCAAATATGATAAAGTCCATCATGGTAAATTATAATTTAGTTGTTTCTTCGGAAAAAAAAAATAAATAAAATGATTTAATTAAAGATCTTTCAGAAAATATAATTTACTCTAGATAATTCAAATTTATTTATTGTGTGAAATTATTTAAACTCAAAAATATTTTTTATGACATTTTCATAGTTTCTCTATAAACTTAATTCTGTTGTATTTTCTTTTTTTTTTTTTAATCTTAACAATGTATATATAGTTTTAAATTTACTTTAATTTTGAAAGGGGAAATTTTATTAACTCTTTTTACTAAATGTTGTGATAAAAACATTTAAAGTCATAAGTTAAACTTCAAACGTAACATACGTTAAACTTTTAAGTATATAAAAGAAAATATTATAGACATTACATTGATAATAATAGCTTTACAAAGAATTTTTATTTGAAAGAAATTGAAAAAAGAAAGATAAAAAAGACGAACTTATTTGAATAACAAATGCGTATTTTTTTTTTTTTTTTTTTTTTAAGACGTTTAACTTTAGACATTTTTGTGAATTTTAAATGCGAAAAGACTTAATTAATTTTGTTATGTGTAGATCAAAAGAATATTATAATAGAAATAAATTAAAATAAAATATAAAGTGCACATTTAAATGCTTTTCAAAGAGATGGAATATTTTTTAGAGACAATTTAATTTACATTAGTAATATGCTTTCGTTTGATCTTTAATTTTGAAAGTGCGGTAGCGTAATGGACATCTTTCTTTCAATATTTTTTATTGTATTATACATGTACTGAAGTTACGTAGTGCATATCTAAATAATTTTACGTACATGTTTTTCAAACTTTTTACTGTAAATTGTTTTAATGTACAGGGTGATTTTAATTAAAGTTTAAGTTTCAAATCGCTCTAAAAAACGAACCACTGGTTAGAATGACGTCAAAATTGAACGGCGTATTATTGAAGAAGGGGGAAAGAACAAGAACAAAAAAATGGTTCCAAATTTTAGCGGCAGATGACGCTGTAAGCGTCAGAATTTCGAATTTTTTCATCCTTTTCACCAGACCCATGACAGTCATCGGTCCAACGCCTTTTTCATACCCATGATGGTCATGAACTTCTGCAGAGCTACTGGTGCAGAATCACCGTTCTTGTAATAAGGAAAGGGCAGCTGACGTCACTGTTGGTTGAATTACTGTTGGTTCAGCAAGAAAACCTGTCCGTTCTTTATGACTCCTACCTGTACGCATGAGCTAGGGAAATTTGATTGGTCTACGTTTAACTCGTCTCTGATATGATTGGTCTACGTCGCCAAGACTATTCCTGCAATGATGTTTATGGCAAAAATGTAGTTGGTAGATTGGTTGACGGAAGTGTTTGTTTGCAAACATGCCCTTTCCTTATAAAGCTTTACAGGCAGAGCGCAGTCCTTCATTGAGACACTCATGGCGAACGTCTGAGACGCGAAATGAGGAAACGTCGTTTACCCAACGCCTTTATAACACCTGAAATGACCGTGCGCATGCCAGGTATTTTAATTTACATCTTTTGACGCTTAAAGCGCCATTTGTCACTAAAATTTGGAACTATTTTTTTTTTGTTCATTTCTTTCCCCCTTCTTCAATAATACGCCGTTCAATTTTGACGTCATTCTAATCAGTGGTTCGTTTTTTAGAGAGTCTTGAAACTTAAACTTTAATTAGAATCACCTTGTATTTTAAATGCAAATTATAAATCATTTTGATGGAGCCGTTCAATGCTATTTTTTTCACTGCTCTACAACGTGTCCATAAAATAATGCCACAGTTATAAATTTTAATATTACCAACTGTAAACATTGTAGTGTGTTGGTTATAGTTTCACAAATAAAGAGTAACTGAAACAGTTTTATGTAAGCGCATGCGCGATTAATGCTTTGTTATCTACTCGCTTGCATGCCCCATACGCAAAATGGCAACTCCTGACCGTAAAGCATTATTGCTTGGCTAAAGATTTAAAAGTCGTTTGAGCCATGCGATTTTTTCCTTTGGGGATTTATAAAAGATCGTGTCTACGTTTATCCGCTGCCTAATGATTTGCCAGAGTTGAGTAACAGAATTGAAGAGAGTATTGCTTCCATTACTTTTAAAACCGAAGTTTGGGAAGAATTAGACTTTAGGATGGATAGATTTAGGTTGGATGTGAGCCGTATAACTGAAGATGCACCTTTTGGACATTTGTAAGGAAAACTAGGTTAGTTTCCTTTAATTTTATGTATGATTTATGTATGATTGTTGAAACTGGGATATTCTTTTATTCACACAGTGTATTTTAGATTTATATACTTATTATTATTACAGTAGACGCTCGATTTTACGAACCTCTTTTTTACGAGTTCTTAGTTTTTACGAACTGATGTACTGGTCCCAACGAGCATCGCACTGAACTAATGTTACTCCCATTTACGAACTTTCGATTTTACGAACACATTACAGAGTCTGCTAGGGTTCGTAAAATTGAGCGTCTATTTATTTATAAAATTTATATAGTTTAAAACTTTCACTTTAAAATTAGACGTTGCTATTCTACTCTTTCTTAATACGAGGACAAATCAAAAAATAATTTACACTTCCAAATTATGGCCATTTATTAAACTACATATACATTGGCAACAGAACTATGACAACATATAATGTAAGTTCACTTTTCCACATAGTCCCCAAGAGACTGTAAACCTTTCTTCGAACGGTAAACCAACTTTTATATTCCGGATGCGTAGAAATCTCCTCCAGCGCTATGCAACCACCCAATGACAGCGAAATCCAAGGTGCTCGTGAAGAATGGAGAACACAATACCGTACGAAATGTTCAGCATGCTGGCAGCAGCTGGTTCAGCATGCATGGATGTCACGGACGAATATTGCAAAGGCAGCCCCGCAACGTCCAGTATCGTTGCAAATGTTGATCGTGTGCATGCGATCATTAAAGAGAATCGGCGCATAACACTCCAGGAAATTCCCAGTATGCTGAACAATTCGTACGGCCTTCGCTTTCGCTGTCTCCGATTGGTTACATAGCGCTGGAGGAGATTTCTACGCATCCGGAATCAAAAAGTGTTGCCAATGTATATGTGGTTTAATAAATGGCGATAACTTGGAAGTGAAACTTATTTTTTGATTTGCCCTCGTATTTTATATTCATAAAATTTGTTGTCTACTAACTTCGTCAATACATTTAGTACCGTTCACGTATATAGAGTCACTTTATTTTTTTATAAAATAAAATTTAAATTCTTCTTATTATTACCCGACTGCCAAGAAGGGTTATGCGTTTCACGCGTAACTGGATATGTGGATTTCTTTATACCCTCGAAACATCTCAACGGCTGGATGGCCTTTAATGAATGAGGTCTCTATTGATTCCTCTTAATCGTCCGATGGTTATAGGCTAGATTTTGTTTTTTATAAATTTAAAATGTCAGCCGTAAAATACAAAATGGCGGTAGATACGAAAAAAAATTTTTTACGCACTCTATTGATTGGCATACCGTTGGATAGGTCTTTCAAAATGAAGACGACGTTTCGTTGACTATTTGGAAGTGGAAGTGAAACTTATTTTTTGATTTGCCCTCGTATTTTATATTCATAAAATTTGTTGTCTACTAACTTCGTCAATACATTTAGTACCGTTCACGTATATAGAGTCACTTTATTTTTTTATAAAATAAAATTTAAATTCTTCTTATTATTACCCGACTGCCAAGAAGGGTTATGCGTTTACGAAAAAAATTTTTTTACGCACTCTATTGATTGGCATACCGTTGGATAGGCCTTTCAAAATGAAGACGACGTTTAGTTGACTATTTTACAGTCAGAAGCTCTGTTTAAATATTACACAACCTGGAAGTTGTGTAGGTAGGATCTCTAGCTTTACTGCAACTCTAACCTTCATAGACGTCTATAGGCCTCATTAGAACAGTGTTTATAGATAGCAACCAATAAATAAACATAACTTAAAAGTAATCAATACAAGTAAATAAAAAAATAGGTAGGTAATATAAAAAATAGTTTCACATTGATGAGAAATAATTAATTAGTTCACTTTTGCGCAGTCGGATTTTTTGATTTTTTAAATTTAACTTGTTATTATTATTATCATGAAATTAATTTATCGTCGTATTTTCTGTTTAAAATTAGAATTATTTTTTCTACGTTATCTAATACCTGATATTTTTAATGATTGTTTCCTATTAACTTCATTAAAATGCATAATACCATTCACTTACACTATACATCAAATCTTTAAGGTACTAAAATTTTTCTAAGAAACTCTAATGCCTAGAAAAGTTTGTGTAACTGCGATAGAAAAATTCATGTAAAATTAAAAGCAAACGATAAATATTATACCCGGGTAACAGATAAAATCTTAGTAAGCATACAGTTTTCTGTAGCTTTAAAAAAACAATTTTCGTAAATTTATATCTTTTTTTATAGTATACATATTGCCATTTTTAAAATGTAAAATAAACAATTAAATTTAAAAAAATCAAAGAACCCGACTGCGTAAAAAGCTAACTAATTAATTATTTCTCATCAATGTGAAACTATTTTTTTTTCAATTCCTACCATTAGATCACACTCTCGCTATATAGGGTAAAAGCACCAATAGTCGGCAACTTAAGCGCTTTCTTTTAGTATATAGCTCAAAGCGGAATTTTAAAAAGCAATACAACATTTTTAACAGTGACAAATGCTAATGTATACTTTTCTTTCAGTGTTTCAGCAATTGTTTAAAAAAAACTGATTATAGTTTTTATTTATAAAAGGTTAAACTTAAAAGTAGCAATGCCGCTAGTAGTCGGCCACTGAATTCTAGTGTTCGGCCAACAATGGACCAGTTGTCGGCTACTTAAATGCCTTCTTATTGTAAATAACTTAAAATATAATTTTTATACACAGAATAACATTTTAACGATGAAATGTGTTAATTTATACTTTTTTTATAATGTTTCAGTAATAATTTAAAATATTATAATAGTTTTTAACACTTTCCAACATAGTTTAAAAGTGTGTGTGAATTTGGATTGTCTACAGTTTGTCCGAGCTCTAACACTCGTAAATACACTCGAATCCCCCTGAATATTTTGCATGTTATTGACGTTATCAATAGCACATTCGCTATTGAAAATAAAGAGTGTAGAATTTATAGTTCATCTACATGGACAGTCAAAAGTATTCCGACGCATTACGCTCAATGTGAAAAAATTGCTTCAAGTTTATTTGAATGATGTTGGTCATATCAAACATAATGAAATTAATATGCATTTATGAAGTGCACTAAACTGTACATTCTGGGCAATATGGAGTCCAAAATACTTATTATTCATTTATAGGGCCCCGCAAAAGAATTCCTTTACATAAAAGTGTTAGGGGAAAAACGGTTTGCAGCGTATTTTAGTTTTGTTACACTATATCAAATATAAAGAAATTGATATACTGCATTACTGAGGCTTACTACAGTATAATTGTTGTATAACATGAAATGCATAGCATTTATTGTTCTTTTACAGGGACACACAAAACAATTCGGGCAGAGTACTGTATCTTTCTATTAGCGATAATTGCTGGAAGTGTGATTTCGTTTGTGACATGCGTTTTAAGGTTTAATTAAATTTTTGCATAGCATGCGGTGTATATAACTGATATAGATCATATACAATGCTACACAAAAGAGTTTGTAAGCTTTGAGGAATATCAGCGTGAATGGCTTAAAAGAGTCTTTTAATTGAGTTATGCTCTTTCAAGCTGAACTATATTTAGTATACTAAGAGATGTTTGTATAATATAAATAAAATCATATACAGGGCCATGAAAAAAACTGAATACATGACCTCCCAGGGATAATAATGTGTGTAAGTATGTTTCAGTAGTTTTAACCATGGTTTAGTCTGAATTAAATTTTAACTTAATATGTGCGGCATATAAAAATATGTTGCTAATATACAGGGATGTACAAAATAATTCAAGTATGTTCCGCATAGGGGTAGAAAATGCTGAAAGTGAATTTTCAACTTGTTCTGCATTTTCTTACTATACTAAGTTTAACATACTATCTATAGAATAATATACAAATCTTTAGATTAAATACAATACTGCCCAAAAGAATTGAACTACTTTTTCGGTTAGGAATCGTAATCTGGTTTTCAAAAGTATTATGCCTTTTCTAAAATGTTTACTTTTTCTACGGTATTAAGCAGATAAATTTGTTAAAGAATTTTGCAAGTCATGTGAAGTAATTTTGTAATCTATTCTTGATGCATGATTTTCATTCTTGTTTCTTAAGGAATGTAAAGTTAAAAATATCAAATTATCTAGTAGTCGGCCTTTCAAATTTTGTGTTTAGCCTAGGCAGTGGGCAGAGAAATTTTTGTTACGTCATCTTGTTTCAAAATAAAATTATGATGTAGAACCAGAACATATTTACACATATTTACAGAACATAAATGACTGATCTGTCGATGCATATCTTAGTATGTTATTAGCAGCAGGGAGCGCCAAATCGTCATTTTAGCGTTACTGTCATATCATCGAGTTTCGGGATGAAATTTTGATATGTTGCATATCTCGACTAGTACAATGCAAATATTTCTGTTTGTCATGGGATTTCGTGGTTAGATATGAGCAGAACTCGGAGTCAATTCTTCATTTTCGCGGTACTATCTCGTCATCGAGTTTCGAAATGAAATTTTAATAAATTGCATATCTCGAATAGTACATTACAAATATTACAGTCTGTCTCGTAATATCATTGGACGCTATGAGCAGAATGAGGAGGCGCCAATTCTTATTTTGGCCGTACTATCTGGTCATCGAATTTCGAAATGAAATTTTATTATGTCTCTTTCGATTAATACGATTTAAGTATTTCAGTCTGTTCGTGGTATCTGTGTACTATACAAGCATAACGGGTCGTGAACTCATTATTTTGGTGAAAGGAAATATAAATTTCGTTTTGAATTTGAGCATAAAATGTTAATGATTAAAGTTACAGATTTGTATAATACAAATGCATCAGTCTGTTTCGTGATATCTCTATAAGATATGAGACAAATCTTCCTTTTAGTTGTACCATCGCATCTTCGAATTTCGGAATGAAATTTTAATATGTTGCATATTTAGATTAGTACAGTAAAAATATTACTATCTGCTTCGTGATATCTTGGTACGATACGATGAGAATAGGGTGTCAATTCGTCATTATGGAGGTACTAAAAAATCGAGTTTCGATGTGAAATTTTAACATGTCACAGACATCGATTATTGATATTCTGTGAAATGTATATTTTAAAGTGCCAGTTCCTTTGAAAATGAAAAATGCTAGCTTCATTTCTTTTAAGTTCTATTGAAACAGAAGATGGGATTTAAAAACCCAATATTTAGCCTCTAATTAATATTATTTCCGACTATTGAGTTAATCAACCAGATAAAAAGTTTTATTTTATATTATTGTTAAGTTCTCACAATCCATGGCTTTGTGGATATTGGAATATTGCAAAGGATCTTTGTGTGCTTATTAACATTAGGGATAAATTATATTTGTATGCCTATTAAAATTAGGAAGAAGTTATATTTCCGCAGAAAGTTTAAATATTATTAAGTAAAAAGCAATTTTTTGAAATTTCATCCTAATAACCCGTTAGATGATTGTGAGAAACATTTCACCCCTTTAAATTTCGAATATCTTATAACCGACTTTGTGAGAGCATTTATGTCTTAAAAGTAAAACCCATGTAAAATTTCAAGTTTCTAGCAATAGTCCTCGCAATTCCCCCAAAAAATCATCGTTTTAAGTATGCTTTCCGCACATTTCACACTTTAAATTTTCCAAATTGAAAAAAAACCTGTTCTGCGCGAGTAAGCAACAGCTATGTTGAGTTTATATCCAATATTTAAATTACGTAGTTTTACTTCTATCTCTAACAAGTATAACGTTCTTTGATTAATTTATATTTTTAAATTTCAAATTTATCATAACTATTATGGGCAAACATTTACGTTTTATGAATAACTGTCATTTAATATTTCAAGACTTTATCGTTAACATTTTGATATTAATTATAATTTTCAACGTTTCTAGAATCTTTCCTACTCATTTCAGCCTTTTATATTTCGCTTTTTTTTTAGAAACTGTTTTCAGTGGACATTTATCTCTTTAAAAAACACCATGTCAAGTTTAAAATATATAACATCCTCAGTATTCCAAAAAATGGATATTTTAGAACGTGTTTTGCTTCTGCAGAGACTGTCACCATCATTTTTTAACTTTTACTTTTAAAAGTGATTCGGAAGTTCCGAAGATTTCCTCCTGCAAAAGAAACAAACAAAAGTTTCTTCTTTATAACATTAGTATATTAGAAGGCTTCATGTTGGTCGATTTTCCCAAACGAAATATATCGGTGAATTTAACTTTTTTAATACAAAGTTAAATTCACAGTTTACATATTTTCTATCGCCGTCATTACAAATTTTAAAGAAAAATGAGCCTTTGTCTGAAATTTCCTCGTGAATTGAAGTAAACTATACGAATACCATTGCACTATTGTATGCTTAATTTTTCCGACAAAATTTTCGCTGATAAGAATCCTTGAACAATCATTGAGTTGATCTATTACAGTAGAATTAGTAAATAAAGGTAGAACGATAAAATACAATATATTAAAACATCTTAACATTACCTAATTAACCATAAAAATCTCATCAAAATCGTGTAGTGTTTTTTTAATGCTGATACTTCATAATAGAGTTCACCTGATCATAGAACTTTCCAATGTGATGATATAACTAAGCAACGTAGAATGACATACAATAAACTAAAACATTTCCTGAAAAAAAAACCAATTAACGATGCAAGTTCCATCGAAATCTATTCAGCAAAACTAAAGTTATAAGCGGCCAGAACGAACCCTCATAGCATGAATGGTCACAGTGACGTCGTTGTGACGTCACTGTGAGTCACTGTGGTCACGTCACATCTGTGACCGAAATGCCCCCACTCAGTGATATCACATTGTGAATGAGATGTGAACTTCTTAGAAAACTTTAAAAAATTACAAAAAATCTTCAAAACATGTTGTTACTGTAAAATTTTATTTTTCTGGCAATAAAAAAGAATTGTTATGTCACTGCATGTGACGTAGGTCACGACACACTCGCAAAAAAAAATCCCCCCATATTGTAAGTCACAGTGTGAGAAAAATACGAACTTCAAAAATCTTTGAAAATGAAGAGAAATGTTTTAAAAAGGCCTGAGTTACAGCGGCATAAGGAATGAAAATATATTAGTGGGTAGCAAGTAGTAAATTCAGACACGAAAAGATGGGGGGGGGCATATAAAGGAAAATGCACGGTACAAGTATCAACAAACTAGATTTTCATGCTATATTTTATCAAATTGATATCTAAGAGTGTGAAAGTATACTTTTTTCCTGATTTCAATTTCATCTAGTATTGTAATTTAATATAATAATCCTTCTCTTATTCTTATTATTATAAAAGTGCTTCTCGGAAAAATGGTACGTGCTGGAGCAATTTGGATAACATATTTAGAATTAGGAATATTAAATACATACACTTTACATATTTAGTTTGCAGGAAGGAAAATTTTTAATTTATTTTTACCGACCACTGGTATTTGAAACACTTTTGTGGCTTCAAACTAAAAAATTTCTATTATAGTTAAGTCTGCAGCTTTTAATGAGCACGTAGAAAGAGTCTTCAGAGTTTAGTCATACATACATTTCTTGCTTTATAATTTGCATTCAAGTCAAGTCATATTTTTTCCTGTTAGTGTACCTCTTTTAAGTAACTATTTTTTTAAAAAATTCTACTTCTTTCAGACTTTTAAAATAAAATTAGCATTTTCCGAATAAAAAAAAATAATACAAAATTTATGCAAAACCCATGATATAATTTATTATTCGTATTTCAAATTTGTGTTTTAGAGATATGACTCTAAAAAAAGTTATTTTACGAATTGTTTTATTCTACAGGAAATTAACATGAAAAGAATGACGATTGACAAAGAAACTTTTTTTTATCCTCGATATTTATTTATATCTTTTTATTTTTTAGGAAGATATTTTGTATTTATTATGTGTGAAACAATCTTTACTTAGAAAAAGGGAGGGCGGGGGGTTAAAACCGATAAAAAGAAAAGGTAAAATACATTGGAAAATTCTTCAAATACAAAAATTTAAATACAGACAGTCTCATAAAATGATTGCACATATAAGTTCCATATCTGTTTATATAAAAGGAAATAAATTAACACCTGCCCCAAATCGTCTGCCACGATACCGCAGGGTAAACAGAGAACTTTTTGTTCTAACAGATGCGGTAAGTTACTAGTCTAAAATGTAAGCTTTTGCGTGTGCTTTTTTTAATGGAAGAAAAAGACGTCGCCATTTTCGGATGCACACGGATATTAATAATTAATTTATGGAGCTCAAAAGTAAGTCTTATTTAATTTAAATTGTTTATTCCTGTTTTGTATATTTGGTGAGATGAGTTAAATAGTTTTATATTATACCTATAGAAAGAGTCTGATCTGGGATTGTTTTTCAGATTAGAAATTAACATTATACTGAATGGGAAATGCCGTTTTACATACTATAGTAGTGAAAATTTTGAAAGACTTTTTTTCATTGCTAATAATATTTTAAATTATTATTTAAAATCCTAAATATTCATATCAATGTTTTCAGATTTAACATTTGCCAAAATTATAAAATAATAGGAATTCCTTGTAACATATGGAGAGATTTTTGAGAAATTGTTAAATCTAACAATAAATTTAATTCATCTATTGTACTTTGTTGTTGTTTAATAGTGCAATTATAAATACTAATTATATAGTGTTTTTCAAATTGGTATATTTATTTTTTTAAATTGTATGTAAGCACGTTTTTGCTGTTCGTGATTTTAATCAAACATTTAATTGTAGACATTCTGAATCAGTTATTAAATTTTCTTCGATTGTAAACTCATTTTCTACGTTTTTGATACACGTTCGATACTTCGCATTAAAAAATAAAATATGACAATTAAGCATTGAAATAAAGTTTTTTTCATGCCTGATAACAAGTTTATAGATTAAACTGCTTTACTATACTTTTTAAAATTTGATATTTATAATATTTATAAAAAAATATTTATAATTTATGATATTTATAAAAGATGATATTATACTGTTCATTAGCGATAATTGCTCGAAATGCATTTTGAATTATAATATGCGCTTTTATGATTCACTATATTTATGCATAGTATATGGTGTATATAAAAGCTATAATTCATATACAAGGCTACACAAAAGTATACGTAAGAGTTAAGTGGTATGGGCGCAAATTGCTTAAAGGTGTTTTTTAGATGAGTTATAGATTTTTATGTTGAACTGCATTTAATTTACAAATAAATGTTTGTAGAATATGGATAAAATGATACACAGGGTCACGCAAGGAAATGGATATATGGCCATCTATAAATTATAATTTCTGGAAATGTAATTTCAGCAGTTTTAAGAGTGTTTTAATTTGAATTAAATTTTAACTAAATAGTGGCGTGTAATAAAGATTCTAGGTAAACTACAGGGTTGTACAAAAGTATTCAAGTATGTTTTCATATATTAGTATAAATTGCTGAATGAGAATTTCAACCTGTTATGCGTTTTCTTGCCAAACTAAATTTTCACATTATATACTAGTATATATCAACCTACAGATTAAATACAAGGCTATTCAAAAGAATTGGAAAACATATTTGGCTATGGACGGTAACTGCTGAAATCAGTTTTTCAAATGTTTTATGCGTTTTCTAAAATATTTACTTAGTTATCTTATTTACGTTATTTCCTTAAATTACGATGTCTAGTTAAAGCATTCAGGAAGCGTTGGAAAGTGCTTTATAATCTATGCCTAACGCATGATTTTTCTTACTTGTTTTTTCTATTTCCCAGATCAGTCATTTCCTATAAATCACACAAAATCTATTTAGCTCATATTAACAAAATACAATATACACGGGAATAAAAAATTTAAATAAATATGGCTTATCTTATTCTTCTTTAAATAGGAAATGTATTAATATCCGTTAGACTCCATGTTCGTATTTAATAAAATAATAACAAATCACAACACATAAAAACTTACACATTCTTAATATAAGGCTTGAACTCAAGATAAAGCTTAGAACTTAATAAAAAAGGATGCCAGTTGATAAGCATTGTTTTTTTCAGTGTAAAAATTAAAAGTATTTTAGAAGAATAGGACTCCAAAATAGCGATACATTGCTAAAAAGTACGGTAAAAAGATAATATTGTATATTTCAAACAAAACTTTATTTTAAAATTCATCACAGTGTTTATAACAAGAATCATCACAGTATTAATGCTTGGAAATTTTTCCAGAGAGAAACATTCGCCGTGCAAACAATATTTCAAATGGAAATCAAATTTCAAATTGATTTCTTAAAAGGCGCAAAAGCCAACATAGTGAAAAAAATTCCAAAACTGTACTTGAATCCGGGCCATCAGTATAGAGCACTGACATTCTACCGACTAAACCACATGGAACGAGACCCAGCCTGGAAAATTTCTTACTATTACATGTTGGTAAGGCTACAAACGCAGCACAAGATGGAATACTTATAATGAGCCACCGACATGGGGCAAACACTAAACTTAATTAAATCCAGCAGCGATTCAAACTATATGAATACTTGGAAATTTTTCCAGAGAGAAACATTCGCCTTGCATACAATATTTCAAACGAAAATCAAATTTCAAATTAAAATTGCATTTTAAGGAATTAATTTGAAATTTGATTTTCATTTGAAATATTGTATGCAAGGCGAATGGTTCTCTATGGAAAAATTTCCAAGTATTTATATAGTTTGAATCGATGCTGGATTTAATCAAGTTTCGTGTTTACCCGATGTTGGCGGCTCACGATAAATATTCCATCTTGTGCTGCGTTTGTAGCCTTGCCAACATGTACTAGTAAGAAATTTTCCAGGCTGGGTCTCGTTCCATGTGGTTTAGTCGGTAGAATGTCTGTGCGCTACACTGATGGCCCAGATTCGAGTCCCGGCTTGGAATCTTTTTCTCTATGTTGGCCTTTGCCCTTTTAAGCAATTAATTTGAAATTTGATTTTCATTTGAAATCATCACATTGTTTATGACAAGTTCGTCACAAATGACACATATTTCACAAATTAGTCAAAGTGTGACGTCAAAGCATTGTCGCTGTCGTCACAGGTTCGTCACAAAGTTAATGCCAAAATAGTCACAAATGACACACTTTCCACAAATTTGTCACACCGTGACTTCACAGAGTGGTCACAATGTGACGTCACAAACGACCTCTAAAACGGCCATAACGACCTCGCATTCTAGTCACTATGACGTCACATCGATGTCACGTGACGTCACATCGACGGTCACAAAATCACAGTGTGACTTCACAACGACGTCGCCGTGACGTCACCATGCCTTACGGGAACCTCTCATTTAAATTTTATATCAGGTGTTCTGGGGTATAAAAGCCAATGTGGGTAATAACGCCAAGTGCTAATATTAAGCGTAGTTATGAAGGAATCCGGGAAAATGGCACCTCGGCTTCTACGCTCAAAGGCTCTGAGTCATCTGAATCACAAACAGTAGCAAAAAGTTTATTTGTTACATTTATAGACCTTATCGCTGGAAAAAGCTCGTAAGAGTCAACGTCCGATCTAAAACTCGTTAAGTAAGTTCTGTGATATGAAGACTATATCAGCTCACCCGTAAGAAAAGTAAAGTAACAAATCTCCCAAAAATTCATTTTGCGTTTTATTCCACTAATATACACTGGCGGAAAAAAAAATCCCAACACCAAGAAAGACTTGTGTTAGATAAACGAAATTTGGTAGGCGTGTTTATACATATGAAAGATGACATCGATTGAAATTTCGCGCTTCGTGCATAAGTGTGGCGCTAGTAGCGCCACTCAGAACTTGCAGATCAGGTTTATTTTAAATTCGTTCTGTAAAGTTCGTAGGCGTTATTTAGCTTCGAAATGTGGCGTATTGAGTTGATGTATTGCCAAGAATGTCTTTAACGAGACGAAGAAGCCACTGTCAACGGCTCACCGAGTTTGAACGAGATCGCATATTCGGGCTACGAGAAGCTGGATTTTCTTTGCGCGATATTGCAGAAAGACTGGGCTGGAATTTATCCACTGTGCATGATTGTTCGAAGCAGTGGTCAAGGGATGGTACTACCTCAAGAAGACCAGGTTCCAGGCAGCCACGTGGCACTCCTGAGAGGGAAGACCGCGGTATTCGGCGCACGACTAGCGCATCGTACTGCGTCTGCGGCAGAAATTCGAGCTGCAGTTGGTACCACAGTGACACAACAAACTGTTAGAAATCGATTACTTCAAGGACAGCTCCGATCCAGGCGCCCTGTAGCGTGCATTCTACTGACTCGAAACCATTGCCGGTTGCGACGCCATTCGTGTCAAGCCAGAGCTCATTGGTGGGCGGAGTGAAGATCTGTTGTGTTTCTTTTTCATCAGAAAACACAACAGATCTCCACTCCGTCCTCCAATGAGCTCTGGCTTGACACCAAGGGCGTCGCAACCGGCAATGGCTTGGAGTCAGTAGAATGCACGCTACAGGGCGCCTGGCTCGGAGCTGTCCTTGAAGTAATCGATTTCTAACAGTTCGTTATGTCACCGTGGTACCAACTGCAGCTCGAATTTCTGCCGCAGACGGAGCACGATGCGCCACAGTCGTACGCCGTATACGGGGATCTTCCCTCTCAGGAGTGCCACGTGGCCGCCTGGAACCTGGTCTTCTTCAGGTAGTACGATCCCTTGACCACTGCTTCCAACAATCATGCACAGTGGATAAATTCCAGCCCAATCTTTCTGCAATATCGCGGAAAGAAAATCCAGCTTCTCGTAGCCCGAATATGCGACCTCGTTCCAACTCGGTGAGCTGTTGACAGTGGCTTCTTCGTCTCGTTAAAGACATTCTTGGCTAACATCAACTCAATACGTCACATTTCGAAGCTAAATAACGCCTACAAACTTTACAGCACGCATTTAAAGTAAACCTGATCTGCAAGTTCTGAGTGGCGCTAACAGCGCCACACTTATGCGCGAAGCGCGAAATTTCAATCGATGTCATATTTCATATGTATAAACACGCCTACCAAGTTTCGTTTATCTAACACAAGTCTTTCTTGGTGTTGGTATTTTTTTTTCCGCCAGTGTATTTGTCGTAGGTGCGTCTAGCGACATTAAAAATTTCGTAAGTGCAGTAATATGAAAAATCACAATTTTACACTATATGTCCATTTGTGACCACAGAAGAGGGGTGGATTTTGCGGATAGGTAAAATTACGCAACCCTCCAAGTTTTATTCCTGCATGAAGAGCTAGTAATAAAACTTCATGTTACCGTAAAATCATGCAAATTTTCTTTTGTTTCTCCTGTGAAATTTACTTTTGTCAAGATGAGTCCCTTTTCTTGCGGGTGAGCGATATATTTATTAGGAAATACTTTGTTTATTACATAAATTTATAATGTATTTCATGTGCTTTCAAAATGTTGTGGCAGATTTTGGATGTATTCGCGAGGTAGATTATAGTTTAAAATATACTGCGAAAAATGCATACCGGGTAATAACGTTATCCACCAGTGTTATTACCCCAGTTGATTCTTTTCTTTGGCAAAACTACATTTTTTATTTTATTTATATATTTTATTTTTATACACGAGAGACATTATTGTCATTGTTGCAAACTAAAAAAGATAGAGAGAAATTTGTGCATCCTAAATGTTGCTATTTTTTTCATGTCAGAAGAATAAATATCATATGATTATTGCTGCATCCTGATATCGCAGTTAATGCTAAGTAAAAACATTTTGTCAATTTCGAAAGGTGTAGAGTTTTTATCTTTAGAATTGGGTAATTTACATGTCATTATTCCATCTTATTTTGTAGTTTTGTTTGCATGGTGTTATTACCCAACAGGTGGGTAATAACGCCTAATAGCATTGGTCAAGAAATCACGCCACTACATTTTATGAATATATATCTGCTAATATAGTCTTTCTTGTATACATAATCAATAAGTTACTTTATCAAATCCTACATTTGTTTGGGGAAAATATCTAAAATTAAGCCGTAAAAATTGGTAGAACTTGCGTGACGTTATTACCCCAGGACACCTTATATATAGTGTACATAAAATAAAATGCAAGTAAAAGGTTATATAAATCTCAAATTGCGACAGTCAAATTACGAAAAAAATCAAATTATTAAAAATAGACTCAAAAAAGTGAAATGGCCTTTTAGCCAGTAGTCAACCGTGGTGGCCGATTACTGAACATGTAAGTAAATATAATACCCAATAGTCGGCCACATTAAAATTAATTAATACAAACACACTTATTTAATTTTGATACTGAAAAACATTAGTTTATTAAACTTTTTAATAGTACAGTTTTACAATTTTAGAAAATAATAAAAAATAAATGAATTCTAGTATTTTAAAAATATTGTCATCGGTTAACAGAAAAGTAGCAAAAACGGTTATTTGACCGCAACCAAATAAAAAATGGCTGATTACTAATGCAATAAAAATACCCACAATTCTTTGCTCATGGCTTATGACGTATAAAGGATCGCTACATATAGGGGGATTGTAATATTTTATTTGAAATCAAAAATAAGCCATTCATACCATATTTTATTTCAAAGTGGCCGACTACTGGTGCGTTTATCCTATATCTTGTTCAAATTTTCAATCGTTAATAAAATACTCATTATTCATTCAATCAAGCTCAGATAAATTTTTTTAAAATTCTAGTGGATGACACTTGATGTTAATCCAGTTTTTTTTCAAATATTAATTATTAATTTAAATTAAATTAATTAATTTTCAATAATCGAGAGAGCCCTCTCCTTGATCAAGGTGTTTTAAGACACAGAGAGCCCTCTTCTTGATCAAGGCATTTTAAGCACTACTCAAAAGGAAAGAAGAATGAGAGAAAAAAAATTCTCTTATTGACCTAGGAATTGGCGTAAAATATTTTTTTTATATATTACTTGTTTATATTACTTATCTATTTTATTTACTTGTATTGGTGACTTTTAAGTTGTGTTTAATAGTTAGTTCCTATATATAAACACTGTTTTGATGAGGTCTATAGATGATGGTTACAGTTGCAGTAAAGCTAGAGATCCTACATACACAACTTCCAGGTTGTATAATATTTTAACGGAGCTTCTGACTGTAAAATAGTCAATGAAACATCGTCTTCATTTTGAAAGACCTATCCGATGATATGCCACTCAATAGGGTACGTAAATTTATTTCATCTCTACCGCCATTTTGTATTTTACGGCTGCCATTTTGAATGTATTAAAACAAAACCTAGCCTATAACCATCGGGCCGTTCAGACGAATTGATAGAGGCCTCATTCATTAAAATCCATCCAGCCTTTGGGATGTTTCGAGGGTATAAAGAAATCCACTTACACAGATACGCGTGAAACACATAACCCTTCTTTTCAGTCGGTTAATAAAATTTGTGGCTCTCACACTTTTGCCATACTCTATTAACATGTTGAGTTACGGTGACTGTCACTAAAGCGCTGGAAAATGTGCAATGTTTTAAGTAATTTTTAAGAAAGTGTAATCCTGTAATAAATAAAAGGTAAGTAAATTTTAAATAAATGTTCAATAATTACTTAAAACAATATATAATGTTTCAGTTTTATATCATATTTTAGTCGTCAACCATCGGTGAATGACGCGTTTTAAACGGAAAGTTCAGTGTCAACCACCGGTGGCTGACGTGGCCCTTAACGTGTTAAGGATTTCCTCTAAGAAGTACGGCAAATATAACTATATGTAACTAAAAACCCTCTGAAGTCGGCAGTACATCATATTTTAATGATGTTTGTAATATAAAGGTAATTGTCCCTGCAATATAGTAATTAAATAAATTGCAGTGTTTGGTATATCCACCTACATAAGTAACTTTCTCTCCGTAAGAGATAATTTTCTCAAATAAAATTACAAATATATAAAAAACATTATTCATAGGCTTTAATACAAAATTTGATAAAAGTTTAAAAATATATTTTACGAAAATCTAACTGGAGTTCTAAATAATCGTAGTATTTTACGTTTGCAGTAACTAAAAATCCAAAAATATTTTAGTACCTCAAACTTTCTCTTCAAATGAAATAGAAAGATCCCTAAATTGGTAATACTTATTCCTTTTGAGTAATTTATTTTATACGGAAAATAACGCAGGAAAATAACGCATTTTCAAACTCTAAAAATTTTACAGATCCAAAGTGAATATTAAACTTTGTTTTGGATATGATTTTGATACATCTTAAATTTGTAAATAAAAAGTTATGAATTGTAATCACAAATCCATATATGCTGTGATTATTGGTAAACATGATAAACCATATACTGCATACACTACTTAGAAAAAGGAATGTAACGCTAAGGGATGGAGGAGCATTTCTTCCTGCTATGTTTAGCTAACAAATAAAGAATTCATAATTTTAAATATTTTATGTAAATTTTAAAATATATTTTCTAATATTTATTCTGTAAGAAATATCAAAATATTTTTAATAAAAAAACTTCACTACTTACTTCGATCTGCAGGAAAGAGATTTTTCTATTACAGGGTTGTCATCGTTGACTGTGTTTTTATTCTATTCATACTACTATTTTTTTAAAGAAAATCTTTATAATAGATTTATCTTGAATGTGTTCTTGAAATGCATGGCAATGATTTTTTACTTTCTTCTATCTTTACAAACAGAAAGTATTGGTTTCGTGAAAATTTTCGAATTTCAGTTTTCGACGGATTTACAGGTTTTATGGGTCAGAGATTCCAAAAAACATGTTTTTACAAAATGTCTGACTGTGAGTCTGTCTGTCTGTCTGTATGTGACACAAATGTTGTGGGCGCTCTATCTCAAGAACTAATGCACGGAATTTAATAAAAATTTATATTCATGTAGTTCCTGATATAAATTGGTGCTGATTAGTTTTTGGTGTAAATCGCTCTGCAGGTGTCGCTGCTATATAGCATTTTGCAGGATTTCCGCAAAAGCTCTATCTCAAGAACTAATGCACGGTTTTTTTTTTATAAAACTTCAGATTACGTTAGTACTTGACATGAATGGATGATATTTACGTTTTGTTGTAAATCGCCCAACAGGTGGAGCTGCTATGCTGCATTTTGCAGGATTTACACTATTTTCGCAGTAGCTCTATCTCAAGAACTAATGCACACATTTTCATCAATCTTCGGATTTAGTTAGTCCTTCATATGAAATGATGCTGACTACGTGTTGGTGTAAATCGCCCAATAGGTGGCGCTGCTGTGCTGCATTTTGAACTATTTCCTCAACAGCTCTATCTCAAGAACTAATGCACGAATTTTCATCAAACTTCAGATTTAAGTATAACTTGATTAATATTGCTGCTAATTATGTGTTGTTGCAAATCGCACAACAGGTGGCGCTTCTATGCTGCATTTGTCATGATTTGCGCAATACCTCGATCTCAAGAACTAATGCATTCCCTCAAACTTCATATTCAGTTAGACGTTGACATAAGTTGGTGATAATTATGTTCTGGTGTAAATAACCCAATAGGTGGCGTTGCTATGCTGCATTTTGCTGGATTTACACGATTTCAGCGACAGTCATACCTTGAGAACAAATGCACGGAATTTCATATTTTTAGAATTCTCATGATGAACACAGATTGCCATTTAATTTGGCACTGAGGTAGTGAATGTCGAAGCATTGACATGTATGAGATAGAAGAAAGTTTTGTGATGGCCACAACATATTAGTTTTAAAATGGTAAAAATATAATAGGCAACTACAAATAATTGTAATATTTCAGCAGTAAATTTTGTAATATACACAGCAATAAATGTAAAAATCTTACATTCATTATCTTCAATCTGCGAAATTATGATAATATTTGAATGCTAAATTCCTTATATTTTTTCTCTATTTTAGTGCATGACCTCCCCCCCCCCCTTTCGTACTTAAAGGGGGAATAAGACAGATGTTTTGCAATTTATTAAGTAATTTTCGTAATATTGTTCAGGAGTGGGTGGGGAAAGGGTATTTCATGCATACAGCATTAAAAGCTTTAAAATATTCTTAAAATGATTGAGTTATGATGAAAGGTTGAGTGTTCAAAAAACATTTGAATATTCACGAATTCTGATTTCTATTTTCAACACTTACGTAAGTGACAGTCACAATTAAAATATCGCTTTTTTTAAACTTATTTGGTTTCAATTATACGCTTTAGAATAAACAATTAAATTTAAAAAATCAAAAAAACCCGACTGCGTAAAAAGCGAACTAATTAATTATTTCTCATCAATGTGAAACTATTTTTTTTTTCAATTCCTACTATTATCTCACACTCTCGCTATATATATCTTGTTCAAATTTTCAATCGTTAATAAAATACTTATTATTCATCCAATCAAGCTCAAAATTATTTAAAGACTTGTAGTGGATGACACTTGATGTTAATTCAGTTTTTTTCAAATATTATTTCATTAATTTTCAATAATCGAGGGAGCACTCTTCTTGATCAAGGTTTTTTAAGACCAAGAGAGCCCTCTTCTTGATCAAGGCATTTTAAGCGCCACTCAAATGGAAAGAAGAATGGGAGAAAAAAAATTCTCTTATTGACCTAAGTAGAAATTGACTTAAAATATTTTTTTTTATATTACTTGTTTACATTACTTACCTATTTTTTTTATCTACTTGTATTGATGACATTTAAGTTGTGTATAACTGTTAGTTCCTATCTATAAACATTGTTTGATGAGGTCTATAGATGTCTATGATGGTTAGGGTTGCAGTAAAGCTAGAGATTTTCAATACATACACAACTTCCAGGTTGTATAATATTTTAACGGAGCTTCTGACTGTAAAATAGTCAATGAAAAATCGTCTTCATTTTGAAAGACCGATCCAATGACAGGCCACTCAATAGGATGCGTAAATTTTTTTTCCGTCCCTACCGCCATTTTGTATTTTACGGCCACCATTTTGGATTTATAAAAACAAGACCTAGCCTATAACCATCGGGCCGTTAGGACGAATCGATAGAGACCTCATTCATTAAAATCCATCCAGCCGTTGGGATGTTTCGAGGGTATAAATAAATTCACATACACACATACGCGTGAAACACATAACCCTTCTTTTCAGTCGGGTAATTAAAACTGTTTGTTGTACACTTATCCTATTTGTCAAAACTTATCTTTTAGACTACAAGACTCCACATTCAAGGAAAATTTAAAATATGTGTTTCTGCTCACGTCCGTGACACTAAACTTCATTAATCATTTTGATTTAGAGCTCCCTTGATACTTCTGAAAATAAAAATAAAACTATTAATGAAGTTACTATGAAAAGGGTTGTAGCAAATTATTTCCCGGGTTTCTTTGAACATATAAAAAATCATTTAAGAACTTTTGGCTTATGTTTAATCGCGAAGCCGCCTCCGAAATTAAAGATGCTTTTAAATACTAAAATTGATCCGATTAATAGAGATGACCTCTCAGGAGTTTCTATGATTCAATTTATTAGGGAGGGAGGAATCAAAAATCATTATATAGGTATAACACAGAGAAAATTCAATATCAGATGTAAAGAACAAATAGCGGACATAAAATACAATTGAGGTAATACTGCTTTACCCCGGTTAAATCAAATAGAGAACATTAACATACTTTTTAACGGGAGTAAAATCATCTACAGGTCTAACTTTTATTTACAATTATTCATAAGAGTGTCCATTGAAATTCATTTAAGAAGTTTAAGAGTTTGTAATGATACATTATCTTTTCGTATCCCGAATTTATGGGTTGAATGGTTGGATAAATTATGGCATCGCGACATAGAGGGAAGACGAGCAATCGCGAAAATATAGGGCGCGTTACATGATTACTTGTTTATTTTCGATAATTTTTTTCATTTTTCATTATGCATTTGTAATTTTCTATTATACATTCTGACGACGACTCAGAAAATGAGTTGAAACATGTAAATAAAGAGTTTTTCATTTACTTTTAATGTGTTTTTATAACGTCTTTTAAGCAAATAAATATTTTAATGTTATGATATGAAAAAATTATATTTTTTAGCCAAATTGCATTTTATTCAAATACGCTTTGTTTTCAAATCCATGTTTCTAATCGTAATAACGAGTTTATTAAGGACAGAGTAATTATTCAAATCGTATATTGGAAATGGATTGTTTACACAACACTGCGATTATGAAAGGTATCCTAATTTATATGCGGATTTTATAACTCAGTTGAGAAAAAGATTAGTTACAAACTAATCCATGAGTACAATGTTAAGTAACAAGTAAAAATTTAATTTAAAAAATCAAAAAACCTGACTGCGTAAAAAGCGAACTAATTAATTATTTCTCATCAATGTGAAACTATTTTTTATATTACTTACTTTTTTTTATTTATTTGTATTGATGACTTTTAAGTTGTGTTTAATTGTTAGTTCCTATCTATAAACACTGTTTGGTTGAGGCCTATAGATGTCTATCAAGGTTAGAGTTGCAGTAAAGCTAGAGATCCTACCTACACAACTTCCAGGTTGTGCAATATTTAAACGGAGCTTCTGACTGTAAAATAGAGATCAATGAAACATCGTCTTCATTTTGAAAGACCTAATGAATGATATGCCACTCTAATAGGGTGCGTAAAAATTTTCTTCGTCCCTAGCGCCATTTTGTATTTTACGGCCGCCATTTTAATTTTATAAAAACAAAAACTATCCTATAACCATTGGACGGTTAAGACGAATCGATAGAGGCCTTATTCATTAAAATCCATCCAGCTGTTGGGATGTTTAGAGGGTATAAAGAAATCCACATACCCAGATACGCGTGAAACACATAACCCTTCTTGGCAGTCGGGTAAAAAGTTAAGATGTGTAAGTAATTTCCACGTGATTTCCTATACGATACATTAAGCATTTCTGATAGTTTCAATAATATTTTTTAATTAAAAAGATTCCGTATGTTCAAAAATGAAAACTAACACATTTAGCAAATAAAAAATATATAGAACATTACGATCCTGGATGAGTCTTTTCATCTGTTTTTCCTTGAATTTGGTGAAATGAAGAGTTGCTCAAATGATGAAAACAATTCTGCCTATGACGTTACTAGCGTGGAAGTAGTCTAATTGAAATGTCTCTTTGATTATCCAACAGCGTTCTACGATTTTGCGCCGACCAGAGGCCAGGGGCGAGGGGTGGTACCTCCGCGGGGGTCTGTGGGAACCTAAGCAGTATTTACGTAAGTCTCGAAGAAAACTATGGAAGAGTGCGAACGATTAGGCCGATTGGCACAATTGGGTTCGAAAATAGCACCTTATGTCTACCGCCTGTGAGTGCAAACCACCTCTCAACTAAGAACCAGGAGCAACCAGGAACAACAATTTTTAAACAAATGATGTGATTTCAAATGAAAATCAAATTTCAAAGTAATTGCTTAAAAGGCGCAAAGGCCAACATAGTGAAAAAGATTCCAAGCCGGGAATCGAACCCGGGCCATCAGTATAGCGCACTGACGTTCTACCGACTAAACCACTTGGAACGATACCTAGCTCAGAAAATTTCTCACTATTCTCGCTATACTGATGGCCCGGGTTCGATTCCCGGCTTGGAATCTTTTTCACTATGTTGGCCTTTGCGCCTTTTAAGCAATTACTTTGAAATTTGATTTTCATTTGAAATATTGTATGCAAGGCGAATGTTTCTCTCTGGAATAATTTCCATGTATTAAATGATGTGATTTTATTTTTTGTATATACTAGTTTCCGTGTTATAATTCAAGAGTATTAGTTTCATTTTCATTTAAAAATATAATTAATTAAATTATTTTAAAATTTTCTTATACATAATAAAAATAAAAATCAATGCATGTAACAAATACAAATTCGTATTTCTGCGTTTTGACACAATAAGTATACTGATTTTTAAACAACAAAAATTTAATACAAAATAATATTCTATTATTACGTTGTATAATTTTAGATTTAGAATCGCTTTATAAAATCAAAAACTTTCATTAAGGTATTTAAAGATTTTCATTGAAGATAATTTATAAAATTCCTCAAATCTTAAAGCAAATTGGATTTCTCAGAAGAATTTTAATTTACTTTAAATTTCCATTACAATGGAGGTAAGATCATTGGGCTAATTACTCACTAGACGGCAAGAATAAGACGTTAATTAAAGGAAAATCAATAATTCACTTTATTTCACTAGAAAATTAAATATATTTAATATTATGGAGTTTTTTCCCTACAGATTTGAATTAGTACGAAATGTAACTCCATACAAAGTTTGGAGAAAATGTTAGTAAAAGTATAAATGCGATGTGATAGTGGATTTATTTTCTTTTTTTTTTATAAAAATGTTGATAAAATGAGTAATATTAGAATATTTCATGCAATATAATATCAGAAAACGGAATCGCTGTGGACTTTGTTTTAAACATATCCTTACAAGTATAATCTAATAGTATTACTTCCGTCCTTACAGGTATATTGTATAGTATTGCTTTTATATAATTATATACTTTATAAAAATATATATAATTATGCACTGTTAAAAAATTTTCTCTGAAATTACAGAGAATCTATTGGCAATCCATTATCTTAAGTCTTATGTAAAAGTACAGAGATTAGAAAAACCGAGATTCTGTTGATTAACAGAGAAGTTATTCGGTAAATTTACAGTAAATTAACATCATTAAAATTTTTCTTCCATGTTAATTCTTGTAATTAGGTATACGGTACTTTATTTTACACATACAGTTCTATATTGTTGGTTTATGGCGTGTAGTAAATCATTCACAATATTGCAGTTTTTGATGATGGTCGGTAATGTTTAATTAATGGTTATATATATATATATATATATATAAAGTTTTTTACTGAGGGTGGTTTTGGGTTCTAGGGGTCATGATCGGTGTAGATCTGTAAAACTTTTACAGAATTTCCTACATAGGGGAGAATGTAATAGGTAGTATTTCATACGAAATCTATCTAATAATGTTTCTTTTTAAATGCGCGTTAAATGTGTGCATTTTTAAAGGGGAAATCTTATTTATATCATGAATTTGACATCGATAATAAAAAAAATTTCATTAATCATATGGTAAAAATGTATGCTTTAGAAAGATTTTAAAGTACATCTACTTACTGGACAAGACATTAAAAAGTGCATTTAATATTCTTTATCTGTACATTTAGTTTGGGCCTTGTAAATTTATAATAAAACGATTATAAACCAACATTTGGGAGACATGATAGCATGTTTGCTGTTTATATTACTAATACTGATCTCATGCTTTTAAAACAATATAATTTATAAATCGTAAAAATTGCTAACATTTATGGCAAAAAAAAGTCATACACTTGACTGAATAAGATATCCTTGTATAAAGGTTACATTATTAGTCTAAGCCATATACATGCATAACTGGTATTTTGTAAATACTTATATGAAATCCGATTATTTAGTTAGTATTTAGCTTCATCAAATTTACAGTATAAAATTTCCTGGAGCAAAATACCTTTCAGATAATATACTGCTCTTTGATAACGCAGATAATTATCCCAATAGTGATAAGCTTTAGTAAGTTTTGCATATTTCGTATATCTTATAAAAATTGATTTTAACGTAAAAGTATACAAACAAGATAAAGAATGTTTTTTATGAAAAAATAACTGTGTCATGGTTTTTTTCATATAACTGAAATTTTGTGTAACACATAACGGAAAAATGTCTATATTGTGATAGCTACTTTGATTATAATGCCTGAAGAGATGATAAACAATATGTAAATTTAAAATTGTTAAAATTCGAAGCTAAACCAAATTTAAAATACACCGCAAGCGATTTTTTACACATACATTATAATGTAATGCAAACCTACTGTGATTTTTTTAAAGCACTATAAGTACTACATACTTTTACTTCTGAAAAAGTATGTTGCAGTGCATCTCAATAATGTATATCAATATCAATATCTGTGAAATATCGTAACTTTGATAAAATTCTCAGAAAACGACATTCTCCCATAGACCGTAATGCAACGCGAGGTTTGCGACTTTCTAAAAGAAACATAAATGCTACACATTTAATTTGCAAAACCAAATACAGTAAGAGTAAACCTCACTAGCTACAGTACACACCATTAACATATAAATATCTTATGCCATCTGAGTGATTTAAGAGAATTAGAGCTCAAACAGACAGACAAAATGCATTCATAATTAATTATAAACCATGCTTGAAAGTGTCAGAAAACACATAGAAAATATATAAATTTATGATTTATATATTCCTACTATATTTCTTTGGTAAATTCTTTTTACAATGAAAAAAAGAGGTTTCGCAGATCACATATAAAGAACTTTTTTCTTCCCAGACCTCCTTTTTGACTTACATGTTGTAAAATTTTACATAAAACCTCACTCTCACTTTTACGAAAAGTGAGCATCCCTTGAGCCTTAAAGTCATCTAAAGGTAAGTTAAAAATTTTAAGAAAACTTGAAGATTTTTTTTTTAATGCGTCTACTTTCAGGGATATATCTATACCAGGAGGAAAGTACAACCTACTACTTAAAAAAGGAAATAGAACTGTCATATGAAAAGCTTTCTTCATGAATTGTGAAAGGTTATAAACAGAAATCTATGTTTCTAATTTTATTGCACGATCAATAATGATGATGGAAATGTTTTTGATACAATGAACTTCAGACTCAAATAGAATTTTCTGAAATGAATCCAAAATGAACATATTAATAATTGCAGCTTCAATTTTTAGTTTCTTGTATCTATGAAAGAACAAAGTATTCTAACCGAAATTTTTTCAGACTTCAGGTTTGCGATGGATTTACTCATTTTAGGGGACAGAGATCCCCCAAAAACATTTTCTTAAAAATATCTGTCTGTCCGTGTGTATTCTTTATATCATCGGAACGTTTAAGAAGTTATACATAGAATTAAACAAACTTCTTGCGAATGTTTATGACTATGGCTGCCAGGTCTTAGTTAAAATTTGGAATATTCTCCTGAAAGAGGACGCTGTGATAGCGACTTTTGTGCGATTTTTATTTTGTATCATCGGAAAGTGTTTGTAGTTATGTATAGAATTGAACCAAATTTCCTTCACAGTAAAACCTCCCTAAAGCGACTACGTTCCGTTCCAATAAAACTTGGTCGCTCCAAGAGATGATCTCTTAATGGAGGTCATGTTTAAATCTAGATTTTAATTGTTGAATAGATTGCTGTAAACAATTAATGTTACAAAAATTTATTTTTCACATTAGCAAAAAATATGAAAATTTAAGTATGAAAACAAAAGTTAATTACATAAGTTAATTACTATAGAGTTAAAAAAATGAATGCATTGACGTCTGCTTTGATTTTATGATTTTATCTTTTAGAACTTTTATTTCAAGGTCCTTTCGAAGTTCAGTAAATAAATACAATTTTCTTTTGGACGGGAACAAATAATGAAGATTTCATTAATTTTATTCCTTTGAGAGTTTCCTGAAAGAATAGGGCAGGGGAGTTTATCGGCCATCATCCTTAATTTGTCATCAGGGTTAAATGCATTGCCTAAAAAGGCACAAAGGGGTTTAAACACTTAAAAGTTACCGGAATAAAAAAAAAATTCTAAACTTAGTTTAGAAGTTTAATGAATAATGCGCTCACCGGAATTATTTTTCTAATAAAACCCTCTTCAATCGACCCGAAAAAAAAACGGAATGTGTTTTATTTTCTTCAAATAAATGGTTCGCTCTTGGAGGGAGTTCAACTGGAATGGTCTCTGAATGGAGGTAAAATTACTGTTGAGCCTAAGGGAAAAAATTTCGTTCCGTAAAAAAATGGTCGTTCAAAGAGGTGGTTGCACAGGGAGGTTTCACTATGTATATTTTTGACTATAAACCTCAGTTACCATTGATAATGTAATCACAAACGAAAATATACAATAACCTCTTCTGAATTAGCCACAATTCTGAAAAACATTCTTCACATATAGAAACTTCAAAGACATCCTGTTTCCGAGATTGAATAAAGCATTTAAAAAAAAACTAAGTTACTTAACTTGCTGATTTCCGGGTACATTTCTGAATAATTTTAATAGTGTATTAATCAGTTTTCAAAACCTGGAATGTAAGTTTTCTGGACACTATTATTTTTCAAGTAACCATCTTCAAGTTCAACAAACGTGTTTTAAAGACAAATATGGTAAATTAACAGAAATAACGTTAATATTAAAATTACTATTGATTTGTTAATCTTGGATGTATAAATTCAATTATGCAACTCAAAACTTTAGAATAGAGGGGAATAAATGTCATACGATAAACCAATATTCGGGTTTCAAATAGTGATTAATACTCAATAAAATTTACTCGAAAACGTTTCCGAAAACTGGTGAAAACAAAACAAACTATTTTTTTAAATGTTTTTTTAATCCACAAAATTTTAATGAATTTTTTATGCTTATTATGATATAGAACGCTATCCTTTGTATCCTATGAAGCTCGGAAGAGGATATTCTATATTTTCATTCATGATTGTTTTTTACTTTCTTAGATTAAGTACCATTTTACTTTTTAATAGTTTGAATATGAGCCAAAATAGTTTTACTTTTGTAGAAAGGTCACTTTTTTTTACTAAATTCGAAAGATTTTGAATCGCTCTATAAAGAATAATTAGTGTAAAGCTAGACTTTATTCATGTAACTATCACATTAAACATAATTACATAAAATAATTCCCAAAACTTTCAATTCAAAAGCGCACACTGATGTATTAGGTCATCAAATATGAAATTTGAGATTACAAAAGGAACAGATTACCAACAGGGCAATCATTCAGCAGTAAATTTTAATAGAAATTTTATCTTATATAAACGCCATAGTCAAGAAAATCTGCTGCCATGAATAACATAAAAAATACTCTTTTACTGTGGAATTTTCTGCCGTTGGTAATCTGGCCATTTTGTAATCACAAGTGCCATACTTGATGATCTGATATAAGTATTAGTAGTAGAATAGATAATTTGTAAATTTTCAGACGTATTAGCTGATGTATTACTTTCTGTTAGAAATTTTTTTTTATGGAAGAATAACAAGAAGTGCTTAAACTTTTGGAAGAGCACTGTAAAAAAAATTCCGCAACGTTCCTGGGAAAAAATGGGCAGCTGAGTTGCCCATTATTTCCAGGAAACATTTCTTGAAAATGACTGGAACTTTACTGTATATGTTAAAAACATTCTACAGAAATGCCAGTAAGTTTCCTGCGAAATACCAGGAATATTTCTGTTGACAGCAAAACATTACTGACATTTCACAGCATGCGGAATCCGCAGACGATTTTTACATTTCCTGTTGACAATTTTCGCTTTATTATCATTATTTATTGGAATGAAAAAATATTTTGAAATTGACATCAAAATTATTATTTATATTCAAGGCTGGAGTAGCACAGTTCAAGTTTATTCCAACAGAGCGAAAAATGTTCAGACCAGGGATCGAACCTGGATACTTGGCGTGCCGTGCCAATGCCTTACCTGTTAGGCTATTCGGACCGATACCTGGCTGACATAATTCACTCTTATTAGTTGGACTTGGCTGCGAACTGCAGCGCTAGTTATTATTCATAATTTACACGAAAAAAAAATTTCCAGTTAAAATTCAATAAAGTAAATATATATATGATATATTGTTTCTGAACTTTGCTTAAAATATAAAAATATATAAATGTAAATAATAATTAGAAAAAAAATCTAGACGTAAAATATTTTGGATTTTCGTCAGTAATTATGTTAGTTTACAAGTTAGATAAAATACATATAAATTTTCATGAAAAAAAAAATCCTAAACGTAATTCTATATTTTTTCCTAAAATTAAAAAAAAAAAATCAAATTTGCAGCAATTCAAAGTGTCAAATATATATCAAATTTAAATCAAATTGTAAAGTGTTAAAATATAAAATTAATTAAAAAAAAAAAAAAGTCGAGAGGTAGCATCGAACTCGGGCCGTACGGGTGGCGGGCGAACCTTCTGCGTCCACACTACGAAAGACACATTGAGAGCTGCAAACGAATGGGTATTTGAAACGTATGCTAAACCTCGGCATCTAATTTCTGAAAATCTAAGGCCCATTTGAAGAAATTCTTTCACAAGAATAATTAGAGATAAGAACTCTAAAACATACTTTAAATTAATCAAAATCTGTGAGAATCATATTTGATAGTCCCCTGGCTAATGGAGATCAAATAATAGGTGTATTTTTTTTTCACGGTCTGCTCCTTAAACATTCCACAGTCTTGGCAATAGAGACGTAAAGGATTATGTCGTCTATTGATTTATTTGCATTCCATATTAATTTTTTTACATTCATTTAAGGAATTCGTTTTCAACACTCGCGTGCGAGCAACGGATTATAGCAAAAAAATAATAAATGGCGGCCGCAACGTTTTGCTGTTTCCAAATTTTGTTCAGGAACGTTTCAGATAAGAAAACCAGAATTTCAGAGGAAAGAGCTAAATTATTCTGGAAACCTGAGAAAAGGCGAAACGCTCCTGGATTTTACATGTAACGTTACCATTTTTTTTTACAGTGAGTTATAGCACTTGCATATGAATGAATGAATTGAACTGAATTAAACATTGCATATGTATTTAATGAAGTGTTTCTGTTTAACTAAGCGTTAAATGACTGCATTTCAAAAGGAGAATCTTATTTATATCATGAATTTTATATTACTAGTACACTGAATTTCATTAACTATATCGTAAAAATGTATACTTTAAAAATGTTTTTAAGTACATTTACTTGCTAGGGAAGACATTAAAAAGTGCATTTGATGTTCTTCATCTGTACATTTAATATTACCCTTACTCTAGTAAATTATTAATGAATTGATTACAAACCAATCTTTGAGAGAAATGATAGAATGCGAGCTAAATATTTTATTTATATTGTTCTTAACCTTTTAAAGCAATGCAAATTTATATATAATGAAAAATGTTAACATTTATAAAACAACAGTTACACTCTTGACTGAATTACATATCCATGTATATAGGATCCATTATTAGACTAAGTCAAGTACTTGCATAACTGGTATTTTGTAAATGCTGATATGAAATCCGATTATTTAGTTAGTATTTAGCTTCACCAAATTTACAGTATGAAATTTCCTGCAGCAAAATACCTTTCAGATAATATACTGAACTATAATAACGCTGATCATTAGCACAATAATGATATGCTTGAGTCAGTTTGGGATATTTCATTTCATTTTAAATTGTTTGAAATCATAAATGTTACAATACCAAATTTTGATATTTCACACGCTTAATTAAAATTACAATGCCCAGTTCATTTAATTTAAACGTTTGCTGATTATATAAATTATATTATATTTATGTTATTTTAGCAATACTTATTTCAAGTTATTGCAATTCAAACTAGCAGGAATGTTAGTAATGTTATTCATAACCTACAAAATTGCGTATCATTTCAACTAAAGTTTATAAGACACGTTTATGGTTTATTATGTCAACTATTGATAATATTAGATGATCACCTTTATAAAAGTACAGTAGATTATTGTTATTGTGTTTAAATCGGTTAAAAGACGATATTTTTAGTTAAAGCGAGTTCGCCAGTTATAAAAAGAAATGTTAAAGATATTTTTTTTTCATTTTGTTCCAGAAATTTTGTTCATTTCAGTGATGGAACAGTGGCGCAGCAGTTGGGCGATTGTCACCACTAAATTTTTATAGTATTCTTCACCTTCAACTGTCTCAGAAATTCTGTCCTGAAGTTAGACGAAGAATACTATTAAAATTTAGCAGTGTCAATCGATTCTTTGGTACTACACTGTTCCATCACTGTCATTGTGTTATTTGTGTTTGTTTCTTCTGCGTTTGATTTTGTTCGTTCTACTGTTTTTGTTTGTTGGAATTAAAGCATGTCTTAAAATATAAAGTATTAAAGAATTCTTACGTACGTAATATTTTCCACTAGTACCTTTATTTAGAAATATTAATATTCCCGTTATTTATCCACACAATTTGTAAACAAATTACGGAATTAAATAAGGCGAAGAGACCATTCATAAATAGTTATAGACAAATGATAAGGAACATGCGTTGCATATCCTGCTTGTTGTCTTCGCTCATGCATCATTTACAAGATTTCTTTATTTATAATGTTTTACAAAATGAGAAAGTTTTGTATTAAAAATAATATTTATGTGTTACATAAAAAGATGCTCAGTCTTTATTTATGCGAGAAAAAATGCTATTTCTTAACTAAACATGGATGACTATTTTAAAATAACAATAACATATTTTTTCCGTAAATTGTATTTATTAAATTAATATTGAAACTTTAAATTAAAATTATCGCAAATTGAAGTTTATAACAAGTTACACAAAGTAAAGTAACTGCATTTTTTTTTTTAATTAAAGGCAGTAACAATGGAAAAACTATTATTAATATTTAAAATGTTGAATCGCAAATATATCAAATGATCTAGAAAGAGTAATAAATATTTTTTCTTTGAACACATAGTTGGGTTTTAGATGAAATGTATATATTTTAAATTGGTATCACGTTTATTATTCCTTTTATTAAGGAAAAAAAAATAAACTCTGTAACAGTCAAAAGAATAAGCATGATATTTTGTAAAAATTCAACGAAATATCAAATGGAGAATAACAACAGCAACAACAAAGAAAAGTCGGATATTGTAAGCCAAACATGGTAAATGAGGTGAGTTCGAAATAGACCTACTTTTATAAATATTCAGATTTTAGTCTTATAGCTGTTGCACACGTATGCGAAAATGCATGAATACAGAATTTATTACGATTCTATAAATTAAATTCATTAACAAGAATATAACAGGAGTCGATTTTAAAAATGACGTCAACATCCTGGAAACCTTGAATCATGACCTATCATGGAATATCATTGAGTTAAAGATGTATGATAGAATAAAATAGAATGAAGAAAACATTTATTCATATCATTTTAAGTTTTAATTCGATTTACATAAAATTTGAAATGACTCGATAAAATTCTGCGGAGATGCTGTAGATGAAATTGCAAAATATTCGATTGGATAGTTTTTATACTTTTATATGCGGACAGACAGACGAACCAGAATACGACTATAGGTGCTAAGTATTTATACAATTACGAACGCACATAACAAGAACGAAAAATTACGCATAAGGGATAGATCATTAAACATTTTCGAACATTACCAGGATATAATTAAGAAATTTAATTTTTTCTAGAATGAAATGAGATATCAAAATAAGCAACTTAAAAAAAAAAATCACATAAATCAGTAAAAATCTTTTTTCAACAATTGCTGTCCATTTCTGGTAATGTGGCCGAAGTCTTTCGTGTAGCCATGTATGCGATGTACAGAATTTATACACACCACCTAATACACTCATAATTATATTAGTTTAAAAATTCATACTACAGGAGAAAGTACACATCCATCAATTATCGACCTTATTAGTCAGCTCTTTAGATTAATTATTTGCGTGTCTCAGTAAATGAGCAATAAATGCTATGCACCTTTAATCTATAGAAATCGTGCAGTTCACTTCAGTTACTTCTCTACGTTGAATCATAAAATCATTAAAATGCACCGCAAACGATTTTCCGACATAGGTTATTATGTAATGCAAATTTTGTGCTTTACTGTAAACGCATAATAAATACAACATATTCTATACTCCTGAAAACGTATGTCGTAGTCCATCTCAATAATGTATATCAATATCGCTATACGAAATTAATATTTCCAACTGAGTAAAAAAAAATGCCCAGGCCGGGAATCGAACCCAGATCCTTGGCTTACAGGGCCAGTCCTCTACCGTTTAAGCTACCTGGGCAGAGAACCGGCGAGCATATTTCGCTCAGAAAACCTTATTGTTAATAACATCTGATCTGTTATGTAGACAGCTCAGCAGAATAAACCGCAAGTAAAGGAACTCCATATAAACGATGGGTACGCAGATAAATTATTATTTTAACACAATCAAACTGATTGGTAGAATTATCATACGACGTTGAGAGTTGTTTGATGAGTACGAGTTATCATATCAACTTTACCAATCAGTTTGATTGTGTTAAAATAATAATTTATCTACGCACCCATCGTTTATATGGAGTTATTTTACCTGCGGTTTATTCTGTTCAGCTGTCTACATGGAAGACCAGATGTTATTACCAATAAGGTTATTGAGCGAGATATGCTCGCCGGTGCTCTGCCCAGGTAGCTTAAACTATAGAGCATTGACCCCGTAAGCCTAGGATCTGGGTCATTCTTTCACTCAGTTGGAAATATTCATTTCGTATGATAACTTTACCAATAAGTTTTAATGTGTTAAAATAATAATTCAATATCGGGATCTGTGAAATATCGTAACTTCAATAAAACGATCAGTAAACGACATTTTTCCACAGACCATAATGGAATATTCGAGTTATTTGTCCAATATGGTCCAATATGGGCCAATATGGAGTTATTCGTCCTTCTAAAACAACCATAAATGTTGCACAATTCATTTTCACAACTAAACATAATAATAGTAAACCTCAGTAACTATGAAAAACTCGATAACATAAAAATTTCATGCAATCTCAGTACATTTACGAGAGTCTAAAGCACGAACAGACAGACAAACCTAATTGATAAACATTTATAAACTATGTTTGAAAGGGTCAGAAAATACATCGAAAATATATAAATATGATTTATATATTCATACTACATTTCTTTGGTAAATTATTTTCACATCTAAAAAAGAGCATTTCGTAATTCACATATAAAGATTTTTTTTCCAGCGCTCCTATTTGACGCACATTTTGCGAAATTTTACATAAAACCTCACTCTCCCTTTCACAAAAAAAGAGCATCCCTTGAGCCTTGAACTCATCTAAAGTTAGGTGAGAAATTTCAAGGATATATCGTGCGAGGAGGAAACTATTGCTTAAAAAAGGCAATATTCATATGAAAAGTTTTCTTCATGAATGTGAAATTTTATAAAGACAAATTTATAATTCTAATAATTATGCACGATAAATTCTTATGATGGAAATGTTTTTGATATGATAGACTTCAGACTGAAGTAGAATTTATTGTAATGAATTCAAAGTAAACATATCAATAAATGAAACGTCTATTTTTTAAATAAGCAATTTTTACTTCTAGCATACATAGTAAAAGAAAATATTGTAAGCGAAATGTTTTTCGACTTTCTGTTTTCGATGGATTTACGCATTTTAGGTATCAGAAATCCCGAAAAAAACCTTTTAAAAAATATCTATATGTCCGTCTGTACTCGTAAAGTGTGCAAAGTTATACAAAGAATTAACCAAACTTCATATGGATGTTTTTGACTACGGTTATCAGATTCCATTTGATATTGGGAATATTTACCCGGAAGAGAACGCCGTAATAACGATTTTGGAGACATTTTTCTTTTATATCAAACGAAAAGTTTTGAAGTTACATATAGAATTGAACCAAATTTTATTTATATGCTTTTAACTTAAAGATTTTGGAGTCATTTTTCTTTTGCATCATCCGAAAAGGTTTGAAGTTACTTATAGAATTAAATCAAATTTTATTTATACGTTTTTAACTTAAAGATTTTGGAGCCATTTTTCTTTTGCATCATCCAAAAAGGTTTGAAGTTACATATAGAATTGAACCAAGTTTTAATTATACCTTTTTAACTTAAACATTTTGGAGCCATTTTTCTTTTGTATCATCCAAAAGGGATTGATGTTACATATAGAATTGAACCAAATTTTATTTATACGTTTTTAAGCATGGACGTCAGGTCCCAGTAGAAAACGGAGAAATTGTGATAGCGACTTTTGCGTAATTTTCTCATTATTCCGTAGATGTGTTGCACATCGTCTGTTCGGCTCGGAAGGGTGATTCACATCCAGGTATCCCGGTGATTCGCAAGTAGTTGACGTAAAACAAAATGACGAGGAATTTCGATTTTTTTAGGACAATCTGGATGTTTTACCTTTTCAACAAATTTCTTTATTTTTTAAAATATCGTTAAAATAATGAATTCATTCCTTTCCAATGTTAAAAAAACGTACATCTTGAAAAAATGTTTTAAACTTCATATTTAATTAAACATTTTAAAAAGTTAAAAAAGAAAATGAATTTTTTAAAATCTTACTTTTTTAAATATTAATAGTTTTGGCCTAATTTTTTAAAGATTTTCAAATGTATATTACACAAGACTGCTTATGGATGTTTAGATACATCTATTATTAAATTTAATGTAATTTTTTTACTCATACACATTGTGTAAAATTATGAAATCTAACACATCTTCATATACTTTTATTTAAAAAAAACCTGAAGGCTTATTCCAGACGCAGATTTATTACATATATAATAAAGAACATGTACAACAAAATTTTGATCTCTATCTCAAATACAAAAAAAGCTTCATTTTGAAAACGTAAAAGTGAAGAAAATATGAACATTACATTTTTAATGATATAAAAAACTGTTGGAACCAGAGAGAAAAATAAAGCTCGATCTAAAAAGGTTACAGTAAAAAATTGGCAAATAGTTTCAGTATAAAAAAGTTAGTAGTGAGTAGAAAACTAATGCAACCAGACTATCTGTAAAACTCATGAAATTACCCAAATTTTTTGTTGATAGCTGAAAATGTGGACTGAGCTTTACTGGTGCCTTAAAATCTATCAGGGGAATAAATTTAATTTTTAACACATTCTGAATTCCAAACATTCATAACCAGTTAAAAATTTGAATTCATAAGAATAGGGTAGAGACTAATTTCGTAATGAGGGAGAACCTGAGAGGTCAGTTCAGTACGAAGTGTGAACCAAATTCCATTCCAGGGGTCATTGATAAACCTAGAATATCAAATCCCAAAGTAACCCCAAAACCCTAAGCATTTACGATTCAACCATATGTTAACTACTTGTCTGCCTTAAGTCCATTGACATAAGATTCACTTTTCACAGTAATTACTTGAAATAAAAATTATTACACTAGATGTGTTATGTTAGAAATGTTAATAACAACAATTCCTCAACAACTTGACTGTATTAACGTTATACGTAAAATATTTATCCATGGTTTATATTCTTTTATCTTTGTGGAGTTTAGTTTGACTTGATGCAATCATGTCCACAATTCTGGGCCTGACCGAAATTTTTTGTACATAACTACACATTTTGTTTACTATACTCGGTACTCATTTTGAGTGGACAATATGATTCTGAATATAAGGCATCAGTAAAGTTCAGTCCACATTTTTAGCTATCAACAAAAATTTGGGTAATTTCATGAGCTTTACAGATAATCTGGTTGCATTAGTTTTCTACTCACTACTAACATTTTTATACTGAAACTATTTGCCAATTTTTTACTGTAACCTTTTTAGATCGAGCTTTACTTTTCTCTCTGGTTCCAACAGTTTTTTATATCATTTCACACCTTTTTCAGATCCTTTCAGGAACTTAATCAACCATCTTCAACTAACCAAACAACTGCCCCAACTAACCAACCAATTACCTCAATCAACCGGTCCAACCAATTGCCCCAATCAAAAACTAACAGAAACATTAGTTCACCAGTGTATTTGAAGAGCTCTAATGACCACATACTTATTGTTAACCCCCATATTCGGATATTAAGCTATACTTTACTCAGGACTGGCCGCCAGACCAGTCCTTAGACTAAGTTTTATACAGTGTGATCTCTTGAATTTTTCTGCACCTACGCTTCTCTGGCTTAAGGGACTTTGCAGTATCCTAGGTCAACCCCTCAAACACACAAAAAGATAGGGTAAGAAACAGTTATAAGAAATGAATTAAAACTGCGAAAAGACTATAAAAAGGGAAAATTTCTGTTTTTGTGGCTTAATGGGAATTTAAAATTAAAATGTCTAAAAACGACTGAATGCAGAAAAATTATCAAAAGTGATTGAAAAAATTATACAATACACCTGTAAATAATATCAGAAATATTGCTAATACTGGATATTTATAATAATATTTCGTTGGAAAAACTAAAATACCGCGATAATGACTAACCTATTTACATCTAACTGTAACCATTGTCGGGAAAATTGGAAAGTAGATATCCTTTGTAAAATATGCATTAATTAAGGAGTTAAATTACGTAATCGAGTCTGCAGACAATTGGCGTATTTGGTAGGGATAAATTACATAACTGAATCCAGACAATTGGAGCATGTTATCGAGCGTCGTTTAGCGCATAATTAACTTAACCGTAAGCATACGCACCTATTTTTGTAACGTTACCACACGCGTGGGGGTAAATCTCACCTCATTTTGTCTCCCATTATATTTTTGGCTGAATTCTGTTTAAAAGCAAGTCTACCACTCAATATTGTAAAATGCATCAGTACTACTTCTTTTTAGAGAAAAATCAAGCGTTTCATATTTATTTTCCGATTTTGCAACAGTTTGTAAAAATCGAGTTTTTTTTTTTATAGAGAGAGAACATATGCAACGATTCGTTTTACCTCTTAAAACATGAATTATTTTATAAAATTTACATTAATTATATTTAATACACTTTCATCAACATATACAGGTAGCTTTTATGTCACGCTTTCAGTAAAATAATTTTAGTGTTTGGTATCCCGTAACCAATGAACATATCGAAATGAAATGCTTGTACATGTGCAGGATTATTTAATCCCAAAAGGAATATTTCTCGCCTTCTAGCCAACAAATAAAAGACATTTCTTCACACAAACTTTCTCAACCTTGACCTTGAAAGGTACAAGGAAGGTCAAGAAATTTCGAGAACTTTATCATTTCTTTTTGGAAGAAAAAAATGTGAGTGGTTTGAGATTTACCACAACGGGTGAGCTTACTCGTTGAAAAAAGGGATAAATTGATTCTGTGTTTTTAAAGCGAACCTATTCCACATTCTAATTTACAGAGATTTGGCTTAATTTGGGACAAACTTTTTCGGAGGTCTCTCGCTACTTTTACGTTATACCAACTGTATACTAAAATGTATGCTATTTCGCCATTTATTTCTATCCTGAATCGTGCAAAGATTTGTTGGTACTTTTCCAGTATAGGGACCTTAGAGAAATAGAGAAAATAGCCCTGGCGGAGAAGGAAATTTGGCAACATATTTGCTGTTTCATTTCATATACACAAGCATTTTTTTCTAGGTTTATACAATTTATTTAACATAAAGAAGCCATTTATCTAATTTTATATAGAAACAGAAGTAATTTGTACATAAAAACATTAATAATAGACATATATTAAATATTTATATAACTAAATAAAAAAGTCCATCAAGTTTGTTTTCATGTTTATATCATTTGGCAACAAATCACAATTTCTGACGCCCGAATTGCACCAAGCGTTTTAAAAAACGCAAGACCCCTATAGTGGAAAAGTACCAACTTTTTTTTACAAACCGCGCCAAACATTGTGATTTGCTATTTTGTAAACGTGAATCTCTTTTGTCTTTAATTATTATTTAATCATAACCATGCAAAGAAATTTTATTTACTGTTTTTTGAATTGAAAATATTTTTTATTATTACGAAAAATTATGTTTTAACTTAATTTTTCGCTGATTTTGTATAGTCAATAAAAATGTCAAAATCATCATTTCCGTTATATTATAATGTAATTTTACGAACGTTACGCCTATAGTAAAAAATATTATAGGAAGCAGATGAAAAATGGGGAATCTGCCCCAGTTCCTTTAGGAAAACTTTATAATAATTTATTTTTTTTCAACATGTGCTTATCTGGTAACTGCGACGGTTTAGTATTTCCCACGCAGGTATTTTCGGTTCTGTCTGCAATTGCAAACTTTTCAAGGTATTCATAGTTGCCTTTAATTAAAGCTTCGCCCAACTCATGCTATTTTATATCATATTGCCTAACAGAATACAATTTTTTTAGCAGTAATCAAATTTTTGGAAAAGGAACTGCTAAAGAAGCAAAAATAACAAATTACTTTTACACAAATCGGGCAGGCAGAAAGAAGGGCACCCTAGTTTTTCATGATCTTTTTGAGGCTCATGTGAGCATGTATCCATTTTATTGGCCAAAAACTTTCGAAAATTTTTTGTTTTTTCCAAATATTTGAACAAGTGTAAAATGCGCTTTATCATATTTTTTGGCAGTTCACAGAGTGCTGGATCGCACGGTTTTGTATCAGCTTTCTCTGAATCTGGATCGAAAACTGTGGTTTCATTTTGAATTTCGTTTTCGTCTACGTTTGAATCAACTATTATTGTTTCAGATTGATTTTTATTAGACTGAATCTGATGCTTTGTAGCACTTTTATTCCTTTTTTCCGTTATTTTTTATCAAAATTTCCAAATATTGAACTTGTTCCCATGTATGCAAGTTCCTTGAAGTACGGTTCAGACTATATATTGTGGAATACTTGCCCACATACATCTTCAACATAAATTTTGTCCTTATCATTAATGTAAGCTAATACTGCTGAACATATATTTTTTATCTTTGTAATATTTGATTTCACTGGGAAGAAAAAAAAAAAAAAAAAAAAAAAACTAGAAAACAGGAATTGTGCTTTTTCACAATTTAGTGTCGCCCCCGATGAAAAAAAAATATATGTATATATAAATAGTACGAAACATATTTCAATTTTAAGACTTAAAGCACACACTTTTATTTTATGTAAAATGACGTCATTCGCATTCGCTTAAGAATTCCACATTTACGATCCACTTTTAAACATCTACAGTAAAGAACGCATAGGATGTCACTGTCGCAAAATAATAGACAAATGCAGCAAAAAGATGACATCATTAAAGAAACTCGACAAAAAGGGCTATCTAATGATTCATAAGCATTCATCTGTTTGTATCATTAATATGGACGATTTCAGTCGTAGCGTCAGTCATGACGTTTTGGTTGGAAACTGACTCTAAACAAACGATTGCTATGTTGTATTTTCTATTTTGTTTGTGTGTTGCAGCTATATCTTATATATATATCTCACATCTAAGTGTTTTAATACTTGATATGTACTGATAACATTTTCCACGATTCATATTTAAAAAGAAATAACGCATAGCAACCGTTTGTCAGTTTCCAACCGAGTCAGTTTCCAACCAAAACGTCATGACTGACGTCACACTGAAAGCGTTTACAGATATTCAAAACTAAATATAGTTTATAATAGCTCCATGTTTTAACAGGAATTATTCGTTTATATTTTTTTCAAAATAGCACGTATTTTAATTACATTTTCTTTCGGTTGTTATGAGAAAATGGCAACAAAAAGATATAATTGCTATTTTTCAACTATTTTCCCTTTACTTTCTATATAGATGGAGTACTTGAGTTGCCAAAATTAAACAAATGGTGCTAAAAACTACAAAAAAATTAATATTTCAAAAATAAATGGAGATACAGTTTTCAAACAAATTGCATTTAAAAGTACTTTTTGTTCCAATACGACGGTATAAAAATTGAAAATGTGCGATGCTTAGAAATTT
Source organism: Maratus speciosus (assembly GCA_963932465.1). NCBI lineage: Eukaryota > Metazoa > Arthropoda > Arachnida > Araneae > Salticidae > Maratus > Maratus speciosus. The sequence continues at coordinate 29,424,642 of OZ010789.1, read as the reverse complement.
AAAAAATCGCTATAGAGCATTTAATCGTTAAATGATACATCTGCTTTATTTATTGCTGCCTTCCGTAAGTTAAAGTTATTTTTTGGAAACAAAATAAGCTGTGAGAAAGAAATAGCATACCCGTACCGAGGGCTAAAAATTTCATTTGTTAGCACCCTTGTTAATATTGTTTCTGCTGAAAGCTTTTTGATATGGAACTGTGCTTTATTTTCATCAGAAACCTCTAAATTTGATAGTCGCTTTTTATCCATATTTGACAATACCTTTTTTACAAGATTTTGCTCCGAGACCCGACGACCCGTTTTTAAAAACACAAGAATTTGTTTGTAATAACATTAGCGGTCTATCAGTAAATTTGTACAACCCCTTTGGCGCCTTATTGCGTTTTCCACTTGCCTTTTACTATCTGTACGTTTGCAGCTATAGCGCAGCTTAACGATATCCCGCCGGTACCATTTAGATTTAAAATGGGATTATTCCAACATTTTTTTTTCGTTGACAGAGCTTATCAGAAGCTAAAAACTTTTCCTTGTTTATTCCCTGCCATTTTTTTCTCTCCCATGTTTTCTTTGAAACACTGTGTTTTTCTCTCTTCTGTTTACTCCCATCTTTATAATATAAAAACGAGCTTCTTTATTTTCTTTTTGCAGCTTCCTAAACTTCCCTTTTTTGGCTCTTTCTTTACAGGGTATCTTATAATTTAGTTATTTTTAATCTTTTAGTTAATAATTACGATAATTATTTCATAAAACTATTTTTTATGCACAACAAGAAAATATTTATTTAGACAATAGCATATCACTCGCACATCACACACATTTAGACGCACATCATTTCCCACGTTTGACGAGCAATTTCCAACTTGTTTTAAATTATAGTTCTATTTTTAGGTTGTGGCAACACAAAAGGAAAGATTTAATTAGAAAATTAACAAGTTGGAAATTGCTAGTCAAACGTGGCAATTGAGGTGCGTTCGTACTATAACTTGTTTTATAATTATTTTTTGCACACTATATTGTACTGAGTGTATATTTTTTGCACTTCATAAGTGCATAGTCTGTAGTATCATTAAAATTCACTTGCAATTTTTTTTTCCCATTCCCAGTAACGTAACAGAACACTTTTGACTGTCCCTGTAATTAAATTATACATCCGATTTTCATAAAATTTAAAATGGCTCGACAAAATTTTGCAACAATTATATATTTAAAATTTCAGACCATTCGGAAGGCTTTAACAGCATTAAAATGCACTTGCAATAATTTTTCCCATTGGCCGTAATGTAACGGAAAACTTTTGAGCGTCCCTGTAATTAAACTATACATCCGATTTCATAAAATTTGAAATGGCTCGACAATATATTGCAACAATTATGTATTTAAAATTTCAGAACATTCGGAAGGCTGTAACACCATTAAAATGCACTTGCAATATTTTTTCCCAATGGCCGTAATGTCAAGGAAAACTTTTGACTGCCCCTGTAATTAAACTATACATCCGATTTTCATAAAATTTTAAATGGCTCGACAAAATTTTGCAACAATCATATATTTAAAATTTCAGACCATTCGGTTGGGTAGTTTTTGTTCTGTTATATGCGAACAGACAGACAGATGGACAGACAGACAGACAGACGGACAGGCAGACGGACTGAACGACGACTATATTTGCTACGTATTTTTATAATTACGAACGCACCTAAAAAGGAGAAATTTCTATAATTTTAAATTATAGAAGGAATAGTGCTGAGTAAAATTCAAATAGTTGCTATTCCTTTAATATTGGATATTTTTTGACCCGACCTTCCAAAGGCACATCGCTAAATTCAGAGCTTTCCAACAAGCTATTACTCATCACTGAATGTTTCCTGGTTTCGATTGTAATCGAATTGTTCCTTTTCCATCATGTTTAAAAACGTAAAAGATGCAGCTGAGCTCTACTATACAGAACTATCGTGCTGTATGATAAAAATATGCGGCATTCTCACAATCTTTTGACTTTTATGTCCTGAATAAAAATTTTTATTTTAATACTTTTTTTTGTGATTTTTTATTTCATATACTGAGCAACATCCCATTGCATGATTGCATTACAATATTAAAGAGATAAATAAGTTTTGGACGATGTTGCGAGTCCAAATACCAGGAAAACTCCTATACCGTCCCGTGTCCCTGATGCTGGTTTTAAAGTTTGGAGCCGTCTGTATTAAATTGTTTCAATAAAAGTAATTCGATGTAATTTTTTTCCGAAACTAGGACAATTGTTTATATAAATATGTAGCAAAAAATTAACCTGTACACATTTTTACGGTTGACATTATTTTTTTAACTCTGTCCCTGGGTTTTTCATCCTTACCGTACCTCTTGATAAACTTATACAGAAAATCACTTCAGATGCAGCCACAGAATATTTTTCAACTTTTTTCTCATGCAAAAGTATACTAGAGAAATAATGTCTAAAATTCTTTGAAAGGAAATTTACTGCAGAATTTAAATCAGCATTTAAATATCAATTTCAAGATCGTGGCTTTATGGGTAGTCTTACCGTCCCCAAGGTTTATTCCTGCACTTTTCGAGGTAAATTTAAAAAAAATAATTTAATCCAATGCTAACAACTGTTTCTAAAAATCAGTGAACATTGTGGCTATCACTTAGTCTTAACATGATTTGCCTAAAAATAGGTGGTAATTTACCTTACCGTTCCATCCTTGCCGTCCCTTTTTTTTCCCATTTCGTCCCTTTTTACCAATACCGTCCCGTTTTTTACCTTACCGTCCCTCCTTTAACACCCCTTTAAGACAATGTTATACAAAAACTCTGTATTAAAAGTACTGCATTTTTATTATTTATTATTTGAATGTCCTGTGGATACTATGCAAATTCATTATAAGTAAAAATTTAGAAGAAAATAAAAAGTTATAGTGGTAAAAGTGTAAGGAAAATTAAACTCGCGAGTTTAACTTAAACCTCAGTTAATAAAAAAAAATTCGTTGCTGACCATTTTTTCTTTATTTTGAATCATTAACGCATTCGTCTATCAGATTAAAATGTTATTTTGGCAATTTTAATTTCATCAGATTTTTATTCCCGAAAGTCAAATGATTGTGAGAATGACCCATATCTAATTTAAATTTATTTAAAACAATTTCTCTGTATGAAATTGAAATTGTGTTCTTAATAATTAAATAAGGTTATTGTGCTTCTTCTTAATTCAACATTGATAGGTGCATTTTGTTTACAAATTGTACAAATTAAATTTTACACTTTTCGCTTTCTAATATCGTAAATTCCAAATTAAATGAACAAGAAGTAACATAAATAACTTCTTTTTATACAGTTTTTCCGCGTATCTTTTCATTATAAGCATAATAGCGAAAAAAATATTATTTGTTAAATTCATTAACAAATGTAAAATATGTCTAACAGAATTCATGAATATACGAGGGTAGGCTGAAAAGAAATGCACAAATGCTTGTTGAACATAAATGAAAACAAACGGCAAGATCGAGTTCAAAGTACATTATTGTACAACTCTTAAGCTTTAAAATCAAATATTTATTTTTCAACGTAGTCATCGTTAAGTGCCTACTTCAGCCACGTGAAAAGACCCGTTCGCTAATGCTATTCCTATGGAAGAAATTTATAAAGATATCTCTGTCACATTCCAGTATTTTTATCCGACTGCCAAGAAGGGTTATGTGTTTCACACGTATCTGGGTATGTGGATTTTTTTATACTCTCGAAACATCCCAACGGGTGGATGGATTTTACTGAATGAGATCTCTATCATTTCGTCTTAAGCGTCCAATGGTTATAGGCAAGTGTTTTTTTTTATATAAATTCAAAATGGTGGCCGTAAAATACAAAATGTCGGTATAGACGGGAAAAAAATTACGCAATATATTGAGTGGCATATCATTGGACAGGTCTTTCAAAATGAAGACGATGTTTCATTGACTATTTTATAGTCAGAAGCTCCGTTTAAATATTACACAACCTGGAAGTTGTGTAGCTAGGATCTCTAGCTTTACTTTAACATTCATAGATATCTACAGAGCTCATCAAAGCAGTGTTTATAGATAGGAACTAACAATTAAGCACAACTTAATAGTCATCAATACAAGTAAATAAAAAAATAGATAAGTAATATAAAAAATAGTTTCACATTGATAAGAAATAATTAATTAGTTCGCTTTTTACGCAGTCGGGGTTTTTGATTTTTTTAATTTAATTTAAATTTATCAGATGATTTTTTTTTTTGCTGTGGCTAGCTGAGGTCGATCTGTTTGCAGGACGTTTTCTACTTTTTCAATTTCGTTTACAAGTACTTTTAATCAGGACACTTTCATTTTCAGAACCGGCTCGTAAAATGAAAGTATCCTCTTGAAAAAAATCGCCGATGAAAATCGAAAAACTAAAAAACCGCCTTTTTACAGATCGACCTCAGCTAGCCACTGCAAAAAAATCATCTAAAAATATTGAAATGTGATCGAGATATCTCTATAAATTTCTTCCATGGGAATAGCATTAGCGAACGAATCTTTTGCCGTGACTGAAGTAGGCCCTTAAAGCTAACACATTTCTCCCAACGTGTAATAAGTTTTTGTTTTGTTCCGTCACTCAAAAAATTCTTCCGACTTTTCTCGATTCCCGGACTTGACAGCTGCCTTTACCTCATTTCCAGAGTTGTAATTATTACCCTTGAGGTCTCTTTTGAGTAGAAGAAAAAATAAAAATCGCGAAGCGCAAGATCGGGGAGGCAGTAAGGAGGGTGTGGAATTGGTTCAAACCTCAGGTGTCACAGAGCCTCTGCAGTTGCGCTCGAGGTGCACAGATTTTAAGGTATCCCAATTCTTCAATAATGAAGCCGACACCTTCCTTGAATATTCCAGTACGGTTTGCGATATGCTTTTAAGTGATTCGCCTGTCATTTTGAATCAAATCTTCGACGAGTTTGCGATGTTTATCGTCTGTGGCATTGATCGGAAATCCGCTGAATTTTTCATCAACAAATATGGCTTTTCTATGCTCACAATGACAAAATTTTAATGCCCATCGTTTTAAGGTAGACCTAGGAACATCGTCGTCATAATAAGCCTCAAATGTGCACATGCATATAGAGGAGGAATGTCACTTCTGATGGTCATTCATTTCACTCAAAACAAGCATGTGTAGCAAGCACATGCATTTCTTATCAGCATACCATCGTATTTTCATTTTAGTTAAAATCGGGTTTTACAAAATTAATCCGACTGCATGCAATATATTGAAATATATTGAAAATGTAACATTTATAATACTTCTGTAGTTAAAAAATTATTTAAATTCTGTAAATATGAATTGAATTTTTGAAAATTTGCATGTTGACACTCTCCTTCTATAATAAGTTGCAAGTATGTGATTTATATATTCTTTATATTCTTTTCTTTGAAATATTCTTTTAATATTAAAAAAAAGAGATTTTCGAAATCATATACTTGGAGATTTTTCTCTCAACACAAAATTTTCGACCTACATTTTACGAAATTTTACATAAAACCTCTCTGTGACTTTTTAGAAAAAGCGAGCTTCCCTTGAGCCTCAAAGTCATTTAAAAGTAAGCCGGGAATTTTAAGGAAACTGCAGATTCTTTTGAAACAATGCACGTGTTCTCCGAGATATATGTGTGTGAGCGGTATTGCAGCAACCTACTGATTTATAAAAGCAAATAAAAAAACTGGAGAGTAATACTTTTATTTTTGTCTTCCGAAAGGTTATAAATTTAGATTTAGTTTTAGTTTTCTAATAAAAGATAATTTCCTATGATGTAAATAACTTTAAAAATATTTAATTTGGAGAAGAATTTAATTTGAAGAATATCTTATGCGATATGTTCTAAAATATACAATGCTTACTAAAGCATAGATTAATTGTCCTAAAAATAAAATACATTAAACTTTATTTCATCTATCAGTCTTAAAATATATGTTCGCGTAATCGCAATAAAAATTACACGAAAAAGTTTTGTATTTATTTGATAAAATTCGAAATATGGGAATCTGTGCAAGATTTTCATTTGTATTATATGCATAAATATATGTTTCATCTATAGATTTATATAAAATATCATTTAAATTATATATTGCATAAAATTAAGCGATTAAATTACATATATCATAAAATTTTCCTGTACAACTAAAAAACATATTTACTGGTTTACAAAGACAAATGAGATTATAATTGTTATTAACATTAAATGTAGAATTAATTGAATTAAATGTCTTAATATCTGTCCCTTCTCAGGCTTAAACAAAGTAGGAAATATTTTTTTTTAATTTGTTCTTCAAATTATATATTTTTTAATTATTAATAAACTACGAATAATTGTATATCAGTGTTTAAACACAATTTATTTCATAATCATCTCGAAAAGGATTTTACATAAAAAACTCTTCCCTAAATGATTAAAACAATCTTGTCTTTCTTGTCATTCGTGTCTTGTGTCCTATATTTGGGATATTATAAACATGCAGAAAATATAGACTAGAACACAAATTTTGCAACTTTTAAAAATCGTATTTGAAAGAAGTCTACAAGCTGAAATTATAACTTAGTTATTTGGATCTTTGATAGGCAATAATACAAATGAGCTTTGGGCATACTTTTTGCACTTCACCATCTTGAACAATAAAATTAATCAACATCGACGTAAAGTCTTCATCTAAGCAAATGAATAAACATCTTGTGCTGTCATCTAACAGTAACAGATAAAGTCATATAGCGCAGACTAGGGAGGGTTGACCCACTTTTTACAAAATGATTTTTTATTTTTTTAATGTTGAAAGCAGAATAAAGTTTTAAATATAATTTTATTCGTTATACAATCAGCTATCAAAATAAAATTGCTACATAAGTGTAATATATAAGAAATTTGAAAAATGATTGTTTTTCTTTATGATAAAATAATGGGTCAAGGCTCCACACATAAGGGAAGGTTGACCCACTATATGGGAGGCTTGACTCACTTTGTTTTATATTAAAATATTTGTGAAGAGAAATAAAATTAGTTTAAAAAAACAAAATAACTTTAGGTTACATGCGATAATTATTGTAAAAAAATATTTTTGAAAATATACGCTTAAACAAACCTGTTTAGACGCAATAGCAAGTCAGAGGAGAAAAACTTTGTTTTAAACAGGATTTTATCTAAGCAGGTATAATTGTACAGTTGGCAAAATGAAATTTTAACATTTAAGACAGTATTCCGTTAGAGATAGGTTTCGTTTTCAAAGGGTTTCATTTACTATTATATCCGGATTTAGGCGCCATTGCATCGCTTTTTTTTTGTCTCCTTATCCTACGTTTGTGACTCTCGACATGACAAATCTAGTTGTCACAAAGTTTGGCTTCATCTCACTGTATTCATCCCGGTAAAATTTGTCTACACACCTTCCTAAAGTTTTTTGATCAATGCTATGTTCTTTTGCAACTGCATGAGCAGTTAACTTATCATTAACATATTTTAACTCTATCAGGGGCAAAGTACTTTCAGTACTAAAATGTTGAAATAAATGACTGGCACTGGAATTTACAAACAAATGTATTTGAAATAAGAAAACGGCTATATTTCACATACATATTAAATGGGAAAGATTTCAGCAAAGTTCTGGTGCCAATGTAGCGTTTGGGAATTAGGATTAAATGGTTTCATAAAGATACCACTCGACCTGAAAGGGTAAAGACTTCTGCTTTCATACTTTCTAGTCCTTTCTAGCCTTCCCCACTGTTTCTATTTACCTATTGTGAGTAATATTTAAATGGAAAAAAAGTTCCTATCAACTTTTCGCTTTCTATTTCATTAATTTTTTTCTTGCAATGAATACTATAGCAATTTTTCACATCTTTTTTAGTTTTAAACTTTATCTTTTCCCTCACATCATTTTATTTTATCTTTACAGAATAAATTTACACTCTTTTTTATATATAACATATAACCATTAACCTTTCATACTGCACAATATATAATAAAAATATTTCCAAAAATACTTAATTAGGGAGCCTTGAGCATCTGGTCAACCGTCCCTCACATTGACTGGGTCAAGCCTCCCCACTTAGCCCTTTTCTAAAAAAAGCACATTGTTATGTTAAGCCCAACTTACTGTACAATCTTTATGCTTGGAATGGAAGGTCGATATTTCTGCATTACTCAAAACCTACTTACTTAAATTTCTATAATGTATATATTTTTTAAAGATTAAAAAATATTTCTAAAAAACACAACTTTTAGGCTGAAAACGCCCCACAATTCATTTATCCACACTTATTTCGATTATCTGTATGAAACAAAGACTGTTGTTTGAGGATTCCAGTAGCTTTCGTTAGCAACTATTGATAAAAGTCTGAAATTCTTTTAAATAGGAAAACTGATGGCTGTGTCAACACTCCCTAGTCTCCCCTATAGATAATTACTTCATGCATTTTTCATATTACGAAAAAAATATATATACAAAATTATTTAATTTCCAAGCGTCCTAAATATGGAATTTTAGGCACAAATGGGTTAAATGTATGGATGAATACCAGACCGCACATTGACATATTAAAAGCATCAAGATTCAGCATATTCAGAATGCCAGAATTTCTTTTGATGGTCGATATTTACAGAATATCAAATAATTCCAAAATATCACATTCACGGGTGTCTTGCGGATAATTTTTACTTTCTTCTATCTTTAAAAGAAGAAAGTATTGGATTCATGAAAATTTTCGATTTCCGGTTTTTGACGGATTTACACGTTTTAACCCCCTGACCGCTGTGCAAAAGGGCAAAAATGTAATGTTGTTTTCTCTGCGATTTTTTTAAAATGCTAAATAAATATTTTTTTCCAACATGATATATATATTTCTTATTGCATATGGGCATATAAACCTTGAGAGTATGCATCATAACTTAATTTCTTAAAACTGGATTATATCTGTCGAATTATATAAGTTTAAATAATGCCTCTATTGCAGCAAAAACCTGCAGCTTAGTGAACGGACATATCAGTTTGGTGAGAAGGTTAAGGGTAAGAGATTCCAAAAAACATGTTTTTACAAAATGTCTGTCTGTGAGTCTGTCTGTCTGTCCGTCTGTCTGTGTCTGACACAAATTTTGTGGGCGTTTTATCTCAAGAATTAATGCACGGAATTTAATAAAAAAATATATTCAGGTAGTCCCTGATATAAATTGGTGCTCATTAAGTTTTGGTATAAGTCGCCCAACAGGTGGCGCTGCTATGCTGCATTTTGCAGGATTTACACGATTTCCGCAGTAGCTCTATCTCAAGAACTAATGCACACATTTTCATCAAACTTCAGATTCTGTTAGTCCTTGATAGGAAATTATGCTAACTACGTGCTGGTGTAAATCGCCCAATAGGTAGCGCTGCTGTGCGGCATTTTGTACGATTTCCTCAATTGCTTTATTTCAAGAACTAATACACGAATTTTCACTAAACTTCAGATTCAAATATACCTTGATTAATATTGCTGCTGATTACGTGTTGGTGTAAATCACTCAACAGGTGGCGCTGCTATGCTGCATCTGTCACGATTTGCGCAATAGCTCTATCTCAAGAACTAATGTACGAATTTTCCCTATGCTTCATATTCAGTTAGACGTTCACATAAGTTGATGATGATTAGATTCTGGTTTAAATCACTCTATTGGTGGCGCTGATTGGTGCATTTTGCTGGGTTTATACTATTTCAGCGATAGTCACATCTCAAGAACTAATGTACGGAATTTCATCTTTTTAGAATCCTCATGTTGAGCATAGATTGCCATTTAATTTTGGCACAGTGATAATGAATTTTGAGGTAATGACATGTATGAGATAGAAGAAAGTTTTGGGATTGCTACATCCGACTAGTTTGATATATGTTTGGACATTTACAGGTTGGCATTGGACATACTCTGTATATCTGGTCACATATACATCTAAAAAGATGTTTCGAAAGGTTCTTAACGGCGAATAAAACAGTATAATCTATTTTTCAGCTTTTGTGCTCTTACCAAATAGTTCTAACAGGATCTTTATGACTACTGTAGGTGCTGATGTTTAAGGTTCTATTCCTTGTAAAAAAGACAAATGAATCTACTAAAATATGATATTATAACAAACGAAAATATGCAAAAACCTCGTAGCAGTTACCCACCATTCTCAAAAGCGTTCGATATTTAAAAAAGCTTAAAAAAAAAACAAAGTTTATTTTAGTTGCCTGATTTCCGGGAACATTTCCGAGTAATTTTAACAGTATATTAATCAGTTTCCAAAACATGGAATGTAAGTTTTTCGGATGATATAAATTTTCAAGTAACCATCTACAAGTTCAACAAACATCCTGTATAGAGGAATAGATAAATTAATAGTAATAACATTATTTTTAAAATTATTATTGTTTCTTTAACCTTGCATATATAAATTCAATCATGCAGCTGAAAACGCTGGGTTATGGATAAATATCATTAGAGAAGCCGATATTGTGACATTAAAAATTGATTTATACACTATACATTTTACTCGAAAACGTTCCTGCTAAACGATGGCAGAAAAAAAATGTTTTTAAATGTTCTTTTCTAAACAATAAAATACTTTGTTTTTAGTGTTTATAAATATAAAAAAGTGTAGACCAAAAGAGGTTATTGTATATTTTCATTCGTGGTTGTTTTATGCTTTCTTAAATTAAGTAATATTTTTTTTCTTTTTATAATGTTTGATATGCTCCAAAATAGATTTACTTTTGTATAAAGATCACATTTTTCACTAAATTCGAAAGAATTTGAATCGCTATAAAAATACTTAGTATAGAGGTAGACTTTATTCATAAGATTCAACATATATGTTGCATATTTGTTCTATATATATTACAATACTATTTTATAAAAAGGTATTATTACGCATTATTAATTTTAAAACGCATACAGATGTATAAGCATTAGTAGTAATGTAAATTACTTGTAAAGTGTAAGATCTATTAGGGAATGTATTGGGACCTGTAGGTAAATTTCTGTTATGGAAGAATTACAAGAAAACACTATTGAAAGAATTGTGGCACTTGCACATAAATGAATCGATGGAATTGAATTAGTTGTTAAATATATATTTCATATAATGTTTCTTTATAACTACGTGTTAAATGAATGTATTTTTATATGCGAAATCTTATTTATATCATGAATTTTATACCAAAAATACACTATGTTTCATTAATTATATGTAAAAAATGTATGCGTTTAAAAGGCTTTTAAGCACATTTAACTTGCTGGGGAAGACATTCAATAGTGCATTTAATGTTCGTTATCAGTATTTTTAATTCTGCCTTATAAATTATTAATAAATCTATTATAAACCAATCTTTGGGTGAAATGATAACATGCCTGAGGTATATTGATCTCATCCTTATCAAACAGTATAATATATAAATCGTTAAAAATGCTAATATTTATGGCACAACAGTCACACACTTGACTGACTTGAATACCCTTGTACAAAAGATCTATTATTAGTCTATGCCATATACAAGAATAATTGGTCTTTCGTAAATGCTCGTATGAAATACGATTATTTACTTAGTATTTAGCTTCACCAAATGTATAGTATGAAATTTCCTGCAGCAAAATACCATTCAGATAATATACTGCTCTTCCATAATGCCGATCATTAGCACAACAGTGATATGCCTGAAACAGTTTTGCATATTTCGTCTCATTTTAAATTATTTCAAATCATAGACGTCAGACTATCAAATTTGGATATTTCACACGCCTAATTTAAATTACAATGCTGAGTTGATTGGATTTCGATGTTTGCTGATTATATAAATTAAATTATATTTACGTTATTTTAGAAATACACATTTCAGTTTATTGTAATTCTAACTAGCAAGAATGTCAGTAATGTTATTTTTAACCTCTATAATTACGTATCATTTCAATTGATATTAAATTTTTTATGTAAACTATTGATAATATTACATGATTACCTTTATGAAAGTACAGTACATTATTGTTAAATGTCTTTAAATTGATTCAAAAATGATTTGTTCAGTTAAAGCGTCTACTCCAGTTACAGAAAGAAAAGTTAATGATACTTTTCTATCTTGTTCCAGACATTTTGTACATTGTCTTGTTTCGTCTGTGTTTGTGTTTGTTCGAATTAAAGTAAATATATAAAATATATATATATAACGTTCTTATTAATTAGATGGTTACGTTATGTAATATTTTCAAATAACACCCCTAATTACAAATAGTGTAACATTCGTCTTTTTTATTCACGCAATTTGTAAAAAAAAATTATACAATTAAATAAGGTGAATATACTATTCAGAAATAGTTACAGACAAATGGTGAGCTTCATTCACTGCACATCCTGCTGTGCTTTGCCACATACGGCATATATAGTCTTCCTTTATTTATAGTTTATTTATGTTACATGAAAAAAAGTCCAGTCTTTAACACTAGAACGCGACGATTTTTTTTTTTTTTTTTTTTTTTTTTTTTTAAACCCGAACCAGATGTCGATTCGAACCAGAAAATTCTTCTTAAAATAAGTTAAATGTATGTTGCACAAAAATAGTTTTTAAATAGTTTTAACTAAAAATTGGTGTCAAATATAATTTTAAAACTTGAATCTAATTCCTCGCATTTGTAGCGTCACTGATGCGAGAAAAAGTTTTACTTTTTGACAAAACAAGAATATGAACTTTATTTTTACCCGACTGCCAAGGAGGGTTATGTGTTTCACGCGTATCTGGGTATCTGGATTTCTTTATACCTTCGAAACATCCCAATGGCTGGATTCATTTTAATGAATGTGGTCTCTATCAATTCACCTGAACCGTCCGATGGTTATAGGCTAGATTTTGTTTTTATATATTCAAAATGGTGGCCGTAAAATACAAAATGGCGATAGAGATGAAAAAAATTTGCACCCTATTGAGTGGCATATCATTGGATAGGTCTTTCAAAATGAAGGCGATGTTTCATTGACTATTTTACAGTCAGAAGTTCCGTTTAAATATCATACAACATGGAAGTATTGTAGGTAGGATCTCTAGCTTTACTGTAACTCTAACCTTCATAGACATCTATAGGCCTTATGAAAACAGTGTTTATTGTTAGGAACTAACAATTAAACAGAACTTAAAAGTGACCAATACAAGTAAATAAAAAAAATGGGTAAGTAATATAAAAAATAGTTTCCCATTGATACGAAGTAATTAATTAATTTACTTTTTGCGCAGTCGGATTTTTTGATTTTTTTTAATTTAATTTTTACTTGTTCATTTTTTAAATAACATAAACTTATTTCAAAAGTTATAGTTATTCCATTAAAGTTAAAAACTTAAATTAAAGTTATCGAAATTTCAAGTTTATAGCAGGTTATACAGAATTATGTAACTGCATTTCCTTATTCGTTCTTTGTCTACCCCTTTCAATAAAGGTAAAGTAAATAGAAATTACTATTATAAATCTTTAAAATATTGAATCGAAAATGTATGAAATTTTTAAACGATAGCTATAAATATACGCCGTATCTCAAAAGTTTAGACAATCAATAAAATTTTCATTAACACAAAAAGTAATAAGGTACAATTAAAATTCGTGATATAGGTAATAAATTAAAGCAGTTTTGCTGATATATACATATAAATTATGATGAAAGGTTTGAAATTATAATGTATACATTAAATTACATACAAATGTAATGTCCAAAAGTATAGACACCCGTAATTCTTTTTGGTTTTACATTTATAAAAGTAACTAAAAACTTACTTTTAATATTTAATTGTATAGCCACGACACTTTATAACATCAAATACATGTTGTTCCATAGAATTAATTAAGCATAGTATTACAGAAAGAGGTATTTCATACCACGCTTTGTCAAATGCAATTTTTAAGTCATTTACACATGTATATTGCTTTCCATTTTCATATATTTTACAAGATAGGATCCCCCATATTTTCTCCATGGGATTCAAAGCTGGACTAAGTGCTGGCCAGTCTAACAGTGTGATATTGTTTTGCCTAAACCATGTTTTCGATGATGTGGTGATATGGATGAATGTCCCAACTTGTTGGAAAATGCAGTCCGGTCCTGCCAGCAAATCCATAATTGGCAGTAAATTGATGCGTAAAATATCCCGATAATCTTCTTATTTCATTTTTCTGTCCATAAATCCTAGAAATGTTTGGTCGTTGAAAGAAAACCCTCCCAGGTCATTACGGATCCTCCGCCTTGTTGTCTGCTGAAACAGTTCTTGGGTTCTTTTCTTAGGCCATGTCAGTAAAATTTATGACCATCAGGGTCGTCTAAATTCCATTTCTTTTCATCAAGGAAGATGATCGAAATCCATTTTCACCGTAAGATATATGCTTTCTAGCCCACTTTAGACATGTAGCTTTATGTCCCTGCTTTAAACAAGATTTTGCTTTCATTCTCTTGTAAACAATATTTGTTGAAGCTTTAATTCTTCTGTGTACAGTACTTTTTGGAATTCAGGAAATTGATGCAATTTCACGCCCATATAAATTATCAAATGAAGCCATTTTTAATTACATTCTATCATCACGTAACATTGTTTTCCTTGGTCTTCCGACTCACTTTCTAGTATTCCATGTTCCACCTGAGCTCGAAACTCTATAAATACTGCTCAAGGATCTCTTTATTCTTCTCGATATTTGTACAGGATTTTGTCCTTGCGCACTTAAATGTAAAATCTTAATAATTTCTTCTTCAGAAATTTCTTTAGAACGTGGAATTTTTATCAGAACACGCAGGAAAGGTCTTTTCCGAATTACAAGCAAAACAATACATTGAACTCATTTGATTCCACAAAATTTTAATAAATTATTATGCTAAAAATACAGCAGATAATATTTCAATAAAAGGGGAAATAAAAGGGGAAATATTTATAGAAGCAGACAAAAATAAAAATATTTTATTCTGTGAACACAAATGTAAAAGAAAACATGTAATTCTGCATTGTGTCTATTCTTTGGGACAACACATTGTTATACAGTTTAATGTATGTTTTATAATTTCAAACCTTTGATCATAATTTATATGTGTATATCAGCAAAACTGCTTTTATTTATTACCTATCTCATAAATTTTAATTATATCTTAATACTTTTTATGTTTGTGTAAATTTTATTGATTGTCTAAGCTTTTGAGACACAGTGTAGGTTCTTTGAGCACATAGTCTGGTTTTACATGAAAATTTTATATTTTAAATAGGTAATGTTTAAAAAAAAATAGCCGTTTAAAAAAAATAGCCATTGTAAAAAAAAATATTTAAACGTTCAAAAAGTCAAAAGAATAAATTTCATATTTTATAAAAATTCTATGAAACTTTAAATGATGAAAAACATAAAAAAAACAATGACGAAAAATGATACATCAGCGAAAGATTATTAAATACTTTCCAACATTAAAGAATTTCATTTTTTTTTCTAGAATAGCATGCGATATCTCGTAAACTTAATTAAAATTATTCAAATTCGAAACTAAATCAAAATTAAAATACACAGCAAGCGATTTTTCACACATAAATTATAATGTAATGCAACTACTTTGTGCTTTCCTGTACACTAACTATAAATAATGCTTATTCCCTACTCTTGAAAAAGCATTCTGTAGTCCATTTCATATATATATACCAAATATCATTATATTTGAAATATTGTGACTTCAATAAAATGCACCGCAAACTGTAGTTCTTCATAGACCGTAATACAACGGAAATCTTTTGTGTACCTCTTTAAGGGGTCTCAAGACTCCTAGGGATTTGAAAAAAAAAAAAAAAAAAAAAAAAAAAAAAAAAAAAAAAAAAAAAAAAAAAAAAAAAGACAATTTTCAACATTTAATATCTTAAATTATATTTGATTTTAAGACACAATTTTAATTGTTATGAAAGATGTAAGTATTGTCTTTCATTTCATGTATTTCAAAAAATAGCAAGATGCAGAATTCGTATTTATAGGGGGCTCCAATGTGTCAGACATTTGACGAATAGAAAATTGGTATAACAGTTTACGTGCAATATTACAAAACAAATTTTGCAATATGTTTTGGTGCCTATTTGTACTTCAGAACGTAATAATTAACCTGAACCTAAATAAATCTGTATTTACAGCCTTTTTTATATATTTAATACAAAGTTGTATTTAGATTTATAAAATTTTTATAATTTCTACAGAATGATCATCTAAAAAATATATTTTTTTAACAATAAAAAGGAAATTTTAAGTTCAGTTTATACAGACTAGGATGAAACATATGTTTTGAAAATTTCATAAAAAAATATTCAGAAGTTTTAGAGATATCCTGACCATTATACCCAAAAACGTCATTTGGCGAAAAAAGACTTCAAAGTTTTGGGAAACGCCTCTTCAACTATTGAGCGGGTATAATTCTAAAAGCCATTACTTATGTTCTAATGTGAATTTCAAGGAAACAATTGTATCAAAATGTTCAGAAAGGATAGAAGTTCAGCATTAAAAAAAAAAATTCAATTTCGCAATATCTGAAGCGTAAGAGTCCTGCGACCCATTAAAAGAACCATAAATGCTACGCACATAGTTTTCAAAACAAAACATAGTAATAGTAATTAAAATAATAAAACTTTGTAAAAAAAAATCACCATAAAATAAAAACAATACATAAGACGCGTTTCGCACTAAAAATATAACAGCTCGTCATCAGCTACAGAAAACACGTGTCCGTAAGCGGGCAAGGTCAAAAATGAACTCAAAGGTAGAGAATGTTGCAAAGAAAGCGACAGATGGCGTTAGCTGAAAGGAGCACATGCAGAGGAGAAAAGTGTTGCCAAAAAGATAGAAGAGAAATTGATAGGGAAAAAATGGAAATAAAAGAAATAAACAAAATTAAAATAAAATAAAAGAAGTAAATAAAAAAATATAAATATTTTTTTAAATAAATTATTTATATTTTCGAAGGAAAATAAAAAGAAAGCAAAATAAAAGAATAAAAACAAATATATTTATATTTTTTAATTTACATCTTTTATTTTATTTTTATTTTGTTTATTTCTTTTATTTCCATTTTTTCCCTATCAATTTCTCTTCTATCTTTTTGGCAACACTTTTCTCCTCTGCATGTGCTCCTTTCAGCTAGTCCCATCTGTCGCATTCTTTGCAACATTCTCTAACTTTGAGTTCATTTTTGACCTTGCCCGCTTACGGACACGTGTTTGTTGTAGTTGATGACGAGCTGTTATATTTTTAGCTCGAAACGCGTCCTATGCATTGTTTTTATTTTATGGTGATTTTTTTTACAAAGTTTTATTATTTTAATTGCTTCATATCCCCAGTTTTCGGTGCTATTTTGCTATAGTAATAGTAAACCTCAGTAGCTGTATTAAACCTCAATGACCTATAAAAATTGCATGCAATCTGTGTATATGTACGAGTGTTAGATAACGGATATACAGAAAAATCGAATTCACAAACATTTCTTAACTACGATGGAAAATATATAAATATATCTCAAATATACAAATATATGATTTTTTTCAACATTTCTTAGGTAAATTCTTTTCATATTGAAAAAAAGAGATTTCTGAATTCACATATAAAGATCGTTTTTTCTTTCCAGACCTTCTTTGGGACGTACATTTTGCAAAATTTTACATAAAACCTCACTCTCACTTTCACGAAATAGTGAGCATCCCTTGAGCCTTAAAGTCATCTAAAGGTAAGTGAGAAATTTTGAGGAAATTTGAGAATTTCGTTTTTAAGGCTTGTGTTTTCATACATATATCTACGCGAGTAGGAAAGAGCAAACTACTACTTAAAAAGGAAATAGAATTAATAATATTATAAGACGAAACGCAATATTTCATCTTGATTCGAAAATGAGATATATTATATGAATTTTAAAAGGTTCGCTTTTTTACTTAAAATGGGACTAAAATAATAAAAGAGATGTTACAAGTTAACAGATTATGCATTTCATTTAAAACATATCAGTACTTTCACGCTTTTCCAAGCACTTCATCAGAGAATATTTAATAACTAATTGCGTTTATTTATACAAATATGTCAATTCGTTTTGAATACGAGAGAGCCAATAATTATTAGAATTGAAAGTAGAAGTAGCAGTTTCTTGGATTGATCTTAATTAAAGAACTGCAGTTCCATTTACATTATTACATCACTCTGACCTTATAGGTTACTTCCCTTTTTACCACTTTTTTTCTTTACTTTCCTTTCTTTCCTTTTTACCCGACTGAAAAGAAGGGTTATGTGTTTTACGCGTATCTGTGTATGTGGATTTCTTTATACCTCGAAACATCCCAACGGCTGGATGGATTTTAATGAATGAGGTCTCTATCAATTCGTCTTAACGGCCAGATTGTTATAGGCTAGGTTTTGTTTTTATAAATTGAAAATGGAGGTCGTAAAATACAAATTCATGGTAGAGACGAAAAAAAAAATTTACGCACCCTATTGAGTGGCATATCATTGGATAGGTCTTTTAAAATGAAGACGATGTTTCTTTGACTATTTTACAGTCAGAAGCTCCGTTAAAATATTATACAACCTGGAAGTTCTGCACGTACTGTGGATCTCTAGCTTTAGTGCAACTCTAACTATCACTGACATCTATAGACCTCATTAAATCAGTGTTTATAGGTAGGAACTAACAATTAAACACAACTTAAATGTCATCAATAAAAGTAAATAAAAAAATAAATAAGTAATATAAACAAGTAATATAAAAAAATATTTTTTTTTTAAGTCAATTCCTACTTAGGTCAAAAAGAGAACTTTTTTTCTCCCATTCTTCTTTCCTGTTGTGTGGCGCTTAAAATGCCTTGATCAAGAAGAGGGCTCTCTCGGTCTTAAAATACCTTGATCAAGAAGAGGGTTCTCTCGATTATTGAAAATTAATTAATTTAACTAATGAATTAATATTTGAAAAACTGAATTAACATCAAGTATCATCCACTACAAGTTTAAAAAAATTATTTGAGCTTGATTGTATGAATAATAAGTATTTAATTAACGATTGAAAATTTGAAGAAGATATATATATAGCAAGAATGTGAGCTAATAGTAGGAATTGAAAAAAAAATAGTTTCACATTGGTGAGAAATAATTAATTAGTTCGCTTTTCACTCAGTCGGGTTTTTTGATTTTTTAAATTTAATAGTTTATTTACTTTACCTTTTTTCCTTTTTCCTTTTCCAGCTACGTATTTAAAAAAGGAAAGTGAAGTATGAGTCATGTCCTAAAATAAATGGAACTGCAATTAATGGTAGTACATATTTTCTCTAATTAAGTTCAATGCAAGAAACTGCTGCTTTTACTTTCATAATTGGCTCTCTCATTTTCATAGCGAAAAGACGTATCTGTATAAATAAACAACAATTAGTTATCAAAATTTTCTCTGATGCACAGTTTGAAAAAGCTTGAAAGTACTAAGAAGTTTTAAGTAAAATGCATATTTTTTAACTTGTAACATCTCTTCTATTATTTAGTCACTTTTTAAGTAAAACAGTGAACTTTTAAAAGGAAATATAACTGTCATATGAAAAGTTTTCTTAATAAAAAGTGAAAGGTTATAAACATAAATTTACTATTCCAATTTTATTGCACGATCAATTCTTATGATGGAATTGTTTTTACACGACTGCCAAGAAGGGTTATGTGTTTCACGCGTATCTGGGTATGTGGATTTCTTTATATCCTCGAAACATCCCAACGGCTGGATGGATTTTAATGAATGAGGTCTCTATAGATTCTTCTTAACCGTCCGATTTCTGTAGGCTAGGTTTTGTTTTTATAAATTCAAAATGGCGGCAGTAAAATACAAAATGGCGGTAAACACGAAAAAAAAATTTACGTACCCTATTGAGTGGCCTAACATTGGATAGGTCTTTCAAAATGAAGACGATGTTTCATTGACTATTTTACAGGCAGAAGCTCCGTTTAAATATTATACAACCTGGAAGTTGTGTAGGTAGAATCTCTATATTTACTGCAACTCTAACCATTATAGACATCTATTCACCTCATCAAAACAGTGTTTATAGATTGGAACTAACAATTAAACACAACTTAAAAGTCATCCATACTAGGCAAATAAAAAAAAAAAGGTAAGTAATATAAAAAATAGTTTCATATTGATGAGAAATAATTAATTAGTTCGCTTTTTAGGCAGTCATTTTTTTTTTAAATTTAATTCACTTGATGCACTTCAGACTCAAATAGAATTTTTAAAAATGAATTCAAAGTATCAATAATTGCAACTTAATCATTTTTGAGTAAACAATTTTTGCTTTCATGTATCTATAAAATGGAAGAAAGTACTGTAGGTGGCACTTTTCTTGAATTCCTGTTTTCGATGAATTTATACGTTTTAGGGGTCAGAGTTCCCCCCCAAAAACGTTTTAAAAAAATCTCTATCTGTCTGTGCGTAGTCTCTGAGTCATAGGAAAGTGTACGAAGTTGTAAGATGTAAGTAAACTTCATTTGAATGTTTATGACTACACTGTAAAAAGAAACGGACTAAAATACGGAAATACTACTGGCAGTTTAGACGCGAGGACTATTTCCATATGTTAACGGAACTTTTTCCCGGTAAATTGCAGAAAAATTTCCGGTTTTTTGGCATTTATGGGCGAAAACTTCGGGGAATACGGAAAGTACTGGCATCTCGATTGCCAGTAGAATTTCTGTATTTTACTCCGTTTGCTTTCACAGTGTATGGCTGTCAGGTCCCAGTTGAAATTGTCATTATTCATCCGGAGGGCGCTATGATAGCAACTTTTGCGTGGTATTCATTTTGTATTGGAAAATGTTTGAAGATATGGCTGGAATTGAACAATATTTAATTTATACCTTTTAAATTATGGACGTCATGGCCCATTTTAAAATGAGGTTTTTCCTCAGAATTTCCTATGCTAGCAACTTTTGAGTAATTTTCTCGTTTTTTCGTAGCTGTGTTGTACATCGACTCGTAAAGCGAAGGGTGCTTCTGATCCAGGCAACCCGGCGGTTTTCAAGTAACTGACGTAAAACAAAATGACGAAAAATTTTGAGGGTTTTTTTTTTTTCAGAATATAATCTATACTATCTCGTATTTACACCGATTTATTAAATAAAACAGACAATTAAAAAGGAAATCGAAATTGATCTAGTTGTCTTTTGAACTGGATGCCCGTGCAACGACGCGCACTTCGGCATGTTTTTTATTTTAAAATGCACAATTTAACATTAACATGAGACTGATAAAAGTTTTAGGACTGGCACATCAGACTAGTTTTTAATCAAATACTTATGCTGATATTAATTTATTCTTTCTTCTATACGCACTTGCTATATGTGCAGTCGTTTGTTTTTAAGCGGAATAGGTTTACGGCAGCCGTACGAGGCTTCCGCTTAGCAATATTTAAAATTTTTTGCTCAGAAAAATTCATTATTTTTAATCAACTACAATTTGTAATTACCTACAACTTTTAATTAATTAAAATATTTTAACGAATTGTGAATAATATTATATCAAAATCCTGTTCAGAAAGCTTTTTTATAAAACCACAGTCATTCATCGCCGAACGTATTGTATTTGATTAGAAAAATGTATGTTATAACAACATGTATAATAATCACTAACAAAAAAATTGAGCTAAATAATGATGCAAAAAGTTATAAAATATCTTTATTTAGATTGACGAACGTTTCATCGCACAAACGGCGACATTTTCAAAATCATTCATGATAGATATTTTCACAAAATTTAAAAACGATAACTTGGTAAACAAAGTCACGAAGCATCATGCATAATGAAAATCAGTGCAAACATAAAACTAGTCGTTGGGGGCCATCGTAATATTTACCCATCATGGATATAGATAATATAAAATATGAAAATAAAATATGTGATATTTGCTAAGCATTGTACCATGTTACTTTTATTCATAATTTAATTTATTTGGACCTTAAATATAATTAATATAACCCCTTAAGCTAATATTACTTTTTGTTGCATTAAAATATCTCAGTTTGTTGATTTTCTGTAAGCAAGTAAACGCTATTGGTTTACAATGGAAGTCTATGGGAATGTGGCGAAATATTAGAGATACCGCCAATTTGGCGTCACTTTTGGCGACTCATTTTGGCCGCCAAATTTGGTGATATACCGTCAAGTTGGCGACAGAACAGTGTCCCTCCTATGGTACCACCCCTTATAAGTATGAAGATGCATTAAATACTTGACATTTACGATAAGCCATTATTGGCATTTAATCTTATAGTTTGGCGATAGTTTTTTGGTCGGCGGGATAATCGAGTACTACCGAACTGCGTAAAAGAAACATCTTTATAACTCGAAAAATTATAATCCTATTAATTAACAGTTTACTGCGTCGGATTAAGCGTCTCATTTTCAATTAAAATATATCTTTGAATTGAAATTTGAATGAAATACAGGGTCATGAAAAATCGAAAAGTGTGAAAAATAGAATTACAAATATCTCAGCAACTAATTATTCTATCGAATTCATTCATGATGTAAAATTTATGTTTTTTTATTGTCTTTTATATTCACTCCTTCAAATAAACAATTTCGAAAATTTTTGTATACCTTTTATCAGAACGAATATTTCAAGAGTCAGAAAAAAATAGTTCCGGTTAAACGAGGTTACTGATATTCAATAGGCTTCTTTCCATTATTGCCCCCTAACTACACACCGAATTTCAAGTCTCTATCTCAATTTGTTCGGCAGATAGAGCTATTACAGTCACACAGACATACAGACGGACGGACAATTTTTTTTTTTCTAAAAATATGTTTTTCGGAACCTCCAGTGTCTGAAACGTGTAAATCCGTCAATTTTTTTTTTCGATTTTCAAAACGATTACAAGACTTACCCTATACTACGTATGATGGGTAAGTAATAAAATTAAATTGGATATTTGTGAGCGTGGATTAAATACTTTAATTACAATTTTAAAAAAAATTAGTAAAAATAATAAAAATTAAACCACGCTCACAAATATCTTAATTTTTTTATTTTATGTTTGCACTGATTTTGATTATGCATGATAACTCGTGACATTGGTTACCAAGTTATTGTTTTTAAGATTTGTGATAATATTTCTATCATGACTGATTTTGAAAATGTCGCCGTTTTGTGCGATGAAACGTTCATCAATTTAAATAAAGATATTTTATAACTTTTTACAATATTATTTATCTTAAAATGTAACTTGATATCAGAAATTTTAAATATGATAGAAGCGGTACATTTTAAATAAAAATGTAATCGAAATATATTTAAAAACATTTTACGTGTATAAGGGAACATCCACGGCAATAGAAAATTTTTCATGAAAAATTATTTTAAAGGGAAACATAAGTATGACATCAATTTAAAGCTAAAGAGTTGCTGAATAGGAATTTGTAAGTTTTAATTTCATAAGAATAAGTCTACACCGAAATTGAGCTGGAAACTAACAGTATTAATATTCATTTACAGTTGAGCATAAAAACCCACTTATTGAGTTGAAGGTACTTTTTACTTCTTTTCATTAAATGAAATTATTATGAATTGAATATAAGGAGCCATTATTACATTCGTCAGATTTACATAATTAAAAGGTTTTTGCCAAGGTATTAAGTGCAATTTTAACTTCATTTATTAGTTGATAATTAAATGTCACAAGAGTAACAGAAAACATATTAAAGTTTTAATTTTATAAAAACTACTTAAATTTTTTACCCAAAACTTCCAACTCTCTGATTTCGAGGTATAAGACAGATTTCACATTAAATATTTTGTTTATGCTATGCATGGAATAGGCTCTGGGGTGTTGCCACAAGAGAAACAAATGTATGTGTCACAAGAGTAACACATAACACTTTTGTCCATAGTTTGACGTAAAACTACGTTACAACCAATCAAACAGAATGCTTAAAGTTTAGTTGCTCTCTCCGTTATTAGAACAGTTCTAGAAATAGTTTTAGCCATAATTAAGGTTATTTTGTAAATTTTAAGGAAAATAACTTATCTTTATTAGTGTTTTTTTTAATGGATGGATTTATTTTTATTCATTTTTGTTATTACTTAAGATTATAAAATATCCATGATAAGTAATTAAAGATAGATTAAAACAGTTTAACTCGTGTCATTTTTGTGTGCTTTCTTTTGGTTTGAAAAAAATGATCTTTTATCAGATATTTTATAGTAATTATAAAGTTTCGTTAAAAAAATTCTGCTATATGACCTACAGATATTCTTATAGCAATTCGTATGGAAAGGTTTCTGATAGTATATTTTAAAGGAAAGATTTTAATATTGCTTCTTATATACGACAATGTTTTAAAGAAAATGGAAAATTCTGCTAAGCGTCAAAAATTGTAGAGAAAAAATAAGAATGAAATTGAATACGTTGATGTGAGAAAGAAACAAAACAAAATATATTATGATAAAGTGAAGAAAAGTCTTAGCCAGCAAATGCTTCAGCAAGAGAATGAATGTATTAAGAAAAGGAAAAAGTAGAGAATTAGCTAACCTCAGATTTGTAACGAAAAAAATGTAACAGCTTTGGATAATTTTATGTCGATGAAGATTTAAAAAGAGGTCATTCTTCAGCTAAATCTACATTAGTTAGGCGCAAAAAATGTCACATACTTTCATCAATCCTTGGTGACATTTACTAAAAGAATACGGTTTTGTTTAAAGAAACTTTCTTAAACTGTAAAATTGAAGAGATTCTTTTGCAGTTTTAAAACCTAGTTTCATAAAAGAATTGAAAATTATTCATCGGAATATCTGCATTTGTCGTTGCCACGAAAATTTTCAAGCAATTCACAATGCAGTGATTTATGTATTTCTTGCAATAAACATTCCCGTGAAACATTTAAGGAGTTTGTCTGCTGATATACATCATAATTAGAATATATGAATTCAGAATGTCTAATTTGCGAAGATAACATCGAAGAATTATTTGAAAAGGAAGTCCATAATACATCTTATAAGTTATTGTCAATAGCAAAACGTTTATCAACGTTTTGCTATTGACAAAATATTTATCAAGATTTTGTCAATACTCTTACTTTCTCAAAATGATTATCAATGTTATGGAAAAGTAAAAGTTGAAGATACCATTTCTGATTGTTTAGAAAATTTTCAAAAAAAACAAAAACTAAATCAATTTCTGTGGCACACATTCATTCAAACTTGTGCACAGTATTATTTTTATAATGCCAAAAAAATCACCATTTCTCATAGAATCTTTATGCCCGTGGATTTTCTGAAAACTGTACACTTTTATGCCAAGACGAAATTTTGGTACGAAATACTGCATTACTGGTCAAATACGCAAGCGACTGTATTTTCAGGAATTATTTGGTGTTATCCCAATAAAGTAAAATCTTTTGCTATTATTTCAGACAATGTAAATCATAATCAATTTTCTTTAAATGATCTCGTACGTAAAATTTCAACATATCATTTTTAAGGGAATTGCATTTTCTTAAAGTGTATCTGTTTTGCTTTTTTATATGGTGGTTGTGCTTTCTAATTTAAACAAAAATATAACTATACAAATATGCCTGCAATGAAGCAGACTTCTTTCTCAGTTAACTTAATTAGGCATATTTTTTTGCAAATACTCCTGGTATAGATGTTGTAGATTTATTTTGTGCTGTTGTATAATGATATTTGGCATTCTCACAATCTTTTGAGTTTCATGTCCCTGGATAATAATTTTTATTTTAATACACTTTTTTGTGTTTTTGTTTTTATTTCATATACAGGAGAATATCCCATTGCATGATTTCACTACAATATTAACGAGATAAATAAGTTTTGGACAATGTTGGAGGTCCAAATACCTGGAAAACTCCTATACCGTTCCGTGTCCCTGTTGCCGATTTTTAAGTTTGGAGCTGTCTGGATAAAATTGTTTCAATAAAAATAATTCGATGTAATGTTTTTTCTGAAAATGGAACGATTGTTTTATATAAATATGTAGCTAAAAATTAACTTGCACACATTTGTAGGGTTGTTATTATTTTTTAAACTCTATCCCTGGGTTTTGGATTCCTTACCACCCCTTTTCTAAAATTATACAAAAAACCATTTCAGATGCAGCCACAGAATTTTTTTCAAGTTTTTTCTCATGCAGAAGTATGCTAGAGAAATAATGTCTAAAATTCTTTGGCAGGAAATTTACTGTAGAATTTAAATCAGCATTTAAACATCAATTTCAAGCATCGTGGCTTTATTGGTAGTCTCAGCTTCCTCAACGTTTATTCCTGCACTTTTCGAAGTAAATATAAAAAACAATAATTTAATCCAATGTTAACAATTGTTTCTAAAAATCAATGAACATTGTGACTACCACTTAATCTTAACATGATTTTCCTAAAAATAGGTTGTAACTTTCCTTACCGTCCCTTCTTTAACACCCCTTTAAGACAATGTTATACAAAAATTCTGTATTAAAAGTACTACATTGTCATTATTTCTTATTTGAATGTCCTGTGGGTACTATGCAAATTCATTATAAGTAAAAATTTAGAAGAAAATAAAAAGTTATAGCGGTAAAATAGTAAGGAAAATTAAACTCGCAAGTTTAACTTAAACCTCAGTTAAATAAAAAAATTTTCGCTGCTGACCTTTTTTTTTTTTAAATCATTAAATCATTCGTCTATAAGATTAAAATGTTATTTTAGCAAGTTTAATTTTGTCAGATTTTCCCCCCAAAAGTCAAAAGATTGTGAAAATGCCCCATATATGTGGAATGAAGTGCGTTTTAAAAAAGCAATTCTAAGGAATACCGCTTCTTTTTTCAAAAATTTTCATGGAAAAACTAAAGTAAGCATACTCTATATACTCCAGAAGAAAAAATAAAACAATAACGTTTCATTACTTTCAGAGAAAATACAAACAGCGAAGGGCATTCAACAAATACAATTTGTTAAAACAACGAAAAAGAACACTATCTACTACAATCCATACTAACATGATTCGTACAAAGAATTTGTGTTTCATTAAGTAAATAGTGATACAGCAGAAGTTACAAGTGACATTTTTGATAATGAAGACAATGATTTATTCTGTTCAGTTGCAGAAACTTAGAGGTTGCTATGTGGTTATAATGCGTGATTCTAAAATATGATGATTTAGAGATTCGCGATTTTACTGTTGAAAAAGTAAATGAAAATTATCAAATAAAGTGCTAAGAGCTATGAAAAATAAAATGAATTCTCAAGTTTGAATCTGATGACCACAATAGTTGGCAAAAAAGAATCAAATTGTGGCTGACATTAATGCTGCCAGATTGATAAATTCTCGAGAATTTTACAAACTCTAATTATTTTTAGAATTTTTTTCATTCTTTTATGTCATTTTAAAATTTAACCATTATTAAAAGTTTTTTTTATGGATAAATAAGTTTTTTAAAACTTACTATAATTATTTTGTTTAGTATTTAAACTGAATTTTTCCTAAAATTTTTATTATGGGCAAAATGTCACAAGAGTAACACATAGCATTTTGCAAAAATCAAATATAACTAATTCATGTGTTATCAGATGAGTTCAATGGTTAATCCTTTCTAAAAAGATATAATTGCTCTGCTATATTCTGTAGATTTTATTTCTATAGTCGCATATAATTCACAGAATTTCTGCATCAAAGACAATTTTTGAAATTTGAATTTTTTGTTTTCACAAGAGTAACAAAATTTTCATTTATTATCTAGACAAGTAAAATACTTTTTGTTACAAATTGCTTATGGTTTATGAAAGTAGAGAACATGTATTTTTAAGTTGTTGCGTCAAATTTATCCTAAATATATTTTGTAGTAAAAGAATTGGAAATATATATGGAAATTTGCTCTGACAGCCACAAGAATAATAATGGACGTTCCCATAACATTAATAACCACGTGTTTAACAATGTTATCAAAAGGTTCTTCTAAAACCTTTAGTGCGAGCTTTGCATATATGCAAACAACACTGTTTTGAATTTAATAGACTTTTTTTTTTATTCGCATATACCCAATTCACACCCGAAAATTAAAATAACAATGTTTGCTTTAACTAAAAATCAGTCATTCCGTATTTAAATAAAGTGAAAATAACCATTGAATCTTTCTGGTGTAAAGTCAGATTCTCTGAACTACGTCATTTCTAGAACGTATTCTATTATGGGAATTAAAGGGTTAAATGTTAAGTTTTATAAAATAAATAATTATATAAAATAAGGTATTTGGAGACATACTTATTAAAGTATTTACTCATTTGCATTATTTTAGCGTAAAACAGCCACACGGCAGGAGTGTTTACTTGTTTTGCACATGTGCAACAGAACAAAAGATTGACGTATTATATGAAAAAATACACCTCTGATTTTTTTCCATTATTTTTCCTGTGTAATAAACCTTTCAGAGAATCATACATCATTTTTCCGAAACAAGATAAAAAATCGCGCATTTAAAGGTCAATTCAACGTTGCTTACAAATTATGCAAATTGAAATTTAAACATTTTGTTTTCTAATATCATAAATTCAAAATAAAATTGACAAAAAGTAATCAAAATAACTTCTTTTTACACGTTTTTCCATGTGTTCTCATTTCATTAAAAGCATAATTCGAAATAATATTATTATTTGATAAATTCATTGAAAAATGCAACAGCTGTAACAGAGCCTATGAATAATTTTTCAATTTACGTAAAATCGTGTTTTACGAAATTAATAAGCAGCCATTTAATTTATGCCAGTATTTTAAATGTAATAACATTAAAATTTTAGCGTTAAAATTTTTATAGTAAAGACAAATATTTAAATTTTTGTAATTTTGAAATGAATCAGATTGATATTATGGTTGTTTTTAAGAAACTTGAAAATTTTAATTAAAATGTCCTAAAACTTTGGTATAATCTCTCATAAGGTAATGGAAAAACTCATATTCTCATTTCATTATTATTAATTAAAGGAATATATCAAAATTATGCATGTTAAATAGACTCAAAATATGACCATATTCTTAACAATGTTTATTTAAGGTTTACATTTAACAGAAAATCATTTTAGTACTAAATAATTAATTTCAAAACTGCGTAAAGTTTGTAAATGTGAATTGAGACTTTTTAGCTGCATTCGTAATTATATAAATACGTAACACCTATAGTCGTTGTTCGGTCCGTCTGTCTGTCTGCCCGTCCGCATATAACAGAGCAAAAACCACCCAACCGAATGGTCTGAAATTTTAAATATATAATTGTTGCAAAATTTTCTCGCGTCATTTAAAATTTTGTGAAAATTGGATCAATAATTTAACTACATGGAAAGTTTCCCGTTACATTGCGGTCAATACGAAAAAATTATTTCAAGCGCATTTTATTGATGTTACAGCCTTTCGAAAAGAATGAAGTTGGTGCACTTATGAAGTGCACTAAAACATACATTCCGCCCAATATGCGGTGCAAAAAATATTTATGAAACTAGTTATAATACAAACGCACCTTATTTGCCACCTTTGACATGCAATTTCCAACTTGTTAAAAATTTGCATGTAGACACTACCCTCCTCTAATAGTGGCAAATCCATAATTTATATATTCTGTCTCTACTTTTCCTTGAACCATTCTTTTCATAGCAATAAAAGATATTTTTGAAATCACATACTTAGAGATTTTTTTTTTCAACGCAAACTTTTCGACCTACATTTTACGAAATTTTACATAAAACCTCACTCTGACTTTTTCGAAAAAGCGAACTTCCCTTGAGGTTCAAAGTCATCTAAAAGTAGGCAAGAAATTTTAAGGAAACTGCAGAATATTTTGAAACAATGCACGTGCTCTCCGAGATATATGTGTATGAGCGGGAACGCCGCAACCTACTGATTTATAAAACCAAATAAAAAAAAAATTAGTATAAAACTTTTATTCTTGACTTTCGAAAGTTTATAAATTCAGATTTTTTTTTTCTTTTTCTAACGAAAGATAAATTCAGATGATGTAAAATATTTAAAGAAAAAAAATTAAATAAAAAAAAAAATCTTAAATATATTAGCAATATTTAAGTTTTTTCGAATACATTTTTCTTCATTGTTTTTTAATTAACTACATTTTTTAATTAATCAAAGTTTTTATACGAATTGTGAAAATATTGTATAAAAAGCCTATTCAGAAATTTTCGTATAAGAGCGTATTTGTTCATCGTTGAGCGTTTTATATTTGCTTAGAAAATTGTAATTTGATAACATAAATATTAAATATTATAGTAGAGGCACATTTTTAATAAAAATATCTAATCTACATATATTTAAAATAATTTCCGTGCATGAAATTGAAATTGTGTTCTTAATATTCAAATTAAAATATTATGCTTCTTCTTAATTCGACATTGATAGGTGCATTTTCTTTACATATCGTACAAATTCAATTTTACACTTTTTGTTTTCTAACATCGTAAATTCCAAATAAAATTAACAAAAAGTAGTATAAATAACATAGTTTTTACGCATGTCTCTTCATTAAAAGTATAATTGGAAATAAAATTATTATTTGTTACATTCATTGGCAAATCTAAAATAAGTCTAACAGAATTCATGAATATGTATTTTCATTTTAGATAAAATCGGGTTTTACAAAATACGAATGCATTCAATGTATTGAAATATATTGAAAATGTAACATTTATAATGCCTCTGTAGTTAAAAAAGTATTTAAATTCTGCAAATGTGAATGGAATTTTTGAAAATGTGATTGTTGACACTCCCCTCCTTTAATAGTTGCAAATATGTGATTTATATATCATTTCTCTACTTTTCTTTGAAATGTTCTTTGCATAATAAAAGAAGGGATTTTCGAAATCAAATAGTTGGAAGTTTTTCACACAACACAAACTTTTCTATCTACATTTTACGAAATTTTACATTAAACCTCACTCTGACTTTTTCGAAAAAGCGAGCTTCCCTTGAGCCTCAATGTCATCTAAAAGTAGGCAACGAATTTTAAGGAAACTGCAGATTTTTTTTAAACAATGCACGTTCTCTCCGAAATATATGTGATCGTGAATGCATCAACCTACTGATTTATAAAACAAAAACAAAACAAACAAACCAACAAAAAAACTGGAGTATAAAACTTTTATTCCTGACTTCCGAAAGGTTACAAATTTAAATTTTTTTTTCTAAAAATAGATAAATTCGTATGATGTAAAGAATTTAAAAACGATTTAATTTGAACAGAATTATCTCATATTGCGTATACTTTCCTTTAACTATGGTTTTGATATAAAATAGTTGTTTAAAATATGAAAATTTACTTTGCGATCATTTTTTGAGTTTATTAAACCATTAACCCATTTGAATCAATAGTAACAATATTTAAAGAAATGTCCTTTTTTACCTTAAATCGTTAATAGTAAATGTATTTCAGTGATATTTTAAGTTGAAACAAAAGAATTTAATAACGTAAAAAATTCGTGGGATATGATAGGCTGGTAATTATATATATTTTTATATACTAATGATATAGATGCAGTATATGAGTGGTATTTTCATGGAGCGAGTTTTTTGCATGGAATTGTACTTCAAGTCTTTAATTATTTTTTCAAATTAATTATGCATGTCAGTAATATTCTCCAATTTGTGCTGTGAATAGATTCTGTTAATAATATAGATACATGCTTTATAGTAGAATTGGAAAATGAATGCATTACTGCATATGCACGATACTCTTTTTAATTTTTTGTCTATATAAAAAACAGTTTCCAAGTTTAAACCATGTACAGGGCTGCCACAGGCAACTATTTTTTAATTCTATCTCGCACCATTAAAAAAAAAAAAAAAAAAAAAAAAAAAACTACACATTTTCACATACATTTCGGCAACATTATAAGAGAAATATATACTATAAAATTAATTTTCTTAAAATAGTGGTGCGAATAGAATATAAAATTTGTCGCATGTGGCAGCCCTGAATATTTCCCTGATTTGATTGCTCTTATTGTTAATCTGTATAATTGATACTTTATTAAACAAAATAGAGATAATAAAATTTAAAACAATATAATATTAGATTAATATTAAGTGATAATACGTTTATTACAAAATCGAATGTTTTTTTTAACTATGAGATTTTAAAATTATGTTTGTTTCTTATAAATCCATTATTAATATATTTTTGCACTCTAAAAATTATATGCGTAAGTTAGTCACTTGTACATAGGTATATGCGTAAGTTTGTAAAATTACACTTTTGTCATATCTTGTCGCAAAAATTTATCTTTATGTGTTTTTATCGGCTTCATGGAAATGTGTAATTTTTTCTCTCTTCAAAAACTCTAATAAGTGTGTAAATGTAGAAATCTGTACGAATTAACACGAATCGGTGTTTTTTAATTTACACATTTTACATATTACACAAACATCTGTGTATTTTACTTATTACGCATAAATATCTGTAAGAATATAATATTATACAGGATTATGTGGAAGAATATTACACAGAAATATATGTAAGAACATAATATTACACAAACATATGTGTGCTTATGTACATTCAACAAATGTCAATACTTAAATACTTGCCTTGTATAATCGTAGCTGATAGATTACGGCAGCGCCTTGGTAATTTGCAGTCCCATATTTCGTATCCCTTTCCGGTAAATTCGATCGGCATGTCTGCGGTTTCAGGCAATTGTGTCGATAAATTTGTACGGATTAACACGAATCGGCGTTTTTTAATTTACACATTTTACATATTACACAAACATCTGTGTATTTTACTTATTACGCATAAATATCTGTAAGAATAGAATATTATACAGGATTATGTGGAAGAATATTACACAGAAATATATGTAAGAACATAATATTACACAAACATATGTGTGCTTATGTACATTCAACAAATATCAATAGGAACTTTTCTTGTATAATCATAGCTGATAGATTACGGCAGCGCTTTGGTAATTTGCAGTCCCATATTTCTTATCCCTTTCGTTAAATTCGATCAGCATGTCTGCGGTTACTGACAGTTGTGTCAATAAAATTGTGCGTACTTTGAAAATTACGAAAACGAAAACTGTTACTACGAATACTTGAATCGGTAAGTAAAACAGCATTAAAGAATGGAAATAGATTTTTGGCATTATATTTGAAAATAAGTTTTTTGTGCTAAATAATAACCTTAACAAGTATTAGGAGTTTGGGTGTTTTAACCCTTAACTGGACACATGAAAATCACGTGCACAAAAAGAACACTCAATAATTTATCAAATAGGGAACTTAAACATTTAATCTTTAACAGTAATGTATTAAAAGGACTATTTTGTTTAATATAACATCATAAAAATAAGTTTAGAACGTCGGAGAGAGAAACTTTAAAGGCAGATATGTAGACGCAAACATCTCACAGACGTACGTTTCCAGTTAAGGGTTAAGTATCGTGGGGAAACGAAATATATTAAACATAAACTGAACTTTCTGTATCGAAATGTTTAATTGAAGTAAAATGAATTGCAATTTATAACACATTTATGCTAGATTAAATAGAAATAACTATTTAAAACTTGGTTTACTAAAGGGTTTTCAAATGTATCTATCGAGTATAAAGCATATAGTGAATTCATGTCATTTTCAAGTTAAGTAAATAAATTATACATACTTTCTACATTATAAACAGATACCTTCAAAAATAGTGTAATTGAAATGTCAGTCAGTTTGCATGCACACTTTCTTTATTTTACGAAATTTCTTTCTTTATTGAAATACATACTGCGTTTCAAAATGATATGATATAGTAATTTTATGATATCATGACGTAAATCCATAAATAATTATCAGGAAAGTACATTAATCTTATATAATACATAACGACAAAATGAAAATCAAATTTTAAATACATTGGAAACATAAATTATCTAAAAAAATAAAGTTTCAAAAGGATATGATCACTGGTGAAATTACCATTAAATGGGCATCTGAACTGGACAGGAGTATCGAATGCCTGTCCTAGAAGAAGAAACCGAAAAATGCAAGTTTTTTCAGTATATAAAAATCTTTTTTCAAAGGTTATGAGGCAGTGAATTAAAATGTTTCGGTCGTAATAGCATTTTAAAAGGATTTAAGAAAAGAAAATCTGTGGCTTTTAATGATCAAGAACTTCAAGCAAGATCTATCGCAAAAATAATTAAAAGATATCCAGGTATAATAGTAAATTTACTTCTATTTCAAGAGTATTAGGGAATGACGAAATCTGTAGGAGCCCGTCAAAGCAACCCAAAAGCGGAAAAAAGACCTTATAAAGATACTGTGCTATGGGGAAAAAAGTTAGGCGAACTGACAAGGGATTTATTGATACGGGTGTCACAAAGTATTTTTTAAAGAGTATCCTGCAGTTCTAATACAGTGAAGTAAAATAATACAAAAACACTAACCACGTATGACAAAAAAACCACTGGCAAATACGCCTGGATTGGGCGGTAGATCACACGTCCTGGACTGAATATGAAAGAGTAATATTTTATGATATATAACAAAAATACGATTTTGATGGACCTGGTGGTTCATTTTATTACTGAAACGATATGCTCAAGGTACCTGAAATACTTTCAAAACCATAGCAGGTTGGATATGGTTTGGGATGTATTTGGATGAAATAGTAAAGTCCATGTTTTCTTTCCCTTTGTCCAACTTAATGAATAGAGCTACCGAGATCTTCTTGAAAATAACTTGTTATCTTTTACTGAGACAATTCATGAACTTTTCTGGGTGTTCCTATGTCAAATATCATCCATCCCACACGGTAAATAGCACTTGATAATGGTACATGAATTATAGTGTGCATGTTATTTCTTGGAGACCAGCTTCTCTTAATTTAAACCCAATGGAATATTTGTGGAGTCTACTAGTTAAAGCAGTTCCTTTAAATATGAAAAACAATATATCACAATTTCAATTTAAAAGCTTATGATATCGCCTACTGGAAATAAATTCACCAAAGTACATTAAGAAACTTGATCCGCTACATATCTGACCCTAGTTTTTTTTTTTATAATTAAATATATTTATATATTTTTTAATAAAAAAATAATATTTTTTCATAATTAAAAATATCTGGTGCCTGCACTGGCTACTAAACTCCATTTTTGGCCAGTGTTCATATAATTATGTAAAACTTTAAAATGTACAAATGTAGTTTCTTTTATCCAAAAAGAATTGTTTCAATTATGTTTTGTTATAAAACATAAATTATTTGTGCTATTTCTTACATTCCTGCCTCTTAAGTTTCTTCTGTAGAGCTTTCTTCTTATTTGTAAATGATAAAGTGGGTGGTAAATAACATTTTGAAACGCAGTGTAGCAAATTGACTGGGTTTTTAGCACAACAGCATATCACTGTTATTTACAAATATGTACTGGCCACATTCTAGAAATCTTTGTCATTTATATATATATATACTCGTATATGTATGTAATGGCAACGATTGTGTGCGTAAAATCTGCGTATTTTGTCGGATTAATTTCTTACTGTGCAGTAATGAATATGAATCATACAATTTTATAAACATTTCGTTTAAAAATAAAGAAATCTTAATAGCAGTTGGTTTTCTAGTGCATTTTACTTTTACGGAATTTCTTTGTTTAACAAAATATACAAATTGAGTAGGCTTTTAGAACTATAACATGCTAAGGATATTTTAAATTCCATGTTAGCCACAATTTTTGAAATCGCTTTCTAAAAAAATTAAATACAGTAGAACCTCGATTACCCGAAGCAATTGGGACCAACCTTCTTTCGGAAAATCGAAATTTTCGGATAATCGAGAATGCTTCAATTTTGAGATTAAGGAGACATATGTGCAATATTTCTTATTATGGTAACAAGTGCTTAATAAAAATAAAGCAATAGCAAAATAGAAACAAAAATAAATTACCTGCATTTTAATTTTGAAATTAAGTACATTTTGCATATATCACAAGGGTTTGAAAAAATGTTTTGTTTGTCGCAGTTTCAATTGCTTTTGCATTTGATTTGAAGCTCTACCATGGCGTTTTTAAAATTATTAGTTCACCAGTATCACAGTCTCCAGCCATGCAAAACCTTTTGCAAAACATTCAAAATCTTCAGAATTGCTAATTTGTTCGTTATCTTCGTTTCACTCAGCAGGATGGGATCTCAAGTTAAATTGAAAGAAACTCTAAGAAAGGGGATCGAAAATATTTATATGTACTCGTAGTTCGGAAAGGGACACATGCACGCAAGGAATATCATAGTTAAATAAAAAATAAAAATAAAAAAAATGTTTTCAAAATGGATTTTGCACACAAGGAATGTGATAGTAAAAAAGAAAAAAAACTTTAAAAATGGATTAAAAAAGAAAAAAAAACTTTAAAAATGGATTTCGGTTAACCGAGAGTTTCGGATAAAAGAGGCTCTACTGTATATAGAATGAACATCGAATTGCAAGTAGAATTTACTCATAGGTGGGGCATTCTCACAATCTTTTGACGTATTTTTATTTAAGTATAATAATTATTATTTTAGTACATATTCTTGTGTTTTTTTTCATATATTGGGAATATATTTTCATATATTCCCCATTGCATGACTGATTAACAATATTAACGAGATAAATAAGTTTTGGACTGTTGAAATACGTCCTTCTGACGAACTATTTTGCGTGAAAAATCCACACAATTAACATTTATTTAATCCAGATATATGTTTGTGAAAGTGAGGTGTGCAACTACATACACATTCAATCTATATACCTGTGAAATATGTATCCATATTTAATCAATACTCAAGAAAACGTTTGTGAAATCATGTGTAAGTGACCAGCATTCTAAACAAATAATACTGCGGACAGTTCAGTCTTCAAATACGCCAATAGATGTCAGCACTACAGCTTTTTCTTCAAGACGGAATCCTATTTAACTTTCTGTGATGACAGATGGCGACACTATGCAGTATAAACAATCCATTGAAACCTTTAAACTGTGAATTTGCTGATTAATTAAAATAACTATTGTTCAACCCTTTTTAGCAGTCATGTAACCCCAAACTTTTTCAGTCTACGTCGAATATGTAATGAAGGAGGAACCTTTTTCTGCTCGCTGCTAAAATTCTATTGTTTGTGAAAAAAGGGGCGATATCCCGTATCAAATATGCAGCATACCAACCTACAATTCCAGATAAAAACCATCGGAATCATCCAATATTGTGTTGTATATATTTTTATTCTTTATTTCTTTATTTAATAGTAATCAAGTACCAATAAAGGAATGTATCATCCCGAAGACAAGTCTCGGAAGATTTTTTTTAGTTCCATTCAAGTTAATCTCGATTAAGTGCATTTACTCGAATAAAGCATAATGTTTTCAGCTCTATGAAATCAAATCACTGCTGCAAGTACAGAAAACAAAGGTAGGATCTTTCCTTTTACATCTTAACATTTTTTCATTGACTGGGTCTGACGTTTTGGCTAACGCCATTGTCAAAATTACTCACTGCTCCCTCATTTTTCCTTTAGATTATGAGCCCGAGGCATGTATTAAGGGACGTGAGATGCTATATATAAATAAATAAAACCCAGAAAATGAAAAATGAATATATATATATTATTTAATCGTATGAGAAGAGTATTTTATATAATTGTATGATATACAGAAGAAAAAAAATAGTTTTTTATGAAAGTTGATAAAACAAAAACATATAGTTTTTTCATGAATATTGATAAATGATATATTAATATGCACATATATGAAAGTGAAACATTTATATAGTGTCATAACAAATTGAATATCAGAAATAATTATAAATTGCATATATATCATATTGATGTCATAAATAGGACATCAAGGAAAGATAAAACTTCCTAATTTTTAACTGTATATTGATATCATATATAAATATTATTATGGCAGTCCATAAAGATTTAGCGTGCATAGAAAAACTTAATGATACCAATTATTTAAATTGGTCGTTCAGGTTAGAGAACCTGCTCACTAAAGACGACCTGTTTAAATATTGTTTAGAGGTCCCACCCGCTGCACCGGACGCGGCATACACGAAAAATAGTACTAAGGTAAAAGCCATTATTAACCTTTGTATTGAAGACAGTCAAATAGTTAAGGTTAGGAATCTTCAAACCCCTAAAGAGATTTGGGATAAGCTCAAGTCCATACACCAGCGGGCAAACATATCGTCGAAACTTTTTTTACTTAGGAAACTTTATTCCCAGAAATTGCATGAGGGGGGGAATATTATAGAGCATATAAATAACATTTTAGTTATTAGACAAAAACTGTCAGGAATCGGCGAAGAGATAAGCGAGTCACATATTGTTGCTATTTTGCTATGCTCACTGCCTCCATCATATGCTGTCAGATGCAAAATTGCCTAAGCATTTCTGGGGGGAAGCGGTGATGACAGCCACATATTTAACCAACCGACTGCCGACGAACGCAAATGAAAATCACGCCTCACCATACGAATTGTGGAATAATAGGAAGCCCGACCTATCAAACATTAAGACTTTTGGGTGTAAGGCATTTGCCTTCGTAGATAAATCAAAAAGAACTAAATTTGACGAAAAGGCAATTGAGGGGGTCATGATGGGATATAATTTTCGAAGCAAAGGATACGGAATTCATACGGGGAATAACAACATAATAATTTCAAGAACCGTAAAATTTATTGAAGAGGGTACTAAATGTGAGGAAGTTAATGATATTGAAGAAAACAAAAATGACGCTCCAACACCGGCGGAAAACATCAAAATTGACTTAACGAATGATAACGAAGATCAAATTGAAACCACGATGGAAAATAATCTCGAACCGAGAAGGTCACATAGGCAAAACAGGGGCGTACCTTCGAATCGTTTTGGAATAACTGTAAATTTGTGTACAATTGAGGAACCTAAATCGTGGACCGAATTACAAAACATTGAGGACACGGAAATAAAAAATAAGGGGTTGGAAGCGACAAATGAAGAAATGAATTCGCTACATTAAAACAAAACGTGGAAATTAATCAAAGCTATACCGGGAAATCGCGTCATAGGGTCAAGGTGGACCTTTAATGCTAAAAGAGGGGCCGATGGAACTGTAGAAAGATATAAGGCCAGGTTAGTGGCCAAGGGGTACTCACAAAAATATGGATGTGATTACGACGAAACTTATGCACCCGTCGCATCACATACCACATTGAGAGCATTTTTAAAAGCAGCCGTTTACAAAAATTTAGACGTGACGCACCTTGACGTCAAAACCGCCTTCCTACACGGCACGCTTGAGGAGGAAGAATATATGTATCAACCGGAAGGGCATTTAAAGAAAGGGGAGGAAGAAAAGGTGTGTAAATTGAATAAAGCCATTTATGGCCTCAAACAAGCCGCCAGGGCTTGGAATTTAAAGATTAACCAATCTCTACGGAACTTAAATTTCACAGAATGCGAATCGGACCAACGTCTGTTTAAGAGAATAAAAAACGGGGAAATTGCATATGTTATCGTCTACGTGGACGATATTCTCGTAGCAGGTAATAAAGAAGATACGTACGAGATTTATACTCAATTGTCCAGGGAATATGAAATTAAAAACTTGGGACATGTAACACAGTATTTAGGGATTAATATAACAAAAACAGAAAACGGTAATTTACAACTCGATCAGGAGCACAAAATAATAGAAATAGCGGAAAAGTTCAACTTAACCCTTAGGAAACCCACCTACACGCCAATGTGCACTAATTATTTTAATTTGGATCCAGAGGGAAAACTAATGAAAAATAACACAAGGTACAGACAAGCAATAGGCGGATTATTATACATCGCGACACTAACAAGACCCGACATCGCGGCGATAGTAAACCTCTTGGGGAGGAGGAATGAGTCGCCAAGACAAGTTGATTGGGAAGCCATAGAAAAACTGATCAGATACCTGATGAGTACTAGAAAAATGAAATTCGTTATTGACAAGTCGAAGCCACCGATCCTCAAAGTGTACAGTGACGCCGATTGGGCGAATGACAGGGTAGACAGGAAGTCTACCACAGGTAATCTATTTAAATTAGGGAACAACCCACTAACGTGGCTTTCTAGGAAACAATCCAGCGTAGCATTGTCATCAACTGAAGCCGAATACATTGCGGCGTCAACCGCTACGCAAGAGATCAAGTGGTTATTAAACCTACTTAGCGATCTCGAATTGCCTCAAAAATTACCAATAGAAATCTACGAGGACAACTTGTCCGCCATAAAACTCACTAAGAATGAAAAAGCACAGACCAAGACTAAACACATTGAGGTAAAATACCATCATATAAGACAACAATACGAAAGTGGCATAATTAAAATTGTTTATTGCCCAACCAAGCAAATGCTTGCAGATATTCTCACCAAGCCACTTCCAAAAACTCAACTTGAATTTCTAAGGAAAGATCTTCAACTGACAATGGGATAGATTCTTCACGCAAAAAGGAGGAATGTTGAAATACGTCCTTCTGACGAACTATTTTGCGTGAAAAATCCACACAATTAACATTTATTTAATCCAGATATATGTTTGTGAAAGTGAGGTGTGCAACTACATACACATTCAATCTATATACCTGTGAAATATGTATCCATATTTAATCAATACTCAAGAAAACGTTTGTGAAATCATGTGTAAGTGACCAGCATTCTAAACAAATACTGCAGTCAGTTCAGTCTTCAAATACGCCAATAGATGGCAGCACTACAGCCTTTTCTTCAAGACGGAATCCTATTTAACTTTCTGTGATGACAGATGGCGACACTATGCAGTATAAACAATCCATTGAAACCTTTAAACTGTGAATTTGCTGATTAATTAAAATAACTATTGTTCAACCCTTTTTAGCAGTCATGTAACCCCAAACTTTTTCAGTCTACGTCGAATATGTAATTAAGGAGGAACTTTTTTCTGCTCGCTGCTAAAATTCTATTGTTTGTGAAAAAAGGGGCGATGTCCCGTATCAAATATGCAGCATACCAACCTACAATTCCAGATAAAAACCATCGGAATCATCCAATATTGTGTTATATATATTTTTAATCTTTATTTCTTTATTTAATAGTAATCAAGTACCAATAAAGGAATGTATCATCCCGAAGACAAGTCTCGGAAGATTTTTTTTAGTTCCATTCAAGTTAATCTTGATTAAGTGCATTTACTCGAATAAAGCATAATGTTTTCAGCTCTATAAAATCAAATCACTGCTGCAAGTACAGAAAACAAAGGTAGGATCTTTCCTTTTACATCTTAACATTTTTTCATTGACTGGGTCTGACGTTTTGGCTAACGCCATTGTCAAAATTACTCACTGCTCCCTTATTTTTCCTTTATGGACGATGCTGGGGGTCCAAATATCCAAGAAACCCCAATACCATCCCGTGTCCCTGATATGCTGATTTTTAAGTTTAAAGCTGTCTGTATAAAATTGTTTCAATAAAAGTAATTGGATGTAATTTTTTCCGAAACTGGGACTATTGTTTAATATAAATATGTAGCAAAAAATGAGCCTGCACACATTTTTACGGTTGTTATTACTATTTTTAACCCAGTTCCTGGGTTTTAGATTCCTTACGGTCCCTCTTCTAAAATTAAACAGAAAATCACTTCAAATGCAGCCACAGATTTTTTTTTTCAAGTTTTTTTTCATGCAGAAGTATGCTAGTCTAAAATTCTTTGACAGGAAATTTACTGCAGAGTTTAAATCAGCATTTAAATATCAATTTCAAGCATTGTGGCTTTATTGGTAGTCTTACCGTCTCCAAGGTTTATTCCTGCACATTTCGAGGTAAGTTATTTTTTTTTATTTAATCCAATAAAAATAACTATTTCTAAAAATCAATGACCATTGTGGGTATCACTTAAGGGGTCTTGTACCTTTTAAACGCGTTGAAAATGAACGAAAAACTTCAAAGTTTGAATTAGTCTATCTTCAAAGCCTTTTATGTATAAACATGAAATTTTGGGTATTGATTAAACAGATTATGCTTTGTAATATGCTACCATTAGAAATTCATTAATATTTTACAGAATTTGTGTATTGTTGAAATCAAATTAACTCTCTTTTTACCCCGTAAGTCATTGCGCGCATGATAGCTTGAGAAAGTATGTATGGATTCGCATGAAATTCGGTAAAGATACTAATCATATATGTGTGTTTAAAATGATATACTCTTAGGCTAAAATTATTTCATTAACTATAGTCCAGGCAATAGGGAATTTTACCTAGCAAAATTAATGGTAGTACTGGAAATCGGCTTTGTAGGTGTTTTTTGGGTCGCTGAATCCGAATTTGTAACTTCCCACCAAAATTTCCCCCGGCATCCTCCCCAAATTTTGGTAAAAAGCCCCCCCAAAAAGGTTTTTATTAAAAAATCAATTTTTTTATTGTTTTAGAGAAAAAGTATCTAGAAATTCAGAAAGTAGACAAGATTTACAACAAATTAGATATATGACATTATGACTTAGGATGAAGGGGAAGGGGGGATCTGCCTCGGAACATGCGCGCGGTGCTGCATAAACTAAGTTGCGCCACTTAACCACTCACACGTTTACATTCGCACTCCCATCTACCCTCCGAACTTTCTCTATAAACTTTCCTTTAAGATATTTGGGTCGCTGAATCCGAATTTTTAACTTTCCCCCAAACATGTGCCCCCGACGCCCCCCCCCCCCCAAATAGTTGTTTTTAACTTAAATTTCTTATTGTTTTAGGGGGAAAAGCATTACGAAATTCTGAAACTAGACAAAATTTGCAACAAATAGGATAGATGACATTATGAATTAGGATGAACGGGGAGGGTGAGGGCTGCCTCGGAACATGCACTGCGGCGCTACGTGCACTAAATGATGAAGTCCAGGCAATAGGGGATTTTATCTGGCAAAATTAATGGTAGTGCTGAAAATCGGCTTTCTAGATGTTTTTTGGGTCGCTGAATCCGAATTTGTAACTTCCCACCAAAATTTCACCGGGCAACCCCCCAAAAAATTGTTTTTTTTTATGAAAAAATTTGGTTTTTAAGAAAAGCGCGCGCCCTCTCTCCCCGTTTATCCTACGTCATAATGTCATATATCCTATTTGTTGTAAATCTTGTCTAGTGTCCGAATTTTGTAATGCTTTTCCCCTAAAACAATAAGAAATTTAAGTTAAAAACAACTATTCGGGGGGGGGGAATTTGGGGGGTAAGTTAAAAATTCGGATTCAGCGACCCAAAAAACTTAAAGTAAACCTTATAGAGAAAGTTCAGAGGGAAGATGGGAGGGCTAATGTAAACGTGTGAGTGGTTAAATGGAATTGCGCAACTGAGTCCACGCAGCACTGCGGCGCATGTTCCGAGGCAGATCCCCACTTCCCCTTCATCCTAATTCATAATGTCATATATCTAATTTATTGGAAATCTTTTCTACTTTCTGAATTTCTAGTTACTTTTCCCCTAAAACAATAAGAAAAATGGAATTTTTTAATAAAAACCTTTTTTGGGGGGGCTTTT
Source organism: Maratus speciosus (assembly GCA_963932465.1). Taxonomy (NCBI): domain Eukaryota; kingdom Metazoa; phylum Arthropoda; class Arachnida; order Araneae; family Salticidae; genus Maratus; species Maratus speciosus. The sequence continues at coordinate 29,381,088 of OZ010789.1, read as the reverse complement.
TACCAAAATTTGGGGGCGGTTGCCGGGGGGAATTTTGGTGGGGAAATTTTGTTGAGGCGAAAATGAACTAGATCCTATATTAGAGCAAGGGCTGTCATCATCAATTTCCAACCATTACTTTTGAAATAGGTTGGGTGCTTTCTGAGATTGCATAGAAATTGCAATTTAGAACGTTTTTCGTTCATTTTCACCCCCTTTTAAATTTCGAATTATTTAGGAACTGTTCTTAGAGATCATTTATATCTTATAAATAACTACTATGCCTAGTTTCAAGTCGCGAGCCCCTGCAGTACAACAAAAAACACAATTTAGATCGTTTTTTGCTCCTTCACCCCCTTTGGGTATTGGCACCAACATGAAATACAGCCCATGTTGGAGTGAGGGCTATCACCATCGTTTTTACATCATTATTTTTTAATCGGTTCGGTACTTCCTGAGATTGCATAGAAATCGCAATTTAGAAAGTTTTTTAAAACGCTTTTCGCTTATTTTCAGCCCTTTTAAATTTCGATTTTTTAAGAAATGTTCTATGAGATCATTTGTATCTTATAAGTAACTGCTCTGCCTAATTTCAGGACTCTGGCCCTTCAGTAACACAAAAATCTTAATTTAGAACGTTTTTTGCTTTTGCACCCCTGTAGGTGGTATTGACACCTACGTGAAATAGAGCCTATGTTGGAACGAGGGCTGTCAACATCAATTTCCAACATTTTATTTTTGAAATAAGTTGGGCACTTTCGGAGATTGCCATTAGAACGTTTTTTAGAACTCTTTTCGTGCATTTTCACCCCTTTTAATTTTCGAATTTTATAAGAAATGTTCTTAGAGATCATTTATATCTTATAAGTAACCGCCATTCCAAATTCCATGCATCTGGGCCCTCCAGTAACACAAAAATCGCAAATTAGAACGTTTTTATGCTCCAGCACCCCCTTTAGGGGTTGTGGCTCCGACATAGAATGTAGCCTATATTGGAGCAAGGTTTGTCATCATCATTCTGACACCATTATTTTTGAAATGGTTTGGTACTTCCTGAAATTGTGTAAAAATGTCCATTTAGAACATTTTTTAGAACGATTTTTGCGCATTTTCACCCCGTTTTAATTTCGATGTTTTTAAGAAATGTCATCAGTAATGTCAGTGAGATCATTAGTATCTTATAAGTGACTACCATTCCAAATTTCATGTTTCTAGGCCTTCAGTAACACAAAAATCGCATTTTTAGAACGTTTTTTGTTCCTGCACCCCATTTTGGCCAGTGGCACTGACTTAAGATATTGCCTATGTTCTAAGTTGGACTAACACCATCATTTTGATACCATTACTTTTGGAATCACTTCGTTAGTTCCAGAGCTTACCTCCTACAAATAAACAATTTTTACCTCTTTATAATATTAGTATAGATATAGATATAAATATGTATATAATAAATATTGTAGTTTCTTATGAAATTTTGCCTACGCAATTTACAAATTCGACTTAAGTAAAATTCAAGTTACGCAAAAGTGTATGGAACACATTACTTGCGTAAGTCGGGGGATGTCTGTATATTCATAATACTCGACTTGTAAAGTCGATGAATTCAGAAAACTTTCTAACACTAAAAGTGAGATAACTGATCTAATATCAAATACTCATTTTTTTTTTCGGATATGAAATTCATGATGTTCCCAAAATAAAATAAAATAAACTTCAAATAAATCCAATTTTACATTTAATTTCTTACTTCTATAAATAAATATTTAAAAAATTTAATTTCAGCAAATAAAAGTGACAATTCCGATTATTGCTTGATTTAAAAAATATATACATATAATCGAACAAGCGTTTGTGTGTAACGTGGGGATGTTTCATTCAATAGCACTAAATGGAAACAAAACGTTCAGTTTTTACTCTTTTTTAACTGCGTAATGAAATTATGTGTGAATCTTTTCTTCAGTAATTTATTTTTTCAATTTTTATCGAAGATATAGCGCATTTATCGAAAATTCAATTTTTACTCTCTAAGTATTTCTTATTTCCAAATAAAAAATTTCGAAACTATTTCTATGCTTGTATATATATATATATATACTAAAACTAAACTCTGTGGCTATACAATCCTAGAAGGATCTGGGCCGACAGTGCCCATCTCTGTTTTCTTGACCCTGGGCCCCGAGGTGCTATGCAGCATGCGTCCCGGCCAGGTGGTCAACCTAACGCGAGACCCTCGGTGTTTAGTTCCCAAGCAAGCTTGGTACTCATTTTATCGACCCCAAAGGGATGAAAGGCTGAGTGAACCTTGCCCAGTCGGGAGTCGAACTCTCGACCTGCGGTGCGGCAGACAGGCGTGCTGACCACTACACCACTGGGCTTCTATATATATATGCTTTAATTATTTTCCGGCTATTTTTCTAACTTTTTTTTTTACCCGACTGCCATGAAGGGTTATGTGTTTCACGCGTATCTGGGTATGTCGATTTCTTTATATCCTCAAAACATCCAAACGACTGGATGGATTTTAATGAATGAGGTCTCTATCGATTCGTCTTAACCATCCGATGGTTATAGGGTAGGTTTTTTTTTTATAAATTCAAAAAGGCGGTAGAGACAAAAACATTTTTTTACGCACAATATTGAGTTCCATATCATTGGATAGGTCTTTCAAAATGAAGACGATATTCCATTGACTATTTTACAGTCAGAAGCTCCTTTTAAATATTACACAACCTGGAAGTTGTGTAGGTAGGATCTCTAGCTTTACTGCAACTCTACCCTTCATAGACATATATAGGCCGCATCAAATTAGTATTTATAGATAGGAACTAACAATTAAACACAACTTAAAAGTCATCAATACAAGTAAATAAAAAATTAGTCAAGTAATATAAAAAATAGTTTCACATGGAGTAAAAATAATTAATTAGGTTGCTTTTTACGCAGACGTTTTTTTTTTATTTCTTAAATTTAACTTTTATATGTTATAAACTAATAATCAATTTGTTGTTACAGAATCCTTTTATATTACATATTTAATCGGAACTAAGATATGCATTTTTATCTCTGAAGATTCATTCATTAACGCGATTTTATGGAAATATTTTGCTAGGTTATTGATTCCTTTTAATTTATTATTTGGAAAATCGCACAATTATTGGAAATCTAATTTTATATTCTAATTTCTTCTTATTTCTTTTCTTCTTATTGTTTTTCTTTTTTCTCAATGTGTATTTTTAGGAATAAAGAATTAGTAATTACAATTTGTAAGTGTTTTCTGACTTTTCATTTGAATCTAATTATTGCTTGTGTGAAAAGGAATTTTGATATCAACTTCATAGGTAAACAACAAAAAAATGTGTTTTGTGATACTATTTTGTGAAATCTTTAGTTTATGCATGAGATTTATTATTTATTTAAGTGAGATTGTTCAATTATTAGCCCCCCTCCCCCCCGTAGGCTATTTTTTCCTCCCACCTATTAATTTATCGCCTGCAAAAAATAATGTTGCATTGTATAAGCCAGCCGTTAAACAACAGCATATTCCACTCAGATAACCTTATTAGTAGAAACATCTGGTCTGTCATGTAGACAGCTCTATAGAATAAACCGCAGGTAAAGGAAATCCATATAAACGATGGATACGTAGATGAACTATTATTTTAACCCATTCAAACTGATTGGTAAAGTTATTATACGAATTGAATATTTCCAACTGAGCGAAAAAATGCCTAGACCGGGAATCGAACCCAGATCCTTGGCTTACAAGACCAATGCTTTAGCATTTAAGCTAACTGGGCCGACAACCTGCCACCTCAACAGATAGCTCAACAGAATAAACCGCAGGTAAAAGAATATGGATATATATGTCTTGATGGAAAACGTCTATGGATATATAAACTCCATATAAACGACTACATGACAGACCAGATGTTACTAACAATAAGGTTATCCTAGTGGAATATGCTGGCCGGTTGTCGCCCCAGTTAGCTTCAATAATAAGCCATTGGCCCTGTAAGCCAACGATCTGGGTTCGATTCCCGGTATGGGAATTTTTTCATTCAGTTGGAAATATTTAATTTGTATGATAACTTTACCAATCAGTTTGATTGTGTTAAAATAATAGTTACATTATTCGATACTTGCTTTATCAGCATTCACTAAATATTGCACGAAAGATGTATAATGAATATATTATATTTCATCTGCTACTATCTTTGGTTTACGAGAACATACAGCATACGAGAAGCCAAACATTTACTTTTTGACGAACATAATTTTTATTTTAAGAAAAACGCGCTGTAACTTCGTCTACTAGGCTCTTTTATAACGATTGAGAGTGCAAGAACGTCACTAGTTCAGTCACCTGTCCAATAGCTGAAATACAGTGACTGGGCAACTAACCCGACTGGGCAGCTAAGCCGGACTTATCATAAATTATTGAAAGTACTTTATAATGATCTTATTGATTTAACTGTTCATATAGACATGTGTAATTGTTAATTTGTATGGCAGAAGATTTTTAAGGCTTCTTTTTTGTTCCTTAAGTAAAAATGTTTTGAACATATTACATTAATTGAATAAATAGAATATGCTTGATGTAGGTTTATTTTAGTTTTCAGGGATACTTTCAACGCGATCATTTCGTATTTTTTTTAAATCTATTGAAAAAAAATTCCACACCAGTTACTGCTTTTCTGAATAATTTCTGATGTGATCATGCATATTTCAATGAAACAAAAAGCAGTGTAGGTAGTAAAACTTCGTGCAGAAACTGGCTTCAAATTTCTGGCCTGAAAATGAAAACAAGTGAGTATATTTCTTCTTTCTCGCCTACTAAATTTAACATCCAAAATGTGAGTAAAATATCAATGACATGCACAAATAGACATTTATACGTCATTAACTAAAATTTTATATTTCGTTTATACTTTTAATAACATATCAGTTTGATAAATGACATGAATAAAATAAAATAAAAATATTATAAAAATATACTTTTCTTTAGTTTGAGTTATCAGAAAAAAATATAATGAACATTTAATTAAATTCTTCTTAGAAATATGACATAATTCTGACACAAATAAAAAACTTTTAATGATTGCAAAGAAAATCAATATTTTTTTACATATATTTGTGTTCGCTAATGTTTGATGATGAATTCTGTTGTAATTGCAAAATGACAGCTTAATTCTTTTGGTAAAGTTCCAAAAAAGTTTGCAAAAAAGAAACCGCCATTCTTAATTAACTGTGAATTTATAAATATTCACAGTTAATAAATTGCTTAGACCTGTTTTAATTTTTTGTTCATATATCTATGTTCTATTTGTTTTGAAATGATAAATCGTGTGATAGATGTCTTCTGCAATAAGAAGAGATATTTCGAAATAGTTAAACACATTCGATAAAATAAAGAGATTTTTTTAAGTTAAAAAGTTTATAAAATCTCTAGCAGGGATGACCGAGCTAAGCTCGGTAAGAATTAGCTTTGCGTTTCATTCGATATTTTATTCTCATTGTATCATTCTTGCACTTTAGATACAATTGGCATGATCCTGAGATGTAGTGACTCAAAATGACCCACTAACCGAATTTTTTTGAACATGCGACCTAACCAATGCTCTTCGCGAAACTGAAAACGATAGAATACTAAATTTACTCAAAATCGTTAAAGTGGTTTTATAGCTAAAATTAGCCTGACCCACGGCAACCCAAAGCGGTCTTCTCATGCCAAAAACGGAATAATAAAAAAATTTATCAAATCGCGTGAGTCGTTTTTAGATACAATTATTTTGACCAAAAGTGACCCAAAAATGACCCACTAATCGATTTTTCTCGAGCATGTGACTTAGCCCAATGATCATCTCAAGCCCAGAAGCGGTATATTATAAAATTTTGACAAAATACTTTGAGCCTTTTTTTTTTTTAGATTCAATTAGCTTGACACCTGACCCATTATGACCCACAAATCAAATTTTCTTGAACATGCGACCTAGCCCATTGGTATTCTCGTGCCCTAATATGATAGAAAGAAAAATTTCGTCAAAATCGTTAGAGCCGTTTTGAAGATAAACTTAACTTGACCCACAGTGACCCAAAAAATGACCCACTAATCTAATTTTCTCTAACATGTGACTTAGCCTATTTGTCTTCTCGTAATCCAAAACAGTAGATTGCAAAATTTAGTCAAAATCGTTAGAGCCGTTTTTTAGATAAAATTAGCTTGACCCGAAGTGACCCAAAAATGAACCACTAATCGAAATTTCTCGAACATGTGACCTAGCGCAATAGTTTTCTCATGCCCCAAAACTGTTGAATATAAAAAGTAGTCAAAATCGATTGAACCGTTTTTAGGTGCGTTCGTAATTATATAAATACGTAGCACCTATAGTCGTCGTTCAGTCCGTCTGTCCGTCCGCATATAACAGCGCAAAAACTACCCGACCGAATCGTTTGAAATTTAAAATATATGATTGTTGCATAATTTTGTCGAGTCATTTCAAATTTTATGAAAATCGGATTTATAGTTTAATTACAGGGAGAGTCAAAATTTTTCCGTTACATTACGGCCAATGGGAAAAAATTATTTCAAGTGCATTTTAATGATTTTACAGCCTTACGAATGGTCTGAAATTTTAAATATATAATTGTTTTAAAATTTTGAGGAGTCATTTCAAATTTTATGAAAATTGGATGTATAGTTTAATGGCAGGGACTGTTAAAAGTTTTCCGTTACATTAATGCCAATGGGAAAAAATTATTTCAAGTGCATTTTAATGATGTTACAGACTTTCGAACAGAATGAAATTGATATGCACTTATGAAGTATACTAAAATATACATTCAATACAATATGCGGTGCAAAAAATATTTATAAAACTAGTTATAGTACGAACGCACCTCATTTGCTACGTTTGACGAGCAATTTCCAACTTGTTTAGATATAATTAGCTTGACCCTGACCCATTATGACCCAAAATGACCCAAGTGATCGAATTTTATCGAACACGTGACCTAGCCCAATGATCTTCTCATGCCAGAAAATGGTAAAATGCAAAATTTAGTCAAAATCGTTAGAGCCATTTTTAAGATAAAATTTATATGTGCGTGTACACACACATACACACACAATTTTTGCTCGTATTATAGTATAAGATATGTATAAAGATTTTTAAAAAGAATAAGTGAAATATTACAAAAATATACTTTGAACCACATTTTGCATATATATCGAATTTAATAAAGATAAGGTGTAGATTACTAGAACAGTATTAGATGCAAATTTGCTTTAATAAAATTAATAAGAGAGTTACGTCCTTTTGACAAAGCCCTAATTGTGGCGTTCGGTCTTTTTGCCGCCGGTTCCCGAATAGAAAAATAGAAAATAAGAAAAAAAAAATTCACTTAATTTTTGATTAGTACTTTTCAGTGAACTTATAAATTTACAAATTTACTTAAATTGTACATTTGTAAATTGTACAAATAAACTAATACTGTTTTGCAGGCTTTTCCACGAATTTTAACTTTGCTTTTAAAAATACAAGGATATAAACCCGATGTTTCCGGGTTGTAGAATAGGAATTGTAAACCGTTTTATCTAAATTCAAAACTGTTAGAGATTTTTTTTTTTTTTTTTTTACATATGATATATATATATATATTTTGAATGCTCATCAAACAATACCAGAAAACATTTTTGCATGCAAAAAAGAAATTATACAGTGAAATAAAGTTAATTTTAATAAAGCAAATATATTTTCAATAAAAGCAATGATTTTGTATTGGCCTCGGTACAAGAGGTAAGCAAAGAAAGAGTTTAACTAATTAATAATGAATTCACCAAATATATCAGCATTTTTTATTCTTATCATTTAAATGGTATAAGCAAGTAGTTCGATTTCATGTCTGAAATTTGCGTTTTATTTGCATTTTATTATTTTATTTATTTATAGATAAAATTTTA